>CM072545.1:21552442-22832482 GCA_036898215.1 Platycarya strobilacea | reverse complement strand
TCGATTCAGTGACAAGTGGGTTATGGACTCAGCTTGCACTTTCCATATGTATCCCAGAAGGGACTGGTTCATGTCTTATGAACCAGTCAGCAGTGGTTCTGTTTTGTTAGGGAACGACACAGCTTGCAAGATTGCGGGATTGGGTTCTGTGAAGATCAAGATGTTTGATGGGATAGTTAGGACATTGACTAATGTCCGACACATTCCAGACTTGAAAAAGATTCTTATCTCCATGGGGGCCCTTGATTCTTTGGGTTTGAAGTACACGGGACGAGGTGGAGTTCTGAAGGTCAGCAAAGGCACCATGATTATTATGAAGTAAGACCTGAAAGATGGTCTCTATTTTCTCCAGGGCAGTACTGTCAGCGGTGAAGCTGCAGTTTCAGTATCTGATCAGTCAGAGTCAAATGTTACTCGTCTATGGCACATGAAATTGGGCCATATGAGTGAGAAGGGGATGTCTATCCTCAGTAAGCAAGGGTTGTTAGGGAATCAGAATTTGGGCAAACTAGACCTGTGCGAGCACTGTGTATTTGGCAAGCAGAGCAGACTTCAGTTTGCAACAGGGGTCCACATAATAAAAGGTACAATGGACTACATTCATTCCGACCTTTGGGGTCCGTCTTCAGTTCCATCGAAAGGTGGAGCTAATTACTTGCTTACGTTTATTGATGATTACTCACGGAAAGTGTGGGTTTATTTTTTGAAACAGAAAAGTGATGTCTTCAAAAATTTCAAGCAGTGGAAAGTTCTGATAGAGAATCAGACCGGTAAGAAAGTTAAACGGCTTCGGACTGACAACGGGATGGAATTTTGCGGCAGTGACTTTGATGAGTTCTGCAAGAATGAAGGAATTATCAGACACTGTACAGCGAGGTACACTCCACTGCAAAATGGAGTAGCTGAACGGATGAACCGAACTCTCCTAGAATGAGCATGTAGTATGCTCTCCAATGCCGGGCTGTCTAAGGACTTTTGGTCGGAAGCAGTCAATACAGCCTGTATTCTGGTGAACCGCTCTCTAGCCACAGCTATTGGGTTGAAGACACCTAATCAGGTATGGTCTGATAAACCTACTGATTATTTGAATTTGAAGATATTTGGATGTCCTGTTTATTTTCATGTGAATGATGGTAAGCTAGAACCTAGGGCAAAGAAGTGTATATTCATGGGATATGCTTTTGGGGTGAAGGGATATAGATTGTGGTTAACTGATCCCAAGTCACCCAAGTTTGTGATAAGCAGAGATGTAGTTTTCAATGAAAAGTCTATGCTTAATCCGAGAAATCAGATTCCCGTGTCTACAGGGAAGAAGGTGGAGTTGCAGGCTTCACATGAGACACCACCTAAGACTCAGGATCATGCTATAGCTGATGAGCATGATTCTGATTCAGAGACTGAGACACCAGTTGAGGAGCAATACAGTATAGCTACTGGTAGACAGAGGAGGCAGATCAGACCACCTCAGAGATATGCTCATGCAGATATGGTCAGTTATGCACTCTCTACAGCAGAAGAAATTGTGGGGCAGGAGCCTTCCAATTACTCAGAGGCTGTGAAGAGTACTGAGTCTGCACAGTGGTGTTTAGCGATGACTGAAGAGATTGAGTCTCTTCACAAGAACCAAACCTGGGATTTGGTTAAGTTACCAGCAAAGACCAGAGTTGTGGGCTGCAAGTGGATTTTCAAGAGAAAATAGGGAATCCAGTCTGATGCAAGATACAAAGCTCGTCTAGTTTCTAAAGGCTACAGTCAAAGAGAGGGGGTCGAATTCAATGAATTGTTCTCTCCAGTGGTAAAACATAGCTCAATCAGAGTTTTACTAGCCATCACGGCTTTGTATGATCTGGAGCTTCAGCAGCTTGATGTGAAGACAGCGTTATTACATGGTGAGCTTGAACAGACTATCTATATGCGTCAGCCAGAAGGGTTCACAGTTGAAGATAAAGAAGACCGTGTATGCAGACTGAAGAGGTCTTTGTATGGGTTGAAGCAGTCGCCTAGGCAATGGTATAAACGTTTTGATTTGTTTATGAATGATCATGGTTATTTGAGAAGTAATTATGATTTTTGTGTGTATCATAAACAATTGCCTGATAAATCTTTCATTCACTTATTACTTTGTGTTGATGACATACTTATAGTTGCTAAAAGCATGATTGAAGTTGATTTGTTGAGAACTCAACTTGAAAATGAGTTTGAGATGAAAGATTTAGGTGATGCTAGGAAAATATTGGGGATGGAAATCCATAGGGATAGGAAAGCTGGGAAGTTATACTTGTCCCAGAGAAAGTATACAGAGAAGGTTCTAAACAGGTTTGGAATGTCTAACTCCAAACCTGTCAGCACGCCGCTGGCGTTGCATTTTAAACTTTCAACTTCTCTATCTGCCTAGACAGATGAGGAGGAACAGTCCATGGCAATTGTTCCTTACTCTAATGCTGTAGGTAGCATTATGTATGCCATGGTGTGTACACGTCCAGATATTTCACAGGCAGTGAGTGTGGTTAGCAGATATATGGCTAAACCTGGTAGAACTCACTGGCAGGCAGTGAAATGGATTTTGAGGTACTTGAAGGGAACCTTGCATATGGGCTTGATATTTGATAGAGATGTAGATCTCAGTTCTGTTGTTGTTGGTTTTGTTGATTCTGACTATACTGGGGATTTAGACAAGAGAAGATCATTGACAGGCTATATTTTCACATTGTGTGGTTCTGCTATTAGTTGGAAAGCAACACTTCAATCAACTGTTACTTTATCAACTACAGAGGCAGAATACATGGCAGCAACTGAGGCTGTTAAGGAGGCCATTTGGGCGAAGGGGCTGATCAATGACTTGGGTCTTCAGCAGATAGAGATGACAGTGTTTTGTGACGGCCAGAGTGCTATACATTTGACTAAAAATCAAATGTATCATGAAAGGACGAAGCACATTGATGTCAGGTATCATTTTATCAGAGAAGTAGTTGCAGATGGTACAGTTAGTATTCAGAAGATTGCTACTTCAGAGAATCCAGTAGATATAATGACCAAGCCAGTTGCAGTATACAAGTTCAAATTTTGTTTGGACTTGATAGGGGTTCGGGGTTTCCAGGTTCCTTAGGGAACTCAGATGGGGTTGGTTTCCTCAGATGCTGCATTTTTCATTCTTGGGTTGATCTGGATTTTATGAGGCTTTAGGTATTCAAGCGAAGGTGGATATTTGTTAAGTATAGCTTGTGAATACAAGCCTCAGCCCTGTTTCACTTGACCCTCGCTCGAGCGCTGCTCGAGCGAGACTTCCAGACTTCCAGACTTACTTCAACCCGAGAGTTCGCTCGACCCTCGCTCGACTTCCAGCTCGAGCGAGGATCAGGCAGTGACTTCGCTCGACAGTCGTTTGACCTCCCGCTTGAGCCAAGTGACACGTGTTGCCAGGTGTCCGTTTGCTAGTTGAGCGGGTTTGACCTAGAAGTCCTCGCTCGAGCGAGTTTAAGTTTCGCCTGAGCGAGATCGCATATTATAAATATCACGAAGTCATTTTGCGCGAACAGACAACAAAGAAGCTGCAGCCCTCTATTTTCCGCCCGAAGAACAGAGCCCCTCCCTAGATCATTTCTTCTCCATTTCTCCACTATATTGAGTGAAACTTGTGAGGATTAAGTGTATACATGTGAGATGAGTGTTTCCTTTTGTAAGAATCTTTAGATTCTCTCTCTATAACCTCCATTTGATCTAGTGAAACTTTGAAACCAACCCCACAGTGGATGTAAGCTCATTTTGAGCTGAACCACTTAAATCGCTGTGTTCTTTATTTGTTTACTGTTTTATTTCTCATTGTTGCATCCGCTGCAGTTTATTTCATATTCTTGTTGTTTGTTTCATTGGTTATTTCCCAACACTTTGCAATGAGAGAACTTCTCGAAGCCACTGTGCATGGTATGATTATTTTAGATTTTATTTATCTTGTATAGGGTTGGAGTCATATGCTATGCAATTTTTTATAGGTAATCCTTGATGTCCCAACAGTGAATGGACCCCTGAATCTTGTAGACATGGTGGGATCTAAAAATATTGAGCAAGTTGGTCAAATTGGATGTGAGGCCAAAACACAAGTAAGATTGGTCAAACTATTTATTTGTAGGTGAAACTAGAAGTAATGGGAAAGAAGGAAAATAATGTATCTTATATTTTCGATAATAAGGCTGGTAAGATTTGAAAAAAATACAAAAAGTGGAGAAGCGAGGGATTGTTAAAAGCAGTATTTGCAATGAGATAAGTTCTCGAAGCCATTGAAAGGTATGGTTATTTTAGATTTTACATATCTTGTATGTGGTTGGAATATCTTGCTATGCTAGTTTCTACAGGCAATCCTTCATGGCCAAACAATGGGTGGACGCCTGATGCTTGTAGACATGGTGGGATGAGAAAATATTGAGCAAGCTGGTCAAATTGGATTTGAGGCCAGAATACAGATAAAATTGGTCAAAACTATTTATTTGTAGGTGAAACTTGAAGTAATGAAAAAGAATGCATAGAATGCATCTTATATTTTGGTAATGAAGCTGGAAAGCTTTTGAAAGAGATACAAAAAGTGGAGAAGTGAAATATTGTTAAAAGCACCCTTTGTAAAGCAATAAGCTCTCGATGCCATTGTCAGGTATGGTTCTATTAGATTTTCTTTATCTTGTATGTGCTTGGAGTCACTTGCTATGCTAATTTCTCCAAATAATCCTTGATGTTCCAACAGTGGGTGGACATGGTATGCTTGTGCACATTGCGGGATCTAATTAATATTGAGCAAACTATAATGGATTTGAGGCCCAAACACAAGTAAGATTGGTAAAAACTATTTATTTGTTGGTGAAATTTGAAGTGATGGGAAAGAAGGCAAATAATGCATCTTATATTTTCGATAATGAAGTTGATAAGATTTTGAAAGAGATACGAAAAGTGGAGAAGCGAAGTATTGTTAAAACCTTCCATTGCAATGAGAGAAGTTCTCCAAACTACTACATGGTATGGTTAGTTTAGATTTTACTTATCTTGTATGGGGTAGGAGTCACATGCTATGCAAAGTTTTAAAGGTAATCCTTGATGTCCCAATAGTGGGTGGACGCCTGATGCTTGTAAACATGGAGGGCTCGAAAAATATTGAGCAAGTTGGTCAAATTGGATTTTAGGTAAGATTGGTCAAAACTATTTATGTGTAGGTGAAAATTGAAATATTGTGAAAGAAGGAAAAGAATGCATCTTGAATTTGCAATCATGAGGCTGGTAAGATTTCGAAAGAGATATAAAAAGTGGAGAAGCAAGGGATTGTTAAAAGCACCCTTGTAATGAGATAAGTCCTCGAAGCCATTACAAGGTATCGTTATTTTAGATTTTAGTTATCTTGTATGTGGTTGGAGTATTTTGCTATGATAATTTCTACAAGTAATCCTTGATGTCCCAACTATGGGTGGATACCATATACTTGTAGACATTGCGGGATCTAAAAATATCGAGCAAGCTGGTCAAATTATATTTGAGGGAAAAACGCAAGCAAGATTGGTCAAAATTATTTGTTGAACCAAAGGTTTCAAGTGTCGTATCTATGTATAGATTTTGATGATAACAAATAAATTCAAGTATCAAACTCTAGTTCTCTACGCAATGGATCCAAGTACATAAACAAATTAAGCATGAGCAAGATATAGAACAAGTCTATAAATGAAACTCATAGAGTAATTTTGTACATCTCTTAATAAAATTCAAAATTGGATAAGATTCAAAATTAATCTTTTCTCATAAATCATCAAATTGCATATTTCACATATGCATGACATCATTAAAAGTTTTGGTTTTGAAATTTTTACATGTGCATGACATCATTAAAAGTTTTAGTTTTGAAAATTGTAATTTTTATATGTGCATAACATCATTAAAATTTTTAGTTTTGAAAATTTCATTTTTCACATATACATCATATAATTAAAAATTTGAATTTTGAAAATTTGTCAAATGATTGGTTGTTATCTTTGACATATGTATGTTTTGTTTGAAAATTTTGAAAAGTGATTAATGATGCACTTTTGACAAATGCAAAAAGTAGATAATTTGGTTTGAAAATCTTGAAGGGTAGATTATGCACTTTTGGCATATGTAAAAAGAAAATGATTTGGTTTGAAAATTAAATCATATTCATTTCGTTATATGCAAAAAGTAAAAGATTATATTTGAATATTTTATAAAATGAATAAGGTTGTATTTGACAATTGTAAAAATGAGATGTTTTTATTTGAAAATTTTAAAAAATAAATAGTGCTCATTTTTTGACATTTGAATATTTTTAAATTTGAAAGTAAACTCTTATTTGCCTATAAATAGCTCACTTTAGATATTAAAAAATAACAACAAGAGCTTACATATCAATTGCTAAGTTTTGCATAATTCATTCAAAACTTTCACTCTCTATTCTCTAAATATTGAAAAGAGGAGAAGAAGAAAGAAAGTAAAATAAGAATTTGGCGCTCAAAGCTGATCCCCATGAAAGTTAAAGTGATGAAGATTAGGGAAGCGATAACAAAGATGAAGAAATTGTAATAACCACAAGAAGATTTAAGAGAATCTTAAAGAAAAATAAAGTTGCTCTAAGAAAATCTTTCAAAAAGTTTTTCAACAAAAATACAGGTAAAACTATTCCTTAACTTGTTATAAATGCAAAAAGTCTGGATATATCAAGACAGATTGTCCTCTGCTAAATAAAGATCGATACAAAGACAAGAAATCAATAAAAGCTACATGGGATGATGATTGAAGTAGTTCAGACAGCGACATAATTAATGAAGAATCTTCAAATCTTTGTCTTATGGCTAAAAATGATCTTGAGGTAACAAATCTTGAAAATATTGAAATTCTTTCTTATGAAGAATTGCAAAATATTTTGAAAGAGGTATATGAGGAATTTGAGAAATTTGATATCAAATATACTACTTTGGAAAAGAAAAAATCTTCTTTAATAAATGACATTGATGTTTTAAGAAAAGAAAATATTGTTTTGAAACATGAAAATCACGAGTTGAAAAAGAAAGTAACTGTTTTAAAAAAGATTGTTGAAAACTTTACAAATGAAAAAAGAAATTTTGAAAACTTATTGGTAGTCAAAGATATGCTTTTAATAAGATAGGCTTGCGATACATGCCAAAAGAAAAATACAAACCCTTTAAAAGCTTCTTTGATAAACCTACTAAATCAAAATCCAATTCTCAAAATTCTTTTCATAAAAATAAATTTTTCAATGAAAGACATTATTATAATCACTCAAGTTTTTCAAATATGTCCAATGTTATTTGTAATTTTTGCAATAGAAATTTTCATAATTATCATGCTTCTCCAATTAGAAGAAAACATACAATGACTATTAGGGTCATATGGGTACCAAAGAATTTTGTTTCTTCTAATACTAATAAATGAAGGATCCAAAGAACTTGGGTATCAAGAAAAATTATGTTAATTATTTTTGTAGGTATGCATGAAGTCTTCCATAATTAAAAGAAAATGGTTTTTAGATAGTGGATAGTTAAGAAACATGACAGAAGATAAAACTAAATTCATTGATTTTATATATAAAGAAGAAGGACATGTGACATTTGGAGACAATTCGAAATGGAAGATCGTGGGAATAGATAAAATTAGTAATGAGTCTTCTCTCATAATTGAAAATGTTATTCTTGTTGAAAGTCTAAAACATAATCTTTTGAGTATAAGTCAATTATGTAATAAAGAATTTACAGTTACTTTCAAAAATGATAAGTGCATTATTTTGAATGATTATAATTGCAATGCTTGTTTTATTGCTCTTAGAAACAATAATGTTTATACAATCAAATTTAAAAAATTATCTCACAAGATGTTATTCGTTTATCAGCTCAAAATGAAACTAGTTGGCTATGGTATAGAAGGTTAAGTTATGCCAACATAGAACTTATTTTTAAACTTTCAAAAAATGATCTTGTAAGATGTTTACCAATTAAGAATTTTTTTAAAGACAAAATTTGTGATGCATTCCAATTTGGTAAACAAACAAAATCTTCTTTCAAAACTAAGAAATATATTTCTACTACTCAACTATTGCAACTAATACACATGGACCTTTTTGGACTAAATAGAGTTGCAAGTTTAGGAGAAAAATATTATGTATTTATTATTGTTGATAATTTCTCTAAATAAATTTGGGTCATCTTTATTGCTCATAAAGATGAGGCACATAATGTTTTTACCAAACTATGCAAGAGAATTCAAAATAAAAATGGTTATACTATTTCAAACATCAGAAGTGACATGAACAAAGAGTTTGTCAATAAAAATATTGAAACTTTTTATGATGAAAATAGTTTTGAGCATAATTTCTCTATTTCTTGAATTCCTCAATAAAATGGGATAGTAGAGGAAAAATATAACTCTTCAAGAAATATCAAGAACAATACTTGATGAGAATAATTTACCTAATTATTTATGAGTTGAAGCAGTAAGTACTGCATATTATGTTATAAATAGAGTTATATTAAGGTCTAAATTAGATAAAACCTCTTGTGAGTTTTGGAATGAGAAAAAATCCAATATTGATTAGTTTCATGTATTTAGATGCAAATATTTTATTCTTAATGACAGGAATAATTTAGGAAAGTTTGATACAAAATCTTATGAATGTATCTTTATTGAGTATTCTACAAATAGTAAAGCTCATAGAGTATTCAATAAAAAGGACTTTGACTATACAAGAATCTATGCATGTAATATTTGATGAATCTAACCTTCTGCTCCCCAAGAAATCTAATGATGAAGAAATAGAAGGTACAAATAACACAAATAATCTTAATCTTAACAAAGAGAACACAATGGAAGAAGTCCAATATGAAGACATTAGGAAAGATCATCAAGATTTAGTACAGGATGTAACCAAATAGTGAAAACATATGAAAGATCATTCAGTACAACAAATTCTAAGAAAACCTTCACGAGGTGTAAGTACTTGATAATCTTTTAAAAATATTTGCAATTACACTGTTTTTCTATCTGAAATTGAACTAAAAAATATTGATAAAGCACTTATTAATGAATCATGAATTCTAGCTATACAAGAAGAGCTAAATCAATTTTTTGGTAAAGTTTATGTTCACTGAAGATTCATGATGAATGTAGCTATGCACTTCCTAATGAACGTAGGCAATGATTGATGATGATGCCTTTGTTGGTAAAGTTTATGCTTGCTGAAGATTAAAATCCTCCCTTTTACTATTTTGTTCCCTTGCCCTTGCAATGTTTTTGTTGGTAATGCAAAATTCGAAGTGGGTGAGACACACTGTCCTGAAAAACCATATTCTGCTTTTTTTTTTTACATGTGCATGGTAGCAATGAAAACAAATTACAAAATGTAAGAAAAAAGAGCCATCGCTAGAGTAGCTTCAACTTCCTTTGTCTTTGCCTCTGGGACTATGCACCCCCACTCCCCTCAAGCCTAGTAGGATGAGGCGGAGGCAAATACCTTCCATGGCTCCTCGGAAGGTGCATGTCTTACTCATTTTCAGAGGTGTTGCCTATAGGGGTTGCCATCTGTCTGCTTCAGAACTCTCGTGCTAGGGCCAACTAGCCTTGGATTTCTCCCATTCCACGAGAACATAAGACCTTCATCTTGCGGTTGTACACAGACATCACTCCCCAGAAGTTGTTGAAAGTGGGCCTGTCGATAATTATGTTCTAGATTCAAGGCTGTCATCATGGATTCAAGGCCACCCCGGCCACGATAACATGAAGGATTAAAGACTAAAGGAATTCTCATCAGACTCATCCTATAGGGATTGGCGGGACAACTATAAGGAATTTTCCACTATGGCCCAAGTAATGGGTTTAAGAGAAATAATCACGAAAATATAGTAGGAAATTCATACCCAGCAAGTTCAAGCCCATCAGCCGAGCCTTCATGTAGCCGACAAGAAGGCAGTCGTAATTGCCACTAGTAAGACTGACCCTAGACCCCAAACCACAAATCCTAACTTGAAAACACTAAACCTTAAAATCCTAAATCTCAAATCCCATGTCCTCAATCCTAAATTCTAAGCCCTAAATCCAAAACCCCAAATCCTAAGTCCAAATCCTAAATTTTAAATGCTAACTGTGAAACCCTACACAACTTGAAACCTTAAACAACCTTAAATCGTAAAACCCTAAATTCTAAACCCTTTACCCATAACACTAGTTCTAAACCCTAAATCATAAACCCTAAAATCTAAAAACCATAAACTCCAAACCATAAATCATAAACACTAAACCCCAAATCCTAAATCCTAAACCCAAAATTTTAAATTCTAAATCCTAAGTACGAAACCCTAAACAACCTAAAACCCTAAACAATCCTAAATCCTAAAATCCTAAACTCTAAATCCCTAACTCTTAACCCTTAACCCCTAGTTCTAAATCCTAAACCATAAACCCTACACCCTAAAAACCATAAATTCCAAACCATAAATCATAAACTCTAAACCATAAATCGTAAAATCCAAAATCCAAAACCCAAAAAAAGTATAAACTCTGAACCTTAAACCCTATAATCTTAAGACCTTAAATCCTAAAAAAGTGTAAACACTAAACCCTAAATCCTTTATTCCTAAACCCTAAAACCTAAAACGTTGAACCCTAAGTACTAAATCTTAAACCCCAAACTCTAAATCCTAAATCTAAAACCCCAAAATTTGAAAACTGAGAACATGAAATCCCAAACCCCAAATACAAAATGCCAAATGCCAAACCCTAACCTTAAACCTAAACCTAAACCTAAATCCTAAACCGTAAATCCCAAATCCTAAATTTTAAACCCTTAAACAAAAAATGTAATATCTAGACCTAGCACCAAGCCATGCTACGTTCCTTGCAAGTTTATTTTAAGCCAGGAGTCGATGACTTTAGTTGGTGGATTTTTTGGATTTGTATCTTTGGGTCTGTTGAGGTTAAAACTTTGGGCCGCGAAAATATTTTCTAGGAGTTTTCGAGGCTCAGTTTAAGCTTGCCGTAGGTCGAGTACCCCAGTTTCGATTTTCTTTCCTTGCATGCTATTGTCCACCTTAAATCATGGAATCTTTCCATTTCTTGCATACTCCGATCTCGGCCTTTCTTCCTTAAGTTTTGCCGCTGCTCGTCACTATTCCCCTAGGGTTTTCTTATGGTTTCTCTCGCTCCTATATATTGCCTCCTTCGGTTAAATCTTCGTGCCTATTGGATTTATTTTTTATTTGCTGCCGTCCCTCTCAAATCCTCTCGCCTCACTGCCTTGTCTGCAAGGAACCTCAGCCTCCCAACTCCCTTTACCTGCACCTCCAGCGTGTGTCATCACTCATTCTTGGAAGCCACTCCTCGCTCTGCCACCTCAAGTTGCCTCTTGTGGGAGTTGCTCTGCCGTTTCCACCTTCAAAGACAACCTACATCCCCTATTTTTGCACGACAAAACAGATGAGGTCTTCTCTCCGTGAGTCACCACCCCCTTCGGCTTTAACCCCTCACCACTGCACCGCTCACGCCACTTCAATCAACCGGTCACCCACTTTGGTAAGCTTCAACCGAACCACCCTTCAGTCTTCTTCCTGGTTCACAAGTAAATGATTTTTTTTCCCATTCATGTACTTCATCGTAGGATGTTGTAATTGAGAGATTACGTCTATTTTATTTATTTATTTATTTACCTCTAAGTTCATAAATTGGTTTTGGTCTTGGGTGTTATTTAGTTTGAATCTTAAAATAGTCTGGGTCATATTTCTTTTCTTGGAACTTTTTTTTTTACATTGATGTTAGAATCTGGAAAGTCTTGTTTTTATCTAAATTACAGTGTTGCTCTCTTAGTCTCAAAATAATTTATTAATGTTGTCAAGTTATTGTTTTAGTGGGATTGACTTTATTTTGGAATTCACGGACTTAGTGTTATAAATGTGGCCTGCACTTCCCTTAGTTTCATGTGTGATGAACCTTATTTTAGATACTTGTTTTTCTTTATGAAGAAAACAATGTTTTAAATGTTATCTTGTGAGAGCTTCTCAGTTTATAGTTTTTTTAAAATAAATAGAAATGCGTTTATTTTTCTTTCAAATACTTTATGAGTCTGTTTTCTCAAAGCAGTATAATACTTTATTGTATGGGGCATGTTTCAATGGACACCACCGGCAGATTTCAAAAAATTATTTTTGGTATTGTATACGGCTTTGTTTTAACTCACCTTTTTAATACTAAATTATCATATGTTTAGAAATACTCTTATTTTAGGTCTAGAGTGGTTAGGTTAGATATCGTTTGACTTATGGTGAGTGTTGATGGTTAGGATTTGAGAAATTTTAGATTCGTGGGAGAATAAATTATTTTAGTATTTTAGGCTTAAATATCGAAATACATAGATAATTGAAAGTTTATGGACATTGTGTGGTTGCTCTTTTAGGTTGTGATTGATTTCCTCATCAGCTTTATTGAGGTAAATTTCAGAAGGCTAAGAGATCCAGGTAAGCGGGGTTCCTATGCTAGACTTTGCATTAAAAATATGAACTAAGATCTCTTTAGAAAAATATGCATGTTTTAATTATAAAAAGAAACTTTGAAATCACTTCAGTTATTTTTTTCGTATATGCATAAAACTCTGTATTAGAATAAAGTGTTCTTGGCATGAACTGGTGTAGATATGAGCTAATTTTAATGCATTCTGTTTTCTGAATTGAAAAGAGCGAATATGAAAGTTTCTGCATAAATGATATTTCTGATCTGATTTTGTTCTGTTCTGAAAAAGTTCTGTACTTTGATATGATATGAAATGGTTTCTGAAACCTTGGAATGACATTCTGGTTCTGTTTCGCTCTATTCTGTTCTGGGTTGGTACCAACTATTATGTTTCTGGTGTACTCACTTTGGTTGCAAAGTGATTTTCTGCGTGGTCTTTCATGTGTGCACACTCGGGGTTCCGAGAATAATAAGGGGAAGATTCACATTTTATTTTTGCTCAATTGGCCGTTGGGGTTTGCACAACCCTACCACGGAGGTTAACCATGGTATTTCTGTTCTGATAAGATGTTTTAGTTATGCTATGTCAAAGAGATTTTTTTTTATTTTGTTAATACTGAAGTTTCGCTCTGATTTTTGATAATATGATCTGTTTTTGCATTCTAAAAATAAGAAATATTTTGTTCTACATTTTGAATTTGGTAAATGCTCAAGTTTGCACACTAGTATATGTCCTCTGCTTACTGAGTTGTAGTTAAACTCACCCCTTTATTTTCATAAAATTTTTCAGATTATATTGATGATTTAGTTGGAGAACAAGAGTAATCGATTTTAGAGAGGATTGATGATTGTAAAGGAATAAGTGCTGAGGGTACAAGTGGTCGTTTGAGTCACATTTTAGTAAAGTTTTGTTGTTGGTTATTTATAGCTTGTTGGTTTGGGTTACTTTCGTGACTTTGTGCGGTTATCAATTTATGTTTTTGAGGTGCTATTGTTGGTAATTTGTGGTGGTTCATGGATATCTGTATTGAACGATTTAATTTGTTATAGTTATGAAGTTTCAGGATTTGTTATATTTTTTGTTATTGGAGAGGGTTGAGGAAAAATGAGTTAACTCTCCTGGCCTCTGGATTCGATGTGTTACACTAAATCCAAAATTTTAAACATTTAAATCCTAAATCCTAAACTCTAAACAGTAAAAGAGTTGAGCAAGGTCCAACTCGCCCAAGAATGGTTCACGGGTGAGTGAAGAAACTTCACTACTACAGGAAGTCCTTAAAGAAAAATCTTGACTCAACGAAGTAGTGAGAGAAGAAGACTTGTTTGGGCAGCTGAGGATTTGGCCGGGGTGAGAGAAGAAGACTTGTCAGGGAGTGAGAGCAAATGAGTGGGGGGCTAAGGACTTGGCCGGGACCAACAAGCGGATAGCTGCCCAAAAGGTTGTCATTAAGGACCTTCGGGACAACTTGTCCCAAGTACAAGGCGTTGTCTCCCACCTAGACAGTTGCTGACATTAGCAATGGATCTCTCCAAGTGAGCCTGGTCACATGGGTGTATTGAGGGCCTTAAGTTAACGCACGATCATGTCTTGGTAAACCTGCAGCCATGTTGAGGGCCCTCGATGCATATTTGCAGGCTGTCAACATCTCCAAATTGACGTTGACCATGACGCTTTCAAGTTTGGTTGTACTTTGGAGTGGACTTGATCCTTGATGCCTTTTGAAGTTTCAAGGCCCCAACCATGCCTGAACCTGATGCTCCTTTGCCAGATGATCCTGAGCCTAATGCTCTTGAGCTTGATGGCAGAGCCCCTATACCTTAGTCTTCGTGCTGTTGTTGTTTTGTTTTCTCTTTCTGTAAATGTCTAAATTTCAACTGTTAGTTTGCCCCTTGTATGTACTTGGCCATTAATAAAATAGGCTTCTATTTTGCTGCACTCTTACTTTATTGCTTGCGCTTGGACAATTGTTTTCAATGTCTTCACTTTCTCTCTCTCTCTCTCTTTATGATTGGCTTGGCAAATTTCGATTCAAAGAGCTAAAGGGTTCTCGCTTAAGGGGAGGGCTGGCATTTGGTGCTTTCGGCCTACCTTAGCTCTACCAAACTCACTCCTCACAACACAACGAGTCAACGACTCCTCGCTTGTGTTGCTTTTGTTCAACCATGCTAGCTCTTTCTCTCCCTAGTGCTTTATCGATAACATTAGTGAGGTTGGTGTTTTCTCCTTTATTAATAAGTAATGGATGTCAGCTTCCTTTTTTTGGTGATCTCCCATATTTGTTTTACCTCACCTTTTCCTTTTGTTTTAATCCCCACGCTTTTGTGTTTTGTTTTGACAAGTTGCCAAAAAACATGAAAAAATTATTATTGAGTGTGTCGGTCTTAGCCCACTATTATCAGCATGAAGAGGGAACCCCACTTTAAGAATCAAGCCACATTGGGGAGATGATGGTTACCCCTATGGGGGGAAAAGGTCGGGAAACGCTTGGCTATCCCCCTCTCTATGTTCTTCCTAAGTTGAATCGTGTCCATGGAGTTGGATGCTTTGTCAGAGAGATGAATTAGTCTTAATCTCACTTGCAAACCTGAGACTTGCAAACTTGGGCCACCTGGCCTATGAGACATTTCGGTTATTTGATGCTTTGTCATTGAAGATAAGGCTCATGTTGAATAATAGAAAAACTAAGCCCGCACTCCATCTGGGAGAGGTCAGGATATCACAAGTCAAACCTGCCCCTTTAGTTCCCTATGGAGACAACCTCTTCCGATAGTCGGGAGTTTGGTCCGTTGTTCGCTACAATGGGGGATGGGGTAGATCTTCCAGTAGCTGAGAGGCTGTACTTTCTCTCCGTAATGAGAGGGTCGGGGTGGCCTTTGGCATAACTTGCCGCTTTAGCCCTGCATGGAGGGTAGACTATTCAGGCAGTTCGGGGTTGGACCAACTCTTATAGGTTGACATCACAAGTAGGGTAAGATTTGCGCCAAGCTAGTGTTGAGTCCACTTTTTGCGCAATGAAGTTCGAGATAAGTCCTTGCATCATCGAGAGGACTGGACCCACACTCCATCATGAGAGAGTGGGGCAGCCTTTAGCGTAGCTTACCTCTTTGATCCCTCGTAAAGGTAAGTTTGTCAAGCAATTTGTAACTAGACTCGCTTTACCTGTCAATGCTAGCAAAGGTATGCTGAAAAACTGGGGAATACTCACACTCCGACACGGGAAGGATAAAGTAGCCTTTGGCATATTGATACCTCGGGGAAGGTAAGTTCAGACAGCGATGTGTTGGTTTGCTCTTTGCCGCGATGGGGGTCGGTGTAAGACATGGACCGAAAGGAGCTGGACCAGTACTCCATCGTGGGAGGGACAAAGGGCCTCTAGCGCAACTCCTCCTTTTGCCACATAAAGAGGTACGTTTTTCAGGCAGTTTGAGACGAGACACACTCCCTCCATTGACATTGTTGGAAAAGTAAATGTTGGGTTAGGCTAGTGCTAAGCCCACTCTTCATTATGGTAGAGATTGGGGTAAGTTTTCAAGGTTCAAATTGTGCTTTTAACAATCCTTTTGCTTCTCTACTCCTTTCTTTTTTTATTTTATTTTTATCTCTTTTGAAATATTTCCAGCTTCTTTACCCAAAATATAAGATGCATTCCTTGCCTTCTTTTACATCACTTCAAATTTCACCTATAAATAAATAATTATTTATCTTCCAACAAGAGTCCTCATAGGCACTTAGCTCAGAAAATTGGCTCTTAGTATATATTGAACATCAATAAACTTCACGCAACGATGAGAATAAACATACGATCAGTCACTTCTACACAAAATTCAAAGTTGATCAGCTTTAAAATAAAATAATGCGAACATTAGCCTACAATATGGTTATCTGAAGAATGCAAAGAAGGTCAAAAAATTTGATGGACCATGAAAGATGTTGCTAGTGCAATACAAGGGAGTATGCATATATATATATATTAGTTACCATTTTGCATTTTTACAAACGATGGAAGTGGGGTCACTTACTTGAATGCCAATTACCGCAACTGATGCAATATTGATTACCAGTAATATAAGAATGAGATAGAATGTGTGCATGCAAAATATTTAATGAGTAAAGGTTAAAAAAAATCGAAAAAGAGCAGACCCATTTATTTAATTAGTTGCGAAATCATAAGGAAGCAATAACTCTAACAGATACACGGACCTAGTATCAAGTAAGAGAAAACATGGAGACCAGCCATTCTAGTCTCCACCATAACCAGCCCCCCAATTTCCTTCCGCCATGTCAGGATCTTAGGTAAGTAATTATACACTTCCTAGACCAGCTTATCCCTTATCCAAACTGTCCCTCCCCCACCCATGCATCCCGAAGTCAGTTCTACACCTTACCTTACCCAAACTCGATGGGTGGCGAAGGAGCTCGACGGATAGCAACTTGAAAAACTTAGCCAATCGACCCTTACTGCCTTACCCAAACTCAAATTCACTCCATCTTCCATATTCACTACATTTTTCACATTCACATCATCACTCAGACAAACTTCATCTTTCAAATTCACAACATTTTCTATATTGATATCTTCTACATCTTTGCCTTCCATACATGTGTGACTTTGTCATTATGTCAACTTCATCATTATCAGAACTCCAAATTTGATCCTTGGTTATAAAAATACAAAAAAAAAAAACAAAAACAAAATCATAGCCTATGCTATACTATTTACTAGCTTAATATGTTTCAGCTCAATGGGTTTTTGTTTTTTAATCTCACAACACAGTTTTAAGAAAGCTACTTTAAAAAAAAAAGTGTTTTAAGACAGCTTTTTTTTTTTTTTTAATCTGAGAACTTATTTCCAGTTGCACTAAGTTGGACTTCAAGTAAAACATGTGTAATCTCCTTTAGTGCATGAAACTTGGATTATTAATACCTATTTTTATACTCAGATGTAATCTACATTGGTTTATGAAATTCTGGCCGGCCATATAATTGCAGAGCAACATTAATATACATCACGCATGTAAAAATGCAACTTCTACATTCATCATGCACATCCACAAAAAATTATATGAAGACATGGCTTTTTTTGTTTCCTTTTAAGTTAAAATAATGGGACCATTTGTATTAAACTGAAAATAAAGCCCCGACACAAATGGTCTGCTTCTCCAAGACCTTTTTTACAAATAGTTAGTGTCCTCAATTTAGGGACCACCTTTTTACAAATATTTCTTCAAGTATCTGAAGGGACCACCTCTATTTGCTTCAACAAATAGTGCCCGACATCGTGGTTGTAACCCATTAGAATAAACCAGCATTTGCTTCAATAATGAGTGCCCAACATTTTATATTAAAATAGTGCCTATTGCACAATAAAGACTGGCTTATTAAAAGACTGCTCCACATTTTTTAACACTATATTTTTTAGACTAACAGGAAGGGATGAAATAAGAGGATGGCAAGATATAACACCCCATCAGAAGAGATAAACAGAGTGAAAAAGGGATCAACAAAGTGCAAAAATAAACCATTGGTGGCGGCGATGGCAAGATATCAGTGGCGGCGACGACAAACTCTTGGAGGGAAAACCAGAGTTGAGAGGGTGTGTTTCCAAATTTTCAAAGTTGTGCTTTTGTTCCTTGAAGTCCTGTCCCCTTTGCTTTTGTGCTACAGTCCCTTATCCTAGGTGTCACCAGCCCGTTGGTGGGTTGTTTTTTGACCAACTACAACAGGGCCGGTCCAAAGCGTAATTCATCAAGCAACACTTATGGTTCTCATCTCATTTTGCCTAAAAACTTACAACAATAAGGCTTTGTGTATTAAAGAAACCTCCAATAGTCGGTTATCTATTTTTCATGTTAAATAACACTTATAAGAATCTTCAAGCAACTACGGTGCCAGGGGCAGAACCAGAATTTTATATTTGAGGAGCGATCAATAAAATGTACGGTGTGTGTAAATTTTAGAAGGATGATCATCAGTAATAGAAATATCATATTCTGTTGTTACCGAACTCTCTAAACGTATATTATTTTTCGAATTGTACTCCATTTCTTTCTTTTTAAAAAAATAATAATAATAATAATTGTTCTTAAGTATTTACTCATATTTTTTTTATGATTTAAGAAAAATTTATAAATTAAGAATAAATTTGAAACTTTCTATTAAGTAATGATGTAACGCTATTAGATTTTTAATAGACTATATCTCACAATCATACAAGTTAGAGTGAAACTAAATAAGTGAATATAATTAATAAAATTTACAATCATATAAATTTATAATTAATTTTTTTGCTAGAGTTAGACTATTATAGTAACTGTAAAATTATGTAAGTTAAAATTTGGGTTTACATAAAGTTAAAAATTAAAATATAAATGAATGTATATTGAGATTTAAAAGAATAATTTTCATAAAAAAAATTTGGGGGGGTCAATTTTTATTTTTATTTTTATAATCTAAGAGAGAATTTTAATTATATATATGATTATATATATATTTCTATTATAAATAAAATTTGGTAAAATTTTGGGGGGGGCTAAGGTGGGTCCGCCCCTGTACGGTGCCTTTCAATGCAACAACAAATATTCCGAAATAATGAGCAGAATATTACCTTGAATGCGCTGCCCTTGGGCCATCCAAGGCCTAATCCTCCCCCACCATTGCCAGCAAAAGATCATAATTCTCTTCGTTATAAATCTCCAATACCATAACTTGGACGCAGCACAACTCACTACGGGAAATTAACCTATTTCCGGTGACATCATTTGGCCACCATTTAGCCGCTACTAGAAAGCCAAGAAATGGCTTTTCCGGCTACTATTTATATTGCCAGGAAAAAAAACTTTTTGCGGCAACAAATTGTCGCCGCTAAAGCTCTAATTCATTTCGTTGATTAGTTTTTGTGGCAAATTTTTTTCACATTTGCGGCGACCAATTGTCGCCGCTAAAGCTCTAATTCTTTTCGTTGATTAGTTTAGCTGAAATGTTGCCACAAAAACTAATCAGCTGAAATGTGAAAAAATGTTGCCACAAATGTGAAAAAATGTTAGCCATAAATAAAATGGACCAGATAGTCTTAAAATGAGTAGGTATAAAGATAATCTTAAAATGCATATTAAGAATAAAATAGCAGTATTTTAATTAATGTGATTTTATGTAATCTATCACATTTATTTATTTTAAAAAATAATTTTATAATATAACATCCCAAGTTATCAGTTTTTTAATTGGTGGAGATAGAATGTTTGCAAAATATCCTTCATTATAACAAAAATCAAACATTACAATTATTTATCAGATCAAATAATCTATGAAATACAGTCTGAAAAAGAATTTTGACAAAACAACATATATCATCAACATATCAAGCATGTCTAACTAGTCGATGGCAGCTTCATTGTCCAGCCTTTCAACATGCTGCACAGTACAAATCTGGAGTCTCTTCATTAAATCTTTGTAAAAAATAAGATCAGTCAGCTGTAAAAAATAAAAAATGTTAGTTGGTAAACAAAACAGAAATTATGAGTATTTTATCTGCAGGGATTTTTGTGCCTAGCTATGTCATATATAACTTATGCAGCTGCTTGATCAACTTCATGTAGATACAGATCATCAATGGATAAACACTAACAATTAAAGAGATATATATATATCCAGACCCAAGCCCCAATGAATGAACAAAAATCAAAATTTAAAATTAGAATTTTGGTCACTAAGCATAATACAAATAAACAGTATATATTGAGTTTTGCTATATACAATTATTGCTTACGCATTGTGATTCTGCATTATATTCTGTATTGTGTTTCTAAATAGCATCGTTAAGTGAAAAAGAGTAACAAATTTTCTTTATTTCTAAATATGAAAAGAGTATTAAGTTCAGAAGTTATAGAACATGTTAAGAGGAAATGATTTGGACATGTTAAGAAAATATGATCTCTTCACTTGCATCACTCCAGACATGGGTCCTTCTCGGTGCACATACATGAAGTAGAATCCAAATGGGTGGAAAAAAGTTGGCAAGAAAGGCAGTTTCAAGGAAGGGAAAAACTAATCCATCAATCTTGAGATTACAATATATATATCATATATGCAACTCCATGTCATTTTCATTGCTTTAAACTATCAAACCTGCAATATTACAGGATATGCAACTCCATAACAGTGACAGACATTTCACGAGTTCTATTTATTTCAAGACTCCCTGCATGCATGAGTCCTTCTAAAAGAAATGTCTCCAAAGGACCAACTTTAGCATGCACAAAATCTTTTGCCCAGAATAAAAAAGAACAAAAATATTGCATCGTTATTGCAGAGAAATGAATCTGAACAATAACTGCTGTTTCATCATTTAATTTCACCGTAGGCATCAATATTTGCATTCATAAAACAGAGATAACTACGACTATATATAGGGAATATCTATGACACTAATTCTATCTCTATGACTATCCATATACGAAAGAAACAAAAAAGAGATGTTTTTTTTAATTGTATTCTTTAAAGAGCACATCTAAAATAAAGAGCACATCTAATCAAAATACAAATAAAGAGTACATGTAAAATAATAATAACATGTTTGTACTGACATGGTTAACACACTAATCCATACCAAGAGTACATCTAAAGTTTTGCCTTATAGTCAATTGTAAATTCCCAGCTATCTTTTCAATGCTCGTTGTTTCTCTTAAAGAAAAAAGTGAGCAATAACTGAAGAAGGGGTATGGTAGCAATTATGTAATTCAATTATGTAAATACAAGTAAATTACATCCAACTTAGACTTAACTATATCATCTTAAGCTATCATTGATGTACATCTTGAAAACAAAATTATTGACTTACCCTCATCTCCATTAGTCTCACAAATGACCTTCTTCCAGCAGTGTGATTGTTTTGTTACTTCTCCCTATTACTTTTATTTCGTTCAGACATACGCTGCACTCATAAGGGACATAATATACATGAGTCAAGCTTAACATATTTTTAACATCATAACAATGACAACAAACTATTCATCCTAACTAATATTTAATACATGTCAATTAAATTTTTGACTTCCAACTTACCTTATAATCCTCACTTGAATATCGAGCGCATAACTTCACCCAAGTGGCTGGTGGCACATACGATGGCACATTCGCAAGTGCTTCTTCATTACTCTCATATTTCTTGTAAGTTCTATGCAAATCATAATGAATATGATTAAACCGCTTGCGAAGTGCCTTCGTAATTGTATCACGATGATTCTACTTGGTCCAGTCAAGGATGAAGTCATTCTAGGGACAAACAACAAACATTAGCAATGTTAGGATTTCAAATACTCAATTTTATCATGTATGAATTTCTTGTATTTTTACCTGAATACGTGAAATCAATTCTTCCTTCTCATTAGCTGGTATGGCATGCCAGCTAGCATGACTCAAATCTACATGGTGCTTGACCAACCATGTAATCCTTGTAGTAAAAATGGTCGAATTTTCACAACATGGTGCAGTCTCACCATCTTTTATCCTCAAAGGTATCATTCCATACTTCCGTATCTTTTCAAACGCTGTATTTTTTGCTGCTGCTCGTCCACGCTTTTGGGTAGGTGGTACTAATGTTTTCAATTTACATGTTAGTATCAAATTAATCAACATGAAAAATGAAATATACAATGTAAAAAAATACCAATTGAATCCACTGCTGGCATATCAACTTCTGTGCTGGGGACAACATCAGGTAGCTCAATTGAGTCATCTGAGCTTGATAATTCATCATCTCGGGCATTCATGGCAGCAATGGGTATTCTATTCCGAACTTTATCATTTCCATGAGATCTATCTAGACCGTAGCTCACACTGGATGATCGACCTCTACCTCTACCTCTTCCAATTATTGGCATATCGAAATTATCTCTACAATCACACTAAGCAGATACAATTAGATAATTGTCAAGCAAATTACACAAAAAAAGGAAACATCAATACAATAAGAAATTGCACACTGCTAACAACCTCCTAACTCCTACACTAGATAAGAAAATATGGAAAAGACGGTGAGCATAATTAGTGGTAAAATGATATTTAGGATAAGCTAAACATAATAGATTGTATTAAATCACAAGGTTATTACTAGTTTTGAAATGGCTAGTTCATCTCATCTTCTGTTGAAAGACTATTTTCTTCTATGCTACCTTCCAGTTCGGCACTATTAGACCTTTGCATTACTGACATGTCAACATCAATCTGCTCCAACTCAACATTAGGCCTATGCATGTCTTGCAATGGAATTTCATCAATATGGACACTCACATAAGCATCACCAGAATTATCCTCTTGGTATGCATCACCGTCGCTAGAATTAGATTCATCATCTTCAATAAGGGATTCGCGTGGAAGGTCATAGACATTTCTATGTGTGACCTTTTGCACTACGTACCAATCACCACGGATGCTGCGATTTTTAAGGTAAAATACCTGCGACGCTTGGCACGCCAAAACAAAAGGATCATCCTTATAAGCTGTCCGAGACATATTCACGCTAGTAAGATGATGTTCCTTACGTATCCCTCGTTTGAAATCGAAAATATCAAACCATTCACATTTGAATAAGTAAAAACATCGCCAACCCATGTAGCGGACTTCCACAATGTCAATTAGTCTACCAAAGAACTCAAGTTTTTCTGATCCTGGTTGTTCACTAATGACCATGACACCCGAATTTTGGGTGCAACGATGTTCTTTACGTTTTTTTGTGTGAAATCTTTTTTATGTGAAATCTTATACCGTTGGCTATACAACCAGAATAGGACGCACCCCAGGGGTCAGGACCACATGCTCGGGCATATAGATCCTCCGAAACTTCTTTAGGATTCTCAGCACGCCTACCTTGACTCTATCACAAGTTCAAAAAAGAAATCGCATAAAGTAAAAATAATACATGTGACGGCATAAAACAAACATATTCATAGGGAAATAGGGGTGAACTTCCAAATAAGTTTGCATACGAGTGACTTGAACCAGTCTGGAAATTTTGCGGCATGCATACTATCAACATTATCAGGATGCTCTTCACTCATATGCAGGTAGTGCTCACTGTACAAAAAGGCCAACACTAGTTAAATCAGTATATTGAGAACAGAAAATTACTAAGTTAGTAAGTAGTTTGGTTACTTACTTAAGATATTCTCCAATCTCTATGCAATTATTCAGAATATACCATCTAGCTTTTATGAAAATGTCATTATCTAATCGGTGACGTGATGCAACACCCATGGGTCGTACCTTTTGTGAAAAAATAGATAGTCCCTCTCATACACCCTTTTCTCCTTCATCAACGTTACGTTCAGGAGGACTGAATCTAGTCTCAATATCATGGAGGTACATGGAACAAAAATTCAAGCATTCAACATGGATATAGGCCTCGGCTATTGAACCTTATGGGTAGGCCTTATTCTTAACATATCTCTTGAATTTTCCAAGATACCTCTCAAAATGATACATCCACCTATATTGAACTGGCCCTACAAGTAGTGCCTCACGTGGCAAATGATAGGCTAAGTGTACCATTATGTCAAAAAAGGTAGGTGAAAAAATCTCTCAAGCTTGCAAAGAATAACGACAATATCAGTTTGTAGCCGCTCTAAGACATTAACCTTAAATGTTCTAGCACATAGTTCTTTGAAGAAAATGCTTAACTCAGTCAGTGCCAATCGTACATCTTGGCGTAAGTATCCAGAAATTGCAACAGGAAGTAATCTTTGCATGAAAATATGGCAATCATGACTTTTCAATCCCGAGATTTTGCAATCACTTACACTAACACATCTGATGATGTTTGAAGCAAAGCCATCTGGGAATTTCACACTGTGCAACCAATTACATAAACCAGTCCGCTCAGCTCCATACAACGTATAAAATGCATGTGGCATACCAATGCATTGTCCATCCTGGATAAGGTGTAACTCCTTCCTTATATTGAGATTGGAAAGGTCACGACGTGCATTAGGATGATCTTTAGTTTTGCCGGAGATATTCATCAAAGTTCCTAAGATGTTGTCACATATGTTCTTCTCAATGTGCATTACATCTAGATTATGTCTAATCTTTAAAGTCGACCAATACAGCAATTGAAAGAACATACTTTTCTTAGTCCAATTGAACTCCTCAGTATTACGCTTTCTTTTCTTTATGCCTTTGCCAAAACTTGCATCATGAATATTTTGGAGTTGAATGAGTATATCCTCTCCTGTATTCATTGTAGGTGGGTCCCGATACTCTACATTGACATTAAAAATAGTCTTTTTCTTTCTCCAAGTGTGGCCTGGTGGCAAGAATCGGCGATGACCCATATAATAATGTTTTCGGCTATGTGTCAACCATATGGAATATGTTTCTTCCTTGCATGATGGACACGCCATCTTCCCCTTAGTGCTCCACCCAGAGAGGTTTCCATAAGCACGAAAGTCATTGATTGTCTATAACAATACTGCATGTAATTAGAAAGTTTCTTTGACCTTTGCATCATATGTATCTACACCATTATCCCATAGATCTATCAATTCCTCTATTAGAGGCTGAAGATAAACATCGATTTCATTGCCTGGTGATCTTGGTCCAAGAATCAAGAGTGAAGTGATAAAAATGGATCTTTCATGCATAACCAAAGAGGCAAATTGTAAGGGACAAGAATTACTGGCCATACACTATAAGGCTTAGCCAAATTATTAAATGGGTTGAAACCATCGCTAGCTAAGCCAAGCCTGACATTTCTTGGATCTTCCGCGAACCAAGCATGCTCTTGATCAAATGTTGTCCACACCTCAGAATCAGCAGGATGATTTAAAATACCATGTTGAATGATGCGCTGATCCTTATGCCACCGCATGTCTGTTGCTGTTTTTTGTGACATAAACAATCTCTGCAACCTTGGCTTGAATGGAAACTGTCGTAGAACCTTTTGAGGAACTCGCCTCTTCTTAGTGTCGCTAAATTTCCACCTTGAGACTTTACATTTTGGACACTCATCTTTATCTAAATTTTCTCTCCAATAAAGTATGCAGTCATTTGGACAAACATGTATCTTGGTTTAAGTAAAGCCCAGACCTTTTTCGAAGTTACGTGACTCTTGATATGAGTTTAGCAAAAGGGCATTGGGAAAAGCTGACTTTAGCAAATGCAAAAGCATGTCAAAAGACTTTACACTCCAACCACCAAGTGTTTTAATGTGCAGCAACTTGACTGTGAATGATAGTTTAGAGTACTTTGTACAATCTTCATAAAGAGGACGCCGGGAATCAGCCAACAGTTGATCGAAAATGTGAGATGAATTAGTATTGACCGATGGTGAATCCTCGGGATGGAATGACTTGGTTATGGGAACATCAGGAAATTCTCTAGCCTGAATATCTCGCAACATAATATCAACGTCATCAATGAAGTCATCCTCTTGGTCAGGATCATGTAAATCATCATCATCATCACTTATGTTTAAATCATCTTCCTCGCCATGAAAAATCCACACCGTGTAATTCTTGTCAATACCTTTGATGAATAAGTGTCTCTCTACCTGGCTTAGTGGTAGGAAGTAATTATTTAAACATCGGACACATGGGCAACGGATTACCGCACTTGTAGCATGAGATCGGGCCAAAGTAAGGAACTCCTTAACTCCTTTAGCATATTCCCTAGATCCAAATCTATCAGTGATTTGCATCCAACTCTTGTCCATCTAAAAAATCACCTAAGGAGTTACTGAACCAAGATTAGTAAGGCAATGCTAAAAGTGGGTCAAATAACTATGTACTACTAATTTTGATAACACGGATACAAATTAAGTAGTACTATAAAAAAATGGAAGATTAATAAAAGGAATTATCATGCATGAACTCTAGGCCGAGTGTACTTGAGTTTCTAATCAGAGCGAAAATATATTTCTGTTATAGATGTTAAATAATATTGCTCTTGCTAAGATTGTATCTAACATTACTAAAATAAATCATTAACGATCCTAAAAAGACATACATAGGAGGCCCTAGCTATAACGGCATAAAAAGTAGTCAAAAGTAATGAGAAACAGCTTATAATTAACTAATTAATCATATGGTCATTATAACATAAATATATTAATCGTGGCATGCATCATGCATATATCTAACCACCTTCAATGTGAATGAGAAAACTTTCATACATACAATTAATGCTGGAAACTCAATTCACCACCAGAATAATCATTTTCTTTGTGAAATTCTTCCTTATGTTCCTTACTCACAAAATTAAGCCAATCTTCCTCCTTACATTTTATTTTCCAACCAATCCGAGCACCAAATCGATCTTTCGTTTAAGATTTCCAAATATACTGGACTAAATCCTTTTTTCCCACAAAATCAAAATTATGGGAATGACTCGATCCGTACCAGTTTCAGGCCGAGTCAATAAAACAAAGTCAACGCTCCCAAGAAAAGGAAATAGAATCCCGATTGAGAGGACCTTCCCGAATGTAAGCTTTCATAATATCAAAACACATTGAGATCAACGGCTCTATATGTAGATCAAATCATACATCACAGAAAGGGTAAAAGATGGACCTCCAATGAGTAGAACGAGTAAAATCAATGTTGTTACAGTAAACCAAAAAGAAAACCTTGAATGATAATCAGATTTGGAAACCATAGAAGGGTTTGACGGAGTTACCTGAGACATGGCTATGGATTTTAGAAAGTGGTGAACTGAGGGAGAGAAACAAAGATATACCTTGAGAAGATGTGTTTTCTATTTATGAAGGTTTGGCGCATGGGGTTGATTTATATAGAGAAGGTAAAGGAGAAATATTATACAAAATCTCACTTTATAATCCTGACTCAAAATTATTGATAAAAATTTTCACTTATAACGAAAGAATATCGTGGTAACAAACTTTAAACGTACCATTGCTGAGTACTTGACTTGCTCTTGCTGGTGACAAAATCAACCAATCCAGGAAAAAATCTAAAAATATGCATTCATTTTTAAATTAAATTAAGCACCTTAATTAGTCATGCATTCCACGCGATGGGAGAATTAACCCAGTCACTTTGATACTAGCTAATTATAATGAATGACCGTGGGTAGATTTTTTTGGGTTCAAGATTGGTTGGCTATCTAGCTAGCTCTGGGAATCATTCAAATTTTACCCATTTGAAGGGGTCTGTAGTACTGCATGTTGCATTTCGAGAAAAATATTTAGGGAGTTAAAGATCATATTGAAGACAAAAGTTAGAACCGTACTAATTACTTCCTAGAACATGATGGAAGAAAATAAATCCAATATGGTTGAATGAGAGCACAATTAATTAATGATCAGTGATTATAACGGAATTTTATTCATCATTCTTTTTATTTTTATCTTCTTAATATCTATGATGTGGTATTAAATGATAAGTTTACAATTAAAATATAATAAACCAAATTAAGAAATGATGAGAATATGATTATATAAAAAAATTATGAATAAAATTACTCATATATTGCCTCATATAGAAATCAGAAGCAACAAGTGAAATATTATACAAAATCTCACTTTATACTCTTCCTCACTTTGAAGGCCACACCATGCTCAATCCAACATCAAATAATGGTAAAGCATCATGTAAGGAAAAAAAATCATGTCTCTTCAAACATGACAATATTATATATCATGATTTTACAGTTGGGTGTATGGTGGTCATGGCCAGTGGGTTGTCGTGTAATTACATTGAGAACTGAGATATGCGTCTTGTTCAAGCAGATCAACGAGGGAAAGTATATCTTTTTCTATGGGGGCAAGGACAACGAGTGGATCCAACAATTTATTAATGCAAAAAATGCTGTTGGTAGGAAAGGGCAGCAAAGGAGGGGAGCCCCACTGTCTAATTCCAGAGCACTTCTAGAGCAGCATTGAGAGTATGTTCATTTCCATTTTCAAGACTCAAAGGAAGAGGCCATGGTGGAGTTCAACGAATGGAAGGGGCATGTGAAGGAAAAGGGCTTCGAATCCTCTTTCATAGATCAATACCACAAACAGCTAATTGGCACTTCTGAAATGTCATGCCACATCATTGATATCCCATATAGCAATGGAAAAATCCCAGAGAACATGGAATGCCTCAACTGTCACCGCGACATGGAGGCGTATAAGAGGTATTACTAAATAAACTCATGTGGTTGAATGTTGGCATCCGGAAGCTTGTTTGTAAGATGGTGTGTGTGTGACGTGACCCGGCCTTATATATTTGCGTTTAAGTTTTTAATTGGACTGTCGTGTGGATTTTATAATATAATTTCTTGGAGCATCATGCGTGCGTGTTGCATTGCATTGATACATTTCAAAATATCACTATAATAAAAATAAATATTCATAATATTTTAATTATAATTATTATAATTAAAATATTATGAATATTTATTTCTCATATAATGTAGGGTGGTAATCCATCGGTCATCTAGACTGGACTGGCAGCCTCAGAGCGGCTCTGCCAGCTAGCTAGCTAGTGCAAATATGAATGAATTGATATAGAGTGGAAGATAGAGATCATCATAATGATGATCATTTAACGTGAAAAATATATATAAGACCAAAACACTTGGAGATGTTCTGTCAGAATTGATAAGTTTTGAAGCATTTCAAGATGATAATGATCATGAGCATGATATGAAAGAAATCACGTGAAAAATTTTGAAAGTTTGCTCAATTTATTTATTTTTATTTTAAATAGTTAATTATTTCCCGGCCGCTATGTCAATTTGAAGGAGAAGTGTGGCACTAGAGCCAAAGCCTTTCAGCTGAGGAAGGCTATATAATACTTGACAACATTTATATGCCCTCAAGCTTATCACATTTCCAATTTTTGATCACTAGCAGGAAGTCCAAGTACATCAATTTAAAAGCTCAGTTTGGAGAGAGAGACAGAGTCAAGATATCATTTTTCTTTCTTTGATATATCTGAATAGTACTAATGGGTTGGAGATATGGGGGAGGATTGCTCCTTATCATAACTATTACCATTATGTGGGTCACCTCTGCAGAAATCACTCAGGTAAGTCTATTTCTCTCTATGGCTATCTGTTAAAAATGGAATTGTGTCATTGTTTTTTGTATGGATGTTGTGTATTTTCTAAGTAAATGATGAAAATTTTTGGGCGAGGAACTTGCAATAAGCAGCATTAACAATGGACAGAAAATGTCAACATCTTGTGTATTTATATAAACGAGAGATCATGGATCGAGCAAAATATCTGACATGATGATTGTCCTTCTTCCAGTTGGACCAAACTGATGGTGATTTTCTATTGCTAATTCTTAACAATAATATTGAGGTAGCTAACAGCAGAATTAGATGATGAATTATGACTGTCAACTTCATTATTTTTTTATAACATTCAAAAATTTATCTGCTGGCATCTTGGTGCTCTGTTTTTCAGCAAATGGAAGTCAAGCTTTAGCTTAACCCTTGGTGAGGCACGCTAACAAGTCACCAGAGGAAGACTGTATATGCTAGATTAATGAAATCAGGTATTTGATTTTAAATTTTTCTGTTCTGTTTTAGGAAATTTTCAGTTATGAGAATTTTAAATTATATGTATTTTAAATTGTTCTGTAAGTATTGATTTCAAGGTTGCTAAACAACTAAAATTGCACACTGTCATTCAATTATCAAGAAGTAATACTGATCAGAATTACTTATCAGAAAAAAATAATATAGGCCGGGAATGTATGGAAGTTTATGTAAAAATTGGGGGAAAAAATAAAGTAATTAAATTAAATATCCAGGCAGGGCAGTAAATTAAAGAAAAAGGCAAGAAAATTGCAAGACAAGTGATCAAGTGCATAAATTGATGGCTATGCCTTCAGAAACAAGCATTAACCAAATATATTCAACTTATTAGGTGTTTGAAGATATACCTGACTGAATCTGAATGCGTGTTGTTCACTAGCGAGCTGAAGATTGCCGTCAACGATGGGGGAAGGGGGAGGAAACGAGTGAGGAGAAAATAGGCGACGGATAGAGTGAATTATTTCTGGCTATCAGCCAATAATTTGATTAGAAGAAAATAAAAAAATTATTAGAGGCTATATAATATATAACCGGAAATTAAAATAGCCCTATTTGCTATTATTTTTTGTAGTGACTGTTCCACGGGAGCCATTGGAATCACTTTCTTCTTCCGCATCCCCAAGAATACTCCTAAAAAACCGATACACAATCTTAGGACGCTTCAAGCACCTGAACATTGTGTGACTCTTGCCCGGACTAGTCAACCCGTACATTATCATCGTGCACTTGTCACCTAGCTTCACACTGTTAATCCTCGACTCTGAACTTTTTGTAAAGTACATCTAGGTCCTCTTCTTTTGACAAAGAAACCCCAGCCCGGTAGCCAAGATCTGCTCAGACTCGTATAGAGTGATTGTTGGGATTGATTTTCAAAGGTTTTTTTTTTCAATCCGGTGGTCTCGGATCAGGGTGATTACTTCGACTGGGAGGGCTTGTGGAGTTTCTTTAGCTGCCGCATTAGGATTAGGAGATGGGTGTGTTTTGGTGGCATTGAAGTTTATGCGAAGCTTCGATTATTAGGTCTTCATCTGGGTCCGGTGGGTTTGGTTTGCTTTTGATCAAGATGGCGTGGGAGCCATATGAAAAAGAACCCAGAAAGTCCAAGAATGATATTGAGACTCGGAGAATTAGAGTGGTAAACCAAGAATGAGGAATGAGAGGCTTTGCAAAGAAGGACAGAGAAATGGAGAGCTAGGTTTGGGAATTCTTGTAGAGGAAAGAAGGAGATGACTGGGAATTTGAAACGTCAAGTTTAAACCAAAATATAGTCATTGCATTTCTAATGTATGGTTTTTTCATAGCAAAGGGTACTGGGACTTCCTGAAATAAGTCATTTGACCTGATATTACATTTTCAATTTTCCAACTTCACCCATTCATCCAAAAGAAAAACAATTTTGATGCCATTCTTATAAAAAAAAAATCTAAAATATGAAAAAAGCGTTCCTCTCTGCCACTAGGGTTCTCTGCCTCTAGGGTTCGAGTGGAGTTTTTGATACTGCCTTGTGCAGTATGAGTCTTTTTCTAGGGTTTTGCTGGTGAGCAGGGTTGTGTGTGAGTTTTTGCTAGTATGGAGGAGAATCTGGATGTGTTATATCAGCGGCTCTCGTTGATCGAACGTGAAGAAGATGAAGTTGTGGTAGAAGACTCAAGGCTGACCAATGTATCCCTTTGAGGTGGAAAGGGTTTTCTGCTGCTTCTTATTGATAAACATTATAATAAGGATGCGTTTAAGAAGACTATGAAGAGGCCCTGATGACTTGTGAAGGGGGTACGATTTATGGATCTAAACTCTACATTGATGCTTGCAGAATTTGAAGATCGGAGCTACAAGGAAAGTGTCGTGAGGGATAGGCCATGGTCCTATGATAAAAACCTGGTGCTGGTTCAAGAAGTGGATGGAAGGCAGCAAGTTCGAGATATTAAGATTTCTACAGCCACTTTCTGGGTCCGTTTGCATGACCTCCCTCTGCATGCAAGAAATGAATTTGTGGGGGATCGAATTGGCCTAAAAATAGGAAGGGTTGAGGAAGTGGCTATGGAGAAAGGGTAGATGGCCTTAGGTGAATTTCTGAGGGTACAGGTCAATTTGGACATCACGAAACCATTTTTTCGAGGGACTAAGTTCTCCACGGGAGACGAGAAGATTTACTGGGTTAGATTCTCTTACAAGAGACTACCTAATTTCTGTTACATGTGCGGATGTCTGGGACATGGGGACAAAGACTCTGCTCTACGGCGTTCTAAAACTCACTCGGAGGATGACGTAGTGCTTCCGTACGATTTCGAGTTACAGGCAACTTCTTACGGCAACAGGTTCACGGACGGGAAACCATGGAACCGGAAGGAAGCTCAGAAACCAGTTCCACCTACTACGATTGTTACTCCTACACTACAGCACAGAGGAATGCGGGTGTGAGTGATTTGCCGGATCTGGTTCCACCAGTTACAGAGGCAGACAATTCGAAAGCTACGAAAGAAGTGGAATTGATGATGGAAGAACTTCAGGCGAATACTAAGCAACAGATTGCTACTGGGAGCGCAATTTAAGGGTTAGTTAAAGGAGTCATCACAAGTCAGCAGAGAGAGTTATTAGCCTCTATAAAGAAATACTGATAAAATATAGGCTTTATATAGTCATCGCATGCAATAACAACGGCAGAGAGAGGGACGATATAGGCTAAAGACACTTTGGTACATAAAGAAATTGTTTTACTGAAAGCTTTTTTCCATGAATTATTGTTGTTCATAGTCCGAATTGTGGCCGTTTTTTTTTTTTATTTTGATAAACAGCCAAACATTTCATTCATATTCAACTCATTACAAGTGGACAGTGTCTAACCAGACAATTTGAGAAATACATGGAGGACAAGAGCCCAACCAGATTTCCACATGTCGAATATGCCATGCGTTCCTTGCCAACCTATGTGCTGCTTTATTTCCTAATCTCCCCAGATGCTGAATCTTGAAGTCATCAAAACACTGCAGTAAATTCTTAACTTAAGCATGACATCGATTCAATGTCACTACAAAAAAATGTTGTAGTGACATTCAATTATTGATTCAATGTACATTGAATCATTGATGATGTTGCCCAGATGACTAATACAAGAGAGGGGTGAATTGGGTTATATTATAAAAATTAACACTTATAAGTCAAATACACAATATAAAATATAAACAAAATATAAAACAGCAATAAATGTAAAGAGTAAGGTAAGAAGAAGCAAACTCAGTATTTTTATGAGGCTCAGTTCTCACTGCCTATGTCCTCGCCTCAACCTACCCCTTGAGAATCTCAAATTCACTATTCAATCTCCTTTAGGTGGAGATAGAAACCTATTACACTTTTGAGCAGCACCGCTCCAAAGAATCCATGTAGAACACCCTCTACACTTCCAATCACCTCACACTTGGTGATTCAACTATTCCCTGTGTAGAACACCTTCTGCACACACAAGAGTTATACCCACCTTCTTACTGATACAAGAGTTGATAGTGGGTAGACTATCAAAGTACACTCCTCAATGAGTGAGATAGAAACAATACAGTGCAACCTATATCTCTCTAAAAAAGAATAAGAATTAAGTCTCAAAATTTTAGAAAAGAGAGAATGAGAGCTTTGAAAGAATGATGCAAAACTTAGCAATAAATGTGTAAACTCTTGTTGTGATTTTTGCAAAACTCAAGTGAGCTATTTATAGGCAAATGAGTTTTCAATTTCAAATTTGAAAAGATTCACATATCAAATAAGAGCACTATTCACTTTTCAAAAAATTCAAATAAAAACATTTCCTTTTTGCATTTGTCAAAGACAACTCCATTCATTTTTCAAAGAAATCAAACCTAATCTTTTACTTTTCATAAATGACAAAATGAGCATGATTTATTTTTCAAACCAAATTATCTTCTTTTTGCATATGTCAAAAAAATACACAACCACTTTTTAAGATTCTCAAACAAAATCATCTACATTTTGTATTTGTCAAAAAAACATACCACCCCCTTCAAGACTTTTAAACAAAATATGCACATGTCAAATATGATAATCAATCATCTTATAAATTCAAATTTTTATTAAAAAAAATATAATTTTCGAAATTATTTTGTTTGATGATGTTATGCACATGTGAAAAACATAATTTTCAAAACTAAGACATTTAAAAATGTCTTGCATATGTGAAAAAAGTAATTTGATGTTTTATGAGAAAAAAGAGTAATTTGGAGTCTTAATCCAATTTCGAATTTTATCAAAAAATGCACAAAAATAATCTATGAGCTTCATTTGTAGACTTGTTCTTTTATGCTTGATGTGCGCTTCGCTCCATTGCGTAAATAATTTGAGTTTGAGACTTGAATTTATTTGTTATCATCAAAATCTATACGTAGATACGAAATTTGAAACCTTGAATTTAACAGATGACTACAAAAAATTTCCTAGAACTGACATTGAATCACCATCTGATTGAAGGACTTCCACCATTAGCAAGCTATCACTTTCCAAAATCATTCTAGGGAACCCCATTTGTAAACAAAATTGTAAACCCCTAAACATGGTTAACAGTTCTATCGCCTCAGGATCATGGACTTCTGCTTCCATTTTACTTACAACCAACAGCACCATCCCTTTCTCATCTTTGACCACAACCCCTATCCCTGCTTTATGAATATAAAAAAACATTGCTCCATCTACATTCAACTTACAAAAACCATGAGAAGGGGCCTGCCAAGAGCAACTCTTTACTAACTAATCTGTTGACATAAGATAAGAAGAAGCAGATGGACTCTTCTAGTTTAAAGCAAATTCTACTACCTGAGATGGCTGTAAAATTATATTCTCAAAGATCTTTTTATTCCTTCGGTACCAAAAAGTCCAGGCAATCAAGAAAAGCTTGTCAATCCAATCCTGTTTACTAGCAGCAACCACCAGATTTATAATATCAGCAGAAGACATATTATCTCGAATCTGGCTAAATAAGGAAAATTCAGGATCCAACAATCTTTAATAGAGGGGCAATGAAACAAAACATGAGCAACACTCTCTATTTCTTGATAACTGAATTCATAGGAAAGTGAAACAACCACTTTCGTTGCCTGTAAATTATGTTTCGAAGGAAGGTAATCATGGCAAACCTTCCAAGCAATTATCTTCACTTTATTTAGAACTTTCATGTGCCAAAGCCCCTTCCACACTTTACTCTCTAGACCCATCCGAGAGGTTCCTGTTTCCTGCTGTGCTAACAAACACTTTTGAAACCTGTAAGCACTTTTTTATTGAAAAACCACCATTCTTCTCATGCTTCCAAACTAGTTTATTTGAGTGAAAACCTAGACTTAAGATTACTTTTAAGATATTTGATGCCACCATTGGATTGAAGAGGGCTCTAGTTTTTTGAACATTCCACTGTCCTGTAATAGGATCAATGAGTGAAAATACTTTTATATCTTCAATTTGTGCTACTGCTTCACTACATTCCTGTTTTAAAGCTGCATGCCCCGATACCCATATATCTTCTGAAACCCTTATTGAACTACCGTCTCCAATTCGCCAGATACAACCCTTCATCAATAATTCTCTTGCTTCCCAAATATCTCTCCATGCAATGGAGGGATTAATACCTAGATTAGAATTCAACAAAGAGAATTTTGGAAAATATCTAGCCTTATAAATATAATAAAGGAGAGGATTAGCTTGGTTCATGAAACACCATGCTTGTTTTGCCAATAAGCTCATATTAAACATCTTCAAATCCCTAAATCCCATGCCTCCTGAGAATTTGGACTCACACAACTTTTCCCATTTGGCCCAGTGAATCTTTCTTTCATTAGCTTTTTGCCCCCACCAAAACTTTGTCATCATACTCTCTAGCTCTTTACATAAGTTACTAGGAAGCATGAAACAACTCATAGCATAGGTTGGTATTAATAAGGCCACTGCTTTGAGTAAAATTTATTTACCTCCTTGTGAAAAGAGCTTTTCCTTCCATGTTTGTAGTTTTTTTTACACCCTAGATTTAATATCAGCAGAGGGTCTATTTTTTGCTTTTCCTACCATGGGTGGAAGTCCCAAATATCTCTCATACTGCTGGACAGTGCTACCACCCCACAATCCTTGAATTTCTTGCCTTAAATTTTCTGCCACATTAGAGCTAAAAACTATAGCTATTTTATTGATGTTTATTTTTTGCCCTGAAGCTAGTTCATAGCTATTCAACAGATTTCTAATATTCTGGGATGTAATGCGATTTGCCTTACAAAAAATGACTAGGACTGAGAAGGTTACTGTTCTAACACAAATCATGATCAGATTCACTACTTTTCCAGCTAAACCCAACTTCACCAACCTACTTTCCAAGAAATCCCACTCCACTCGACCATACGCCTTGGACATATCTAATTTTAGTTACATATACCCATATTTTCCTTGTCTCTTATTCTTGAGGAAATGAGTCAATTCATAGGCTATCAATACGTTATCACTAATAAGGCGCCCAGGCACAAAAACACTTTGAGTTTTAGAAATTATTTTAGGCAGCACCCCTTTCAATCTATTTGTAATCACCTTTGAAACTAGTTTGTAAATAACATTACACAAACTAATAGGGTGAAACTCAAACACTACAGACTTCTTCTTTGGAATTAAAACAATATGAGTATGGTTCAAATATTGAGGAAACTGACCTATATATAAAACCTCAAGGACTGCAGGAGATATCTTACCTCCAATATGGCTCCAATAATTTTGAAAAAATATAGGAGACATTCCATCCGGGCCTGGGGCTTTATTAGGGTGCATTTGCTTTAAAGCTGTAAACACTTCCTCTATTGAAAAGGCTTTGCACAAGTCTTCATTCATTGCATCAGTGACTTTAGTTTCCACTCCATCTAGGATATTCCTAGCACCCCTGCTCGGAACTGAAGTAAATTGTGATTGAAAATACCCTCTAATATGCTCATGCAACTGAAACGCCTGTAGCCATACCCTATTCTGAGCTTTCAGCTTGTTAATATGATTTCTTTTCTGTCTATAAGTGGCTTTTGAATGGAAATACTTCGTATTACGATCTTTACTATGAAGGCATAAAACCTTAGATCTTTGTTTTCATAGTAATTCTTCTCTATCAAACCAAAGATTCACCTTTTCCTTCTATTTTCTTTCTTCTTCAAAAGTAATGGGATTTGGAAGAGCCTCTTGCATTCTCTTTAACTCTACTCTTGCCCTTGCTAACTTCTTATGAACATTCCCAAAAGAATCTCGATTCCACTGACCTAGTTTGCTTCCACAGACTTTAATAGTCTCCAAAGCTCCCCTCATGCATTTTGTACACCTACTCTCTTCCCATGCCTATTCTATAATTTTCTCACAATCTACATTGCCAATCTACATTAGTTCAAATCTGAACAATTTTCTTCTAAATTGTGCCTACTCCACCCCTTGAGTATTCAAACAGATAGGGTAATGATCTGAATAAGAAACCGAGACATGATGTAGCACACATTCCTTAAATTGGCCAGTCCACTTGGAATTAGCTAAACATCTATCGAAACTTTCCCAAATGATTTCACCATAATCCCTACGATTACACCAAGTAAAGGAAGAACCTTTAAAGCCTAAATCAGACAATTGGCAGTTATTAATAAGTGATTTGAATTCCTCAATCTGGTTTTTGGGTCGCAATCTACTTCCACTCTTTTCATTGGGAGATAATATCTCATTAAAATTCCCATAGAGAGCTCAACCTTTATCAATAGAATTAGCTAACCCACAGACTAAATTCCACACTTCCATATGATGATTAGTTTTAGGGTGTTCGTAGATACTCGTAATAAACCAGTCGAGTTCAAGATTATTAACATTTTTAATCAAAGCATGGATATGATGGGTAGAGAAATTTAAAATATGCAGGGGAACATCATTCTTCCAAAACAATCATAAACCTCCACTTCTACTTCTAGAATCAATAGCGAAACAATTTGCAAATCTGAATGAAACTTTATACCTTTCCATTGTCTTTGCTTGCACTTTTGTTTCCTGAAGGAAAAAGATGTTAGGATCTTCCCTCCTCAACAAGTCTCGGAGGTTTCGACCTCCTCGTGGGTTCCCAAGCCCACTGGTGTTCCAGCTTAATAGATTCATTGCTGCCGACGGGGCTGGTCAACAGCCACCACCGATAAGGAGTCGTCAAAATCCTCGTCCAAACCCTCAGGTAAACACAAATAAACTTTCTTCAGACCACACCTATCATCTTCCTCCATAGGCAAGGGTGACCTCTTTGAACCTCCATCATGTATTTCTGCTTCATCGAGCAAAACCAGTCTTGAATCTGGTGTAAGTCTTCCTCGCATTTGACGCTTCCATTTTCCCCATCCCTTATTCCTCCCCAACAAATTTCGAATGATGCCTTAGTAAAATCAAGCCCTTCCATTTTGATGAGTTAGAGGAAACTCGATCAATGTTTTTCCCCTTAGGAAAAATATCAGGAGCTCCAAAATGAAAAGAGGTCTCCTTTGGGCCTAACTTAGGCACCTCATACCATAAGCTTCCATCCGGATCTTTCTGTTGGGTCTGAACTAGACTTAAGGCGTGATCTATTAAATTGAGGCCCAGGACACTTTGTTGAGAGTTCTCAACACTTCCCTACAAAACCTTCTCAGCTTCCATACGAATTGGAACTTCAACAAGCTTAGCAGTTCCCAAATCAAGCATTTCATTACGGGATCCCGAAGAAACTGAAGAATCATGCATGGCTGGAGGTTCCTGTAAGTTCTCCCCTCCTTTAGTCCTCTGTTTCCCTCCATAACTTCCCAATCCCACAAAATCAGGAATTCCACTTTGCCCTTCCTGAAATTCATGCATAGTAGGGATTCTACCCCTCCAATCGCTTGAATCAACCTTCTTCGTCGAACGGGAATCCTCCACCGTTTCCTTCTCCCCCGTTCCCTTTCTTCCACTAATACTATTAGCTCTTAGCCACATTCCGAATTGGGAATCTGGTTGCTGAGATCCCCTATTCAGTTCTGTGCTATAACCCTTCGTTCCATGGACCATACATCCATCGGAGAAACATATTTTGGGGAGTTTTTTGTAGCTGATAGGAATCAACATACTCTCCCCATTCCATAGAATAGTCCGTCCCCTGACCACTGATTTCAGTATGTCCATCTCAACCAGCACCCCTAAGTATCAACCCCACTCCATACCTCCTTGAACTGTATCCACCTGAATGACTGAACAAAGAGATTCACTTATTTTCGTTCCCCACTTCCGGTTCATACACGCCATCGGAAGGTCATGAAGTTGTAGCCAAAAACACTCTGTATCGAACTTCATACTAGTAGGTTTCAGCACAAACAGACTATTATCAAATAGCCATGGTCTTGATGCCAGGATACGAACTCTATCCCTTTCTGAATCAAAGGAGATCGTAAAGGTGTTATCCCTGATTCCTTTGATTGTAGGAGGGTGATCAATTTGCCATGCTTTCATCATGGTATTCTGAAGCACTTCTAAACTGCTTTACTCTCTGTGAAGACCTTTCCAATGACACTATTTTTTTCATGGCAGCTCAACTCCTCATCCAACACCTCAGTACCTTCTTCCTCTGTAACAATCTCAGCTCTCTCGTCCTCTTTTAGACCAAGATTCCTCCACACATTGCTTACTGCATCCATGATCACTAACACAACACCCCCCTGAAGTGGAAAATCGTCCTTCACTTAAACAAGCAAAGGAAGAAGGACTACCTTCACCTCTCCCGAGAGATCCAACGAGAGAGAAGAATTCACTTAGTTGATTCGGTTTCTTCCGAATTGTGGCCGTTTTATTTTGCTTTTGTTTGTGGAAAACAATTTTTTAATTTTCATAGATTATTACTATTGAATTTAGAAGCAAAATAATTATTGGAGAGGATTATTTGCGGAGATAACTTTCTAACTACCATTTCCAATATAATTATTTGCAGAGAGGATTTTCTAATTACATAAATTTAGAAGGAAAATATTAATAAATATTATATGCAAACTTTTTCTGATGATCTTCATTTTGTGGAGAAAAGATCTTTAATTTTCACAGGTTATAACTCGTGACTAATAGAAAGTAATCCAATATAATTATTTGCAGCGAGAATTTTTTGACGACATGAATTTGGTGACAAAATGTAATTATTTGCTACTAAATAGTATTCACGGGAATTGTAAGTTTTTTGTCACCAACCAATTCCGGCACTAATGAATACATGTCATCATAAAAAAATATTATCTCCAAACTTTTTCTGTTGAGCTTAATTTTGTGGAAAAAAATCTTTATGGTCCGATATAATTGTAACTCGTGACAAATAAAGTTTGGCCCAATATAATTATTTATAGTGAGAATTTTCTGTGACGATGTGAATTTGGTAGCAAAACGTAATTATTTGCTACCAAATAGTATTTGCAAGAATTGTAAATTTTTTGTCACCAACCAATTCTATCACTAATGAATGCATATGTTATCGTAAAAAAAAAATATTATCCGCAAAATTTTTTTGAGGAGCTTAAATTTGTTGGAAAAAGTCATTAATTTTCATAGATATTAACTTGTGACAAATAAAATGGTTCAATATAATTATTTGCGAGGAGATTTTTATCATGACGTGAAATTTGGTAGCCAAATGTAATTATTTGCTACCAAATATCATTCACAATCATTGCAAATATTTTGTTAACAACCAATTTCATTACTAATTAATGCATATGTTATCGTAAAAAAATATTATCTACAACTTTTTTCTGATAAGCTTAATTTTGTGAAAAAATAATTTTTAATATTTACGTGACAAATAAAATTTGGTCCAATAAAATTATTTGTAGTGAGAATTTTTCAACGACGTGAATTTTGTGGAAAAACGTAATTATTTGCCACCAAAATAGTATTCCCAAGACTTGTAAATTTTTTGTCACTAACCAATTCCTTCACTAATAAATGCTTATGTTATTATAAAAAAAATATTATCTGCAAACCTTTTTTTGATGAGATTAATTTTGCGAGAAAAATCTTTAATTTTCGTGGATTCTAATTCGTGACAAATAAAATAGTCCAATATAATTATTTGCGGTGAAATTTTCTAACGACGTGACTATGGTAGTAAAACATCATTATTTGCTACCAAATAATATTCGCAAAAATTGTAAATTTTTTTCACCAATCAATTTCTTCACTAATCAATATCGTAAACAAATATTATCTTACTTTTTCTGACATGCTTAATTTTGTTGTAAAGTCTTTAATTTTCACAAATTGTAACTTGTGACAAATGAAATGGTCCAACATAATTATTTGTGGCGAGATTTTTCTAACAATATGAATTTGGTGGTAAAATACTAAATAGTATTCTTGAGAAAAAATTGTCTCAAAAACTACCGTTTGTTGTAGTGGTACAGCTTCCTGTAAGAAACCAAAAAAGTTTTACAAAGAATTGACATTTTTCAAACACCAACATTTTACCATGTACAAATCATTTAAGGTCATTTTAACTTGATACATCAAAGAAATAGAAAATAGTACAAACTACACAGGGATCTTATTCGTATAAATGTTTACATTGGCACCGCTCGTATAAAAGCTATTTTACAGTTTAAAGACTCCGCACAATATAATAAAATGAAAAACAAAATTTTCTAATTTTCTTTACAATTCATTTTGGGTTATGTACAAGTGTGACTTACATGAGGATTGTTGGTTCATCTATTGGCAGGAATACGTCGCTTTTTCAGGAGCGCAGTTGACATATCACGTAGCCTAGTTGTTATCTCTGTGAATGAAGGCCTGGCTGTAGGATCAGGGGACCAGCACTCTTCCATTAACTTTTTCCATTCAGGATCACAACGTTTTGGAATTGGAGGTCTGAGTGTGTTATTTACAATTCCTCCTTCAGCAAAGTTCACAACAATATTAAGGCAATCAAAATTGTGACAGAGACTCACTGAAATATGCAATCTTGGATAAAAGAAAATGACAAGCGATATATCATAAAAATCAAATTCTTAGATCTATAAGCTTGTTTTCCACAACTGACAGAGATTTATATGCCTTCTACTTGGGGATCAGATGAACGCATTGGTTATCTGAAAAATGTTAAAAATGCCCTTCTAAGGCCACATCAAAATTTTCAAATTTTATTTTAGTTCAAGTGACAAAAAGCAATGTTGAACCAAAATTCTAAAATGCTGCTCAAAATCATCATGCCAAAAAGTCTTGGGATTAAACTAACATTTGGCAATGAACAAGAGACAATCCAGGGATTCATATAGGAAGAAATGAAGATATTCAAGCAAATAAAGTTATAGTCTATGCCAAAGTAGGGCCTAGGGCCTCTAGCTGCAAAGGGTGGGAAAAGAAGAAAGAGGGGGGGGGGGGGGAGGGGGGGGGATAATACCATCCTACCGTCAATATTATAGGACAACCTTAAAATCATAGGTTCAAAAAAGAACACCAGATTGGGAGTTGTGAACCAAATTAAGGAGAAAAATTTGAAGTGACTCCTTTAGATTGAATACCAAAGCATATGCCATTTCAAAATGATATTAAGTTGAAAAGTGCTCTTTAATATGATAGGGAACTAAACTCTGATGAAGAAAAAGATACTTTAATTTTAGCAATGGGTCAAAATTTACCTATAATAGCACCACAATGCAGGTTAGCATATGGCTCCTCGCCGGTCAGAATCTCCCACATCACAATACCAAATGAGAAAACATCAACCTATTGAAAAGAAAAGGAAAACAGGTGATCTTGCTATTGCATCTTTGAGGCATAATTGGTTGTTATTCAATTTACTTAAAACTCTGCAGTGTAAGATAATAGGTTCTATCCCAAGCCTAAAACCTTCTCAGAGACCCGGCTGCTGCTACCATTTAATAATTCTGGTGCCATCCATGGAAGGGTTCCTCGAACACCCCCAGAGACAAGTGTGTTACATTTAATTCTTGACAAGCCAAAATCTCCAACCTGAAAGGCAGTTACAATCCCAAGTGAGTTGAAATCTAACTACTAAAAGATAAAAATTGTTTAAGAAACACTAATCACTGAAGACCTGAAAGAACATAGAAGTACTCATATGATTATATATGGATCCACAATAAAGAGTGATACTGAAGACAACTGTGTCAATCAAAATTTTGTTCTGCTATTAATTACCTTGCAAATGGGTCGTTCAGGATCCCTCAAATTGACTAACAAATTGTCACATTTCAAATCAAAATGAACAATATTTTTCAAATGCAAGTATTCCATGCCAAAAGCAGCATCCATTGCAATTATTAGCCTTTTTTGGCGATCAAGCACCCTGCAGGAAGAATTATTAGGGTTGCATAAATCTATATATGGGGTTAAAGAGAGAAAGGAAATATAGACTCACCGATCCTTCCTCAATAGTACAGTTCTCAATGATCCATTGGCCATAAATTCAGTTACAGTTGCCAATGTTCCCTCAGGCCCATCCGGAACAACCCCATAGAATGCAACCACGTTTGGATGATGAAGAGTTGACAATATCCGTGCCTCTCTCCAGAAGTCTTTTATCTGTACAAACAGGTAGAGAAGAAATTTTGACCAAATATATATATATATATATATATGTACATAATGAAACCAAGTAATTCCATTCAAGTCAGTTAAAAATTAATAATTTAGAACTTCTCTTTTCTAAGGTTTAAGATGCTGTGTTATGGGAACTGTACGAATATAGCAATGAGTAAAAATTGTGATAAAGCAGAATTTCGGATGTTCAAACACTGATGATTTTAGGACCCACCAGTCGCTCTTGCTCTGATGAATTGCCTTGAAAGCAACTCTTTTTTATTCTCTTAATAGCAACATCTGTTCCCCTCCACTTTCCATGATATACCGTTCCAAACGTACCAGATCCTAACTCTTTCAGTTCTTCAAGATCAGCATTTGATATAATCTGCAGATCAGAATTCGAAGCATTCAGTTCAACAAAGACTCTAGATTCCAGGAAAAAAAAAACTCAAGAATTTATAATTTGTTTTCTAAAATAAAAAGTCAAAAATAAGCAAGAAAAAGAAGAAGCAAGATAGAAATAGGATAAGGGAATCAATCACCGAGTTGTAATTCCAGATTACAAGTTGGTTTAGGCAAAATCTGAATTTGTTTACCGTGACAAACTGAAATCCTTGCAATAGTAAATAAAGAAACAAAAGGGAAAGGAAATAAGTAGTTCTGTAATGTGTAACCATGTTGAAGCATTCTGAAGGCAGTAACTTAAAAGAGCGTAGTTAAATGAATAACCAAGAAAAATACACATTAAAGAAGAGGCAAATGACAGAAAATGACAAAGAAGTCAATTAGATAAAACCAAGCTCCTTTCTAGTTAAGAACTGCATGTGGTACTTGGATGCCATAATGCATCATTCTCTTAAGAACTTAAAAGCAAAAATATTTATATAGCATTATTTTTCTTACGGATATAAACTTTAAAGCAGTTGCTTCGATCTTGTTGGCAATGTAACACCACTCACTCGGAACGAAACATCATGTGTTCAGTTCTAAAGTTCTAAATCTAGAGATTCTCTGCATTATTTACTTAACCTTGCATACTTGCTTAAAAATCCATGACAAAAATAGGTGATTAGGTTGAAGAAGCACCTGTTGGGAAACTCTCATGTCCATAAATGCAGTTTCATTCCAAAACTCGATACTTGCTAATACAATTTTCATTCAAATCCTTTGTTTCCTAGGATCATTTCTGATCCAGAGGAAAATGTAAATTTTACAGATATTGAAGCTATCAGTGAGAATAAAACTCCTTCAAAAAAAGGAAAATTTTAAAGTATGATAGTTTACTGCCACAGTGCACATCATTTACATGAAAATCACTGAATTTTTTGTTTGATTTTCTAGGAATGAAAACAAAGAAATCTGATAGGAAAGGGGACTGCTGTTGAATCATGCATAAAATCAGAAGATAGACATTCTGAACCTGCAAACCATAGATGCCTGCTTCCATTTCAGCTATTGTAGCATCAGTGATGGAGTCATCAATATCTCTGCTATTACCTTTCACACCCTATATAGGATATGAGCTCAAATTAACAACTAATGTCACTATCATAAAACATGAACTCTAGTTCCATCGGAAACTGTTTACCTCACATTCAGAATTTAAGGTGGTATTCTCTGCTTCTGTCTGCCTAGGAGATAGGAAATCATCATTGGCTTCATTCTCTGTACTTGAGACAACTTTTGAGGACAAGGGAGTGCCAGGACGTGCAGAATCAGTTATATCTTCAACAATGATAACTGATTCCAGCCTCTTGTTGCCAGGATGACAATATGATGGCTGTGATTGGACACCAATAACATTTCCAAACTTGGCTTCTTCATAAGAAGGTCTGCTATGTCCCACGATGTCAACCTTGTGGTCTGAATAACCTAGGGGATCAGAATTATAGAGAGGGGCCTCTCTACAGAAAACAGTGCTTGTGGTTGACTTCTGAAATAAGGCATGGATGAGATTATTATTCTGTACAAGCTTAATTCTGGGAAAGGGAAATATACTTACACATCTTTGGTCCATGGAGTCCTCCAAACCCCGAGATGCAACATGTAATTTTCCAGGGTACCCATGAGATGCTGCTTGAATAGTTAATGTCTCAGTTGTCGCAAACTGCTTATCCTGGTTAGAAGTTTGGCTTTTAATTGAAAACTCAGGAACAGTTGCATCTGCTTGGAAATCAAGGGAGTGCTCCCTCCTGCTCTCTGCAGTACATTTTGAAGAAATGACTGATGAAACATGAATCCTTCCTCTGAGGTTTTGTAGTTCTTTCAAGGATAGACAAACACTAGGGAGATAGTTCAGGTCTGGGAACTTCTTAAACTCTGTGGCATTATCACATGATGTAACTTCAACATTTCCCTTGGAGTCTTTCTGATCTTGATCCAGTTCAGAAATCTTCTTGCAATCTTCAGGTGTCTTGGAAGTAGGATGATTCTCATATTCAGTTATTGGGGGCTTCTCATCAATTCTCGCTTCACATTGTAATGGGGAATTTGGGATTTCTAGTGAAAGTGATTTTTCTCTCACAGCACTCAAAGGGGACAGTGAGAGGTAGCAATTGGACCTCTCATCATGTTCCTGCAACTGAGAGTCCGAGAATACTTGCATGATTTTGCTATGAGAAACATCTGTATCATTGAACCCTGGCCACAAGCCCATTGGAGCATCAGGGAAGGGGGGAACCTTGTCTGAATGGAATTCACTTTCCTGAAGCATTCGTTTCTCATAATTCATTTCACTTTGACCATATGATGGAGAATATTCTGAGTCTTTTCTGGGGCTTTGGTCGTGAAAGTGTCTGTTGTGGGATTTGTTGTCATGGCCAGTCTCTACCAAATATTCATTAGGATGTTGGTAATTCATCAATGTAGGCCCATGAGAAAGATTATTGTAATAAGCCAAGGCATCAGGATAGTACAAATTTTCAATATAATAAGGATTGTCATAAGGTAGCTTTTCCTTAACAAATAGATTGATGATTTGATTGCTATTTGCACATGGTCGATCCACATAAATCTGCAAATTAGAATTATTAGGATCTCGACGCTGACCCGGAGATATAGGAGGGGATTGGTTGAATGACTTGCTTGGTATCTGAAGTGCAGTTAGATACTGAGAAGCAGGCTTGGAAAACATTCCTGCCAAATTTGAGGAACTTGGACTACAATCCCTAATCTCTAAATTATATGGTGACGTAGAAGAGTCTCGATGCAAAGTCGGACTATAATCTGAGGTATTTCCAAATTGGCTATTCTGGCTTGTCAAACTCTGACCACTAGAGCTCTTCCTGGAACTTGGGTCCACTGTGCCATTAACAGTTACCATATACTGATAATCAGCATCACTTGTCTGGGTAGCCTTTCCTTCCATAGAATTTGGGCTCTCAGGTTCATTTGAAGATACAAGAAATATCCGCAGTCTGTGAGAACCCTCAATTCTTTCCAGCCCTTGATATTCCTCTATCATATGATGAAGATCCTCATCCGAACAAACAGATATAAGTGCATCGAGATCCTCACCAGGAAGCTGGTATTTGATAGTATGCAGTTGGTTACAAATTGCAGAAGTCTTCTTCATAAGATCCACCCAAGTGACATTCTTTCTGATGGATATAATTCGTGTCTCTCCACCCACATATCTAAGCTTACCATCGCTTGGCCTTGGTAAGATTCTACCCCCAAAGCTGCAGAGAATTTTCATCTTGCCGGAGAAAGAATCTTCTGAGATTTCTGGTCCATGAGGATAGTATGAATGTTTGGACCCCACTACACGTAGGGGCGGAGCAATAATTGCTGGAGTTACTTGATTAGGCTTACTCTCATCAGAAAAGTTACCAGGCACTTGCCCAATGGCACCATATTCCCAGGGATATCTGTTTATATTATCTGTATAAGTCTTGTTCTCTGTTTCAGCCCCATATTCAGTTCCTGGGACAAACTCAAAGAATTCTGAGCTGCATTCAGAATCAATTCTTTGCAGCCCAACAGTGGCACTGAGATCCTCATAAGCCAGCTGATGGTTCTTATTGAGATTAAAACCTACCCTCTTTGGCTGGTGCTGTTCCACTTCAGATATCAGTGGCAATCTTCTCAAAGCAGAGCGATCCCGCAAAAAATCAGTGGAAAATTCCTCACCTGTCTGTGCACATATATTGTTTTCCTTTCTCTCCGTGGTGGTCCTGTCACTTGGTAGAACATACCCTGCTTCTTTATAGGACTGTTGACCTGAGGTACTAGGGGCCTCATTAGTCATTGTCTCAATACAAGTTCAACTTAAATTATAGCTTCATATGAACATTCTGCGTCCTTTTATGCTTTCTTACCTTCATGCCTCTACAATTTCCTTATGAGTTCCAAAACTTAATGCTCAGACAATCATCCTGTCGATGGGTGCACAAACTCGATCAATTGGCTTGCCTGCTTCTATAGCGTCCGCGGGCTAATTTTACATCTGGCACCAGCAACAGCAAAAATTTCAGCTCCTTTTTCAGCATTTAATGAATATTATTGCGGGCTCAACAAATTGAAAGAATATCAAACAAATATTCCACCACATGTTCCCCCATATTTACTCCATTCCAGCCACACTATCAGCAACATTCACGACCACCCCACCCTCACTAATTTCTCGTACAAGCAAACCGTAACATATGACTTATTTCCACAATTGAACTTGAAAGTTCGAAAGTGAAAGAATATCCATAAAACTAAAGATCGAAGTGTAGAAAATAATGAAAATAACCAAATGACCCAATCATGCAATATCATAAATTGATTAATGACAAGAGAAAAAATGACCGAGAAGGAACTAAAAAAAAAATACAAATAAACGAAAATGAAGAAGGAAAAAGAGGGTAAACATCTTGTGTTGGTATAAATAAAACGTACCTAGATGGGTAAAACTGAACTACTCGTTAAAGAAAGAAAACAGTGAGAAAGGTACGTACCTGCTTGTTTGCGGAAAATCTTTACTATGTGCATGGAATTAAGCGCCGAAGGTGGTGGAATTGGAAATGAATTCAAATATTTGGAATAAACGAGTTTGGATTTTGAGTTTTGTTTTTGGGGGGGGGGGGGGGGGGGGTGGGGTGGTGTGTGGTTTGAGATTGAGAGAGAGGGTGGGGATGCCGTTGCCTAGGGATCGGAGTTCAAAGCGGGGCGTAACAACGATATTTTGCTTAAAATAACGCGCCAGGAATTCAAAGGTAAGAATGCGGGGGCTTAACTTCTAACTAAATAATTAAAAGAAAATATTCTCTCTTTTTCTCAATCCGATGCAGCATTTTTCCCTCCATAGGTAAGCTGACTCAGACCTGCTACCCGCCTAATGCGGGTGGCCCCCAGCCACCCCGCCCCCCCGCAACCACCTGGGTGGGGGGCTCTTTGTGGAACATGCCCCTCGGCTCCGTCCTGCCCGGCCTACATACTTACAGGCCGGTTGCCACCTGTAGGCCTCACAAACAGCCCGTAGGCCTCAATGGGGTGTAGGCCCATAATTCATTGAGCTTTGAATCAGTTTCTAAAGTCCTTATGACTATTTCTGGACCAAGAACCAGCCCATATCCTAACAAAATAGATACATATTTTGAGATCTAAAATTTATATAACCGACCATATAACTCACGCAATACACGGATTTAAATTTAAATTAAAAATTATAACTATATATTTCAATATATATAATTAATTTCTTAACTATTACTGAAATATATATTTATTATATTACAACATCACAATCTGTATAATCCAACACAATGACAATACATAAATATTAATAAATTTTATAAAACACAATACACAAATTTTATCCAGCATTTATTTAACTCACATATAATAAATCTGACTAATCATATAACTTTACTAATTACACTAATGCAATAACCGTGGTCCTTCTGAATTTTTTTAACTAAAGAAATGTCAACACTTCACAAATAACATAATTAACATCTTTATCACAAAGACACTTAATACCAATACTTAACATAATTCCATAACTACAATAACATCACAAACCACATCCACTTCTCCTCCATCTACTAATGAAATGTATCATCATATATCAATTTTTTTCTTTATTTTTCTCCTCTTGGATAATGAAGCTTGACAATGATCCTCTTCCTTTATATTTGTGTTGATATCGAGATGTCAACAGTAGTTTCCTATAATATAAATAATATCGTCAACTATTGTCTATATTTAAAACATTATAATAATTATATTTCCAGTAAATGATAATATAGTAGTATACCATTTAACGCCTTGAACGAATTAATTGAGCAATGAAACTAATACTATTATAAGAATATAGAATATGATAGAAATTAGAATTAAATACCAAATCATGCAATTCTTTTTTACCTTCTTAATTATCGTTGATTTTATACATTCGGGATCAAACATGCGTAAACTATGTAGTTTTCTTGTCCATAGTTTAAGTTGTACTCATCAAGTTACAATAAGAAGATCTATTTTTTGCCAACAAATTGTTGTAAATCATTTGGGAACCGATCATCATTCTGGTCCTACACAAATACAAAAATATGTTATACTTGGTTTTTGCGATTATTTAATATAATTATTAACCTTTCTATACTAATAAATTTTCTAAATACTATTTCTACTCTTTTGTTACCTGGTTTTCTTTTTCCGTAAGTTCCTTTGCAGTTTTATTTAAGATTTTCTCAATCTCTTTGTCAAATGGCATTGAAGATGCTGATCCTAAGTCATCTACCAACTCCATATTTATCCGTTACCTTAAAAATGTAACCCTCATTAAATAAACTGCACATCTAATAAAAAAAAAGTAGTTATTTTAGTGTGTGTATGCAAATGAATATATATATATATATATATATATATATCAAACTTGTTTAGTAATATTACTTTGGTATAATTAGCTTTGGTTCCACCTTACATCTTTCACACTATGACAATCCTTCAATGAACTTAACTTTGGTTTTGCATAGGATGCAAGAATTATAATATCATCCATACTTGGTGTCTATCTTTCCAACTTTGTATAGACACGTTACCAGTAACTCCTACAATATTTAATTCTTATTCGTTATCGCACAAAATGTATAATATTAAAGAATTGTATATTATATTAAATTCCAACCATAAAATCAAAACTGTTGTATTTGCTGTCCATTCCAGTTCTTTAATTTCAGCAATTTTTTTCCTGTTGTGGAATGGTAGTTTTGTATTAGATATGACTAGATGCTCTGATTTGATGGTTATGATTTCCATTTGTGATACATCTCGCAACCTTATTAATCAGAAAATTTAAAAGATATAAATATTGTCACGCCCCGATTTTTCGCATCGATTACAACGTAAAACGACGCATCCGGACAAGCAACACAAGGCTACTTATCCTACGTAAATATAAAAAGTAGCATGCATGCATCTAAGCTTACTAATGAAATGCAATGCCGATCGCAGCTGGAAGAAGTAAATTCCCAATATGAGCAAAGAGATCTAACTCTCGCATCAATAGACCACATGGCATACTATAATTACACTACTCATAACATTGTACTTACAACAATATTCTGCATTTACTCTTACATAACCCAGTTAGTTTTCTCTAAACAAAAACTCGTATCCTACCATCATCCAGTACTCTTACTTCTTCACTTGATTACGTACGCGGGGTCATCTCCACCGGAGAGGAGCATTCCATAGGACCCTCAGGGTACCTCAGAATCTCCCGTGCTGACCGAGTCTCAATGCAACTATCTATCCCTGCAGCAACATCTATCATTCCATAAGGAATGATAGATAAAAACAGATAAACATAAAAGAGTGAGATTTACAAGAAATCTCAGTAAGTACACAGTTAACGAAATAAAGCATAGACAACCTCAACTATCACCATGCATAATCACACTCATCAACATATCACTTATAAGCATACCTAATGGAACTCATACACATCAATTATTCATCTTACCATACAAACTTAAATCTTAGCTAGACCCGTCATCACATACTAACTTAGATCTTAGCTAGGCCCATCATCACATACAACCTTAGATCCTGGCTAGACCCATCATCACATACAACCTTAGATCTTAGCTAGACCCATCATCACATACAAACTTAGATCTTAGCTAGACCCATCATCATATACTAACTTAGATCTCATCTATATCCATCATCACATACAACCTTATACTTCTCACTTATACTTATACTTTTCACTTTATTTCTTAACCCCATAGGTTTCTTTTATTTCTTATCCACGATGGGCGTTACGTCTCGCCGTCCCCATCGGGTCTTACTTATCACATAACCTCGACAGGCGTTACGTATCGCCGTCCCTGTCGGCACGTCAGTCATACGGGCGTTACGTATCGCCGTCCCCGTCATGACGTGACTAACTCATCAATCATACACTCATCAATCATCCGGGCGTTACGTATCGCCGTCCCCGTTATGATGAGTCTAGTGTCAATCATCCGGGCGTTACGTCTCGCCGTCCCCGTTATGACACAAAACATATTATTATATCACGACAGGCGTTACGTATCGCCGTCCCTGCCGGCACGTCAGTCATACGGGCGTTACGTATCGCCGTCCCCGTCATGACGTGACTAACTCATTATCATACACTCATCAATCATCCGGGCGTTACGTATCGCCGTCCCCGTTATGATGAGTCTAGTGTCAATCATCTGGGTGTTACGTCTCGCCGTCCCCGTTATGACACAAAACATATTATTATATCACGACAGGCGTTACGTATCGCCGTCCCTGCCGGCACGTCAGTCATACGGGCGTTACGTATCGCCGTCCCCGTTATGATGTGACTAACTTATCAATCATACTCATCAATCATCCGGGCGTTACGTATCGCCGTCCCCGTTATGATGAGTCTCGTGTCAATCGTCCGGGCGTTACGTATCGCCGTCCCCGTCATGACACGGAACATATTCTTTATATAAATTGTTTTCTTTCTTTATATTCTTCTCTTATACACATGAGTTATTTTCACCTATAACTCTACCCATTTAAAACACCACTGCTATTCTAAGAAAACCCTAAATCTAAGCAAAACAGGGTATCTCGCTCGAGCGGGTTGTCGAGCGAGTGTCGAGCGAAGTCACGGGTTGGAACTCGCTCGAGCGGGTATCGAGCGACAGTCAAGCGAGATCACGGCTCAAGGGGTTTTTCAACCTAAATCAAGCAATCTTCTCACATAAACCTTATTTTTACTTATTAAAACATAAATCTAGGTCCTTATAATTTTCCTAACATTTTACCATCACCCAATCATATCCAAAACACCATAGAATCCAAACACATCATATAAGCCTAATTCAAGCTCCAATCAACAACAAGCTTAATTCCATCAATAATCTACTTATTCTATGCTAAGATTAAGTTAAATTGTATACTTACAAGTTTCTCCAAAGCTTGGTTGAATGATCCAACTAGTCCTTGCAACATTTCTCCTCAAAGCACTCACTTAGCTCACTTAGGAGAAGTTTGGAGGTTCAAGGGTTAAGGAGGCTTTTTCTTTGGCTTCCTCTCCAAGTGGACGTGACTTCCTTCTCCCAAAGGTCTCCTATGATCTGAAGATGGTTATATATATAGAGGAATAGATGGCTTGGAGAAGAAGAGAAGGAAAACAAACTAAGGCCCTTAGTTAGCTCAAACCGTATATGGGGTATGGTGAGTTGTCCAGCTTGGTTAGTCTAATCCTCATCCAAATCTCCCATGATCTCCAAAGATATTCATCCTATGGCTATGCTTCTTCCTCATCTAAAATCATTTTAGATCAATGGCCCCAAATAATCACCAAATATAGATATACAAGTAAACTCCAAAAAGTCTAAAATACCCAAGATGAGCTTAGCTGGCCATTGGCCTTCCTTGCATCCTCAAGACTTCTAGAACATTTTCCTCACCCTTTAGCCACACGTCCAAGACTCCCTTAGCACCCTTAGAGTAGCTGGAAAATATCTCATTACCTAATTCCCAAGGTTTGGTTATCAATTGGTTGGAAACAAAGGGGATAGTTGACTGTTTTGGCTAATCAGATTAGTCCTTCACTCTTGTTTGGTTCTAAGCTAATTATTCTTCTAGAAGCTCTTTCTCCACCTAACACATGCTCTCATAAATGTATCTAGCAGATAACCATGAGGAGAACCAATCAAATTCGAACATCTAAGGTGAGGTGGTGAAGTGATTCATTTTCGAGCCCCAGTTTGCACTTAAAACAGATCAGTCCCATTCCAGCCCAATTACTCCATTGATACACTTCGATTCTATAAAACCTCCAGTCATAAAAGTTATATATCTATGTCTTAGGGTTCTATAGGAACTGGAATCACTTAATTTGGAGTTCATATGACCAAGTTATGATTTTTCTAATAAAACTCGACAGATAAGCCCGAGAACACCAATCCGGGTATACCAAGTGTTGGATAGATGGTTCCTCTTATTTCACACGAAATTTACTAAATAAAATCTCCTAATTTTCCACATCTCTACACACTTGTCCAGATCTTAGGATAATTGAGAAAATAATCCAAAGGCTTAATCTTATCCAATATTCTTAGTCAACTTCAAGTCAATACTTATCTATCTTCAATTCAGACCTGGTACCTCAATCTCTATTTCTTATTTGATTAAGTCCATATCTCTTAAACCTCAAAACATAAAAGTTGTAGATATTCCTCTTAGCTTTCCATAGCCTCTTGAATCACTCAAATCCGACATCAAATGAGCAAGTTATGACCATTCTACTAAAAGACGTCTGTATGTCCCTGTATTTCGCTCGAGCCAGACATCAAGCGAGAGTTGAGCGAGATCTCGGGTCTAGGCACTTTTTCACCTTAATACAAGTCACATTTATATCCAACCTTATTCCCCACCTTTAAATATAAGAATCCTATACATATATCCCAAAAATTCCTAAAAATAGTCTTGGAGAGACATAATCATCCCACATATGAAAATTAAGCGGATGTCTAAAAATCCGGGTTATTACAAATAATACGATGATTTAATTTTTAGAGAATATAAAGTAGAAGATGTTATTATTACTTTTCTCAAATTCTTGAAACATCCAGAATCTTTGGATTTACATACAACTTTGTAGCATTGGTTGATGATAGATTAAACTCACCTGGGAAAAAATTATTTTAAGTACATATGCAGCAATAATATTATTTTTTAATTATATTTTATTAAACTATTATAAAATGTGCATGTTACCTCTAAATGTCTTTACTATTGTCGAAGTAACTATCACCACAATCGGTCCTGGATTATTCTTATAAAAATCATCATCAATTTGCAGTGCAGTAGACCACCACAAAGTTGCCTGTATATTTTTATTCCTAAAATTCAACACGCGCAAATTAGTCATTCTTATATGTAATATTCTTAATCGATAAATTAATTATTTTTGAGTTAATATTTTTAAATAAATTGTACATACTCTTTTAATAGAAGTTGAATCGTCCGTAGCATCACAGGCTGACCCTTTGAAGTTCTTTTCTCTATACCTCCGATAGATTATAATCTTCCAATTATATCTGATAATGATCCGAAGTCAGAATATGATGATAATATTTCATTACCTCAAAAATAATATTAAAACTTAAATTTAATATATGAAATGATAAACTTTCATTACATAGAATATAGAATACATACCATTAGAAATAATCCAAGCTATCATGTATTGCAAATATAAAATATATAAAGATAATATTAGAAACAAATATAACTGAAAAAAGATGAAATTTAAATACCTTTCGGCAAATCATTGAAGATCTCATTATATACAATATTTTTTGTACAAAAATGACCATTATCGATTTTTATAGTGATGAGAACTTTTAAGCCATCTCTTTTCCTTACTCCAGATATTGTAACGTACAACTAACCAAGACAGAAAACTGAATTTTGAATAAAAAGTCCGACATGTTCTAATGTTTGTCCTTGACTTTTATTGATCGTCATTGCAAAGCATACAGATATTGGAAATTGCCTTCTCTTCAATATAAAAGGCAATTTTGGATCAGAAGGAGATAAAATTATACGAAGAATAAATACTTTTTCTCCAACGTGCATTCCAGTTATGATTTTTGCCTCAACAACCTATTTTGATAACTAAGTAATTATGAGTCGTGTCCCATTACAAAGACCATTAGACTGATTCAAATTCCGAAGTAACATTATTGGTACCCCAACTTTCAATCTCAATTTATGATTCGGAGTACCTGAAAATTTCAAAGAGTTTAGCAATTCTATTGGAAACATCGATTGTTGTTCTGTAATTTGTCTTTGGCTTTACATATCGAATTTGCACTATAAAACACTTGTTCATCCAGATTAATGAGCTGGTCTATCACGTAGTCATTAATATTCTGAACAACATCATTTATAGGTGCTAAAATTGCTCTTTCGCTGAAGTATCTAGAATTATTAGATTTATCTTTCAAATCTGGATAAGCAGCATTTACGATATTTGCAATAGGATCATCATTAGATTGAACAATTAAATCAGGTGGTATCTCAATTATTCCTTCACTTTCAACACAATTCAAGTCATCGTCACCCATTCTTCAGATCCAATTTGCAAAATCTCTTATAGCAATATATCCCTTGTTATGTTCGAGTCTCATATTTTGAGTCATTGTAAAAACAACACAATTCCTCCATAATGAAGATTTGTTAATAGTGGCCTCAACTATTTGCTCTCTTTGACCTTTAGATACAACTGAGCCCATTGTGAAGCATGATTTAGAGCTTCATACCACTCCTTCTCATCATCAAGTAAACCAAGGGCATAACATGCCGACTTGTAAGATAGATACAATACGTTATCTACTGTTCTTATTTCTTCGAAAGTTCCAGGTCCTTTGACTATATTAAGAAGCATGCATAAATAAAATCGTTCACCACTACCAGGATGTGCATAATATATTCGACCTACTCATCGTCCTTTCTTTCTCATATTCAATTCTTTATTTATGTTATTCCAAACCCATTTACATGGAAAATCTAAATATGTTATATTTCTTGCTTCCTCATACATAACATTTGTCTTTATCCATTCAGTAAATTTTGTTTTTAAAATATTTGGTCGATTGAGTACATTATCTAAGAATTGGAATCTTCAAATATGATTGACTACTCATTTTCAAGATAGAAACTTAATCTCTCAACTACTGGCTCACAATAATGAATGTCAAACTCAAATATTCTCCAACTTGCTTCCGTTGTAGGTACATATCTGCAATCTAGATACGTCTTGATCTTATCAATACTAGTAACATGTTGTGATCCTATAGAATCATCTATATGAAGATTTTCTTCCATAATTAAAGTCACATGATCAGGTCCTTTATTGATGTATTTGAACAAATACTTTATAGATCTTGAACGATTGCACCATTCAACATTCATATGTGCTTGATATTTCACCAACAGATCCACGTTGTATGACCATTCTTTTTGATATACATATCAGGATCATCTCTTCTACTATATACTGCAAATCTATCTTCATCAATTAATGTCTCTTTACAAAATCTCTTCAGAAAATTTTTGCTACACTTGCTATTAATCATACAACTTGCTTTTGGATTTAAAAGTCCACATGGACCATGAACTATATACTGCTTCACCGCATTGTAAGCAATGTTATTTATGTTAACATCTGGGATCTCTGCGGATATTATTCTATCTCTTTCTGACGGAGTTGGATGCTTGTCATCGTAATGCAAAAAGAGTAGTATATGTGCATGCGGTAGTCCTCTTTTTTGATACTCAATAGTATAGATAGTTGAAAAGAGAGAATATAGATATAATTAGATCTGCACATACTTCTGTACTTTAGGATAGTAATGAATATAAAGATGATAAAGAAAGTATTACCAGCAAGCACCCTCTCTAAGTGTTGCTCATGTTTTAATTCACGTAAAAGTTTATCGAGTTTAATTTTAAAAACACTTTGTGACTATGTCTGTGACGCCCCTAATTTACATCTAGAATTTAACGTAAGCCGAAATGTTAGGATAAGTAACACTTGGCTATTCACCCCCGTACTTATCGAAATTTAATGCAAATCGTAGCGAAAAAATTCTGACTAAAATATTTACTAATGATCACATGGTGAAATAAAACAACAATATCTACATCATTCATTCTTAAAAATAACATTTTATCTTTACATGCATAACTCAGTTAGTTTCTTAAGCCAATATACATATACAAACTTATCAGAACTTTGACTTAGGATCGCCTAGGCTTTTTTTTTCTTTGGAAAATTCTTTCTCTATGCCGATGTCGGTCCTTACTACTAACTGTGTTAAAACATCTAGAGAGAGTACTCCGAGGACCCCTCAGGGTTTCTCCGGGTCTCTCTAGCAACTGGGACCTAGCCCATGACCGTTATCCAACCCTACAACGAAAATCAAATTCAAAAGAAATAAGATATACAAGAATGAGATTTCCATGAAAATTTCAGTAAGTACACATGTAACTTAATAAAAACATAGACATCGTGAAATAATCACATACAAGCCAGACAATCAGAGTTTGCAATTATGGCATGCTTCATGTAACTCATGCATGACTTAGACTTACGTTCTCCATGGACCCACTCTATGATACTTAAACTCTTATATATTTTCTTTCTTAACATTGTGAATCTTACTTGTTTCGTATTATCGACAGACGTCCCCATCAAATATTACTTATTTCATATCATCGACAGACTTAGGTCCCTACTGGCTTTCCTATCCTCGACAGACTTAGTTCCCTGCTGGTTTTCATATCCTTAACAAGTTTAGGTCCCTACTGATTTTCATATCCTCGACAGGCTTAGGTCCCTGCCATTTTTCAAATACTCGACAGGCTTATGTCCCTACCGACACGTCAGTCGTACGGGCGTATCGTTGATTTCTGTCATGACGTGATCGACTTATTAATCTTTCAACTTGTTAAGTTTTCTTAATGTATTTTCTTAAAATAGACGTTATGACTTATGACGATACATATATGTGACGTAATGCAACATACACATAAACTTAGACTTATGATATGCATGATTCATGTTTTCGTAAAGCATATGATATAGAAAAGCATATCACAAAAACCCACATGCACATACGTCACCTAAATTCGTAACGTCAAAACTTAACAAATAATACGTATAGAATTAAATAAAATATTAAATTTTTATTAAATCAATGGCTGGCCAAATTTTCATGGGAAATTTATTCTTAATTATTTATTCCTTTTAACTTATTCAACCCAAACTCAAAAGTTTGCATAATTTTATAGCTTAAATATTTTTAAGTGTATCTTGCGTTTTTCTTATACCTATAAAATATTATTATTTTATTTTATCTTCTTAGCATAATAATTCTTAAAAATTCTTCTAAAATATTAAGATTTCTAAACTTATTCTACTTGTTAAAAATCTTATTCAAATAATTCACTAGAAGTTTTAAAATGAAGGAAAACATCCCCTGTTAAGAGTTTACCTACTCTATTTTGTGCTTTATTTCCAGTTTTGTCCTTCATAGAGTTCTTATCTCTTAAATCTTAAAATACAAAAGTTGTATATCTATGTTTTAGCTTTCTATATACTTTTGAGTCACTCAATTTAGACATCACACTAACAAGTTATGACTATTGTACTATAGGATGTTAAGTCTGCCAACTTAACTCCCTTGAAGTCCGAAAGTTACTAGAGTTGTTTCTTCATTCTTTTCCCTAGAAAAATCTCATATTTTCACATAATTCTCTTAATATAACATCATAGAATATATTTCTAAGGTCTCATAATTTTCCTAACATTTTTTCATAGCAAAAACTACTCCAAAATCCAATATGTTTCAACTTAACACATAAACAAAGATTAAGTTCAAATAAATATCAAACATAATCCAATCATCAAATCATTTATTCTATGCCAATATTAAGTTAATATATGCACTTACAAATTTCTCCTAAGCTTGATGGAGTGTTTGGAGTAGGTTTTGTGAAAATCTCCTTCAAAACTCTCAACCACTCTCTTTTGGGTTTAAGGTGAAACAAGTATGGTTTGGATGAGGTCTTTCTTGCTTCTTTCCATTAAGTTGCCGTGTATCTCCACTAAAAAGGACCTTGAGGTATTATATGTGTGAAATGAGTGGCATATGCAGATATTAGGAGTAAGAGTGCATGAAGCACTCGGGAGTTTGTCTTAGTTGAATAGGTGATGTGTCTCTCCTCCCTTTAGGCATCATCATTACTTTAATCTAGGCTTAGTTGTTCCTAATCCCTCATCCAATGGTCATGTTTGTTCCAGCTGCCATATTATCTTGATCAAGGGCTCAAATTATTTTAGCACATGGGGTAGAAACAAAATATCATGATGGTATCTTCTAATGAAGTGTATCTAGCCACTTGGCCTCTCCCAGGGGCCAACCACGTTCCATCCCAAATAAGTTATTTATACAATTAGATTATTTGAAAACTCAAAACATAAAAGTTTTATATAATTATCTTAGTAATCTATTGAATTTTGATTCACCTTATTTCGATATCATATGAAAGAGATATGATTATTTCATCGAAATAAGTCAAAACTCACTCGGGAATATCCAATTTGAGTTCTCCATTTGTTTTCTTTATTTTCTTACTCACCAAGACTCCTAGATCAATTATTATCAACTTTCCACATGTTTTAACACATGTCAAGACCTCAAAAAAATTGATAGCCAATAACAATTTTCGTCACATAGCCAAGATCAATGCACTTTACTTAATTCGGTTACCAGTTGACTGCTATTCCTGTCCGTCCACTTCACACCAGATTTAGTCCTTTATCCGATCCTTATATTCAAAAACCAAAAACATAAAAGTTCTATATATACCTCTTAAGGTTCTATAAAAATTAGAATCACCTCATTCTGCCCTAATATGAAAGAGTTATGCTTATTACACCAAAATTCGACGGATAAGCCCGAGAACTCGTTTTGGCACACCAAGTGTTTGATGTTTTGTTCTATCACTTTCCTTTGAATTTCTTCCTCAAATGTCAAATATTTATCTCTTTCTAGGTCCAAATTGAATTTCCCTAGTTGACACCTTGCTAAAATTCCCAAAATCAATCCAAAATTTATCTCAGAATGCATCTAAGTCTCAAATTCTATTTTCATGGGAAAATATACTTCCAATAAATCCCTTTAAAATATTCTCAAGTAAATGTTTTATCTTAAAAAAAATGGATTATTACAATGTCTGGGCGATCCTCTACTCTTTGTCCAGGATTCTTAGATAGAAAACTTTCCATCTCTGTCCATTTTGCATTGCGTTATAAATAAATCGGGATAACCTACCCACCTACAAATGACCATTGCATCTTGATAATTCTCAATCATATATCTTGGACTTCTTGTAAAACTCGAGGGTAATACAATTCTCTTTCCAGTAGATGCGAGGATTGTATCTCCTCTAAAAATTGCATCTCTCAATCCACTGTATAACTCAACCCTTAATTTACGTTGGTTTCTTCTTACTCACATCAGTCGGGTCTCTTCAATACATGTGTATGCATCGACATAAATTGTTGCAATAAACGACCGTCATATATTAATCCATGTCCTTCTGGTTCACGTTCTTGCAATCTCTATACATAATATTCTCTCATGGTAATAAAATCTTTCTTCGTTGATGTACTTCTACCATTAGTCCTACGTAAAATACCAAGCCTAAATCCACCTTCCCATATGGAAAAAGAAGAGGATACTGTAGTGCCATATGCGATGGATGCAACTCATTAATCTTTTTTAATCCACCTTCTTTATATTTGACAACAATATCCCGATGAGAATCCTCAATACCAATATCACAAATAACAATTGTAGCAATTTCAGAACAACTTGGTAAATTGTGTTTCCTTCCATCTGTTATTCTTGAACTAATAAAACGTAGTTGCATTTGATGAATATTGTCCTCTGAAAAACGGTCTCTTACCATACAAAATATTTTCATCGATTCATTTGTTTGATTAAGCATTTACACCAATGCAGTAAGAATTGAAGACTCAATATTCTTGTTAGAGTCATAATTCAATACACTCATTCGATTTTGTACCTCATTGTCACTGTCATAGAAGTATAACTGTGCATACCGAGGATTAGAACCATCTATTGGAGGAGGTGTTGAATCCAAGGCTTCAAGTCTCGTATCTACGTATAGATTTTGATGATAACAAATAAATTCAAGACTCAAGCTCAAATTTTCTACACATTAATGGAGCTAAGCACATGAAGAAATTAGTCATGAGTAAGAAAGAGAACAAAACTACAAATGAAACTCATAGAGTAATTTTGTACATCTCTTGATAAAATTTGAAATTAGATTAAGGTTCAAAATTAATTTTCTCTTACAAAGTATCAAATTGCATTTTTTACATTTGCATGACATTATTAAAATGTTTAATTTTGAAAATTACTTTTTCCACATATGTATAAAGATTTTAATTTTTAAGATGATTGATTGTCATCTTTGACATGTGCATATGTTGTTTAAAAATTTTGGAGGGTGGTTATATTTCTTTTGACAAATATAAAAGATAAATGATTTTGTTCGAAAATCTTGAAGGGTGGTTATGTATTTTTTTGACATATGCAAAAAGAAGATTATTTAATTTGAAAAATAAATCATACTCATTTTGTCATGTATGGAAAGTAAAAGATTAGGTTTGATTTCTTTGAAAGAAGAATAGAGTTGTCTTTGACAAATATAAAAAGGAGATGTTTTTATTTGAATTTTTTGAAAAGTGAATAGTGCTCTTATTTGACATGTGAACCTTTTCAAATTTAAATATGAAGACTCACTTGCTTATAAATAACTCACTTGAGTTTTATAAAAATACAACAAGAGCTTATACATCAATTGCTAAGTTTTGCATCATTCTTTCAAAGCCCTCATTTTCTCTTCTCTAAGTTTTGTGCCTTAATCCTTGTTCATTTTGAGAGATATATAAGTTGCGCTGTATTGTTCTTATTTCACTCATTGATGAGTGTACTCTGATAATTTACCCATTATCAGCTCTTGTATTTGTAAAAGGGTATTTATAACCCTTGTGTATGTAGAAGGTGTTCTATATAGGGAATAGTTGAATCACCGAGTGTAGGGTAATTGTAAGTGTAGAGGGTATTTTACACGGATTCTTTGTAGCGGTGTTGCTCAAAAGTGTAATTAGTTTCTATCTCTACCTAAAAGAGATTGAATAGTGAATTTGGGATCTTCAAGGGGTAGCTTGAGGCGAGGATGTAGGCAGTAGGGCTAAACCTCATTAAAATACTGAGTTTGCTTCTTCTTGCCCTTACTCTTTATATTTGCTGTTGTTTCATATTTTGTTTATATTTTATATTGTGTATTTGTTTTATAAGTGTTAATTTTTTAATATAACCCAATTTACCCCCTTTTGTGTTAGTCATCTGGGCAATAGGAGGGTTTCAATTTTATAATGATTTTGACCATTAATTCGAAAGATGTATCGACCACCTCCATCATTGATATTCTTGTCTACATTTTCAACCATTGAAGTCATAGCAAGAACGACATTATAGCTTCGTATTTGTGCCTTGAAACTTTTAGAATGTGGCCCACCCATAGGACTTATCAGTTCTTCCAAGAGAGCAAGTGGCTTCTGAAGTAAAGGTAATACAACTTTACCTTCCATACAACAAAGAGAAAATCTTGGTTGACTTGGCATCCTTGATTTTATAGTTCTCTCTTCATACTATAATATTGCTCCACAATAATCACATTTATAAGACAGATACCAAAATTTCAAGGCTCTGTGAATTTTCCTATAATGTAGAAAACAATAAAAAAATAATCAGTACTATTAATCCTATGTTTAAAAAATGTCTTATTATACATTAATTATGCAATTGAGTTGTTTACTTGGAGGTTCAGTAGTTCTTCTATCGTTGCTCCGATCACCATCAACACACATCATTGCTCCACTTCCAATATCATCCATTATCATTCATCTTTTACATCGCCCAACTACGTCTTCATTTATATCGTTTCTACTTTGTTCATCATCACGATTCATATTTGCTCCACTCCTTTTATCATTAATAATCATTCGTCTTCTACTACGTGTTAGTCTGGTATTTTCCATTTTTAATTATTTTGAAGGAAAAAAACTGTCACAGTGTAAAAAAAATGAACATGAATGCATCCGATAAAGAACAATAATTTAACTTAATATAGGTAAATTAATTAAATCAAGAATATATGCATGAGAATGATCACCATGAAACAAATGATAAATACAATGAGAACGTACCCAAGAGTCAGCTGGAAGTTTCAAGTGTATTTAAAAGTGATGCTTAACAAAGATGTGATTGCCCCTGTAAAAATGAGTAGAAGGATTGTCAACTCACATATAAACTTTAGTAATCATCATATACTACCAGCTACTAAGGTCAAATCATTGGTTCTATTAACAAATTAGTTGAAAATTGAGTATTACATTGCATAAATATATTAAGCATCAAATCGGCACATCAAACAATATCAGTACATCAAACATTTTGAAATATAGTAATTTATTTTTAATCAGCACATTTTCTGACGGAGATAACATCATTAATTTATTTTATTGATGATGCACATCATTAAATATATAGACTTGATGTGCTAATTAATAAATATAATTCGTCATAACCCACATAATATATTTTCTTTTGTTGATGCAGCCCTCTTTCCTCACATGTAATAAATGAAATATGCTTTTGGTAATTATGAGGCAAGTCATGCATTAGGGACTTTTTCAAACAACACAAACATTATCTATACTTGTTTCCCATAAAAGAGGAGCCATGCATATGTACACTTATACCTAAGGAAAATCATTAGTTCTGAAATCAATGCAAGTCTTGCATTATGTTTGGCAAATAATAAAATGCTCAAATACAATTACTATGATCAATCTATTTGAATACCCGACAATATATATTAGAGTTGCAAAGAAAACCCAATTGGGAAACCAACTTGACATACAACATTAAAGTCAATACATGAGAGTCTATTATAAAACTAAGATGTAAATGACACTACAGTATCTGTTTGACTATTCTAGATTCTAGAAATGGAACCCAAGAATTTTCTCTATTTTAAACATATGCTAACTGTTGCCCAAATGACTAACACAAGAGGGGGGGTGAATTGGGTTATATTATAAAAATTAACACTTATAAATCAAATACACAATATAAAATATAAATAGAATATAAAGAAGTAAGAAATGTAAAGAGTAAGGTAAGAAAAAGCAAACTCAGTATTTTTACGAGGTTCAGCCCCACTGCCTACGTCCTCACCTCAAGCTATCCCTTGAGGATCCCAAATTCACTAGTCAATCTCCTTTAGGTGGAGATAGAAACTTATTACACCTTTGAGCAGCACCGTTCCAAAGAATCCGTGTAGAACACCCTCTACACTTCCAATCACCTCATACTTGGTGATTCAACTATTCCCTGTGTAGTACACCTTCTATACACACAAGGGTTATACTCACCCTCTTACTGAGACAAAAGTTGATAGTGGGTAGACTATCAAAGTACACTTCTCAATGAGTGAGATAGAAACAATATAGCGCAACCTATATCTCTCTCAACAAAAACAAGAATTAAGGCTCAAAATTTTAGAAAAGAGAGAATGAGAGCTTTGAAAGAATGATGCAAAACTTAGTAATAGATATATAAGTTCTTGTTGTGATTTTTGCAAAACTCAAGTGAGCTATTTATAGGCAAATGAGTCTTCAATTTCAAATTTGAAAAGATTCCCATTTCAAATAAGAGCACTATTCAGTTTTCAAAAAATTCAAACAAAAACATTTCATTTTTGCATTTGTCAAAGACAACTCTATTCATTTTTTAAAGAAATCAAACCTAATCTTTTGCTTTTCATACATGACAAAATGAGCATGATTTATTTTTTAAACCAAATCATCTTCTTTTTGCATATGTCAAAAAAAACACACAACCACCTTTTAAGATTTTCAAACAAAATCATCTACCTTTTACATTTATCAAAAAAACACACCACCCCCCTTCAAGATTTTCAAACAAAATATGCACATGTTAAATATGATAATCAATCATCTTATAAATTCAAATTTTTATATAAAAAATATAATTTTCGAAATTATTTTGTTTGATGATGTTATGCATATGTGAAAAACATAATTTTCAAAATTAAGACATTTAAAAATGTCTTGCATATGTGAAAAAAGTAATTTGATGTTTTATGAGAAAAAAGAGTAATTTGGAGCCTTAATCCAATTTTTAATTTTATCAAGAGATGTACAAAAATAATCTATGAGCTTTATTTGTAGACTTGTTATTTTATGTTTGATGTGCGCTTCGCTCCATTGCGTAAATAATTTGAGCTTGAAACTCGAATTTATTTGTTATCATCAAAATCTACACGTAGATACGAAATTTGAAACCTTGGATTCAACAATTTCTCCCTTTTTGATGATGACAAATACTTAGTAGGATTTTGAGACTTGCAGTAATGTTTAAGCTCCTCCTGAGAATATGCGTTAGTTTTTCAAGCAATAGATAAACATAATTCCAGCATATATAACAGAGTTAAAAATCTAAATATTTACGTCTAAAACTTCTCCCCCTTTTGGCATCATTAAAAAGGAATCATAATTAGCTCAATAAGACATCTTCCTGCAATAACCAATAGACAACTAAATTGGTGCGTTAGTAGAGACTGTAGAGAATTCGGTGCGGATCCACGCGTGTCCGACAAAACCTGCAAAGGTTAGAGGTCTAGCTCTGACAATTCGGTGCGAAGCCATGCGTGGCCGACAAAACCTGCAAAGGTTAGAGGTCTAGTTGCAATTCGGTGCAGAAGAGGATTCAAATCCGCTTGATGTTGTTGACAAATAAAATACGTAGAGATTTGGAAGTTTTCGGTTTCTGTTTAAATGACCATTTTCACCCATCGAATGCTAAAACAAATTTCACATTTGTAATAGCCCTAAAAAATCTTCATCTTAATTTAATTATTTAATTAAAATGCTAATACACAAGATTAGTGGTAATTTGTAAAAGAATAAAATAGGCTTTAAAGAGATGGGCTTAGGAATGAGACTTTTGAGGAATGGATCAAGTAAATGGGCCAAGAGAGCAATGGTGAGCCCAAAAGCCCATAGAATGAGCCCATGGCCCATCAAGCCCATAGTAGAGACACATGTCACTTGGAGAAAAATCCTAAAAAATTATCCAAATACTTGTAGGAAAATCCTAGTTGGTGGAGATTGACTAGTAGGTGAACACATGCCATGTAGGATTGAGTGTAGGATCTAATGGAGTGATTTTCCTACCATGGAATCTTGGAGGTACAAGACACCATTCCTTGACTTGCCAATTGAGATCATGGTGTGTATGGAAGTGACAAATGGCATGAAGAGAAGCATGGAAGAAAGGAACAAGGGTGGTTTCGGTGAAGGCAACCCGTGGGGTATCTTTGGAGGATCTCATGGGGTATGGCTACCAACAAGTTGATAGGACAAAGGGGAGGAGTGTGTAAGTGAATAAGGTACATGTGTAAGAGAGTATGGTGATGTGAAGAGAGGTATGGTGTGGGTGTAGGTGATGGAAATGACAAAAACAAGGAAAATGGACAAAGTGGGTTTCGGTGGGGGTTTGGCTTGGCCGGATCATGCTTTGCTCAAATTCCAAAAAGCATGGCTTTGAGATCACTTGGATGGATACATGAGAGGATGGGGGAATGATGATGGAGTGAAAAGCAAGAAAATGGGTGCTAAACACTCCAAGAAGCCGCCGGCCATAGCAAGTGAGAAGGAGAAAGGAGAATCCACCAAGGCATGGCCAAGATTTGATCTTGGAATGGCCTAGAGTTGTCAATCACTCAATCTATCATTGGCCATACCTAAGTATGGTAAAAAGTGTACCAAAGACCCTAGGAAAGAGAGTTGGCCGTGTGACCCCATATGCAATTCCCTTAGCTCATTTCACTTGGACACATGCAAACACTCTCCTATCTCATTCTCTCTTCACCTCTCGGCCAAAATCACTCAAGCCACTTCTACTTTTGTTTCTTCTCCTTTCACCACATAATTTGAAGAATCCTAAAGTAGTGAAGCCAAAAATCAAGAGTGTTGAGGTGATCAATTCATTGGAGAAGGTTAGTGACTAAATTCATGCAAGCTTAGGAAGAACACACACACACATGTGACACTTTGTTTTGGTTAGAAGGAAATAGGGTTTCCTTTAAATTTTGTGTTTATAGCTAGTCTAATAAGAGATTTCATATGTGTATTTTCAGTTTTTAATCAAAAATCTAATAGGAATATTGTAAGTATACTTTCACCTTTTCCTTAACAATTCTTGTATATAGTGAGGTGATCATGTTTGTTGGATTAATGATTGTATTACCATGTTTGGATTGAATTGCTCTTACTTGTCTTAGAATGTGAGTAGAAATGATGGATCAAGTATTAGTTGCAAAAAGAAGTGAAAAGCATGATTATTATATGAAATGATGAAGTTGATGCATGATGGATTTTAGTGTTAAGTACTAAATTTGGTGTTGCTAAGATAAAGTTTAATTGAGGAAATTAGTAATGAAATTGATTTATTCAAGGAAAATATTATTTGAGGAAATGAAAATGGACAAGGGAATAAAATACATGATTGGTATGAATTGAATTGGTGTATACTTGCATATGGAAAGAAGTAACCACTTGTGCATGATGACTAGTAATGTTTACTTGGAGTTTTATGATATTTAAGGTTGAAATTAGAAGATTTAATTATATTACTTTGTGGTGGAATTATTTAGTTGAGTTTATAAAAGAAACTTATAGAAAAGGAAATTTTGAATAGATTAATGGAAGGAATTTCCCAAGTTAGAAAGGTGAAGGAAGGAAGTTAGAAATAATTAAGTTTGGAAGTGGAAATGCCTACTTGGGGAATATTAAGGTTTCGGTTACCCCTTGCTAAGGAGGGCACATGTTTTAATTTAACACTTTTAAATCGATTGGAGGATAATTGGAGTCAAATGATGAAGGAAAGCCCTAGGAATTCCCTAGGAGGGTTCGGCCATGATGGGTTGGAGATGGGCCAAGTACCCCACTTCAATCCTAGGCCCAATTTTGGGTATAGAACATGATGATTAAGTAGGAAAATTGTGAAGTTATCCCAATGAGGGAGAAAAGAAAGTGAAATGTGAATGCACTCGAGCTTGTCTCGGGTTTTGCATGAAAATGAGTAAGCATTGCATGTCCCATGCATAAGTCATGAAAAGTATGTTTTTTAAAGTCCAAGATGTTTTTAAGAAAAAGAAAAGAAAAGATTGAGTTTTTGAAAGAAAAGAAAAGAAGTAAGTTTTATAAGAACCCCAAAGGCTGGGACGGGGAAGTGTCCCAGTGGAACTCCCTGTCCACTCAGGAGTGTTTAAAGTCGAGTGGAAGCCCCTGGGTCGACGAAGAACAGTCGGCGCACCGTGTATGGCTCCAAAAGGTGTCCGGAGCACGATAGCACCTAACACTGGTGGGTGCCAAGGACGGATAATGTGACGCCCCCAACTTACGTCTGGGATTTAACGTAAATTAAGGTGTCTGGATGAGCAACACTTGGCTACTCACCCTCGTACTTAACAAGGATAAAAGCATAAATTACTAAATTCGCAGCGGATTAGGTTTTTCAATATAAGACTTTCTAAAGATCACACGGAAATTATATATACAACATTCATTAAACTTAAACATTGTACTTCTTACATGTACACAACCCAACTGTAACAAAATATATTACATTCATCCCAAAAAGAAACTTTCCTTCACCTCACTCTTTCTCCCTCTTAACCTCGGGATATTCCCTCCCATAGCGAAACCTATCCATGCTAATACTAAAGTCTCGCTGGAACTGTTGTCCCTGTGGAGTCACACAAACTCCACACATGGACAACGAGCCGTCTACTCCTAAGGTTAAGCAGCATCCAGTACGTCTCCTCTCCTCAACAAAAGTGGATGCGTCAAGACTCCCAGCTCCGGTGGGTCTGATAGGAGGTCCGAAGGAAACAAAAGAAATGTCCAAAAAGGGACTGTAATCGGAAAGTCCCTCAGGACTCCCCGAAGTCTCCTGTGTCATCGGGGCTGTCCCCCTGCTGGTCATCGAAACCTGTATGAAATAATACGCACAAATATATGGAGCCACAAAAGAGTGAGATTTCGAATGAAATCTCAGTAAGTACATAAATAGCTTAAAGGAAACAGGGAAAACACCCACAAAGTTACTACCACAACTGCCAAGGGAAATTACTCTAACATACCCCTCACAAGACCACTGTCTAACTGACACATTTCTCAACTCACCCATTGTCTTATATTAAAATTACATTATTTTCCCCTTTAAAATTCTTATTCTTTCATATCACTGATGGGCGTTACGTATCGCCGTCCCCATCACAAACACTCATCAATCATCCGGGCGTTACGTATCGCTGTCCCCGTTATGATGAGTCTGGTGTCAATCATCCGGGCGTTACGTCTCGCCGTCCCCGTTATGACACAAAACATATATACATAATACTGCGGGCGTTACGTCTCGTCGTCCCCGCAAGGATCAATCACACGGGCGTTAATTCTCGCCGTCCCCGTGGAGATCACAATTTCATATCACGACAGGCGTTACGTATCGCCGTCCCTGCCGGCACGTCAGTCATACGGGCGTTACGTATCGCCGTCCCCGTCATGACGTGACTAACTTAATCTCGACAGGCGTTACGTATCGTCGTCCCTGCCGGCACGTCAGTCATACGGGCGTTACGTATCGCCGTCCCCGTCATGACGTGACTAACTTAATCTTTTATATAATATTTTCTTTCTTTAATTTCTTCTCTTATACACATGAGTCATCTCACTCATAACCCTTCCCATTTAAAACACCACTTCCATTCCAAGGAAACCCTAAGTCTAGGCAAAACAGGGTATCTCGCTCGAGCGGCTTGTCGAGCGAGTATCGAGCGAAGTCTCGGGTTGGGACTCGCTCGAGCGGGTGTCGAGCGAAACTCTAGCGAGGGTTCATATTTTGCCTTCGCTCGACTCACATGTCGAGCGAGGGTCGAGCGAACTTACGGGTCTAGGGGTTTTTCCACTCAAAACACACCAATCTTTTCCATACACTCTATTTATCTCCTTAAAAGCCTAAATCTAAGTTTCCACAATTTTATTGAACATAAAAACAAGACAAATACAATTAACCCTACTCATGTGTTCAATTTTCACTTAAACATGTTCTCATGTGTTCACTACTAGGAAACCTAACTCAATCATGCCAATAAACCAATTCCATGCTTAAGTTAAGCTAGAATATGGACTTACTAGTTCTTCCAAGCTTTAGGGAATTGATCCACTCAACTTCCTCCAAGTTTGCTCCCACACACACTCACTTCACTCACAAGTGATCACTTTGAGGGTTTGGGGAGGGTTTTTCTGATTTGGCTTCACAAGGCAAGTGCTCTCTCCTTCTAAAGGAGCTTAGGAAGCTCTCAAGGTCCTATATATATGGTGGTGGTCGACCAACATGAGGGAGAGAAAAGGAATTGCACCAAAGGTACCCTAGTTGGCAGATTTGCATGTGATGAGGTGTCCATCTAGGCAAAATCTAATGATGAGGATTAAGCCTCCCAAATCCTAGGCTTTGCAGCTGGATTAGTCATCCAAGGGCTCACAATTGAGGTGGTTTGGCTGCCCATTTTGATCCATGGCTGAGAAGCAAGCTAAAGGGATAAGAGGTGAGGTGGCACTTCACCTAACCATGCATGCATCTCTCATCTCCAGCTCTCCCCCTTGTGTCACACGCCCCTCATCAGGTTTTCTCCTCCATTTGGTTCCTTCCCAACTCCCTTAGGTCTTCCCTCAACAAGTCCTAGAAGGTCACTTCATAGTTTAGTTAAGGTAGAGCCAAGTTTGATCCAATTAGTCACCAATCAACCAGATTTTGGCTCCCTTGAGTTTCCATCACACCAACTATTCAATTGACTTCCAAATCAACTTTCCATTCATTCCTAACTATCCCTACACATGTCCTAATCCCAGAGAATCCTAGAACCAGTTGCCTATTTGGTTACATGCCCCAATCTAGTTCAATTACCCAACTCGGGTTCCATTTAAGTCCATTCCCAAGCTGCCTACTTGGTTCCCAAATAAGTTATTGATTCCTTCCGAATCTCAGGAAACGTCCAACATAAAAGTTTTAGATCCATCTCTTAGGGTTCTATACCAATTGGAATCACCTCATTTAGACATCATATGGCTGACTTATGATCATTTTCCTAAAACTCGACAGATTGATCCGAAAGTGCATAACTCCCAATACTAAGTAAAATCTCACATTTCCTCAACTAAATCTCCCATTCTCATTTCCTAATAAATAAATGCATTAAATAAATCTCCTTAAAATAATTTCTATAAAATAATTTACCTTAGCAAAATTTGGGCTATTACATCCTCCCCCCCTTAAAAAGGATTTCGTCCCCGAAATCGCTAGGATATAAATAATTAAGGGTTTAAGGAATTTATACCTCGGTGACTAGCGGTAGATTCTTCTGAAGAGGTGGGTACTTTTTCCTCATTAATTAGTGAATCCTGAGAGTGATAAAATATCATGTCAACATCGGGGTCATAGTACATGTTCACACTAATCTCTTGCAACATATGGAATCTCTCTTCCTCTGTCCTTTCTATTATAGGTCCCTCTTCACACTGGCGTTTACGCTCTTCAGATCCATCAGATGACTCTATCATGACAGCTTTTCCTTTGTCCTCTCTTCTCAAAAATCTTTTCTCTGCTCTCAACCATTTTCTGGCGGGTTGTCTTTCCTCACCTGGCAACGCTCTTCTACTTATAGGGTTACCTTTTTCATCTATGTCCATAATATGAGTCCTGTGCTTCTCACTTTTATTTAACCAGCTTAATCTCTCCGCTTTCCACTGTTTCAATTTTTCTCTACGAAATCTCTCTCTAACTCTTTCAGATCTTTTCTTTAACTGATCTACTGGGGTAACCGACATACGTGCGGTTCTTTTAGGAGCCATAATCCTGTATAAGGTTAAATATTAATGATTTTAAATATAAAAGAAAACACAAATATCATACAAACGTAAGACAGTTAATTCAATTTATAATATATATATTACAACTATGTTTCAAACAAGTGGGGATAATTATTTCTCATTACATCCTCACGTTCCCAAGTGGCCTCTTGGAAAACAGGATTGTTCCAAAGTACTTTCACTAACATTATGGTACGATTCCGAAGGGTTTGTTCTTTCTGATCTTCGATTCGCACAGGCCACTCTTCATAAGTTAAATTGGAACGTAAATTACTAGGACGCGGATCCATTACCGCCACTGGTTGATCATTCAAACACTTTTTCAGAGAAGATACATGGAAGACGTTATGAACTCCTTGCAAATCATCAGGTAGAGCTAAACGGTAAGCCACTGGACCTACTTTTTCCAGAATTTCATAAGGTCCAATATAACGAGGACTCAACTTCCCCTTCTTACCAAATCGCATGACTCCCTTTAGTGGCGAAATCTTCAAGTATACCCAGTCTCCCACCATAAAATCTAAAGCCCTTCTACGATTATCTGCATAACTCTTTTGTCTACTTTGCGCCGTCTTTATCTGATTTCTGATCTTGATGATCTGCTCTTTAACTTCTTGTAAATACTCGGGTCCCAAAACACTACTCTCACCCACTTCATCCCAATAAATAGGAGACCTACATTTCCTTCCATAAAGTGCTTCATATGGCGCCATATGTATAGTAGCTTGAAAACTGTTATTATATGCAAATTCAATTAATGGTAACAGACTTTCCCAATCTTTGTCAAAATCCAACACACAAGCTCGCAACATATCCTCCAAAGTCTGAATGGTTCTTTCTGTTTGCCCGTCCGTCTGAGGATGGTATGCGCTGCTGAAATTTAAATTGGTACCCATCATCTTCTGTAGACTTTGCCAAAATCGAGACGTGAATCTAGGATCTCTGTCTGATACTATAGTCTTAGGTATTCCATGTAAACGAACTATTTCCTTTACATAAATTTTTGCTAACTTTTCCATGGAATCCGTGTTGGAGATAGGTAAAAAGTGAGCACTCTTCGTCAGTCGATCCACTATCACCCAAACCGAATTCTTTCCCGTAGATGTTCTAGGAAATCCTACTACAAAATCCATAGATAGATCCTCCCATTTCCATTCGGGGATTGGTAAAGGTTGCAATTGACCGGCTGGTCTTTGATGTTCAGCTTTTACTAACTGACACACTGGACACTTCGCTACAAAGGTCGCAATGTCCTTCTTCATTCCTTCCCACCAAAACTTTTCCTTTAAATCTTGATACATCTTAGTACTTCCAGGATGAGCAGTATATGGTGTACTATGAGCTTCTTTCATCAACCTTTCTTTCAATTCTGGGGCATCCGAAATGATTTTCCTTCTTCCAAAGTACAACATTCCATCACCTGAAATCATAAAGTGTGGAGACCCTTTTCCTTCCAGTATTTGCTGTTTTATCTTCTCCAGCTTGGCATCCTTTTGTTGTTCTTCCTTAATTTCTTTGTCTGTTAACGGAATAATTTCTTGAATCTCCATTAACTTGAAGTCCTGTGATAATCGGTTTACCAGAATTTCTCGCATCGCTGCCAGCACTGAAAATTCTTCTGTTTGAACTTTTCTACTCAAGGCATCGGCTACCACATTAGCCTTTCCAGGGTGGTATTTGATTTCGCATTGAAAATCACTTATGGTCTCTATCCACCTTCTCTGTCTCATGTTCAAGGTTTTCTGGCTAAAAAGATACTTGAGACTCTTATGGTCCGTAAATATTTCACACTTTTCACCATACAAGTAATGCCGCCAAATCTTTAGAGCAAACACTACAGCTGCTAACTCTAAATCATGTGTGGGATAATTCTGTTCATGATCCTTAAGTTGTCGGGATGCATACGCAACTACTCTTCCTTCTTGCATTAGCACACACCCCAATCCCATTTTTGAGGCATCACTATATATCACATAAGGTTTATGAGGTTCCGGCAAAGCCAAAACCGGTGCTGTAGTCAATCTCTTCTTTAGCTCTTGGAAACTCTTTTCGCATTGTTCACCCCAAACGTATTTAGCATTCTTTCTAGTCAATGCTGTCAGAGGTGCGGACAGTTTGGAAAATCCTTCCACAAATCTTCTATAGTATCCAGCTAATCCCAAGAAGCTTCGTATTTCGTGTGCATTGGTTGGTTGCTGCCACTCCATCACTGCTTCTACCTTCGCTGGATCCACAGAGACTCCTTCACTTGAAATAACATGACCCAAAAATTTAACTTCTTGTAGCCAAAATTCACACTTACTAAGTTTGGCATACAGTTGGTGTTTCTGCAAAATTTTCATTACTATTTTCAAATGTTCTTTATGATCTTCGTCGGTCTGAGAGTAGATCAAAATATCATCAATAAAAACCACCACAAACTTGTCCAAATATGGTCTGAATATTCGGTTCATCAAATCCATGAATACTGCTGGTGCATTCGTCACTCCGAATGGCATAACCAAAAATTCAAAGTGCCCATAGCGGGTTCGGAAAGCCGTCTTAGGTACATCTTGCTCCCTGATTTTTAACTGATGATAGCCAGACCGAAGGTCTATTTTTGAAAACACAGTTGCTCCTCTTAATTGATCCAACAGATCATCTATCCGTGGCAACGGATATTTATTCTTAATGGTAACCTTATTCAACTCCCGGTAGTATATGCACATTCGCATTGTTCCATCTTTCTTCTTCACAAATAATACTGGTGCTCCCCATGGGGACGAACTAGGCCTGATAAATCCTTTTCTCAAAAGTTCCTCAATCTGCACTTTCAATTCCTCTAATTCCACCGGTGCCATCCTATACGGAGCCCTATGAACTGGAGTTGTGGCCGGTTCCAATTCAATAACAAATTCTGCTTCTCGATCAGGTGGTAGTCCCGGTAGATCATCGGAAAAGACTTGAGGAAAGTCTTCCACCACGGGAATTCCTTGAATACCTTCAACAACTTCTGAGGAGTTTAACATGATTACCCAGTAGCCCTTAGTTTCTTTGTTAATACTTTTCATTATTCGCTTAGCAGTTACTATGGAGGAAACTGCCTTCAACATTTCCCCCTTGTAACAAAATTTCCCTTCCTTGGGTAAGTCAAAAATTATTTCCTTTCTGCGACAGTCCAGTTTAGCATAATACTTAGCCAACCAATCCATACCCAAAATTAAATCAAACTCCATCAAATGGAATAGTATCAGATCAGCGACTAGCTGAGAATCTCCAATCTCCAAGGGGCAATTTCTCACCACTCGATGGCATCCTGCTACCTCTCCATTGGGCATGACTACTATAACTTTTTGGGTCAACAATTCTGTTTCTAAATCACACTTTTGGACACAATCATAGGAAATAAAGGATCTGGTTGCTCCCGAATCAAACAAGGTATAGACCATGCATTGCTTCAGCTTAAGCTTACCTAAAGAAAATTTTATCCTACTATTATTATATTACCACTCCCAAAGAATCCATTTATTAACTAAAAGAGGGGACTTGGAAATTTACCAGTAATGACATTTGCATCTATGGCCTCGTCCGCCTCCATATCTACTTCTCCAGGCGTGATAGCATACACTTTAGCTTTCGCAGGAGCTTTAGCTTTTCCTCCGGGTAGAGCTACTCCTTGAGAGGTATTCTGAGGGCAGTCTCTGATCAGATGTCCTGGCCGACCACATCTATAACAAATCCTATTATCCACTCGACAATCTCCTTGGTGTCGACGTCCACATTTTGCACATTGCGGAAATAAAGTTGGCGTATTTGGATTAATTGCGACTCCTTTTCCTCTATCCGTGGATCTAAAATTCGGTTTCCTCCTAGCATCTTTTCCTCCAGAAAATTGAAATCTTCTTTTTCCATATGTTTGAGTTTGCGCCATAACACTCCTCTGTTCAGCTTCCGCTATAGCTGCTACATTCACTAGTTCTTGAAAATTCTCAATTTGCAAACATGCCACCTGCATACGAATTCGTGGCTGCAGTCCTTCCTGAAACTTCTGGGCTCTCATCTTTTCAGTAGCTACCAGGTGCGGAGCGAATCTCGCCAATTCCATAAATCGCGCCGAGTACTGTTCCACCGACATACTGCCTTGTATTAACATAGTAAACTCCAAAGCTTTTTGCCGCTTCATAGATTCCGGAAAGAATCGATCGTCGAACTCTTTCTTGAACCTTTCCCATGTAGGCACTACATTTTCTCCCAACTCTAACTTTAGCAGCTTCCGCTTTGTGTCCCACCACAGTCCGGCTTCTCCTTGTAACAGATGTCCTGCATACTGCACTTTCTGGACTTCAGTGTAGCTACTAATTTCGAAGGTGCGTTCTAGGTCTACAATCCATTTATCTGCCTTTAATGCTCCTTCCGTTCCCATAAAAGACGGGTATCGATACGCTAGAAACTTCTCATACGAACACCCTTGAATTTCTCTTCTATTTTCATTCTGCTGATGATAACGGCTCTGTTCTATTTGGTTTTTCACCACTTCAGTCATTTGCCGAATAGCTTCAGCTATTGCCTGGCCTCCTTCCAATGGGGGGTTTTGTACCATCGGTCCCCCTTCCAAGGGTGGATTCTGTGTCCTCTGCTCTTCTCCCGATAATGGGTTCGGTGCCGTCTGTCCTTCTCCCAACGGTGGGTTCGATGGTGTCTGTACTTCTCTCAATGGTGAGCTTGGTGCCGTTTGCTCTTCAGCACGTGGAGGGGTAACCAGGGAAGGACTCTGATTTACTGCGTCTACTCGTTTCAAGGGAGGACGACCTCTCGGCATATTGTTTTCCTGAAATATACCCAACTTCACCATAAGCCATACTCACTTTAGAAGCTTCCAAATTTCTAAAATCCAAACATTCATCCATATTACTCCAAACTTCAATCTGATAAAGATTCAAGCCTATACTAGTACCATGTGATCCATTTTTCCTAGGACACGTAGGTTTTACCCAGAGACGTAATCGCTCTGATACCAATCTGTGACGCCCCCAACTTACGTCTGGGATTTAACGTAAATTAAGGTGTCTGGATGAGCAACACTTGGCTACTCACCCTCGTACTTAACAAGGATAAAAGCATAAATTACTAAATTCGCAGCGGATTAGGTTTTTCAATATAAGACTTTCTAAAGATCACACGGAAATTATATATACAACATTCATTAAACTTAAACATTGTACTTCTTACATGTACACAACCCAACTGTAACAAAATATATTACATTCATCCCAAAAAGAAACTTTCCTTCACCTCACTCTTTCTCCCTCTTAACCTCGGGATATTCCCTCCCATAGCGAAACCTATCCATGCTAATACTAAAGTCTCGCTGGAACTGTTGTCCCTGTGGAGTCACACAAACTCCACACATGGACAACGAGCCGTCTACTCCTAAGGTTAAGCAGCATCCAGTACGTCTCCTCTCCTCAACAAAAGTGGATGCGTCAAGACTCCCAGCTCCGGTGGGTCTGATAGGAGGTCCGAAGGAAACAAAAGAAATGTCCAAAAAGGGACTGTAATCGGAAAGTCCCTCAGGACTCCCCGAAGTCTCCTGTGTCATCGGGGCTGTCCCCCTGCTGGTCATCGAAACCTGTATGAAATAATACGCACAAATATATGGAGCCACAAAAGAGTGAGATTTCGAATGAAATCTCAGTAAGTACATAAATAGCTTAAAGGAAACAGGGAAAACACCCACAAAGTTACTACCACAACTGCCAAGGGAAATTACTCTAACATACCCCTCACAAGACCACTGTCTAACTGACACATTTCTCAACTCACCCATTGTCTTATATTAAAATTACATTATTTTCCCCTTTAAAATTCTTATTCTTTCATATCACTGATGGGCGTTACGTATCGCCGTCCCCATCACAAACACTCATCAATCATCCGGGCGTTACGTATCGCTGTCCCCGTTATGATGAGTCTGGTGTCAATCATCCGGGCGTTACGTCTCGCCGTCCCCGTTATGACACAAAACATATATACATAATACTGCGGGCGTTACGTCTCGTCGTCCCCGCAAGGATCAATCACACGGGCGTTAATTCTCGCCGTCCCCGTGGAGATCACAATTTCATATCACGACAGGCGTTACGTATCGCCGTCCCTGCCGGCACGTCAGTCATACGGGCGTTACGTATCGCCGTCCCCGTCATGACGTGACTAACTTAATCTCGACAGGCGTTACGTATCGTCGTCCCTGCCGGCACGTCAGTCATACGGGCGTTACGTATCGCCGTCCCCGTCATGACGTGACTAACTTAATCTTTTATATAATATTTTCTTTCTTTAATTTCTTCTCTTATACACATGAGTCATCTCACTCATAACCCTTCCCATTTAAAACACCACTTCCATTCCAAGGAAACCCTAAGTCTAGGCAAAACAGGGTATCTCGCTCGAGCGGCTTGTCGAGCGAGTATCGAGCGAAGTCTCGGGTTGGGACTCGCTCGAGCGGGTGTCGAGCGAAACTCTAGCGAGGGTTCATATTTTGCCTTCGCTCGACTCACATGTCGAGCGAGGGTCGAGCGAACTTACGGGTCTAGGGGTTTTTCCACTCAAAACACACCAATCTTTTCCATACACTCTATTTATCTCCTTAAAAGCCTAAATCTAAGTTTCCACAATTTTATTGAACATAAAAACAAGACAAATACAATTAACCCTACTCATGTGTTCAATTTTCACTTAAACATGTTCTCATGTGTTCACTACTAGGAAACCTAACTCAATCATGCCAATAAACCAATTCCATGCTTAAGTTAAGCTAGAATATGGACTTACTAGTTCTTCCAAGCTTTAGGGAATTGATCCACTCAACTTCCTCCAAGTTTGCTCCCACACACACTCACTTCACTCACAAGTGATCACTTTGAGGGTTTGGGGAGGGTTTTTCTGATTTGGCTTCACAAGGCAAGTGCTCTCTCCTTCTAAAGGAGCTTAGGAAGCTCTCAAGGTCCTATATATATGGTGGTGGTCGACCAACATGAGGGAGAGAAAAGGAATTGCACCAAAGGTACCCTAGTTGGCAGATTTGCATGTGATGAGGTGTCCATCTAGGCAAAATCTAATGATGAGGATTAAGCCTCCCAAATCCTAGGCTTTGCAGCTGGATTAGTCATCCAAGGGCTCACAATTGAGGTGGTTTGGCTGCCCATTTTGATCCATGGCTGAGAAGCAAGCTAAAGGGATAAGAGGTGAGGTGGCACTTCACCTAACCATGCATGCATCTCTCATCTCCAGCTCTCCCCCTTGTGTCACACGCCCCTCATCAGGTTTTCTCCTCCATTTGGTTCCTTCCCAACTCCCTTAGGTCTTCCCTCAACAAGTCCTAGAAGGTCACTTCATAGTTTAGTTAAGGTAGAGCCAAGTTTGATCCAATTAGTCACCAATCAACCAGATTTTGGCTCCCTTGAGTTTCCATCACACCAACTATTCAATTGACTTCCAAATCAACTTTCCATTCATTCCTAACTATCCCTACACATGTCCTAATCCCAGAGAATCCTAGAACCAGTTGCCTATTTGGTTACATGCCCCAATCTAGTTCAATTACCCAACTCGGGTTCCATTTAAGTCCATTCCCAAGCTGCCTACTTGGTTCCCAAATAAGTTATTGATTCCTTCCGAATCTCAGGAAACGTCCAACATAAAAGTTTTAGATCCATCTCTTAGGGTTCTATACCAATTGGAATCACCTCATTTAGACATCATATGGCTGACTTATGATCATTTTCCTAAAACTCGACAGATTGATCCGAAAGTGCATAACTCCCAATACTAAGTAAAATCTCACATTTCCTCAACTAAATCTCCCATTCTCATTTCCTAATAAATAAATGCATTAAATAAATCTCCTTAAAATAATTTCTATAAAATAATTTACCTTAGCAAAATTTGGGCTATTACAGATAAGGTGTAAGGACCTGCCGTTTTAAAGTTATAAGACGCACTCACATTAAGGTGATGCGGTAACCAGCAGGGAACACGCGGTGCTTAGGGGAGCCGTGTTGTGTCTCATACATGTTAAGTGAAAAGTCATGACAAGATGGGCTTTCGAGCCATAAGAAAGATCTGCTTAAGATAAGTGGCGCCTAAGAAAGAATAAAAGATACGAAATGTTTTAAAGAAATGATTTGAAAAGCAATGATATGAAAAGAAGTCTGAAAGAAGAAATCCGTATGAAAGTTTTATGAAAAGAAGTCTGAAAGAAGCAAGTTTGTTTAAAAGTTTTCATGAGCATGTGCATGAGTCAGTCATTCATTGCATGTGCATTAGTTACGAATGTTTTGTTCACTTATCTGTATATTGGAAATGTTCTGGTTTAAGTGCTAGTATACTTGCTGAGATTTCTCCCGAAATCTCACCCCCTTTTTATTATCTCTACTATCGCTCCCTTGGGAACGATAGAAGTTATTACAGGACATGATGGATCCCCGGATCACGACTCTCGAGAAGATGGGTCAAACCCTAATGGGCCCGACTAAGACTGATACTGCTGGGCCAGTGACCCTAGACCTGTTGGGTCAGTGGGCAGCAGAGTCGCTTCCTATGGCGACGTATTTTTTTGACGACCTCCGCCCTATGGGATGCTGTTTGGTGCTAGGAGTTGACGGGCTCCTCCACATGGGACGCCTGTTTACGTCATCCTCTGGGATGATGTGTGACGTAGGCCCAGGACTGAGTCTGGACAGCCTTCGTTATGGCCCGGACTTTAAGAAGATAAAAGAAGAACCCGCCTATTAGTATGGTTGGCGGAAGGAGGAATGGATTATCGTTATCTCTATTTTGTATTCGCTGATGTATTTTGAGGAAGAATCTTCCCGTTGTTTTGGGAAGTACTTTTGTATAAAACTGTTTACATTGGTGACTTTAGCTTTGATATATGTATATGTATGTGATGTTTAATTTGGGTTTTATTTCGTTAACCATGTGATGTGCGACGAACGTAACGTTTCGTCGATTGTTTATGGCTTGACCCTTTTTCCGCTGCAAGTAAAAAATATATATATATATATTTACTATAACTTAAAACAAGGCTCTCACACGTAAAGATGAGGGATGACTTCCTTGTGACGTTCGTCCCCGGCGTCGCAATTTGCGTACGAACCCAAGCGCAAGCTGGGGCGCCGACAACATTGCTCATTGATCAAGTATCTGTTTATCCAAAACGATAGAATGGCGGAGAAAATTTTGTCTAATAGTCTTCCGGATTTGAATCAGGAACCATCTCAACCAGTCATTTTATCTCCTGAGATTGTCAACACCATGATAGAAGCAGAGATGCATTTTTTTGGTAGAACTGATTCTGAGGTTGTTGCAGCATCAAGAACTCTCAATGCTCAATATGCTGCCTCTATTACGACCATGTCTCGGAGATTACTAGCAAAGGCAAATGAGGTTGATCGACTTAACAATCAAATATCTGTTCTCCATCAAAAGCTTGCAAATAAAGGTAGAAAAAATAAGAAGTTAAAGCAAGAAAATAAAGATTTGACGGAATTAGCTCGTGTTCTGAAACTTCGAATAGAGGAATCGGAACGAGTGAGAGTTCAAGCACAGAGTCAACATCAGCAGATAATGGCCGTGTTTCATGAGAGAAACATGGACAATTGTAATTAATCTCGCTGGCTTGGTTCGGTAACTTTTGACAATATGCATCTGGCATATCTTGTAAGCTTGACTAAGTAAGATTTGAAGAGATGACAGTTTGTTTTCTACTTATTTCCATCTTTATAAAAGTAATTCTTAGTTTTATCTAATCTACATCAAATCGTCTTCTCATTTATGTAGTTCATCTTCATTCTCACTTTACAAAATTTCAATGGCTCATTAATTTTCCTTCAGTGCTTCTCAAAATCAAGATATGAGATATTCTTCACCTCAAACTATTTATGCATCTGTTGTAGGCGCCATGAAGCAACAAAACACTGATTTGGCTAATAAATCAGATCATGATGCCATTTATGAGCTTGTGAGTCTCGAAACTCAATACTCATCGTCCATTGTCGCTTTTTCCGCTCGGTTGCAGTCCAAAACCTGCGAGATAGAGAAGCTTAACGAAAAGATCGATGTTCTTCAACGACTTGTTCAAGAGTCTAATAGAAAAATAGTAGACTTAAAGCAACAGAATAAGGATTTAAAATCCTTGCTTGCCTCTTCATTTTGATTGCCTAATCCTTTAAATAAGGATGGCATGATGATCTATGGGGAGCAAATGCATTTGAATGATGAGGCTAAACGTCTCAAGTTTCTGTAGGTCATTTGAGATAATGGAATAAAAATATCTAGCAGATATTCATGGAATGCATCATTCCTATTTATTTTCTAATCATACATAATCTATCTTTTGGTGGTGGTTTTGTGAAAATGTCTGCCAATTGATCGTGTGTGCTTGTGAATTCTAATACAATATCACTTTTCTGCACATGATCTCTAAGAAAATGATATCTAATTTCACTATGTTTGGTCCTAAAATGTTGTATTGGATTCTTTGAAAGATTTATAGCACTAGTATTATTACATTTAATAGGAATATGATTGTACATAAGTTTAAAATCCTCTAGTTGTTGCTTAATGTAAAGAACTTTAGCACAACAACTGCTTGCAGCAACATATTCTGCCTCAGCAGTAGATAATGCAACAAAATTTTACTTTTTACTAAACCATGAAACAAGTGCATGACCTAAAAAATGACATGTTCCACTAGTACTTTTTCGATCAACTTTGCAACCAGCATAATCCGCATCTGAATAACTAATAAGATCGAAAGAAGTGTGCTTAGGATACCATAACCCTAGGTCAATGGTACTGGCAAGATATCTAAAAATACGCTTGACTGCAATCAAATGAGATTGCTTTGGAGATGATTGAAAACGTGCACATAAACATATACTGAACATAATATCAGGTCTAGTAGCTGTCAAATATAATAAACTACCAATCATACCTCGATATACCTTTGAGTCAACTGGCTTACCGCTTTCATCTTTATCAAGTTTGGTGGTTAGACTCATTGGTGTTCCAATTACCTTCGCACCTTCCATCTCAAACTTTTTGAGTAACTCTTTGATATATTTTGACTGATTAATGAATGTTCCACTTTTGGCTTGCTTGATTTGCAATCCAAGAAAGAAATTAAGTTCTCCCATCATGCTAATTTCAAATTCTTCCTGCATGCTCTTAGCAAAATCTTGGTACATATTTTCATTAGTAGCACCAAATATTATATCATCAACATAAATTTAAACTAGAAGAATATCATCCTGTTCATATTTGATGAAAAGAGTTGTATCGATCTTTCCTCTTGAAAAATCTTTTTCAATTAAGAAACCACTAAGCCTCTCATATCCAGCTCTAGGAACTTGTTTGAGTCCATATAATGCTTTGCAAGCTTAAAAACATGATTAGGAGAAATATGATTTTCAAAACCTGGAGGTTGCTCAACATATACTTCTTCATTTATAAAACCATTTAAGAAAGCACTTTTAACATCCATTTGAAAAAGTTTGAAATTTTTATAACATACATATGCAAGTAACATTCGAATAGCTTCTAGTCTTGCGATAGGTGCATACGTTTCATCATAATTGATTCCTTCCTCTTGATTGAAACCTTGGGTTACAAGTCGAGCCTTGTTTCTAGTGATGATTCCAGACTCATCTTTCTTATTTCTAAAAACCCATTTTGTTCCAATAACAGCATGATTTTTGAGTCTAGGAACAAGTGTCCATACATTATTTCTTTCAAATTGATTTAGCTCTTCTTGCATAGCGAGAAACCATGATTCATCAATAAGTGCTTCATCAATATTTTTGGATTCAATTTGAGATAGAAAAGCAGTGTGATTACAAATATTTCTAAGAGATGATCGAGTACTTACACCTCGTGAAGGTTCTTCTAAAATTTGTTCCACTGGATGATCTTTCACATGTTTCCACTGTTTGGTTGCATCTTGTACTAAGTCTTGATAATCTTTCCTCATGTTTTCATGTTGGATTTCTTCCATTGTATTCTCTTTGTTGAGATTGAGACTATTTTTGTTATTTGTACCTTCTGATTCTTCATCAATAGATTTCTTGGAAAGTAGAGGGTTAGATTCATCATATACTACATGCATAGATTCTTGTACAGTCAAAGTCTTTTTATTGAATACTCTATAAGCTTTTCTATTTGTTGAATACCCAAGAAAGATACCTTCATCAGATTTTGCATCAAACTTTCCTAAATTATCTCTGTCATTGAGTATAAAACATTTGCATCCAAATACATGAAAGTAACCAATGTTGGGCTTTCTCTCATTCCAAAGCTCATAAGGGGTTTTATCTAATTTAGACCTTAACATAACTTTATTTATAACATAACATGCAGTACTTACCGCTTCGGCCCAAAAATAACTAGGTAAACTGTTTTCATTAAGCATTGTTCTTGCCATTTCTTGAAGAGATATATTTTTCCTCTCTACTACCCCATTTTGTTAAGGAATTCGAGGAGCAGAGAAATTATGTAGAAAACTATTTTCATCACAAAAAGACTCAATATCTTTATTAACAAACTCTTTCCCCCTGTCACTTCGGATGTTTGAAATAGTATAGCCCTTTTCATTTTGAATTCTCTTGCATAACTTGGTAAATGCATTATGTACCTCATCTTTATGAGTGAGAAAAATGACCCAAGTATATCTAGAGAAATCATCAACAATAACAAATGCATAACATTTTCCTCCTAGACTCGCAACTCTGTTTGGTCCAAAAAGGTCCATGTGTATTAGTTGCAAAGGTCTAGTAGTGGAAAAATGTTTCTTGATTTTGAAAGAAGTTTTTGTTTGTTTACCAAACTGGTATGCATCACAGATTTTATCTTTAAAAAAATTTGCTTTTGGCAAATCTCTCACAAGATCATTTTTTGAAAGTTTGGAAATAAGTTCCATGTTTGCATGACCTAACCTTTTATGCCATAACCAACTATTTTCATGTTGAGCTGATAAACAAATAGTATCTTGTGAGGCAATTTCTTCAAATTCAATTGTGTAAACATTATTATTTCTAAGAGTAATAAAACAAACATTGCAATCATAATTATTCAAGATAATGCACTTATCCTTTTTGAAGGTAACTAACTGTAAATCTTTTATCACATAATTGACTTATACTTAAAAGATTATGTTTTAAACCTTCAACAAGTAGAACATCTTCAATTATGAGAGAAAACTTATTATCAACTTTACCTATTCCCACGATCTTCCCTTTTGAGTTGTTTCCAAATGTCACGTGTCCTTTTTCTTTAGGAGTGAAATCAATGAATTTAGTTTTATCTCCTGTCATGTGTCTTGAGCATCCGCTATCTAAAAATCATCTTGTTTTACTTACGGAAGACTTCATGCAAACCTACAAAAATAATTAAAATAATTTTTTCTTGGTACCCATGTTCTTTGGGTCCTTTATTTATTAGTATTAGAAGAAATAAGATTCTTTGGTACCCATATAGCCCTAATAGTCATTGTATGTTTTTTTTCTAATAGGACAAACATGATAGTTATGACCATTTCTATTGCAAAAATTACAAATAACATGTAACATACTTGAAAAACTTGAGTGATTATAATAATGTCTTTTTTTGACAAATCTATTTTTAGGAAAAGAATTTTGAAAATCTGGTTTTGATTTAATGGGTTTATTAGAGAAATTTTTATAGGATTTGAGTTTTTCTTTTGGCATGTATCCCAAGCCTACCTTATCAAAAACACATATTTGATTACCAAGAAATTTTTCGAAATTTCTTTTTCCATTTGTGAAATTTTTAACAATCTTTTCTAAATCAGCTACTTTATTTTTCAGTTCATCATTTTCATCTTTTGGAACTATATTTTCTTTTCTTAAACCATCAATTTCATTTATTAAAGAATAATTTTTCTTTTTCAAAGCGGTATACTTAATACCCAAATTTTCAAATTCCTCATATGCCTCTTCCAAAACATTTTGCAATTCTTCATAAGAGTGATTTTCAAGATTTGTTACCTCAAGATCATCTTTATCCATAAGACAAAGATTTGCAGATTCTTCATTATTTGCGTCGCTGTCTGAGCTATTTGAATTATCATCCCATGTAGCTTTCATTACTTTCTTGCCTTTGTATCAATCTTTCTTTAATAGAGGACAATCTACCTTGATATGTACTGGTTTTTTACATTTATAACAAATTAATGAATCATTTTTACCTATATCTTTGTTGGAAGATTTTTTGAAAAGTTTCCTTGGAGAAGCTTTATTTTTCAAGAATCTCTTAAATCTTCTTGTGATCATTGCAATCTCTTCGTCATCGCTTTGTTCATCTTCATCGCTTTTACTTTCATGAGGAACGGCTTTGAGTGCCAAGCTCTTCTTTTGCTTTCCTTCTTCTTCTCCTCTTTTCAATGTGTACTCATGGGTAATAAGTGACCTGATGAGTTCATTTATTTCGAGTTTTTTAAGATCCTTAGCTTCAAGAATCGCCGTTACTTTTGATTCCCAACGTTTTGGCAAGGAGTTGAGAATTTTCCTTACTATCTCTAAGCTGGAATAAACTTTACCAAGATATGTCAAACTATTTATAATATTAGTAAAACGAGAATACATAGAAGAGATAGATTCATCATCATTCATTTTGAACATTTCATATTCATGCGCAAGAATATAAATTTTTGATTTTTTGACTTGCGAAGTTCCTTCATAGGTTACTTCCAAGTTGTCCCAAATTTCCTTTGCTGTCCTGCAAGTCATTATTCTGTTAAATTCATTACCATTGAGAGTATTATATAGAAAATTCATAGCCATTACATTCACAGTATAAAGTCTATCGTCTTCGCGATCAAACTCTTCCTCTTCCTTTTTGACCTTTACTCCATCAACAGTTTTTGTTGGAATATAAGGCCCATTTACAATACATTTCCAGATTTCTTAACCTTGAGACTGAAGAAATATTCTCATTTTAGCTTTCCAGAAAGTATAATTATCTCCACAAAATAGCGGAGGTCAACTACTAGATTGACCTTCAGCGAAAGTAGCTGTAAGGTTAGCCATATGATCTTAACTCAACAGATAGTTAATCTTATAACAGAGCCCTTGCTCTGATACCAATTGTTGCCCAGATGACTAACACAAGAGGGGGGGTGAATTGAGTTATATTATAAAAATTAACACTTATAAATCAAATACACAATATAAAATATAACAGAATATAAAGAAGCAAGAAATGTAAAGAGTAAGGTAAGAAAAAGTAAACTCAGTATTTTTACGAGGTTCAGTCCCACTGCCTACGTCTTCGCCTCAAACTACCCCTTGAGGATCCCAAATTCACTAGTCAATCTCATTTAGGTGGAGATACAAACCTATTACACCTTTGAGCAACACCGCTCCAAAGAATCTGTGTAGAACACCCTCTACACTTCCAATCACCTCACACTTGGTGATTCAACTATTCCCTGTGTAGAACACCTTCTACACACACAAGGGTTATACTCAACCTCTTACTGATACAAAAGTTGATAGTGGGTAGACTATCAAAGTACACTCCTCAGTGAGTGAGATAAAAATAATACAGCGCAATCTATATCTCTCTCAACAAGAACAAGAATTAAGACTCAAAACTTTAGAAAATAGAGAATGAGAGCTTTGAAAGAATGATGCAAAACTTAGCAATAGATGTATAAGCTCTTGTTGTAATTTTTGCAAAACTCAAGTGAGCTATTTATAGGCAAATGAGTCTTCAATTTCAAATTTGAAAAGATTCACATATCAAATAAGAGCACTATTCACTTTTCAAAAAATTCAAACAAAAATATTTCATTTTTGCATTTGTCAAAGATAACTCCATTCATTTTTCAAAGAAATCAAACCTAATCTTTTGCTTTTCATACATGACAAAATGAGCATGATTTATTTTTCAAACCAAATCATCTTCTTTTTGTATATGTCAAAAAAAACACATAACCACCCTTTAAGATTTTCAAACAAAATCATCTACCTTTTACATTTGTCAAAAAAACACACCAACCCCCTTCAAGATTTTCAAACAAAATATGCACATGTTAAATATGATAATCAATCATCTTATAAATTCAAATTTTTATATAAAAAATATAATTTTCGAAATTATTTTGTTTGATGATGTTATGCATATGTGAAAAACATAATTTTCAAAATTAAGACATTTAAAAATGTCTTACATATGTGAAAAAAGTAATTTGATGTTTTATGAGAAAAAAGAGTAATTTGGAGACTTAATCCAATTTCGAATTTTATCAAGAGATGTACAAAAATAATCTATGAGCTTCATTTATAAACTTGTTCTTTTATGCTTGATGTGCGGTTCGCTCCATTGCGTAAATAATTTGAGCTTGAAACTCAAATTTATTTGTTATCATCAAAATCTATACGTAGATACGAAATTTGAAACCTTTGATTCAACACTAACAAAAATGAAGAAATCAAAGTAATGGTGAACGCTAAACAGGCTCAACTTTGATAATTAAAAAAATATATATCAATTTAGAAATTTATTTTTACAATATTTTGAAATTCATCTTATGGCTCATAACACATATTACCAAGTTATATTCCTTATAGTCCAATGCATTCGAGATCTCTTTTTAAAACAAAAAAGACCGATTTTACTAAAATCACATAATAAAGATTTTTTGTTGCGTGTAATTGCATTAAAAAAAAGATAATAATCCAATGGCGATTTCGTATATATATATATATATATATATATATTCCAATTAGTAATTAAGCTCTTTCGCAAATAATTCATTCCAATTCTCCACTAATTAGGACCAACACTTGGACAACATGGAGAACGATAACTTTATGTAACTCTAAACTAAAACCAATCTTCACTCCAATAAACGTTAAACTGATACACATAATTTTTTTAAACCGGACTTTCTATCTTTTGATAATTCTTTAAACCGGACTTGTTTGGTAAAATGACTCGTAAACTAATGTTAAACTGAATACAATCTTCAATTTTTCTCCCCGCCCTCATTCTCGGCGATGTTGAAGAGAATAAAAAACCACAAATTCACTTTTGTTAGAGACATATGACTTCTTTCTTTAAAAGCTTTTCATTTATCTATAGTAAAAATTCTGTAGTACCTAAAACAAATATACACACAAAGGCAGCTACTATAAAGAAGCACGGGGCCAGTAGCTAGTGGATATATAGCCCAAAAAGTGATAAAAATGCTTAAATATACATCATTTTGATAAGTAATAAACGATAAAACATTACCAAAGGATTAAAATTGCAAGGCCTGCACCTTCTCCTAAAGCCAAAAACACCTAAACTTTGGCTAAATTTTCAATCCCACAATAATATTAAATTTCACGGGGTGGAAAAAACTACAGAACCTTTACTTTCTTTGTCTTATCAGGATTCTCCCATATTTTAAAAGGTTACTAATGTAAGGTTTAGTTTTTCTTTCTCCATACATATAAATGCAATCATTAAAAGCATACTTTACACTGCTATATGAAATTGGACCTTTTTATCTTTCCCTCCAACTCCTCTTTGTTTACCCCACTTAAATGCAAGGTCCTTCGTGTCTACTTTCACCAAGTTTTCATATCACATCTCTTTTGAAGCAGATAAAAAATAAGAACCTGAGCTAAACAAAAAGTCTCAATTTTTTTTAATACATTAGAATATCAGAATACATCTGGAGAAGCAACTAAAATTATTAGCCTAAAACATTAATTTAACATTACTATAAGATGCATATAGTTTTGAATGGAGGTTCAGTATGATCAATGGCGGGGCGGGTGAACCTTGCTACATGTGTTGATGATGAGTCTGATGCATGTGGTGGTGATGCCTTAATATTTTGAAATGCAAATTCATTCATAAAACAATAGTAAAGATATATCATTATAAACCATCTATATCTATGCTCTCACAAACAGGAGGTCAAAACATTCATTAAACTCAGACAACATTTTCAATTTTTTATGATGCTCAAGCCTTTGAACATGTTCTTTCATCCAATTAATATCAGACGAAAGACTGGAGCCATCAATTGGCCCATAAAAAATATAGTTAAAAGGATAAAACAATCAACTCAATTCTTTTTTAATGGGTGACAAGGAAAGATTCTGAAAGAGTTTTGATGGTATAAAAACAGAGCAAGTCCAAACTGGCAGTGAATGATTATTGAACTTTTGACTCAAAAAAACTCAAGCCACAACGTATATATTGGACCATGAATTTTTTTTTGATTAGCATGTGCATAACATATGGGATGATGGCAGTGTGTTCGTGTTAGCCAAACCAGAAAGCTCATTTTTGACAGCTTTGAAATAACTTACCATATTAATACCATAGAGAAGGTAATCATGAATATATTATGGATCCGTACTGAAAATTAAACTTGACCAAAAAAACAAATAAGTATTGGAGATGTTCGAATTAAACTGTACAAAAAGTACACTGCATTTCAAATTTTGGTTCTATGTTTCTAATTTGTATGTTTGGTGCTATTTGGTTGTTCTGATGAAGTATTATCCAATGTACATTGCATATCGAGGATTGGAAGATTCTACCCTTATTTTTGCTGTTGTATTTATTCAAATGTTTGATGCCATACAATGCAGACATCTTTCTTGAATCACACTCTTACATCTCAGCATGCCAAAAAGATTGCTGTCACAGTGTCGTAACCCGACCCAAATTTAGGGCTAAAATTTAGTAATTTTTTTTTATTTAATTTTAATTTAATTCCATTCCTTTGATTACTTTTACTAAATATCCTTAAAAGTCTTGATCAATTCTCACTGAATTTCTTTCCTATTTATCTCCATGGTCAACTCCGACGGTCTATCTAAGTGTTTTTCAAATAAGAGAATATCTCAATGTAAACTCTTCATGCCTTATATTTCTCTGCATAGTTTCCTAATTAGAAGTCAACTCTCAACTTTAGAATTCCTTACAAGAATAGATTTCTAAGATTACTGGATACTCAAATTCAAACTTCCCATATAAATCAAGTATCAGGCAGAGATAAATATTTTTCTTCCTATTTTGGTTGACAGTGAATGGTTAATGAAATTCTGACTCAAAATTACTCAGGCCAAAACTTATATGTTGGATCATGAAATTTATTCAGATAAGCATGTGAAAAATATGACTTAAAAATAAACATTTCTTTCCAAGGTCGTTGAATTTAGTTAACCAATAAAAATATCCATGTAAGACTACATAAACTATCTAACCAAGTGTCACTCAGTCATTTACCCAGAATATTTTGTTTGCCTTAGGCAAAAGATCCATTTTTGAAAACAAACTCTAGGTAGAATTGGCTAATGTTGTTTTTCAGTCGTATTGTGAGATTGCTTGGTCTCTTTTTGTTCCTCTTCAACCTTAAGCATGTTATCACTTCAAAAGGGTCAAAGATATAGCTTGGCATTGTGTCTAACTGGGTCAATTACCAAGTGTCTAAAACTATCTAACCAGCATGGCAAAGTAGGTAGATCTCAGATTTCTTCAAAGCGTTTGCTTCAAGCCTAAAAACACTCCTAATCCTACGTATTGGGATCAACTAATCTTGGTTATTTATTTTGGTTTATATTTATTTTCCTTGTGACTTAGAGCAAGGTATGGATCAGAAAATTAAGAAGCAGGTGATGAAGCAGTTGTTTATGGGGTTTTGTTTATGGCTGTCATACAAGTGCTTTTACTCTAATAAATATGAACAGGGTATGTCATACATCTGCACAAATATATTAGTTTACATATAATTCTATGTGTAAACCAATCTATACTCTGCATTATATGCCATAATTATAAACCAATCTGCACTAATATAAATACGCTCTAATATGTTTGTAAATCACAATATATGTAAACTAATATAGATTATGCTCTAATATAGATTATGTAAACTAATCTGCATTATAAATTATGCTCTAATATAATTGTTTATTGATAATTAATAATAAATTATGGCATGTTGTAAAATATATTAGTTTACATATTATCAATTATGCTCAAAAAAATATTAGTGCAGATGAATGGAGTACATTATCAGGTCAAGTTTCTCAACATAGCTAGAATATTGAAATGGCTGCTCTTTCAAATTTTCATTCGCACAGTTAATCAAACTGAATCATTAGCAGAAAGCAAAAAATAAACTCCTTGTTCATTGAAGTAATAAAGCTACAATTGTTAAATTAGAACAAAACTAACACAAATCTTTCAGAAAGAAAAAATACTACAAAAGATATAAGATGTTAAGCCTAAATTTACGATTTTGAATAAATAGAACCCATCTCCTAGCATGCAGTAAACAAAGACAAAATAAAGCCATTGAAGCAACGTATTCCCACATGCTTATATCAGACTTAATTAAGAGGGGTTTTTCTTAGTAATATCCAAATAATCATTTTCTTGTAAACGAAAATTCAATTACAAAGTCCATAACCTGAAATCACATTCAAAATGACGCAATTAAATCCTCTCCAATGGCTACACAACAAAGGGGCCATTTATCAAACATGTGTAATGCATAGATAGATTGCATGTCTTTAAGGTTTAGATGTAATCCTTATAATGCATAGATAGATTGCATGCCTATAGTTTCTTCTACCACCAAAACTCCAAAAAAACATTTATACAAATCTGCTCCTCCGATAAAAGAGAGAGAGAATTAACATTTATACAACCAAGCAAACAAAAAAATATTTCATTTTGTAAAACAATAAATCACTAAACGGTGCAATTTAGATGAGGCAACAACAATTCCACAACCAATACACAGTTGCAGCAATATAGAGGGGCTTCGTGCAACTGAGTGAGAGCCTCCAAAGAAACAAAATTCCCACGGATTGACTGTTTCTTGCATAAATGAAATAGTTTCAGAACAAACATAAATGAAATAGCAAATGTAAGGAAAATAATACGTTAATTGACTATTCCTTACCAGTTTTAGAACAATTCAAACAAACTAAATTGTCTGTTAGCAAGTAAGAACGATGGTTTAAATAAAGTGAAAGTGAGAGAAAGAGTGAGCGGAGAAGAAAGTGAAAAAATAAGACTACTTTTTCAAAATAAATACAGTTAGAGCGATTTTTATTTTTAAATCGTTGCCACTTCACACGCACCATGTAAAATACATTTCTGAGAGTGTTTCAAAATTTATTCTAAACGTTCCTATCAAAAAAATAATAATTTAAAACGGTTATTTTCCAGTCGGTTATTTTATCATACACTTGGATGGCATTGGTTGGTGGCCATTCAAACACTGCTTCAAAGGAAAATACGACGTTGTATCTTCCAAGTTCATCGAGTAAACATCCAAGCGCCTTCACTACATGCTCTAATTACTTGACCAGAAGCTCCTAAACCTCTATCTAGAAAGGAAGACTCGGAAGAAGATTTCAACTCTACGAAAAAAAAAAAAGGAAAAGCATTGTGATTACCTTTACGGACTCTCAGTCATGTCCGCTCATGTCCCGAATTTGGTCGAATGGCGTTAGAGCCTATGAGGAATCCCGGTCTCCTGCATCTACTCCCCAGTTGCGACAAAAAAAAGAGGTCTCCGGCCACAAAATCAACAACATTGGACTTTGAGGGCAGCTGTCGTTTCGTCCCGTCATTTGCCTTATTGCCTCCACCAACCCGAGTCATCACTGACAAGAAACTCGAGGCAAACCCACTGGGCAAATTTGACAACACCAGACTTGGAGAACTACTGCCGGCCTCTGCTCTACCATCTGTGACAAAAAAAGGGAAAAAACGAAACCCTTGAGGATGGTGATATGGTTTTCCCTTGCCTAACTCTTTTTCTTTCCAACCCGAGTCATCAGTGACGAAAAATGGGAAAACCCACTCGGCAAAGTCGATAGCACCGGACTTGGAGGGCTACTGCCATTTCAACTCCTTCAAAGCTCTTGCGTTTTAATGATGGGTTGTATGTTGAAGCAAAAGTAGGTGCAATAACGATGAGTTTCTATTGTCGAGAATCTCGAAAGTGCGTTTGTACAGAGATGTGAAAGTGATTGAATACGTGTCAAATATTTAAGTGATTGAAGATGCGAAACCTGCCCCAATTACATTTCATAAATTAAATAGATTATAGAATTTATTTAAATGGTAGTGACGGAAGCGGTTGAGTTTAGCGATTAATGCGGGTTACATGCCAAATCTTGTTATAAAACTAAAAAAAAAATTACTATTACAAGAGAATTTATAAAAAAAAATATTTAGAACTTTTAAGAACTGAAATTTTTTTCATTCTATATAAAATTTGTGCGTACATAACAAATCGATCGAAACACATATTTATAGGCCTTGATTACTATGCAAATTACTGTGCAAATATGTGTTTTTTAAAATAATGCCCCCACTCTTTAACAAAAGTCTTTGGAGGGGCATGGGCATGTGGGGGCGTCATTCATTGTCTCCTCCCTATTATTGCTCTTACAACACTCCCCCTTGAATAACCACCTATAAAGAATATGCTTAGTTAAAACCTTACCAAGGAAAAACCTAGTGGGAATAAAAATCAATGGCGAAGGAAAAAGAGTACAATATTTTTATATTCCGCCAAGTGCTTTAAGATTGTCTCATTAAAACCTTGCAAAAGAAAACCCAATAGAACAAAATCTTAGAAAAGGAAAAAGAGTATAATCAGCATAAGTCTTTAAGATATTTACTTCCCCTGAAAAGTGCATGATGATAGATCTTTAAGTCTTCGCATTCCAATGTTCTGCATAATTTTCTTAAATATCACAGTTGGTAATGCCTTTGTGAATAAGTCTATCAGATTATCATTTGATTGTATCTACTTGACATCAATTTCACATTTTCTATTGAAGTTCGTGAATATATAAGAATTTAAGTGAAACATGTTTAGTTCTATCATATTTGATATTTCCTCCTCTGATTTGAGTGATACAAGTAATATTATTTTCATATAAAATTATTGGACTATCATTGATCGTGGGAAGACCACACTTTTCTTAGATATGTTGAATTATTGATCTCAGCCAAATATACTCTCGACTTGCTTCATGAATTGTAATAAACTCCAAGTGATTTGAAGATGTGGTAGATAGTGTTTGTTTGACAAATCTCCATGATATGACAATATCTCCATAAGTAAATACATATCCAGTTTGAGATCTTCCTTTATGTAGATATGATAGATAAGCTGCATCTGTGTATCCAACCAACTGTGGACTTAATCCACATTGGTAAAATAATCACATATCAACCGTACCTTGAAGGTAATGAAAGACATGTTTAATACCATTCTAATGCCTTCGAGTTGGTGCAAAACTATATCTTGTAAATAAATTAATTGAAAATTTAATATCAGGCCGAGCGTAATTTGTAAGATACATCAAAACTCCAATTGTATTGAGATGTGATACTTCATGACCAAAAATTTCTTCATCATCTTCACAGGGACGGAATGGATCATTCCTCACATCAAGTGATCTAACAACTATTGGAGTACTCAGCGAATGAGTTTTGTCCATATAAAAGTGCTTTAGAACTTTTTCTGTATACATGGACTAATGAATAAAAATTCTATTTGATAAGTACTCTAGCTGCAGGCCGAGACAAAGTTTTGTTTTGTCAAGATATTTCATTTCAAATTCATTCTATAAATAAATAGCAGTTCTTTGTGATCTTTTGAAGAGTTCCAACACTATTTAAATCGTCAACATAAACCGCAATAATAGAAAATCCGAATTTCGATTTCTTAATAAAAAAGCATGGGCATATAGGATTATTCTCAAATTCTTCTTTCAGTATATATTCTTTTAGGCGATTATATCACATGCGTATAAATATATAGTAACCACATCCATCAACCTCATATCCAGTCCTTTTGTAACTACCAAGCTAATCAAAAATCTGAATGTGATTGCATCTATGACGAGAGAATATGTTTCCTCATAATCAATCACAGGTTTTTGCAGAAAACCTTGTGCTACAAGTCGTGCTTTATACCGCATAATTTTATTTTTCTCATTACGTTTTCATACAAATACCCACTTATATCCAACAGGCATTACACCATTTGGTGTTTGGACAACAGGTCCAAATACCTCTCGCTTTGCTAGCGAGTTTAATTCAGCTTCAATAGCTACTTTCCATTTTAGCCAATCATTTCTACGTCGACATTCTTCGATGGTTCTTGGCTCATTTTCTTCATTACTTCTGGTAATATCAAGAGTCTTATATGAAAAGATGTTGTTGACAACAGTTTTATTTATATCCAAAATTTCTCTAGTACTCATTAAATGTATTGAGATCTCATTATTTTCAGGTACCCATTGCTCTTCAGGGGATAACATTTTATGAAATACCTCTTCAGGAGGTCCCTTTTCAGGAGATTTTGGAATAGAAGATTTGATCTCTTTAGGAACATCAACTATGCTTGTAGCCTAAATTGTCGGTATGGGTTCTTTAGGAACACCAAATTCATTTTGTATCTTTCTCGTTCAGAAAATTGTCTTTTGCATTAATAGGTCTTCCACCCTTCAGACGTGTTTTAAACTCATCTATTACTGTTTTGACAACTTGTCCTTTAGGGATTGCAATCCTTAATAGAGTATTGACAGCAAGAATATATGATTCTACCACACTTTTAGTGTCAGTAAATATATCTGGTAATTGATTTGCAACACTTTACAAATGAATAATCCTCTGAATTTCTAATCTACATTCATTTGTAAGATAATCAAATTAAGACAGGACTTTATTATCCCAAATAATTTATTGTCATACTTTAAGCCCCAATTTTTCGTTACCCAATAATGGAAAAGTGGATTCGTCAAAGTGACAATTCTCAAAACGTGCTTTAAACATATCCCTTGTAAGAGGTTCAAGGTATCTAATAAGAGATAGAGAATCAAAATCAACATATATTCAACGTCTACGTTGAGAGCCCATTTTTGTACGTTATGGAGGTGTAATTGGAACATATAAAGCACATCCAAAAGTAAGAAGATGAGAAATATTTGGTTGTTGACCAAATGCAAGTTATAATGGAAAATATTTATGATATGTAAATAGTCTAATTCGAATTATTGATGCTGCATGAAGTATAACATGTCCCCAGATAGAAATAGGTAGTTTTGATTTCATAAATAAAAGTCTAACGATTAGTTGAATTCTTTTGATAAAAAATTCAGCTAAACCATTTTGAGTGTGTGTATGGGCAACAGAATGTTTAACATCTATTCCTATTGACATGCAATAGTTATCAAAAGTTTGAGATGAAAATTCACCTGCATTATCCAATCGAATGATTTTAATTGAATAGTTAGATAATTGTGCTCGTAATTTAATTATTTGGGCAAGAAGTCTAGCAAATGTAACATTTCTAGTAGAAAGTAGACAAACATGTGACCATCGACTTAATGCATCAATTAAAATCATAAAGTACCTAAATGGTCCACTTGATGGATCAATAGGCCCACATATATCCCCGTGAATCCTTTGTAAAAGTGATGGGGACTTGACAACGACTTTTGAGGAAAATTGTCTGATAATCAACTTACGCTAAGAACAAACAGATCACGGATATTCATTGGATAAAATAATCTTTTGGTTCTTTAAAGGATGCTCATACGAATTATCAATGATTCGTCTCATCATTATTGATCCCGGATGTCCAAGGCAATCATGCCAAACCATAAATATTTTAGGGTCAATGCACTTCTGGTGCATTACCACATATGATTTACTTATTCTCACTCTTGTATAATACAATCTAAAAGATAGAGCAGACAGTTTTTCTAATACGAGTTTCTGACCCGATATTATTTTAGTAATGAAAAGATGCTCTTTACTGTCATCATTGGTAGTTTCAATATGATAATCATTACGTCGTATATTTTTGAAACTCAATAAGTTTCTTCTAGATTGTGAAAAAAATAGAGCATCATCAATACAAATTTTGATTCCATTATGCAACATAATATAAGTTCTTCCGGAGCCCTCAATTAGATTTGATGAACCTGATATAGTATGGACATAGGTTTTACTTAGTGTTAAATTTTAAAAATATTTCTTATCCTTAAGAATTGTGAGTTGTAGCACTACCAGCCAAATATATATCTCTATCATGCATCTTAGAGACAAAAAGTTCATTAGTAAGATCCATGATTCTACAAAATATATAAAACTTCTATTACTTTAAAAAATAAAAATAAAAACTAATATAAAATAAAGAAAATATATTAATTGGAATGAATACTCTCATCTCCAATCAAATGATCAATTCTACCATCAGAGTCTTCAAAGAAATCAAAAACATTAAGACGAGTGATATCTTCTCCATCTATATATAATGAATCATCTAATGGTTCTACTAAATTTGTTTCAAAATTTTTTGTTTTTCCTTTTATAAATGCTTGATATAAATCAACCAAGTGCCTGACTGTATGACAGGTACGTGATCAATGTCCAATCATACCACATCTATAGCACATCTCTTCACCTTTCTTTGAAGAATTATTTTGAGAGTCTTTACCCCTATTTGAGTTGTACCACTTTTGGTGATACGGTATATTTTTATTATAATCCCCTTTAGTATTGTCGCTGCTGGGACGAATACTTCTATAGTTCTTCTTACCACGTCCACGCCACCAATTTCTTCAAAAGAAAACACCATTTGCTTCTAAGAATGATGTAAATATTCACTTCAGAGAATGATGTTGAACCACTAGGATGCAACTGGTAGTTTTTTAATAAAAGCTCATTATTTTGCTCAGCTACTAAAAGACAAGATATAAGTTCAGAGTATTTTCTGAACTTTCGCTCCCGATACTACTGCTGTAGAAGCACATTTGAGGTATGAAAAGTAGTATATATCTTCTTTAACATATCATCATCGGTGATTTTCTCACCGCATAATTTTAAAACTGAGCTGATTTTAAAGACTACAGAGTTATACTCACTAACACTTTTAAAATCTTGTAACCTCATGTGCAACCATTCATAACGAGTTTTTAGGAGGATAACAGTCTTCTAGTGTTCATATCTCTCCCTTAAATTATTTCACAAAATAAGAGGATTTTATCGTGAGATACTTAGTTTTTAATTCTTCGTGAAGATTGTGGTGAAGGAAAATCATTGCCTTAGCATGGTCCTGCAAGGATGCTTGATTTCCTTCTGTTATTGTTCCTCCCATATTCTTTGCATCGAGATGGATTTCAGCATCAAGAATTCAGGATAAATAATTTTTTTCAGATATGTCAAGAGCAACGAATTGCAATTTTGTAAGATTTGACATTTTCTACATATATAAATAGTGAAATAAATACGTGTATCTAAGAAATATATTTATAAAGTCAAGAGAGTAAACGCGGATTTTATCAATTACTAATCAGTAATATAATATTTCATATTCATCTCAAAGACTGCAAATAATATATTGAAAATTTTATTTGAAGTAGAAGACCACTAGTTTCAAAATTGGTAGAACTTCATGCTGATAACGTGTTATAAAACTAAAAAAAAAAATTTACTATTGCAAGATGATTTATAAAAGAAAATATTTAGAACTCTTAAGAACTGAAGTTTTCATTGTTCTATATAAAATTTGTGCGTACATAACAGATCGATTAAAGCTCATATTTATATTAAGTACTGTGCAAATTACTATACAAATACGTCTTTTTCAAAATAATGCCCCCACCCTTTAACAAAAGTCGTTGGAAGGGGCGTGGGCATATGGGGAGGTCATTTATTGTCTCCCCTCCATTATTGCTCTTACAACATTTTATTTTACTGTGCAAATACATATTTTTTAAAATAATGTCCCCACCCTTTAACACGTATTTGCACAGTAATCAAGGCCTATAAATATGAGATTCGATCGATCTGTTATGTATGCACAAATTTTATATAGAACGAATAAAACTTCAGTTCTTAAGAGTTCAAATATTTTATTTTATAAATTTTCTTGTAATAATAGTTTTTTTTTTAGTTTTATTACACGTAAATTTATATCTAAATATAAATTAATGTAAAATTAATATAAATTAATGTAAATTAATTTAGATCTACAAATTTAATAAAGTTATAGTATTTCCTGAATTGTTTGAATTCTTTTTAAAGTTCAATTAAGGACTCTAAGAAATCGATTAAGGTTTGCGCTTTTTTTTTTTTCTTTATAAACAACCACTGTGCTACGTAATAGTTTTGACCCTTTCCTTCCATCATACACCCCATAAATCCATTGACTAATGCACTTTTTAGTTGATGTAGTGCATGTGGATATATCTTTGCAAGAACTCCCGGACAAAATCTATAAAATATAAAACTATTCTATAACTAAATATAATCGAATAGATATAAATCGAACACGTGCAAGTTCTATGCGGTCATTTTTAAAAATAAATCAACTACACCATAAAAAAAACTCACTTTTTAATGATTGGATCAAGGGAGTATGCAGAGCTTGCATGCATTAAAATTGCACAAATCATTTAACACTTCCTTACTTTGAGATCGCCCTTTCTTTTCCCCATCCACATTGAAACCATCTTTATTTTTATTGGCATTCAGAAAACTTAAAATCGACAGCAAATTGACAATACACCTATTGGGTGGTTTATGCTTTGAGGAAACTCCAAGTCGAGAGTTTGCTCAACTTGCGCACACCACAACGCTTGAGCAAACTATTTGCAAATAGAGAGTTCGTTCAAGAAGTGCTCGATAGTTGGCTCGAGCGAGTTTGCTTGAGACTCGTTCGAACAAATGTTGGATGGAGAGTTCGTTCAAGACGCACTCAACATTTTGTTCGAGCAAATAACTTAGAGGTTTTTTTAGGATTTTCCCTACTAGCCTAGATGTATGTTCTGATATTAATCTTGAGGCGCTAAAGAATAGTGTGAAATAGAGAGAAAAGGTTAGAGAGAGAGAGAGAGTGTGTGTGTGTGTGTAGGAATGAGAGACATTGTATTGCTCCATAGTGTTCTTACTTTTCTTTGAATAAAATCCTTTGTAGCTTTGTGGCTATAGGTATATTGTCGAATTATATTAAATTCTGTGTAGTGTGATTGATTATTTATTTCTCTCATTTCTTGTTACTTGTCCATAGCATCATTAATAATAGCCTTATGGTGTTTTCACAAAAACTGGTATCAAAGCCCCAAGGTTGGGGTCCAGGGAAGAATGTTGGTAGGAGACAAAGTGAATGCTGGGATCGGGAAATTTGATGGCACAAATTTTGAGAAGTTCGATGGACGAATTATCTTTACACGAAGAGGCCCCATCTTCCTTTGTTGGGAAGGAAGTCGGACAACATGGATGATGCTGATTAGAACTTGTTAGATAAGTCCTGGGAGTTATTCAACTCACCCTATCAAGATCGGTAGTGCACAACGTTATTAAGGAGAGAGCCACTGTGTATCTCACGGTGGCTTTGTCTGGTATGTATGGAAAATTGTTGGCAAATAACAATGTGCATCTAATGAAGAAGTAGTTCATCCTTAAGATGGTAGAAGGTATTTCGATTGCCAACAACTTGAATGACTTTATCATGAACAGAAAATTAATTGTTGTCAATCGGGATTGAGTTTGATGATGGGATTTGCACATTGATCTTGTTAGTATTATTGCTGAATAGTTGTGAGGCAATAAGGATGGCTGTGAGTAATTCTATTAGGAAGATGAAGTTGATATATGAAGACATCTGAGATCTGAATCATGTTGAGGAGGTGAGAAAAAAAATTATGGCAAGATCTCGGGTTTGGGTTTTGAATTGAAAGTTGATACTAGGGGCAGAGGACATGATAGATCAGGGTTCAAGAATAAAAGCAAGAGTTAGTCAATGTCTGGGCAACAAACGACTTGCTAGAATTATGACATGACAAGCCATATAAAAAGAAACTATTGGAATACAAAGAAGGCTGATCTAGTTAATGATTGGATGTTGGATTTAAGGATTTCGTTTCATACCACTTCACAATGAGAGATCACGTAAAACTGCATTACTAGTATTTTGATAAGGTGCACATGGTTAATGGGTAAGCACTAGTTGTAGTGGAAGTGGAAGATGTGCACATCATAGTCTCAAATAAGAATATGTGAACTTTATAAAAAGTCAAACACACTTTAGAATTGAAGAAAAACTTTATCTCTATGGGACAGCTTATCGATAACAATCATTTAGTAATATTTTTGGGAGGCACGTGGAAGGACACAAAAGGTGTGATGGTCTTGGCTTATGTTCAAAGAAACAAATACTTTGTATTTGACATCCGGATCTAGTGCATGGAAGTATAGAGTTGCAGCATAGTAGGCTTGGTCGCGTAAATGTGAGGACATGGAAGCAAAAGGGAGTCAATTTGCAGTTCCTCGTGAATTTGTAAGCTTGAGAATATTTCTGAGACCAAGGTGCGGAGTAGGGGTGTGAGTGACGAAGACAAAGAGAGTGATCTAGGGTCTTCTACACCTACAATTGCCCTAGCTGGGCTGTAGGATGACCAAACCACCACAAAGATATTCACCTACCTTAAATTATATCTTATTGATCGAAGGTGCTGAACCAAGAAACTACAAGAAAATATTGAAAGATAGGAGATCGAGCAAGTGGGAGTTAGTTGTGAAAAAGTTGAGTAGGCTTCTAGGGAGGAAACAGACATAGCACAAAAGGATTAAAGAATGAACATAATGGTAGTCGGAGGTGGGATTAGTTGCCCAGATCACAAAAGGGTTAGATATAGGTTCGTTGATGTATGCCAAGGTTGGTATCAAACCATGTCTTCTCAGTGCAGTGGGAGTTGTGAGTTTACCTATGGATGTGTTGACTGAGGGAACTACACGTGAGGAACTAAAGTTTGCACAACTTCAATTGGTCTTCTGGTTTGAAGACGAGCTATGAACTGTAGAGGTGAAGGGCTTGTGCTGGAGGCAGTAGACGGTTTTGGTTAAACCAGCCTCACTCTGTATGAGCTGCATACGAATTATGGCTCCCTCTCTACTTTTTAGGGCGATAGGAAAGCCTCGTACTCCGTAGCTCTAGAAATGTGTGGCTTACTCAACCGTTTGTGCACATCTTAGGACACTCACTCACTGTATAACCTCCACTCCTCAAGCTAACTGTCAATATTTCAAAGCCAATTCCTGATTGTCAATTGCTTCATAAATTTCGTTCCAGATCTGACCAAATCGAATACTATTTTGGGCGGGCTTGATCCCAAAAAATGTAGACCAAAGAAATTTGGTCCGGTCTTGGGATTTATAAATTTTAGATCGGACTGGACTGAATTCCTATATATATTTTTAAAAATTTAATCTTTTATTTTTATATAGTAAGTATAAGTTAATGATGTAATTTTTATTTAATTTATTATCATTTACTATATAAAATATTGGATAATACATGCTATCAATTAGTAATAAATCATAAATAATGTGATAATTAATTATATGTAAATAGTTAATATATCATAAACTTATGTATACTCTACTATTTAAACTTAATTAAAGTCATTAGGTATTAGTTTTAAATACCTAAATTGTATGTAAGATGAATAATTTAAGCATGAATAATTTATGTACAATAAAATTATTGAATATTCATTAACTATATATAAAATCTATGATATTATATTATTAATGATTATGCCCAGTAAAGATTAAGTTAGTAAGTAGTAACTAGCTATCAACATTACAAATATAATTATAGTACTTGAATATTACTTTAATGAATTAGTTACATAATTCATAGTAATACTTCATTTAATTTTAATTTTAATAAATTTTCTAATTTTTTAATTAATTTACTTACAAAAAATAAAATAAAATAATAAAATAACTGAGAACCTGCATGGCTGAATTTTCTTACTCCAGTCACCATATTTAGGAAATTTGCAACTGCTTGCTACTGCACTTCTAAACAAAATAACAACGCTCATGATGCGATGTTGGGATGGAATAATCGGCCGAAAACATATATAGGGGAAAACAATTACAAAATTCCAAACATATATACTGCTGCGTACATTAATCTTAATAGCATCGTACGTATTTATAATAATAATAATAATAATAATAATAATAAGGAAGTAATTAGCTGTCAGTTTTTTGTAATATATATTGACATGATAAAATTTAATTTTAATTTTTTTTACTACTCAATTAATTATACTTGCAAACTACTGTTTTGTTAATGTTTTCAGAAGATCGAATGGCCCTGCAAGAACATGCTCATTCTTCAGCCGTAGAGAGTAGAGAGACTTTTGAATTGCGAGGTACCAGAATGAGCTCAATATATACGAGTGTTATTATGTGAAGTAACTCGAATTTCAAATCATTCACTTGTTTTAACTACTCATAATATAGATGTGGGAGCATCAACTCTATTCCTATAGGCTTTTGAGGAGCGGAATAAATTGATGAAATTCTACGAAAGAGTCTCAAGACACTATAACAAATTTGAGCTTTAGTGACAGACAGAAGCATTACAAAAAATGACCAAATCGTTACAAAAAAATTTTGGTGACAATTAGAAACCGTCATAGTAAATGCGTCACAAATAAGTATTTGTAACACTTTATTGGTCAACCTTCACAAAAAGTATTCTTTTGTGACTGTTGGTGTCTTGTTGTTCGATGTAACATTCGAACGTGATAACCGTTAGTGACAGTTCAAATGTGTCACCAAAAGTCACGTTCAAACTTACAACATGATGATCGAACGTAAACTTATCTGACTGACATTCGAATGACATAGAACTTCGTTAGTTTCTCAAATGTTCGAACGTTAATAAATGGCATTCGAACGTTGGTCACATCTTTACATTCGGACGTTCCTAAACCAACATTCGAGCATTATGTCTGAGTATGTTTGAACGTTAATTTGACAAACATTTGGATGTTTTGTGCAGTTTGTTCGAATGTTGCTTGGTACATTCGAATGGAGTTGGAATTAAAGTTCGAACGTTTGATATGTACATTCGAACATACTTATCAGAAATGGTAAATTTTAATTAAAAAAAAACATACAAATTATATCATATTATATAATCAATCTAACAACTTACAATGTTTTATAGCATATCAAAATTAAATACTAAAAATTACAAATGATAAAAAAGATAAAATTTACCTATTTTTTTTCTCGTCCACCGCGATCGTGCTGCAATGACATAACACGCTGTATCTGGGTCGTCGTCTCCCTCTGCATTTGTTCTTGGACTACAGTACGCATTCTTTCCTCCTGCTCTCTCTACTCTTCCTGCACACGCATCTCTAGATCAGAATGTCGCTCCAAGAAAGACCCCAACTCTTGCTGTCTCAACCTCATAATCTTATTTTCTCGTCGTAATGCTTCTAAATCTGTGGTAAGATTATTAGTTTTTGAGGTCGAGGAGCTTATGGAGGATGATGAACTAGCTGAATGCTTGACTGAACGTCCGAATCCTCTGACCATGCTAGACTTAGTCTCAAGCACTTTCGTGAATATATCTATATCACTAAGAGAGGATTCCTCAGAAGCTGGATGCATCTCTAACATTATGTCCTGCAATTTGAAAGAAAATACGCATAAAGCAACAAAATTAATTGAATATGAACAAAAATAAATTATTTAGATATTGTATAATTAATTTAACAAAATTAATATCACTTACATAATTTTCTGCAGCAACAGGATCTATCCTTTCACTATATTCATTGGTGTGAGCAGCAGCATAAACATGAATAAGGGAAAATTTTTCAAGATCATCATGTTTCTAATAAAGACACATTAGCAATTGAGAAACTTAATATTAGTAATTAAATAACATTAAATACCGGAAAAATAAATGAACTTCTATAAGTTATTAATTACCATCTTCTTAGCAAGATGTTGGAATGACCTTGAACCAGCACGATGGTGGACAATGAGAATGGATCTATTATGTGCATTCGTCGAACTTAAGCTCTACAAAATTAATTAATAGTGCTATTGTTAATTTAGAATAAATATAAATATAAATAACTAACTAATTTAGAATACCTAATAATCAGAACTTGCGAAAAGATCACAGCACTTTACCCAGTGATCTAACTTCATCTTCTGAAAAAGGAACTTCGCAGCCTCTTCCAACGTCTAAAACTTCTTGAAGTGATCATGACATCGGCCCTTGTGACGTCAGAATAATGTAGACGTTAGTCTGTTCACAGTTCTCACATCTTCGATACAAGTAAAATAGAGGTTGAACTCATCCAAAAGAGTGAATTAAGTAAGTAATATAATATAATTATTGATGGAGAAAAAATATAGTTTTAAATTTATCTCACCAGCATACTGCTCCGAATATGATCTTTAACTTCATCAGGAATATCTCACCACGATCGCACATAAAAGGGAGCATACGCTTGAGCTACTGTGCCGATATAAGATGAAAGTGTTGCTGTACTATCATCCACTCCTTCAGAGGGATTTTCAGGTATTGTGATCTTGATTTTTTCTTGACGTCTACTCTTTTCTAAAGAGAGACCACGAGTAATGTCACGACCACGTCGAGAAGACGATGCATCAACTAACACATATAATAGCATGGTATTAGTTATATATGTTATTGAGTATTAAAATATAATTAATTAATTACCAACGACATTTCATTACTATTGGGTGCCGACTAACTATCCGTCTTCTGTATGTTGATCTCCTCAGGAGCGCATTCCTCAATAAGGGAGTCCGAACGGGTTAGAGACTTGGAAGATTTGGCACATTTTTTTATTGTCTTTTTGGCGGCATCCTTGAAAACGAACAAAAAAAAAAAAAAAAAAGTAATTAGAACATTATTTAGTGTTGTATAATATTAAAAATTTAACTTATATGAATTTGTACTTCTATTCTTTTTCGTCAGATGAATTCTTCAAGCTTATTTCAAAATTTCTCTCAATAGTATCTTATTCTTCTTCTTCTTCCTCCTCACTCATTTCAATTGGATGAGCTTCTAGTTCGGATGGGTCGAGGTGGATAGGTGCCACATCATCTCTAGATAAGGGGAGTATCTCGAGTACACCAAAGTCAAAAAACAAGTTAATACCTTGATCTCCATCTTCTTGGTAAGCCTCTACAATCGGAGTGTCATCTTCATCTCTGTTAGACTTATGATCCGTACTCGTTCCTGCCTTATAGATGTTCTTAGGAACAAATTTTTCCACGACTCGCCAAGTTATCTCTCCATTATTTTCATCAATGTCTTTTAGTGGATCATTTAAGTAAGAGATTTGTGTAGCTTGACAAGCCAATACAAATGGATCATCTTCATACCATTTTGATGCAGTGTTGACACTCGTGAAGTGATTATCCTTATGCATTGAGATCCGACCATCACCTAGATCACACCAATCACATCTAAAAATATGTGTTATAGACCCACCCAGATATTTCAGTCCAATTATATCACGTATGATATCGTAATAGTCAATATCATCTGTCTCATGACTCCCCTCACCAACACACCACAGTTCTGTGTCTTTCTATTTCGTTTACGGTCCAATGTATAGAATCTATAATTTCAAACAGTGCATGATGTGTATCGCATCGCTCTGTGGGAGGGACCATGAGTCAATGCATGCATTTCAGAAAAAATTAATCCGAGATCATGTATACGTTGTTCCAAGATCTAACAATACAAAACAAAATATATAATTACTAGAATACCAAGAATATTTAAAAATTTTAAAATCAAACATGTTCATATTTATAGTTTATACACGTTGTTCAAACTAGTTAGAAAATTATTTTTCGTATCTTGCGTCCAAATTATTTATGCCTTTTACACTAAGCCAGTCCAAGTACTCACTGTATATTATTGCCAAAAAATATTATAATACGTCCAGTGTGTTAAGATATAGTAATTTCAGGAGAAATTAGATGAGTATCCTACTTGAGATAGTCGTCAATCTCTCGACAATTATTTAACACGTATTATCAAATTTTTCCAACTCTCCATCAACGAGATCGTAACCGGTTTGTGCACCTAAGGGTCGTAGATTCTGGTAGAACACTGATAGCACACGAGGAAGCGAAGTAGCAAGATCAGCATTTTACTCTTCATGATTAAATCGTGTCTCAACACCGCAAAGGTATAGTAAGCAAAACGTTAACCACTTATTGTGTATATAGGCCTTTTCTATTGAACCTTCAGCTCTGACCTTATTCCCAACTGTGCACTTTAATCGACTCAAATATCTTTCGACTGGATACATCCAATGGAACTGTACCGGTCCATCTAACAATATGTCTTAGGGTAAATGTATTGCTAAGTGGACAATCACATCAAATAATGAGAGTGAAAATATCTGCTCGAATTTACATAAGATAGTAGCAATGTTGTCTTTCATCTTCTGCAGCATATCACGATTAACAACCCAAGTGCATAAGTCCCTGAAATATATATAGAGCTCAGTAATGGCTACACATACATTAGATGTCATTTTGCCATGGATGCCAACCAACAATAACTTCTGCATAAATACGTGATAGTCATAACTTTTCAATCCACTAATTTTCCAATCAACCAGATTCACACACTTGCCGATATTTGAAGCATAACCATTTGGCAGTTTCACGCATTGCAACCATTTGAAAAAATTTATTCTCTCATATTTCGTCATCGTAAAACATGCATGCGTCATGGCCACCCGGTTTCCATCCACCCGTAGTGTAGATTATGTTTAATGCCCATTCTTTCAAGATCTTTTCTTGTTTTGGCTGTGTTCTTGGTCTTGTTGTTAATGTTCATCATTGTTCCAAGTATGTTGTCACATAAATTCTTTTCTATATTCATAACATCCAAGCTATGTTGCAACATATAAGATGACCAATATGGCTAATCAAAGATAATATTGTGCTTTGTCCAATTCAATTTTATTGTGCCTCACTTTCTTTTGTTCTTTCCTCGACCTTTACGAAAGTTATTTGTGGGTAAATGTTGCAGTTGTTCTAATACGTTATCCATGAAACACATTTTGCCTCGATTTGCTGCAATATACCGATGAGGACTCATGAAACACATTTTTTGAGAAACTTTTAATCACTCACTAGAAGTTTCTTAATTACATATTAGGCACACCAATTTCCCTTTAGTACTCCAACCAAACATATTTTTATATGCAAGAAAGTCATTTATCATCCACATCACTGTAGCATGGATTTGAAAAGATGTCCCGGTCGATGCATCATAAGTTCTAGCATCTGTTTCCCATATAAGGGTTGGGTTTTGGATTTAGGGTTTGGGGTTTGGGATTTAAGATTTAGGGTTTAGGGTTTGGTATTTGAGATTTGGTGTTTGGGGTTTAGGGTTTAGGATTTGGGGTTTGGATTTAGGGTTTAGGATTTAGTATTTGGGATTTGGATTTAGGGTTTAGGATTTTATGATTTAGGGTTTAAGATTTAAGATTTGGGGTTTAGAGTTTAGGATTTAGGGTTTGGAATTTGGAATTTAGGATTTAGAATTTGGGATTTAGGGGTTAAGATTTAGGATTTAGGATTTAGGATTTAGGATTTGGGGTTTGGAATTTGGGATTTAGGATTTAGGGTTTGGCGTTTGGGATTTGGATATAGGATTTAAGGTTTAGGATTTAGATTTGGGATTTGAGATTTGAGGTTTAGGGTTTGGGGATTAGGGCTTGGGATTTGGGGTTTGAGATTTAAGGTCTGGATTTAGGGTTTGAGATTTGGAGTTTGAGATTTGGATTTAGGGTTTAGGGTGTGGTGTTTGGGGTTTGGAATTCCAGAGTCTAAGACTTAGGGTTTAGTAAATACATACTTGCAAAAAATGCACAAAGGCACAAAATTATATAACGCAACACAAAATTATACAAAAATCATGTAAAAGGGTCATAAATTGTCACAACCAATGTGAAAATATACCAACGTTCAATATACCATAAAACACATTCAAATAATCTTTGAACATGTTTGAAATTTCCTAGCATGGAAATAAACTTTAATGCTATTAAAAAAATAAAAATATCTAATGCTACTAATATGCACAATGATCAACTATGCACAATCACCTAATATTTGTAATCACTCAATAAATAAATAAAATACACAAATATAACATATTGCACAACTTTTGTATTATACCGAAAATCCATCAATAATCTTATACCCAATATTTTTCACTATATATATGTTTGAACAAATTCACACAAAAAATATACCTACTTTAAAAAAATTATTAAACATATGGAAATAATCACCCAATATGTTTGCAAGCCCCTATTACTAAAATAATACAAACAACACAATATGCTTAAATCCCATCATAGAAAAAACACTAAAAAATAAATAAATCCAAGACTTCATGCTTCTAAAATTAAACAAACTAAAAAATTGTACAAATATAAAATGCGCAACAATATACAAATAGTAAGATATACAATGAGGAAAATATATCTAGCAAAATCACTAGACTTTCATTACAAGTACTTAAATACTACTTTTGAACTTCAACTTTTACACTACCAAACTCTATAAAAGTAAACAATGAGCCATTAAATTCACACAAAAATCAAGAGCATAATAAAAAAATCCCTACAAATCAAAAGCATAAATTAATATGTAAATATTACATTCGAGAAGAATAGAAGCACCTCTTTAGGATTTCTCTTTCTCTCTCTCTCTCTCTCTCTCGCGCGCGCGCGCGCGCACGCACGCACGGAATGAAGTCATAAATGGGAGTTCTGGCTTCATCCCAGCCTATATTTGAATCTGTCTAATTTTTAAGTACGTTCGAACGTTCTAACCTAACGTTCGAACGTATTTAAATTCCCTCATTACGTGCGAACATTCACTTGTGACATTCGCACGTAAGGAATTTACGTTCGAACGTCTATATAAAATGCTAAAAAACCCTAAATTAAGGCAGAAATATTCAAACGTCATAAAGTTACGTTCGAACGTTTTAGAAAGTGCGGGAAATTTTCCACTTTGTTCTCAATCATTGGAATGTGATTAGATGATGTTCAAACATTTTTCATTTTTTTTACTTTTTTTTATGATTAAATCCCTAAATTGCTTTATTTATTAAACCAAAATACCATAAAAATATTTAATAAAATTATAGTAAATATAAAAATATCTTAACCATGATAATGATTTAATATTATATATTTAAGGGGCTTATATACCATAGTAATTATACAGTGAATACTGTATAATACTATGTTGTTAATATTTATATAGTGTTGCCTATATGTGTGTATTACTTAGTGTTGTAACAAAATAGACAACATCACTTTATACTAAACAACATAGCATTATATATTGTTAACTAATCATATTTTAAACATCATTTTATATATTTTATCTACTATAGTAACATTACACAACACTAGGTGTTATATTATTATAGATAGTAGACTATTGTAATACTATATAATACATTATCTAATAATTAATACTATAATATGATATAGTGTTGGCATTAGAGAATTTTAGTAATGCTTTAGAGTATATCTATAATATAGTTAACTGTGTTATAATATATTATAAGGTAATTTTAATTTTAATTTAAAAATACAAGACTATGTTCGAACGTTTCAATTTAACATTCGAATGTTCTTATGAAACGTTAGAACATTCATACAGAACGTTCAAATGTAGAGGACATTTGATAAATAAAATATTCAACTCTACGTTTGAACTATAGGTAGATTACGTTTCATCATTTAACAATACGTGCGAACGTATATGACGATTCATATGTAACGTTCGAACATTCATTAAAGAACGCTCGAACATTACATTTATAAATACGATAATCCCGAAGGTAGTCGGCATTCTCACTGGAACTCCTCATTTCTCTCAAATTCTCTACACCACACACGCTACCGTAACCCTCACCAAAGCCACCATAACTGTCACCACCAGGTAGGCACCTCTAAACCCATTATTTTCATGTAACTTGAATTGCATTGGGTTTTTTTTTTTTAAGTTTTAAAAAAAAATGTTGGCCGAAACTTCTCTTCGATTTTCCCGCCACCACTAGTCTCCATTGGTCAAAAGGACTCCGTGGAAAGATTGCTTGAAGTGTTAACTTCATTTTTACAGAGTGTTTGGGCCTTAAAACTCTACAAAATGGAGTTTCGGGAATGGCTGAGTCGACTCAACCATTCTCGAGTTTACGTTCGAACATTCCATATGAACGGTCGAATGTCCAAGTTTGAATCTTGGGAAGATGAAGTGTTACGTTCAAAAGTAAACTTAATACGTTCACACGTAACATTTTCCACATTGGAAGCCCAAACGTCACGTCCCAATGTACATTCTATACGTTGGAACGTGACTTTGGGACCGTTGGAATACCAACGGTTACGTTCCAACGTAGGTATTCCAACGTTGGAACGTAACTATTTAAACTTTGGAATATGAATAGCCATGTTCGAACGTACCGATGGTATGTTTGAATTTGACTATTTGCAACATCAAAAAGCAAATTTACGTTCGAACGTTTATGCAAAATTGCATTTTTTTGCCTAGACATAAGATTGTTTTACTAATTTTTTTTTTTTTTTTTTTACTAATTTTTATCTCATTTATGAAGATATATATATATATAATGGTTCAGCAGTCTCGAACCACAAGAAAGAGGGGTCGAGAAGGAGTCTCACGAGAGGAGTACTGTGTCAAGGCCCACACGGTTACACCGTATCAGGAGATACAGATTAACAAGTTTGACTCATTATTCTGGTAGCAGAGGAGCATGCAGTCAATGTTCATGGACAAGGGTTGGTTGCCGATCTGCGCACTGAGGGGGACTGTGTACACCAACATGGTCCATGAGTTCTACGTGGTGACGTCAGCCGCCACAGCTAGCAGGTGGAGGACGCAGCTATTGTACTGGCTCCATTGCCAGATGCTAATGCTGGCTTGGCAGAGTGCCAGACTAGCCCAGTTCTCTCTACGGGCAATCATCATGCCGATGACGAAGTGACAGGCAAAGATGCTGGATCTGAGCAGGAGAGTCAACAACGGAATGAGGATTTCTACATCCTCACGGGTAGAGACCGAGAGGCGCACGAGACATCAAACTCATCCTCCAAGAATGCGCTCCTCGATTTCTTCCGTATGTTGCATCTTATTGTTGCAACAAACATGGATCCCCTAGCACACACGGCGACATTCAGCTAGACGCGTGCCCGATTTCTGATCAGTTTCTCTCGTAGAGACTCGATTGACCTGCCATGGCTGATCTTTGAAAAGATCTAGTACGAGGTGTGCACTATCTTGACAGACAACCTCCCATACAGAGTCATCATCACCCGGCTACTCCTGGCACATGGAGTAGAACCATGGGTCTCAGAGACAGTGCGACCGCAGATTGGCCCTATCGACATTAGCACATACAACCGGAGTCGGGGGTAGAGGAGATGCATTCCTCCTCTTGTAGCTGATCTGGTGCCACCTCCCTAGCGTCATACCTTCCAGCCTGAGTCTGCTAACGTTTCTAGCACCAGTTGACAGCCTTAGACGAGACAGACTCTGGGTGGAGACATGCCACCTGCTTGGGTCTCGTTGATGTTCAGCCAGCTACAGGGACACATCATGTAACGTCCCAATTTTTCGCCTCGATTAAGGCATAAATCGAAGTGTCCGGACAAGTAACACAAGGGTACTTATCCTATATAAACGTAAGAAATAACATGCATGCATCTAAACTCACTAATTAAATGCAATGCGAAATACAGCGGAATGAGGTAAATCTCCAATATATGTAAAGAGATTTAACTCTTGCATAAATAGATCACATGGCATGGTAAACCTATAACCTTCATAATTTCACATTTCCAAAAACATATTATATCCAAGACTTACATAACCCAGTTAGTTTTTTTAAAACAAAATATTGTATCCCACCGTCATCCAGTAATCTTACTATTCAACTTGATCACGTACATGAGAGATTATTCCAATCAGAGAGGCGTATTCTATAGGACCCTCAGGGTACCTCAGAATCTCCTATGCTGTCCGAGTCTCATTGCAATTTATCTAATCCTGCAACAACATCTATCATTCCATAAGGAATGATAGATAAAACTTAAAACAGTGAGATTTCCAAGAAATCTCAGTAAGTATACAGTTAACATAATAAGGCATAAATAACATAAAAAATTATTATACATAGCAATGATCATAGACTTATAGCTTATGAACATGGTTTATGAGACTTATGCATGTCAATAACCACTCTTCCCATACAAACTTAGACCTTACTTGGACCCACCATTTTATACTTAAAACTTATGCTTTTCATCTTATTTCTTAATCTTGTGAGTCTTACTTAATGCTTATTCTCGACAGGCGTTATGTATCGCCGTCCCTATCGGGTCTTACTTATCTCTTATCCTCGATGGGTGTTACGTATTGCCGTCCTTATCGGGCTTATTTAGCATGATGCGTCAGCTTATCCATACATATAACTCATTATTCGTTCGGGCGTTACGTATCGCCGTTCCCGTCGTGACACGGAAAATACTTAACATAGCGGGCATTACGTATCGCCATTCCCGCTAGTCATGTCAGTCGTTCAGGCGTTACATATCGTCGTCTCCGTTGGCACGTCAGTCATATAGGTGTTACGTATCGCCGTCTCTGTCATGATGTGACTGACTTATTATTCTTTCCACTTGTAAAGTTTTCTTAACGTAATTTCTTATAACAGATGTCATGACTTATGATGATACATATATATGATGAAATACAACATACGCATAAACGTAGACTTATGACATATATATTTTATGACTTCATAATTCATATAACATATAAAAACATGTCACAAGAACATACCTCACATATACATGCACATACGTCACATAAATTCATAACGTTAAAACTTAATGAAAGATATATATACAATTAAATAACATATTATAATATTATTAAACTAAGGCTTGCCGAATATCATAGGGGACTAAATTTTATTTATTTATTTAACTTATTTAAATCAAGTCAAGATTTTGCATAATTACATAACTTAAATATTTTTATTTGTTTCTTGAACATCTCTCTTATATACATAATTTTATTATTTTATTTTATCTTTTTAGCTGAAAATTCTGGAAAATCCTCCTAATATGTTTATATTTCTAAATTTACCATACTTGTTAAAAATCTCACTCAAATAATCCACTAGAAGTTTAAAATAAAAGAAAAACGCCATTTTGAAAGTATTACCTACTCTGTTTTGTCACTTATTCCCAATTTTATCTTTTATAGAGTTTTGATCTCTTAAAACTTAAAATATAAAAGTTGTATATCTCTGTCTTAGCTTTCCATAGCCTTTTGAATCACTTAGTTTCGACATCACACTAACAATTTATGACCATTTTATTATAAGATATTAAATCTGTTAACATAACCCCCTTTGAGTCCGAAAATTGTTAGGGTTGATCTATCATTTTTTTTTTCCAAAACATGACCTCATATTTTCACATAATCCTCTTAATATATAATCATAAAACATATTATTAAGGTTCTAAAAATTTTGTTAGCATTTTCTATAACACAAATCATTCCATAAGTCAAGAGCATTCAAGCTACTACATAAACAATGTATGAGCTTAAACAAGTACCAAACAAGAATCAAACTAAATCTATAAATTAAACCACTTATACTACACCAATATTATGTTAAGTAGTGCACTTAAAAATTTTTCCAAAACTAGATTGGATGTCTAAGGTCAATTTTGCACCACTTTTCCTCCTATGCTCTCACTTAGCTCCTTTTTGAGGTTTAAGTGTTGTGAGTGAAATTTTGGATATTTTTCTTGACTTTTTCTCAAGGTGGCCGAATGGTTTTTCTAAAAGGGAAAGAATTGAAGCTAACACACCTATATATATGCATAGGAGGCGTTGGAGGCCTGAGGTTTAAGGGGAAAACACTTGAGCACTTGAGCACCTCCTATTTAGCTGATTGTGAGGTGTCCCTATGTTTGTAGCTTCATGATCACATCAAATCCTATAGAAATTTGCTGAGATATTTATCTAATGGTTAGGCTTAATCCACCTTTAAAATAATCTTGATCAATGGCTCAAAACATTATAACACATGGATATAAAAATAAATCAAAAGTCTGAAAAATCAAATGGGAGCTTCAACCGGCCACTTGGCCTCTCCTTGCACCCCACAACTTCTAGAGTATTTCTTCCCTTTTTGCCACATGTTCCAGCCCTTATTAGAATACTTGGGACATTTTGGAAGAATTCTCTTAAAGCTTGGTTGGCTATTGGTTAAGAATAGAGGGGTAACTTGACTGATTTAGTTAGTTCTAAACCAATCAGATTTGTTCCTATTTCTCCCAGACTAATTTTCCTTCTAGAAACTCTTCCACCATAAAACAAAAACCTTTTTACACATGTCTAGAAGATATAAATGTAGAGAACCAATCAAATTCGAGCTTTTAAAATAAGTCGGTGGTGTGATTCATTTTCGGACTTCAGTTTACGTTCCAATCAGATTAGTTCGCTTCCAGCCCAAATAACCCATTTATCCACTTCGATTCTCCGAAAATGCAAAACATGAAAGTTTTAGATTATCCTCTTAGTGATCTAAGGATTTTAATCACCTGATTAAGAGGTCATAAGAGAGAGATATGCTTAATTCACCGAAACACGTCAAAACCACCCGAGAACACCCAATCCGAATTCTCCATTTGTTTTCCTCTATTTTCTTACCCACCAAGATTTCTAGATGAATTCTTATCAACTTGACACATGTTCCCACACATGTCAAGACCTCAAAAAGTTTGGTAGCCAATCAAAATTTTTATCATATGGCTAAACATAAGATAACTCATCTAAGTCGGTTACCAGTTGACTCATATTCCTGTCCGTCCATTTCACATTCATCCTTGATCCATTCCTTATCTTCAAAAACCCAAAACATATAAGTTCTAGATATCCATCTTAAGGTTATATATGAATTGGAATTACTTCATTCGGAGCTTATATGATCAAGTTATGATTTTTCTACTGAAAGTCGATAGATCAGTCCGAGAGCACCAATCTGGGCACACCAAGTGTTTGATAAATGATCCCTCTTATTTTACACAAAACTTACTAAATAAAATCTTCTCATTTGACATATTTCTACCCAATTTTCAAGATCTTAGGATAATTGAGAAAATATATCAAAAGCTTAATCTTAATCAAAGTCACTAGTCAACTCCAAGTCAATGCCTATATATTATAAATTATGTATGCTCCTTCAATCTCAATTTCGTATTCTATTAAATCTATATCTCTTAAAACTAAAAATATAAGAATTGTATATATTCCTCTTAGCTTTTCAAATCATCTTAAATCATCTCAATCTGACATAAAATGAGTAAGTTATGTCCATATTACTAAAAAACGTTGAAACTGTCTAAATTTACTTAATCCGAAATATCATAGGGTATATTCCTTATTCATTCCACTTGATTTTCTTTGAAAATTTCCTTCAATATCAATACAAGGCTCATAAAAACTATATATATATATATATATCCAAAATTCTAGAAGTTCCCTAAAATAATCTTAAAGAAATATAATCATGTCAAATATGAACATTAAAAAAATACTCAAAAATCCGGGTTATCACACATCGACTGACAGTTCATTGCACAAACTGCGACGATCACTGTGCTCACTGAGCATGTGGATGAGCGTTTGGACCAGCTGTCGACTGATATAGATACCTTACGTGTTAAGGTCGAGACTTTGACTGATGAGTTCACATCATGTAATGTATATATTGTTTTTTTTTTAATTCTCAATTTTCTTTAATATTAGCTTGTCCAAATTTAATTTTAAATAATTGCACTTCATATTTTTTACAAATAAATTATTTTATAATTAAATGGAGTACAAAATTTATATATTATTAACATGGCCCCGCTCGAGTAGAATCTTCTTTTAATTTCTTTACATATTTTTTTATTCATGTTTTATTCATTTTAAAATATTTAAAAGAAATAAATATCAATATATCAATAATCAAATCCTACACCATTAAGTAAATGAAAGAATTTAAAATGTATTAAAATACTAAAGGTGTCAAAATAAAGTGTCAAATTATTATTTTTTTTAAATTTATTTTAAACATTCAAACATTTTTTCATATAACTAGAATGTAAAAAAATTCACTAGTTCTCTTTAATGACAATTCCACAAAATTATCATAGAAAATAGATTTTGATAATAATTTGAAAATCGTCACAAATTTCAAACAATCACAAAAATCTAAATATGTTGTAACGAGAGTCAAATGCATGCCAGTTTCACAAAAATCCAAAAGTTGTACCAGCAACTTTTTATAATTATTTTATAATTTATTTTAATTCAATTAATATAATTGTGCCATTTCAGTAAAAAGCAATTTTAATTTTACATGAGTACCCTTACTCTAAGTAAAATTATAAAATAATTGTGAACTAATTCTAGATTTATCATTTTTCATTGCAAATATCCCGCTTTCCCTAGTAGTACTGCTGCTTGATTGGTCGAAGCCGTCTAGGAGAAGGTTATGCAATGCGCATCAACCTGCTTAATTGCTAATTTGAGATACTCGCTCCGACGATTTTTATTTTCATTTTTTAAAAAGACAATTGTAAGACAATTATATCTGTTTTGCTTTTAGTCTTTTTAAATATATATATGTTATTTAAATATATTTTGGAGCGACTGGGTAAAAAAATTTACTGCATCGGAATATTGAAGATAGGTTTTAATATTTTATACAGAAATTTAAAAAATTGAGAATAATAAGATAAATTGAGATGATTTTTCAATCCAAACGAGACTTTGTCTTGTTTCATTTCACTAAATCATTGTGACTTTATCAAATTTCCGCTACTACAAAAAAGTTTATTTGATTTTAATTATTTTTTATTAAAATAATTATTTAATATTAAAAGAAATCTATTTCATCATAAATAATTATTTTTATCATAAATAATTCATTATAAATGTTTTTTTCTAGTGCTGACGTTCAGCATTGCATAACCTTATGATTAACATGAATTTTCCGTATTAAATGCATCTATATATTTATTAAAAGAAGTTTCATAAATATAAATCTCACAGATCGAACTAACTCATTTATTAAATTTATTTAACAGTAAAAAAGTTTTACAATTCGATAAATAACAAATACATCATCTTCAAAAAGTATAGTTATGCAAGAACTATTTTTTAAACTAAACATTCCTATTAAGAAAATGTGAGTAGAATTCCTCAAACCTAAAAAAACGATTATTAATAAAATTACTTTTTTAATAATTAAAAATGCTAAAAAAATGTTAGGAAGAAAAAAAAAGGTAGTTTACATTGCTTAGCATCTCTTCTTTCAATATTCACTTTAATTAGGGAGGAATAATTTTCAAATGTTTCTATTCATCGTCTGAGTTGCTAAAGCTGAACCATTGATTCAGAACTGATCCATTGAAGAAGTATTCTGAAAAGTTATAAGATCGCCAATCGGTATATGGACTTTGTAGTTTCAATAGTTATTATTGGTATTACCATTCCTAAAGTTACCATATTCTTAATTATTATTTTATTTTTATCAATTCACAGTATTATTCTGAGTTCTGAGCATGCGAGTAGATCTAACCTTCATCTGTTTACTGTATGAAGTTTTCTTTCTAATTGAAGTACACAACGCTGCTAGATGAATTTAAAATAAATATTCAAATTACAATTACAATTACAATTACAATTACAATTATAGTAAATAAAAATGTCAAAATCAATATTTTAATAGAATGACAATAGATTTAGAGAGTCAATTATTCGGTATTGTTGAAAAGTGGTTAGGTAAATAAATGGAAAGAAAGAAACAATGAGATGATTTCAACCTTAAGCACCTTGATTATGTCATATTAGTGGAAAGGCTTGTCTTAGATGCATGTCATTTATTTAATGGCAGCTTTTATAAAATTAGTGAAATTTGTATGCAAATACTTGAAACAGATCTTGTATTGTCTCTAGAATATATGTGAGGCGGCGGCCTGCATTCTCCTTTCGTTAGAAAAAAAAAAAGCCTCTACATTTTTATGACGAATTTGTTAATATTAGTGAGAATTTGTATGCTTTGTATTAGGATCAGAGAATTGCACTATTTCTTTACAAAATCATGGGTAGAGATGCTCTTTCAACTCGTATAAAGGCTATTGACAAAAAGCTAGCAGGCTTAACTCCTATTAATGCTGAAGAGCATTGTGTATTTAAAGTGCATAAGCAGTTATAAGGTAAATGAGAAGGCTTACGTGCTGCTTGCTATCGGTCCTTACAACGACCATGGCAAAGTTGGGAAGGGGCTTATGGAAGAGCATAAACTGCGGTATCTGAAGCAAATGCTTCAAAGGAGAAATGAAAGAAGTGTGGAAGCATACATCATTACTTTGACACAATTGGAAGAAAGAGCCCGTAATTGCTATGCAGAATGCATTAGCCTGACCAAAGATGAGTTTGTAGAAATGATGCTACTCGATGGTTGTTTCATCATTGAGCTTTTCCGAAAGTGTGAGATGTGGGATCTAAGAGATGAACATGATCCAATCTTCCAACTGGATTGGATGCTTCCTAAAATAGCTCGCGATCTATGTTATTTGAAAATCAACTTCCATTCTTCATTTTGACTAAATTGTTCATGATGATTGAGAGTAGCCGGCAGACACCACTTCCCAACCGATGGGGACATTTAGGCCGAGAACACGTGACCATCAATATTGATCAGCAGAACAATGAAATTACCTGTCTTGAAAGCTCAACCTCCGTAGATCAAAGTGTCCAGATTAGAAGACTTGGTGATCTTGCCAAAAATCGACGCACGACCTCCTCTAGTACTCTATCGGTCTCTATTTCATCAACATTCCAGTTTTCACATTTCAATTTTAGCCAAGGTATCTCTCTTCTGATCTATTACGTTACTCATGTGCTTATGTTTATTTCTCTCTCAGTTTTGTGCTGGCTGCTTTTTCTATAGAATGGCATCTACTTGATTTAAAGCCGAGAACATAAGAGATTGAAATTGGAGAACTATCGCTTGGGTGGGGCTATAGAGAAATCCAAATATGTTCTTATATACACGGTTGTATCACGGTTTTTATAGCACGGTTATGAAAAAAGATTTTACATCGTTTTTATATACAAGGTTATGAGTTTAGATTTTAGAACAAATAATTAAGTTGGTTTGAATTTTCAAGTGGATTATATTTTAAAAATTAGTCAAATCTTATGTTTTTTTTTTTTGTTGGTAAAATAGTGTTTGTTGGCTCACATATAATAAAGGATAGGATCTAAAATATTCACTTAAAAATCAAGTAGCAGAAATACAGATGGAAAAATCAACCCTTTTTGAAAAGTCAAAAAACAGGTCCTAACTCCTAAATATGACTATGATTTGATTCCCATATGCACTGCTATATTGTGACTTTCCTCCATAAACAGAGGTTCTGCTGCTTGAGTTTGGTATGGTTGGCATTCTAATATTTAGCATTTATTTAATATATGCTTTTTCCAAAATCACAGCCTTGGAATCAAATCAAATAAGCCGAGTTAGAGTTCTATTTTTCTTTTATATTATCACCAGGGTTTGGTAAACAATCTGTACAAGCTAATACTTACGTTTTTTTTTTCTTGTTTTTAAATATGAATTTACCTTTTGGATAGTTACAAAAACCTAATTAAGAATTACCTCTGCTGTTGCACGGAGAAATCACAAACATTTAAATGATGACAAACCTGCAAAGTAAACAGCAGAATATAAACAGACAAATGTTAAAAAAAATTGGTTTGCTATTTAAGAACCTATTGTGATAGAGGTCATTTATGAGGTCTCTGGCATGGAAGGCAAACCTGTGTCCTTTGTGGGGACATATTCCAAGAAAAACAATCACTTGTCCCTAGTTTGTGAAACTAATTTCTGAATTTCTATAAGCTAATCAATGAAATGAAAAGCTTCTGCGAAAAATATATTAGGTCAATTAGATTAAAAAGGTAAATAGAACACATTTGAGTAGCTGCTTTATGTATATCCTTGTAGAACTTGAAGTACTGCTATATATTAATACAATGATAAGTCATGAATTATATTTTTATAATACAATACAACATTTTCTGCTCCTCACAAATAATGCCTGGATATAATTAAATTAAACTATTTTCATGCATATGTACTTCTAGTATCAGTGGAGCTTCATCTGCATTGTATATCAGTAAATTCAAGAAACAACAAAACATGAGAAAGCATAATAAAAGTAGAGAAAGCACAGTAAACTCAATAACACTAAATATATATATATATATATATATGTATATATATATTGTCAGATTACCCCATTTCAAATATTGACTATTTATAATTTTTTGCCTCTAAGACCTATAATCATCCTAAAAAATATCTTCAACTCCTATCAATGGAGTTATTAATAACAAAAACAATTCTCGAGGAGTTCAATCACTCAATGACCCATTAGAGAAGTAACCCTGACAGCAATATTCATCATCTCAAAAGTGATCATGATCTCTTTGTTTCCATCGATTATCAACTCCTCCACACCTTAGTGTACTAATCAATCAATTCCTCCACCTTAAACTCCTCATTCTTAATCTCAGCCTCATTTATTGAAAGCTTGAACTATTTGAAGTCGGGAATCCATATATCATCCCAGCTTTGAACCCAACTATTATACGAATATGTACAGTGTCGCAAATTCACATAAATCTCAACTGAAAGTTGAAGTACCAACAAAATAACAGGGGATGTCAAAAGATAATTATAACAGAAGCTACATACCAAACTAACTTAAAAAATTCAATTTTACACAAACACAATCTATCACAATTAACAATCCATCACACCTTTTCATAATATGCAAGAGCCATGACACATTCGATATTGGATGGATCAACATTCACATAATATAAGTTATGAAATCCATAACAACCGGTAAGCCAATTTAACAAACTTACATATAAATATAATACTACACAGACACAAAACTTCACTTTTAATAATCAATGAAGTTACATTTAAATTTTAGCTGAATATAAACTAAATAGAATAAAAGTATATAATTTATCTACTTATCATTAATGAGGATCAACGATTGGATGAATTATAAATGCATAGAACATGATACATATTGCATTGTATTTTCTGATCTCATCCTTAATAGCATGTTTGATATTGGTTTTGTCCCTTGGTGACAGGACTTTTGCAATCTAAGCAACTTTGCTGAAAATCGCAAGTTGGACTTCTTTATGCATGATAGTGTTCAGGCTATGCCACAAGAAACAACATCGACAACCAACCGCATTATTGGTCATTGCCAATATGTTCTAAATGATTTTTTTGACCTTTAAATCAAAATAAAAATGATGATCATTGAACATTTTTAGAGAATCTGGAGATGAGCAATTGGTGTACAATGGAAGTTAGGTATTGGTTGCTAATAGGACATGTGGTTAATTAGTATACTAAATTTGTTATTGGGTGAGATATTTTATAGATGTCCAAGATGGGGCCAGAGGGGCCGTGACTCTTTTCTCAAATTTTTTCTACATTAAATCTTTGTTAAATATATTGAAAGAGTTTACAGGCTTGGTGAAACTAATTTTCCATGTCTTGAAATTTGATGATTGCTTTATAAAGTTCATAACATATTTGATTTGATTTCAATAAAGTTTGAGAACTTTTTTTTAATAATTTCTTTTAGAAAGATAGGTTCTTTCAGTGAAATGAATGGTGTTATACATTGAAACCTTATAGTACCGATGTAGTAAAATCTCATTAGTGGATGAGCTATAAAACTTACACAAATGTAGAGTTCCATTTTGGTTGTCACTTGAGTAGAAATTTGAAATCTATTAAGAAACAGTTTCTTTTTTAATCAACAGACTTTGTAATTGTAACTCTAGTTCATCCCTAACTTGATTTTACCCATAGATGACCTAGAATAGAGATGTTCACTCACAAAATCATTAAATTATTAAAGGGTGACATTTCACTTTTGGCAGTACAATGGTAGTTCTTATCTAAATGCAAAAACTAATTTTAAAACATTTTTTAAATATTGGCCACTAATGTCAGTTGTATCTCTCTATTTAAGTATGAGTTGATTACATTTTACCTCCTTCAACTTTTACTCAATTTACAATGTGATTTCTAAACTAAAAGTTGTAACAATAAGCTCTGCCAATTTTTAATTTTTCACAATGTCTTCATTCCATTAACAATCTGCATTAAATCGAACAGAATAGATTTTTATAATAAATTAGATTATTATAATAAATTTGAATTTTAAAATTTTAAAATAAAGATTAGCAAAAAGATAAACTTTTTAACTCAATAAAATACAAACTTTCTAACTCAGTAAAATACTATAACATAATTTTTTGATTTTTTTAATTGAAAAAATATATATTTGAATAACTCTATATAAATAACATTAAATAAATAAATAAATAACTAAATATAACTAAATATAATTAAATATATATTTATATAAATATTTATATATAGATAAATATATATTTAGGTATATAATATATAAATATATTTTATTTTATTTAGTTATGTATATATATAGTTATGTATATTTATATATTTAGTTATATATATTTATTGAGTTTAATTTTTTTTTTTTTTTTTGCTACTCCTTTATCCAAATTTGTAAATTTAGACTTATTATAATAGTTTAATTTAATTTGTTATAAAAAAATATAATTTAATGTGATGTGGGAGGCAAACTGAGAATCACATGAAAGTTCGAATGATAAAGTGAATGAGAGTATTTTTGTCTTTGTAGGTGTACGTGAGCTGTATGTCCATTCATTCAGTTATATTTAACATGGATTGTTGATGGAAATGAGACATTTGAAAAATTAAAAGTTGGTGGGGCCAATTGTTGTAATTTTTAGTTTAAATATCACATTTTGAATTGAGTAAAAGTTGGAGGAGGCAAAATATAATTAACCATTTAATTATCCAATGAGAAAAACTTAACACTGATCGGTCCAACCTTACCCAATTAACAACCTACCAATAATTAAATGACATATAAGCTTCTCACCATAATTATAATGCAGATGCACAACATCAGATTATCAATTTTACAGAAAGCCTCTCAGTATTTCATTTATCCCTTCGCCCTCTCAGCTGCCACTCTCAACCAATCTCAGCATTTTAAACTATTAAGGCTAACCAGCCGTTGAGATGGATAGTGAGACCTTTTGGAGAATGCTTCCAAACTTTCAAGACCCATTTCCCATTCGGTCTTTCATACTAGACATGTTCATCCGGGATTTCCGGAATCTGGATGAGTAATTTTCTTAAACTTCTTAAGAAACATTTGTCAAAAATATTAAAAAAAAAATTAGGATCAGACTTGGTATACTCGGCTCGGATGAACAACCCTATTCCATACTAGGTAGATTTTTCTTTCAGGTCTAAAGATTCGAGCTAGCTTGACCAAAAGGCATTCAATCTGTACTAGCTACTATTACTTCCTTTAGCTACCAAAAAACAATATGGTTTGTCAAATATGCTAATTCTCATTTTGGCAATGAAAATGGAGAACTTAAGAAGATTTGAGGCATTTTGAAAAATAGGTCTTTTCTGGGTATTTTTCATGGTGAAAACTCGGTGAAGTAAGACAAAAATTATATGGAATTCGAGAAAACACTTTCTTGTTGCACAAAGGTTGGATGGAGATTGCTTTCAGCTAGGGGTGAAAGAAAAAATTAGTAAACCGGACTGAACTGAATCGAATCGAATCGGGGATCTAGTTTGGTTCGTTTTGATATCAATTTTATTTTTCTCAAAACCAATAAAAAATCAGTCCAAACCAGTTCATATATATACATTTTTGTGTTGTATATATTTTTTTTATATATAATATATAATTACACATAAAATAGTTGTGTATTATATAATAAATTACTAACTAATATAATATCAAAATTTAATATCACTATAGTTTATTGTATTAATAGTTATACTAATTATATATTGTAGTATATAGATAATAAAATTATAATATTTATTATAATATACTACAATATATTATCGCTATAATATAATCTACAATAATATACTATATAGATAGAAGCTTTTTAAAGATAGAAAAAAGGTGAATGATTAGGCGGATATGATGTTCTGCATGTGCAAGTGTTACCGTGATGGTGAAACCAAACATTTCTGCAAGTGAGAGTTATACCGTATGAATGAGATTATTGTGTATTTGGTGAGATTTCTAACGTAGTGGATGAAGGGGAGGGTATTAATTGTTATACTTATAATATCGGTCGAACCGCTAAGAAGTGGAACTGATATCCAATATGAGAAAGGAAAATAATAAAGATATTACTATTTGAGTCTCGTTTTTTTTTTACTTATTAATTAAAAAAATATTATTTAATAATATTATAATTTTTTTTTAAATATTTAAAAGTATGAAAAAATGATGTAAAAAAATACAAAAATAGAATTATAACTAGCATGACCCAAAACGGGTCCCAACTGGTAGTAGCTCTAGCATCTCCCATATGAGAATGCTACTCTTACATATGGAAGATCTCAACGGAGATTTTTATTATTTAATAATTATTTTTTTTATTAATATTGTGAATATCTTTTTAAAAAATATTTAAAATTATAAAATAAATACATAAAAATAAATTTATAAATAAATTTAAAAAAAACACTATAGGCATACCCTGTTGGAGTCCTAGAGCCACTAATCCAGTATTAGCAATGAGATTATCGAAAATCTACTTAGGAACGTTAGCATATCCAAACTTTAATAATGGGATTTTATTGTGGGCCCCAAATGAATTTTATTTCAAGTTCTTTTTTATTTTTATTTTTTGAGCTTTCAAGTTCAACATAAATGGACAACATTCCACCGACTACATATTAATATAATATTTAATTGATGAAAAAGGTTGGCAAATAAATGAGCGGGATACAAAAAAAGAGGGAAAGTTGAAGCATGAAAAGTCTAGCCATCTAGTAAAAGGAGGATCTGAATACCCTTATACGCTCATGCCTTGGGAGCTTAGTGGAGAGAAACCTTTTCTACAAACTTATAGCAACACGGTTTTTAGTATTTATCTCTTCACCTCTCTCTACATCTCTTTCATGCAGATTATTGGGGTTTTGATTATAACTATCCTTATTTTACTGCATTTTAGTCTCATGATTTACATGCTCTGTGTAGAAACGAAGCAAACTGGCGTCCTCGAACAGCTTAAAAGTCTGCAAATCAACTTTGTGGGTTCTTATTCAAGCATTGTGAAGTTAGGTATTATCCAATTAAAGTAGATTGATCATCCCTATTTAATTAATTTATTAAACTAGAGGTATCATGTGTTTGCACGTTTGGCTCACGGGTTTGAAAATGATTATATGAGTTTGTTTGCATGCCTGCTGTTAAAGAAGTTGGTATAGCAAAATATCTTTACACTCTTTTTGGATATGGTCTTGTCATAAAACTATGAGTCCTCTATATAGCCAATATTTAGGCGTTGGAAATTATACTGGGATTTGAATTTGTAGTGAGAAAGTGAATGATATCAGCTATCTTCTTAAAGGATAGACTATGAACATATACGACATTGTCAATACCTTATAGTGTACAGACCGCAATTCTTAGTTTTTTCATTATGTTTAGTCTATTGTACAACCTACCAAGGGCATTAACCTTCGATAATCATTCAATACTGTATTTAACTTACTACATCTTAAGTACTAAAGAGGCTATTGTTACATTGATTCATGAACATTCAATATGTAGCTTATTCTCAATGGTTTTACTTTGACATATTGAACCTATAGAAGAGAGCAAAAATAGGCTGGATTCATCAATACTATTTGAATTATGATATTTTGATTGAGAAATTCAGTATCTTTAATATATTTACTGGTGTTTATATTTGTGGACCAGAAATTTGTTGACTCTGATAAGTGCTTTACAAACTATGAAACGAGTAAAAATAGGACGAGGTGGATATGCTCCAAATGCATCAATGAGAGCATGCTCAATGCATATGAGTGAATTAAATGGACGAAGCCCTCAATCACTGCCTAATATGTGGACACTAAGGGATGAAGCAAATGAATTAGATGACTATTCACCCATACTCCCATCCTTGGTACCATCTATTGAGTTTGCAAGCATTGGAGCAAACACAAGTAGAATGCCTATCCAGTCTACAGGTAATTATAATATTTTGCTTAAGTAAAATTTAGCTTTCACGTTCTTTAAGAGGTCTTTTTTTTTTTATGACAACCTCTCACATTGGGTAGTCTATTGCTATGCTACTCAGGTATCCCATATGAAGTTAATGCTCTGAATTTTAGAGTAGAGAGGGGCCAAGACTCAAATAGGCAACCTGTCCAAAACAGCAGTATTGTTCTTTATTTACTTACTACTACTTGCAAACATGTCATCTAAAACATTGATTTTTTATGGGAGAAATCTGTTGTGAAGTTAAAAGTAAATTAATTGCAGCTCCACCAACCCAAAAACGTGGGCCGACACAATCCATTTCATTTATGAAGTTTCGAAAGCATGGTCTCATTCCTTTGAAAATTAATGAAGGTGAAACAACACCTTGTTGTGATAATGCAACGATATTTTCTACAAGAGTCACATGGGTTGTGAAGCATCATGCAAATATGACTTACAACTCATGGGACGTTGTGGATGATTTGGAGAAAGAGGAGCTCATCAACCGTATCCGAGTAGGGGATACATAATTTAGAACCATACTATTTATGATGTCTGGGATTTCTTTTACTAGCATTGACAAGTGTCTATCTTGCAGGTTGACTTTATCCTTGATTGGACACTAAGGAATCATCATGACATGGTTACAAAACGTCTTGCAAAGAAGTACAATGATTTTCACTACCAACTTCATGAAATATATTTGGGATGTAGAACTCATGAGGATGCACTTGCCTAAAGCACCTCGTTGGTTGTGAAATCGGTGTGGATGACGTTATGTGAGAGATGGAGAAGTGAGGCATTTAAGGTAATTGGTGTATGGTATTTCCATGGTGAACATTGTCTCAAAATTTTAAATACATAGATTCAAACTGAAGTATTCTTTTTCTATATAATTGCATTGTTGGGTTTGATTGTAATATTAATGTTACAGAAAAAGTCCAATCAAAACAAGGTTAATCTGGAGAAACAACAGATCAATCATACAGCAGGGAGCAAGTCTTTTGTACGGCTATTAGAGGAGATGGTAAGCTTTTTGTGCTTATCTTTCAATAGACAACATATCTTAGGCATACAACTTAGTATCTAAATGTTTGTAATTATTAACATTGGGCTTGAAGCATAAAGGAGGTTTAAACTTTGTTAACTTTTACAAAAAAGTTATATGGTCAGAGAAGAAAGCAGGCTTTGTCACACCCACTATAGAAGCACATTATGTGGGTACACTCTAACTCATCTTTATTGGACATGGGGGAGACCCTTTATCTAGATAAGACTACATTGTTTGTATACCACATTTAACTATATTTCTTGCTTTAGAATGAAATGGTTGAAAAGTTGGATAAGCTTGATCTTGAGAAGCGTACAGAAGAGGCAGCGAAAACAATATTTAGAGAGGTGTTGGGATACAGATCAGGTTATGCCAGGGGCTTGAGTGGTTTTGTTATGCTTGAGCCAACACCATCCAAAATATCAGCACAAGTTGAACATCTAATGCATGAAAATGATAGGTACAAAAATCTGGCAACCCATTACAAGAGTGAGCTGGATGAGATGAAAAGGAATTTACAATTGGTAATGGTTTGGCAACAAGATTATGACCAGAGGATGCGTATGACAGCTAAAACAGCATCTCAAAGGGAGTCTCCATGAGACTCTATGAGGGCTGCTTAGGTGGTTAAGCTTGAGGCTGGTTTTTTGTTATAAAGCCTAGCTATTTTTTGTTGTAAGGCATAGCTGGTAATCACTAGTAGTATTATTGCTGACAGTCACTTCTTTTGAATGAATATTGGTGGTTTTTGAGGATCCCTCTTCTTCCTATTTTGTGACTATTGTAAGAATGGATGTTTTCAGAAGACTGGTTCATGGGTTCATCCAAAAGGATAATCATCAAGACGGACCTTTGTAAGTGGCAACCTATTTAGTTAATTGATCATATCTTTCAATGATATGACTTGATATGTTTTTTGTGTGATTGAGAGTTCAAATTACATTAAAACTAAAATATTAAAATGGTTTTGAATGTATTGGACAGAAGCATGGCTCTTTAGCAACTACTTAAAAAAAAAAAAAAATGGCTCTTTAGCAACTTATGACATGTCCATGTGGGTGCAGGGAATGAAAAACTTCCTGGGTGCAGAAGCACAAGACTATATTTTGTTCATTGTAAGTATTCCTGCCATTCCACTCCACTCCACTCATCAATAATTCATAAATGTATATGTCAGTTCACAATGCAAGATATTGATGTTAAGTTGCATAGCCTAAGTTGAATGATAGCATTTGACATTTTTTGGAAGATGGCAAGGTAGTGTACAGCTACTTGGAAATTGTTTCCATGCATGCCTGCCATTCATTTTAAAGTATAATGGTTTTATCCAAAATATTGAATAATTGTTATGTACTTGTATTAAATTTGCAGGCAAACAATCTTAGATACTAAAGGTCCGTCATCTAAAAGGCAAAAGCCTAGCTCTCTCAAGTATCAATCTACCTTCTTCACTCCACAATAGGTTTTACATGATGGACATAATGAATTATATATAGCCTGCTGTAGAACGTGATAAGTAGCTATAAGCTGTTTTGAAAAAGTGATACTAGCCTTGTGTGGCAATATATGTAACTATTTATGTTGGATGTCATGGTACCATGACGTGAATATAAGGTTGCATCCTTGCATACTGTGATTTGAATGCTTATGTGATAGATATTATTAATATTAATGTAAGGTTGACCACATTAAGTTTATCCTGGATTCTTTCTGTTTTTTTCCCTATTACATTATTTAAATTCAAGATTTATTCCAATGTAAATATCGTGGCAAGATGGATTGTCAAGTGGTTTATTCTTTAGAGTTGTTTCAATCAATATATTAGCCCTTGCATTAGAGGGTCCAGAATATTAAAAAAATAATGAAAAATAAATTTGATTACATATAAGACAATTGGTTTGATAATGCATTTCTAAACAATGCAGTACTTTCAATGGGTAACTTACGGCTTTAATAAGTCACCGCTAATATTGGTTATTTTATGCCAATTAAATTCACCGCAAACGTCTTTTGTGTGAGTTTACATTTTCGAGAAAAGATAATTGCTGTAGAATAGAATTACCAAAAAACCCTTTCAATTCTGGCCAAAAAAGTTTACCAAGAAAAATTTGTACTCTATAGTGACAATGATGTCATCAGCATTAAAATCTGACAAGATGGGCACCATTGTAGAATCCACAAAATAAAAGTGTGGCAATCTTGAAATTTCTCCGCAGATAATTTTTCTAGACGAAGACGAAGTGTTGTCGGCGAGCATCCGAGGAGCCAAACACGTAGAGCTTATTAATTCATGGCATATTTTGGGTGTTTCTGTGGCAAAATTCTTCCCCGTAAAACGCCAACTTTTTTGTAGTGTATATATATATATATAATTAACTAATTAATACTTCCTCACAAGATGAAGAGTGTACATTGATTACTCTTATATTGGACAAAAATTTGTTAAATGCTGGGGTATGCAATGGTTTGATTAACATGTCAGCCAACTGAAGATAGGATGACACGTGAGTTGTTGCAACTTGTCCCTCAGCTACCTTATCACGCATTAGATGGCAATCTAATTCAATATGTTTCGTTCTTTCGTGAAAGATGAGATTTGTTGCAATGTAAATAGTTGCTAAGTTGTCACACTAGTAAAGAGTTGCGGGCTTAGAAATCTAAATGTGTAAATCAGTGAGACAATATTTGATCTATGTAAGCTCACAAACCACAGGCGCCATGGCCCTATACTGGGATTCCGTAGAAGACCTTGATACTGTAGTCTTCTTCTTTGATTTCCAAGAGACAAGTGAATTTGCTATGAACACACAAAAGTTGGTAGTCAAATGCTTGGTGTTTGGACAACTTGCCTAACTTACATTCGAGTATGCAAGCAGTTCAAGCCTTGAATTGGCTGAGAAAAACATCCCTTGTCCCGGTGTTCCTTTCACGAATTTGATCACTTTCAGTATTGCATTGTAGTGTGGAACACATGGTGATTCCATAAATTGACTCAAGAAGTGTACACTTTGGCTCAGGTCTGGTCGAGTGTGTGTGAGATAGAGTAATTTTCCTATAAATTTTCTGTATAGAGATGGTCTCGAAATAACTCTCCCTTATCTTTTCTAAGTTTTGCATTGGGTTCCATAAGCAAGCTGAAAGGTTTTGATGCCAACAATTGTGACATTCCCAACTTACTTTCAGAAATATCACGTAAATTGAAGAGTCAGGATATGTAACCCATGAATACATATATAACCCATCAAGTCACTATGCCTCTTCACCAAGCAGGTTCTTTCTTAACCTCTTTATACTCGTTTCTATAGCAAAACATGTTCATACTAATTTCAAAATATTGTTAAAGGTATTGTCCAGATGGCGTCACGTAGACACCATTTAGTGACAAAGAGCCATCAAAGCTCAGGGACAGGCAACACCCAATACGAAGTCCCTCTTTAGATAAGGTAGATGCATGTTGCCTCATGACCTCTAACATATAATTATATATAGGAGAGGCATAGTCATCAAAAAAAGAGTATTCAGAGGGCCCTTAGGGCTCGCCTGAATCTCTCCGAGAGTAATGATAGATAAAAATCAAACAATGAGATTCTGAAAAATTTTAGTAAGTGCGCAATTAGCATAACAAAAGCAATAATAATATATGCAAGTTACATGTAAATGTGTGACGACCCAGAATTTTGTACTTTATTTTATTTAAATTAATTAATTATTATAGGGGTGATGGAAGTATTTTATTTATTTAAACACTTGAAGTTGGGCTTTAAAATTGAGCCTTAGAAGCATAACTTAGGATATTGGCCCAAATTAGTGTATCAAACCCCATAAGCCCATGAAAATGATCCATGAGTTAACCAAATCCATGCATGGAGACATATGTCACCCTAGGAAAGTTTTAGTAAGTCTCCAAAGACTAGTAGGTGTGAGGAAAAAATACTAGTAGTTGGAGGGTTGACTAGTTGTTTATAGAAGGAAGAAGTGTGAAAATTCAAGATGAGATTTTCTCATCATTGGCTAACTAGGTAGGCGTGTAAGGCAAGGAAGAGTCTTCCAATTGAGTTTTCCTAGGTGGATATCAAATCTAAGAGGTTGACTTGTACTAGATCTTGTAAGAGTAGAGGATTTGTGTGTAGGGAGATCACTTGGAAGATGTGTGTGTGACAAGTGATAAGTGGAGTGGTTGTGTCATTGGGAAGATAAACCTTAGTTGGAGAATGAGGAGTCTACATGTGAAATGGAGAAGGGAAGCCAACCTTGCTTCACTTTGAGTCTCCCTATGCAAGCCTCACTTTTGATGTGACAAAAATATATTTAGTGTAAGAAAATCCTTAGAGGACTTGTAAAGATGTGATGGTGACAAGGATGCGACTATTTTTGGAGAGGAAGAAGTCTTCCAATTTAGTCTTCCTAAGGAGCATGCCATATCTAGGTGAGTGACACTTGTAAGATATGATGGAAATAGAAATGGGAACAAAGAGAGGTTTCGGTGGAAGCACTTAGCCAAACCCTTCATTGGATTTTCCCATGCAATCTCATCTAAATCTAGATGAATGACCATTGATAGATCTTGTAAGTAGGAGTGACAAGGTGATTGACAAGTGATAGAAGGATGTGGTATCATTGGAGAGAGGAAAAGAAGATGAAAAGAAAACAAGAGGATTTGGGTGAGCAAAACCGTAGGCCTTGTTTTTGGTCTTCCCAAAGTTTTGACAAATCTAGGTGAAAGGACATATGAGATTGTGTAGGATTGGCTTGTACTTGTGTGTAAGAGTGTAAGGTTGAGTGGTGATTGATGGGACTCATGAGAGAAGAAAGGAAACTATGGAAGAATTGAGATGGTTTCGGATGAAACCAAGAAAGGGTGTAGCCGAGTATGGCTTGCCCATTCCCCCAAGTTTTGATTCTAAAATCTTAAGGAATGACTTGTGAGGTGAGATTGGTGAGTGTGTGAGGAGTGTGTGAAAAGAAAAAGAGTTTTGGGGGGGGGGGGGGGGGGGGGGGGGGGGGCTTGAAGCCCATGCATGTGCCGGCCATAGGAAGAAAAAGGAAGAGTTTTCAACCTAAAAGTGATATAGATTTAGGCATGATGTGATCTAGTGATAGAAGTCACTCAAGTGTCTTTCAAACCTATCAAATGTCAACCCTAAAAGGTAAGGAATGAGTGGCCTAAGTGCCTAGAGTCTCACTTGGCCAAATGGCCCTATGCCCTTGTTCTTTTCCACTTGTTTGTTTCACTTTTTCACCCACACACCTCCATCCTACACACGGCAACAAGTTCTCCCATCTCACTCTCACTTTGCTTCTTATTCTTCTATCTTCTAAGCACCAAAATACCCTAAGTTCAATAGAATCAAGCAAGCATTCTTGAGTGGAAGACTACTTGAAGAGGTAATGCAAAAACCTAAGCTATTTCAAGAATAGAAAGCTAGGTTAAATCACATGCACACACCAAGGCCTATATCCTTAATATTTTCTTCTGAACTATATGATTATAAACTATTTTAATGGATTATTTTTATATATTTTCAAAGCAAATCTTTGCTACTTGGAGTATTGTAAGTGCACTTTTATCTTGATCTTACCATTTCTTGTATATATATTGAGTGAATGTGTTTGTATTGGTTGTTGGATGTATGAAAATGCTAGATTAGGTTTTTCTAAAGAAAATGTTTTGTTGCTATAGTGGAAAACCCATGCTTAATCCATATAAATCTTTAGGCTTGAAATTTGAATATGTTGGTGGATCTAGCTAAGTTGTTGCAAAAGAAATGAAGCATGATGATATGATATATGATGATGGTAGAAATGCATGCATGACTAAGATTAAGTTTGTTAAGTGCTTGGAGATGCTAGGCTAGGTTCTCTTGAAAGAAATGTTTTGTTTATTTAGTTAAAAATCTATGCTTAGTCCATATGTTATTGTAGGCTTGAATCTACATTGTGTTGATAGATTTAGATAATTTGGTGCAAAGGAAAAAGAAGCATGTTAATATAATATAGTGATCAAATGCCTGTATGACTAAGTTGGAGTGCGCTGAATGATTTGTGATAGTAAGTTAGATTTGCTTAAGGAAATGCCTTGTATGTTTAGTTACAGATCCATGCTTAGTAATGTATATTATTCTAGGTTTGAGATTTACATTTTTTTTTTGGTGGATTTAGTTACTTTGTTATAAAGGAAAAAGAGAGCATGATTAGTACAATAAATGGTGACAAAAAAGAGAGCATGTTAAGATAAAGTTTGGAGTTGAAAAATATTGGATTGGTGCATATAAGGGTTTCAGTTTTAAAGGTTTTAGGGTTAAGCTTTTAATTGATTAACTATTCTTTCATATGATGATTGAGCCTTGAATACTTGGAGAGAGTTAGAAGCAGGAAAATTTGGAGGATTTCGTAGCATGATGTTTCGGTTTCACATGTATGATTTAGTGTGCTATTTTGGTGGAAGGAAAAGTGATGAAAATACTAATCCTAAGGACAATAGGGTTCGGTCAACCTCTCTTAGTGAGGCTAAAATAGTTTAGTTAATTTTACTAAGGTTTAGTGAGTATGTGGAAGGAAACAGAAGGAAGAAACTCTAGGTAGTAACCAAAGAGGGTCTCGGCCCAACCATAGGGGTGGAGGTCGAGCACCCCACTCAACTCATTAGACCCAATTTTGTGCTTGTATATGAATGGTGAGTTGAATGATGTGATGTTTGATTTATGAAAGAAGATGGCTAAGTGTGCACTCGGGTTCGTCTCGGGTTTTTGCATGATTAGCGTCAAAGGTTTGCATGTCACATGCATGAAGCACGAAAATCATGTTTTTGGAGTCAAACATGTTTGCAAAGGAAAAGAAAAGAATTAAAGTTTTTATAAGAACCCCAAAGGCTAGGATGGGGTAGTGCCCCAGTGGAACTCCCTATTCACTCAGGAGTGATTAAAGTTGAGTGAAAGCCCCTGGGTCGACGAAAAACAGTCGGTGGACCATGTATGGCTCTAAAAGGTGTCCGGAGCGTGCTTGCACCTAAAGCTAGTGGGTGCCCAAAAAAAAGCGGTGTTGGCTTCGGCCTTACCGATACAGAAAAATTTGTAGTTGCTCGGTGAGTGATCAATTGCCAAGTGATGAAGAGCGCGAAAGGGCACGAAACATAGCTACTTAGGTTTGATACGGTCACCGGGTGCTACGGTAACTAGCAGGAACACACGGTGCATAGGGGAACCATGAGGTATCCAAAATGAATAGTGACGGGGAAGGCGATACGTAACTCTCGTATCATTGATAAGGACTTTTACGACATGACGGGGAAGGCGATACGTAACTCCTGTATGACTAATGTGACGATGGTGAAGGCGATACGTAACTGCCGTTGAGGTCAAAGAATGATATGAATATGATAAGTGGCACCTAAGATAAGAAATGATGAAAGAAACAAAAAGTTTTTACGAAAAAGGGTTTTTAAAGCATGAGTCAATGATGAACCATTTTTATGAAAAGCAAGTATATGAACCCAGGTTGAAAGAAAGTCAAGTTTTTATGAAAGTCTTCATGAGCATATGCTTTTGCTAAGTCATTAGTTGCATATGCATGACATATGTTCTGTTTGTTATTCACTGATATGTATGCTTGAAATGATTTTGTTTAGATAGTTGTGTACTTACTAAGATTTCTTGAATTCTCACCCCTTTATATTTCCACTATCGTTCCTTGTGGGGACGATATAAGTTGTTTCAGGAAAAGATGACGTCGACGATTATGAGACTCGGAGAGACTCTCTATACCACTGATGGTCTAGTGATCTCCCCACCTATTGACGTGGTTGCGGGGTCAGCGTTTGGATGAGGATGTTTACTTATGTTTTATTTAGATCTTAGAGGTTCCTGATGTTTTGGGAGAGTATATATATTTTTTGGAGACTGATACACTTAATGATATTTAGTAATATGAAGTTTATTTTGGAATCTTAAATTTGTTATACCATGTGACGTAAGACAAAATTTTAAGTTCTTGCTTGACTTTAGAATGGCTTGACCTTTTTCGTTGCAAAAAATTTCCTATTCACTTCGTTTAGTTTAAATGCATACTTGAACGTAAATAAGAACGAGGGGTGAACTTCTTTGTGTTGTTTATCTCTGACGTCTCGGTTTGCGTCCGATCCTAAGCATGACCGGGGGCGTCGACAAAATGCACCTGACATGATCATAGGATTTATTGATCATGACTTATATATGACTTATGCATGACTTATACATGACTTGTGCACCTCTTTATAAAAATATGCATTTTTTTAGAAAAATGACTTAGTTGACACAAGTGCACATTTTTCGTGAAGTGACACATCATTTTGTGAAAATCTTAATTTCATATTTATATTCTTGTTCATATAGATCTTAGTTTTAACTACGACGGCAAATCAAATTGTCTTCACCGTCGGGTTTCTTAGCATGACGGCATATTGAATTGTCTTCACCGTCAACTTCCATATTCACGTCAATCATCTGGCAAATCGAATCGTCTTCACCGCCAAGTTATGTCAGTCATATGGCAGACTAAATCGCCTTCACCGTCATGATACGACTTTCATTTTACGATGGCAGATCGAATCGCCTTCACTGTTGACACATCAATTATCCACCAGATCGAACCGTCTTAATCGTCATGATGCGACTTTTCATAATCTTATTCTTTTTTTGTTCTTATAAAAATTTCATAATCTTATTTCTTAAAAAAGACGATATGACCCAAAACATGAATTCTTGTAACGTAATGAGACATGTATGTACTCTTAGACTTATTCATGCATACTATATGTCTTCATGTGTCGTGTAGTCATATAAAATATACGTTATCAACACATAGCATACATATTTGCTCATACTAAAAATTATTATTCAAATAAAACATAAATAATTCACTTGAAGAATAATAAAAGTAACTTAATCCTAACCTTAATATATTTTTGGCTGAGTACGATAAAATAAATTCTAAAAATTATTTTCCTTTCTTTTAATCCTACTTATCTTTCTCTTAGCCTATGTTAAAACTCCACAATTTAACCACACTAACCCTTAGTCGAGACACATATTCCTTTGGCAAATTATTTTCTTCAAGTGTTTCCTTCATCCAATAACCATTCCACCACCACCACATCTTACACTATTCTTCAATAAATTTAATAATAATATTACCTCTCAATCACTCAATGATTTAAATAAATCACTATACAAATTACTTATAAATTTAAAACTCAAAGCACCTTTAGGTATTCTACTAAGGCCAAACCTTTGCAAATCTCAAAATTTAACTTATTTTGTTAACCAAACTTCACCTATCAATTCTCTAAACTTCCATCCATAGTTCTCTAAAATAAACCTTTGTTTTACAAAAGATTTCCTCCATATTCTTCCTTATTTTTCCATAGAAGGACTTATCACACTAATAGGTGGAATTAATCATACAATACGCATGATATTCACTCAAAGAGAGCAACTAGTAACATGTTACATCTATATAAATAAATAAATACTAAAATTAGGTTACATGTGCACTTACAAATCTCTCCAAGATATTCTACTTGTGAAAGAGCTTTGCCTTTGAAAATTCTTTGGAAAATTCTTTGGAACCACACCTAAAAGCCTTGAAGATGGGTTGGTAAGGTAAGTGAGTATATGAGAGAGTGGAAAGGGTTTTGTTTTTACTTTGGCTGTGAGTTTCACTTAGGAAAAAGGGAGGGAAATTTATACCAGCTTGGTTGACCACTTTATATAGAAATTAATAGGAAAATTTCTTAAAACTCCACATAGGTCTCTCTTGCCATGTGCCATATGTCCCTTTAGGTTTAGGGTAATCATCCCACTCCACTTAGACTTGGTTGGCAAGCAAAAGATCAATAGTTAATCTTGTGACACATAAGAGAAAATGTCAAATCTTGGATATGCATATCATCTCATTTTTGAGCAACCAATCTAAGATAGGACAAGAATTGGATTTGGCAACCTCCAATTCCCCTTGCTACCATTCGAAAATCATCTCAAGCTTAAGTCCCTAAAATGTCATATGTCCATACACATGTCAAACTAATAAATTGGTTAAAATCTTTAAACCAAAGGGTGGAAGAAAATCCAAAAACACTTGGATTACACTATGCCGTGCCACATACCCTTCCTTTAGGCCTTAGTATACTCATTTCCTCTCCTTTTGACTTGGTTGGCATTAGAAATGACCTATGCTTATCTTAAACTAAGTGGTGCCACTTGTCCTTACACATGTCATGTTATCATATGTAACAAAAACTATTTAATACAAAATACTAAGTCGGTTTCTACACGCCAAAGTCGGTGCTCCCTTGCTTTCTCTCTTTTCATTTTCGTTGGCCTCATTTAGGTAAGTGACAAAATATCTTTTCCTCATGCTTACTTACTTCTAGACAAGTTTACCTCATGCCATGTGTCCTCCCTTGACCTTGAACCAATTAGAATTTTCTTTTAACTAAACATAGCCAAAATTCATCCAAGAAATATTTTCAAATGTTTTGATTCTTCTCTTCTTCCAATCATCACTTGCCACCTATGAATTCTTGTCTACCAAGTAAGATGAAGTAAAATGGATGAAGTTCTTTGTCTCCCAAGTCCAAACCGTAGCTCCCTTTAGCTAAAAACAATCACTTTTGTTTTACTCTTCAATTCCTAGTCAATAGTTTGATTTATGCCAAGTGTCACCATTCATATATTTTTTTCAAAAACATGGATATCTCTAACACATTTCTCATAACCAAAATCCTCAATAGAAAATATCCATAGTTTTTGCTACCAATTGCCAAGTATTACCTTAAAATAAATAACATCTTTTCTTTCTATGTGGTCTTAAGTGTCACTAGCAACATAAATTTTCAAAAAGTTCCTAATAAAGTGTCAATAATAATTCCAAAGTAAATTTCAATATCCCAAGTATGATAAATTAAGTGGAGAAAATATCGAGTCGTCACAACAATCCTACCTCCAAAAGAATGTACAACCTATACTTTTTTTTGGCAGAGTTGTATTCCATCCTTAGTGTGCCCCACTTTCATTCCAAGGAAGTAGTTTGGGATGCCGAGGTCTTTGATCTTAAACTTGGTCTCCATGAATTTCTTTACAGTAGCAGTGGCTTCATCATTTGAACTCATCAGTTGTAACACCCCGCTCCGACACCAAGCTTTCTTCAAATATATATATATATATATATTTTCCGAGCGACGCGGTTATTTTATTTACATTCCTAATTTATTGTATGATTTCCTGATTTATTTTATTTCCTCTTTCCTCTCCATAATTATCTCACATTGCCGTAATTCCCATGCACGTATCTCCTCCTTCTAATTGCTTGGCAACCGAATAGAACGAGTATTTGGACATTTCTTCCTTTCCTAAAATAGTTTTGCCTCCATCAAGCCTTTCTTTCCCGCTCTACGCTTCCTTAGGGTTTTAGTATCATTATATATATCTATGCGAAGGAAAACCTTAGTGCCACAACCCCTTACGCACGTAGCCTCCCCCTCATGAATGAAGAAAGCTTCACGCCGCTGCTGTCCTCTGAGGTGCCTCAACCTTGCTCAGCCACTGAAAGCCTTCGCATAACTCAGCCTCGTCCAAACTTAGCAGCCTTGAACCCACGGTGGAGGAACTAGCCGCTAGCCATCATCGAAAACATCCCCTGTTTTTATCACCCAAAACAGAGCATCTCTTACCGCCACTTGCTCCGTCTAGCTTGGTGCCACCAGCCACGGCAAGGTGGAATCACCAACGTCGTGTAGGAAGACCCCAGAAACCGTCGACCTTGCCACCACCCCTGCTACACCACGTACTGCCAACCACCTCGCAAGGCTTTGCCTCACGTCGGATATCACCGAGAAACAACTCAGCCACAGCCCCAAACACCCTCTGTTTTACTCCACCCTAAACAGGCGATCTCCTTTTTCCTTAGTACCGTAAGCCACCAGCCACCGTTTCTCAGTTGCAAACTCGCTGCCTTGACCACCGTCTCCCAGCCCTGTGCAAAAACTCTCGGTAAGCACGTTCCTTCCAGCGGGTATTTTTTCCTTGCGAGAATTTGAGCATGTGTTTTTGCATGTTTTTATTTTCGGTAGAGTTATAAGTTGGTACTTTGGTGTTCCTTCAAAATGGACCTGGACAACCACTTTTTGGTCTAGTAATTATGTTCTCTATAAGCGGGCTCATTTTTATTTCCACTATAGGACCGTAAACCTTGATCTGTGGTGTTTTTTTTTTTTCGTAGCGCCTTGGCGAAGTTTGGTAGGAAGGTTGGATTAAATCAATTACTATTATTATTTTGTTTATTTATTTATATTGAGCTATTTTCAATAAGAGTTGATTTCAGCCCTTCCAAACTTGACAAAAATTTCCAAAGAAACGACGGGGTTTAAATTATCTTTGATGTCTTTTTTTAAATTTCTATTATTTGGTATTCTTTTGATCTGAGTCGTTTAAGGAAATTTAGAAGTGTTTAGAATTTGCGATATTTTGGGGTTGGAGAGTTTGTTACTTTAAAGTGTGTAGGAGAATTGGTTATTTTATGGTTCTAGGCTCAAATATTAAATACATGGTTGATTTGAAAATTTATGGAAGTATGCGTCAATTTTATAGGTGGCGACTAATTTTTGTTCAGCCGTGTGGAGATAAATTTTGAGAAGCTAAGAAATTCAGGTAAGCGGGGTTCCTATACTAGACTTTACATTAAACATATGAACTGAGATTTATTTTGAAAAATATGCATGTTTTAGTTACGAAAAGAAATTTTGAAATCACCTCAGTTTTGTTTCGCATATGCATAAGAAATCGTATAAGAATAAAATATTTTCTGGCATGAACTGGTGTAGACATGAGCTATTTTTGTTGCATTCTATTTTTTGAACTGAAAAAGAGCGAATATGAAAATTTCTGTATAAATGATAATTATGATCTGATTCTGTTCTTGTTTTGGAAAAATTCTGTACTCGGGTATGATATGATATGATTTCTGAAACCTCTGGCATGACATTCTGGTTCTGTTTCACTTTGTTTAGTCCTGGGTTGGTACCAACTATTCTGTTTCTGGTGCACCCACTTTGGTTACAAAGTGGTTTTCTGCGTGGTCTTTCCTGTGTGCACACTCGGGATTCCGAGAATAATAAGGGGAAGATTCACATTCTGTTTCTGCTCGGTTGGCCGCCGAGGTTTGCACAATCCTACCACGGGGGTTAAACATGGTATTTCTATTTTGATAAGACGTTTCAGTTATGCTATGCCAAAAAGGATTTTTTTTTTCTGTTTCTGTTTATATTAAACTGTCGCTCTGATTTTTGATAATAAAATCTGCTTCTGCATTTTTCTGAAAAGTAAGAAATATTTTATTCTGCATTCTGAATTTTGGTAAATGCTCATGTTTGCACACTAGTATATGTTCTTTGCTTACTGAGTTGTGGATAACTCACCCCCTCCTCTAATAACATTTTTCAGATGGTGCAATGCATTATCAGCAAGGGTAGCCATTACTAGAGAAGCTTGGTGATCATAGGAGAATAAGTGCTCGTGGATACATTTTTTCTAGTCGTAGTAAATATTTATCTTCATTGATATTTCTAGTATGTCAAGTTTTGGATTGTTACAAGTATTTGAAGTCATTTGATTTGATTAAAGTTTATGTTTAGTTTCTTGGAGAGTTTCATAAATATTTGTTATTTAATTATGGAGTGTCCTTTTTATATTAGTCGGTTATTGGAGAATTTGGAATATATGAATTGGTGTTTTGGGATGATTTGAGAAAAATGACCTAACTCTCTGGACCTTTGGGAGCGGGGCGTTACATCAGTACTATATCGTCCACATATACAAGGAGGGCCCCATATACAACGCCTCGATTAAAAAAAAAAAAAACTATGCATGCATCTAAACTTACTAATTAAGTGTAATGCAGAACGCAACGAAAATGGATAAATCTTCAATACATGCAAAGAGATCTAATTCTTGCATAAATAGATCACATGGCATGTTAAAACTATATCCTTCATAATTTTTCATTTACAAAACATATCGAATCCAGAACTTACATAATCTAGTTAGTTTTCTTCTAACAAATATCATCTCTTACTGCCATCTGATACCCTTGCTATTCCATTTGATCACGTACGTAAGATCATTCTCTTAGGAGAGGAGTATTTTGTAGGACCCTTGGGGCTCCTCCGAATCTTCTGTAATGTCTGAGTCTCATGACAATTTATTACTCCTGCAGCACCATCTATCATTCCATAAGGAATGATAGATAAAATATAAAAGAGTGAGATTTTTAAGAAATATCAGTAAGTAAACAGTCAACGAAATATGGCATAGATGACATAAGAACTTATCATACATGTCAATGCTCAGAGACATATATCTTATAAAAATGCTTTATGAGACTCATGCATGACTTAAATTTATATTCTTAATGGACTCATTCTATCATACTTAAACTCTTATTTCTTTTCTTTCGTAACATTGTGTGTCTTACTTGTCTCGTATCATCGACAGGCGTCCTCATCGAATATTTCTTATTTCGTATCATCGACAGGCTTAGGTCCCTGCCGATTTTCAAATACTCGACAGGCTTAGGTCCCTACCGGTTTTCAGATACTCGACAGGCTTAGGTCCCTGTTGGTTTTCAAAAATTCGACAGGCTTAGGTCCCTGCTGGCTTTCATATCCTTGACAGGCTTAGGTCCCTGTCGGTTTTCACATACTCGACAGGCTTAGGTCCCTGTCGGCACGTCAGTTATGCAGGCGTATCGCTGGCCCCCGTCATGACGTGACTGACTTATTAATCTTTCCACTTGTTAAGTTTTCTTAACGTATTTTCTTAAAACATACTTCATGACACATATATGTGACGTAATGTAACATACGCATAAACTTAGACTTTTGACATACATATTTTATGTCCATATGAACCTTATAACATGTGAGAACATTTCACAAATACATGCCATGTCATTCTTTCTTAAAACCCATCACATACTAGGACATGCATGTACTTTTAAACTTTATGTTGTATGCACATCCAATACAACATATATCATAGAGACTATACCTATTTTTCACTAATAACTTTTCTTATTTGAATCATCCACATTTATATAAAGAGAAGCACTGAATTTAAACATAAAGTGTATCTCGCTTGAGCCAGATATCGAGCGAGAGTCAAGCGAAGTCTCGGGTTGCACTTCGCTCAAGCCAGACAACGAGCGAGGGTCAAGTTAGAAGTAATCAGGGTGTCTCGCTCGAGCCAGATATCGAGCGAGAGTCGAGTGAAGTCTTGGGTTGCACTTCGCTCGAGCGGAACATCGAGCGAGGGTCTAGCGAAAGTTTATTTTGTTCTTCGCTCAATCCATGGGTCGAGCGAGGGTCGAGCGATATCATGGCTCATGGGGTTTTTCAATCTAAAACATGCAATATTTTCACATAAACCTTATTTTTACTTATTAAAACATAAATCTATGTTCTCATAATTTTCTTAGCATTTTCCATGACCAAGAAAACAATCCATAATCTCATAGATTTCATTTCAATCCTATAAACAATGATTAGGCTCAAACAAGTAACATACATGATCTAATCATTAATTCACTTATTCTATGCCAAGATTAGGTTAAATTGTATACTTACAAGTTTCTCCAAAGCTTGAAGTGGTGATTGAACCAAGCTCCTACAAATTTCTCTTCAAACTTACTCAATAGCACACTATGGTAGTGTTTGGAGATTCAAGGGTTTTTAGGAAGGCTTTTCTTTGTTTCTTCTCAAGTTAGCCGTGTGTTATTGCTCTAGGGAAATAAGAGAACCACTACATATATATATATATATATAGATGAGGGAGGGGCGAAATCTTAGGCATAAGGGGATAGATTTTCCTCAAGGTAACCGGTTTCCACCCTTAGAGTCGTGTATGAGCTTCCAAGCTCTTTAGGCTCATCATCACCCCTAGAGCTTAGGCTTAGTTGGTCCTATCTTCATCCAAGGGTCATGTTTGTACCACTGATATGCCTATCTTGATCAATGGTTAGAATCATTCCAGCACATGAAAGGAAAAGACAAAGTGACAAAGTAATATAATAGTTTCTTCAAATAGGGTGTATTTGTCCACTTTAACCCCAAATAAATCCTTGATTTGGTTCTATTATTAGAAACCTCACAACATGAAAGTTTTAGATCATCCTTTTAATAATCTATAGGATTTTTAATAACCTTATTCCGAGATCAAATGAGAGAGATATTCTTAATACACCAAAACTTGTCAAAACCACCCGAGAAACCCAATCTGAGTTCTCCATTTGTTTTCCTTTATTTTCTTACCCATCAAGGCTTCTAGATCAATTCATCTCCTCATGACACATACTCTTACATATGTCAAGATCTCAGGAAAATTGATAGCCAATCATAATTATCTTCACATGGCCAAATATAGGACAATTCATCTAAGTCGGTTATCAATTGGACTCAACCTAGGGCTGTTCACTTCACACCAGATTTAGTCCTTTATCTGCTCATTATCTTCAAAAAACCAAACCATAAAAGTTCTATATCTACTTCTTAAGGTTCTATAGGAACTAGAATCACTTCATTATGAGCTCATATTATCAAGTTATGAGTTTTCCACTAAAAGTCGACAAATAAGCTCGAGAATACCAATCCGGGCACACCAAGTGTTTGGTAGATATTCCTTCTTGTTTCACACGAAATTCTCTAGATAAAATCTCCTCATTTTCCACATATATACACACTTTTCCAGATCTTAGGCTAATTGAGAAAATAATCCAAAGACTTAATCTTATTCAAAGTCTTTAGTCAACTTCAAAGTCAATGCCTATCTATCTCCAATTCAAATCTGCCACTTCCATCTTCATTTCTTATTTGATTAATCCACATCTCTTAAAACTTAAAACATTAAAGTTGTAGATATTCATCTTAGGTTTCTATAGCTTTTTGAATCACTCAAATCCGATATCAAATGAGTAAGTTATGGCCGTTTATCAAAATACGTCAAATCTCTCCATATATCTCGCTCGAGCCAGACATCAAGCGAGAGTCAAGCGAGATTTCGGGTTAGGTACTTTTTTCACCTTAAAACAAGCCACCTTTGTATCCAACCCTACTCCTAACCTTCCAACATAAAAAAACTATATACCTATATCCAAAGGTTCCTTGAAATGATTTTAAAGAAACATAATCATGCCACATATGAAAATTAAATGGATATTTAAAAATTCGGATTATGACATTGGTAGTCTTGACAAATAGGCTGTAATCAGCCTTAAATTGTGAGAATCCAAATTCAATTAAGGAAGAGGTTAGCTTGGTAGTCCATTGTCTTGATGCCTATCTCAAGCCATGAGGGTTTTTTTGTAATCTACACACTTTACTTGAGCCTTCTTCCGGATGTCTTGATGGGTGATGCATATAAATTCCCTCCTCAAGTTGGCCATAAAGAAATGCATTATTTATGTATACCTGTTGGAGATCCCATCCTCTAATTGTCGCTATTGCAAGGAGACACCGAAAGGAAACCAATTTAACCACGAGAGAAAATGTGTCATGGAAGTCTATCCTTTCGCGTTGAGTAAAACCTTTTGCAACTAAGCAAGCCTTGGCTCGCTCAATTGTCCCATTTGCCTTGAACTTATACTCGTAAACACACTTGCAATCTATCGGTTTCTTATCTAGAGGTAAGTTTATCATGGTCCACGTCTCATTACAATCAAATGCTCCCAACTCTTAACTCATTGCTATACACCAAATGAGGTCTTGGGCAGCTTGGATGTAGGATGTAGGCTCGACATGTATGGATATGAAGGTAGTGAAGGCCTTGAATTTTGGTGACAGGGAATCATAAGACAACGAGCTCGATATGGGATAAGAAACTTTTGAATTTTCAGAGATAGAAGGAGAGGAGATTTATACCTTGGATGCTAATTGAGAGGATTTGAGTGTGATGGGTTATTGACAATGAAAGTCTTGTAAGTATGATGGAGCTCTCCTAATTCTGTCAGACCTCCGTGGAATTGCTTGGGGGGCAACATCAATGGAGGAGCTAGAAGGTGAGGTGGTAGCAACATTGGCGAGTGTTGCACCAATAGGAATGGGTTCAGTTGGTTTTGAATCAGTAAGGTCAAGGAGATTTGTGATGTTTTCCATGGGAGTTTGAGACATTCTTCACGAGTTGGTGTTTGAGAATTATCAAGTATTGAAGTAGGCAAGCTAGTGAGGTCGAAGGTGACATCAGTGGACTATCTTAATGGGAAAATATCTTCATGAAAGTTTACATCACGAGAGGGGAATATTTGGTGACTATTTATGTCAAGTAATTTATAGCCTTTGACACCATAAGGGTATCCTAAACATAGAAACTTTTGAGCGCGGGCATCAAATTTAGCTTTTGCATGGCTCAAGGTTGATGCAAAGCATAAAGATTCAAAAACACGTAAGGGAGAGTATAAGGGTTTGGAGTTATACAATATCTCAAAGGGAGACTTGTGCTCAAGATTTGGAGTGGGGGTTCGGTTTATCAAATATATAGTTGTCACTATGAATTTATCCCAATATTTCATGGGAAGATTGAATTGGAATTTCAAGGCTCTTGTTATATTCAAAATATGTTGATATTTTCTTTCGACTAATGCATTTTGCTGTGGGGTTTCAACACGTGAGTTGATACAAGATCCCTTTGGTTTGATAAAAATTAGGCATTTGAAATTCCATTCCGTTACTAGTTTGAATGATTTTAACCTTGCTTTTGAATTGATTTTCAACAAGAGTACAAAAATCTTAAAGGGCACCTCTTGCTTTGGATTTCGCCTTCAATAAATAAGTCCATGTGCATTTACTAAATTGATCCACTATGGTTAAAAAAATATTTAGGGCCACCATGTGCTTGTGTGGGATTGGGTCCCCAAATGTCAATAGATACCAACTCAAAAATTTTGGTGGCATTATGTGTGCAGTGTGGAAAAAGGCAATCTATGTTGTTTGTTAAATGGGCAGATATTGCATGGAAAATGTTCATTAGCCAAAACCTTAACATCAAATTTGTCATTTAGAATGTATTGAGTCATGGAACTATGTCCAAGCCGATAGTGGCACAAGGTGAAACCATCAAACTTGGTGACAACAATAGTATTGACAAGTTTTGGAGGAAAAATAGTTTTTTAGGGAAATAAGGTGCGAAAATGAGAATCTAATGCAGCAAGATTAATTGGTTGGTGTTAAAGATGATACAAGCCATCATATACTCTCCCTCATCTAGTTGTCATCCAAGAAGAAAGGTCCTGGATATAGTGCCAATGCTGAATCCAAGCAATGATAGATCATTCCAACGCTCCCATGGAGCAAAGAGAGGGTCGGTTTCAGAGGGTCGGTTTCAGAGGGTCTTGGAATTTATCCCAATATTTCAGAGAGTTTTCCTCAGACATTGTTGCTTTGGTACCGTAAAAGAACTAGCATAGAGAAGACAACATGAGAGTGACAAACGCAGAGAAGGTGGTAACGAAAACGTAGACAGATGTGAAAAGTCTGCTTCTATATTTCATGCACATTTTACACAACATGATCTCCTATTTATAGATAAAACAAAGAATAAAAAATAAAGACAAAAACAATACAATTACAGCCTGCTATTTTAGTACAAAGCAAAGATCATTTCCCTATCTTATTCAGTGTTCTCGATGCATCTTTCATATGGTGGAACCGCAATAATTGTTGATGTTTTTCTTGGAAATTTCAACACAGGGTGAAGAGGAGTGATCAAGACTGGAACTCAATACCATATGGAATAGAGCTTCATGAGGTTGAAGTCAAATTCAAGATGGCAAAGAAATTTAGGGAAAAATTTAAGGAGAATAAACTCTGGAAGTTAATACCTAAAGAAATCCCACATTACCTAAGAAGAAGTTTGTCCTTGGCTTTATATGAGGCATCATCTCTCCTTCCTAACAAGGTCTTTTAGAGAAGGGTGCATGGACTTCTTTATAGTATTAGAGTCAATTTCCAGCAATGCGCTTCACTCATTGATCTAATGAGGTCCACTTGTAGAAGCATGAGAATGATTGGCCCACAACTGAGGGCGAGTAAAAGAAATTCTACATTGTCTAAAAAGGAGCTAATCTTGAGCTTTACATAAGGCATTATCTCTCATTCCTAACAAAACCTTTTAGAGAATGGTGCATGGGCTTCTATTACACAAAATCTAGAATTAACTTATTTTTAGGACTCAATCAAATTAGTCCACTTACCTTATGTATAGTTTCCATACTTAGCTCATTGTACATCGATTTGTTTGTAAAGTTCAATACAAAATATACATCAATTCAGTAAAAATCCTTCTTCCTCTTTTCATTTAACATGGTATCAGTCTAAAGAAAATGATCCAACCACACTGCCATGGCCAACCTCCCCACCCGACCCATCCTTTCCCCTTATCTGCTTCACCCCTAAGATTCTCCTAGCCTAATTCTCGTCAATGGCCTCCTCATTGGTGACAACTACCCCTGTGACGACCCCGAATTTCCCTAATATATTTTTATTTATTTAAATAAATAGTGCAAAGGTGATTTGGGTAATTTAGTGGATAAAGCCCTAAAAGGCGGGCTTAGAAGTAGAAGGCCTTAAAACCATAACCAAGATTTTGGGCCCAAGTGAAGATGACAAGCCCATAGGCGATGAAGTGAAATCTATTAGTCCACCCAAGCTCATGCAAGAGGACACATGTCAAGCTAGGATAATTTTTGTTAGTCACCCAAGACTAGTAGATGGAAGAGAGAAAAATACTAGTAGGTGAGAAGGTTGACTAGTTGTTTTGGTTGGAGGAAGGAGAGAGAAGATCAAAGATGAGATCTCCTTATCTTTTTCTACCTAGATGGGCGTGTGAGGCATGGGCACATTGCCAAAGTAGATCATCATAGGATTTTGCGATATCTAGCCAAATGATTATACAAGATTTGATGGGTTTTTAAAATGAGAAAAAGGGAGAGAGATTCGGTGGACTATAGCCGAATACTCTTGGGGTTTTCTTACAAGCTTTTCCAAATCTTGAGGAATGATTACTAAGGGATTTTGAGAAGACAAGTGAGGGCTTGATTGGTTGATTGAGTGAGTGATGGAACAAGTGGAAGAGAAAAGAAAACTCATGGAGAGGAATGGAGGGCTAGCCAGCCATGGTGAATCATGGTGATTCATCTAGAAAACTCATGGTGAATCATGTAGCCAGCCACTCTCTCCCCTTGTGTACCCTCTTTTTGCTTCCAAAATCTAGATGAATTAGACATATGAGATTGTGTAAGAATAGATAAGACATGAGTGTAAGAGTATGGAAGGGAATGATGACTTGAGATGTTGATTGATGGATGCAAAGAATGGAAGGAAGAGTAGGAGAGTTCGGGTGAGGTGAGTAGCTGACTCCCCCTCCCTTTTTAGTATCCGCTTTTCTACTAAATCTAGACAATTGGATTGTGTAAGAGTGATAGGACAAGTTAGTATAAGAAGTAAGGTGAATAGTTGATTGATTAAACACATGAGAAGAAGGAAAAGAGAAGAGGAAAGGAAGGAGTTTTGGTGGAAGCATGGCAAGGGCCTAGCCGAAAGGTACAAGCCCCATTCCCCAAAGAGTTGATCATGCTATCTATTGGATGGACATGTGAGTTGATGTATGAGTGTGTAAGAAGGGATGTGAGAGAAATGGTGTGCTTGACACCCTTGATACACGCCGGCCATAGGAAAAGATAAGAGTGAGTTTCTCATCCAAGTGTGGGCTAGATGTAGGCTTGATGTGATCAAGTGATGGAAGTCTCTCAAGTGTCTTTCAAACCCATCAAGTGTCACTCCAAGTTTAGGATAAATGAGTGGCCTGGGGTCTAGGAAAGCCTCATGGCCGAATGGCTTTGTTCACTTTCTTTTTGGTTGCCTCATTTGGTCACCAACACACACACACATCTCCCACTACACCTCACGGCAATTCATCCTCCCACTCCACTCTCTTTGCTTCATTTCATCCTATCACCTAAGTATCAAAACACTCTAAGCCTAGAGCAAGAAGAAACAAGTGGTCTTGAGAGGAAGAATCTTAGAAGAGGTAAGTGGTTTTGTTAAGCTAATACAAACCTAGAAGTGTAGGGAAGAACAATCCCTATATTCATATAATCTTTTCTAAAGAAAATCTCCTCTTTGAAAATAATATGTTCTTAGTCTAATCTAATAAAATATTTCTTATGTTTTCAAAATTCATCTGAGCTAGCTAGGAGTATTGTAAGTAAATTCTTATTTTGCCTCTAGCATCTCTAGTATATTTTTGAGTGAATATACTTGTATTGCTTGATTTCTTGCTTGGTATGCCATGATGAAACTTTTTGGTAGAAATTTTATTTTTAGTTAGATGCAAACCCATGCTTAAAACCTATGTTCCTTTTTAGTTGAAAGTTATAATATGTTGATGATTTTAGTAGATTTTGTTGAGGAGAGAGTACTATGATACATGTAAGCATGACTACGTTTAAACTTGTTGAATGTTGGGTGATGTTGGATAGATCATTTGAAGAAGCACCTTGATTATTTAGTAGCAAATACCTTGTTTGTTGAAATGCCATGCTAGGATGAATATTTATAAAATATTGGTGGATCTAGTTATCTTGTTCTTGGGATGATATTATTATTATTATTGATATGGTGGATGGCAAAGAAATGCATGCTTGATAAAATAAAAGTTTGAAGCTTGAAAAAGAGAGAGAGAGAGAGAACATGCCTACAGAGTTTTCGGTTTGTATAGCTCTTGGAGTCTAAACTTTTATAATTTAGTTTCCATTTTTATGAAATATTTGAGTTTTAAAATTTTGGAGAATTTAGAAGCACACAAGTAGGAGAAACCTCATGTGTATTTTCGGTTTCCACTTAGGTGTTCAAGTATGATACTCGCTTGGAGGAAATAAGGTATAAAACATTGAACCTAAGAGCTATAGGGTTTCGGGTTGCCCTTCTTGTAAGGTTAAAAATTTGTTGCAAACATAGAACTATAGCCTAGAAAATGAAAGGAAGATGAAGGAAGGAAGAGAACTCCAAGTGGTAAAAGGGAGGGTCTTGGCCTAACCCCTAGGGGTGGATGTCGAGCATCCCACTTAACCCATTAGAACCAACTAAGTGCTTGTGCATGAATGATGAATCAGATGATGTGGGGTTTGTGTGAAAAATGACCAAGTGTGTACTCGGGTTCGTCTCCAGTTTTTGCTTGTCAAGTAGTAAGAGTTGCATGTCCCATGCATAAAGCACGAGAACCATGTTTTTGAGTCAAGTGTGTTTTCAAAAGAAACGAAAAATAATTTAAAGTTTTAGAAGAACCCCAAAGGCTGGGACGGGATAGTGCTCCAGTGGAACTCCCTGTTCACTCAAGAGTGGCTAAAGTTGAGTGAAAACCCCTGGGTCGACGAAGAACAGTCGGCAGACCATGTATGGCTCCAAAAGGTGTATGGAGCGTGGTCGCACCTAATGCTAGTGGGTACCCTAAGAACGGTGTTGGTTTCAACCTCACCATATAAGAAGTTGGTAGTTATTCGGGGAGCAATTTCTGAGTGATGAATAGAGCGAAAGGCACGAAACATATTCACCCAGATTTGACACAGTCGTCGGGTGTGACAGTAACTAGCGGGGAGCACACGGTGCATAGGGGAATCATGAGATGTCCAAAATAAGAAGTCATGACAAAAAGAAAAGGGCTTTCGAGCAACAAGAATGATGTGTATATAATAAGTGGCACATAAGATAAAAAAAGACGAAAAGTTTATGAACAAAATGTCTTTTTGGAAAACATGAGTCAGGAAAGTTTTGCTATATGATTTCATACAACAGAAATTTGAGAAAAGACAAAGAAGATGAATTCTGTCACGAGCATATGCATTGAACTCGTCATGAGTATCATATTGCCCTACATGTATGCATTTGCTTGTTATTCGCTTAAAAGTATGCCTGAAATTCTTTTGTTGAAATACCGATGTACTTACTGAGATTTCCTCCGAAATCTCACCTCTTTCTATGTTTTTACTATCTCTCCTCTTTGGGAATGATAGAAATAGTTGCAGGTAATGACGGATCAACCGAGTATGACTCCTGGGATGACACCTCAGACCCCCAGGGGCCCGATTGAATCCACCGTTATGGGGCCAGTGACTCTGAATCTACTGGGCCGATGGGCGGAGGAGTCACTGACAATGGCGACGTACTGTTTTAATGGCCTACGCCCTATGGGGTGTTGTTTGGTGTTAGGAGTAGATGAGTCCGTTCACTTGGGATGCATGTTTGAGTCGCCCTCTGGGGTGATTTGTACAGTAAGGCCTAGTTTGGATCCGGACTGTCTTCGCTAGGGACTCAATCTTAAGGAGATAAAGAAGGAGTCTGTATGCTAAACTTAGTGGGCGGTGGGAATCGCCCACTTTATTTTGTAAAGCCTTCATAGCTTATATTTTGAAAGTTTTCCCACTTTTTGGAAGTTTTCTTTTATGAATCTGGACATGTTAAGGAATATTTACTTTGGATATGTGTGACGTTTATTTTGGGATTAGTAGTGAAACCATGTGATGTATGATGTAGAAGGCTTGACCTTTTTCCACTGTGAGAATCTTTCTTCGATGTTTAAAAAAAAAATGTACCCACATGATATGATGAGGGGTGAACTTCCTTCCATCGCTCATCCCCGATGTTTCTATTCACATGCGAACCCAAGCGTGGATTGGGGCGTCGATAGCGGTGGATCAGAGCAGTTAAGTCTCTGGGTGGAAACCACAAATCCTAAGAAAAGAAATCACATGTTATAGGTTATGACCTTTTAGTATTAGGCTTGAAATATTTTGGAGGACGGGTTGAAGATGATGATAGTTGCTGTGGTAATCAGAATAGAATACCGAAGTTTGGGTAACTCATGTAAAAATTCTATGCTTTCAGGAGAAATATGGTAGGAGGAAGGCGTCGTGCTCTTACCCCAAGGCCTGGGGCACCTCCAGGAGGAAACAATTCGAGTCTTGTCATCCTTACGATGGGAAATACGTCAACGATTACTTCCCCTAGAGTCGGAGAAAGGGAAGTGCAGAATACCTCAATGGATGGAGGGCATGCCATAGCTGAGGCTATCCGTCAGATGACAAAATTGGTAAAAACCCAGATGGAACAAGGCAGATGCCATCCAAACACCGGCGGAGGAACGTCGGGTTGTCCCTATGAAAAGTTTCTAGTCTACCGGTGCCCAAACTTTATAGGAACGGAGGGAGCCATGAAATCAGATCGATGGATTATGGACCTGGAACGTACCTTTGAAATTAGCGGGTGTATGGAAACTCAGAAGGTACAATATGCTGGACACCTGCTGCAAGGAGAGGCTGGACTATGGTGGGATATCAAATGGAAGCTACTAAAGGAGGAATTGGGAGAAAACTTGGACCCCACCTGGGAATGATTTAAGACAGAGTTCGATGACCACTTCTTCCTTGAATCCATCAAACAGCAAAAGGATATGGAATTCGCCATACTGGTACAAGGGGGCATGACAGTGAATTAGTACGCTGCAAAATTCATGGAAATGACGCAATTCGCTTCTCATTTGGCATCCACTGAGAAAATACGAGCGAAGAAATTCAAAGATGCTTTGCAGCCAAGAATTCATAACCAAGTAGCTTGCCTGCGAATTGAAAATTTCTAGGAGCTAGTGAATGTGGCAGCTATTGCTGAGGCAGAACAGAAGAGTTTGATTAACCAAGTGCAGATGCATAAAAAGATAAGTTTTCCATACTCTTCCGGAAAGGACGCAGGCAAAAGAAGAAATGTCTTCCCTGCGGATAAAGGGAAAGGTAAAATAAGCGGGCTCAGAGTACCAACATCCTCATCGCCCTATAAAACATGTGGGCGACCACATCCAGGCGAGTGTTGGGTGGCGACAGAAGCCTGTTTCCGATGTGGTCAGACAGGCCATAGAATCCGTGATTGCCCTCATATAGTCACTAGCGGGACTACGTCACCAAGAGGAAAAGCGAAAACTCCCGTGAAAGCCAAAGTATATGCCATTACTTCCGGAAAGGTAGACATGGAAGATGAGGAAGCCATCAACGCAGGCATCATTACTGGTAATGAATTGGACCTTACCTTAAATTAAATTATGAAATGATTTTTTTTAGCTTGGTAACAGTAGGAAATTTTTATAGGGGAAATCATTTTGATGCGTAATGTAGTATATGCATTGTTTGACTCTAGAGCGATGAGATCCTTCATCTCCCATGATTGCATGGGAAAGTGTAAGTTAGAAGTAGAATCATTAGATCAGAAGGTGCTGGTAGCACTCCCTGATGGAAGAACGATAGGCTGCCAGCGGATGGCAAGGAACTGTCCATTGGAGATTGCTGGCGTAAGATTAAATGCCAACTTGATAGTTTTTCACCTATTGGGATTTGACATAATACTGGGAATGGATTGGCTATCCAAGCATTACGCCAAGATTGATTGTCGCAAAAAGGAGATAACCTTTGAGCTGCTAGAAAAAGAAAAGCTGCGTTACGAGGGAGAGATGGTTAGTTCGATTCCTTCTATTGTGACAGCAAAGAGGGTAGTGAAAAACCTCAAAGGAGAGGCGAAAGCATTCTTGCTTATGTCCTCCAATGCAATAGAGGATACGAAGAGTATTGAAGAAATTCCAGTGGTGCAAGATTTCCCTCGAGTATTCTCAGAGGATCTGCCTGGACTACCTCTAGATCGCGAGATTGAATTTACCATCGAATTGGAACCTGCCACGGCTCCGGTTCATAAGGCACCATATCGAATGGCGCCAACAGAACTGAAGGATTTGAAAACACAGATAGAAGAATTATTATCAAAGGGACTCATACGGCCTAGCTCGTCGCCGTGGGGAGCCCCAATATTGTTTGTAAAGAAGAAGGACGGGACGATGTGGATGTGCATCGATTATAAGGAACTTAATAAGGTCACCATCAAGAATAAGTATCCGTTATCACGAATAGATGACCTGTTAGATCAACTACAGGGAGCGACGGTGTTCTCAAAAATTGATCTCAGATCAGGATACCATCAACTTAAGATCAAGGAGCAGGATGTACCCAAGACTGCTTTTCAAACTCATTATAGACATTTCGAGTTCTTAGTTATGCCTTTTGGACTTACGAATGCCCCTGTAGCATTTATGGATCTGATAATCAGGATTTTTCGATAGTATTTGGATAGTTTTGTCGTGGTGTTTATCGATGACATCTTAATATACTCTCGAAGTGATGAGGAGCACCAAGAGCATCTGAAGACCGTGCTGAGTATTTTGCAGGAGCATCAACTATATGCCAAACTTAGTAAATGTGAGTTTTGGCTTCGAGAGGTTAAGTTTCTGGGTCACGTTATTTCTAGTAAAGGAGTGGCTGTGGACCCGGCTAAAATAGAGGCAGTGACAAAATGGCAGAGACTGACAAGCGCTCATGAGTATCATATTGCCCTACATGTATGCATTTGCTTGTTATTCGCTTAAAAGTATGCCTAAACTGATTTTGTTGAAATACTGATATACTTACTGAGATTTCTCCCGAAATCTCACCCCTCTCTATGTCTTTACTATCTCTCCCCTTTGGAAATGATAGAAGTAGTTGCAGGTAATGACTGATTAACGGAGTATGACTCCTAGGACGACACCTTAGACCCCCAGGGGCCCGATTGAGTCCATCGTTATGGGGCCAGTGACTCTAGATCTACTGGGCCAATGGGCGGAGGAGTCACTGACAATGGCAACGTACTGTTTTGATGGCCTACGCCCTACGGGGTGTTGTTTGGTGTTAGGAGTAGATGAGTCCCTTCACTTGGGACGCCTGTTTGAGTCGCTCTCTAGGGTGATTTGTACAGTAGGTGCCTAGTTTGGATCCGAACCGTCTTCGCTGGGGACTCAATCTTAAGGAGATAAAGAAGGAGCCTGTATGCTAAACTTAGTAGCTTATATTTTGTAAAGCCTTCGTAGCTTATATTTTGAAAGCCTTCCCGCTTTTTGAAAGTGCTCTTTTGTGAATCTGGATATGTTAAGGAATATTTACTTTGGATATGTATGACATTTATTTTGGGATTAGTAATGAAACCATGTGATGTATGATGTAGAAGGCTTGACCTTTTTCCGCTGCGAGAATCTTTCTGCGACGTTTAAAAAAAAAACGTATCCACATGATATGACGAGGGGTAAACTTCCTTGCGTTGCTCATCCCCGACGTTTCTATTCACGTGCAATCCCAAGCGTGGATTGGGGCGTCGACAACCCCAAATGGCAAAATGCCATGAAAAGAGCCCTTAATGCCAAACACAAACTGGTTTTATCGATGGCACCCTCACACCCCCTGAACCTACCACACCTGAATATACTTAGTGGAATCAAATGAAAGATATGGTCCTTACCTGGATTCTCAACTCAATCAGTTATTCCCTTTTCAATTCCCTCAAATACCATAGCGATCACCAAGATGTTTGGCTCGACCTCTATTCCCATTTCTGCCATGGAAATAATGCCCATGTATATCACCTCAAATTAGCCCTCTCCTCCATGCAACAAACCACAAATTCTGTCCATGATTATTACAACTAAATTTAACAGATTTGGAATGAACTTGGCCATTTCCAAAACACAACTGACCTCAAAGACTTGCAAAAGCAAGCTAATGATGAACGTGCTTTCCGATTTCTTCTCAGGCTCAATGATTCTTTTGCTCTTCCCACACCCAAATCTTGGCCATGGATCCACTTCCCTCCATAAGCAAAGTCTTCTCAATCTTGTTTCAAGAAGAACAACAGAGACTCATCAATCTTCACCGATCATCCTTGGAAACAATGGGAATGGCCACCCGCACCACTGTTCACCCGCACCACTGTTCACCCGCACCACTGTTCACCCATGACCCCCTCTAAAGTGTACAACGTGTGGCAAATATGGTCACACGCATGACCGTTACTGGACCATTGTTGGGTATCCTCCAGGTCGAGAGCCTCACACCAAATTGCAGCCGTCCATTTTAGGGCAACCTCCATCGATTGCCAACCTCATCTCTCTCACTCCATTAACTTGAAGTTCGATCCCTGGGTTGTCACTGGAGCTCTATCAAAAACTTTTCAGTCTCCTCGCACCGTTGCTGTAATAGCCCTAAAAATCTTCATCTTGATTTAATTAATTAATTAAAGGTTAATACACAAGATTAGTGGTAATTGGTGAAAGAACAAAATAGGCTTTGAAGAGATGGGCTTAGGAATGAGACCTTTGGGGAATGGATTAAGTGAATGGGCCAAGAGAGCAATGGTGAGTCCAAAAGCCCATAGAATGAGCCCATGGCCCATCAAGCCCATAGTAGAGACACTTGTCAATTGAAGAAAAATCCTAGAAAATTATCCAAACACTTGTAGGAAAATCCTATTTGGTGGAGGTTGACTAGTAGTTGGATACATGCCATGTAGGATTGAGTGTAGGATCTCATGGAATGATTTTTCCTACCATGGAATCTTGGAGGTACAAGACACCATCCCTTGACTTGCCAATTGAGATCATGGTGTAGGGAAGTGACAAATGGCATGAGGAGAAGCAAGGATGAAAGGGAGCTAGGTGGTTTCGGTGGAAGGCCATCCGTGGGGTGCAATTGGAGAATCTCATGGGGTATGGCCACTAACAAGTGATAGGACAAAGGGGAAGAGTGTGTAAGTGAATAAAGTACATGTGTAAGAGAGTATGGTGATGTGAAGAGAGGTCTGGTGTGAGTGTAGGTGGTTGAAATGACAAAAACTAGGAAAGTGAGCAAAGTGGGTTTTCGGTGGAGCTTAGCTTGGCCGGTCATGCCTTGCTCAAATTCCAAAAAGCATGGCTTTGGAATTACTTGGATGGACATATGAGAGGATAGGGGAATGATGATTGAGTGAAAAGCAAGAAAATGGATGCTAGAAGCACCAAGGAGTCGCCGGCCATAGGAAGGAGAAGGAGAAAGGAAAATCACCAAAGCATGGCCAAGATTTGATCTTGGAGTGGCCTAGAGTTGTCAATCACTCCATCTATCATTAGCCATACCTAAATATGATGAGAAGTGTACCAAAGACCCTAGGGAAGAGAGCTGGCCGTGTGACCCCTTATGCAAATCCCTTAAGCTCATTTCACTTGGACACATGCAAACACTCCCATTTCCTCTCCACCTCTCGGCCAAACTCACTCAAGCCACTTCTACTTTTGCTTCTTCTCTTTTCACCACATAATTTGAAGAACCCTATAGTAGTGAAGCCAAAAAGCAAGAGTGTGGAAGTGATAAATTCATTGGAGAAGGTTAGTGACTAAATCCACACAAGTTTAGGAAGAACACACACACATGTGACACTTTGTTTTGGTTAGAAGGAAATAGGGTTTCTTTTGAGTTTTATGTTCATGGCTAGCCTAATAGGAGATTTTATATGTGTGATTTCAGATTTAAGCTAAAGTCTAATAGGAGTGTGGTAAGTATACTTTCACCTTTTCCTTAACAATTCTTATATATAGTGAGGTGATCATGCTTGTTGGATTAATGGTTGCCATTGCCATGTTTGGATTGAATTGATCTTACTTGTTTGTGATATGAATATTTTTGGATAAATCTATATGATGAAATAAGCTTGGAATGTGAGTAGAGATGATGGATCAAGAGTTAGTTGCAAAAAGAAAGGAAAAGCATGATTATTTTATGAAATGATGAAATTGATGCATGAAGGATTTTAGTGTTAAATATTAAATTTGGTGTTGTTAAGGTAAAGATTTTATTTGAGGAAATTAGTGATGAAATTGATTTATTCAAGGAGCATATTGTTGTGAGAAAATGAAAATGGACATGAGAATAAATTACATGATTGATATGAATGGAAATGGTATATGCTTGCATATGGAAGAAGTGAACACTTGTGTATGATGTATAGTAATGTTTAATTGGGATCTTATGATATTTATGGTTGAGACTTGGAAGATTAAAATTATATTGCTTTGTGGTGACTTTGTTTAGTTAAGCTCATAGAAGAAACTATTAGAAAAGGAAGTTTGAATAGACTAATGGGAGGAACTCCCTAAGCTAGAAGGATGAATGGAAGAAATAGAAATAACTAAGCTTGGAGGTGAAAATGGTTACTTAGAGAAACACCAAGGTTTCGGTTACCCCATGCTAAGGAGGGTACTTGATTTAAATTGACGCTTTGAAAATTGATTGGAGGATAATTGGAGTCAAATGATGAAGGAAAGCCCTAGGAACTCCCTAGGAAGATTCGGCCATGATGGGTTGGAGATGGGCCTTATACCCCACTTCAATCCTAGGCCCATCTTGGGTATAGAACATGATGACTAAGTAGGAAAATTATGAAGTTATCCCAAAAGAGGGAGAAAAGAAAATGAAATGTGAATGCACTCGAGCTTGTCTCGGGTTTTGCACGAAATTAAGTGAGCATTGCATGTCCCATGCATAAGTCATGAAAAGAAGGTTTTTAAAGTCAAGCATGTTTTTAAGAAAAAGAAAAGAAAAGAAAAGATGGAATTTTTGAAAGAAAAGAAAAGAAGTAAAGTTTTATAAGAACCCCAAAGGCTGGACGGGGTACTGCCCCAGTGGAACTCCCTGTCCACTCAGGAGTGTCTAAAGTCGAGTGGTAGCCCCTGGGTCGACGAAGAACAGTCGGCGGACCGTGTATGGCACCAAAAGGTGTCCGGAGCGCGGTAGCACCTAACGCTGGTGGGTGCCAAGGACGGATATGGTGTAAGGACCTGCCGTTTTAAAGTTATAAGACGCACTCACATTAAGGTGATGCGGTAACCAGCAGGGAGCACGCGGTGCTAGGGGAACCGTGTTGTGTCTCATACATGTTAAGTGAAAAGTCATGACAAGAAGGGCTTTCGAGCTATAAGAAAGATCTGTTCAAGATAAGTGGCGCCTAAGAAAGAATGAAAGATACGAAATGTTTTAAAGAAATGTTTTGAAAAGTAATGATGATATGAAAAGAAGTTTGAAAGAAGAAATCTGCACGAAAGTTTTATGAAAAGAAGTCTGAAAGAAGCAAGTCTGTTTAAAGGTTTTCATGAGCATGTGCATAAGTCAGTCATTCATTGCATGTGCATTAGTTAAGAATGTTTTGTTCACTTATCTGTATATTTGAAATGTTCAGGTTTAAGTGCTAGTGTACTTGCTGAGATTTCTCCCGAAATCTCACCCCCTTTTATTATCTCTACTATCGCTCCCTTGGGAACGATAGAAGTCATTGCAGGACAGGACGGATCCACGGATTACGACTCTCGAGAAGATGGGTCGGACCCTCATGGGCCCGACTAAGGCTGAGACTGCCGGGCCAGTGACCCTAGACCTGTTGGGTCAGTGGGCGGCAGAGTCGCTTCCTATGGCGACGTATTTTTTTGACGACCTACGCCCCACGGGGTGCTGTTTGGTGCTAGGAGTTGACGGGCTCCTCCACATGGGACGCCTGTTTACGTCATCCTCTGGGATGATGTGTGACGTAGGCCCAGGACTGAGTCTGGACCGCCTTCATTATGGCCCGGATTTTAAGAAGATAAAAGAAGAACCCGCCTATTAGTATGGTTGGCGGAGGGAGGAGTGGATCGGCAGCACCTTATTTTGTATTCACTGATGTATTTTGTGGAAAAATCTTCCCGCTGTTTTGGGAAGTACTTTTGTATAAAACTGTTTACATTGGTGACTTTATTCTGATATATATATGCAAGTGATGTTTAATTTGGGTTTTATTTCGTTAACCATGTGATGTGCGACAAGCGTAACATTTTGTCGTTTATTTATGGCTTGACCTTTTTCCGCTGCGATATAAAAAAAAAAAAAAAATATCTGTGTATGACTTAAAATAAGGCTCTCACACGTAAAGATGAGGGATGACTTCCTTGTGACGTTTGTCCCCGGCGTCGCAATTTGCGTACGAACCCAAGCGCAAGCTGGGGTGCCGACAGTTGCAACCTCTAATTGATCTTTCCCCTTCAAAGTTCACTGGTAACCTCTACTCCCATCTAATTTCTCCTTCAATCAGCGCTTCCATTAGGTGATAGACAGTGGCACGAGTCATCACATCTGCCACCAATGCGATGCCTTTGCCAATTTGAAGCCCCTTGCCTCTCCTCATAGTATTCTACTTTCCCCAAGCCAAGATATCCCATTAGAGGTCTGGGTTCTTGCATTCTCTCCCTTTTCTCACATTAAAACATATTTTTTTTTGTTCCACTTTTGTCCTTCAACTTATTATCAATTTCCCAAACTGTCCTTCATAATTCTTGTGTTATTACATTTTCTTCTAACACTTGTTTATCTCAGGACCCACAATCAATGAAGTTGATTGGAGTGGGTGATCTATGCAATGGGCTCTATGTGTATTGCCCCAACCCTCCCATGATTTTTGCTTTTCAATCTACTGCTAATAAGACCTTATGGCATCAAAGTCTGGCTCATCCCTCTAGTTTTACCATTTCCAATATTTTTAATTCCCCTTGTATTCTCTCTGAATGTGATGTTTGTGCTTGTAAGCACACAAGGTTATCTTTTTCCAATCATGCCAATAAAAGTGACTCTCATTTTAATCATATTCTTTGCGATATTTAGGGTCGTTATCACACCGCTTCTTTATGTGGACCTCATTATTTTCTTACAATTGTTGATAATTGTTCTCACACTACATGGATATATCTTATGCACTTTAAATTTGAAGCTTACACTCACTTAACGCACTTCTTTGCCCTTGTCCACAATCAGTTTAATACCACTGTCAGAATTATTATAATTGATAATGGACAAGAATTTCTTTCTCACCAATTTCAAACATATCTTCATAATCACGAGATCATTCATGAACGTACCTATGTTGAAACTCCTCAACAAAATGGCGTTATGGAGCATAAATATCGGCACCTTCTCAATGTTGCCCACAGTCTTCATTTCCAAGCCCACTTGCCTTTATCCTTTTAGGGTGATTGTGTTCTCACTATAACCTATCTCATCAACCACATCCACCAGTCGCACTCTCCAAAATAAATTACTTTTTGAAATTTTGTTTAATCAAACTCCCAACTATGATCATCTTCTTGTGTTCAAATGTCTTTGTTATACACAAACCCTCAGTGCTCACTATGACAAATTTTCCCCTCGTGAGACTAAAAGTGTCTTTCTTGGCCATCCAAGCACACATAAAGCATACAAGCTCTACAATCTCGATACTCAATCCATCTTCTATTCTCGAGATGTTACATTTCACGAAAAAACATTTTCTTTCCAGGATCTCCCTAACACTCCCTAACAGTCCCTCACTTCCTGCTCCTATCATTCTTTTTCTCGTCCCTGAACTTGTTGTGTCTTCCTCTCCATCCCATACTTCTCCTGACCCTCCCAACCCTTCCGACTCCTAGACCTCCACAACCTCCATCCTTTGTCTACTGTTCTTCATATATCCATTTTTCTCCATCACATATTACTTATTTGACTGCTCTTACCTCCTGTACTGATCCTCCCTACTATTTTGATGCTATCCATCATCCTCATTGGCATGAGATCATGTCTACTGAATTTTGTGCTTTAAAGGATAATTCCATTTGGACTCTTGAGCCTCTCCCCTTGGTAAGAAACCTATTGGGTACAAAAGGGTTTACAAAAATAAAATCAAAGTCGATAATCGAGAGGTACAAAGCTCGTCTTGTTGCCAAATGTTACACTTAGGTTGAAGGAGTTGACTATCATGAGACTTTTGCTCCGGTTGCCAAAATGAACAAAGTCCGTTACATCCTGGCAGTCGCAGCTAGCAAAAATAAGATTATTCATCAACTCGACGTCAACAATGCTTTTTTTGCAAGGTGATCTTGATGAAGAAGTCTACATGACCCCACCATTCGAATATTGTCCTTAAGGGGAGACCCACATTTGTTGCCTAAAAAAATTTCTCTATGGCCTAAAAGAAGCCTCCCAGAACTGGTTTTTTAAGCTAACATATGTGCTTTTTGATACAGGTTTTAATCAATCTCAAGTAGACCATTCTTTATTCACTCTCATCACTTGCACCAGCATCACCCTAGTTCTTATTTATGTTGATGACATCTTGGTTGCTGGTAACATCTCTCAGATCGAGGTTTTCAAGAAAATTCTCTCCAATCACTTCAAAACAAAGGATCTTGATTCTCTGAAGTAATTTCTTGAAATTGATTGCTATATTATTCGTGATAAAATTTGGACCTCCTCAAAGTTGTCCACACTTTTTCAAAGGAACAAGTTGCCGATACCTTCACCCAAACTTTAGGACATAAACTGTTTCATCATTTCTTGCGCAAGTTGGGCATTACAGAGTATTGACAGATTTCTTACCATACATGCACAGAATCAAGACTTACACAAAGTCTGGAATTAACTTATTTTCAGGACTCATTCAAATTAGTCCACTTACCTTATGTATAGTCCATACTTATCTCATTGTACATCTATTTATTCGTAAAGCTCAATACGAAATGTACATCAATTTAGTGAAAATCCTGCTTTCTCTCTTCGTGATGCCATTGCATTTCAAGAGGCTGAGTTGGATTCAAGAAATCAAGATCTTTTCATTGACTCAGTATAAATAGGAATGAGGATGGCAAGAAAAAACTTAGTGGAGCCATAGTCAAGATGGTAGAGAAAATTATGCACCTACCATTGATGCACATGATTGAATATTGGAACTCAATTCCTTAAGGCAGAGAGTGTAAAAAGGCTAGAGTCAAATTCAAAAAGGTAAAAAGATATAGGGATACAAAAGATATGATACAGTCAACACTTAATGCAATAGAGCTTAGCGAGAGTTGAGTCAAATTCAAGGCGAAAAAACAACATACCACGTTTGCCATTTAGTTTAGCAATGGGGTATTGGAAATTTTGCCTTTTGACAATTGATGATGAAACTGAAACTTTTTTGTGAAATCTAATTTCATTTGAGCAATATATACCACAGAATGATTCGAGTCACATCATCCACTATATGTGCTTCATAAATGATCTTCTTGACTCCAAAAGATGTTGAATTACTCCGTCAGAAAGGAATCATTGAAAATTGGTTTGGTGATGATGTTGTTGCAGGTCCGACTCAATGGTAAGGCCATTTAGGTCATTGTCTAGGGCTCCACCCTATGCAGGGCTCCCAAAAATAAAAGTGATCAGGTTTTTTTTTTTGAAAAAAATAAAAAGCCATCTCATTAAATAAAATTTAAATAATTTTTTTTAATGTGTGCAAGCTCCATAATACTAAATTTAATATTTAATACAATAAATTATTTATATTTTTAATAACTTTTTTAAGATCATTCTAAATTGAGACACAAATTTGCATTAAAACCTCATTTTGTATAAATTGTTGTATTAAATATAAATAAAAAAAATCATTTAAAGATTTAAATAAAATCTCATTTTATTTCATATAATAATTTATATTTTATTATATTATATATAATTATGAATGGCTTGTTTAAATTTCGCCTTAGGCCATAATATACATGATTAAGCTAGCCTTGTGTAGTTGCTTCCACCATAATTAACAAGCTTGGCCACCATATCACCATTTCAACCAGCAACTCCAATATTTATGCTAAAACTTTCCTTGATTTGAAGAGGCATTGCGCCAAAGCTGGAATGAAAGGAAGGCAAAATTGAGGCACAATTATTTCCATAGTCCTTGGGCTTTGCTTGCAGTTTCGGTAACTTGCTTGTTACTCAAACTTGCAATTACACAAGCCGTGTTTGCTATTCTTAATTATGTTTTCCAGAAATGATATATATATATATAAGTCCAAAATACAGGCTTATACTAGCATTACTCACTTTGGTCTAATGTCTTAATCTTATTGTTCTCTTAGTTGATGTTATATAATGTTGAATTTAATAAGATTTTAGAACTAAATGAGTTATGTGCGTCCCCGCCAAGTCTTTTGTTTGAGCTACAAATCATCTTTTATAGAATAATAATGTGGAGGACACATCTACTATGCATGCTTGATATTGCATGAGAATTAGCACTAGTCTAAATAGACCAGGGATAGTCATGGAAGTAAAACTTTTTATCAACCCTAAATATTGAAACGACTAATAGCTGAATGTATAATGATAAAGTTTCTTTGAAATAGCTAGCTAGCTTGTGGAATTTTCCAGTACATGAATGGCCATATCGTTCACAAAATCAATGCGTGCATTCTATTGCACAACAAACAACAGTATGCTGGGTAGCATACTCCTAAATAGAATCCCACAATGTGTGTTGGAAATTCATAGTGGAAAGGACCCCTACCTAATTTACCTACTTTCGATAAACTCATGTATTTTTATTTTCCCGTAACAAGAATAGTTTGATCTAATGAAATCCACCTGTTGACAGAAAAATCTAAAGAAGCAAAGTCAAATTCAAGAAAGGAAAACAATGTTCCACGTTTGCCATAAAGTTTAGCAATGAGGTATTGAAAATTTCACCTTTGAGACTAGAAGATGAAAATAAGACATTTTTTCGAAACTTAACTGCATGAGCAATATAGTTCAGATAAGGATTTGAATTATGTCACCGACTATATATGTAATAGGAGTGTTCAACCGGATCCGGTTTGTTGTTGGATCCGGTTATAAATCCGGAAAACTGGGATATCTGGGCGGATATCCGCCCGGATTTATTTTAAACGGATATAAAAATATAATATCCGCCCGGATCCAGTTATGAATCCGAATCTTAATCCGGATACCCGTAACTGGATGTATACGTTGATCAGAATCCGTCTTTCTCAACGTCTCTGGCTCTCTCGTCTCGACCTCTCTCTCGCTTTCTCTTTCGTCTGAAAAGGAACCTAGCTTCTCTCTCGTCTCGAGCTCTCTGTCGATTTCTCTTATTTACTTGGTAACTCTCTCTCTCGCTCTATCTCTCTCTCTCTCGGTTTAGTTGGATTGTGAATCTCCATCTCTTGAAATCGGCAGGAACCCTAGTTTTCTGCGAGGAGTGCGATTGCGAGTTGCCATCCTTTCGTTCCGTCGCTGTTTGTTCCATCTTTCTCTATCAACTCCGAAATAAAGTATGTTAATCTTTCTCCCTCTCTCTCTCTCTCTCTCTCTCGGTTTAGTTGGATTCCTTTTTTCTAGGTCTGTGCTAGATTTTCGCTTGAGTCTGTTTGGATTTGTGTTAGATTTACAGATTAAGTATTTTTGCACAAATGATGGAACATTTTAGTTTTAATTTCATTTTGAATGATCTGGGTTCGTCTCAATGACTCGAGAAACCATTATTGTTCCAAATTTTTTACACAATTTGCATGTTAACATAGTTCTGATTTAACAGAGTTCTGATTAAACATTGGATGATAACATTTATACAAATTTTTTTCCCCTATTGTTTCATACAAAGCAGTTCAAGTGCCTGAGGGCATTATGCTTGTTGGGGAGTCCTGAGGTTACATTGTCTATAGTGTCACCTTCAAGCTGTAATCATATGGCATTTGGCTTCCTGAGAAACCTTAGCTTCAAATTTATGATGTTGGACGTGAGATTATGAAATTAGGGGCCAGTATTGAATGTTGTTATGTACGTTGCTTTGTCTTTTACTGATTGAAAGACTTGCTGCATCTTTGAAAAAAAACCTTAGTTCTTTAATATTTTTCTGGCTTCTAATGCTTTTTTTCTTCAGAGTGAATTTTGTAATCCCTTGTACTTGGCTGTTTTTCATGTTGTCTCATCCCTTCCATAAATAAATGCCATCTCATCCTTATTTGTTGCACCAGATTCTTTTGTTTTTTGAGTGTACCAGCATTCACAATAGTTGTAACGTGAGTATAGTAAGTGTTGAGGGAGAAGGCATGTTTCTGACTCACTACTGTTTACTCAGTTTCCCTTGGCAGAGTTTTTCTCTGGGTAAGTTTACCGGAAGTAAACTGCCGATGCTATATTTTACTGTTCTATTTATATTATTTTCCCATAATTAACATTGTGGCTACATTTTGTGGCTGGGAAACTAAAAATTTTGCAGGTTGGCAGACTCGTTGGGTCTTCGACATTGACTTGCAGTTAATAGCTGAATTTAGATTGCCAACTGTGATTCTGTTTATGCCATATAGAAACTCTTAGTTGCTTTTATTATGGAACTGTGAAATAATCTAGAAGCACCTTGACAAGTGTGGATAAACCAGAACTGCAAGCACCTTGCCACTCAATAGTTCCTCAGTTTTTTCTACATTGATTTGAGTTGCTATAGCTCCTGCCCTCCTGCCCTCCTGGAACCTCCATTCGGATGTGTATGTTGTCCCATCCCTTTCCCCATTCGAAAATTTTGGTGTATACATGACTTTGCTCTAGATGGCATAATGAGTTGCATGATATATCTTCTGGGGGCGAATCTGAGATTCTACAAAATTCCTTTTATGTATGGAATATGTTCATTGGATGGATTGCTCGTCCAGTTTGCAACATGTTTCTTTATTGTGATGTGTTCCAGTTTATTCTCCCTTCCAAAAATGATTACTTTGGCAAGTTTCGCTTGATCTGATGTAGAAGCTCTAGAAACTTAGAAGGAAACCTTGTGAGGATGGAAGCATTTATCACATAATCCATTCAAGGAATAATAATATGATTAATATCCATTTTAGTGCATACCGAGTGTTCTTTGGGCCGCTCTGGTACTTGTAACAGAATCTGTCTCTACATTGGAAGATAAAGCTCAGGAGATGTGTTTCTTTGATGTGTTTAACATATTTTCTTTGGTTTTTCTTAATGCCCTTAGCTAACTCTGTTGTCCACGAAAGTGTCCAGAGCCTTCCTTATTTATTTGTTAGCCTTGGAGAGCTTTCTGGTTGAGATAAGTTTAATTTTATTGAAAGAAACTATTCTAACAGTGGCAGACTTGCAGTAGTAGAGGGGAATTTTCACGAAACTTTTGCTTTCGTTTTGTCCACAAGCTGACCTAATGAGTGATATGATAAGTGAGGAGTTGTCACAAGTAGCTTGGTGTGCTAAAGGAAAATTCCATTTTTAGACAATGTTGTTTGATATTATAAGAGCATCAAGGGGATTTTATGAACACTATGATATTATAATTTTTCCCAAATTTTTTTTTTAGTTTTAACTCTTATTTAAAAAAAAAAAAAAAAAAAAAGTAAAATCCGGTTATCCGATTTTAAAACCGGGTATCCGGATATGATCCGGTTATTTATCCGGATTGTAACCGGATTTAATCCAGGCGAATAACCACCCGGTTTTTAAGATCTGGTCCGGATCCGGTTATGGCTAGATATCCGGATCCGGATCCGGTTGAACAGTCCTAATATGTAACATCCTGACTCAAAAATGTGAGTTTTATTTATTTATTTATTATTATTATTACTATTATTTTTATCCGTATGATTTCTGTAAATAAGAGATACATTCTAATAGTATTTGTTTTGTTTTTCTTTTCATGCTTCACGTGTCTCATTTTGTTGATATCTTAGTTTAAGCCACCTACAAACTCAAAACCTTATCCAACTTCAAACTCTATCCTTCCAGTTGAACTTCCTCAAATACTTCAAAACCCCAACTCAGAAATTATCACAGAGAGATCAGCAAAAATCAAACCGGAGCCTTCTTCCGCTGTTTTCCTATTTTAAAATCAGATACAATTTCAACTCAAACAGTCTCAACCCAACGTCTTTATCCTCTGGTTTTACCTCCTATTTGAAATCCAACTGCTAACAAATACAAACAAGTTTCAACTCTCGACTTAAATTCAAAATCCATACCCGAAATCTCAACCCAGACACTTCGGGAAAACCATTATTTTCTCACCTAGTATCTTAGTTCAAACTGATTTCAACTCAAACCGAAAGCCCTTTCATCATCGAGTCAATTTCGAAACTAGACTCAAATCTCAGTCTCCAGATCAACCATGAAAGCTCCTCCCCTTCATCTATATAACCCAACCCAAGACCCTCAAAATTAACCAAAACAAATCTGAAAACTCACTAGGAGAGCCTCCTGTTTAGATACACCAAAAACAAAGCACTGGCTTAACACCTTGCACCATTCGGCAGCCATAAAAATAGAGCCCTGTTTTCTTGCCCAGCCAGCATAGATTACCACCCTCACATGCTCACCCATCGCCAACCACCACCGACCACCTCTACAATACCAGAAAATTCCACAACCCAAGGAAAAAACCCCTCGGCAGACGGCATCACCATCAAACCGTCGAGAGTCCCCTGTTTTGCTCCACCTAAAACAGAGGAACTTCTCCCCCGGTAAACCAACCAACCCAGCCACCTTCTTTCAAGCCGGAACACCTTGCCTCAGCCACATAGGTCGCCGCCGGTCACCCTTTCAAGTCCTGAGCTGCCAAGCATCTCTTTCCACTCGATGAGCATAGCACGAATCCCATCCTTCCATCCGGACTTTACATTCCCGTAAGCTTGAGCCACTTAGACTGGTTTCTTGTTAGTTTTGATTCCAATGCAGGCCCAAAACGACCCAATTTACCTCTACTATTACCATCTCAAGCGTTTTTTTTTAATATTGTTGAAACATTGAGTGGGCCTTGGGCCTTCAGTCCATTTTATAAAACCCTTGTGTTTTATATATATTGAGTCTATGTTTTAAACTTTGGACTGGAATGTACTTTTAATGGATTTGTATTTTAAATTTTATATAAGCCCAAAAAGAATTATTCTTTTTAGTATTAAAGTTTTTAAAAGTGCTTTTAAAGTATATTTTATTAAATTATATTTTGGTTATAATTTTATGAATTTAGAAGGTTACGATATATTTTATAGAAATTTAGTAACGTTTAGTGTCTCGTATAGATTACGAGGTACGACGTGAAATCAGGAAGTAGCGCTAAGAGGTTAGTAGCATGATCATACTTTTTATGCATGTACGGTAAACATATTTTTTATAAAAATTATTATGTATGTATGACCATCATTTAGGAGCCAGTTTTTACATACCCAGTCTTGATATAAAATTTATGAAAATTTATGCATAATTTATGAGAAGGTTTATGTATTAAATTATTTATGAAACCTCATTTTATACATTAAATTTATTTATGAAAAGTCATAGTTTTATGTGAGAGTGCATAAAATTATTTATAAAAGATCATGAATTCATGTGAGGAAGTATGCATCACGATATGTTATGAAAATATGCGATTTCTATTAAAATCTATGTTATGATAAATATGCAAGTATGGTAATATATGTAAGCGGCCTACGTATGATATGAAGTTGTACCTATATATGGGCATATTGAATTTCTAGATCGTACATGCTGGTAGTGCACCCAATATGTCTTCCTTATGTATGGATTCCACAACCCACGGCTACGGGCAGAATCAGAATCTTTTTAGATTCGCTAACTTTAACTCACGGGAGTCAACAGTGGGTAACGACTTATGATACGAAACGATATGATATGATAAGATGAGCTCAAATTCATGTTCATGTTTTACAAAAAGCTCGTGATTTATGAAAATCTCATATTTGCAGCATCTATGAAAAAGTCACGTTCAACATTTGTGAAAAATTCATGTTCACGTTATTATGTATGTATCTATGAGTATGCATGTTTTGAGAGAACCGATGAGTATTATTTTTACTGTATGATGTGTTACTTATTGAGTATTCGACTCATTTTATTTTTATTTCTATATTTCTATGTTTCCTTTTAAAAATCATCATAGGTGATGTGGATAAGCAACTAGCAGGATTTGACTCAAGGAGGCGATGCAGAGGCCTAGACAGAGTACTAGTTTTATTTTATAGTTTCCAGTGAATAAAATATTTTTTGTAAATACGAGTGATATTAACATTTTATTTTAATTGAATGCTTCCGTTGACTCTCTTTAGTTTTATAAAGAATGTTTTATTTATTTAAAAAAACATTAGTATCTGGTGCATTTTTATAAAGAAAAGTTTTAGTAGCACACTGGCTCCCTAAAATATTTTCAAAATGCTATATTCGGGAGCGGGGTGTTACAATATATGCTTCATGTATGATCTTATTGAATCTCCCAAGGGATGTTGAATTACTCTAGTGAAAAAGAATTATTGAAAATTGGTTGGGTGAAGATAAAGTTGTTTCTACCATGTTTAATAAGCTTGGTCACCATGTCGCAAGCACTACACCAAACGCTGGAATGTATGGATGACAAAATTGATTCACCAAGGTAAAAGGATGGTGGGGTCTCCTAGAGCTCAACTGAGGAGTTTGTTTGCTCTAGGCAAGAATGCTCTCCTGTTCCATTGAGGAGCTCAGTTGTTCTTTTGGCTTTTACTCCAATTCCGCTAGCATAGCTCTCCTTTGTCCTAACATGGTCGAGGATACAGAGGAAATCATAGCAAAGTGGGGAGCCTTACGTTTAACAAATAAGGAAAATGAAGGTTTAGTGATCAAAGTTATAAGCAAAGGGCTAAACACTTCTTGTGAAAAGCTCCGTCTCATTGGCGTTGTGGTCTTAGAAAAATTCATTAATGGAGAAGCATTCAAGAACACAATGCACACAGTATGGAAAGCAAAGGGTAGCGTCCTCTTCAAAGGGGTAGGCACAAACATTTTTGTCATTGAGTTCCAATTTGCTTAAGACCTACATAAAGTTCTCAAAGGAAGGCTTCAGACTTTCGATCGTTATCTAATATGCCTTAAATGCTTTGATGGAAGAATTGCACCAAAGGATCTGTCTTTCACCACTAAGCCCATGTGGATCCCAGTTATATAACCTCCCTTTTGGAGGCATGACAAAGGGAATTAGTCATGATATTGGAAGCCAGATAGGTATAGTGGAAGCAGTTGACACAGATGAGGATTGAGTAGGGTGAGGTCCCTATCTTCGAGTAAAAGTTCAAGTTGATATTACAAATCCCTTAACGCGTCATTTGATAGTTGATATGTTTGATAGCAAATTCTAGATATCTTGTCTCTATGAAAGATTACCTAATTTTTGAATGCGGAATAATCAACCATGGATCTATAGGTTTTCCGTAGTTCACGGGAGATCGAACATTGCATAGCTTTTCACCAATCCAGTATGGTGCCTGGTTGTGAGCTCCTTTGCAAAAAATAATAGAAAAAAGCTCCTTTCAACCCAGTAGTAGGTCTGAATTCTCTAGCTCAAGAGAAGCTGAGCAAGAGGATGAAGAAGAGGCGGGAAGAAAATATTTTGAAAACTTGGGAAAGAGTTCCAATCCTTTAGTTGGGGAAGCACAATCCTAGGAAAATGTCAGGTTGTTAGCCGTCAACTTCGACAGTTCCTCCTGCTGAGGAGCCAACATAGGAGCATCTGTCTTCATTAGATGGCTGAAACCTTGCAGAAGCAATAGCTAGGGAACCAGTGGTCCAAGAGGAGAACCTACTAATTAAAAAGGGAGGTAAAAACCACTATGACAAAGGCATCAAAAGTAGGTACCCCATTAGGAAAACAAGGAACTCTTCTCGAGAACAAAATATTAGTGCACCAACCAAGGAAAGGACATTGGACAGAGCAATACCTGAGATATAGGTAACTTCTATTCTTAGTAACATGGAAGATGATCTTTCTGTCTCTCTATCCCTAAAAGGGATTAAAAAGGAAGTTAAATAGAAAAGAAGTGCTCGGGTTAAAACTGTAAGAGTAGAATAACTTAGCAAAGTAGAGAATAACTCACTAAAGAGGCATGGAAACACATAACCAACTGATCTTTTTGTTCCAATAAATTGAACGATGACATTGGTGAGGGAACTACAAACCATGAAATGGCAGAGGCTGGGTACCAACCCTACCAAGACCAATGAGATGCCTTGTGAGGAACTGTTGAGGGATTGGAAACCCTCAATCATTTAGGATGCTTAACATGCTGATTAAGGATAAGCCCATAACTTGGTTTTCTTAATCGAGACCAAAAGCTCTAAGGAAAAAATGGAAGAAATTCGTGTTAAACTAAATTTTGATGCCTGTATTATTGTAGAAAGTTTGGGAAAAAGTGGAGGTTTGGCTCTCCTATGGAAAAATAACCTTAATGTCCTCATAAAAAATCACACAAGATGGCACATTAGTGCAACAATCTCCAACCCAAACTCCACTGTATTTCTTGGAAGACTATCCAAGTTGTATACACTCCACTGTTATGAATGAAAGTTATTTTTATGAGCAATGAAACCTATGGGTTTTTCCAAAAAAAAAAAAAAAGACAAAATTGAGTCACAATTATTTCAATAGTCCTTGGACTTCGCTTTTAGTTTTGGTAGCTATCATATTGCTTGGACTTCCAATTACACAGACTGTATTTTCCATTATTCTTTAGGTTTTCATGGAATGTCTTAATCTAATTGTTCTCTTGGTTAATGTATTATAGTGTTTAATTTAATAAGATTTTATAAATTAAACAAATCATCATGTGGGTTCTCACCAAGTCTCACTGTAACACTTGATTTAGTGCCAAGTTGTTTTCGGAATGTTTTTAGATTTGTTTGTGCAAAAAACCCATTTGAATTTTGAAATTGTTTTTCTAAAATATACTACCAGTCTAAAATCTCTATTTTGGTGGACGATGATTTTTCTCTTTGGGCTTAATAACTATGTTGAAAATCTTTTTATGGGTCGAGATAATTTTTTTAAACAAGTTAAATTATTTTTTCAGAGTTTGAGTTTAGGCCCAATACAATAAGGCCCATTTATTAATTTTGCACACTACCCCCAAAACATTGGCCCAATTACTCAAGATAGCCCTTCCCAATCACTCTAAAGCCTAAACCTGCGTAATTCAAACCCATTACCCATTGTGCAAGTGTCCCCAAGTCGGTTCATCTGCTTTCACAATGATGACTGTCGACGCCCCAATCCACGCTTGGGATCGCACGTGAACAGAAGCGTCGGGGATGAGCAACGCAAGAAAGTTCACCCCTCGTCATATCATACGTGTACGTTTTTTTTTTTTTTTTAACATCAAAGAAAGGTTCTCGCAGCGAAATAAAAAGATCAAACCTTCTATAACATGCACCACATGGTTATGCTATGGATCCCAAACATAATATCATACATAGCCCAAATTTCAAAATTTACTTAACTTTGCCCAAGTAGTTAAAATAATGCTTCCCACAGGCAGGAAGACTTTTCCAAAAGCATGAATACAGGGCATCACAAAATAAAATGGGTCTTAACACTGTCCATAGAATTCAACTGACGGGTTCCTTCTTCACCTTCTTAAGGTTCGGGCCCCAGCGAAGCCGATCCAAGTCTATGCTAGGCCCTACCTCACATATCGCCCTAGAAGGCGGTCCAAAAATAAGCCTTAAGTGAAGGGACTCGTCAACCCCTAATATTAAGCAACACCCCACAAGGTATAGATCGACTGAACTGTACATGGTCATCTTCAGTGATTCCACCTCCCACTGACCCGGGTGGTTTAGAGTCACTGTGTCGGCGCCCCAGCTTGCGCTTGGGTTCGTACGCAAATTGCGACGCTGGGGACGAACGTCACAAGGAAGTCATCCCTCATCTTTACGTGTGAGAGCCTTGTTTTAAGTTATAGTAAATATATATATATTTTTTTTACTTGCAGTGGAAAAAGGGTCAAGCCATAAACAATCGACGAAACGTTACGTTCATCGCACATCACATGGTTAACGAAATAAAACCCAAATTAAACATCACATACATATACATATATCAAAGCTAAAGTCACCAATGTAAACAGTTTTATACAAAAGTACTTCCCAAAACAACGGGAAGATTCTTCCTCAAAATACATCAGCGAATACAAAATAGAGATAACGACAATCCACTCCTCCTTCCGCCAACCATACTAATAGGCGGGTTCTTCTTTTATCTTCTTAAAGTCCGGGCCATAACGAAGGCTGTCCAGACTCAGTCCTGGGCCTACGTCACACATCATCCCAGAGGATGACGTAAACAGGCGTCCCATGTGGAGGAGCCCGTCAACTCTTAGCACCAAACAGCACCCCGTAGGGCGGAGGTCGTCAAAAAAATACGTCGCCATAGGAAGCGACTCTGCTGCCCACTGACCCAACAGGTCTAGGGTCACTAGCCCAGCAGTATCAGTCTTAGTCGGGCCCATGAGGGTCCGACCCATCTTCTCGAGAGTCGTGATCTGGGGATCCATCATGTCCTGCAATAACTTCTATCGTTCCCAAGGGAGCGATAGTAGAGATAATAAAAAGGGGGTGAGATTTCGGGAGAAATCTCAGCAAGTATACTAGCACTTAAACCAGAACATTTCCAATATACAGATAAGTGAACAAAATATTCGTAACTAATGCACATGCAATGAATGATTGACTCATGCACATGCTCATGAAAACTTTTAAACAAACTTGCTTCTTTCAGACTTCTTTTCATAAAACTTTCATACGGATTTCTTCTTTTAGACTTCTTTTCATATCATTGCTTTTCAAATCATTTCTTTAAAACATTTCGTATCTTTTATTCTTTCTTAGGCGCCACTTATCTTAAACAGATCTTTTCTTATGGCTCGAAAGCCCATCTTGTCATGACTTATCACATTGCATATATGAGATACAACACGGTTCCCCTAAGCACCGCGTGTTCCCTGCTGGTTACTGCATCACTTTAATGCTAGTGCGTCTTATAACTTTAAAACGGCAGGTCCTTACACCTTATCCGTCCTTGGCACCCACCAGCGTTAGGTGCTACCGCGCTCCGGACACCTTTTGGAGCCATACACGGTCCGCCGACTGTTCTTCGTCGACCCAGGGGCTTCCACTCGACTTTAAACACTCCTGAGTGGACAGGGAGTTCCACTAGGGCACTTCCCCGTCCCAGCCTTTGGGGTTCTTATAAAACTTACTTATTTTCTTTTCTTTCAAAAACTCAATCTTTTCTTTTCTTTTTCTTAAAAACATCTTGGACTTTAAAAAACATACTTTTCATGACTTATGCATGGGACATGCAATGCTTACTCATTTTCATGCAAAACCCGAGACAAGCTCGAGTGCATTCACATTTCACTTTCTTTTCTCCCTCATTGGGATAACTTCACAATTTTCCTACTTAATCATCATGTTCTATACCCAAAATTGGGCCTAGGATTGAAGTGGGGTACTTGGCCCATCTCCAACCCATCATGGCCGAACCCTCCTAGGGAATTCCTAGGGCTTTCCTTCACCATTTGACTCCAATTATCCTCCAATCGATTTAAAAGTGTTAAATTAAAACATGTGCCCTCCTTAGCAAGGGGTAACCGAAACCTTAATATTCCCCAAGTAGGCATTTCCACTTCCAAACTTAATTATTTCTAACTTCCTTCCTTCACCTTTCTAACTTGGGAAATTCCTTCCATTAATCTATTCAAAATTTCCTTTTCTATAAGTTTCTTTTATAAACTCAACTAAATAATTCCACCACAAAGTAATATAATTAAATCTTCTAATTTCAACCTTAAATATCATAAAACTCCAAGTAAACATTACTAGTCATCATGCACAAGTGGTTACTTCTTTCCATATGCAAGTATACACCAATTCAATTCATACCAATCATGTATTTTATTCCCTTGTCCATTTTCATTTCCTCAAATAATATTTTCCTTGAATAAATCAATTTCATTACTAATTTCCTCAATTAAACTTTATCTTAGCAACACCAAATTTAGTACTTAACACTAAAATCCATCATGCATCAACTTCATCATTTCATATAATAATCATGCTTTTCACTTCTTTTTGCAACTAATACTTGATCCATCATTTCTACTCACATTCTAAGCTTATTTCATCATAGAGATTTACACGAGAATATTCATATCAAAGACAAGTAAGAGCAATTCAATCCAAACATGGTAATACAATCATTAATCCAACAAACATGATCACCTCACTATATACAAGAATTGTTAAGGAAAAGGTGAAAGTATACTTACAATATTCCTATTAGATTTTTGATTAAAATCTGAAAATACACATATGAAATCTCTTATTAGACTAGCTATAAACACAAAATTTAAAGGAAACCCTATTTCCTTCTAACCAAAACAAAGTGTCACATGTGTGTGTGTGTTCTTCCTAAGCTTGCATGAATTTAGTCACTAACCTTCTCCAATGAATTGATCACATCAACACTCTTGATTTTTGGCTTCACTACTTTAGGATTCTTCAAATTATGTGGTGAAAGGAGAAGAAACAAAAGTAGAAGTGGCTTGAGTGATTTTGGCCGAGAGGTGAAGAGAGAATGAGATAGGAGAGTGTTTGCATGTGTCCAAGTGAAATGAGCTAAGGGAATTGCATATGGGGTCACACGGCCAACTCTCTTTCCTAGGGTCTTTGGTACACTTTTTACCATACTTAGGTATGGCCAATGATAGATTGAGTGATTGACAACTCTAGGCCATTCCAAGATCAAATCTTGGCCATGCCTTGGTGGATTCTCCTTTCTCCTTCTCACTTGCTATGGCCGGCGGCTTCTTGGAGTGTTTAGCACCCATTTTCTTGCTTTTCACTCCATCATCATTCCCCCATCCTCTCATGTGTCTATCCAAGTGATCTCAAAGCTATGCTTTTTAGAATTTGAGCAAAGCATGATCTGGCCAAGCCAAACCCCCACCGAAACCCACTTTGTCCATTTTCCTTGTTTTTGTCATTTCCATCACCTACACCCACACCATACCTCTCTTCACATCACCATACTCTCTTACACATGTACCTTATTCACTTACACACTCCTCCCCTTTGTCCTATCAACTTGTCGGTGGCCATATCCCATGAGATCCTCCAAAGATACCCCACGGGTTGCCTTCACCGAAACCACCCTTGTTCCTTTCTTCCATGCTTCTCTTCATGCCATTTGTCACTTCCCTACACACCATGATCTCAATTGGCAAGTCAAGGAATGGTGTCTTGTACCTCTAAGATTCCATGGTAGGAAAATCACTCCATTAGATCCTACACTCAATCCTACATGGCATGTGTTCACCTACTAGTCAATCTCCACCAACTAGGATTTTCCTACAAGTATTTGGATAATTTTCTAGGATTTTTCTCCAAGTGACATGTGTCTCTACTATGGGCTTGATGGGCCATGGGCTCATTCTATGGGCTTTTGGGCTCACCATTGCTCTCTTGGCCCATTTACTTGATCCATTCCTCAAAAGTCTCATTCCTAAGCCCATCTCTTTAAAGCCTATTTTATTCTTTTACAAATTACCACTAATCTTGTGTATTAGCATTTTAATTAAATAATTAAATTAAGATGAAGATTTTTTAGGGCTATTACACACTGGCCCCCTAAGGGCGGCCTCAATCGGGTCCCTGAGGATCCGAGGTGTCATTAGGGGGGTCGTACTCATTTGAGCCATCCTCACCTGCAATTACTTCTATCGTTCCCAAGAGGGAAGGATAGTAAAGACATAAAGAGGGGGTGGGATTTCGGGGGAAATCTCAGCAAGTACATCGAAACTTTAACGAAAGCATTTCAGACATATAGTTAAGTGAATAACAAACAAATTTCATACGTATGCGATAACATGGAACTCATGCTTAGACCGATGCACATGCTAGTGACAAAAATTCATCTTTCTCATCTTTTTCTCCATTTCCAAAACATATTTGCTCAAAACACTTAACAAAACTTCTTTAATGCACATTCTTTCAAAAGACACTTTGTTCAGAAGTTTTTTGTCTTTTATTATCTTAGGTTCCACTTATCATATCATATACGGCCCGAAAGCCCTTTTCTTTTCGTCATGACTTCATATTTTGGACGCCTCACGGTTCTCTTATGCACCGTGTGCTCCCCGCTAGTTACCGTCACACCCGGCGACCAAGTCAACCTAGGTGAATACGTTTCGCGCCCTTTCGTGCTCTTCGTCACTCGGGGATTTCTCTCCGAGCAACTACAACCTTTATCAGATGGTGAGGTAGAAGCCAATACCGCTTTTATGGCACCCACTAACATTAGGTGCGACCACGCTCCAGACACCTTTTGGAGCCATACATGGTCCGCCGACTGTTCTTCGTCGACCTAGGGGTTTTCACTCAATTTAGACACTCCTGAGTGAACAGAGAGTTCCACTGGGACACTTCCCAGTCCTAGCCTTTGGGGTTCTTCTAAAACTTTAATTTATTTCTTTCGAAAACATATTTAACTCAAAACATGGGTTTTCGTGCTTATGCATGGGACATGCAACTTCCAACTTTGTGAATACAAAAACTCGAGGCGAACTCGAGTACACACATTTGGTCGTTTTTTCTTCAAAACCTTCTTCTTCTTAACTCATATTTATGTGAAAATACTTAAACAAGTGCATTAGGGTGAATGGGGTGCTCGGCCTCCACCCCTAGGGTTTGGGCCGAGACCCACTTTGTCTCCAATTGATGTTCTCTTCTTCCATTGATCTCCGTAACACCATCTAGCCCTAGTTCAATATTTAAAACAATTTCCTAGCCTTACAAGTAGCCAAACCCAAAACCTATAGCCCTCAAGTTTTGTGTTTTCTTTTCTTAGCCCTTCAAAGCTAGGGTCCTACTTGAATACTCTATGTGAAACCGAATCCATACATTTCATCCTCCCAATATATATATATATTTCTACTTCTCCAAAATATCCGAACATGAATATTAAATAAAGAGGGAATTAAAACTTCAAGATTTCCACTTCAAGAAAATCCTCCAAAACATAACTCCACAATCATGCATTGTTTTTTTAGTAACCATCAAGCAACAATAATATCAATATCTTCCAAGATCAATAAAACTAGATTCCATCAATACTTTATACATGTTCATCCTAGCATGACATTTCAATAGGCAAGATATTTACAACTAAAATCAAGATGCTTCTTCAAATAACATATATGCATATATCCCATATTCCCCAATACTCAACTAACTCAACATCTTCATGCTTACATGCTTTTTCCTCATCAAACTATCAAGATCATCAATCATCTTATAACTCTTTTATCCAAGAAAAATCATAGGTTCTACTCATGGATTCTAACCAATATAACATTTCTACCCGCAAAGTTTCATCATGACAATACTAAGCAAGTAACCAAACAATACAAGCACATACAAGCATTTTCAAGCATATTCAAACACATTCACTCAAAAATATACTAAAAATACTAAAGGCAAAGTAAAGATATACTTACAAATCTTCCTAGCTAGCTTATAAGAGTTCTGAAAATAAAAGAATTACTTAGTTAGAACATGCTAAGAATTTACCATTTTCAAAAGAAATGGTTTTCTTTTTGAAAGCATGAACATAGGTTTCTTCCTTATGCTTCTAGGTTTTATCTTAAAGCAACTAAGTTACTTACCTCTTCTAGGTTTCTCTTCCTTCCACAATCACTATCTTCTTCTCCTTCCAAGCTTGGAGTGTTTAGGTGTCTAAGTGGTGAAAAGAAGTGAAGCAAAGTGGAGGGAATGAGGAGTGGTTGCCTTGAGGTGCAAAATGAGTGGTGTGTATGTGTGTCTCCGAAATGAGCAAACCAAAAGAAAGGGGAAGCAAGGCCATTCGGCCAAGATGCTCCACTAGGCTCCTAGGCCACTCATTCCCCTAGGTTTGAGTGACATGTGGTGGGCTTGAAAGACCCTTGAATGACTCCCATCACTTGATCACATCAACCCTAATCTATCCCATCCTAGGTTGGAGATTTTGCTCCTTCTTTCTCTCCTCATGGCCGGCCTCTCATTCTAGGGTTCCAACCCCTTTTTATCATCTCACATCACCTCTTGTCTCCCCAACAATCATCTTACATGTCATTCCAAGGGATTTGAGGATCCATTTTTGGGAGAACACACAAGTGGGGTTTCAGATCCCATGGCCTCCATCCGAAACCCTCCCTTCATCTCACTCTAATTTTTCTTTTGTCACATGCTTTTTCCATCAATCAATCACCTTACATCTCACACAAGCTTGTCCTATCACTCTTACACAAATCTATAACCTAGATTTGGTGGCAAAAAGGAAGTCAAACAAGGGGAAGGGGAGTCGGCTAAGGCCATACCCGAAACCTTCCATTTCCTTTCCTCCCACTTTTTGATCAATCAACTCACATCTCATGTCACCTTTTCTTACACCCTCTTACACATCAAGTCTTATCCAATCTTACACAAATCTCACATATCCCTTCCATCTAGATTTGGAAATGTTTTGGGTGAGAAAACCCTAAGGCCATTCCGTCATAGCCCCACTTGAAACCTATCTCCTTTCTTATCTCCAAATCTTTTCAAATCCCACTTCATCATTTTACTAGATATGGTAGGATCCCATGTTGATCTTATCTGGCAAAATCTTACACCTGACACTCTTATCTAGGTAGGAAAAGATAGAAAGATTTCACTCTTGTCTTTTCTTTTCTTTCTCCAACCAAAACAACTAGTCAACTATCTCACTTACTAGCATTTTCTTCTTTCAACTATTAGTCTTGATTCAACGTATTAAACTTCTCCTAGCTTGACATGTGTCATCAAGCATGGGCTTGGGTTGACTAGTGGGCTTCCTTTCATAGACCTATGGGCTTGTCTTTCCCCCACTTAGGCTCAAAGCTTTGGTTTTGGCCTTAAGACCTTGGACTCCTAAGCCTACCTTTTTAAGGCCTTATCCACCAAAATGCCTAAGTTACTAAGCTCCTCATGGTTTAATTTAATAAAAGTAAGGTATGGAAAATTCGGGGTCGTCACAATGACTTCCCTCATGCTCGTCTCTCACTCCTGTTTTCTCCAGGTTTTTATTTTAGTTCATGGTAAGCCTACCATGAAGCTTCCTCACGCTGTTGTCTTGGCCATCAACAACTCCCCCACAGCTTGATTTCTTTGCTTGCTCATACGCCTAGGCAAAATCTCCTCAGGCTCTAGTTTGATTATGCCTTCCGTATCAACTAAAGGTAGCGATGGGAGCACTATGACGTGTTTCCCTAACTTCCTTTTGCCCTAAGCTTGCAAGCTATCTCCCTTACACGTTGCAGAACCTTGTACGACCTTAAAAATTTGGGTGAAAGCTTCAAGCTTTCCCGCTGTACAGCGTTACATTTGGCGATAGGGCTTAAGGCAAAGGTAAACCCCCCCCCCCCCCAACCACAAAAGTTTTCTCCTTTCTTTAAGATCTGCATGTTTCTTCATTTTGCCTTGAGCTTTGTGTATATTATGTTTGAGCAACCCTAAAAAAATTTCCCTAGATCTGAGATCCTCATTCATAGCCTTTAATTTCTTAGTTCACTAGTGAATGAGTTTAGGAGGTGGGTAGCTGTATAAGGCTTCGAATGGAGTAATTCAAGTAGAAGAATGGTGGTTAATGTTATACCACCACTCGGCTAGGGAAATCTAGTGTGCCCATGACTTAGGTTGCTCGACCACAAAACACCTAAGATAGTTTTCTAAACATTTGTTAACGGCTTCTGTTTGGCCATCAATTTATGGGTGATAGGAGATGTTGAAATACAATTGAATACCTTGGATCTTGATCAGCTCCCGCCATAAGGTACTAGTTAAAATATTTCCCCTATCAAAAACAATCAATTGGGGCATCCCATGCAACTTTAAAACATGCTTGACAAACAATAGGACCATTGTTCTAGCTGAGAAAGGATGCTTCAAAGGTATAAAGTGGGAGTATTTAGTTAGGTTGTCAACCACAATCCACACACTATTAAAGCCTTGTGAGAGTGGTAATCCTTTCATAAAATCCATGGTTATATGGATCTATGGTTGAGAAGGAATAGGGAGAGATTGTAATAGTCCACTAGGTTTGGATTGATCCACTTTCATTTGTTAGCAGACTCTACATTCCCAGATGAAATGCTTAAGGTCAGACCTGAGTCCAGGCGAATAAAATTCTCTCTTCACACATTGTAGAGTTTTATCATAGCTTGAGTGACCCCACAAGGTTCCATTGTGAAAGGTTTGTAAAATTTTTAGCCTTGAGTCCCATGGTTTTCCACACACAACCTTAGTGTATATTTCACAGGTAGTTGTCCCTTTTGTGCCAATTGAAGCAAATTCCCTGTCTAAGAGTCTAGAGGTGTAACGACCCTGCCCTCGAGAGGGTAGGATCGTACTACGTGAAATTTCTTCTTCCCAAAACAATTTTAGAAAAGGGACTGATTTTGTTCGTTTTAAAACCTTTCAATTCATACCCAGGTGCAAGACTCCATGTTATAAAATAAAATATACTTTTACAATAAAAGAAGTTTACAAAGGAAACATTTGATTTATAAAACAAAAGATTCTTCTTATATGCCTAGACTGTCGTGTTCTTCCTTTAGACTGTTTGCTTCCTGCTGTGCAATCCTGTGTGGGGGAGGAAACATAAAGAAAGAAAATTAAAATGAGTTGAATACTCAGTAAGCATTACTTCATACCATTTTTAATATAACAAACTAGGTTTTTTAATTATGCAATCAACACTCAAGTATACGTACATACATACAAGACAATACATGCATTCTTTCTTTTAACTATAATCTTTTTATGCCTTTCCTTCCTATGTATCTTAGTACCCTACCTCCATTACATAAAGAATTCAAAGACCCTTCTTATTCTTAATAATTACTTTAATCCGTTAACACACAAGGGATCATCAAAAAAGCAAGCATCTAACTATTAAGCAAGTACAACAATAGCCACTACTACCAAATAGTTATCAAACAAGCAAGCCACAAATCAGCAAACAAGAATAACAGTCAACAATTACAAACCATCAATAACAACTAGTAAACAATCACTCATTCAATGCATACATATCATACATGCCATACACATCCTACATAACATGACATTCATTCTTGTTCTGTCCTTTTACTTGGGCCACCGCACACTATTATGCTCCATGTGCTGGAGTTGGCAGATCTTCATTTGGATCATGGGTTTTCCTTTGGACCCCTTTCGCATTTTTATACATCATAGCATAACATTAGTTTATGCAAATCATGCATTATTTTAGAATCGTAGCATAACATACATTCCATCATGCATCATAGCCTAGCATCAGTTCATGACATTATTCTATAAAATCAATAGACAGATATATCAAGTTTCATCTTATATTTTTCAAAGAATACATCCAATAATTACTACTTATAGACATCCAATCACAGCCAAATAATTATGCATTTAGGGTTCGATAAAAGGGACTAACAAGAATGGCCATACATACGTATATTAACATTTTTAGTCTTATTATCTTTTCTTTACTAATTCGGTAAACTCTAGGGTGTATGAACATAACACTTATTTGATCTCCATGCTATTCTCATATCATGCAGTCCAATAACAAGCGCATCATATAACAATCAACCTACAAACATACACACAAATAGCATCAATATATATATATATGTCTAGCACACAAGCAATTAAAGTAGGAAGAACCTACACTTCACTAGGACACTCTCCTACTATTCCCATATACTTAAAATCCTTACTCACTATGCTAAGACCATCCGAGACTCTTTACGGACATTGGGACACTTCCTACTATCCCCGTGTCCTTAAAGTCCTTACTCACTATGTTAAGACTATCGGGGACTCACTACGGACACTCAGACACTTCTTATCTATCCCTGAACTCTCACATGACTCTTACTAGGCTTTACCTTCAGGGATCAGCTTATCGACAATACTCCTTCTAATTAACCTCATACCAATGCATGACTTAGACCGACTGAGTCACACATCCCAATACTAAACAGCACACTCGACACTACGACATCCAAGCCTACGTGTCATCATCACTGTCCTCTTCATCCTCAACCATGCATCCCATGAGACTTTAGGTAAGCTTTGGGGCTTAATATCGCATACCCTTGCTCAGGACAGAGTATCCATTACATATGATAATTTTTTCTGGTACATGTGCTACCAGATACACATAGAATACGTTGATCACCTACTGGTGCAACAAGCACCATACATCGATAGCAATCTTCTCCATACCAGTAGGTAGGACTGCTCCAACTTCTTAGTCCTTTACTAGTACATCTTAACACTTAACATGATAAGATCCATCTTAAATGTACCTCTGTCGTGTTACGTAGTTCGAGACTACTATTGAATTACACATCATCGACCACATCACATGACATTACGCCACGTGACTCCTACAGCAACTCCCGACTCAACATGAATACAGTTCTACACGTATTCTTATTATGTACCCATTACTCCTCTACTATGCTACATTGAATCACACGTACTTCGAGACATAACACGATTACACAGTGATAGTCGTCACTAGGGCTACTGGTCACATCACCACTCTGGGACACTATTCCATAGTTCCCAATACTTCACACGCCTTACATTCCTTAATCATGCAACCATCCATTATCATGACACGCCTCACAGTGCATCACGACTATAGTACATGGAGTACACCCCATGCGTACTCTAGTCTACCCATACAACATCCATATAGAGTACAGTCATGTGTATTCTATCCACAATACACTACACCACTTACCCGATGATACATGCCACACGATGCATTTCTTTACCCCATGAAGCACACTATGCGTGTACTCCCTAGCAATACACTGCCCCACATCACCATACGGTGCACATCACACGATGCATCACTCCACCATACAGGGTACACTCCATGTGTACTCTCTTCACAACGCTTGCCACAACACCAAGACTATACATAGAGTACTCTCGTATTTCATAGCACAATCCACAACATTACTTTACAGTACAGTTCCCAACACTTCAGAATACAACCATAACCACTACAACACAGCCAACCAACTTCACATAACTACCCAATGGACTCCACAATACTAATAGTACAGTCAACCAATTAATCAACTAATCATAAATACAAGAGAGAGGGGGTTATACCATAGTGGGGTGAACCCATGCATTGCTTGCCTCCTGGCATAGCTAGTGGCGTCGAAAGCCACTAACTTGAGCGTTAACCGCTCCATCAAGGTCAGTGCTGTGACCTCGAAATAGGAATACCTCAGGGTTCGTGTGATACCCACGAATCCCCCCTGGGATTTAGAAGGACTCGCGACATCAAGACGATCATCTCTTGGATCAATCATCCCATCGGATAGTGTTTGAAGAGTGTGTGAAGCATGCACCAAGTGTACAATAAATATTTGCAGCGGAAAAATAAATAAAAGTCAGTCGTTCTAGTACCAGAGATTCTTAAAAATTACAAATCAATTAAAATCAATTTCTCCAACAGGAGATTGTACAGTCTTTCAAAAGAAAAAGATAAGCAACATTGCTTTCGAGATCATAATCTCGATCTTCATCCTCTCGACAAATCTCTTTTTCTGTGGAGTCTGTATCTCGGGCCAATTTCATTTTCTGCAATCACAAACTACGATCCCGTAAAATGGGGACCGTAGGGTGGGCGCGATCCACCGACGTGAGATGTAAATCCCAGTAAGCAACAGACACAGACAACATACAACCAATTCACACAGCAGAATATTATCAACATATACAAGTAAACCAATGGGTGCATGTACTATGAATATGCGACTTGCAACATGACTTGTGCACATGCACTTTCATATAACAAAACTTCTATAATCCTTGACAGTTTTCGAAACTTTGCTTCATATACGTGCTTTTCATAAAAATGCTTTCATATAACTTTGAACTCTTTCATATGGACTGTTTGAACTTCTTTTCAAAAGTCCTCTTTTCAAAATGCTTTTCATCTTTTCTTATCTTAGGCGCCACTTATCATATCATATCTATCATGTCACATCATATCATATACGGCTCGAAAGCCCTTTTTCTTTCCGTCATGACCTCTTATTTTGGACACCTCACGGTTCCCCTATGCACCGTGTGTTCCTGCTAGTTACCGTAGCACCCGGCGACCATATCAAACCTAAGTGCTACGTTTCGCGCCCTTTCGCACACTTCATCACTCGGCGATTGATCACTCACCGAGCGACTACAAACTTTTCTATATCGGTAAGGCTGAAGCCAACACCTTCCTGTAGGCACCCACTAGCTTTAGGTACGACCACACTCCAGACACCTTCTGGAGCCATACATGGTCTACTGACGGTTTTTTATCGACCCAGGGGCTTTCACTCGACTTTAATCACTCCTGAGTGAACAGGGAGTTCCACTGGGGCACTACCCCATCCCAGCCTTTGGGGTTCTTATAAAACTTTAATTCTTTTCTTTCTTTTAAAACATGCTTGACTCAAAACATGCTTTTCGTGCTCATGCATGGAACATGCATGCGACATGTGACTTCTTATGCAAAACATGTAGATCATGAAACATATGAATCATGCATTCACAAATCATATCTCATACAAATTAACATATGAACAGACAACCATTTTTAATTTATCTTTTATCCAACACGTCATGTATATTCCAATGAAGAGATAGTCAAAACCTTAAGTCACATCGCATCAAACCAACATTGTCTTATAGGGGTTAAGGACGCAACTTATGATTGAGTCAAACCTAACTTTTCTTCTCTTTTCTCTTTACCAAAACACGCATATTTCCTAAGATCTTCTCAAAACTTAATAGCTATATCATAACGAATCATTACTCACCATATTTACATTGCCTGTATAGTTATTCTCTTCAACAAATTGTCATCATATAATATTTTCTTTAAACCCAAACATCTCTCAATTTATACATCAAGGAAATCTAAGAATACACATCACTATTTCATCCAAAAATTCAAGTCATAACCATACATCATATCATGAGTTAAAACCTAATACTTTTCCAAAGAAGTATACCAGGATTGAAACTTATGAACTCCCCAAAAATAAACTTCTCATCGTCCAACATATTATGCCATTGTTCCAACCCTCAACTGAATTTTACTTAACTATATTTATTAAGTTCCCTCCTCAGATTCTTCACCATATTCTTCGAAATATCTATTCGTTTAAAATTTTAGTGTATCACCTTATTAAAACATAGTGAAAAAGCAATAGAATCATCCAACCAAACCATCATCACCGACAATTACTAAAAAGTAACGTAGTTATTCAACCAAATCATTCTATCACCAACCAATAATAAAATACTAGAGTCATCCCACCAGATCATTTTATCACCAATAATCATTAAAATAATCGAATTATCCAACCATATCATTTTATCGCTAATAATCACTAAAATAATCGAGTCGTCCAACTAGATCATTTTATCGCCAATAATCACTAAAATAACCGAGTCATCCAACCAGAACATTATATCGTCAACAATTAATGTCCACACAATAACCAATCACAATCATATTAATTCGAGTATTCCTATTTTCCATTAAGAGACCTCAAACTCAGTCAACATACTTCCAAATTATTTATCACGGCCAGCTAACATACCAACAGTCAAAACAGAGGTTAGCACACAATCAAACAGTCAACCAAACATCAAACAAATATTTGTTACTTATAGTGCATAAACGAACACCAATCGAACATGGCGGCGATCCCCGATCCCTAGCAGTAAGTCGTGCACTATTCATCTCCAGGCAAGGCAAAGTGATGGGTTGGGTTTGGGTACTCCGTTTGACACAAAAATTTAGAGAAATAGTCCTTGGAGGATGGAGAATCTCATGGCGGTAGTAGTGAGGTGGTGCAACCACCAGAAAGCGGTGAATCTGGCTCAAAACGGTGGAAACCCATTTTTGAATTTTCCCTCGTACAAGGGAGGTGCAGCCATGAATGGGAAAACTGTTTTAGGGGTGTGATAAACTGAGGTACGGGAAGCTTTTTGTGGTAGAGGTGAGAGCCACGGTGGCCGGACGGCGGTGCAGCGACGGAAAGCTCATTTGGAGACCCATTTCAATTTTATGGGAGGAGAGAGAAGGTGAGGGCTCCATTGGGGCTGAAATTTGTGGTGGTGAGTCTCCTATGGGTGGCAAATCAAATGGAGGGGGTGGTGTCATGGTACGGTGGCTGATGGCGGAGCTATGGGCGGCGAAAGGTGTGGCATAGAGGATTATACACCTCTCGGGTTTGGGGCTGCCGACGGGACGTGGGGCTGCCGACGGGACGTGGGGCTGCCGACGGGACGTGGGGCTGCGGTGGTCGACACCACCGATGGGGTTGGACTTGCCGGAGGGTGGCGGTTCAGGTGAGGCCGGAGGTGAGGCTTGGCGAGCAGGGGTGGCGCCGCCACGGGCTGAAAACCGAACTGCCCTCCCACGGTTACTGTAGCATGTGGGAGAGAAAAGAGAGAGGAGAGAGAGAAGAGGAAAATGGAGAAGGGAAAAATGAGGACTTGACCCCTTTTCACCCTATTTATAGGTCTGATACTTTTGGGTCTTCAAATGGACAACAGATGAATTTAAAACACTGATTTAAAAGCGTATAACATCAATTTAACTTAAAATTCTCAAATTCTCAAATTAATTAAATAAAATCTTACTTCAACTTATTTTATTTCTCAACATAATATTTTTCATCAATACTTAAAATAATGAAATTTATTTAATTATTTAAAAGAAATAGATCCATATATTTAAATCAGATATTTAAAGCACGTTTAAAATCTCGCAATATTTCAAATAACTAAAATCGAGATAACAAAATAATCTTGCATAATATAATATTTTTGGAGCTATTCAAAAGCTACTAAACTAAAATAGAATAAATATAATAAGACTTAATGATTTAATAAATTTAAGATCAATAAATCAGATAATGTCAAATAAAATAGAATCAATGCTCCTTAATAAAAATACGGCAAATCAAACCATATATTATAATAATTAAAACTAAAAACACTGAATATATCATTTCAGATGGAAAGACCAGTAGCAACAATTAATTAAAATAATTAAAAGCACTATTATTCAAGAATCTCACAAAAGCTTATAACCATAATAAAATCAAAACCATTAAATCAAAATAATATCGATAACAATCCAAATGATAAAACTAATAATAATCTTTAAATAACTATAAATATTAAAATCGTAGATCTCACAAATAATTAACTCTAATTATGAATAAAATGTACCTGAAATAAAATTTGTGAGATAACAATTTAATTTATTAAAATAAATTAAAATATCCAATGATAAAATATGAGCAAATACAAATATGTAAAAATTCGGGGTGTTACAGTTCGGATCTAGGATTTTAGTTACTAAATCTAGATTGTGTGAGGGTAGCCATTATGGTGGAAAGTTCATAGGTGGCAGTAGAATGGTCGTACTTTATGGCTAACGCTATGTATGGTGACGTCAACAATGTAACATGACGGTTTGGATTAGGATGCTCGGTTTGACACCGAAATCTAGGGGAATACTCATTGGAGGAAGGAGAATTTCATGATAGTAGTGGTGAGGTGTTGTAACTACTAAAAGGTGGCGGATCTAGCTTGGAAAGGTGTGGAAACCCATTACGGGGTTATGCTTGTACACGAGAGGTGGGGCCATGGCTTGAAGAATGGAGCTAGGTGGAAGGTCAGTGGAAGCAGGGGGAGATTTTGGTGCCGAGAGTGAGGTCATGCAGTGGTCGGTGGCGGCGTGGCAAAGTGGAACTTGTGGATTTCAAAACCCATTTTGTAGGTTACTTGCTCCAGCAAAGGGAGGAGGAGGGAGGGGCCATGGTGGCTTGGCGTTGGTCGTCAATGGTGTGGGGAAGTCGCCGGTGTGGTTGAGGGCCATGGTGGCTGGCGGTTGTGCTAGAAACAGAGAGAGCATGTGGGAGAACCATTCGAGTTTGGCTCTCATGCAAGGGGAGGGGCTGCCAGAGGTGACACCGCCGACGTGGTTGTGCTCGCCAGCAGCTGGCAGTTAAGGGGTGACCGGCGGTGAGGCCTAGTGGTCGGCGGTGGTGCCAGTTTGGGTTGCGGTCGAACGGTCAAGAAATGGGGTCTGTAGCGCGATAGAGAAAAGAGAGAGAAGAGAGAGAATGAGGGAGGGAGAAAGTGAGGGGATGGGGCTTCCTCTTGGGCTATTTATAGGTCCGACACTTCAGGGTCTTCAACAGCTAGATAGTGAGTTTAAAACACTGATATGAAAATACGTAAAATTAATTTAACTTAAAACATTAAGATGAGTCAAATAGAATATCATTTTAACTTAACTTTAGTTTATAAAATAATATTCATCGTCATTAATTAAGATGATGAAGCTTTACTAATTATTCAAAAAAATAAAGTCATATATTTAAATCAGAGATTTAAAGCACAATTAAAATCTCATAATCTTTTAAATAAGTAAAATCATGGTAATAAAAAGATTTTGTACAATTATAATATTTCGTAGCGCTCCAAGATATTATAATTGCATTTTTTATAAATTTGGCTTGGGTCCAATAACACTGGAAATGTTTCATATAATATTTTCAAGACATTTAAAATACTTGAGAACATTAAAACACTGGGCGTATTTTAAGATCAACATTATCTTTTAAAATCATGCCATTGGGGTCGGGCACATGCATCAAGACCTTACAAGTGCATCGAGACTAACAGCTAACAATAGCACAAGTAATAAGCAATGAGCAAACAACAACTCATGCATGCCCTAATGTTCCTTTCACCATCTCTTATCCTATAGCTACATGTAGTCTCTAATACCTAATACAGTTCATGCACCTAACACCACATGCATGCATTCTACGTCATATCGAGAAAACATTTTAGCTTTGAAATAAAATGTTTTTTTCTTATGCTTACCGCAGGATGGGACATGCCTTGGGAAGACGCAAGTCTAGGTTTTTCCTTCACTCACAGTTCTCCTTTCAAAAGTTTCCTCTTTTATTTTTAAAAATTTAAAGAGTCTAGCATAAACCTTGAATCTTGCTCTGAAACCACCTAGTAACGAGCCCGCCCTCGAGAGTGTAGGATCATACTCCGTGAAATTTATTCTTCCCAAAATAGTTTTAGAAAAAGAGACTGATTTCGTTCGTTTTAAAACCTTTCAATTCATACCAGGGCACAAGATTTCATGTTATAAAATAAAATATACTTTTACAATAACAGAAATTTACAGCAAAAACATTTGATTTATAAAACAAAAGGTCCTTCTTATATGCCTAGATTGTTGTGCTCTTCCCATGGACTGTCTGCTTCCTGCTTCACACTCCTGTGTGGGAGAGGAATCACAAAGAAAAAAAACTAAAATAAGTCGAATACTCAATAAGTATTACTTCATATCGTTATTAATTTAACAAAATAGGTTTTTCAATCATACAATCAACACTCAAGTATACGTATAAACATACAAAATAATACATGCATTATTTTTCATAACTATAATCCTATTATGTCTTTCCATCCTATGGTGCATACGTTGTTGCAGCTCATGGCATCAATTAGTAGCAAAATAATTCACTGCAATTAATTCTTTTATATTAAATGCGCGGCAAACATTCCCCTCCCCCCCCTTCCCAGCCTTCGAGTTCCCCCTACTAAACTTCACAATCCACCCCCAGCCTTTGAGTTCCCCCATACTAGACTTCACAATTTCCCCTAGCCTTAGAGTTTCCCTTCAAGTTCCCCCTACGGCCAAACTTCACAATCCCCCCAAATTACGCGATTCTCTCAGCGAATGCGCGATCCCTAAAGCGGCCTAGTCAAACGCAATTCTCTTAGCAAAATGCACTTCACAATCTCCGATTTCACTTAGCATTTGACTTCACGTAACTGTAATTACATTTTTTGGACTGTAAACAACTTTTAAGTAGGCTAGGGTTCTTACTTTGTTAGGATTATGTATTTTGCTAGGGTATAGTTTTAAACCTTAGCAAATAAACTCCTTATGAGATATTTTGCTAGGGTATGATAAGATAGGCTAAAATTTCTGTTATAGGTTTTGTATAGTCTCTGTTTTCGTTGGCAAAGTCCTTCTAGAGTATTGAATGTTTGGTGAAGGTTTGGTGTTTCCGTTGTCATTTAGAACTAGTATAATATAATGTGCCATGTGCTTCTTATTTGCTCAAGGACTTTATGTTATTTTTTATGTTTTGTTTTCACATTTTACAAGAAATAAACAATTGGTTTGTTCCTCAGCTTGTATACGTTAACAACTTTTCTTGGAGAGTTTTATGTTTTTGGTGAATACAAGGATAAAATATAGAGAAAGTGGAAAACAAGAGAAGAAGAAAAATGTATGAATTTACAAAGAGTGATTTATATGATGAGAAAAAGAATATGGAGACGTAATTAAAAATAAATGGGAAACGTGCTAAACCGTGTCACTGGACAACATATAAAATACTTTTCTACTGTTAGATTATTATACTAATCTTAGAATCTGCTTTTATCTTCAGGAGTAATGCATGTTAATCTCTTTATTAACTAATTAGATTATTTGAAATTGAATTGGTGGCTTGATTCCAATAGTAAAGGAAAGAAAATTGGGTTCATATTATAGGATTGTTTAATATGAAGAAGAAGACTTGAGAAAGAAGAAAGAAATGCCCCCATCATGATCATTATTGAATAAATACACAATAAACTATAGCTTTCAGATGGGGTTGGTGTTTTATAGAGTGGAACACAGTGCATACGTTTGTGCTGTCTGAGTTTTGTGAAGAAATAGGTTTATGTATATTTAGATGAGAAGGAAGATTGTATTTGAGAGAAAGAGATGAGAAGAGAGGGGGCAGGAAGCTAAGGGATGGGGCCAATGAAGGGGGGGGGGGGGGAGGGGGAGAGGGGGTAGGGGTTGCTCCCTAAACCACCAACAGGTATCGTGCATTAGGACGGAATTCTTTCCCATCATTCATTTATCCTTTTTCACACAACACTAGCCCTCTACACTGTGCAATGAAATGACATGCCTTTGTATTTTCTACGTAAGAAAGAGTGTTTCATCTCAAAATTGCTAACATTTATATATGCCTACTAACTTTAAGTTGATATGGCTGCACATTCATGTGATTTAAAGTGTCATTGGGTGTAAAAAGGGAGGCTACTCATGGAATAAGCCTAGCTATTGTTACACTAGGCTTCCTTGCCCAACCTTGCCATAACATTTAAACCAATTAGTGCTAGATCAAAATAAATACAAAATCGACAGTTATATTGGAGATGAGAACAAAATAAATGGCAACAAAAGCCTCAGAGGGTTTTGAGTAGAAAACTGCTTGGTCCATTGTTGCAAAGTTGAAGTGATCTTGGAGATGTCACCCATGCCTACAGGAAGAAAGCATGTATGAGAACTTATTTGGTGCACATATGCTGTACATAACTGAAGATTACAGACCCCCCTGTTATTTTAGTAAATGACTATATATGTTTGTGTAAGAATGGTTATGTCCAGTGCATATTATACTATTTCTATTGCTTGGATTCCTATAGCTTGGTACATTATATTTAATGTACCAAGCTATAGGAATTCAGTTATGTATTGGGAAGAGATGCAATGCACGGCTGTTTAAGAAAAAATTTATGTGTATATATGAACAAACACAAATGGTTGGCTCATGTTGGCTGTGCTCATGTTTTGTGTTCACTAAAGGTATCATTGGCATCTAAGATATATTATATATAGTAAGTATTGTTAATAGGCAACATCTTATTTTGGAATTAGTGGGTTTAATTAGTTGGAACATTGCAAGTTAAGGCTATTTTGGTGCATAATTTGAAACAGGTTATATGGTTGAAATTGTTAACAGTTATATATATGCCTGCTGACTTTAAGTAGAGTACAATGTTCAATAGAAACAATGCTTTTTCTCCACTATGCTATCCAATGTTTACCATGTAAACTTGTTGTAAAAAATATTTTAGAATAGTTGTAGTAAAAACTCTTTTGCAGAATAAATCATAATAGAAAACAATGACAACAATACTATCAAATACACTGAAAATTCAAAGTCTTTTAGGAAGAGAAGATAGACTTGTTTTTATGATGAATACAAGTATAACTTAAACTTACTAGAGGATGGCTAGTAACATATTTATTCCCATCAAAAGGAACTTTTTGTTAAGTTTCTTGTTCAAGTAACATGCCGAATAATTCTCATATATTGAGCCATCCAAAAATCTAGCAATTAACAATACTCTACCTATCAATTTTACAGAGGTTGCATTCGGCTGTGATATAATTCAAGAGGAAAGCGTTAACTTCACTCTATCAGTTTCTCTTAGCTGACAAAAACAAAATTTGTAAATGCCTTTTACCAAGAAATGGCAAGAAAACAAAAACACCATCAAAAGCCTTTTACCATCTAGTAAGGAGCCTAACTTATGTCATTTAATTATTTCTTTTCAATAAAATGAAGTTATGCTCAACCTATTTGTAGCAACTCCATTGCCTTTAGGTAGGGTACTAAATTATTAAAGTCTATATGCCCAATGAATCTAAAACTATTATTCCTCATTCCTTCTCCACTTTTCATCTCCTTTAGATCACCCTTAAAAACAACAGCAATATTCCCAGGGTCTAGAAACAATGCTCTATGCTCCATTATTTGTTGCACAAAACAATGCCCTGATTTGTTTTTTTTTTTTTTTTGAAATGTGCATGCACCTAAACTTACTAATTAAGTGTAATGCAAAATGCAACGGAAAGAGATAAATCTTCAATATATGCAAAGAGATCTAACTCTTGCATAAATAGATCACATGGCATATTAAAACTAAATCCTTCATAACTTTTCATTCATCATAACATATATCATATCCAGAAGTTACATAACCCAGTTAGTATTCCTAAAACAACAATTATCTCTTCCTGCCTTCTGATACTCTTGCTATCCACTTGATCCCTTACATAAGATCATCCCCTTAGGAGATGAGTATTCTGTAGGACCCTCGGGGCTCTTCAAAATCTCCTGTGATGTCTGAGTCTCGTGACAATTTATTTATTCCTGCAACATCATCTATCATTCTATAAGGAATGATAGATAAAATATAAAAGAGTGAGATTTCTAAGAAATTTCAGTAAGCACACAGTCAACGAAATATAGGATAGATGACATAAAAACTTATCATACATGTCAATGCTCAGAGACATATATCTTATAAAAAATGCTTTATGAGACTCATGCATGACTTAAACTTATATTCTTCATGGACCCACTCTATCATACTTAAACTCTTATTTCTTTTCTTTCGTAACATTGTGTGTCTTACTTGTTTCGTATCATCGACAAGCGTCCCCATCGAATATTACTTATTTTATATCATCGACAGGCTTAGATCCCTGCCAGTTTTCATATTCTCGACAGGCTTAGGTCCTTGCTGGTTTTCACATCCTCAACAGGCTTAGGTCCTTGCCCGTTTTCATATCCTCAACAGGCTTAGGTCCCTGTCGGTTTTCATATACTCGACAGGCTTAGGTCCCTGCCGGTTTTCAAATACTTGATAGGCTTAGGTCCTGCCGGTTTTCATATACTCGACAGGCTTAGGTCCTTGCTGGTTTTCATATCCTTGACAGGCTTAGGTCCCTACCGGTTTTCATATACTCGACAGGCTTAGGTCCCTATCGGCACGTCAGTCATACGGGCGTATCGTTGGTCCCTGTCATGACGTGACTAACTTATTAATCTTTCCACTTATTTCTTAAATGTTTTCTTATCTTATCTTATTTCTTAAATGTTAGTAATAACCTGTGACAACATCTACATGATGTCATGTAACATGGATTTTTCTTAAAATGGACTGACGACATATATATGTGACGAAATACAAAATACCCATAACTTAGGCTTATGACTTGCATGTTTCATGTCTTCATAATTCATGTGACATATAAAAACATATCTCAAAAAAATTCATCACAAATACATGCACTTACATCATATAAATTCGTAACATTAAAACTTAACGAATAATACTTAAACTATATTGTTTTCTGGGTTAATTATTCTTTACTAAACCATCCACTTTTATCGAAGTAAAAGCCTTGAATTTAAGCAAACAGGGTATCTCGCTCGAGTAAGGTATCGAGCGAGCATCAAACGAAGTCTCGGGTTGCCTCTCGCTCGAGAAAGATATCGAGCGAGAGTTGTGCAAAGTCTCAGGTTGCATTTTGCTCGTGCCAAACATCGAGCGACCTTTTAGAGAAGAATTCTGGTTGTTCTTTGCTCGATCCATAGGTTGAGCAACGATCGAGCGAGATCACGTCTTATAAGGTTTTTCAATTTAAAACATGCAATCTTTTCACATAAACCTTATTTTTACTTATTAAAACATAAATCTATATTCTTATAATTTTCTTAGCATTTTACCATAACAAAAACTCATCCAAAACACATTGAATTTCACTTACATCATATAAGCAAGGTTTAAGCTCCAACCAACAACAAACATGATTTAATCTTCAATTTACTTATTCTATGCCAAGATTAGGTTAAATTGTATACTTACAAGTTTCTCCAAAACTTGAATTGATGATAGAACCAAGCTCTAGCAATATTAGCCTTAAGATCACTCACTTAGCTCACTTAGGTGATGTTTGGAGATTCAATGGTTTAGAGAGGATTCTTCTTTGATTTTCTCTCCAATTAGGCGTGTGCTCTACTTTCCAAACAGGGTTATAAGGCTCACCAACACATATATATATAGGAGGGTGGTCGACCCTTTAGAAGAAAAGGAGAAGAAGAGGTAGCTAAAGGCTACCGGTTACCCAAAGGCTTTGGAGGATGAGGTGTTAACCCTCAAAACCAAATGATTAAGTCTAAACCCCTAAAGTCTTAAGCTTGGTAGTAAAACTCTTCATCCAATGGCTAATATTAAGTCATTTAAGTCAGCCAAAATGATCAATGGTTGAGAAGGGAGTTGCTTAGATAAGGGATGAGGTGGCACTCACCTAACCATGCATGTATCAAGCCATTCCAGCCTTTCTTGGGGCCCAACGCCTCCCGCCCCTTTCTTATCCATTTGGCCTCTTTTTTACACTTTCTAATACACCACTTGTCATGTTCTAGAAGGCCATTTTGAGATTTGGTTGGAATAGTCTTAGTTTGTAACTCATTTAGCTAGATTTGGACATAATCAGGCAGATTCTTGCCTCTCATGTTACTCCATCTCTTTGGGCCAACTAGATCTTCTAGATTAATTCATCTCCTCATGACACATATGCCTACACATGTCAAGACCTCAGGAAAATTGATAGCCAATCATAATTTTCTTCACATGGTCGAATATAGGATAATTCATCTAAGTCGGTTACCAGTTGAACTCAACCCGGGGCTGTCCACTTCACACCAGATTTTGTCCTTGATACGTTCCTTAAATTCCAAAACCCAAAACATAAAAGTTCTATATCTATTTCTTAGGGTTCTATAGGAACTATAATAACTTTATTTGGAGCTCATATGACCAAGTTATGATTTTTCCACTAAAAGTTGACAAGTTAGTCCGAGAACACCAATCCGAGCACACCAAGTGTTTGATAGATGATCATTCTTATTTCACATGAAATGTACTAAATAAAGTATTTTCATTTGACATATTTCTACACACTTGTCAAGATCTTAGGATAATTGAGAAAATAATCCAAAGACTTAATCTTATCCAAAGTCCTTAGTCAACTTCAAAGTCAATGCCAATCTATCTCCAATCCAGATCTTCCACTTCAATCTCAATTTCGTATTTTCTTAAGTCTATATATCTTAAAACTAAAAATATAAAAGTTGTAGATATTCCTCTTAGCTTTCCATAGCCTCTTGAATTACTCAAATATGATATCAAATGAGCAAGTTGTGGCCGTTCTATCAAAATACATCAAATCTCTCCCAGTATGTCGCTCGAGCCAGACATCAAGGGAGAGTCGAGCCAAGTCTCGGCTTGAATCCCGCTCGAGCCAAATGTCAAGCGAGAATCGAGCGAGATCTCGGGTTAGGCACTTTTTCCACATAAAACAAACCACCATTGTACCAAATCCTACTCCTAACCTTCCGTGGAGGGTGCCGGCCATAGCTAGAAGGGAGGGGGAACAAAATCTACCTAAGTATGGGCTAGATTTGGTCTTGGATTGGCCTTGAGATAGAATTCAATCAAAGAGTCAATCAACCCTTCAAAATGTCACACCAAAGCATAGGGAAATGAGTGGCTAGACCTAGGGAAGAACCCCATGGCCGAATGGCCTACTTGCCTTCACCTTTTCCTTTCTTGCTCACACACACATGCCTATCCTTCAACCCCACACCTCTTGGCCTTAAGCAATTCTCTATACCCTCACCATTGTTTCACTTTCTTCTACCTCCTAAATCAAAGTATCCTAAGTCTAGTGGAGCTAGGAGCAAGTGTTCTTGAAAAGGAAATTGCTTTGGAAGAGGCCAGTGAAATCTCTAAGTAGTTCAAGCATAGAAACCTAGAGAAGAACACACACACCATGTTCTTGTGTAGATATTTTCTTTTAAAAACATTATGTTCTTAGATTAATCTAATGAAATGCTTAATATATATTTTCAAATTTCATCTAAGCTAGCTAGGAGTATTGTAAGTATTTTCTTATCTTGACCTTAGTAATTCTAGTATACTTTTGAGGGAATTTGGGTGTATTGTTTGAATCTTTGCTTGTTATGCTAAAATGAAATTCTTTAGTGCAAATGCCATGCTTAGTTAGGTATGAACCCCTGTCTAAGCTTATGATTCTTTAAGTTTGAAAATATAAGATGATATGTAGATTTAGTCAACTTATTTTAAAGAAATCAACATGATGTATGGATTGAAGAAATGCATGCATGAATGAGGTCAACTTGTAGGATATTGGATAATGTGAGCTGGATTGCTTGAAGGAAATGTTTTGTGTATTTGGTGGCAAACTACATGTTTAGTTTAAGTATCTTATTAGATTAAAGATTATATTATGTTGTGAATTTGAATACTTTGAAACAAAGGAAGAATGTGGTATGATCGCCATGATGAGTGTTGATGATATGTATGCATGCTAAAAAAATTAGACTTGGAGTTGAAAAATGGTTGAATTGATGCATATTAGTGTTTTGGTTTTCAAGGATTATTGGGTTGAGCTTAGTTATCCACTCTTATGTTATATTATGATTAAACCTTGAATATTTGGAGAAATTAGAGGTATGAGAACTAGAGGAAATTCAATAGCATAATATTCGGTTTTTGCATAAAGGGTTAAGTGAGCTATGTTGATGGAAAGAAAGGTGAATAAAATAACAAATATAAGGACCCTAAGTTTCGGTCAAGACATGTTTTTGGTGTTAAAAATATTCAATTATTTTATTGAAGCTAAATTGGAGTATTTGGAGAAGAATGGGAGAAGATAATGCTAGGAATTTCTAAGGGAGGGTCTTGGCCCAACCCTAGTGGGGAAAGGGCCGAGCACCCCTAGATATGTGTAAGGCCCAATAAGTGTTTTTGGATAGAAAAGAAGTGAAAACTATATAGTACATGGATTGTGAAAGTGCTTGACGCATAGTGTACGCGTGTTCGTCTCATGAATCGCAAGTGTCACGAGTTGCATGTCTCATGCATAAAGCACGAAAACCATGTTTTTGAGTCAAACGTGTTTTTAAAAAGAAAAGAAAAAGATTAAAGTTTTATAAGAACCCCAAAGGCTGGGACGGGATAGTGCCCCAGTGGAACTCCCTGTTTACTCAAGAGTGTTTAAAGTCGAGTGAAAGCCCCTAGGTCGACAAAGAACCGTCGGCAGACCATGTATGGCTCCAAAAGGTGTCCAGAGCGTGGTCGCACCTAAAGCTAGTGGGTGCCTATAGGACGGTGTTGGCTTTTGACTTACCGATACAGAAAAGTTTGTAGTCGCTCGGTGAGTGATCAATCGCCGAGTGATGAAGAGTGCGAAAGGGCACGAAAGGTAGTTACTTAGGTTTGATACGGTCGCCGGGTGCTACGATAACTAACAGGAACGCACGGTGCGTAGGAGAACCGTGGGGTGTCCAAAAAGATGTCATGACGAAAAGATGGGCTTTCGAGCCTATGATATGATATGATAAGTCGCGCCTAAGATAAGAAAAAGATGAAAGCATTTGAAAAGATGAATTTTGAAAAGAAGTTCAAACCTTTTGCTTTATGAGGTTACAAGCAAACACATGAAAGAAGTTAAAGAAAACAAGTTGAAGAAAATGACATGTGCATAAGTAAAGTCATGAGTCTCATGATGCATGATGTACATATGATTGTTTGTTATTCACTTAACTGTATGCTTGAAGTGCTTTTGTTGAAATATTAATGTACTTACTGAGATTTCCCTCGAAATCTCACCCCTTTTATATATCTCTACTATCGCCCCTCTTTTCGGGACGATAGAAGTAGTTGCAAGTGATAACAACCCAGTTGAGAATGATTCCAGGGGCGACACCTTGGACCCCTAAGGGCTCGACTGAGTCCGCTACAGTTGAGCCAGTGACTCTCGGCTTACTAGGCTAATGGGCGGCGGAGTCACTGCCATTAGCGACGTAAATTTTGGTAGACCTACACCCTACAGGGTGTTGTTTGATCCTTGGCGTAGATGATTCCCTCCACTTGGGACGTCTGTATGAGTCATCCTTTGGAATGAGTTGTGAAGTAGGGCCGACCTTGGATCTGGACCGTCTTCGTTATGGTCCTGATTTCAAGGGGATTAAGAAAGAGCCATTGGATTGGAAAGGGGAGGACAATGGAAAATCGTCTACACGACTTTTGTATTTACTACTTGTATTTGGGCTTCTGTTGTTATGGAAGAAAAGACAATTATGAATGATCTTTGTGTTATATTAATAGTAAAGAAGTAATTTGGGATATTAAATTTGTTGAGCCATGTGATTATGCTTAGAAAGGTTTGACCTTTATCCGCTGCGAAAATCTTTATTCACTACTTTTATTTAGAAAAAAAAAATATACATGATAAGACAAGGGGTGAACTTCCCTGCAATGCTCATCTCCGACTTCTTGGTTTGCATACGATCCCAAGAGCAAGCGGGGGCGCCAGCATCATCTCCTCATGACACATACTCCTACACATGTCAAGACCTCAGGAAAATTTATAGCCAATCACAATTTTCTTTACATGGTCGAATATAGGACAATTCATCTAAGTCGGTTACCAGTTGAAATCAACCCAGGGCCGTCTACTTCACACCAGATTTCATCCTTGATACGTTCCTTATCTTCAAAACCCAAAACATAAAAGTTCTAGATCTACTTCTTAAGGTTCTATAGGAACTGGAATAACTTCATTTGGCACTCATATGACCAAGTTATTCTACTAAAAGTCGACAAGTTAGTCTGAGAACACCAATCCGGGCACACCAAGTGTTTGATAGATGATCTTTCTTATTTCACACGAAATTTACTAAATAAAATCTTCTCATTTGACATATTTCTACACACTTGTCAAGATCTTAGGATAATTGAGAAAATAATCCAAAAGCGTAATCTTATCCAAAGTCCTTAGTCAACTTCAAAGTCAATGCCTATCTATCTCCAATCTAGATCTTTCACTTCAATCTCAATTTCATATTTTCTTAAGTCCATATCTCTTAAACCTTAAAACATAGAAGTTGTAGATATTCCTCTTAGCTTTCCATAACCTCTTGAATAACTCAAATCCAATATTAAATGAGCAAGTTATGGCCAATCTATCAAAATACGTCAAATTTCTCCCTATATCTCGCTCGAGCCAAACATCAAGCGAGAGTCGAGCCAAGTCTCGGCCTGAATCCTGTTCGAGCCAAACATCAAGTGAGAATCGAACGAGATCTCGGGTTAGACACTTTTTAAACATAAAACAAGCTACCATTGTGACGACCCGAGAATTTCTTCTCGTATTATTTTATTAAGTAATTACTTTGATTAAGTAGTTAATTGTGTAATTAGGATAATCATACATATATTGAGAGGAGAAAAAGGGCATGGGCTTGAGATTTGGTCCTTGGAACTTAGAATGAGCTATTGGGCCAATGAATGAATGGCAAGCCCACAAGCCCAAGAGATTGACCCATGACCCACCAAATCCTACCCATGGGACACTTGTCACTCATAAGAAAACCTTAGTGAGTCAACTACAACTAGTAGGTAGACATGTGAGATTTCTATTAGGTGAGAGTTGACTAGTAGGTGAGAGATAAGGTGGAGTGTAGAATCTTGTAATGGGATTCTTCCCATCATTGGGAATATTTTTGGAAAGTACTAAGGTATGGTCTAACTTACCCTAACTAGTACATGGCTTGTTTAGGGGATGACACATGTGCATTGAAGTGGAAAGTGGAAGGAAAGGAGTGGGAGGGCATTCGGCTAAGGAGATTGCCGAAACCCTTAGGGGTTTTTCCCACCCTATTCTCTTCAACCTAGGTCAATGGTCATCATAGGATCTTGTAAGGGAGAGGTGACAAGATGATTGACACAAAAAGAGAGGCGAGTTGAGAAAAATGAAAAGAAAATGGAAGAAAGGAACCAAGAGGATCTGGGTGGATGCCGTGTGCACCACTTGGAGATTTCCTAAGGTTTGCTTGCAAATCTAGTGAAAGGGATGCTGTGATAACCCGGATTTTTAGATATCCGCTTAATTTTCATATGTGGGATGATTATGTTTCTCCAAAACCATTTTTAGGAATTTTTGGGATATATGTATAGGATTCTTATATTGAAAGGTTAGGAGTAGGGTTGGGTATAAATGTGACTTGTGTTAAGGTGAAAAAAGTGCCTAGACCCGAGATCTCGCTCGACTCTCGCTTGATGTCTGGCTCGAGCGAGATACAGGGACAGACATACGTCTTTTAGTAGAATGGTCATAACTTGCTCATTTGATGTCGGATTTCAGTGATTCAAGAGGCTATGGAAAGCTAAGAGGAATATATACAACTTTTATGTTTTGAGGTTTAAGAGATATAGACTTATCAAATAATAAATAGAGATTGAAGTACCAGGTCTGAATTGGAGATAGATGAGCATTGACTTTGAAGTTGACTAAGAACATTGGATAAGATTAAGCCTTTGGATTATTTTCTCAGTTATCCTAAGATCTGGACAAGTATGTAGAGATGTGGAAAATGAGGAGATTTTATTTAGTGAATTTCGTGTGAAATAAGATGAATCATCTATCCAACACTTGGTGTACCCGGATTGGTGTTCTCGGGCTTATCTGTCGAGTTTCATTAGAAAAATCATAACTTGGTCATATGAACTCCAAATGAAGTGATTCCAGTTCCTATAAAGCCTTAAGACATAGATATAGAACTTTTATGACTGGAGATTTTAGAGAATCGAAGTGTATCAATGGATTATTTGGGCTGGAATGGGACTGATCTGTTTTAAGTGCAAACTGGGGCCCGAAAATAAATCACTCCACCACCTCACCTTAGATGTTCGAATTTGATTGGTTCTCCTCATTTTTATCTACTAGATGCACGTATGAGAGCATGTGTCAAGTGAAGGAAGAGCTTCTAGAAGAATAATTAGTTTAAAACCAAGCAAGAGTGAAGAACTAATCTGATTGGCCAAAACAGCCAACTATCCCCCTTGTTTCCAATCAATTGGTAACCAAACCTTAGGAATTAGGTGATGAGATATTTTCCAGCCACTCTAAGGGTACCAAGGAAGTCTTGGACGTGTGGCCAAAGAGGAAGAAAAAGTTCTAGAAGCCTTGGGGATGCAAGGAAGGTCAATAGCCAGTTAAGCTCATCTTGGATATTTTAGACTTTTTGGAGTTTACTTTTATGCCTATAATTAGTAATTATTTGGGGCCATTGATCTAAGATGATTTTGGATAAGGAAGAAGCATAGCCATGGGATGAATATCCTTGGAAATCATGAGAGATATGGATGATCATTGGACTAGGCAAGGCTGGACAGCACATGCCATGCCCATACACGGTTGGATCTAACTAAGGGCCTTGGTTTGTTTTCCTTCTCTTTTTCCCCAAGCCATCTATTTCTATATATATATAACCATCTTCAGTCCATAAGGGACCTTTTGGGAGAAGAGACTCACGTCCACTTAGAGAGAAAGCCAAAGAAGAAGTCTCTCTTAACCCTTGAACCTCCAAACATCTCCTAAGTGAGCTAAGTGAGTGCTTTGAGGAGAAATATTGCAAGGACTAGTTGGATCATTCAACCAAGCTTTGGAGAAACTTGTAAGTATACAATTTAACTTAATCTTGGCATAGAATAGGTAGATTGTTGATGGAATTAAGTTTGTTGTTAGTTGGAGCTTGAATTAGGCTTATATGATGTGCTTGGAATCTATGGTGTTTTGGATATAATTTTGGTGATGGTAAAATGTTAGGAAAATTATAAGGACCTAGATTTATGTTTTAATAAGTAAAAATAAGGTTGATGTGAGAAGATTTCTGGGTTTAGGTTGAAAAACCCCATGAGCCGTGATCTCGCTAGACTGTCGCTCGACAGGCGAGTCGAGCGAAGGCAAAATGTGAACCCCCGCTTGACTGTCGCTTGATACCCCACTCGAGCGAGTTCCAACCCGTGACTTCGCTTGACTGTCGCTCGACACCCCGCTCGAGCGAGATGCTCTGTTTTGCTTAGAATTCAGGGTTTTTCCCGGAATAGAATTAGTATTTCAAATGGAAGGAGTTTTAGGTGAAAAACTCATAAGAATAAGAAAAGATATAGTATGGCCCGACCACGGGTAATAATGATGGCATGGCCTGACTACGAGTAATAATAGTGGTATGATCCAACCACGGGTGACTATAGTGATATGGCCCGACCACGGGTGATAATAGTGGATATTAGTAATGACTTGTGAGAACAAGGGTTCTAAGATAAGAATGAAAAGTATATGCATGTATGAATATGTTAGTCACGTCATGACGGGGACGGCGATACGTAACGCCCGTATGACTGACGTGCCGACAGGGACGGCGATACGTAACGCCTGTCGGAATTATGTCACTACGGGGACGGCGATACGTAACGCCCGTAGGATTGACATGATTAGCGGGGACGGCAATACGTAACGCCCGCTATGATAAGAATGCTTACGTCATTTCGGGGACGGCGATGCGTAACGTCCGGATGACTGGTAAGTTGACGGGGACGCTTGTCATATATGTTAAGTATGTTCCGTGTCATGACAGGGACGGCGATACGTAACGCCCGGAAGATTGACACGAGACTCATCATTTCGGGGACGGCGATACGTAATGCCCGGATGATTGATGAGTTATATGTGATGGGGACGGCGATACGTAACGCCCATCATATATAAGAGATAAGTAAGACCCGACAGGGATGGCGAGACGTAACGCCTGTCGAGGTTATGTGATAAGTAAGACCCGACAGGGACGGCAATACGTAACGCCTGTCGAGGTTATGCAATAAGTAGATCCCGATGGAGACGGCGATACGTAACGCCCATCGAGGATAAGAAATAAGAGAAACCTACAAGGTTAAGAAGTAAAGTGAAAAGTATAAGTTTGTATGTGATGATGGGTCTAGCTAAGATCTAAGTTTGTATGGTAAGATGGGTAATTGACTTGTGAAGTTCCATAAAGTATTTTTATAAGTGATATGTTGGTGAGTATGATTATGTATGATGATAGTTGATGTTATCTATGCTTTATTTCGTTAACTGTGTACTTACTGAGATTTCTTGTAAATCTCACTCTTTTATGTTTTATCTATCATTCCTTATGGAATGATAGATGTTGTTGCAGGGATAGATAAATTGCATTGAGACCCGATCAGCACTGGAGATTCTGAGGTACCCTGAGGGTCCTATGGAATGCTCCTCTCCGATTGAGATGATCCCATGTACGTGATCAAGTAAAGAAGTAAGAGTACTGGATGATGGTGGGATATGAGATTATGTTTAGAGAAAACTAACTGGGTTATGTAAGAGTTAATACAGTATGTTTTATGTAAATACGATGTTATGAGAAGTGTAATTATAGTATGCCATGTGATCTACTGATGCAAGAGTTAGATCTTTTTGCACATATTGGGAATTTACTTCTTCCAGCTGCGATCGGCATTGCATTTAATTAGTAAGCTTAGATGCATGCATGTTGCTTTTTATATTTACGTAGGATAAGTAGTCTTGTGTTGCTTGTCCGGATGCGTCGATTACGTTGTAATCAATGCGAAACATCGGGGCGTCACAGATGCCTTGGATTTGTGTAGGGAATAAAGTACATGAAGTGATATGTGTAAGAGGTATGGTGGTGTAAGAGGAAGGGATGGAGGTTGCTTGAATTAGAAGCAAAACTAGGATGAAGGAAGGGTGCATTTCGGATGATACTTGGAGTTGGGTATGGCCGGATCATGCTAGCTCAATTCCCCAAAGGTATGGCTATGGAATATTTTAGAATGACTTGGGAATGGATGGTTGAGTGTGTCATAGGGTGAAATTACAAGAGAGGGAGGTCTAAGAGGGGAGGAGGCTTCGATGAAGCTAGGAAAGCCAAGGGAGAATCCGGTTTCCTCATTCCCCCATTTCCCATCATTGTTTTCCTTTCCCATGCAACCACCCATACCTAGTCTTGTATCATTCACATCAAAGTATGGTGAGTTGTCCTTGACCCCTAGAAAGGTGTGTATGGCCGAAACCCTTGAGGAAAGCCATCCCTCATTTGGCTAGCTCACAAACACACACACACCCTAGCCTTCCTTTCTAGCTCTCGGCCAAGCACCTCTCTCCCTCAACTTTCTCTTGTTCTACTTTCTTCTAACTTCTAAACCTCACTATATCCTAAGTAAAAAAGATTTAGAACAACCATTTTGAGGAAGGATTGCTCTTGAAGAGGTAAGTGCATTCTTATCCTATCTTTAGCAATCTTTGTATACCTTTGAGTGAATTTGGTTGCTTTGCTTGTTTCCTTGTATGTATGTGGTAGAATGAATCTTTTTAGAGGAGAAACTTACCATGTTTAATTTAGTAAGAATCCATGTTTAAGTTATGTAAATTTTCTAAGTTGAGGAGTTGAAACGATATATGGTTAGTTAGTTGTTCAACATGAAGTGGAATGAAGGAAAGTGCACACATGATTGAAGGTTTTCTAGCTTGAAATTTGTTAATGCTTTAGTGTTATTTATTTAGTAGTAAAAAATCCATGTCTAAGAGTGAATATCTAGCTCAGTCTAAAGGTTATTTCATGTGGAGACTTTGAATATATGTTATGAATGGTGAAATATGGCATGATCAATAAATTGAGTTAAGGTGATCATATATTTGTTAAGTTTTGATTGGAGAATGAAAAATTGAGTATTGCATGCTTTAATTTTCGGGTTGGAGAACTTCTTTGGTGGAAATCATTGATTTAATTATTATGTTATGTGATGGTGATATGTCTAAAATTTTGGAGATATTAGATGCATGTGAATAAGGTTGCTATATTGTCATGGTTGAAGGTTTTCACTAAAATCATTGAGCAATTTTTATCTTAGAAGAATAAGTGAACAAAATAACACCATGGGAGACCTAGAATTTTCGGCCAAGCTTTGTTGTAGGGTTAGGATAACACTTTTAAAGGATTGGAATGGAACTAGAGTACTTGGAGAAAAAAATTAGAAGACAAAAAGCTAAGAGAGTATAAGGGAGGGTCTTGGCCCAACCCTAGCGGGAAGGGGCCGAGTACCCCTAAGTGCATTGAAGGCTCGTTATAGCATTTTGGGAAGAAAATGAATAGGTTTATGAGGTGCGAAAAGTTTAAAAGAGTTTGACGTAGGGTAAGCGTGATGTTCGTCACCTATTGCATATGTTCTGTGATATGAGTCTCACGTCTAATGCATATAGCACGAAAATCATGTTTTCAAAAGAAAAAGAATGAATTAAAGTTTTATAAGAACCCTAAAGGCTAGGACGGGGTAGTGTCCCAGTGGAACTCCCTGTTCACTCAGGAGTGATTAAAGTCGAGTGAAAGCCCCTGTGTTGATGAAGAACTGTCTGCAGACCATGTATGGCTCCAAAGGGATGTCCGGAGCGTGTTCACACCTAAAGCTAGTGGGTGTCTACAGACGGTGTTGGCCTCGGCCTTACCGATAGAAAAGTTTGTAGTCGCTCGGGGAGTGATCAATTGCCGAGTGATAAAGAGCGCGAAAGGGCGAGAAATGTAGCTACTTAGGTTTGATACGGTAACTAGCAGAAACACACGGTGCGTAGGGGAGCCGTGTGGTGTCCAATAGAGGTAATGACAAAAGATGAGCTTTCGGGCCATAGATGACATGAAAAGTGACGCCTAAGATAAGAAAACAAAAAGTGTTTACAAAAGAAGCATTTTTGAAAGGAAACTTCATGGTTTTATTTTTCGACATTACGGACAAATGCATAAAAAGAAGACGAAAAGAAAAAGAGAAATTTTTAGACACGAGCACAAGCATAAGCATGTGCATATCACGAGGTCATGAGTTCCATAATGCATTAAGCATGATTGATTGTTTGCTATTCACTTAACTGTATGCTTAAATTGCTTTGTTATGATATAAATGTGCTTACTGAGATTTCTCCCGAAATCTCATCCATTTGTTCATTTTACCTACTATCACCTTTTTGGGATGATAGAAGTAGTCGCAAGTAATGACAACTCAGACGAGTGCGACCCCACCGATGATGCCTCGGACCCCCACGGGCCCGACTAAGTCCATTGCCTCTGAGTTAGTGACTCTAAACTACTTGAGCCCCTGGGCGGCGGAGTCACTACCTCTGGCTACGTATATATGTGGAGTGCACCCTATTGGGTGTTGTATAGTTTTGGGCATGGATGATTCCCTTCACGTAGGTCGCCTTTACGAGTCATCCTCCGGGATGAGTTGTGAGGTGGGACTAGCCTTGGAGTTGGACCCTCTCCGTTACGGTCCAAGCTTCGAGAAGGTTAAGAAAGAGCCGATGGATTAGTGTATGATGGTTTGGGGATCCTCCATGCAGCTTTTGTTTTTATTGCATATATTTTTGGTCTTCTGTTGTTTTGGAAGAATAAATTTTTGTAAAGGATCCTCATGTTTATATTAATGGTATTGTAATATTTTGGGATGCTATTGTTTTTAAGCCATGTGATAAACGCTTAGAAAGGGTTTGACCTTTATCCGCTGTGAATAAAAAAAAAAAAAATTCAGTAAACAATAAGATGAGGGGTGAACCTCCTTGTGATGCTCATCCCCGACGTCTAAGTTTGCGTATGATCCCAAGCGCAAGCTGGGGCGTCGACAACCATTGTACCCAATCCTACTCCTAACCTTCCAACATACAATTATAAGTCTTTTCTTTATTATACTTTTTCCTTATTTGATCAACTTTCAATGATCATGCCACATATGAAAATTAAATGTATATTAAATGTCGACGCCCCCGTTCACGCTTGGGACCGGACCCAAATCGAGACGTCAGGGATAAACAATACAAGGAAGTTCACCCCTCGTTCTTATTTACGTTCGAGTATGCATTTAAACTAAACGCAGTGAATAAGAAATTTTTTTGTAGCGAAAAATGTCAAGCCATTCTAAAGTTAGGCAAGAACTTAAAATTTTGTCTTACGTCACATGGTATAACAAATTTAAGATCCCAAAATAAACTTCATATTACTAAATATCATTAAGTGTATTAGTCTCCAAAAAATATATATACTCTCCCAAAACATCGGGAACCTCTAAGATCTAAATAAAACGTAAGTAAACGTCCTCATATTTTCTTGCAACAAATTCTATCGTCTCCACAAGGAACGATAGTGGAAATATAAAGGGGTGAAATTTTGAAAAATCTCAGTAAGTATACAACTATCTCAATAAAATTATTTCAAGCATACATATCAATGAATAACAAACAGAACAATGCATATGCAATTAATGAATTAGCAAATGCATATGCTCATGAAGACTTTCATAAAAACTTGACTTTCTTTCAATCTTGGTTCATATACTTGCTTTTCATAAAAATGGTTCATCATATACGAAATTCTTTTGACTCATGCTTTAAAAACCATTTTTCGTAAAAACTTTTCGTTTTTTTCATCATTTCTTATCTTAGACGCCACTTATCATATTCATATCATTCTTTGATCTCGACAGCAGTTACGTATTGCCTTCACCGTCATCACGTCAGTCATACGGGAGTTACGTATCGTCTTCCCCGTCATGTCGTGAAAGTCCTTATCAGTGATATGGGAGTTACTTATCGCCTTCCCCATCACTGTTCATTTTGGACGCCTCATGGTTTCCCTATGCACCGTGTGTTCCTGCTAGTTACCGCAGCACCCGGCGATCGTATCAAAGCTAAGTGGCTACGTTTCGCGCCCTTTCGTGCTCTTCATCACTCGGCGATTGATCACTCACCGAGCAACTACAAACTTTTCTGTATCGGTAAGGCCGAAGCCAAAACTGCTTTTTTTTGGGCACCCACTAGCTTTAGGTGCGCCCACGCTTCGGACACCTTTTGGAGCCATACATGGTCCGCCGACTGTTCTTCGTTGACCCAGGGGCTTTCAATAAACTTTAATCACTCCTGAGTGAACAGGGAGTTCCACTGGGGCACTACCCCGTCCCAGCCTTTGGGTTCTTATAAAAACTTTAATTCTTTTCTTTTCCTTTGAAAACATGTTTGATTCCAAAAACATGATTTTCGTGCTTCATGCATGTGACATGCAAACCTTTAACGCTAATCATGCAAAAACCCGAGACGAACCCGAGTGCACACTTAGCCTTCTTCTTTCATAAGTCAAACATCACATCATTCAACTCACCATTCATATATAAGTACAAAATTAGGCCTAATGAGTTGAGTGGGGTGCTCGGCCTCCACCCCTATGGTTGGGCCGAGGCCCTCTTTGGTTACTACCAAGGGTTTCTTCCTTCTATTTCCTTCCACATACTCACTAAACCTTAGTAAAATTAACTAAACCATTTTAGCCTTACTAAGAGAGGTTGACCGAACCCTATTGTCCTTAGGATTAGTATTTTCATCACTTTTCCTTCCACCAAAATAGCACACTAAATCATATATGTGAAACCGAAACATCATGCTATGGAATCCTCCACGTTTTCCTGCTTCTAACTCTCTCCAAGCATTCAAGGCTCAATCATCATATGAAAGAATAGTTAATCAATTAAAAACTTAACCCTAAAACCTTTAAAACCGAAACCCTTATATGCACCAATCCAACATTTTTCAACTCCAAACTTTATCTTAACATGCATGCATTTCGTCACCATTTATTGTAGTAATCATGCTCTCTTTTTCCTTTATAACAAAGTAACTAAATCCACCAAAAAAAAAAAAAAATTGTAAATCTCAAGCCTAGAATAATATACATTACTAAGCATGGATCTGTAACTAAACATACAAGGCATTTCCTTAAGCAAATCTAACTTACTATCACAAATCATTCAGCTCCCTCCAACTTAGTCATATAGGCATTTGATCACTATATTATATTAACATGCTTCTTTTTCCTTTGCATCAAATTAACTAAATTCATCAACACAATGTAGATTCAAGCCTACAATAACATATGGACTAAGTATAGATTTTTAACTAAATAAACAAAACATTTCTTTCAAGAGAACCTAGCCTAGCATCTCCAAGCACTTAACAAACTTAATCTTAGTCATGCATGCATTTCTACTATCATCATATATCATATCATCATGCTTCATTTCTTTTGCAACAACTTAGCTAGATCCACCAACATATTCAAATTTCAAGCCTAAAGAATCATATGGATCAAGCATGGGTTTTCTACTATAGCAACAAAGCATTTCCTTTAGAAAAACCTAATCTAGCATTTCTATACATCCAACAACCAATACAAACACATTCACTCAATATATATACAAGAAATGGTAAGATCAAGATAAAAGTGCACTTACAATACTCCAAGTAGCAAATATTTGCTCTGAAAATATATAAAAATAATCCATTAAAATAGTTTATAAGCATATAGTTTAGAAGAAAATATTAAGGATATAGGCCTTGGTGTGTGCATGTGATTTCACCTAGCTTTCTATTCTTGAAATAGCTTAGGCTTTTACATTACCTTTTCAAGTAGTCTTCCACTCAAGAATGCTTGCTTGATTCTATTGAACTTAGGGTATTTTGGTGCTTAGAAAATAGAAGAATAAGAAGCAAAGTGAGAGTGAGATGGGAGAACTTGTTGCCGTGTGTAGGATGGAGGTGTGTGGGTGAACAAGTGAAACAAACAAGTGGGAAAGAACAAGGGCATAGGGCCATTTGGCCAAGTGAGACTCTAGGCTCTTAGGCCACTCATTCCTTACTTTTTAGGGTTGACATTTGATAGGTTTGAAAGACACTTGAGTGACTTCTATCACTAGATCACATCATGCCTAAATCTAGATCACTTTTAGGTTGAAAACTCTTCCTTTTTCTTCCTACGGCCGGCACATGCATGGGCTTCAAGCCTCCCCCCCCTTTCTTTTCACACACTCACCAATCACCTCACAAGTCATTCCTTAAGATTTTAGAATCAGCCATACTCGGTTACTCCCTTTCTTGGTTTCATCCGAAACCATCTCAATTCTTCCATGGTTTCCTTTCTTCTCTGATGAGTCCCATCAATCACCATTTAACCTTACACTCTTACACACAAGTACAAGCCACTTCTACACATTCTCATATGTCCTTTCACTTAGATTTGTCAAAACTCTAAAAAGACCAAAAACAAGGCCTACGATTTTGCTCACCCAAATCCTCTTGTTTTCTTTTTATCTTCTTTTCCTCTCTCCAATGATACCACATCCTTCCATCACTTGTCAGTCACCTTGTCACTCCTACTTACAAGATCTATCAGTGGTCATTCATCTAGATTTAGATGAGATTGCATGGAAAAACCCAATGAAGGGTTCGACTAAGTGTTTCCACCGAAACCTCTCTTTGTTCCCATTTCTATTTCCATCAAATCTTACAAGTGTCACTCACCTAGATATGGCATGCTCCTAGGAAGACTAAATTGGAAGACTTCTTCCTCTCCAAAAATAGTCGCCTCCTTGTCACCATCACATCCTTACAAGTCCTCTAAGGATTTTCTTACACCAAATATATTTTTGTCACATCAAAAGTGAGGCTTGCATAGGGAGACTCAAAGTGAACAAGGTTGGCTTCCCTTCTCCATTTCACACGTAGACTCCTTGTTCTCCAACCAAGATTTCTCTTCCCAATGACACAACCACTCCACTTGTCACTTGTCACACACACATCTTCCATGTGATCTCCCTACACACAAATCCTCTACTCTTACAAGATCTTGTACAAGTCAACCTCCTAGATTTGATATCCACCTAGGGAAACTCAATTGGAAGACTCCTCTTTGCCTTACACGCCTACCTAGTTGGCCAATGATGAGAAAGCCTCATCTTGGATTTTCACACTTCTTCCTCCTATAAACAACTAGTCAATCCTCCAACTACTAGTATTTTTTCTCACACCTACTAGTGTTTGGAGACTTACTAAAGTTTTCCTAGGGTGACATGTGTCTCAATGCATGGGTTTGGTTGGCTCATGGATCATTTTCATGGGCTTATGGGCTTTGATACACTAATTTGGGCCAATATCCTAAGTTATGCTTCCAAGGCTCAATTTTAAGCCCAACTTCAAGTGCTTAAATAAATAAAATACCTCCATTAACCCTATAATAATTAATTAATTTAAATAACATAAAGTACAAAATTCTGGATTGTCACATTAAAAAATCTGGATTATGACACTTTTAGCTACCCATTTGCTGTTAGCCTTTCTTTTTTCCTTAAACCAACACATTTTTTGATGTCCAACTTCATCTTTTGGTATGTCCATTGTTCCTAAGAATACATTATAAGTTTTTTTTTAAGGCTAATACATAGAGCATAAAGTGCACAGCCAGCTCCTTTATTGTCTCCCTCAAGAACATCAAGACAGAAACACTCTTAAAGTATTCTTCTCCCACTTATATATCCATGACTAGAGATTTTCCATAACTATTAAAGCAGTTTGTTGCTCTTCTTCCTCATTAGTGACTCGTACTCCATCTACGTAAATTAAAGTTCTACAATTTACTTATCTCTACACGTTATTTTTTTTAGATGGAAAAAACTTGGATGAATTTGGGTGACAGAATTGGGTCACCTGTATATGCTGAAGGTGTTAAGAATTTTCTCACAATGGCACAAAACCATTCCATGGAAAGTGATCGCATTCAGTGTCCCTATCGTAGATGCTTAAATAATCTCCACTTGCTTATGTTTGAGGTGGACTTGTTCATAATGGGAATAAATCCAAACTACACCCAATGGGTATTTCATGGAGAGGAGGAAACACTCCTCATCATTGACAACGATCTAGATGACGATCCTGGGGTTGGAGTTGAAAACGGGTTCATTGATGACATGAACCATATGTTAGATGACATACGAGCAGGTACATTCGGAGATGCTCCCGAAGACAACACTACATTGCCAACTCAGACATTAATACCACAATTCTCCCCAAACTCAACTTTTGACCAACTACTAGAGGATGCCCGACATCCTTTGTTTGACGGCTGTACAAAATTCTTAAAGCTCTCATTCGTTGTGAAGTTGTTACACATCAAAATACTTGGTGGTTGGTCAATAAAGTCTTTTGATATGCTCCTAAGGCTTTTGTGGTCTGCCTTTCTTAATGCTACATTACCACAATTATATCAGGAGGCACAGTCATTAGAGCAAGGTTTGGGATTCAAGTACTACAAAATTCACGCATACCTCAACAATTGCATCTTATTCAAGAAGGAAAATGCCAATCTTATTGAGTGCTCTATATGTAAGGCTTCACGGTGGATGCCAAATACACACAGGTCATGATTGATCCCTAAAAAAGTGCTTCGATATTTTTCTTTGAAGCCAAGATTGTAGCGTCTATTTGTGTCAGGAAAGATAGCAGGTGATATGAGATGGCATAAGGAGCAGCGGGTTACTGATGAGAGTTATCTTATGAGACATCCTGCTGACTCTAAGTCTTGGAAGAAATTTGATCAATCTCATAGTTGGTTTGCACAGGATGCTTGCAATGTTAGGCTCGGTCTGGCAAGCGACGGCTTCAATCCCCTCAACAATCTAGCTAAACCGTATAGCATTTGGCCAGTGATTCGTTCCCTGTATAACTTGCCGCAGTGGTTATGCATGAAAGACCAATTATTCATGGCATCCCTTATTATCCTTGGCCTAAAATCACTAGGGAATGATATTGATGTTTATTTGGAGCCATTGATTGAGGATTTGCTTGAATTGTGGGAACATGGGGTACCTACATATGATGCTTCCGCTAAGGAAATGTTCATGCTGCATGCTACCTTATTGTGGACAATTAATGACTTTCTTACCTATGGAAATCTTTCTGGTTGGTCAACAAAGGAGAAATTGGCTTGTCCTTCCTACAACGCAGACACCGATTCCAATTGGTTGAAGTATGGTAGAAAACAGTGTTACATCAGACATCGACGTTTCTTACCAACAAATCACATTTGCTGAACCAGAAAAGGGTTGTTCAATGGTAAAGAAGATATTCGAATGCCCCTAAATTTGGTCGAAAGAGTGGAATTATTAACTCAACTACAAATGCTTGGGGATGTTCAATTTGGTAAATCTTGTAGAAAGAGAAAACGCATTGTAGAATAGTTGAATTGGACAAAGAAAAGTATCTTCTTCAAGCTACCTTATTGGTCAACAATGTGGCTTCGACACAACCTAGATGTCATGCATGTTGAGAAGAATATTTTTGATAACATATTGGGCACTTTAATGAACATTCCTACCAAAACAAATGATAGTATAAATTCCCGTCATGACTTGGAGATCGTGGGCTTCAGAAAAGAATTACATCTGAAACAAGCAGGTGAACGTGTTACAATACCACATACATTGCACACATTACATGGAAATGAAAGGAAAAATTTCTATGAGTGGCTCGCCGAGGTGAAATTTTTATATGGGTTCACCTCCAATATCACATACTTTGATTTATTCGGGATTGCAAAATCTCCAGACTCAAAAGTCATGACTGTCAGATTTTTTTGCAAAGACTATTGCCTATTGTTGTGGGGGGGGGGGGGGGGGGGCTATTAAGGAGTGATATTGCATTGTCTCTAATTGAATTTAGCAGTTTCTTTAAAGAGTTGTGTGCTCGAACACTGGATGTGAATTGCCTATCACAACTTCAACTTGATATCGTTATCATTCTATGCGAATTGAGGATGATATTCCCTTAATCTTTTTTTTTTTTATATCATGGTCCACCTAACTATCCATTTACCCCATGAGGCCATGCTTAGAGGTCCAGTTCAATATAGATGGATGTATCTATTTGAGAGGTATCTAGGCAAGTTCAAGCGGTATGTTAAAAATAAAGCCCGTCCAGAAGGTTCAATAGTGGAAGCCTATATTCACATCAAGTGTTTAAAATTTTGCTCTATCTATCTTCAAGATGTTGAGATAAAGTTTAATCGACCGGAGCACAACATTGACAGTGGAGAAGAGGAGAATATTGATAGATTCGAAGTTTTCACCAAAAAACTTCGTCCATTGGGCATAGCTAAGCATGTGCAATTAGAAGATAAATTTCATTCCTTAGCCATATGGTGCGTCCTAAACAACTGTGCTGAGCTTGGACCCTATCTAGAGCAAGCAACCACGACATCCATATAGATTTCTTGTAATGACATACAACTATCCATAATACTTTACATAACTAACTATTATTTTATTTGGTTGTTTGTGTTCTCCAAATGCAAGGAGCACTACGACAAATGCAAGATGCAAATGCAAATGCTATCAATCGCATGCGTTAAACTGAGTTTCCAACTTAGTTCAAGTAACGTGTAAGCTAGCTCCACTTAGTCTACATAGAATAAAACCGACCTTGGTATGACTAAAATTGCTAAACTATGCGTGTCCTGAATTGATACAACATCGTATTGTAGGTTCAGGACCAACATACCAGCAATCCACTTGATGTGTCTACTGATTTATATGCATTAGCTTGTGAATCTAACCAATGGGTTTCTTCATTTGCTGCCTACATTATCAATGGTAAATGTTTCCATACGAAGTAATGTCAAATTTATCGACATTCACAAAATTCAGGAGTGTTGGTAATTGGTGACCAATATACCAATAATGTAGACTTTTATAGTGTTAATAATGACGTTATGGAGTTACATTATATGAGAGGTCGTCAAGTGTACCTATTCAATTGTGATTGGTTTAATGTCGGTGATAAGAAATAAGGAGTTCGTGTAGACAACCATATGACTAGTGTCAACATAAACAAAGCTTGATATAAAGACGAGCCATTTGTGTTGGCATGCCAAACTTCCTAGTGTTTTTACATTAGAGATATGAGGGCCAAGGAAAACTGGTGTGTTGTGCAGATGTATGATAATAGGAATGTGTACGACGTTCCACCAGTGCCGAGGGTTTTAGACAATAGTGATAATGCATCAAGTGGCGACCTACCAAGAAAATGAACAATCATATGATTACCCACTTTTGCATTGTGGGGCATGTCCAGTGTCAACTCCACTTAGTAGGACTGATATAGAACCTACCCATATCGATGCATGAGAGCACATAGAGCCTTCTGGTGATGGCAAAAATTTGAATGACTTTATTGATGATGGCATGGTTCCATCTTGTTTCGAAGATGCTTATGGTGATTGGGAATATTCAAATGATGAGGACCTATCCACCAATGAAGAGTCTGAGTCAAAATAGGCAACCTACCAACAAATTGACCATGAAGTGTGTGATTTATGTATGCTATACGCAAGAAGTATACGTATGATTAACCATCCCATATTTGCTGTGATTGATGTATGATTATAATGAAGTGTAACTTTAAAATTACATTTAATTAAATGTATTATCTTATTGATAAGGTTGGATTATCATTCTTGGCAATAGCTTCATCTAATTCACGTTTGTTATTGTTACATCTTACGTGGTTCTCATGCGGAGCATCAACGGCCTAGATATAAATTTTTTGTTGATTAAGTAATTTTGGTTAATGTTAGATATGATTTATTAAGAATAATATGTCATTTCATGCAGGTGATCAGATGGGGGACACTGGCCAAGGTCGACCTAGAGGTCAAGGGATCTGTGCGGATATAGGGTTCATCCCATATCTCGCATTAGCCGATCATGCGGCTTTCGCATATCAGATCAACATAGCCCAACATTGGTTGATGAGGGTCGAATAGATGACTCTACCCAGTCTCCGAGCCAACCATTAGAGCCTCCGTGTGCGGACCCAATTGCAGAGGAAAAGCTTAACAGAGCACCTTTGCCGAGTAAAGAACAAGAGACAGACTTTTTACATACTTTACCCTCACCGATTAGAGAACCGTAGGCTGATAGCATACAAACTGGTATAGTAGACATTTGCAGGGTATTTCTAATAAATATTGTGTTCACCTGTTGGTGTGTAAATATCACCTAAACCAATTAGTCCATTGACCAGAGATTTTTGTTATTTTGTCATACAAGTGAGGATATCCCCACAGACATGCAAGTAACGTAGGCTGAAACATCCAGGCGGGGACGTGGGCTTGTAAAGATGACCGAGTTTGATAAATTGCATAAGCATGGAAAGGTGCCTTTAAAGGTAAATCCTGGGGAAACAACATCGTGTTGTGAGAATGTAGGGATGCTTTCTACCTGAATAACTTGGATAATTAAACAGAATTGTGACATGAGTTACCTACGATAGAGTGATGTACCCCAGGCATATAAGGATAAGTTAATCGACTGGGTTCGGGTAAGACTTTTATACTTTGGTTGTGTTGGATTTAAAGTCGTCGTAAGAAAATTAATGGCTGATCTACATTTCATTATAAATGTAGGGTGATTTTGAATTAGAATGGGAATTGGAGAACCATCGGTTGGCAGTGACGAAGCAACTTTGGAAGCACTTTAATGCATTCCACCACCAATTGCATAAGATTTATATCTCATTTGAAAGCCATGAAGATGCATTGGCAGCTGGGTGTAGTTTGGTCACCCCCATGGTCTGGCGAACACTTCAAGGTACGCATTATTAAGTTGTCAGTGATGGATATTTATTACTAGTAGTAATCCTAATATGTTGTTTTCAATGGCAGAAAATATCAACCATAAATCGGGAGAATGGAAAGAAGCAAAAAGTTAACCATACAACTGGTCGAAAATCATTCATAAGGGTATTAGAATAAAAGGTGTGACAACCTAAAATTTTCATTTCTTACTATTTTATTTAAGTAATTATTTTAATGATGATATTGGTAATTTATAGGGGTGAGGATGAAGGCTTGGGCTTAGGATTGAGCTTTGGGGAGATTGGATTAGAGTATTGGCCCAAAGTGTAGTGTGTAAGCCCAAAGGCCCATAAGATGAACCATTAGTCAACCAAGCCCATGCAAGAGGACACATGGCACTCTAGGAGAGTTTTAGTAGGTCTTCAAAGACTAGTAGATGAGAGGAAGAAAATACTAGTGGTTGAATAGTTGACTAGTGGTTGCCTTGTAAGATGGAGTGTGAAATCTCATAATGAGATTTTCTCATCACTGGAATATCTTGGGAGGTACAAAGAGATCTTCATTTTAGTCTTCCTAGGAGTATGCTATATCTAGAATAGTGACACATTTGGCATGAGCTGAGAAAGAGAAGTGAGGAGCAAAAAGAGAGCCTTCGGTGGAGGCATCTAGCCGAACCCCTTTGGGGTATTTTCCATGCAATCTTATCGCAATCTAGGTGAATGACCATTGGGAGATCTTGAGAAGACATGTGATAGCATGGAAGATTGAGTGATTGAGTGATGGAACAAGAAAGGAAGAACAAAGTGGGTGAAAAGAAAAGAAAGAAGGAATCGGGTGAGGGCATAGCCGATTACCCTATTTTGGGTCTCTCCAAGTGTTTCCAAATCCAAGTGATTGGACACATGGGATTGTATAAGAGTGTAAAGGACATGTGTATAAGAGTGTAAGATGGCATGGTGATGTGAAGAGATGATTGATAGTTGCTTGAAAAGAGAGAAAACCATGGGAGAGAAAGGAGATTTCGGTTGAAACCAAAATGGGGCTAGCCGAAAGTTGCATGCCCTTTTTCCCAAAAGTATGAGCTTGAGATCTTGTGGAATGACACATGATTTGATAGGTGAGTGTGTAAGAATGATGTGAAGGAGATGAAGGGTTGGAAACCCTTGAGGTGCGCCGGTTATAGATAGGAAAAAGAAAGAGAGTCTCAAACCTAAAAGTGATCTAGTTTAGGCATGGTATGGTCAATGATACAAGTCAATCAAAGGGTCTTTCAAACCCATCAAATGTCTATCCTAGAAGTAGGGAAATGAGTGCCTAAGGCAACTAGAAACTCACATGGCCGAATGACCTATGGTTGTGGTCTCCCTCACTTGGTTGTTGCAGTTGCACACACACCCTCTCACTCTCTCTACCTCTCCGCCTTAAGCACTTCTCTCCACTCTCACCTTGTTTTATCTTCTTCTATCACCTAAACATCAAAATACCTTAAGTCTAGAGGAGAAAGAAGCAAGTAGTCTTGAGTGGAAGTGCCTTCGAAGAGGTAAGTAACATCTTGAGCAATTCAAGCATAGAAAACTAGTGAAGAACACACACCACATTTATGCTTTGTTTATTCAAAAATATTTTCTTTAAAACCTTATGAATATAGTTTGTTCTAATGAAATATTTTATATATTTTCAGAGATAATCTAATCCAACTAGGAGTGTTGTAAGTATATTCTTATTTTGCCTTTAGCATTTCTAGTATATTTTTAAGTGAATTTGATTGTATTGTTTGAACCCTTGTTTGCTTATGCTAAGATGAAATTCCTTAGTGAAAATGCTATGCTTAGCTAGGTATGAATCCATGCTTAAATCTTATGATTCCTTTAGGCTTGAGAATATAATATGATTGGTGGATTGATGAGATGCATGCAAGATCGTTGTTAAACTTGTTGGATATTGGATGATGTAGGATAGATTACTTGATGACATACCTTGCATATTAAGCTCAAAATCCTTGCTTGTTTAATGTATTATTTAGGTTAAATGTCATATTATATTGTGGATTTAGATACTTAGTTGAAAAGGTAGAACATGGCATGATTGGCATGATGAATAGTGAGAATATTCATGCATGTTAAAAGAGAATGTTTGGAGTTGAAAAAGTTTAGATTGGTGTATGTATGAGTCTTGGATGTAAGGATTAGGAAAGTGGGGAGCATGAAAAACTAGAAGATTTCAATAGCATGAAATTTGGTTTTCGTGTGTATGATTAAGTGTGCTATTTTGGTGAAAAGAAAAGTGGCTAAAATGTCACATCTAAGGCCTATAAGTTTTGGTAAACCCTATTTAGAAAGTATAAAAATGTTTTAGATAATCTCGTCAAGGTTTAGAGAATGTGTGGAAAGGAATGGGAGAAGGAAATCTTAGAATGTGACCAAGGAGGGTCTCGGCCCATGTAATAGCCCTAAAAATCTTCATCTTAATTTAATTATTTAATTAAATGCTAATACATGAGATTAGTGGTAATATGTAAAAGAATAAAATAGGCTTTGAAGAGATGGGCTTAGGAATGAGACTTTTGAGGAATGGATCAAGTAAATAGGCCAAGAGAGCAATGGTGAGCCCAAAATCCCATAGAATGAGCCCATGGCCCATCAAGCCCATAGTAGAGACACATGTCAATTGGAGAAAAATCCTAGAAAATTATCCAAATACTTGTAGGAAAATCCTAGTTGGTGGAGGTTGACTAGTAGGTGGATACATGCCATGTAGGATTGAGTGTAGGATCTAAGGGAATGATTTTCGTACCATGGAATCTTGGAGGTACAAGACACCATTCCTTGACTTTCCAATTGAGATCATGGTGTGTAGGGAAGTGACAAATGGCATGAAGAGAAGCATGGAAGCAAGGAGTAAGGTGGTTTCGGTGGAAGGCAATCCGTGGGGTATATTTGGAGAATCTCATGGGGTATGGCCACCAACAAGTGATAGGACAAAGGGGAAGAGTGTGTAAGTGAATAAAGTACATGTGTAAGAGAGTATGGTGATGTGAAGAGAGGTATGGTGTGGGTGTAGGTGATTGAAATGACAAAAACTAGGAAAATGAACAAAGTGGATTTCGGTGGAGCTTGGCTTGGCCGGATCATGCTTTGCTCAAATTCCAAAAAGCATGGCTTTGAGATCACTTGGATGGACACATGAGAGGATAGGGGAATGATGATGGAGTGAAAAGCAAGAAAATGGGTGCTAGACACTCCAAGAAGTCGCCGGCCATAGCAAGTGAGAAGGAGAAAGGAAAATCCACCAAGGCATGGCCAAGATTTGATCTTGGAATAGCCTAGAGTTGTCAATCACTCAATCTATCATTAGCCATACCTAAGTATGGTAAAAAGTGTACCAAAGACCCTAGGAAAGAGAGTTGGCCGTGTGACCCCTTATGCAATTCCCTTAGCTCATTTCACTTGGACACATGCAAACACTCTCATTCTCTCTTCACCTCTCGGCCAAACTCACTCAAGCCACTTCTACTTTTGCTTCTTCTCTTTTCACCACATAATTTGAAGAATCCTATAGTAGTGAAGCCAAAAAGCAAGAGTGTTGAGGTGACCAATTCATTGGAGAAGGTTAGTGACTACATTTATGCAAGCTTGGGAAGAACACACACACACATGTGACACTTTGTTTTGGTTAGAAGGAAATAGGGTTTCCTTTAAGTTTTATGTTTATGGCTAGCCTAATAAGAGATTTCATATGTGTATTTTCAGATTTTAAGCTAAAGTCTAATAGGAGTGTTATAAGTATACTTTCACCTTTTCCTTAACAATTCTTGTATATAGGGAGGTGATCATGCTTGTTGGATTAATGGTTGTAATTGCCATGTTTGGATTGAGTTGATTTTACTTGTCTTTGATATGAATATTCTTGTGTAAATCTCTATGATGAAATAAGCTTAGAAAGTAAGTAGAGATGATGGATCAATTATTAGTTGCAAAAAGAAGTGAAAAGCATGATTATTATATGAAATGATGAAGTTGATGCATGATGGATTTTAATGTTAAGTATTAAATTTGGTGTTGCTAAGATAAAGTTTATTTGAGGAAAATTAGTGATGAAATTGATTTATTCATGGAAAATATTATTTTGAGGAAATGAAAATGGACATAGAAATAGAATACATGATTGGTATGAATTGAAGTGGTGTATACTTGTATATGGGAAGAAGTAATCACTTGTGCATAATGACTAGTAATGTTTACTTGGAATTTTATGAGGTTTAAAGTTGAGATTAGAAGAGTTAATTATATTGCTTTGTGGTGGAATTATTTAGTTGAGCTTACGGAAGAAACTTATAGAAAAGGGAATTTTGAATAGATTAGTGGAAGGAATTTCCCAAGTTAGAAAGGTGAAGGAAGGAAGTTAGAAATAATTAAGTTTGGAAATGAAAATGCCTACTTGGGGAATATTAAGGTTTCGGTTACCCCTTGCTAAGGAGGGTACATGTTTTAATTTGACACTTTAAGATTGATTGGAGGATAATTATAGTCAAATGATGAAGGAAAGCCCTAGGATTTTTCCTAGGAAGGTTTGGCCATGATGGGTTGGAGATGGGCCAAGTACCCCACTTCAATCTTAGGCCCAATTTTGGATATGGAACATGATGACTAAGTAGGAAGTTGTGAAGTTATCCCAATGAGGGAGAAAAGAAAATGAAATGTGAATGCACTCGAGCTTGTCTCGGGTTTTGCATGAAATTAAGTGAGCATTGCATGTCCCATGCATAAGTCATGAAAAGTATGTTTTTAAAGTCCAAGATGTTTTTAAGAAAAAGAAAAGAAAAGAAAAGATTAAGTTTTTGAAAGAAAAGAAAAAAAAAAGTAAAGTTTTGTAAGAACCCCAAAGGCTGGGACGGGGAAGTGCCCCAGTGGAACTCCCTGTCCACTCAGGAGTGTTTAAAGTCGAGTGGAAGCCCCTGGGTCGACGAAGAATAGTCGGCGGACCGTGTATGGCTCCAAAAGGTGTCCGGAGCGCGGTAGCACCTAACACTGGTGGGTGCCAAGGACGGATAAGGTGTAAGGACCTGCCGTTTTAAAGTTATAAGACGCACTCACATTAAGGTGATGCGGTAACCAGCAGGGAACACGCGGTGCTTAGTGGAGCCGTGTTGTGTCTCATACATGTTAAGTGAAAAGTCATGACAAGATGGGCTTTCGAGCCATAAGAAATATCTGCTTAAGATAAGTGGCGCCTAAGAAAGAATAAAAGATACGAAATGTTTTAAGAAATGATTTGAAAAGCACTGATATGAAAAGAAGTCTGAAAGAAGAAATCCGTATGAAAGTTTTACGAAAAGAAGTCTGAAAGAAGCAAGTCTGTTTAAAAGTTTTCATGAGCATGTGCATGAGTCAGTCATTCATTGCATGTGCATTAGTTACGAATGTTTTGTTCACTCTTCTGTATATTTGAAATGTTCTGGTTTAAGTGCTAGTATACTTGCTGAGATTTCTCCCGAAATCTCACCCCCTTTTTATTATCTCTACTATCGCTCTCTTGGGAACGATAGAAGTTATTGCAGGACATGATGGATCCCCGGATTACGACTCTCGAGAAGATGGGTCGGACCCTCATGGGCCCGACTAAAACTGAGACTGCTGGGCCAGTGACCCTAGATCTGTTGGGTCAGCGGGCGGCAGAGTCGCTTCCTATGGCGACGTATTTTTTTGACGACCTCCGCCCTACGGGGTGCTGTGTGGTGCTAGGAGTTGATGGGCTCCTACACATGGGACGCCTGTTTACGTCATCCTCTGGGATGATGTGTGACGTAGGCCCAGGACTGAGTCTGGACAGCCTTTGTTATGGCCCCGACTTTAAGAAGATCAAAGAAGAACCCGCCTATTAGTATGGTTGGCGGAAGGAGGAGTGGATCATTAGTATCGTTATTTTGTATCACTGATGTATTTTGTGGGAAAATCTTCCCGTTGTTTTGGGAAGTACTTTTGTATAAAACTGTTTACATTGGTGACCTTAACTTGATATATATGCATATGATGTTTAATTTGGGTTTTATTTCGTTAACCATGTGATGTGCGACAAGCGTAACGTTTTGTCGTTTGTTTATGGCTTGACCTTTTCCGCTGCGATATATTAAAAAAAATATATATATATCTGTATATAACATAAAATAAGGCTCTCACACGTAAAGATGAGGGATGACTTCCTTGTGACGTTCGTCCCCGGCGTCGCAATTTGCGTACGAACCCAAGCGCAAGCTGGGGCGCCGACAGCCCAACCCTAGTGGGAGGAGGCTGAGCACCCCTTCTTCCTACCAAGCTCATTTGTGAGCTTTGAAATGACAAAGAAGTAGAATCCTACGGTGTTTGACTTGTGAATAAGGATGGCACTTGGTGCACGTGCGTTTGTCTTACGTTTCATACGCTAAGTGTTAAGAGTTTGCATGTCTCATGCATGAAGCACGAAAACCATGTTTTTGAGTGAAACATATTTTTAAAAGAAAAGAAATTAAAGTTTTATAAGAACCCCAGAGGTAGGGATGTGGTAATGCCCCAGTGGAACTCCCTGTTCACTCAGGACTGATTAAAGTCGAGTGAAAGCCCTTGGGTTGATGAAGAACAGTCGACAGACCATGTATAGCTCCAGAAGGTGTCCGGAGCATGGTCGCACCTAAATCTAGTGGGTGTCAAATGGTGGTGTTAGCTTTTGCCTTATCGCATAAGAAGTTTGTAGTCGCTTGATGAGTGATCAATCACTGAGGGATGAAGAGCAAAAAGTTGCAAAATGTTTTCACTTAGGCTTGAGTGGTCGTCGGGTGATCGGTAACTAGCAAGGAACACACAGTGCATAGGGGAACTGTGATGTGTCCAATAAGAAGAAGTCATGACGAAAAAGAGGGCTTTCGAGCCCAATATATGATATGATAAGATAAGTAAGTGGCGCCTAGAATAAGAAAAAATGAAAAGTATTTGAAAATGACGAATTTTAAAAAGAAGTTCAAGTATTTTGTATCATGAATTTATAAGCAAGTACATGAAAGGGGTTAAGGAAAATAAGTTGATGAAAGTTGACATGAGCATGAGCATGTGCATCTGTAAAGTCATGAGTCGCATAATGCATGATGTATATAGGATTGTTTGTTATTCACTTAACTGTATGCTTGAGATGCTTTCGTTGAAATGATTATCTACTTACTGAGATTTTTTGAAATCTCACCCTTTTTATATTCCCACTATCATCCCCAATAATCGTACCTTAGTGGGGATCATAGAAGTAGTTGCAGGAATTGATGGCGATAGAGACTGAAGAATGAAGAGACTCCCCAGACCCCTGATGGTCTGGTGACTTCGCCCCCTTTTGATGTGGTGACCCCCGTTTTGTATGAGTGACTGGTAAAGGACATACAGCAGAGTATGCTGGCGGAGCCCGTAGATCGCCAGTGTGTAGGGTGTTGCTTGTCACTAGGGATTGACGGATCCTTATTCATGGATCGTGTCTATGTCTCGGAGGCAGGGAAGTGCCTCCTATGGGGTGAGGGAGTAGGCCTTACCAAGTTCCTTTATGGCCCTGAGATGAAGGAGGTCAAGGACGAGCCTCCTTCCAGATAAAAGGTTATGGGGTCATCACTTGTTTGTTTATGCTTAGTTTGCGTAAGTATTTTGGGCTTCCGTTGTTTTGGAAGAATGAACAATTATGAATTATCGTTGTATTTATATTTATAGTAATGAAGTACTTTGAGATGTTAGAGTCTTTGAGCCATATGATGTATGCTTAGAATAGTCTAATCTTTTTTCCGCTGCAAAAACCTTTATTCATTGTTATTAATTAGAAAAAAAAATATATACATGATACGACGAGGGGTGAACTTCCCTGTGATGCTCATTCCCAACGTCTCGATTTATGTACGATCCCAAGCGTAAGCGGGGGTGTCGACAGAAGGTATAAGTCGTATCCACAAATTCTTTACCACACAACATTTTTATGTTACTTTGGATATATCACAATATTTGCTTGGTTAGTCTTCATGTATTCATACTGTTTGACTTATATGTAGTGTGGTGAAGGAGGTACGTTGGTGGACTTCTACAAATATACCAACTAGTCCAAGAAGCACTTTAAATTTGTGACAGAAGCCACTAAAGATACTTATGTGAGTAATATTTTTAGCACATAAATTGGTGTGACTCAAATAATTATATGCATAGACTAAACTTTTATCTGTTAATTATGTCCTATTGCAGAATAATATGGTTGAAATTTTGGATTACTCTAGGACCAGAGAAACAAACTGAAGAAGCAGCTGTGAGTGTCTTTAGAGAGGTTCTTGGTCATAGACCAGGTTATGCAAGAGGATTGGGTGAGATAGTTATACCAGAATCTAAAAGATAATGTGACTTGGCATGAGAGAAAGAGTATCTCACTGCAATTGAAAAATATAAGAATGTAGCTGAAACTTCCAATCGTGAGATGGAGGCAATGAAGGTGAAGTTAACGGCACTTGAAGAGAAATATGAGGCAACCGACCATATGTTGAGGGAGATATTTGCTGCCTATCCGATCCACATTGCATCCTATCAAGTGACTCAGTGAGCCGGGTTGTCTATTTTGTAATATAGGACATATTTTTTGATTTTTTGGGGTGCTTTTTTTGTATATGTTTTGTGGGAGCAACCTTCATATGTTGATTTGAATGCTATGATTCTAACACTGTTCTGTCTTTTAAAATGTTAAGCTGAAGTTTTATGGATGTTAGTCTTAGGAAGATAAAGGTATTTTATTTTCTTTTTCAGATATTTCATTTTCTTTTTCAGGTTACTTGACCATTTACTCTAATGATGTGGTGTGCCACAGGTGCATTTTTCCTTGTAGTATGAGCAGTTGTATGGATCTTGGAGCACAGGACGAATGATGAGTTTAGGGGCTTTCCTAGAAAACAATTTGTCACCATAATATGGTGAGTCCATGTCGACGCCCACAGCCTATACTTGGGATTTAATCTAAACTGAAGCGTTAGAGACACGTAATACAAGGCTACATACCTCTCGTTTATGTCAATATAAAATGAATGCACCTAGCTTACTAGCAGTATGCAATAAATATCGCAGTGGAATAAGGTCAATTCTAAAAAGGATAGGCAAAGTAAAGTAAATTTACTAATCATCACATGATAGTATTAATGCAATATCCCAAAAGCTTTTACAAAGCAATTGCACCTTAAAATATCAAAGCTATAAATCCTTGACTACCAAAACACGGGAAAGCAAATCCTTAAACATAAAATAGAACATTATCTTCTACTCAAAAGAATTAGACTCTCATGCCCCTCAGTAAGGGGTTCTAACTTCACATCCTTAATCCAAGCACCAAAAAAAAAGTGACCCAAACTCAGACTATAGGCCTGCCAACAACGTATCCTCGTCGATAAGGCATAGACCTCATCAAGGGATAGGGATCCGTCTGAACGCAAAGCCATGTAGCAACCTCAAAATGGCAGATCCTCTTGCGACGTAGGCACGGTCTGCCTAACATCCTCCTGCAATCTGTCAAATGAAAAAGGGGTCACCTCCTCTAGACTATCATAAATGGAGTACTCCGTTGGGCCCTTAGGGCTCCTCAGGGTCTCTTGGGGAGTCAGTCTCATGTGCGCCTCCATCTAAACTTACAAGTACTTTTACCATCCCGAAAAAGAATGGCAGTTGAAATTATCAAAGTGAGATTTTGGAAAATCTCAGTAAATATACAGATAACTCAACACAGGTATCATAGGCATATAAAGGTAAACACAAACAAATGCATGAATCATGAACATGAGACTTATGACTTGACTTATGCATCATGCGCTTTCATAATTAGACTTTCATACTTCCTTGACTTTTCTTTGATATGTATTCATAACTTTCATGTCTTTCTTAGCTTTCATAACATTTCGTGTCATTCATCTTATTCGTATCATTCTTCGGCTCATAGCCTTTCTTGTTATGACTTTCACATAACATGTTGGATACCTCACCGCTCCCCTATGCACCGTGTGGTCCCCGTTAGTTACCGTATCACTCTATGACTCTTTTAGTCGGGTAACTATGTCATATTCTTATTCTTTTACGGCAACTTGCTTATTTCGTCTTCACTATTGTGATAGTCCATATTTTTCCTATAGGACTTAGTTCGTGCTTGGAGAGGATATCCTCTATTTTATTCATTCTTTGGAGGTGTTTAAAGTCAAACCTAGGCCTTTTTCTTATATGAGGTGTATAGGAGTTGGCCCAAGAATGGAAACAAGGCCCATGAGGAGAGTGGTGGCCAGTCAAAGCTTGGAGGTAGGCGCCCAGGGTAGTCTTTTCTACTCTTTTTGGACACTTGGCAAAGCAAGAGACCTTGCTTTTGCCTTTTCCAAGGAACCTTTGCATAGGAAGTTGAAAAAGTAAGATTTTAGGTAAAGATATGGTTGGAAGGCATAAGATGTAGGGGGAGATCTTTTGGGAAGTGTGTGACAAGTGACAAGTTTAGATACTCAAGCAAAGGGGATTTTCTATCTTGTGAGAGAGCATTGGTTTGGTTGGAGAAGGAGGGGGAGCCGAACCTTGCTTTTTAGTTTCCCCATGCAAAGATCAAATCTTTGACAAGAGACAAGTTGGGACATGCAAGTAAGATCTTTTGGGAAATGATTGACAAGTGACAATGTGGAGATATACAAGCAAGACATGGATCTTCTTCCTTATGAGTTTCGGATGGGGTAGAGCTTGGGAGGAGCCAAATCCTTGTTGGCTTCTCTAGGCACTATCACATCACTTGGGATAGAAGTCTCTCTTGTGTCAATTATGCTCAAGTTTCAATCAAGCTCTAGGTAGGGTGGAGTGCTCTAGGCACTAGGATACCCCATGCCCGACTTATGTGTGTCTTTTTTTCCCTTCACATTTGTCTCATCACCCTCCAAAGATTTCGACCAAGATAATTCTCTCTAGCCTCTCCACCTCTTTCATACTTTCTCATCTCCCAAACAATCATTTTTCTTGACATACTTGTGTGTTTTCTTCAAAGATTTTGTGGAATCATCCATCTTGAAAGGTGAGCATCTTTTGAACCTCCTTTTGTTTCTTCATGCAAAGGTTTGAGGGGTGTTTGCTTTCAAAGTTTTGGCCCCTATGTTTTTTTTATATATACACTTTTGAGTTTTCATGAAAAACCAAAGCTTTTCCTCAAAAAACAACAAAAATCCTAAGCTTTGAAGTTTTTAAATATAGAATGGATAGAGTGGTTAGTCAACAGTTGTTTTTGAGAAAAAAAAAATGAAAACTAGGGTTTGTTCTTCCAAGGAATTCGGCCCTAGGGTTTTTCTTCAAGAAAAATGGTTTTCTCTTGAAAACCAAATGGTTTTCTTTTAACAATGAGCTTTCAGTTTTGTTGAGTTAAGGTTCTCTAGACTTATCTTGGTTACTTTGTATTCTTTTCAGATTTTCTTGCCCTATACTTGGAAGTTTTGTAAGTACACTTCTAACCTAGTTTTAGTATTCCTTGTATATATTGAGTAAACTTGTTGTTGGTTGTTTATAGTATTATTCTGCTTACATGTTTGATGATCTTTTTATGTTTCTTCTATGCTTTGTTAAGAGATTATATCTTAAGGTTTAGTCTAAGAGTATTTGATGAATTATAGTGATTATTTCAAGAACGAATGGGAGAAATGAATCTTAGTGGCTCTTGGCCATGGTGTTGAATTATGGCATGAGTAAGTGGTTAATGAAAGTTTATCCTTAGAAGCTTGTATTTTTCGATTATGGTGAGTTTTTGAAGAAAATATTAGGCTTGACTCATGTTTGATGTTATGGTATTTGCTCTAATTCTTTGGGAGGTCTTTGAACTTAAACTTTTGGAGCATGGTTTCGGGTTTTTGTATGATTAAAGGCTTAGAACTTGTCTTGTAGCATTGTTGAACAAAATGAAGCAAAAGAGCATCTAGGATTTTTAGCTAAGGCCTATTATGGTTTATTTATTGAGTTTTGATGTTCCCTAAAGGAATGCTTGAATTGGTAAAAGAAAAGGAGAAGGAAAACTAGGGTTTGGACCCTATGAGTGTCTCGGCTTTACCCCTTTTTGGGTTAGGGTTGATTTGGTTATTTTTCTTTTAATTGAATGAACATGGTTTTCTTAAAATATAGTTATGTTTGCATGATATAGCATGTCTAAGAATTGATTTGGAAATGCATGTTTCATATGTTTCATGAACTATATGTCTTGCATAATAAGTACAAGTTGCATGCATGTCCATTCAAGTCATGAGTTCCATGTCTTTTGGGTCCTCATATTTTTCAAAAGAAATAAGTTAAAATCTTTTTATAAGAACTCCAAAGGCTAAGGCGGGATATTGCTCTAGTGGAACTCCTTGTTCACTCAAGAGTGATTAAAGTTGAGTAAAACTCTTGGGTCGATGAAGAACAGTTGATAGGTCTTGAATGGTTCCTATTAAAGGATTCCAGAGCGAGGTCGCACCTAAAACTAGTGGAGGCTAAGGATGGTGAAGGCAAAATATATGAACTGCCGTTAATTATGACAGAGTCACCTCGACTAATGCAGTTGTAGAGTGTTGCGATAACTAGTGGAGAACACAACGTGCATAAAGGAGCCGTGAGGTAACCAACATGTTATATGAAAAGTTATGATAAGAACGACTATGAGCTTAAGAATGATTTGAATAAGAAAAATGGGAGGTAATGTTATGAATAATAAGAAAAGACTTGAAAATTTTATGAAAAGTTACGAATACGTGTCAAAGATACATGAAAGTCTTTTTATGAAAACTCATGTGCATAAGTCATGTCATAAGTCTCATGTTCTCATTACATGCATTTGGTTATATTTACTTGTATATGTTTGTGATGCCTTTACTATATTAATTATGTATTTACTGAGATCTCTCGAAATCTCATTTCTTTAATTTTTACCTATCACTCCTTTTCGGGATGATAGAAGTGGTTGCAGGAATCAATGGATTACAAGAGACCAAGTACCCAGGAGATCCTGAGGAGCCTTAAGGGCCTTATAGAGTACTCCATTTTTTTATGAAATGGCTCACTTTTGGTACAACAGACTTATAGGAGATCTGAGGGGGAGCGCGCACCCAAGTCGCCAAAAGATCGACGACTCATGGGTTGTTGTCTAGTTTTGAGTTAAGACGTGTGACAACCCGGATTTTCTTTCTCCTATTTGGATTTTTGTGTATGCTTAGAGTGGAGATTATATTTTATTATATATTTTTTTATGAGAGGTGTGGACCAATTTAGGCCTTTTCTTGGACGAAGAATATAAGAGTAGGCCCAAGAATAGTGAAACAAGGCCCAAATGCCCATGGAAAAGGGTGGTGGCCAATCATGCCTTAGGTGATGAGTACCTAGGAAAGTGTGAGATCTCATGGGACACTTGGCACACTAAGATAATCACCTTTTTGGATTCCCAAGAAAGAAAGTTTTGGGGAAGAGAAAAAACATGGTGTGGGAAGATTGAGTATGGGATATCTCTTGGAAAATGTGTGAAAAGTGACAATTAAGATTTGTTGGGATTGGAGAGAGAAGGGTTCTGTTCGAGAGGAAGAAAGGGGGGAGCCGATTCTTGCACTTTGAGTTTCCCAAGTAATCTCCACATCTTGACATGACAAGTGAGATTTGTGTAAGAAGATCTTTGGGAGAATGATTGACAAGTAATAGTGTGAGTGACATGCAAGCAAGTGGAGGGACTTTCACCCTTTAGAGGTTTAGGCTAGGCTTGATTTGGGAGGCCAAAATCGAACCTTGAGTGTGCTTATTTAGGCACTATCATATCCCTAGAGATATGAGTCTTTCAAGTATCAATCATACTTTGCGTCAATCAATCACTAGGGGAGGTGGAGTGCCCTAGGCACCAAGACACCCATGGCTGACTATGGTATTTCTCATTTTCCCCACATTTTGTCTCACCACTCTTTCAAAGACTCTCGACCAACTCATTCTCCCCACTCTCTCCACTTTTCTCCACATTTTCTCATCATCCAAGCAACTTTTCTCTAGCAAACCTAAGTGTTTTCTTCAAGAATTTTTGTGGAACCACCTACCTTGGAAGGTAAATAATTTTTTGAACTTCTTTCTATCTTTTTATGCAAAGATTTAAGGAGTATTTCTTTCTAAAGTTTTACCCTTTAGGTTTTCTTGCTTTTTTTTCTTGAATTTACATGAAAAATCAAAACTTTTTAGTTCTTAAAACAAAGGTGAAAACTAGAATGCTTTTGAGAAAAATGATCCTTTTTGTTTTCTCTTGAAAACCAAATGGTTTCTTTCTAGCAAACAATCTTATTTCCTTTGTATATTTCCTTTTAGATTTTTCTTTCCCTATACTTGGAAGTTTTGTAAGTACATTTTTAACCTAATTTTAGCATTATTTGTATATGTAGTGTGAACTTGTTGTTGTTGGTTGTTTTACCTTATTGTGGCTTGTTTATTGGATGATCTTAGCATACTTTTTCTTACTTTGTTAAGATGATATTTTAGGATTTTAATCTAAAAGATTTGGTGGAATATAGTGATTATTTGTTGAAAGAATGTAAAGAATATTCCATGGTAATTTCAGCTAGTGCATGTGATGTAATGGTATGACATGTTTGAAGTGACAAAAATTTATTTTGGAGTCTTATGGGTTTCCGCTATGGTAAGTTACAAGGAGAGACTTTAGACTTTTAACTCTTGGTTGATGTGTGATCATGACTTAAGACATTGGTTGGTTTATAAAAGTATAACCTTTGATTTCTTGGATACATGGTTTCGGGTATGTGCTTGGTTTGAAATGGGGAATCATGTTATTGCAAAATGTGGTAGTAAATATAGTAACTAAATATCTTAAGATTTTGGTTATGCCATGTTTAGACCATGTCATTGAGTTTTTTGTTGTTCTTTAAGGAATGCATGAGTTGATGGAAGAAAAAGAGAAGAAAAATCTAGGGTTTGAACCACTAGGGTAATTTGGCCCTACTCCTTTTCTAGGACTAGAGTTGTTTGAATGACCCTATTTTGTTTGAATGTGTATGAAAGATAGTTATGTTCGCGGACCATGCATATACAAGTTATGGTTTGGAAATGCATGCCTTATATTTCTCATGAACTATGTCTTGCATAAGAAAGTCAAAGTTTTCATGCATGTCCATTCAAGTCATGAGTTCCATGCCCTTTGTGTTACTATGTTTTTTGAAAGGAAAATGAGTTAAACGTTTATAAAAACCTCAAAGGCTGGGATAGGGTATTGTCCTAGTGGAACTCCCTATTTTCTCAAAAGGGACTAAAGTCGAGTGAAACCCCTGGATCGATAAAAAACAGTCGACGGGCCATAAATGGTTTCTATTTAAAGGATTCCGGAGTGTGGTCGCACCTAAAGCTAGTGGGTGCCAAGGACCGTGAAGGCGATTCGAACTATCGTTAAGAATATGTTTATGACGTAGTTACCTCAACTAAAGTAGTCTTAGTGTGATGCGGTAACTAGCGGAGAGCACACGGTGCATAGGAGAACCGTGAGGTATCCAATATGAAAGTCTTAACAAAAAAAGGTTATAAGCCTAAGAATGATATGAACATGAATAATGGCGCCTAATGATATGAATACTAAGAAAGACGCGAAAAGTTTACAAAAAGTTTTGAATATGTTTCAAAGATGCATATGATACATAAGAGTCTTTTTATGAAAATGCATGTGTATAAGTCATAAGTCTCAAAGAAAGTCAATGATGTATAAAAGTCTTTTTGTGAAATACATATACATAAGTCACATCATAACTCTCATGTTCATGACGCATGCATTTGTCTTTGTGTTTGCCTATATATGCCTATGATGCCGTTATTATGTTAATTATGTACTTATTGAGATTTCTCGAAAATCTTACTCCTTTAATTTCCAATTATTATTCCTTCCTGGGATAATATACTTGATTGCAGACATAAATGGACTCCAGGAGACAGTTTCTCCGAGAGACTCTTTGGACCTCTGAGGGTTCGACAGAGTATTCGCTTTTTGATGAGGTGACCCCCCTTTTGGTACAATCTATCTATAGATGAGATGCGGAGGATCACACCTAGGTCGCCAAAAGACCGACGACCCGTGGGGTGTTGTCTTGTTTTGAGTGCAGATGGGTCCTTATTCCTCAACGGCATCTATGCATCGTCAACGTGGATAAGTGTTCAGCGGGGACACAACTTGAGTCTAGGTCATTTTCATTTTGGACCTAGATATAGAGAGGCCAAGGAGGAACTCCTGGTTTAAGGCGGGGTAATGGGGTCATCTTCTTTGATATTGGACTATGTTATGTTTTGAAGAAACTTGTGTATCTCCCATGTTTTGGAAAGTTTGGTCATATGTTGGATTTGATACATCATGATGTATGTTTTATAAAGCTTTCGTTTGGAGTTATTTTTAGTGATTACCATGTGATGACTGGAAAGTTTTAAATTTCTTGCCTATTTTATTCGATTTGACCTTATTTCGCTGCGATAGCTATTGCATACTATTAGTAAGATAGGTGCATGCATTTATCTCTGACATGAATGAGGGGTATGTAGCCTTGTGTTGCATATTCCCGACGTTTTAGTTTATGTTTGATCCCAAGCGTAGGCTGGGGGTGTCGACAAGACGGGTCCTTGTCCCTCGACGACATTTATGCGTCGTCGTTAGGGATAAGTGTTCAGCACGGAAGCCTTTTGAGTATGGGTTATTTCCTTTTTTGGACCTGGGTATAAGGAGGTGAAGAAGGAACCCTTTAGGGAGGAGTATTAGGGTCTTTTCCTCTCTAGTATCAGACTATGTTATGTTTTGTAAGTTTGAAGAATTGGCATATTTCCCATGTTTTGGGAATTTTGTTCTTATGTTGGACAAGACACATTGTGGGGTTATGTTTTATGAAGTTTTTCATTTGGAGTTTTTAATTTCCGCTTTACCATGTGATGATCAGCAAATATTTAATATCTCTTTATCTATCCTTTTTGTTTTGGCCTTTTTCCGTTATGATGATTAATGCATACTGCTAGTAAGATAGGTGCATGCATTTTATTTCTGACATAAATGAGGGGTATGTAGCCTTGTCTTACGTGTCCATGATACTTCAGTTTATGTTCGATCCCAAGCATAGGCTGGGGGTGTCGACACCCGTCCGTAGCACCTACTAATTTTAGGTGCGACCAAGTTTCGAATTCCTTCTATAGGGACTATTCGAGGCTCGTCGACTGTTCTTCGTTGATCTAGGGGTTTCACTCGACTTTAGTCACTTTTGAGCGAACAGGAAGTTCCACTAGGGCATTTTTCCGCCCTAGCCTTTGAAATTCTTATAAAAAGATTCTTAACTTAATTCTTTTGAAAAACACAATGACCTAAAGACATGAAACTCATGACTTAGATGGACTTGCATACAAACTCTTGACTTTCTTATGCAAGGCATGTAGTTCACGAAACATGTGAAGCATGCATTTCCCTAATCTTATTTTAACACGCTATAACATGCAAACATAATTACACTTTAAGAAAAACATGCTCATTCAAGTTGAAAGAGAACCAACCAAATTCGACCAAATTGTTAAAGGGGTATGGCTGAAACATGCATGGGGTTTAGGACCCTATTTTCTTTGTCTTTTCTTTCTACCAACTCATGCATTCTCTTAGAGAACATTAAAACTAAATAACAAAACCAAATTAGAGTTTTAGTCGAAACCCTAAGATGTTCCTTTGCCTTGTTTTCTTCAACAACCCAACATAACTGATCTAAACCTTAAGTCATGCGTACACCCAAAATCATATACTAAGGTAAACAATGAATTTAAATGCATAAATCATCTAAAGAATTAGGTCAAAGATCATAACACCAATCATGAGTCAAAAGCTTAATGTGTCCTTCAAAAACTCACCATGGCCGAAACATACAAGTTCCTAAAGATCTAACTTTCGTCAATCAATTATCTTACCATGACTCGCCACATTGGCCGAGAGTTACTAAGTCTCATTCCTTCCATACTTTTCTCAAATATTCACCATAATCCATCAAGTATTCTTAGATTAAACCCTAAGGTAAAATCTTAACAAAACATCAAGAAAATATAGAAATAATCCATCAAGCAAACAAGGAATAGTAATACTAACAACAAACAAGTTCACTCATTATATACAAACAATATCAAAGTTAGGTTAAGAGTATACTTACAAAATCTTCAAGAATTAAAGCAAGAAAAAATCTAACAAAGAATACAAAGGAACATAAATTAAACTCATGGAATTTCTTTCCCAAGAAAACTGAAACTTTTGTGGGAATAAATCAGTGTTTGGCTTCTAAGAAAATATCACTTTCTTAGAGAAAAACCTAGGGCCGATTCCTTTAAGAAGTGGACCCTAGTTTTTACTTTTGTTTTACAAAAGCACCTCTTGACCCATATAAATCTCTATTCTTTCTTTGTTTAAAAACCTCAAAAGTTTAGGATTTTTATTTTGGAGAGAAACAAAACCCTAGTTTTTAATGAAAGTACATGAGTGTGTGCAAAACTACTTGGGCAAAGAGTTTTGAAAGAAAAAATCCTTCAAATTTGCATGACTGATCAAGAAGAAGTCCATGTGATGCTTACCTCGTGTAGAAGACAAAACCAAAGGATTCTCATTGGAAACAATCAAGGATGCAAGGGAAAAATGTTGTTTGGCTAGAGAGAAAGTGGAAGGAAAATAAGAAGAATAGGGAGAGTTGTCTTGGGCGAAAATCTTGGAGATAAGAGTGTCAAAAAAATGGGTAGGGGAAGGGACTCTCAATTCTAGCCATAACCTTATATAGTGCCTCTCAAAATTCCAATCACCCTTAATGCATGCAAGACACTTGGCAACTTCTTCCTATCCCATGCTCCAAATGATGAGATTGCATGGGGAAGCTAAAGGGACAAAATATATTTGGCCCCCCCTCTCTCTCTCTAAACCCAAACCCTTCATGCACACATTCCCCAAATTAGCCTTCCATCCAAGCCTAAGACAAAACCCTAGAAGGGCTCTCTTGAGACTTCACTTTACCTAAGCTTCTTAGCATGCCACTTGGCATGAGGGGGGTGTGTGTGTTTGTCATTTCCAAGGTGAATTTTCTACTCCCTTTCTCAACCATCTTACACGCCTACCACTCTTCCCCTTTCCCCAAAATCCTTCCAAAATCTCTTCTCCACTTTCCCATGCAAGATGCTTCTTGGAAAAACAATAAACTTGTGCCCTATCTTGCCACTTGTCCCAAGGGACTCAAAAGCTCTTAGGAGCCTCATGCCATATCGGCTCTTCTTGGGCCTTTTGGGCCTTGCCTCCATTCTTGGGCCTATTCCTTTACACCTCAAACAAGAGAAAGGCATAGGATTAAGGGTTTCCATCCTAGCACTTAAAATTTCTCCAAAAAGGCTTCATTCTCTCTTCTCTTCTCTCTTTTTTTTTTCCCTAAAGACTCCAAATAGCTCAAAATAGAATGAGTAAAATACTTATTCACTCCAAGCATGGACAAGGTTCTATAGGAAAAATTCGGGATGTCACAGTGCATATATTGTATATCTATATTTCTGCACTTATATATCATATATGCATGATCATGACCATGGATAGATATCGTGAAGCTCATGTACATATAAATAATAAAGTGAAAGTCTTCATAAGTAAATGTTTATTTTATTGGAGTACCAATATTGTGGTGCTGTGAAACTTATGATTTTTCATGTATTTTGATTTCTATAGGTTCGTACCATTTGAAGTGTTCAAGAATAGTTTTTGTTACCTTGCTTAAGAGATCCTTCCAGTGGGTCATTTTCTAATTTAACGTCATTTTGCTCTCTTTTTTCCCTTCATCTATTGCATGCTTTCCTTTATTTTCTATTGATCATCATAAATTTTACAAGAATCTGCATATTGATTATTATTTTTTTCTGTTGATGGAATTTCTCATTATCAAATATATTGTCCTTCTATAGTTGTGTGTGGGAAGGTTGAATTTTTGCTATTTGCTGAGATGTGCTAGCCGTGGTGCTGACTTGCTTGATAGATGGTGGGTATCATGTTCATGCTGGTTGCAACCTTTACCATTTTTTCTTTGATAATGTTCTGATTGGTAAGAGACACACTCGTAAGTCCTACAACCACGGGGATTGTGATTTTTAAACTTGACCATGCTGTGGTACTGTGAAACTTATGATTTTTCCTCTTTCCATGCACAAAAGCTTGCTGAAGATAAAAAAAAATAGGTTATGTAAAAGCATTAATTTAATGGTTGGCATTAATTGATTTTGAGATGCTTCTCTAAATATGAAAATGTTTGAATTGAAAAGTTAAAAACTAGGCCGATAAAAAATGCATATAAGCAGCACTATCTGGGTTTTAGAATTCTGATCTAAGCTAAAACGGTGATGTTTAGCCTTTTTTATTAGCATTAGAAATTACTAATGGTCCTCATGTTTGTTCTGAAATTACAAGCAGATGTTGAGTTTGGTATCGATGATTCCCACTTGGAAGAAATGATTAGAGAAGTAGATCAAGATAATGTAAGTACTTCTTTGATCTTCATAATTAGGGAGAGTTTCTTGGCATAGTTTATGAAAAAAAATTAACCAGACCAAAGAGTTTCTAACCCCACAAACAACTTGTATTAACTCATGCAATGTTAATGCTGTGTGGGCAGCTAACTTTTTTATGGATGATAATGTGATGGAGATATGCTTTCAAACTGGGGTACTCGTGTGGAATTTATAGGTGAAGAGTTTATGAATAACGCACAAGAGTGTACATGGAATTTATATGGTCAAAGAGACGTATGGAAGAGGAGTACATTGTACTAATTAATAAATTATGGTCAAAAGGTTGATAGGTTCTCTAATTAGAAGCAGTTTTGTCAACTAATATAATTATAAGTTTCATAACTTGGGTACGAAGGATCTACATAGTGGTTTTAGCATGGCCAAAACTTCTGAATTCTATCTCTTACTCAGTTTTATGATTAATCCATGTTTGCTCAGTCTTTGCTTGAATCTTTGGAGCTGGGTGTTTTGTTAGAATTGATTGAATGTCTCAAATATTCCTTATTCTTTTCGTTGAATAATAGCCGAACCCCATTGTTTCATATGGTATTACTTTTTATTCATTTTGCAATGATTTTGTGCTGCTATGATTCCTGGTCTTTTGGGGTTGCCTAATCTAATTAAAGTTGTTCTTTTATAATTTCTCTGAGCTTGATTGCATGCTGAGTTATCTACATTTTCTTAGTGGTAGAAAGTCAGCAATTTATTTTATCTCAATAGAACTCATAAAAATGGGGGAGGGTCTATGTTTAATTGATATGGCGACTTTGTTGTCTTGTGCTATTATTCCAGTTTTCAATTTTGTTTCACTTATTAGTCCTGGAATATTTTTAATCAAATCAGTCTCCATGGCCTCATTAGGATTTACTCAAGTACACATTAATCAGCATAAAAAAGCTTATAGGTTGTTAACCATTGTTTTGTACAAGCATCTTATGTGCTAGCAAATCTATGCACAACTATATCTGTTCAGGGCATGGAAGAAGTATGCTGTCCAGACTTGTGGATATTGTTTAGAGGTGCAAGTGGGGCCTAAATGTCATAGGGTGAGGAATTGCCAAGCTTTTAAACACCAGATGAGGGATGGGCAACATGCCTGGCAAGAAGCAACAGTTGATGATTTAGCTCCTCCAGTGTATGTGTGGCATGTTCGAGATGTGCAGCGTGGTGAGTTGCTTGTTAATGGTTTGGAGAGGTACTATGGAATGTGGTTGAACTTTTTGCTCAAGCTGGGGCATATGTCGGTGATCATTATGCTAGTGTCATGAGAGAAGATGTTACAGTTCTTGATTTGGATGAAGAAAAGTTGGTTGTGTAAGGTGGAGATGCTACCTACAGACTAGATTAAATGGGTCATCACAATTTATGTTTTCAAAACTCAAATACCCAAGTTTTTGTAATTTGTAAAAAGCATTAGTTGTTTGTTTATGTAATACTTATAAATTATCTTTCATTAATGTACCCATAACATTCGTGCGTAGAGTACGAAAATGAAAACTAATTATATGCTATTTTACATTTAAATTTTGGTTTAATCTTCTATTGGTTTAGCATAACAAATATTGTAATGTTTATTAATATCGTAAGTGAGTTGGGTACGTATATAAAGTGCCACTAGAAACATTAAAAAAAATGTACTGATAGAACATTAAAAAAAATATTGTATTGGTAGCTAGCCATTTTAGAATTGACCGAAAAATTTTTAGAATATTTTTATTTATTGTGGAAAAAATTATTCGCCCTAACAAATACAAACAGGCAGATTTTTTTTGCGGTGAAATATAATTCGTTAAAATTAACTTTTGTCCCTGCGATTAGTTTGTAAATCTGAATATCAATTGCGGCAAAATTTGTTTATCTTGCGGCAGTTTGTTGTTGGGGCGAATAACGTTATTTGTTGCTTTAATTTAAAAGCGGCATTTCTATAGCAGCGAAGATTGCGATGCCAAAAAATGGCTGCTATTCATCACAAGCCAAAAACTGAAGGTTTTTTGCGGCAAAAATATTCGCTACAAATAGTGTTTTTTCTTGTAGTGTTGGTAAGGCTTAGCCTTGTAGATAAGGTTAGGTTTGGATGACAAAGGTTTCTAAGGTCTTCTCCAAAGTTTTCATATTGATGTAAAGTTTTATTATCTAAACACAAAAACACTGCAACCACTCTTCAATCCGGTGTTAACACGCCAAGAAAAAAAAAATCTAGTGTGAATGCATTAAATGTCAATGAAAATGCATAATTTTTTTATTCACCTCTCTCTTGCAAGCCCTCTTTACCAATAAAGTTTATTTTTAATTTTTCTTATAATTATAAATAAATTGAGAAGTAAAAAAAATGTACCTGTAAATTTAAAAAATAATGAAAGATTGATTTTTATCAATTTTAATTTAAATAATTATTTTTTAAAAATAAATTGTGCAAATTATTTTTTAGATTTGTTAGAAATTATTTCTAATAATAATTTTTTATCATTACAAAATATAAATATAATCATCATTTCACTGTCTTTAATAGTCAAATCAATCAAAGGTCAACATTCAAAATACTTCATACATTCAAACAACTCAAACTATTCTCAATAAGACCCACAAATCTACTCCAATCTCTACTCAAACTATTCACAACTATTCTTAACATTTTTCGACATCCAAAATAACCCTATCTAGTTTATTTGTTGACAACCAATATTTTAATCTTGTAACTTATATTTATTACAAGAAATTTTGCCATTAGCATCGGTCGTTTCATCTGCAAAAAGGCCGTTAAATGGTCGTTGGTCATTACTAGCATCCGTTGGAGTGTATGGACATTAATTACTATATTCCTTGCCATCATATGCAAACTCCTGAAAGTGCACTTGCCATGTTTTTGAACTAAGTGGGGTAGACTTCAACTTCAAACTTCATGTAGTAAATTACAAATTGCTCGGATTTGATAGGCTTCTTCACTACACCATCTCCTCGATCAGTCATTGGGATTGCTCTTCCTTAGTTCCACCAGATTCAGCGTAGCAACTTGATGAGTGCACAAAAATGCACTCTAAATATTCTATTTAAATGCTAAAAGAAATGAGAAAATAATGGATATAACTCATGTTATTAAAATTAATGGTCATTTATCATGAGTAGATATAAACATGATTTAATATATTGATGAGAATATAAAATGCCATATTTTTCTCTCTTAATGTTTAATATTTTATTCTTATTTGATGCCTAAATATACTCATTATTCTTATATTTTGATTTAGAATACAAATAGAGGCATTAGGAACAAATAAAGATAATTGCGGAATTTTAGACAATTCTGACGTCTTTTCGTAATATGGGCATAACTCTCTCATCCAATTTCCGATTGAGTTGATTCAAGCTGATATAGAACCGCAAGAAAAATATCTATAACTTTTATGTTTTCTCTTTTAAGAGATATCCGCTTAATCCAAGACAAAATCGACCATCAAGTGGACACACCTGCACTTGACGTTCCTGACTATTCTTCAGCCACTTGCATCAAATCCAAATGTCATCATAATATTTTCCAGCAAGCACTCCTACACCAACTTGGAAATTCAATGATCAACTCATATACAAGATGAAGTGCATTCAAGTTTCTTTAAAACAAATTATTTGACCACAAGATATTAAGTCATACAAGACAAGTAATGGATAGAGAAGCAAAATTGAAACACTCAACCTACAAGCAAAATCCAGCTCATGTATAGTGGGAAAGCAAATGATCAAAATGACAACTCACAAATCACTTGGATTCAAGAATGGCACATGGCAAAACAAGTTAAAATTGTGATAATTTTGTCATGACAACTTGCATGAAGGATGCTTATAAATAGAAGGGAGGGGTGTATGTTCTAAGACCATGCTTAGTGTAGGAGGATGCTTTGGAAGAGCCATTGTTTTGAGAGCTTGAAAAAATAAAAGAAAAACCAAAGAAGAGAGAAGAAAATAATGGTTGGCTCTTCCATATTATCTCTTGGAGAATTTTTGTGACATATTTTCAATATGTGTAACTAAATTCTCTAAGAGGGTTAGGGATGAACTTGTGTGTGTGATGGTGTTTGAAATTTATTTTTGATTCATGTATTTGGTCTTTAAATATTAAAACTCTTTCGTTCTATTATTCTCAATTTATTTGTGATGTTTTTCATCTTCAAATAATTATAGAATCTATTTCGTTAATAGATTCAGTCATGCTTTTTTTATTGAGTGGATTAGTTCTATAATTATGTTTGGAGCAATTGATTGTCTATATTGATTTAATTCTCTGCTGCAATATCGCCTCTTGGGTATATTGTCGTCGTTGGATTTTCTCAATGTCGATAACAATTTATGAGAGTTAAGCGCGAAAAATAATTTTTCAAAGAGTTACATTTGATTTAAATTTTGGTTATTAATGTTATATCTTCCGATTAAGAATTTGGACATAGAATTCTTAATTGAGTTATCAATGAATTAAGAATAAATTTGAATACCACAAATACGCAAGGAATTCCCTACGCTATACTTTTCGTCTCATTTTTATACTTTTCATATTAGTCATTTAGTTTTAATTTACGTCACACTCTAAAATTTACTTTTCACACTCATCTAAATCTTTTTGTTAATTTCGTTACTGTTCTTCAATTTCTCAATCGATCTCCCTGTGGAATCGACACCCCAAAGCTATACTGCAAACAACCGCGTTATTATTTGGGCATAATCAAATTTTGGCGCCATTGTCGGGGAGACGGTAGAAGAATTTGTCATTTTTTTTAGTAGTTTGTAAAAAAAATAAAAAATAAAAAAAGAGCTGTAACTTCTTTCATTTTCTTTTTATCTTTCTGCATCTTTATTTTATTTTACTTTTCTTTCGTAATTATTTTTTTCAGTATTAGGCTTTTTTTTACTTTGCATGCGGAGGTACAGAGACGCTTTTGGACGGTTTGCTAGTAGACCCATGCTAGAATCAAATTCAGAATCAAATTTTTCTAATCGCTTGCTTGATAATTCTTCCAATTCTGACGCGATAAGTGAACACGGGGACCAACCTATTAGAACCCTCCAAGATTATCTTCATCCCGCACGAACAGCCACACCATCCTGTATTATGTTATCACCTAATGCTCGTCATGTAGATTTCAAAACAGGAATGATACAATTACTTCTGACTTTCCATGGTTTAGAAAATGAAAATCCCTATGTTCATATTAGGGAATTTGAGGAAGTAGTTGCAACATTCCACAGTCAAAATACCACTGACGACACGGTAAGGCTAAAGTTCTTTCCTTTTTCTTTGAAAGATAAAGCTAAAAGTTGGTTGTACTCACTAAGACCACGGTCTATTGGAATATGGAGTGAGATAACTCAAGTGTTTTTCAATAAATACTTTTCCCAACATAAGACCAATGCTTTAAAAAGACAAATCTCCACTTTTGCACAAAAGGATAGTGAGACTTTGTACTAGTCTTGGGAAAGATTTAAAGAATTATTGAGTATGTGTCCCCACTATGGATATGAAAATTAGCGCTTAGTGAGTTATTTCTATGAAGGGCTTACGCCCAGGGAACGGCAATTCATGGAAATAATGTGCAATGGAGAATTTTTACAGAAAAATCCTGATGAGGCCATAGAGTACCTCAATGAACTTGTTGAAAAAGCTCATACCTGGACTGGACCAAGTGTTATCGATAGCACAAACAGGTCACGACCTACAGGAAATCCAAGTGGAGGTGAAATTTACCATCTCAGGGAGGAAGATAATCTAAAAGCCAAGGTTGAAATGCTTACAAGGGAAATAGAGCTGTTAAAGATTAGAAACTTAAAGCCAATACATATGGCTAATCATACAGACTCTTTTGTGCCATGTGCTGTTTGTGGCGGGGTAGATCATCATGCCCAAAACTGTCCTACACATGCTAATATGAGAGGATGGCGTAATCATCTCAACTTCAGCTGGAAGTCTGAAAACCAACAGCCTGCATAGCCTACACAACCCTCTAGATCATATCCTGCATCATACCATGCACCTCAATCTTCTAGAAATTCTTTAGAAGACATTTTGCATGCGTTTATAGAAGTATAGGGTAAGACTAATCAAAAATTTGAATATTTAATTATGCAGGTTGTTGAAGAACAAAAGGAGATAAAGAGCTAGGTGTCTAAAATAACGAGCTTCTTGAGTGTAAATGAGCAAGGTAAGTACCCTTCTCAAGCTCAGTCTGTACCTCATGATCAACATATGGCACAAGAAACTGTGAAGAATGATGAGTGCCACTAGACATACATGATTGACTCACTCATAGATAGGGAAGTTTTCACAACTCATGATTTTGATCCCCTTGAGAATTTTATTGTTGATTCTGAGTTTAATCCTATCAGTGATTCGCCTGATGTAGCTGATATTTATACAATCTTTGATACAACTCAAGATCATGACACATAGGCTTGGCAACCGAAGTTTGAGGAGTTGCCTGAGAAAAATGAAAAACATATTCTTTCAAGTGGCGAAGTACCAAAAGTTAATCTGAAGCCTTGCCACCTACCTGTGAAGCTCGAGCACCAAGTTTATTGGGCAAATAAGCATTTAGTTTTTGACCCAGGAGGAACAGTTCGAGAAGTGGAAGATAGTCCGGTTGTAGACTTAATCTATCAACTTTGACCACACCATGCAACAATAATTATTATTATAATAATAATTATTTTTATTTTTATTTTTATTATTATCTTGTTTGTTTTGTTTTATTTTTGTTTAATGCTATTTTCTTTATTTTTGTTTGCAGGATAGTTTTATTTTTTCATTTCAGATCACCACTTTTGACGCTTAGCAAGCTATCCACATCACACATCAGGTGTATCCTATCATTTTTAGTTATTTCCCATTCAATTTTGATTTTCAAACATTGAGGACAATGTTTCATTTAAGTTGGGGGGTGAGAATACAAATCTGTTATTTAAACTCTGTGGCATATTTCAATCAAAATATAAGAAATTGCCAAATTTTTTATAAATTTACATCACACAGGCATCTTTTCACATATGATACTCATGCTCATTCATAACCATCTTGGTAAATTCAACAAACCCATCTTAAATAATTTTGCTAAGGCATCTAAAGAACCTTTTTATGCACCTATCCAAACTTTGTGGTAATATGATGATTTGACACATGTAACTAAAGAATTATTTTGCTCAAGTATTCATGTGAATTTTGGTGAGAATTGAGAGCATACAAATACAAAAATTGTGATAAGTATCCATTGATCTGTTGAATTTGACACTTCTTTTGAGAATATCATTACATGGTTTGTGGTAAGATGGTGGATATATTTGGGATATGATGAAAGTCAACTTAGGATTAACGTTTGAGCCTTTCAAGCTGACTCTTTCCATCATAGACCCCTAGCAGCCAATTTTGAGCCAATATACACATATGTTTTTTTCTTTTCATATCTACATCATCCATACCTCTCTACATTGGAGTATAGCTTATACACTATATTTTCCTACCATTTTACTTCCAAGTGTGTACCTAGGTGTGAAATTATCATTTCAAAAAAAAAAAAAAAACCATGACAAAAATGGCATGGTGCTAGATGTGTCCATCAAATTATTCATGAAAGAGTTCATCAAATTGCGAAGACACCAGTGGCAAAAGAAGATGGAAAAGTATACTTAGTCAAAAATCTAAAAAATTAAAAAGTACATCAAAAGGAAAGTATAGTCTACTGAAAAATTTAATAAATTCCCTTTTGTGTATACTTGGAAGTTTTTGAATCCTCTTTACCTTTTCCTTCTTATAGCCAAACCTAAACCACGTTACAACCTTTTGTGTTGATTATTCTGATCCTAAGTATGTTTGTGGAAAGAATGGTGGAATTCTCAATTGTTTGTATTCCTATCATAAAATCAATGTTTGCTTGTTGCTTATATATAATTGCCTAAATTCCCATGAGAGTAAGTATACACTTTTGTCAACTCCATAGAGAGAACCCTTACATGAAACACTTCTATACCCGTGAGTTATGGAGTTGAACCTTTTTGCTTAAAATATTCTAATGTTGCATGTGTCGAAACCTCTGATTTGATAAAAATAGTTTGAAACACATACACACTCTGTGGATTGCTATATGAAAATTACTTGTGAAAGGGTGAATTCCTAAGATTGTTTTGATATGCAAATTTGAAAAATGTGTCTAGATGGCCCCTATGTGTGATTTTCTTTGGCCTTTCTCATCATTTTGCATGAAAATTGCTAGGGACTAGCAATGAGTAAGTTGGGGGGTGTGATAAGTGCACAAAAATGCACTCTAAATACTCTATTTAAATGCTAAAAGAAATGAGAAAATAATGGATATAACTCATGTTATTAAAATTAATGGTCATTTATCTTGAGATAGATATAATCATGATTTAATATATTGATGAGAATATAAAATGCCATATTTTTCTCTCTTAATGTTTAATATTTTATGCTTATTTGATGTCTAAATATACTCATTATTCTTATATTTTGATTTAGGATACAAATAGAGGCATTAGGAGTAAATAAAGATAATTGCGGAATTTTAGAAAATTCTGATGTCTTTTCGTAATATGGGCATAACTCTGTCATCCAATTTCCGATTGAGTTGATTCAAGATGATATAGAACCGAAAGCGAAATATCTATAACTTTTATGTTTTATTTTTTAAGAGATATCCACTCGATCCAAGACAAAATCGACTATCAAGTGGACGCACCGGCACTTGATGTTCCTGAATATTCTTCAGCCACTTGCATCAAATCCAAATGTCATCATAATATTTTCCAGCAAGCACTCCTACACCAACTTGGAAATTCAATGATCAACTCATATGTAAGATGAAGTGCACTCAAGTTTCTTCAAGACAAATTATTTGACCATAAGATATTAAGTCATACAAGACAAGTAATGGATAGAGAAGCAAAATTGAAACACTCAACCTACAAGCAAAATCCAGCTCATGCATAGTGGGAAAACAAATGATCAAAATGACAACTCAAAAATCACTTGGATTCAAGAATGGCACATGGCAAAACAAGTTGAAATTGTGATGATTTTGTCATGACAACTTGCATGAAGGATGCTTATAAATAGAAGGGAGAGGTGTGTGTTCATGCTTAGTGTAGGAGGATGCTTTGGAAGAGCCATTGTTTTGAGAGCTTGAAAAAAGAAAAGAAAAACCAAGGAAGAGAGAAGAAAATAATGGTTGGCTCTTCCATATTTTCCCTTGGAGAATTTTTGTTACATATTTTCAATATGTGTAACTAAATTCTCTAAAAGGGTTAGGGATGAACTTGTGTGTGTGATGGTGTTTGAAATTTATTTTTGATTCATGTATTTGGTCTTTAAATATTAAAACTCTTTCGTTCTATTATTCTCAATTTATTTGTGATGTTTTTCGTCTTCAAATAATTATAGAATCTATTTCGTTTATGGATTCAGTCATGCTTTTTCTATTGAGTGGATTAGTTCTATAATTATGTTTGGAGCAATTGATTGTCTATATTGATTTAATTCTCTGCTGCAATATCGCCTCTTGGGTATATTGTCGTCGTTGGATTTTCTCACTGTCGATAACAATTTATGAGAGTTAAGCGCGAAGAATAATGTTTTAAAGAGTTACATTTGATTTAAATTTTGGTTATTAATGTTATATCTTCCGATTAAGAATTTGGACATAGAATTCTTAATTGAGTTATCAATGAATTAAGAATAAATTTGAATACCACAAATATGCAAGGAATTCCCTACGCTCTACTTTTCGTCTCATTTTGATACTTTTCAAATTACTCACTTAGTTTTAATGTACGTCACACTCTAAAATTTAATTTTTACACTCATCTAAATCTTTTTGTTAATTTCGTTACTGTTCTTCAATTTCTCAATCCATCTCCTTGTGAAATCGACACCCCAAAGCTATACTGCAAATGACCGCGTTATTCTTTGGACGTAATTACAACTACTAGAGTATTTATTAAACACCCACATCTACCAATAATAGTATCTTACATTAGCCCACTAGCTTCAAAATTTCAGCATCCCATATTGCACCCAATACTATAGCATTCATGTTAATTTAAACAAAGAAAAATTTACACAATTTAGAGATTTATAAATTGTGGTGCTAAATTACTCACCAATCATGCACACAATATATAGAACAAACATATAGCTCCACTGCAGTATGTTTTATGAAAGATAGGTTTTAAATTTCTCAGCGTAGAAGGTTATTCAATGTGTTACTTTATTACCCAGCCCATAGATTTTAATAGTGCCAACAACTGCCACCTAGTAGCTTTTCAACTCAATATTTATTTGTTTGACCCTATATAGATTTCTAATTAATAATATTACAACCACCCATGCAAATCCAATTCCTTTCCTGCCAACATCTGATTTGCCAACAAGAAATTCATTGTGTCCTAGTAAAGTTTTTATCAATGATGCAAGCTACCATATAGTTGGCAAGATTAAATCCTAAATTAGGTTTCTAAAAAACTAATTAGAATTCATCACAAACATGCCAAAATTGAGAATATAGGAGTCGGATGACATTACCAAATTCTGTGAAGCATCACTTTCCAAATCCAAGTTGAAAAGTATGGCTAATTTCCCCTCGTCACCAACTAATTGTAGAAGACTATCAACTTCCCCATAGCATGAAGCCACTGAAGCAAAAGCCAATCCCAACTTTTGGCCAAGTAACCTGTAAGTCAACAACGCTCTAGTTAATAAAAACCACCATCCCACTAGTATTACTACTTATTCCAGTTCAACTTCAATTGTTAAATACTTACATGACCAACTCCATACATAGGAATTGAAGCCACTCCATACATTGTATACCAAAAGGCACATACACTCCATATATTGAATACCAAAAGGCACATACATTACTAGTGTATGTCAAAAGCCCAACACTTACCATACATGCCCAAAAAAGGAGTTCCCACAAAATAATGTTTCTTAACACTCCCACAAGCTGCTTAACAAAGCCCAGCTGCCATATTACTACCAAAAAAATTCCCAAAATACTAGTTTTTTGTAGCTACACCCTGATCACATAGTCTCCCTATGAGGCCCTCCGGGGGATTGCCGTTCGGCCAACAATATCTTCAAGATTTCATTAGTTTCAAGTTGGCTCTCCATCATTTTAAGCATATCTCCCTTCAATGTCTTTACTTCTCTCTTGTAATACTGTGAGACTCCGAATTCTTGCATATCTTTATTTTCTTGATATTTCATCGTTGGATGTTTTAATTTATTCTAATAAATTAAAATGTTATCTTACTTATTTTATTTCAGGTACCCTTTATTTATGACTGGGGTTAATTATTTGTAAAATTTACGATTTTAATATTTTTAGTTATTTAAAGATTATTATCGGTTTCATCATTTGAATTGTTATCAATGTTATTTTAATTTAATGGTTTTGGTTTTATTATTGATACAAGTTTTTGCGAAACTCTTGAATAATAGTGTTTTTCGTTATTTTAATTAACTACTAGTCTTTCTATTTGAAATGCTATCTTCATTATTTTTGGTTTTAATTATCATAATGAGGTTTGATTTATCGTATTTTTATTAATGAGCACTTATTCTATTTTATTTGACAATATCTAATTCATTGATCTTAAACTTATTAAATTATTAAGTCTTATTATGTTTATTCTATTTTGGTTTGGTAGCTTTTAAATAGCTCCAAAAATATTATATTATGCAGGATCCTTTTATTACCTTGATTTTAGTTATTTAAAATATTATGAGATTTTAAACGTGCTTTGAATATCCAATTTAAATATATGGCTTTATTCCTTTTAAATAATTAAATAAGCTTCAACATTTTCATTATTAATGAAAAATATTATGTTGAGAAATAAAATAAGTTAAAATAATATTTTAATTAATTAATTTGAGCGTTTTAAGTTAAATTGATGTTATGTGCTTTCAGATCCGTGTTTTAAATTCATCTGTTATCCGTTTGAAGGTCCCGAAGCACCGGGCCAATAAATAGCCCGAAAGGACCTTGAATCCTTATTTTCCCTTTTTCCCCTTTCTTTTCTCTCTTTTCTCTCCAGCGTGCTATAGTTGTCGGCGCCCTAGCTTGCGCTTGGGTTCGTACGCAAATTACGACGCCGGGGACGAACGTCACAAGGAAGTCATCCCTCATCTTTACGTGTGAGAGCATTATTTAATATTATATATATATATATATATTTTTTTTATCTTGCAGCGAAAAAAGGTCAAGCCAGAAATATTCGACAAAACGTTTACGCTTGTCTCACATCACATGGTTAACGAAATAAAACCCAAAGTAAGCATCATATACATATACATCAAAGTTAAGGTCACCAACGTAAACAGTTTTATACAAAAGCACTTCCCAAAACAATGGGAAGATTTTTCCTCAAAATACATAGGTGGTACAAAATAAATATATTAATGATCCCCTCCCCCTTCCGCCAAACATACTAATAGGCGGGTTCTTCTTTTATCTTCTTAAAGTCTAGACCGTAACGAAGACTGTCCAAACTCAGTCCTGGGCCTACATCACACATCATCCCAGAGGATGACGTAAACAGGCGTCCCATGTGGAGGAGCCCATCCACTCCTAGCACCAAACAACACCCCGTAGGGCGTAAGTCATCAAAAAAGTACATCGCCATAGGAAGCGACTCTGCCGCCCACTGACCCAACAGGTCTAGGGTCACTGGCCCAGCAGTATCTGTCTTAGTCGGGCCCATGAGGGTCCGACCCATCTTCTCGAGAGTCGTAATCCGGGGATCCATCATTTCCTGCAATAACTTCTATCGTTCCCAAGGGAGCGATAGTAGAGATAATAAAAAGGGGGTGAGATTTCGGGAGAAATCTCAGCAAGTATACTAGCACTTAAACCAAAACATTTCAAATATATAGATAAGTGAACAAAACATTCGTAACTAATACATATGCAATGAATGACTGACTCATGCACATGCTCATGAAAACTTTCATACGGACTTGCTTCTTTCAGACTTCTTTTCATATCATTGCTTTTCAAATCATTTCTTTAAAACATTTTGTATCTTTTATTCTTTCTTAGGCGCCACTTATCATAGACAGATCTTTTCTTGTGGCTCGAAAGCCCATCTTGTCATGACTTATCACTTAGCATATATGAGACACAACACGGTTCTCCTAAGCACCGCGTGTTCCCTGCTGGTTACCGCATCACCTTAAAGTGAGTGCGTCATATAACTTATAAAACGGCAGGTCCTTACACCTTATCCGTCCTTAGCACCCACCAGCGTTAGGTGCTACCGCGCTCCGGACACCTTTTGGAGCCATACACGGTCCACCGACTGTTCTTCGTCGACCCAGGGGCTTCCACTCGACTTTAAACACTCCTGAGTGGACAGGGAGTTCCACTGGGGCATTTCCCCGTCCCAGCCTTTGGGGTTCTTATAAAACTTTACTTCTTTTCTTTTCAAAAACTCAATCTTTTCTTTTCTTTTTCTTAAAAACATATTGGACTTTAAAAACATGCTTTTCATGACTTATGCATGAGACATGCACACTTACTTATTTTCATGTAAAACCCGAGACGAGCTCGAGTGCATTCATATTTCATTTTCTTTTCTTCCTCATTGGGATAACTTTACAACTTCCTACTTAGTCATCATGCTCTACATCCAAAATTTGGGCCTAGGATTGAAGTGGGGTACTCGGCCCATCTCCAACCCATCATGGCCGAACCCTCCTAGGGTAATTCCTAGGGCTTTTCTTCATCACTTGACTCTAATTATCCTCCAAGAATTAAAGGTGTCAAAATTAAAACATATACCATCCTTAGAAAAGGGTAACCGAAACCCTATAATCCACCAAGTAGACATTTTCATCTCCATACTTAATTTATTCCAACTTCCTTCCTTCACCTTTCAACTTGGGGAAATTTCCTTCTATTAATTTATTCAAAGTTTCCTTTTCCATAAGTTTCTTCTATAAGCTTAAACTAAATAATTCCACCACAAGCAATATAATTCAATCTTCTAATCTCAACCTTAAATATCATAAAATTCCATTTAATCATAACTAATCATTATATACAAGTGATTACTTCTTTCCATATGCACGTATACACCATTTCAATTCATATCAATCATGTACTTTATTCCCATGTCCATTTTCATTTCCTCAAGACAATATTTTCCTTGAATAAATCAATTTCATTACTAATTTCCTCAAATAAATTCTATCTTAGCAACACCAAATTTATAAGCTTAATACTAAAATCCATCATTCATCAACTTCATCATTTCATATAATAATCATGCTTTTCATTTCTTTTTGCAACTAATACTTGATTCATCATCTATACTCACATTCTAAGCTTATTTCATCATAGAGATTTACACAAGAATATTCATATCAAAGACAAGTATAATTAATTTAATCCAAACATGGCAATACAATCATTAATCCAACAAGCATGATCACCTAACTATATACAAGAATTGTTAAGGAAAAGGTGGAAGTATACTTACAATATTCCTATTAGATTTTTGATTAAAATCTGAAAATACACACATGGAATCTCTTATGAGACTAGTTATAGACACAAAGATTTAAAGGAAACCTTATTTCCTTCTAGCCAAAACAAAGGTGTTACATGTGTGTGTGTGTTCTTCCTAAGCTTGCATGAATTTAGGCACTAACCTTCTCCAATGTATTGTCCACCTCAACACTCTTGATTTTAGCTCCACTAATTTAGAATTCTTCAACTTGTGTGGTCAAAGAAGAAGAAACAAAGGTAGAGGTGGCTTAAGTGGTTTTGGCCAAGAGGTGAGAAGAGAATGAGATAGGAAGATGCTTGCATGTATCCAAGTGAAGCAAGCCAAGGGAAATGGGTATGGGGTCACACGGCCAAACCCTTTATCTAGGGTCTTTGGTACACTTTTTACCATACTTAGGTATGGCCAATAATAGATTGAGTGATTGACAACACTAGGCCATTCAAAGATCAAATCTTGGCCATGCCTTGGAGGATTTGTTTTTCTCCTCCCTCACTTGCTATGGCCGGCGGCTCCCTTGAGTGTTTAGCACTCATTTTCTTGCTTTTCACTCAATCATCATCCCCACATCATCTCATGTGTCCATCCAAGTGATCTCAAGGCCATGATTTTTGGGAATTGAGCAATGCATGATCCGGCCAAGGTTGCCTCCACCGAAACCCACTTTGCTTTTTCTCCTTGCTCTTGTCATTTCCATCACCTACACCCACACCATACCTCTCTTCACATCACCATACTCTCTTACACATTGTACCTTATTCACTTACACACTCCTCCCTTGTCCTATCAACTTGTTGGTGGCCATACCCCATGAAACTCTCCCAAAGTGCCTCACGGTTTGCATCCACCGAATCCCTCCTTGCTCCTTCCTTCCATGCTTCTCTTCATGCCATTTGTCACATTCCTATACACTATGACCTCTAATGGAAAGTCAAGGAATGGTGCCTTGTACCTCCAAGATTCCATGGTAGGAAAATCACTCCATTAGATTCTACACTCAATCCTACATGGCATATGACTACCTACTAGTCAATCTCCACCAACTAGAATTTCCTACAAGCCTTGGTTAATTTTCTAGGGTTTTTCTCCAAGTGACATGTGTCTCTACTATGGGCTTGATGGGTCATGGGCTCACTCTATGGGCTTATGGGCTCACCACTACTCTCTTGGCCCATTCACTAGACCCATTCCTCAAAAGTCTCATTCCCAAACCCATCTCTTTAGAGCTTATTTTTACAAATTACCACTAATCTTGTATATTAGCATTTAATTAAATAATTAAATTAAGATGAAGATTTTAGGGCTATTACAATAGTGCCCCTAAAGGGTAGTTCGATTTCTAGCTTGTGGCTGCGCCACCCCTGGCCACCAAGCCTCACCTCTGGCTCCACCTGAACAGCCAACCTCCGGCGAGTCCAACCCCACTAAAGGTGTCAACCACGGTAGCCCCACCTCCAGCCGGTAGCCCCAAACCTGAAACTTGTTTTCTCCTCCAAGCCTCCACCTTGCTCAACCTGTAGCTCCTCCATGAGCCACCACACTATGACACCACCCCTGCCATTTGATCCTCCATCAAAAGGCGACCTACCACCAGGATCTCTAGCCCTAACGAAGCCCCCACCTTCCCTCATCTCCCATAAAACCGAAATGGATCTCTAAATGAATCACCCTTTGCCACGCCACCGTTCGGCCTTTGTGACTCTCACCTCCACCACCAAAAACTTCTCCTACCTCAGTTTGCCACACCCCTAAAACACTTTCTCCATCCATGGCCCCATATCCCTTGTATAAGCAAAAATTCGAAAATGGGTATTCTCCTAAATTTTGGTATCAAACAGAGTACCCGAGCCCAACCTATGACTTGTCATGCTAGGAGACGAAAAATGCGCAACTTACCTGCTATGGATCGTGGATCGGCGCGATGTTCGATTGGCGTTCATTTGTGCACTGTAAGTGACTACATTTGTTTGATTGTTTGATTGACTATTTAATTGTGTGCTAATCTCTCTTTTGTTTGCTTGAAATGTTATCTAGTGATGATAAATAATTCAGAAGTAGATTGGTTGGGCCTGAGGCCATTTTATGGAGATTGGGATCACCCCGAGTTAATCTTATTGTAGTTGGATATTGTGTGGATGATAATTATTGATGATATTATGACTTGGTTGGATGACTCTGTTACTCATAGTGATTATTGGTGATATAATGATTTGATCAGATGATTCCGCTACTCTTTAGGAATTGTCAGTGGTAAAATGGTTTGTTGGATGACTTCGTTACTTTTGAAAATTATGGGTGATATAATGATATGCTTGGATGACTCTGTTACTTTTAGTAAGTATTGGTGAATTAATAATTTGGTCGGATGATTCGGTTACTTTTCCACTAGGTTTCATTCAGGTGATATACTAGGATTTTAATCTAAAAGATATTTGGAAGAATACGGTGAAAATTTGATGAGGGAACTTAACAAGTATAGTTAAGTAAAATTCGGTTAAGGGTTGAAACAATGGCATAATATGTTGGACGACGAAAAGTTTATTTTTCGGGAGTTCATAAGTTTCAATCATGGTATACTTCTTTGGAAAAATATTAGGCTTTAACTCATGGCTGATGTATGGTTATGACTTGAGTTTTTGGATGAAATATTAAAGTGTACTCTTAGATTTCCTTAATGTATAGATTGAGAAGTGTTTGGGTTTAGAAAAAATATCATATGATGACAATTTGTTGAAGAGAATAACTATATAGGCAATATGAATGTGTTGGCTAATGATTGGTCTGACTTGGTTATTAGGTTTTGAAAAAACCTTAAGGAAAAATGTGTGTTTGACTCTACCATAAGTTGCGTCCTTAACCCTTATATGATGGTTTGATTCGATGTGACTTAAGGTTTTGGCTATCTCTTTATTGGAATATGCACGACATGTTGAAAAGAAGGTAAATTAAAAAGGGAAGTTTGTTCATATGTTAATATGTACGAGATATGATTTGTGAATGTATGATTTATATGTTTCATGATATATATGTCTTGCACAAGAAGTCACATGTCGCATGCATGTCTTATGCATGAAGCGCGATAAACATGTTTTTGAGTCAAGCATGTTTTAAAAAAAAAAAAAAAAAGAATTAAAGTTTTATTAGAACCCCAAAAGCTAGGATGGGATAATGCCCTAGTGGAACTCCATGTTCGCTCAGGAGTGTCTAAAATTGAGTGAAAGCCCTTGGGTCGACAAAGAACCGTCGGCAGACCATATATGGCTCCAAAATGTGTCCGAAGCGTGGTCGCACCTAAAGCTAGTGGGTCTCTACAGGACGGTGTTGGCTTTTGCCTTACCGATACAGAAAAAAGGTTATAGTTGTTCGGTTTGAGTGGTCACCAAGTGATGAAGAGCGGTCGACGTAAGTCACTTTAGTTTGATATGATCGCCGGGTGACGCGAAAATCGTGTAACATAGCCACTGCGGTTGATACGGTCACCGTGTGCTACGGTGACTAGCAGGAACACATGGTATATAGGGGAACCGTGAAGTGTCCAAATAAGTTCTCATGACGAAAAAGATGGACTTTCGAGCCATATGATATGATATGATATGATATGTGGCGCTTATGATAAGAAAAAAAGTTTATAGACTCGAAAATTTTATGAAAAGGTTTTGATTACATACGAAAGAAGTCAAAATTATATGAAAGTATTTTTATGAAAAGCACGTACATGAAACAAAGTTTCGATGACTGTCAAGGGTTATGAAAATCTTTATATGAAAGTGCATGTGCATAAGTCATGTTGCAAGTCTCATATTCATGGTACATGCACTCATTATGTTTACTTGTATATGTTGATGATGTTCTGTTGTGTGAATTGGTTGTATGCTCTCTATTGCTTACTGAGATTCACATCTCACCGGTGGATCGTGCCCACCTAAGGTCCCACATTACGGGATCGTAGTTTGTAATTGCAGAAAATAGAATTTAGCCCGAGATACAGACTCCACAGGAAAAAAATTTGTTGAGAGGATGATGACCGAGATTATGATCTTGGAAGCAGTGTTGTTTATCTTTTTCATTTGAAAGACTGTATAATCTCCTATTGGAGAAATTGATTTTTAACTGATTTGTAATTTTTAAAAATCTCTGGTACTAGAATGATTGACTTTTATTTACTTTTCCACTGTGAATATTTATTATATACTTTATGCATGTTTCACACACTCTTCAAACACTAATTGATGGGATGATTGATCCATGTGATGATTATCCGGATGTCGCGAGTCCTTCTAAATCCCAGTGAGGATTCATGGGCACACAAATACTTAGCATTTTTCTTGTGTCATTCAATTAAGGCAGCGTTATCTTTATCTCGTTGACGTTCACATTCTCTTGTTGACTCTGGGATGACCATTTTTCCCAAGTTGCTTGCATATCTTGCCCTATCCCTAACCATTGCTGCAGCCTTCTCTGTACGTTCTTCAGGGGGCAACTCGTTCATCATCTCAACCATCGCATTCTGCACATTTATACATTTAAATGTGGATTACCTTTGCTGGAAATCTAATTTGTGAAGCAAATTTTCCAAGTAATTTCTTTATGCATACATTTCTAATTGGGTTGAAAAGATGGACATTACTCACATAATTGACTTTTGCTTCAGGAGTCACGATTGTTCCTTTTTTTTCGACCAGCGGGAATACTTGTAGAATTCCACCATGTTGATCACCTATCCAGCACAATATATGTCTACAGAATTGAATTAGGTAGATGTATAAGCAAAGGGTTTATGCATGGCTTGTAACAAGCATTTGCTACACATGATATCGTTTAGCAAAGGGCATACTCATGTTAGTTTATTATCCACTACTCATGATGGAAGCTCCTATTTCTTTTACCATCGAATGATTCCAATGGGCATATTAAAAGGATGCTAATACAACAAAGAAATAAGTTTCGATAAGCCTTAAGAAAAAAATATACGAACTTACTTGGAGATGTATTAAGCACGTAGTTTGGCACATAGGACTGTGGGAACAATTATTATGGGTTCAAACGTGAGAGCTTTGAAAAAACATTCACCCCACATACTATCATAAGACGTAGCATTCATACAAGCATTACCGCTTGTCATTTAATATACCCCTAATTTTAGGGCATTACTACTTGTCATGCATACAAGGAAAAAAAAAAAAGACCCCTAATATTATCCCTCATTAACAAATGCATGCTTATTAAAACCATTTTAATATTGTTTGGCCAATGTATATATAAAAATTTATGTATATACTATATATTTAACACCTTCAATTGATTATAAGTACTACTATGAATATACAATCCATAGCTAGAACAATGCATGTGGATATAGATTAGATGGGGCAGATGGCCACAATGCTTACACAAACCGAGAAAGAAGTAATGGATTGAGTTTGGGTTCCAACATTGTTATAATCTATAAAAAAAAATGTTTATAATCTTTAGTATTTGACTTCTCAATAAGCACTTCATCTATAAACAGGGTTAGCCACTCGAGGGGACCCTAGCAAATCCACCACGAGATCAGGAGTCACTCGGAAGATGATATTCTGGAGACCCACTTGGAAGGATCCATCTGCTGTAATGTCATGAATATTGGATTATAACTCCCTAACTAATTCCACAAAGGGAGCGGGATGACCAGTGATTAAGACAAGCCACTGGCGCGACTCAAAAATTTGAGGGACAATGGGGTAAGTTTCCCAAAACTCACAGAGAAAGACCTCACGCTCCACAAGGGGGGCGCGGCAAGAAAACTTCTGTGTGTAGAGTTCCTTAGCTCAAGGACTGTGGAAATAAGTCTGAGGAGCGGATAGAGTTGTGCAAAGACGGACACATCGGGACGACATAGTAGCTGTGTACGGACCAAGCATAGACAGTGAGGCATAAATCATGATGAGTTGTTGAATATGGATGCCTAAAATGCCTAAAATGCATGATAACGTGGATGACTAAAATTTCCCAAAAAGGGCCCTAACAATGCTCTAACTGAGATGTACTGACTATGCATGAGACCTAGATTATGTCTAAGTGATCAATGCACCAAAGTGGGGGCAAACTGCAAGATAAATTGCCATTGAGGCATTTTATCAAATATGTGATGTGCATGTTGTGGAAACATGGGATTTAAGAGCCCATGGATGTTTCAAAAACTTCCTAAATACAACAACAGTGCATTTGGTCCAAAAGTTCCAAAAAGGAACACAAAAAGTTCCCAAAACCCTAGAAAATCCAAAACTTTCTCAATCCAAAACCAACCTAACAACTTCCCTATGAATGAAATGAAAACAGAAATAAATGGAGAGAAATCTAAAATGAATATACTTACTTTAATGAGATGAAATTTGGTGGTCAAAATGGAGAGAAATCCACGAACTGTGAGTGTTTGGGAAGAGAGAAGTGAGAGAGGGAATAAGAGAAGCCGGAACTATTCCAAAGAGAGAAATGGCGAATAACCTACCTCGAGCGACCCAAAACTGATCTAATAGTGTTTCTCACTCAAGCGAGTTTTGAATGGTCGAGCGAGAAATCGAGTGAGATTCCAGCTCGAGCACCATTTTGAGCCAGATTACAGTTTTAGCTTAACTCCAATCCCAACATTCACATGGCTAACTCCAAACATTAGTGAGGGCACTTTAAGAGTCCCAATAACATGTCAAATGTAAAATAGCATCATATTCTCAAATATCACGCAGGTAGCAAAAACTGAGTGTCACAGGTAATATGAACATGCGTGTTTAAGGGTATACATATATCATGTATATATATGCAGGGTAATCTTGTATGTAGGTACGTTCCAATACTCTGCGATTGTACGTACGTATATATGGTAGGAATGAAAAAATACATGCAAAGATCAGCAGCTAGCTGCAAATTAATCATGAGTATATATAGATGTTCTGTTGTAAGTAATATTCAAGCAATAGTACTATAGACTGTACTCAATTATAGCATAGATCGAGCGAGTCTTTAGGAAACCCAAATTTATAGTTTCATGAATACATCATGCATGGACTAATGATCATGATCATGATACATTTGTGCCACTCAAATTTGTGTATGAATTTTCTCATAATAAACCCAGAATCACGTCATGTAGTTAGTTTAATACATGATAATCATGCATGTAGTAGTACAATATACGGCCTCCTGTACTATTATTTTATTTATTGATCAGATCAAGAATATATATATATATATATTCTCTAAATATAGATCACTACAACACCCTTGACATAAAGTTTTCCCACATCTTTTTTGAGAGAGAGAATACCACTTGATATATAGAGGCAATCAAACAATACCAAATAATTCACAACAATATTCTTTCGGATACCTTCAAAACTCTGAAGGTGAAAGCGAGGCCTGGAGGCAGTATTACTCTATTTTATGCATACATGTTGAAGAGGAATAAGTACTCAAATATATAAACAAGTTGGAGTCAATATGTGTGTGTGTGTGTGTGTATACTAGGATATGCATGACACACAAATATATATCTATATATATATATATATATATACAATGTGTGTGGTTTCATTTGTTAAGCAAATATATGATGAAAACTAACAACCAGAGTGATGTGGACCTATCTAAAGTATCTTCATATGCAGGTGTGGTTGTCACGGATGGATGGTCATATGGGCTTGGCTAATTCAGTGGCACAAATGTTGTATGGAATGGGCATAAAATATCAGAAGATCCTGAAGGTGGAATTATAATAAGAACTCCAGGTGGAGATAACAACAGATACTATTCAGGGGAGGATTGAGATGCTTTTGAACTGATCAAAGGTTAAATATATATTGAACTTACATGTTGGCTATAAAAAACTAGTTCTTATCTATACCAAGTAATAAGTCTCTTAAATGCATGCATTTTGTTTCCTTCCTTGTAATGTTTTCTAGATGAAAACATAGTAATGCCACTCAAATAATTATGGTCCTTATAACTATGGCCAACGCCTTTTAACTTGTTTTTTACTTGGCACAAAAAAAATAAATGCAACTCCAACTCCTGATGTTGTGTAGAAATTAGTGTTGCATGTTCCTTTTTCACTAAATGCTAATTGTTTGATTTCTTATACTTCAGTTAATTTGATAATATTGACTAGTTAGTATATTTTTGAATTATATGCACTAAATGTTATATGTGCAACTCAACTAATAAGGATGCTCGATTTTATAAAGGCCAACGGTCATTGAAACAGTCTCAAGTACTGTACATATCACTTTCCAGTGGATTATGTTGGTTCGATTATAAATCAAAGTGTCTCACATGTTAAACAGATCAAATAAGTTGTAGATTAATCATAACGGCTGAGAACTATTTTAGCATCGAAGAGGAACCTTCATAGGTAGAATGTCTCTTTAGATCAGAAATGCCAACACTTTATTCTTTCATGTTAAATAGAGCAAATCAAAGTGAAAGTCAAATGCTAACCTTCAACACTGTATCTCTATTTAGATCAAAGTGAACGATCACATGAACGAATAAAGATCTAACACCAATGTACTAATCTTCAGTTCATGCAACCTCGGCAAGGTGATTCATATTATAGCATATTGAATACAAACATATACGCACACAATGTAATGCTTGCATGTTGCAACTAGTTAATACACAAGGGATTTCTAAAAGTACTACAGTAAAGGCCATCATACAATTAGCATGTAAATATTATATAAAACAAATCAGTATCAACAGCTCACCATTGTAATTTGTCAGTTTGATTCCTTATTTGCACAGCATCAGAGAACTTATACATTGGAAGAAACCACCAACTCATACACACATAAATAGACGCTTTCATCATTAACACATGCAGATGCACAATGTGTTGTGAGAATAATGTAATTTGTGCGGTTAGTGAATTTTAATGACTACATGAAATGGAAAAAATACCTTGTCAGCGGTACTATTGAAAGCTTGGGTGTGGTCGATCGTCGCCCAAAATAAGCTCTGTGATGTGGGTCGTCAATGGCCACAATTCTTCCTTGAAACTGTTAATCACTACAACAGGATAGATTTATTGCGTCTAAAAATATGGACACTAAAAGTCTACATCATCTCGCAAATTGTATTTTCCGTCTTAATATGATCGACGCAACATTGTCACTATTAATGACTCTCAAAAAGTCTATTCTGTCCAAATAGATAAATGTTACAAGATATGTGTGTTTGCGTTTGAATATATTTGACGCTATGATTAATTTATATTGTCAGAAAAGAGTTAGCCCATGGTAAGAAAAATACATTTGCGTCAAAAATAAGATGTTGCAAAATGTTGATACTTAGTCATGAAAAATATTATTTCTGTTTCATTTTATGGTCGTAAACTATATTGTCACAATAAGTTATATCTTGTGAAAGTTGATCTCATCACGAATTAAATTTCACTGTGACGCAATAGATGTATCTTTTGGTAAGGATATTGCCCAGACAAATATTTTGGATGCGAATAGTGTGGTTGTGAGCAATAACCACACTGTTGTGACAGATTACTTTTTTGTGACAATATTTACTCCATTTGCGACTGTACATTATTGTCGAAACACTGTTAATATTCATTCAGGTTCTGAGATTTTATTGTGGCAATTTTTCTTTCTTTTTGTGACCGTGCTGTATTGTAAAAACAATTAGACAAACCACTTTTGAAACGTGAAATTTTATTGTGACAATATCAATTTACATTTGTGACCGTGCTGTTTTATCAGAACATTTTGTGCACATTTTTTTGGTCACATGGCTCTCTTTGTTGTGGCAAAGTTAATTTATGTTTGCAACCGTGCTGTATTGTGGAAACAGCTTTTATAGCCATGCAATTGGTCCTGCGAAGCTTTACTGTAGCAAAATAAGTTACATTTGGAACTTGATTGTATTGTTAAAAATATATTTATGTTAGGCAAGTCAATTGTGTAAGAATTATTTAGGCAGATTGGTCACTTTTTTAGACGCAATGACTTCCAGCTCATCATGTCCAGATTTCTCATCTTACTAATACTATAGGTCCAATATATAAATTGGCCTATATGTTATTAGTGAAAAAATCCTTTTGCCAATTTTTTTTTTCTTTACTGTGTTTCATCTGTTTTATATGTTGTGTTTTAGTTATTTTACAGACATCCTAAAATCTAAGCACATATATATATATATATATATGATCACAAGTATACACTAAAGGATACCCATATCTCAGAATGAGGTTTATATAGGGTTTGGCATGCACATTAGTTAAAGCCAAGTGTACCAGACATATCACACTGTCATAACTACTATTCATTAACTAAAACAACCATGGTGGCAGGTCTAAACCTATACATATGCGGAGATAACCATTATACTACTGGTGGTTGACACAACAGACTACTAATAGCACCAAGAATATAATCCCGATGTGCTAGCTAAGGCATAAATATTGTTCAAAAGCCATGAATATTTGTAGTGACAAATATAAATGGTTGCATATATTATCAATGTATGCTCTTAAGAAACCCTCCATGCATCCCAACAGCTAGCAACACCTTGAAGATAATTACCAATCACGATCTTGACCTACCATCATCTTCATTACAATCTACCACACAATCCATTCATGAGTAAAACTCATGTCGTTCTTCAGTCAGGCTTTCTAAGTGCTGCTTCCATCGTCACCCAACGTTAATCTAAATTCCTATCAATAAATTCCCACAAAGATTCAGATTAGGCATATCATTTTGAAGCTTTACTCAAATCTCTAATTCAAGCCTAACATGTTTAAGTGAAAGAGAAAATTATGTATAGTAATGACCAATCCTAAATAACAAAAATCACCTCTAGAAGCACATACACATCATTGAATACTTAAAAGCAAACTCTTTCGAACCGAGTAGTTCAGTAGGTGAAAAATAAATTGACTATATGCATCATCTTAAATTGTCTTCAAATTTTCCATTTAGAATAATAATGAAGCCTAATTATATGTACTGAGTACTAACTGCATGCCTCAATAGCCACTTGGTTCTCCCAGAGTTATTTAACTTTGAGAAGTCATGGAAAACAGTCCTAATTGATCTACAAAAATTCCTTACTAACCATACTGTAATTAAATATGCATGGGGCAACATTAAGAAAAAACATAAAAAATTAATTTCATATGTATCCAGCATTCACATGAGTTTCTGAAAGTTTCACTTATCCAGCTTTAAACAAAACATCATTTGGGATACATTTGGTTTGTGTTTAAAAAGTCTTATCCATCCACCTTCTCAATTATATGGCGATACTGCATCACTAGCCATTTAAAAATTTGTAATTTTGCTTGAAATTTTCATATAGATCAGTTGAGTGTCTATTCAAAACAAGCCACCTAAACATACTATAATTAATAATGCATTAGCAATCATTAAGAAAAAATAGGAAAAATTTGGACATCGAGCAACATATAATCATGAGATTCTCAAAGTTTACCTATCTAGAGTGTAACCAAACACCCTTAGCTTTACATTTGATGTGCTTAAAAAGTCTTCTGAGTCCACCTAACAACTTATATCTCAGAACCCACTCTTCTTGATTCTTTGCAATCTTCAAAAGTCCACACTCAGTCCTTCCCCAAAACACAATAGTTCCTTCAACAACCTCTTCTTCCCATTGTTGTCTCCCATAAATTAACCAAAATACCCTGCAGTTTCCACCATGGCCTCTCCAAAAGGTGTCCTATATACAACAAAAAACTATCACATTGAAATTATGTTAGCTCCATTTCAAAAGTCTCTAGATCAGGCTCCCCCTGTGCAAATTGGTCCTGTGACGTATTCAATTGAAAGTTCATGAACCTCTCAAACCTATCCTGTTTCTCTGCTTTCGTCTTCAGTTGTTTCTTTAAGTCATCAACTTCAGCTTTGTAAGGACAACCATCTCCGGCTGCCCCCCCTAGATTACCAGCACATGCACAAGAATGGGACCTGGTACTAGACTCGGGCATCTCTAATTTGCCCAACGCTCTAGCATATTCCGTCGGCCTATGACCAACAATCTCCTTAAAATTTTCGCTGCTGCCTCTTTAGTTTGAGCCGCAGGGTCCAATCTCTGGAACCTTTCCTCCATTTGAGTCTTCAACAATATGAAGTGGTCATTGAGGCCGGTGAGTAACGAGTAAGTTAAGCAATTACTATATCTTAGCATACTTATATAAGTAATATATAGAGCATGAAATCTTAAAATGGCCAAATAAAGGACTAGGTTTTCAACTCACATGCATTTCTTCTGTCAATTCTGTTACCCATCTGTTCTTCTTATTGGACCATCTTGTCAGCTTAAAGAAGTCAACCATGTTCTTCACACTTTCACTCTTCAGCATGCAAATCAAACTGTTAGTAGATATTCTCCATTACAGTGTGAGGAGAAATTTGTATAAAAGCAACTAAATATCATTTGTTTTTGGGCACTTCATGTACGCTTATTAAGAAACAAAGCAGAAATTTGGGTAAGTTATCTTCTCATTATTACAATTTAACCTTTTCTTTTAATAACCTTGCAAAAGACTTCCTCCCAGCAGTATGATTAGTTCTTACCAGCTCCCTATTGGCCTTATTCCGCAATGACAATGCCTAGTGAAAATGGTACATAACCCACAACAGATCCCACTTAGTCCGAGAAGCAATGATCAACATTCCAACACTAATTACCTACTTCCTCCCCCATCAATTCCATTACGTTTATATATATGCCACCAATGACTTACAACATCATACTTTGATGTAAATTACTGAAGTACATTTAGTGTTGCCTTGAATTCCTTGCTGCCCCACCTCATACATAACTTCCGCCAAACATCGTCATCCACTTTGTCAGTGCCTCCTGCCAGTGCTGCTTTATGTGTGTCATAATTATTGTAGATTCTATGGAGCTCATAATGGAATGAGTTGAATCGCTTCCGAAGTTGTAGGTTAACTGCCCGGCGATGATTTGGCTTCTCCCATTGTAATATAAAATCAGCCTATAGTCAATACAAAATAGGAGCGATCAATAATATAACGATTTCATCACTAACATAAATATCCTACAGCAGTTAGAAACATCATGTGTCTTACCCGAATACGTCTGCATAGCTCCTCCTTTTCCTCTTCGGGCACATCATTCCAACGAAAGTAACTCATGTTAGCGTGGTGCTTGATAATGTATCTGACCCGTCCAGCAAATACCAGCGCATGCGCACATGACACCTTACATTCACCTTCCTTGATTAGCAGAGGAATTGGGCCAATCTTGCGCAAGTTGTCAAATTTAGTGCTCTGTGCGGGTCCCCGAGCCCGCTTCCGTGTGGATGATGCTACAAAATTTTTTTGACACAATAGCACAACAATTGCTTCAACACATTTTTTAATATATATTGAAGCAGACTCTGGATGAGCAGGTCTCGCTCGTTACCTGTTGCTTCACCAACATTTTCTGCCGTCACATGATCAGACTGGTGGATAGGTTGGCCTGAGTCCTCAGAGGAAGAGGTGCTATGGTCAATCATTGACTGTGGGATCAGTGGGGGTGATTGGAAAATAGACTCCATCCTTGGGATTGGTAATGGTGGACCTGGTTGTTGTTCTGCTTCTGGTTCATTATTCATTCGTTCAGGGTGCGGTGGTGATTCCTCTGTATCTCTTAAATAATTGTTGCCATGCAGCCTTCTAACACGAATGACGGATCTCCTTGAACTTCCTCTAAATCGAGTCCTTACCATTACTGATGGTGGTTTGGCAAATAGGAAGCTGAGATTGAAGACAAAAACATCATACGAGTTGTATGTCATTATATTGTTAGCTTTAGATTCTATACAAGGACTTCATCGTTTGAAGCATTATGTCTCAATATTGACAATTCATCACCCAAATCACTTTGTTGTTACTGTAAGTGATAATATAAATCCCATTTAGTTACCCAAGTATAGTGGGAACTTCACTCTTTGGCCTGGTTTTGTTGTGGTTGTGGTGGTGGTTAAATACAGCCACCATTTTCACAATTTGACAATGGATTTCAAAATGCATGGTTGCAGTGGATGAGTAAATAGTATCATGTAACCAAAATCCAATAGTTTCTGTGGAAATATATCCATGTCGGCTGTGTGAGGACATTACCTAGGTTAACATCCACTAATGATCATTTATACTTATTTTTATAGTAATTATAGTTAAGGACTACACTTGGGAACTAAAGTTCTTTCCCAATCATGAAGATCGACCACCATGCATGCTTACCCAAGTCGTGCTATGCTTACCCTAGTTGTCCAGCTACACAGACTGATGGAAGAGGAGCTCTATACCCAAAACTTGGTTCTATCTATACCATTTTCTTACCCTAATATAGAGCATGCAATGTAAAAAATAAAACACTCAGCTTTCACTTTTGATAATTCCTAAGATCGTATCTTAAGGCAAATACAGAGTGCTCCCTATGGCAAAGAAAGGCAAACTAATCCATATAACCTTAAAACTCCTAGCTTTAGAAAAAAAATTGCATAACTATCTCTAAGATCAAGGAAAGATACATTTTTCTCTTATATCTACCAGATAAACATATGGAAATTAATAAAATGATAAAGCTTTCACAAAGAAACAAGATAACCCAGTGTAAAGCAACGAAAGATCTGTGTAAACAATTTAATCTTACACAGATCAGTGGATGATTTTGGGTCTTCGCGAGTTAGCCCCTTCTCTAACTTCTCACACCGAAGCACTAGTCTTTAGCTCGAAGAGTTTTCTTCTATTGGTGACCCAGAGCAAGCTCAACAACAGAGCATATATAGGGACTAAGATTTTTCTTCTATTGGTGACCCAGATCAGCCTCTCCCAATCAGTTTTGTTTAGGGACTAATGGCTCAACAACAGAGCATATATATATATATATGTGACTTTTGCCCTGAACGCTGGATGCTGCTTTAGAGTCTAGGGTTGACGTGACTGGCCAAGTATGGATCTGTAAGTTGGCCCGTCCAATTTTTCCCTGAGGCGCCAAATACCATTTCCTCCCGCCTATAATGGTTGGAATGAGTTGGGTGTTTTTGTGTCATTATAATTTAAAAAGCTATGGTTGCAATTGAATTTCTGTCATAAATGATTTCTCAGTTAAATGATTTCTCAGTTTATTCAATTAAAAAAAATAAATATGTAAAAACAATATTCTACCCATCCATGTTTGTTAAAAGTAAACTATTACACGTTTCAATTACTTTGCCTTTTTTTGTTTAGGAAATAAAAAATATTAATAAATAAATATTTTGCCGATAGTGTAAATTTTTGTTCTTATTTTAGAAGAAGTAAGTTTCCAAATTTTTATCCTCCAAAATAGTTACACGATATTTATGCACTTAAATGTTATAGACAAAAAAAAGATTGTTTAGGCATTAGACCTTCATGGTATCTCACATTTTGCATTCTGGAATCACAACTTAACATGAGCACTATATATATAACGCAAAATTTTGATAAATTGAAAAGGTCGATGAAGAAGGAACCAAACAAGTGGTATGATGCTAGAGGGAGATCTTCATGTGGCTTTGAATGCATGCAATGTTAACCCAGTGCACGCTCGATTCGAGCTTGACTCCAGCTCAAGCGAATCTCATGCAGGGTGCAATTGATACCCTGTCTCCGAGAAGGGCGCTCGACTCGAGCTCGAGCGAACCATCTGGGTGCAATTGATACCCTGTATCCGGGAAGGGTGCTCGAGTCGAGCTCGAGCGAACTGCAGTTGGGTGCTTGAAGACCCTGCATTCCGAGAAGGTCGATCGACTCGAGCTCGATAATGAGCTCGAGTGAACCATCTGGGTGCAATTCGTTTGGCAGTCCTGGAAGGGCGCTCGACTTGAGCTCGATATCGAGCTCAAGTGAAAAACAGGGTGAACTTGATACCCTGTATTTTCGAGAAGGTCGCTCAAGTCGAGCTCGAGCAAACTGCTGAGTTGGCCCTCACTCCGAGAGTTCGGCTCATCTCGAGCTCGAGAGGAAGCTCGAGCGAACTGCCGGGGGCAATTCATTGCACCCTGCAGTCCGAGAAGGGCGCTCGACTCGAGCTCCATATCGAGCTCGAGCCACCTGCCCGGGTGCAGTTCATTACACCCTGCAGTCCGAGAAGGGCGCTCGACTCGAGCTCCATATCGAGCTCGAGCCACCTGCCCGGGTGCAGTTCATTACACCTTGCAGTCCGAGAAGGGCACTCGACTCAAGCTCCATATCGAGCTCAAGCCACCTGGCCGGGTGTAGTTCATTACACCCTGCAGTCTGAGAAGGGCGCTCGACTCGAGCTCTATATCGAGCTCGAGCCACCCACCTGGGTGCAGTTCACTACACGCTCGAGTCCGAGAAGGGCGCTCGACTCGAGCTCCATATGGAGCTCGAGCGAATTGCATGGTTAACTTGATAGACTTCGTCTGAGAAGCTCGCTCGACTCAAGCTCGATAATGAGTTGAGCGAGATTCCAACAATTCAATTACTTATAACACGTTATGTGGAAATTGCATTTCACAATACGCATCAATGTTTTGTCGCTCGAGCTTAGGGTTGAAATGCCCCATGAACTGACGCACGTTCATCAACAAATTGGAGCTATATCTCACCCTATATAGCTCGCTATACATCACTAGAGGACCTGCAACTCTATTACTTTGGCATCGAAGCACATTGCCCATTTTTCTCTCGAGCTCCCCAATTCTTTCGGCATCTCCTACAGGTAAGGCGTCTTCTTGATGCTTATAGATGCACAATTTTTCAAGTTGATAAAATTCTTACAATGTGTTGTAATCTACACATTCAATATTGGTTTGGGTATTTATAATCATGAGTAGAGTGGTGTCAAATTTTGGACTGGGAACAATTCTCGCTTCCCCCTAGTTCCCGCTTGGTTTTGCTTCCATTTCTGGGTTTGGCTACACTGGGGTGAATTAGAAATCAGTTCAAGTATAAAATTAAATAATTGGAAGTTTGTTTTGTATTTAGGATGGTGTTGGAACACCCTTAGACTTAGTTTCCCAAGCTTGTGTTAGGGTGCACACCACATGCTCGATGAAAAGCGTAAATGGACTAATCAAGGTATGGTTGTAGGGATATTAAACCTTCTTCAATCCGCACACATCAATGGTGCTTGGATAGTGGGTTTGACCTCATAAATGTCACAAGAGAGTCTCCGTGTGTAATATAAATATGGTGTCCTTATTGTGCATCTAAGAAGGTTACCACCATGGGGATTGATGGCTAAGTTGGGAAAATTCTAGAAATGGGGTGCATTTCACAATAGTTTCAAATGTTTGTCTCTTTCGCCATTTGCAACATAACTAATGCCAATAAATGATGCTTAAAAAATTAACACTTTAACTCTAAATACGACAGAGTACATTTATTTTTCAAGTAGAGTTCTGTCAATAAACTATGCACATGCAAGTTAACAATTTAACTATAATTACATTTGGTTTGAATTTGAACTATATTTATTTATTTTTTTCTTTTGCAATCTCTCTCTAACTTATTTAAGCAAACTCTACAGGAAGTGGCCATGTCTCGACGCTTGCGCTCAAAGAAAAATCCGGGCAAGTCCTCGGGAGCATACTTCCATAATTCTGGGGCCCGAGACCTATATGCCCAGAACTTCTCTCACCGCACTCCGATTGTTGAGCGTGAGGTCTCATTAGGACAGCTTTCGGAGACCATCGTGCCTCACATTTTTGAGTCTCGCCAGTGGTTATCACTGACAACTGGTTATCCCACACCATCGGTTGAGCTAGTCCGAGAGTTTTACTCAAATATTCATTCCATTTCCGATGATGGATCATTCGAAGTCAGTCTTCGGAACATCAACTTCCGGGTGACTCCAGACATGGTAGCTGAATTGCTACATGCCCCTCGTGTGCCAAGCCCAGGATATCCATATGCACGGACCTCAACTCCAAGCGCACCAGTCATTTTTGAACTCTTGTGTGGATGCTCATGGAACTGGGATGGTCACTCCCCACTAAAGACTTACAAATTCCTACCTCAATATCTTCTTCTTAGTCGGATTGTCCTCACTAACATATATCCAACATCTCATCAAAGTGATGTCCGCTTTGACAGAGCAGCACTTCTATATGCACTAATCAAAGATGTTTCGATTGATTTGGGTAGTCATCTCTACCAAGTCATTCTTGAGGCATTTCGATCCACTAGCCGTCGGGCTGGACTACCATTAGCATGTCTTATCACCCAAATCGCTATATATCATGAGGTGGCCATTCTTCCCCATGAGCCTAGGGTGTCTCTTAAGGCACCCATCAACATGAAGACGATGAGGCTTAGTCATTCTCACATCAAAGCTAAGCACCCTTTTCTTGAGCATCCTAAACCACCCTCTTTAAGTCAGACTACTAGCTCCATGCCACCCGATACGCAACCTTCAAGGTCGGCACCATCCACCTCGGCCCTAGTTCCAAGCGAGCCGAACCTAGGCATGGTTCAAGACTTTATGAGGCGCCTTGAGGACCGAATGGATGCTTTGCAACAGGGTATGGATAGTTTGAAACAGCTTGTTACCCAACGCTTCGAGGACATAGAAGATGCACTTGCACCCTCAGATGAATATGACCAACAGAATGTTGGTGATGACAATAGTGATGGTGAGGATGGAGATGCCTGATCAACACATACTATAATTCTGAGTGGCTGTTTGATGTAATTCAATTAATTTTTTTTTTTTTTGGGTGGAGGGGGGGTTGGGTGATCCTGGTGGAAATATATCTCAGCATTTTGTTTAGGCAGGAAGTGCCTTTTTTTTGTATAACTGACACAACCCTGCAGTCCTTAATATATGTCAATGTTGTATGAGGCTATTATGCAAGTGGAACTACATTAATTAGATGAGATTAAATATATGTGTACCCTATTCAAAGATAAGCTTTATTGACCTTCCTCGGAGACAAAATAGCATGACCAAATCCAATGTATATGATGCCACATTAATGCAATCATGTGCTCATTTCTGACAACCATGCAACAGCAATCACCACAAGTGATGCCCAATTTGAAATATAACTAAAATTGGGCATCAATGGTCTTCAAAACCATTTAGGTGGATCCAAGAAGAAGACTATTATACACGAAGCAGAGTTAACTCCATATTAAAACGAGCATTTCTGTTCCACAAGGAAAGATGAAATCAAATAGGTAATATAATAAATTCAGAACACAACTAGACTTCACACATGGTGGTGCACAGTAATAAAATATTCATTACATGTCAAGCATGTGGACTAATGTATACTATCTAATTATATGTCTTCGCCACTTATCTCAGCTGAGTCTCGGCCACTATCTTCATCTATCTCTTAATCTAGTTCATTTTCTTCATCACTTAACCTGTCTCCATCAAATTCAGAACCTTGGTCACTGTTATCAGACCCATCCGATGCAGATGAGTCTGACCTCTCATCAGTGAACAACTGGTCACCAAGATGGTTACTAGGTTTATCATTCAATATACACGAAGGCACCATCACTAGGTCTACATCTAGCCTTGTCAATGGGGATTGAAGACCATCATGTTCACAACGGACGTCACACAAAGATTCGGTCGTTTCCTCGTCTTGGTATGCCTCACCGTCACTAAAGTCATCTGAATCATTGAGTAGTGGCATCTGTGGGACGTCATACACATTCCTATATGTTATCTTCTGCACAACATGCCATGAACCACCTAAACTTGGGTCTTTGAGGTAAAAAACTTGTGACGATTGACATCCCAACGCAAATGGCTCATCCTTATACCATGTTCGTGTAAAGTTCACACTAGTACTATGATCAGTCACATGAATCCCTCGATGATCCCCAACATCAAACCAATCACATTTAAATATCCACACACGCCTCCATCCCATGTAGCGGAACTCGAAGATGTCCTTTAGAAGGCCATAGAAATCGACCATGCTGCCTTGGTGTTCCGCCATGACTACTAATCCACTATTTTGAGTTCGTCGAGTCTCTTCATGGGGCTTTGTATGAAACCGTATACCATTAACAACACAACCTTGATAGGATGCGACAAAAGGGTCAGGGCCACAAGCCAAGGCATAAAGATCGTCAGAAATAGCCTACGGATAGTTGGCACGCAAAGATTGAACCTGAAAATATAATTATGTTTTAGAATCTATAAGATATCACAATGTATACATACTTAGTATAAGAAATAAAAGTCAAAAGACTTACACGTCTTTTGAACCACTTTGGAAATTCAGCTTCATGTCGCCTGTGAAGATTGGGGATACCCTGGTCATGCAAAATTTTGTAATGCTCCCTATACAATAGAAGAACAGATTGTATTAGAATCTATAAAATATATGTTTGAAATTATTAGTTAAATTCGATGCGTGCAAAGTGCTAAATAATTAAATGCCCCATGGTTGGTGACAACACAATACTTACTCTAAGTAGGTAGTCACTTCGGTGCAGTTATTAAGGATGTACCACTGTGCAGTTCTAAATAGTTTCTTCTCTAACTGCACGCAGGTTGGGAAACCGATTGGCCTGAACTTCTGTGAGAAAACTGAGAAATCGCTCATCCCATCGGACGCTTGAGCACCCACATCAATGTTTCGCTCCTCTCTATTGAACGATGTTGGAACATCATGCAAATACAATGATGAGAATATCAAGCATTCGACGTGAATATAGGCCTCTGCAATGGATCCTTCTGGACGAGCTTTATTTTTTATGTACCGTTTGAATTTTCCCAGATATCGCTCAAATGGGTACATCCATCGGTACTGAACTGGCCCACCTAGTAACAACTCTCGGGGCAAATGGATGGCTAAGTGGACCATCACGTCAAAGAAGTTAGGAGGGAATATCATTTCAAGCTTGCAGAGAATGAGGACAATATCGGTCTCAAGTCGCATAACAACGTCTTTCTTGCATGTGCGTGCACACAATTCCTTAAAGAATGTGCTAAGTTCCGTCAAGGCCAAACGTATATCACTCCTTAAATACCTTCCGAGCGCCACTGGTAGTAACCTCTGCAAAAAGATGTGGGCATCATGACTTTTCATTCCAGATATTTTACAGTCATGCACACTAATACATCTAGTTATATTTGATGCAAAGCCATCTGGAAACTTAACACAACTCAACCAATGACAAAACTCTTTCCTTTCATCACCATGTAACATAAAGGAAGCAGGGGGGATAAAAACTCGATCTCCAACTTGTTTCAAATGTAACTCTTTCCTAATACCAAGTTCAGCCAAATCTCGTCGAGCGTTGATATTATCCTTTATCTTGCCTTGAATATTCATCAACGTACCCAAGACACTTTCACAAATATTCTTCTCGATGTGCATTACATCGAGGTTATGCCTAAGCTCATGGGAACACCAATAGGGTAGGGTGAAGAAGATACTATTTTTGGTCCAATTTAACTCACGAGCTCCACATTTTCGCTTCTTTCCACCTTTTCCAAAAGGAACAATATCAATGTCATTTAATTGCTGCATAATCTCTTCCCCTGACAGTTTTCGGGGCGTGATCCGATGATCTTCATGCCCATAAAAAATGTTTGTCTTAGTTCTCCAAACATGATCAAATGATAGGAAGCGTCGATGACCCATGTAACAATGTTTGCGACCGTGTACTAACCACCTTGAGTCAGTATGCATATTGCAAACTGGACACGCCAACTTGCCTTTGGTGCTCCACCCAGAAAGGTTACCATATGTTGGAAAATCATTAATGGTCCACAACAGAGCAGCACGCAATCGGAAAGTCTGCCCGACCATGGCATCGTACGTGTCAATTCCAGTACCCCACAGATCAGAAAGCTCATCAATCAATGGGCGAAGGTAAACATCAATTTCATTCCCTGGCGACTTCGGACCCGGTATGAGTAATGACAATATGAAGAACGGATCCTTCATGCATAACCATGATGGCAAGTTATATGGGACTAGCAACACTGGCCATATGCTATATGGTTTACACATGTTATTGAATGGGTTGAAGCCATCACTTGCAAGTCCGAGCCGGACGTTGCGAGGATCACTCGCAAACTCTGGATGGTCTCTGTCAAAATTTCTCCACACCTCAGAGTCAGCCGGATGCCGCAAAGTGTTATCATCGCTGACCCTTTCTGTTTTATGCCACCTCATGCTTTTTGCTATTTTCTTGGAGATAAATAATCTCTGCAATCGGGGTTTAAGTGGAAAGAATCGAAGTACCTTAGAAGGAATGGGTCGTCGCCTATTTGAGGTGGTCAACCACCTGGATGCTGAACACTTTGGGCACACTTGCAAAGTAGCATTTTCCTTCCAATACAGAATGCAGTCATTTGGACAAGCATGTATCTTTATGTAGTTAAAGCCTAATCCACGCTCTAAGGATCGTGCCTCATGGAAGGAGTTGGGGAATAGTGCATCAGGAAAAGCAGTCTTCAAGAGTTTAATAAGCATGTTGAATGACTTGACACTCCATCCACCTACTGTTTTGATGTGCAGCAATTTTACAATAAATGATAATTTTGAAAATGTTGTGCATCTGGGATAAAATGGACGTCGAGCATCCTCCAACAACTTCTCAAAGGAAATATGGTCTGGTTGAACATGGCTTGGACCCCCTGTGCGGATATCGAACTCTTCATCAACACCGAAATTGGTCGCTGCATGAATATCACCCAACATCTCATCGATATCATCAATGTAACCATAATCACCATTGGGGTCATTTTCACCAGCCTCTACAATATCTTCATTAAAATTCATAGATTCTTCCTCCCCATGGAAGATCCATTTGGTGTAAGTTGGATCCATCCCTGTAATGAATAAATGTCGTTCAACCTGATTGATAGGAAGCCACAAGAAATTACGACATCTTCGACAAGGACACCGCACTCGATTGTTGCTATCAGAGTGAGCTTGAGCCATTGTGAGGAAATGCCTAATCCCTTCAGCATATTCTGTTGATCGAAACCCATCTCTGATATTGATCCAGCTTTTGTCCATCTATAAGATATGCAACATAAATAAGGTTTTAAATTTTTGGATTCTTTAAGGCAATCTATGGCTACATACGTGCTGAACAACCATAATAATAAATAAGATAGTAATGCTAAAAAATAGACTCTGTAGCCTTAAAATGCTTTTGAAAGTAGGAGTTTGGTTAATACGCATTGCTTCACCAATGGTTAGAATATCCAAATATGGTCCTTTTGTACCCTTAAATGGCCAATCTAGCGTTATGAAAATTGAGCTTTGGTGCTTGGACATGTGACTTTAATTAATGAAGCAGGAGATACTATAAAAGATACATGATTAAACAGTTATATAAATATATGATATTTCATCTTTTGAGTTAAGGATTCATCTAGAAGTAACAAAAGACCATAGTTATAACAACAATCCATTCATAGTTATACATACAAATATAATATCAAACATTTGGCAGGCAAGTGAGGATTGATGTAATTACCAAAAGCAAGTTATATATAGTAATTTCCCAAACCAAATGTTTCACTCTTAAATCTTTACCAAGAAACAACAATAAAGGAGTCCATTAGCTAGATTAGGACCTATTCACATCTCATCTTATAATGATCAGAAGAGAAGGGGACGATGGATAATACATACCTTGGATAGAGTTCTCATACCACTTCGTGGGAATGAATGGAGGCTAATTACAGATCAAGAAATTATACACTTGATTTAAATAAAAATGGCGAGTGAAAATCCCTCAGTAGGCTTGCAAATTAGTAGCTCAATTCATTCTATACACTCGAACGACAAAGAGGTTTGCGAAGAAGTTGGCTCTGCGCGGGGGAAAGAAATTTCACAAGGTTTAATGTGAAATATCCGCGGCAAAGGGAGTATATATATAACTTTATTTGCGTCAACTATAACTGCCGATAAAGAAATAGCATTTGTCGCAAAAAAAATACACTTAGTTATGTGACCAATGTACTTTGACACAAGGTGATTAGGCTGTGATAGATTTATTTGTGGCACCCAAATGTTGACGCAAGTCACATAAAAGAGACGGGATAAGACATGAACACTATTTATTTGATTAATTTTACCAACAAGGTATGATCAATTGTGATACAATTTTTGTTGATGCAATAACTCAATATTAGTGACATATTATTGATCGACACAATTTTTTTAGACGCAATAAATCCATCCTGTTGTAGTGAATTTTACTAAAAAATGATGGATTACCTGCATAAAATTTGGCCAAGTAAGAGAACATGGAAAATTTAAAAAAATGTTCCTAAACCATAAGAGTAGGAACTTACACAGGAAAGCCCAGCACTTACGATGACCGCAAGAAAGGGTTGGACAGCGAAATCAATGTTGAAATAGTGAGATTCAGGGACAACTCTTGCAGAGATTTATGATTAGAAGGGGTGGATTGTTGGTTTCAGATGGTCGGGAAGTCAAAACCACGAACAGGGTTGATCGCGAATTGGAGAAGCGCGCGTAAATGCAAAGGCTTCGAGAACCCATCCAAAGAAATGTTAGACTTGTTGTGGCGGATCTTAGATTCACACCGTAAACGATATCCATTTATGGGGCTAAAATTGGATGGAAGCTGTGGAGAACTAATTACAACGAGAAAAGCATTGTAATAAGCTCTGAATTTGTTGCAACAAAATTTTGCATACTCAACTCGTACAAAATGGACTGCTTCGCGCTGCAACTTACCATCCATTAATAAAGGGACGCAAGTATCGATTATTCGCATCCAATTATTTTGCGACAAATCACAAAGCATCGCAAATGGGCAAATTCCTTGTAGTAATGACATGGGTCTCATTCTGCATGCATGACATCAACGTGCTTTTAATCCTAGCCGCATCCATAACATGACCGCCCAGCTTGCAGATCATGACATGGCTGATTTGAATTCCTCTCTTGGTCTTTCATCCTTTATCTTCCTCTCTTGTTTGGGTGTTTCCTTAGATGATCTCCTTCTTTCGTGCTTAATTGCCATCACATAGCCTGAATTAAGACCATTTATAAATGCATCCTCCCAGCTTTTTGTAAGATCTACTCAAATTATTCACAATTATTCTCAACACTTTTCAACACTTTTCAGCATCCAAACATAAACTTATGTAGTCTAACCTAGTCTATTTATTGTCAACCAATATATTTTAATCCTGTAACTTATATTGTGTGGTACTCATTTTGCATCAGCATGCATGACGTCAACGTGCTTTTAATCCTAGCCACATCCATAACAGATCGCCAAGCTTGCAGATCATGACATGGCTGATTTGAAGTCCTCTCTTGGTCTTCATCCTTTGTTTTCCTCTCCTCTTTGCTTCTCTTTCTTTCGTGCTAACTGCCATCACATTCCCTGAAGTAAGACCAGCTGTAAATGCATGCTCTCAGTCTTTTGCAAGGATTTTAATTAATGACCTGGAGGGGGCAGTACTTTTCGGAAACCCACCCAACCGTGGCAATTATTAAAGTTTGTAAATTGAGCTTATTTATTACTAGTATATATTTACAATATTATCTTTTTGTTCAGCATTTCTCATTATTTGGCGAGTGTCGACTCAACATGATTAAGCTGTTTCGTAAGTTTACAATGATGAATCTAAGTGTCTGCTTGGGATTGTAGTAAGAAATATTGCTTTTAACTTAAAACTTATAACTTAAAACTTATTATAATAAATTCTACTACTAAAAACTATTTACTGTTTGAGACCTATATGTTTAAAATACTTTTAGAATTAATTATGATAGTTTTTTAAATATATATAGTTATCTGTAGGAGTTTTTTGATAAAAGCTCCAATTTGGTACCTTTAAAAAAAGCTGATTTTTAGCTTTTTTAACCGACTAAAACACTTTTTGTAAAGTTACCAAACACGTCATTTATTTTTTAAAAGTGCTTTTAACTATTTAAAATAACTTTTTAAACCTCGAAATTCAATTCCAAATAGACTCTAATTAAGTGTAACGCCCATTTATTATTAACAAATTAAATATACTAGAAACTAGAAGAGTTTTTCTTATAAGGAAAATGCACAATGTGAAATGACACTGTAAAAATTTAAGTTTCTTGCTAGCTGTCATCCTTCGTCATCATCTCAATTCTTTGTGCTAGACTTGATCTTCCGAGGGTTTCATCCAAACTTCCAATCGAATAGTCACTACAAGAGAATGGGTTTTTTGAGACAAATCATTTTATCTCAAAAAGTTTATTTTTCGTCCCAAAATATCTTTAGAGACAGGAAAAAAAAAAAAAAAACTCATCTCAAATTTGTCTCAAAAAGCCTGTCTCAAAAAGCTTTTAGGGACCAAAATTAAATTTCATCCCTAAAAATGATTTTTAGAGAGGAAATCTCACTTCCCATCCAGGTCCATTTGGACGGGTTCTTTTTATTTAAAAAAAAATAAAAAAATCATCTCAGAAACCCATTCAAACTAAAATTTCCAATGTCCGAACTAACACTTACCATTCGAACGGACAAATATTTGGTTCGAACATATTAACTGGTCCGAACAAGGTAAGCGTCCAAATGGATATTATCTGTTCGAACGAATAAATTTATTAGAATTAATCTTGTTTGAACAGACTCTTTTTCATTCGAATGAATTTTTAAATCGTAATATACCATTCGAATGTGTTTTTTTCTGTTCAAATGGTACTGCTCAAATGGTACTGCTTCACAGATTCACATTTAATTAAAAAATGCATTGCTCTTATGATAAAAATGTAATTTGTCCATCAAATTTGTTAAATATTATTGTTAAACAGAATAATAAATGTACAATTAATATAAAAAATAAGTTTTAAGATCGTGGTGGTTTCATAGCATTTTGAAACATCCTTTGCCATTCTTCAAACAGTGTTCTGGTCCTCGACTCCAGTCTCTTTTCTATTCTTGTCTCTAACTCCGCTGCTTTATCTAATCTGGTCAGCAACTCTTGTTCCTTGGACCTCAATCGTTCTATCTCAAGTTGTACTACCTCTAACTCCTTAATCTTGTCTTTATTGGATCTAGCCTTAAAGGAGGATGATGAACTAGAGGATGGCTTCACACAACGCCCTAAGTCCCTCAAATATCCAGAATGTGATCCAAGAACTTCAGATAGGATCTGAGCATCGTTGACAAATGATTCATCATATGGATCTATAATAGTGTCCTTTAGAGATTTCATTTTTTCCTACAAAAAAAAATTATTAAAGTTATTATAAGTAATAAGAATATTGTATTAGACTTGACTTAATATACTTAAACTTATATAATTTGCCTTAGCTTCAGGACTGGTCCAAACACCATCATGATCTTTATGTGCTTTAGCATATAAATGGATTAGATCAAAATCACTAAAACTTTCAACACTCTGTTTTTATACAAACGATGAAAAAATCGAGAACCCGCACGATGATGTATCTTTAAATTTGATCTATTTGCTTTGTTCACAGCACTCCGTTGCTAAAAAATAGATTATAAGTTTCAAATTCTAATACATATATCATTTTCTATTTAAAAAAAAAAAGATAATTGCGATATTACCTTATAAGCAGGATTTTCAAACAGATCACAAACCCTTCTCCCACTCGACTGGTGGTATTGCTTGGAATGGATTTTGGCGTGCCTCTACAGTAGTGCTGAACTTCTCAAAATGTGCATGGCATCGACCTTTGTACCTCCAGAATGCACCCAACATCAGTTCCTCAACTACTTTTCGATGTTTTTACTGACTAAAATCGAGATCAAACTCATCCTTGAAAAAAGTTATAAGTAATTAGTATAAATACAATTAGCTTTAAGCCAGTAGGCTGCTAATATCGGAACATATGTGCGAGTGAGGGCACCAACATAAGTAGAAAACCATACTTGTGAATCATGTGCCCACCGGTGTGACCCTTTAATATATCAACTTTTATTTAACTCATTTTTTTGACTTCATCTATACAAACACCCCTCGTAATGCCTTATCATTTACGTTGGCATATAACTACATGTACAGCAATTAGAACAGATGTATATAATTTGGCAAATATATATTAACTTGTGTTAAATACCATAATTTGACAAAATATCTGGCGTTGGGTTTGGTGATGCTGGCCCACAATCGCTAGCCAGTAAATCACGTGCAGTGGAGTCGATAATGGGTGGAGTGGGGATGATGCACGAACTGTTTTGCGTTTGGGAGGCATATCTATTTCAAATTGTAATAAATTTCAATATATCACCAGATAAATGTTTTGGATATTTATAAAATTTATATTTATACAAATATTTTTATTCATTCACTATCAGTTTTGCTAGACCGATCCCCTTCATCCTCACTAGACACGTCAATAGATTCATATTCTTCCGACATTCCACCCTCAATCACTTCTGGAGCAACATCTTCTCTACGGAGTGGGACCATGTCATATTAACTTAGGTTAACAAATAGATTGATTATTGGTTCATTTTCTTGGTATAATTCTTCATTTGTCAGACCATCAAATTCTTCATGTGGTTCGTCTGCCTCTGGAATATAATCATATACATTTTTTGGTGCAAACTTTTCCACTACTTTAACCCCCATCTTTATGCACTCCCAATCTAGGGTTTGAAACATCCTATCAAGTACATCTAAATAACCAAGCAATATAAACCCCCCACATACTTTAACCCTATAATATCTTCTACAACTCCGTAGAAGTCAATGTTATCATCACATGGCTCCCTTCAACTGCAACCTCACAATTCTAAGTTTTTCTATATTGTACTCTATCGCGTGTGCCAAACATCCCGAATATTGAATAGTCCTCTTGCCTAGACCACATGCCAATGCATAGAGTTCTTGTGAGATCTCCTTGGAATTTGTAGCATGTTTTAATAGAACCTACATTAATAAATATATTTAGTATAATATCAAATATCAATAGAATCCATATTAATTTTATAATACCGTATGTTCAAACCATGACGTGCATTCCTTTTCATGCTTCTTTTGTACGTTGGCTACACCACCAGAACTAAGTAGTTGTAAATGTTTATGGCTCATTTTCATGTGAAATACTAATTTGTATGAAAATACTAACCTCAACTATTTCATTTATACGTAAATTCATTACTAACCTCAATTAGTGCTCAATTTATGTACAGTTATTCAAGACATACCATTGAGTTCTATCAAAATCTTGTCCATACAGGTCGTAGCCCCCTTGTGTGCCCATTTGTTTACCTTCATAATGTCGATCCGATCTCGTAAATCTAGTATCAACCCCACAAAAATACATTGAACAAAAAGTGTACCATTCATTATCAATGTAGGACTCCACAATCGAACCTTCTGGACAAGCCTTATTTCCCACACTTCGCTTTAGTTTTCCTAAAAACCATTCAATAGGATACATCCATCTATATTGAACTAGGCCAACAACTAAAACCTCATGAGCTAGGTGAACATCCAAATGAATCATTACATCAAAAAAGGAAGGCAGGTGCAAACCCTCTAGTTTGCACAATATCACTGCGATGTCGGCCTCCATTTTTAACAATGCGTCAACTTATAACGTCCTATTACAAATGCCTCTGAAAAATGCCCATAACTCTCTGAGAGTTGTACGAACATCTCGAGTAAGCTTTCCACACATATCAACTGCTAACAAATGCTGTAAAAATACATGACAGTCGTGACTTTTAAAACTAGTTATTTTCCAGTCATTTGTTCGCATACATCTTGATATGTTCGAAGTATACCAATTAGGTAGATTGAATGACAATAACTAGTCACAAAATTTCTTTCTCTCATCGCTTGATAGTGTATACCATCCAAGAGACATGATAGCTTTAGACCCATTATCTTGTAAATGCAACTCCGATCTTATTCCCAACTTCTTTAAATCTTTACGAGAATTAATTGTATCTTTTATTTTTCCTTCTATTGACATCAGAGTGCCCAAAATATTTTCACATATATTTTTCTCAATGTGCATGACATCTAGATTATGGCAAAGTGTCAACATAGACCAGTATGGCAACTCGAAGAAAATATTTCTTTTTGTCCCATTGAATTTTACTACATCTCGTTTCCTCTTTCACGCTCGTGCGTCTTTCCCAAATCTATTTTCTGGAACCTCGAGTAGTTGTGTAAGAATATCATTGCCAGACAGTGTTGGCAGTGATAACCTCCACTCAGTCTTCCCATCAAACATTGCCTTGTTCAATTGCCATCAATGATTATTAGGTAAATGTGATGACCCGAGATTTTCCTTTCGTATTATTTAATTATTTATTTATTTTGATTAAGTGGTTAACTGAGTAATTAGATCAATTGTATGGAAAGGTGAGAAAAATGGTAATGGGCTTAAGATTAGGACTTTGAAACTTAGGATGAGCTATTGGGCCTAGAAAGGAAATGGCAAGCCCACAAACCCAAGAGGATGACCCATGACCCACCAAACCCTACCCATGGGACACTTGTCACCCATAGGAAAACCCTAGTGAGTCAACTACAACTAGTAGGTGGAAAATGTGAAATTACCATTAGGTAAGAGTTGACTAGTGGGTGAATGGTGAGGTTGAGTGTAAAATCTTGTGATAGGATTTCCCATCATTGCAATATTTTTGAAAAGTACTAAGGTATGGTATAACTTACCTTAACTAGTACATGTTATGTTTAGGAGAAATGACACTTGTGTAATGGAGTGAAAAGTGGAGGAAAGGAAATGGGAGGGCATTCGGCTAGGGTGATTGCCGAAACCCTTAGGGGTTTTTCCCATGCTATTCTCTCCAACCTAGGCTAATGATCATCATAGGATCATGTAAGAGAGAGGTGACAAGATGATTGACACAAGAAGAGAGGTGTCATGAGGAAAAAGAAAAGAAAATGGAAGAAGGAAAGCAAGAGGGATCCGGGTGAGTTGCCGAGTGCACCACTTTGGAGATTCCTAGGATTGCTTGCAAATCTAGTGAAAAGAGTACATTGGATTTGTGTAAGGAATAAAGTACATGAGGTGAGATGTGTAAGAGGTATGGTGGTGTAAGAGGAAGGAGTGGAGGTTGCTTGAATTAGAAGCAAAACTAGGTATGAAGGGGGGGGGAGCATTCGGATGCCATGAGGAACCAAGGCATGGCCAGTTCATGCAAGCTCTTGTTCCAAGAGGTAAGGCCATGGAATCTTATGGATTGACTTGAGAGTGGATGGTTGAGTATGCCATAGGGTTGAGATGACAAGAGAACGAGGCATGAGGGGGGAGGGGGGAGGGGGTTTTGGAGGAAGCTTGGAAGGCCAAGGGGGATCCAGTTTCCTATTTCCCCCATTTCCCATGATTGTTTTCTTTTCCCATGCAACCACCCATGCCTAGTCTTGTATCCTTCAAATCAAGGTATGGTGAGTTGTCCTTGACCCCTAGAAAGAAATGTATGGCCGAAACTCTTGAGGAGAACCACCCCTCATTTGGCTAGCTCACAAACACACACACACAAGTCCTTTCTCTCTACCTCTCAGCCAAGCACCCCTTCTCCCTCAACTTTCATTTGTTCTACCTTCTTCTAACTTCTAAACCTCACTATATCCCTAGTAGAAAAGAGCTAGAACAATTATTTTGAGGAGGGATTGCTCTTGAAGAGGTAAGTACATTCTTATCCTACCTTTAGCAATCTTAGTATACCTTTGAATGAATTTGGTTGCTTTGTTTGTTTCTTTTGTATGTATGTTGAAAATGAAACCTTTTAAACATAAAGAGGAATGTTATGTAAATTTCCTAAGTTGGGAAGTTGAAATGATATGTGGTTTAGTTAGTTATTTAACATGAAGAGGAATGAAGATAATGCGTGCATGATTGAAGGTTTTATAGCATAAAATTGGATGATGCTTTAGTGCTATGTATTTAGTAGTAAAAAAAAAAAAAAAAATCCATGTCTAAGATTGATTATCTTGTTAGGATTAAAGATTATTTCATGTGGAGACTTTGAATATTTGACATGAGAGGAGAATATGGCATGATCAATAAGTTGGATTAAGGTGAACATATATTTGTTAGATTTTGATTTGGAGAATGAAAATGGGGAGTTATGCATGCATGTATTTGTGGATTTAAGAACTTCCTTGGTAGAAATCATTGATTTAATTATTATATTATGTGGTGGTGATATGTTTAAAAATTGTGGAGATATTAGATGCATATGAATAAAGTGGTTACATTGTCATGATTGAAGGTTTTCACCAAAATCATTGAATGAATTATCTTAGAAAAACAAGTGAACAAAATAACACATGAGGAGACCTAGAACTTTCGGCCAAGCCTTGTTTTAGGGTTAGGATAACACATTTAAAAGATTGGAGTTGAACTAGAGTACTTAGAGAAAATTAGAAGACAAAAAGCTAGGAGAGTGTAAAGGGAGGGTCTCGGCCCAACCCTAGTGGGAAGAGGCCAGGTATCCCTAAGTGCATTGGAGGCCCATTATAGTATTTTGGGGAGAAAAGGAGTAGGATTATGAGGTGCGAAAAGTTTAAAAGAGCTTAACGTAGAATACGCGTCATGTTCATCACCTATTGCATATGTACCGTGACATGAGTCTCACGTCTCATGCATACAGCAAGAAAATCATGTTTTCAACATGTTTTTAAAAGAAAAGGAATTAAAGTTTTATAAGAACCCCAAAGGCTGGGATGGGGTAGTATCCCAGTGGAACTCCCTGTTCACTCAGGAGTGTTTAAAGTCAAGTGAAAGCCCCTGGGTCGAAAAAGAACCGTCGGCAGACCATGTATGGCTCCAAAGGGATGTTCGGAGCGTGGTCGTACCTAAAGCTAGTAGGTGCCTACAGAACGGTGTGGGCCTCGGCCTCACCGATATAGAAAAGTTTGTAGTCGCTCGGTGAGTGATCAATCGCCGAGTGATGAAGATGCGCGAAAGGGCGCGAAACGTAGCTACTTAGGTTTGATACGGTTGCCGGGTGCTACGGTAACTAGCAGGAATACACGGTGCGTAGGGAAACCGTGAGGTGTCCAACATAGGTCATGACAAAAGATGGGCTTTCGGGCCATATATGATATGATAAGTGGTGCCTAAGATAAGATAAATGAAAAGTATTTGCGAAAAGAGAGATTTTGAAAGAAACTCAAGTGTTATGTTTTCTGAGATTTCGAACAAGTATATGAAAAGAATTCAAATGGAAAAAGAGAAAATTTAAGACATGAGTATAAGCATGAGCACATGCATATCATGAAGTCATAAGCCCCATATTGTATTATATGATTGACTGTCGGCTATTTATTTAACTGTATGCTTAAATTGCTTTCGATATGATATAAATGTGTTTACTGAGATTTCTCCCAAAATCTCACCCCCTTGTTTATTTCTCCACTATCAACCCTTTGGGATGATAGAAGTAGTCGCAGGTGATGACAACCATGACGAGTATGACCCCGCAGATGATGCCTCGGACCCCCATGGGCCCGACTGAACCCGTTACTTCCGAGCTAGTGACTCTGGACTATCTGAGCCGCTGGGCGGCAGAGTCACTACCTCTAGCTACATATATATGTGGTGTACACCCTATCGTGTGTTGTATAGTTTTGGGCGTGGATGATTCCCTCCACATGGATCGCCTTTACGAGCCATCCTCTAGGATGAGTTGTGAGGTGGGACCGGCCTTGGAGTTGGACTGTCTCCATTACGGCCCAAACTTCAAGGAGATTAAGAAGGAACCGATGGATTAGGGAATGATGGCTGGGGATCCTCCATACAGCTTTTGTATTTAATTGCATATATTTTGGTCTTCCATTGTTTTGGAAGAATGAACATTTGTAAAGGATCCTCATGTTTATATTAATGGTAATGTAATATTTTGGGATGTTATTGTTTTAAGCTATGTGATACACGCATAGAACGGTTTGACCTTTTCCCGCTGCGATATATATATATATATATATAATCCAGTACACGATAAGACGATGGGTGAACTTCCCTGTGATGCTCATCCCTGACGTCACAGTTTGCGTACGATCCCAAGCGCAAACTGGGGCGCCGACAGTAAATATCAACGATGACTCATGAAACTTAATTTTCTTCCATTTGTTAACCACTGGGACTGTGTATATTTGTTACAAACAGGACAAGCCAATTTACCTTCTGTAATCCATCCATACAAGTTCCCGGATACTGGAAAATCATTTATGTCCACAAAACTGCGGCATGCATCCTGACTTCCTGCAACAAGGCCGCATCATACATACTCACACCCGATTCCCACAACTCTTTCAACTCTGCTATTAGTGGTTGTAGATATATGTCTATATTGTTTCCTGGTGACCTCAGCCTTGAGATTAATAGAGCCATCATTAAGGCTGTAAAAAGATTGAGCCGAACCGGTGGACCGGATGGAATTCGGTCCGGTCCGGTCCAATTTTTTTATGGACCGAAAATTTTATGTCCAGTCTTGGTCTCGGTCCAGGAAATTTCTCCCCCTAGACCAAGTGCAATTTTTTTTATATGTATATATAAGTAATAGTATATAAATTATAATATTAATATTAATATAAATTACGAGTGCTAGTATAATATATTAATATATAATATATACTCTTATAATAATTGATATTAATATATTATAATTTATAATAGTTGTAGTATAAAAATATAAATGATTAAATTATAATATATTTACATAGAGTATTAGTAATAACTTATAAGTAATAAGTGTATTATTATTATTTAATATATAATATTTACTAACTTATCACTATTCACTAACATATAAATTTATAATATAATAATGTAATAATGTTATTAGTTATAGTTAACCAACTTATGATATCTCACTAAATCACTATTAACTAATTAGTAATTACTCTTCTTATAATTACACGTAGCAATTATAAATATTAGTTTTGTTTTTAACTATATATGTATTATGGTCATTAATATCATTGATTAATTAATATGACTTATGAGGATTAAATTAACTAATCAAGCTATGGGCTATATATAATATAGAATATTAGTTATAACTTATAGTATAAGTATTAAGTCTATAGGCTATAAGTTATAATTATATATTTTATTTAATATTTAGGTGAGAATAGAAATTGACAAAGATGATTATTTTTTATGGAAGTAGACTAGTAGTACTAGTATATATTTAATAATTTTTATACCCATGTAGCCCGCCGAATGATAGCAATATATTATATGCCAGTAACTATTTATTTATTTTTTTAGATTATTTTTTTATTTAGATTATTTTTCTTTTATTTCTTTTAAGAGTAAGTTTTTTTAAAATATTTTTTGGTTTAAATCTGTGATATATATGTAAATTGAACTGAAAATAATTAAATTTGGTTCAAAAAATATATTTAATCATTGCTAGATTTTGGATCAAATTAAGCTTATTAAATCATACTAGCTACCCCTGGATCAGACTGGACCGTTCCTGGACCAAACTGGACCAGACCGGTATGGATCGAATAAGAGTTCGGTCCGGTTTAAGGTGAGAGAATTCTTGGACCGAATGGAACCGTCACAAATTTCCCGAATTGGACCGGACCATTTACACCCCTAGCCATCATGAAATGAAGGTACTTCATACACTTCCAAGGTGACAAATTATAATGCATTAATATCATAGGCCACGTACTATGAGAAGTGCTCATATTGCCGAATGTATTAAAACCATCAGTTGTTAACTCGGGGTGTATGTTCCGAGGCTCTTCGAAAAACTATAGATACTCTCCATCAAACTTCTTCCATTGTAAGGAATCTGCTGGATGCGAGAAAAATTGATCGTTTTGAACTCTTTCTACATTATACCAAGTCATATCCTTCGTTGTCACTCGAGAAGTAAACAACTGTTGAAGTCGAGGGATCAACAAATATGTTTTAGACAGAATACATATATCACATATATACTTTGTCTAAAACTCTAATGTGAGTAAAATTTCGGTAGCATTTTCCTATAATTCTCTAAGTATACTAGTCGTGATACTACATACCCGAAGAATGTAAAGAAATGTACACCAAAATTTTATAACCTAACAGAAGAGTATTGACTAAATATATTTTCCATATAGATGATAGAAATCCAAACTGTTCACTTTGGACAATTCAAGAGTTGTACCTAATCATTCTTTAAGAAAATAATTGCCCATAACTCTCGAACAGGTCTAAGGTTCAATGTAGCACTAAATTAAGTCTAACATCCAACTATAATAGTACAATAAGCCACAATATTAGTAATAACAAATAATATTATTAGCAAACAATATATATGATTAACAACGGCATTATGTCTGCATGAGTCCCGTTTGAACGTAAATATTAATGTCCAAGCGGTACTCAAAAGAAATTGAACCCTCGTTCAGATGTGAATAGTTCTGTTCGAATGAGGATCATGCAGATAGAATATAAAAATTGATCCTCAACACCAAGCAAGTAAGCAACAAATGCCCAAATAAACAAATCATGGTCGAAATGAGTTATATAAAAACTCCCAAATAATGAAATGTCTAAACTCTATATAAAATCACCCCCAAATATGGTAAAATCTCTAATCCTAAACCTTAACAATTAGAAAACTAACCTCAATTTATACACTTCTAACTCAAAATCCAATTCTAATACACTGTCCACAATCAAAAATCACTTAATGAGAAAACCCCAACCATTTCTAATATGGACGGCTACCCCATCCGTTTGAACCTATAACCTTAGCGTTCGAACGCTTTAGAACGGATCATATATGAATTCAAAAATAATAACTTATAAGTATAGTGTAGTTAATTTAAACATGAAAAATTAGTAATAATATTAAATAATATGTTGTATAATTATGATTATAATACGTAATATCACTAGAGGTGGTAATATGTTATATGACAAGTCCCATCGATAAGGTATTGAACAGACCACAATTTAATTGTTAAATTAGGTCAAATTAATTACGTGGTATTTTCCATCGAAATATATGTTAATTAGTTTATGGTAATTAAATTACTAAAAAATCTCGATAGTAATTAGTACTTGTCACAATTACGAATGAGACACACACAATTACGAACGACACACATACATCCAAAGATGTATGCGTGTTTTTTAACCTTACAGTTAGTTTTATAATTTCTTAATACTTTTGTGATACTTTAATTATAATTAATTTTGTTGTTTACATGTCTTGACACTAAACGAACAAGAGTGTCGATGCAAACTCAACACAACATCTCGTTCGAAAGCAAGTAAAAACGTCCAGACGAGCCAAACAGTTGCAAGTCCCATTTGGACGCTAACTTCCTCTTCCAAACAAGTATCGAGGAATATAATGCCTAGAACCTCCGAACGCCCTCATTTGTGCATCAAACGAAGAACAGTCAAAACCATTCCAAAACTCACTTCAATGGCCTAAGAACAAGCCAAATTTCATTTTTCCAGTAAAATATCAATGGTATATGTATTTTAACACCCTTTATTGATTGGAAATAGGTTGTGAATACCCAAATTCCATAGGGGTCGGATTTCAAATTGAATCCAACCCATTTTTGGTAGGTTTTTTTTGGTTTTCTTCCAAAGAATACATCTATTCGGACCATTAGGAGTGAACTAGGGTTGATTTGGTCCGAATAGATGTTAGTTTTGTAGAGAAGGGAGAAGTGGCCGAATTAACTCGGCCATTTCTCCTCAGTAAGGTTCTCCTTTCAGATGGAAAGAACCAATGTCCGAATTAGGTGAAGAAGTCAAGCCCTACTCGTTCAAACAAGTTAGTACACGTCCAAACGAGTAATAACTTGTCCGAATGAGTAAGTGGGACTACACATTTACAGCATTCATATGATTTCTATTCATGTATTTTTGGTGGTTATGTGTAATAAGCTAATGTCTTCTTTCACTCATTTATTGAACAGTGTACAGATGGCGTTTAGAGGAAGAAAGCGTGGGAGGAGCCAGACCACTATATCCATCGTATCCCCTGACTCCACTGCTATCCCTATCACGGCTGCTGCCTCGAACACCCCTACTGCCTCAGACGCCCATGCTGCCCCAAAAGGGGCGTCTTTGTAGAGCGGGTGGTGAAGTTGGTTGTCTTCCAGGACCTAGCCTAGGATGGACACAACATCTCATACATCTTCACCGAGCGAGAATGGGGGTCAATATGCATGTCGAACAGGGACCTCGCGTACCCTAACATGGTACGCGAGTTCTACCATGCTATGGGAGAGCAGCCCGAATCATTGCTCCACTATGTCCTGATGATGCGGGGAGTCAAGATAGCCTTCAATCTAAGGATTATTCCGGAGTACCTTGATATCCTGCATGTCTCGAATGCATATCCCGCACCATCTGCGGCTGCAACGACTACAGCACCCAGCTTGAATAGAAAGGCCTCCACCACCACAGGGCAAGCTCTAATATTTACTGATGAGAAGCTGTAGCCAATGGGAGGTGATACTGAGTCTGATGAGGAGTATGTACCTGATCAAGACAATCTCACAAACAATCAGGTATGTTCTATATTATGACATCCGGATGTTCCCCCATATGATGGCGGAAAGATCATCAAATAGGTCGACTACACCGAGTTCTTCAAGATCCTTAATCTGATAGTTGGATACAACCTGGATCCGAAGAAGTATAAGATGGATTTTGGGATCAATCGAGCCAGACTTCTAGTGCGAGTTGCACGGATGTAGCCGTTTGATTTAGCCCTCTACATCTTCTTCCACATCTAGACCGAGTTGTGTTATGGGAGTGGAGACAGTCTCCCATTTGGATTGATGATATCTAGTCTCCTACTCCAAGCGAGAGTTACAGCGAGGGTAGGTGAGGAAATCACCCTACAGATAGGGTCTCTCAACAAGATCACCCTTAGCAAGAGCAAAGGACACTCCAATCAGATGAGGACTCCCCATCGGATGTGCTAGCGACGTCCAGTATTGCTGCCCAGCTTGTCGGGAGCGCGGCCCCTAAATTTACACTTCAATAGTTGGAGGCAGTAGTGGGGAGAGTGGCCAGACGCGTAGTAGGGGAGGTAGATGAGCGCCTCAACAAAAAGCTAGCTGATAAAAGTCAATGGTCAAATCTATGTGTTTTATTTTACGTTATGTGTTGAATCGAACAATATTATATATTTTGGGATGTAATTAATTAGTATGTGTTTTTTATTTTTTGTGTTCATAAAAATGTTTATTTTTTTTATTTTACTTACCACTCGTGAAAATAAAATAAATAAAACTTTGATGTAAATATTTTAAAGGCTTCATAAATCAGAATGTGATAACCCAATATTTTTCTATTGGACTTCTCATGCTTGGAACAATTGTAATTTTTTTAAGTTTCTTTTAGTCAATCTTTGAAACTTTTGGAAATATATTTCCTATAAAACCTTTATTGGTATTAAGCATATGTGTAATAGGACAAAACTTGAAATAAGACACAAGTGAGGTTCCGGATTGAAGGAAAAATATTTGGGAAATATCTAAGTATTTGAACAATCATTTGAGACACTTGGCACCGAGAGAACATTTGTCTATTTAGAATTACAAGAAATTATAGTATGAAAAGAAGATTTAGGTAAGATTTGCATAGAGTTTCAAGGAATAAAGCAAAGTAGATTCCATGGAGGAAATGGGATTAGCTAGCTTTCAACAGTTTCGACGTCTCTTTGTAATCTGGGCATAACGCTCTCATCTAATCTCAGAATGAGGTGATTAAAGATTCTTTGGAACACCAGGAGAAATATATAAACCTTTTATGTTTTAAATTTTAAGAGATACTGGCTTAATCAAGGACTAAATTGGGCTTAAAGCTAACGCACCTACATGGGAAGAAAACAGTGTAACCGACTTTGGCCCTTGAAACCGACTCAGTGTTTTGCTTCGTGGAAATATCTTTGCAACACATATGATAAAATGACATGTGTGAGGACAAGTGGCACCACTTAGCTTAAGATAAGCCTAGGTTGTAACACCCAGACCCTGGCCCACGCCCAAACCAGTTCAGCCCAGCCTTAGAACATGAAAATGGCATCATTTTCTTCTTCAGGATAGTTTCTTTTCTTTCTTTTCTTTTCCTTCCTCTGTCTTCCCCCAACGGTTTACCCTTCCCCTGTTATCGGTGCCTCCCGATTTCCTTTCACCAGATCCCACGTCTTCCGACGGTTTGTTTTCAAGATGGATTACTCATGTATTTCGGTTTGTACCCTAACAACTTCTCTCTCTCTCTCTCTCTTTCTCCCCCTCTTGGCAGTAGTTGTTCTTTATTTTGGATTTTCTGGTTCTGTCGATTTCCTTTGCTTCCATCCATATACCATATTTTTCCACCGGTAAGCCTCCTAAATTCCTATTTTCTCTCAGCCTTTCCAGCATTCAAAGGTTGGGTTTTTGGGCTGTTCTTCACTAAAAATTTCGTTGGGTTTCGTTGGTTGTAGTCGAGCATAAGAGAAGCGGGAAGTTAATATTTTGGCCTCTGTCTTTTGGAGATTGTTGTTCAATTTCAGGTAAGATGCATGGCTCTTTTGAATAGATGTTCCTCTTAGGTGGATTGTTTAAAAGAGTCTGTTAATTATCGAATCTATTTCATAGTGAATTTTGGTGGATTTTCAAGGGTTCGTTGTTTTATTTTCTTGCTATTTTTGTACTGCTCTAGTTGCTGGTTGGGAATGTTTCTAAGTTAATACATGATAGTTGGAGTTGAGGAGTAGTTGCTGGAAATTGTTTGGTGTGTAAGATGTTTGTTGATCGTTAATAGCAACCTCCTTGATGGGTTTGATTATCATTTCCGGAAGCTTGGGTATTTTTGGAAGGGAATGCATGATGTATTTTTTTTTTTTGCTAGGTTGATATTTTTGAAGTTTTGTGATTTATGTAGAGTGCTGGGTTGCTAGTTGGTGTTGTTTATGAAGTCATCAACAACCTTATCATTGCAGAGTCATCAACAACCCTATCATTGTAGAACTTGTGACTGTGTTCACACGGGAGTGTGCAGGAAAGAGGAAGGTTTATGTTATCGGTGTGGCAAGTCGGGCCACTACCTCAAGGATTGCCCACTCCAATTGGGCAGCAACAAACCTGCCCCACTATCACCTCCACCCAGGACTGGAGGGATACCACGAGGTGGTACTCAACATCCTACTACACCTGCTCAAGTCTTTGCATTGACATCTAAAGAAGCTGAAGATAGGGATGATGTGATCACAGGTATTATTTCTCGCTTTTCTTTTGGAATTAACTAGGTGATTATTACAAACCTTAGATTGTGAATCACAAGCATTCGTCCTTTGTTTTCTAATCATGCTACTGTATTATTTGATTCTGGGGCAACGCATTCCTTTATTTCTATGATTTATGCCAAATTTTGTACTTGGGAAAGTGAACGGTTGGATTTTAAGCTAGCGGTCTCAACTCCGATAGGGAATACTGCAACATGTGATAAAATCCTTAGGGGATGTCCTTTATCTATTGAAGGAAGGTTGATGTCGGCTAATCTAATAATTTTTTACATGGCTGCATTTGATGTGATTTTGGGTATGGACTGGCTAGCTTTTTATCATGCTAGTATTGATTTTTTTTAAAATGAAGTAATTTTCAAACCTTCTAAAGGAGAGGAATTTCGATTCGTGGGGTCAAAAGTGCGAACTCTTCCATCAATTATATCAGCAGTTCAAGTTGGAAAGCTTTTGCGAGATGGCTGCCAAGGATTTTTGGCTTGTGTATTGGATGCACCAAAGGAAGAGTTGAGTTTAGAAGAGATCCCTGTTGTGAAGGAATACCCGGAAGTGTTCCCTGAAGACTTGTCTAGATTACCACCCGACCGAGAAGTAGAATTTACTATTGATCTTATTCCGGGCACAACACCTTTGTCCAAGGCTCCTTATAGAATGGCGCCATCAGAGCTCACCGAACTCAAAGAGTAGTTGCAAGATTTATTGGACAAGGATTTTATAACACCCAGTGTGTCCCCGTGGGGTGCTCCAGTGTTATTTGTGAAGAAGAAAGATGGAACAATGAGAATGTGCATTGACTATAGAGAACTCAACCGAGTAACTATCAAGAATAAATATCCTTTACCCCATAAAGATGACCTCTTTGATCAACTATAGGGTACACAAGTTTTCTCGAAGATTGATCTTCGATCAGGGTATCATCAACTAAAAATCAAGGCGGAAGATGTATCCAAGACCGCTTTCAGGACCGGATATAGCCACTACGAGTTTCTGGTCATGCCTTTTGGTTTGACTAATGCCCCAACGGTATTCATGGACTTAATGAATAGAGCATTTCATGAATTCTTTGATAAATTTGTGGTCGTCTTTATTGACAACATCATGATCTATTCTAAGAGCAAGAAGGAGCATGAGGAACACTTAAGGCTAGTACTCGGAATACTAAGGAAGGAAAGGTTATTTGCTAAATTGAAGAAATGTGATTTTTGGCTGGATTCAGTTACATTTTTGGGGCATGTAGTTTCAAAAGAGGGCATTTCAGTGGACCCAGGGAAAGTGGAAGCAGTAGTTAATTGGTTGGCACCGAAGAATGTTCATGAGGTCAGGAGTTTCTTGGGATTGGCAGGGTACTATCGTCGATTCATTGAAGGTTTTTCCATAGCAGTTTCCCTCACCGCCCTCACCAAGAAGAATAACAAGTTTGAGTGGATAGAAAAGTGTGAAGAAAGCTTTCAGACTTTGAAACAAAGGCTAGTGACCGCCCCAGTTTTACCAATTCCCATTGCGAGAGGTGGTTTTGTTGTGTATAGTGATGCTTCAAGATTGGGCTTGGGGTGTGTATTAATGCAACAAGGAAAAGTTATAGCTTATGCTTCACGGCAACTGAAGACATATGAACAAAATTACCCCACACATGATCTGGAGTTGGCCGTAGTTGTCTTTGCACTTAAAATTTGGAGGCACTATTTATATGGGGAAAAGTGTAAAATCTATACAGATCATAAGAGTTTGAAGTATTTTTTCACCCAAAAGGAGTTAAATATGAGGCAGAGAAGATAGCTTGAGTTAATAAAGGATTATGATTGCACCATCAATTATCACCCAGGCAAAGCGAATGTGGTAGCTGATACCTTAAGTAGGAAGTCAATGGGTCCAGCAGTTGCAGCCCTTACTACTCAACACAAGTTGTTAATTGAGGTCATCACTACCGATACGAGTGCCTTTGTGGCCAATTTGATAGTTTAACCAGACTTGTTGGAAAGAATCAAAGAAGCTCAGAAAGTGGATTCGGCATTGATAAAGCTAGTTGGGAAAGTTAAGGATGGGGACAAAGCTGATTTTAGTGTTTCTGAAAATGGAGTTTTGAGGTTTAGAGATAGATTGTGCGTGCCGACAGATGATGAACTAAAGAGGGTAATTCTTGAGGGGGCACACCGCGCCTTGTACACTGCCCATCTGGGGAGTACCAAGATGTATCGGGACCTGAGAGAGTCTTTTTGGTAGAACGGTATAAAAAAGGAGATTGCTAATTCGTAGAACAGTGCCTAACTTGTCAACAGGTGAAGGTGGAGCATCAGAGACCAGTGGGATTGTTTCAGCCACTATAAATTCCAGAATGGAAATGGGAGCATATATCCATGGACTTTGTGACAGGTTTATCAAGGACTTTAAGTGGACAAGATGCAATATGGGTAATCGTGGATCGCTTAACGAAGACTCCTCGTTTTGTGCCCATTAAAGCTTCTTATAAGTTGGAGAAACTAGCTGAGTTGTACCTACAAGAGATTGTGAGGCTGCATGGGATACCAGTTTCCATTGTGTCAGACAGAGACCCCCGTTTCACTTCTAGATTCTGGCGAAGCTTACAAGAGGCAATGGGTACTAAGTTGAACTTCAAGACAGCTTATCACCCTTAGACAGATGGATAATCAGAAAGAACTATTTAGATTTTAGAAGACATATTGAGGGCATGTGTGATGGACTTCAAGGGAACTTGGATATGACATTTACCACTAGTTGAATTTGCTTATAACAACAATTTCCAGGCTAGTATTGGGATGGCACCATATGAAGCATTGTATGGCAGAAGGTGCAGGTCTCCTTTATATTGGGATGAGGTTGGTGAAAGAAAAATCTTGGGGCCAGAGATCATTCAGAAGACCACGGATAGATTGACATCATTCGGGCTAGAATTAAAGTGGCTCAGATTCGACAAAAGAAATATGCCGATAACCGACGCCGCCCATTAGAGTTTGAGGTTGGAAGTGAAGTATTCTTGAAGATAGCACCAATCAAAGGAGTTATAAGATTTGGAAGGAAAGGCAAGTTGAGCCCCAGATATGTTGGACCCTTTGAGATTCTTGAGCGAATTGGACCCATGGCTTATAAGTTAGCCCTTCCACCGAATTTAGCCGGAGTGCATAACGTATTTCATGTATCCATGCTGAAAAGGTATGTTTCTGATCCCACTCACATTATTCATTACGAGCCGCAACAGATTCAGGAGGATATGACATATATTGAAGAACCAATGAGGATCTAAGAAAAGAAAGCACACACGTTTCGGACTCGTAGCGTTCCTATGGTTAAGGTGTTATGGAATAATCATACAAGCAGCGAAGCCTCCTGGGAACTCGAGGAAGAAATGTGAGAGAAATACTCACACCTCTTTGATCAAGATTATGAGCTCTTGTAGCAAATTTTGAGGACGGAATTTATTTTTAGGGGGGGAGGATCTAACACCCAGACCCTGGCCTAGGCCCGAACCGGTTCAGCCCAGCCTTAGAACATGAAAACGGCATCGTTTTCTTCTTCAGGTTAGTTTCTTTTCTTTTCTTTTCTTTTCTTTTCCTTCCTCTGTTTTCCCCCGACGGTTTACCCTTCCCCTGTTATCGTTGCCTCCCGATTTCCTCTCGCTAGATCCCACGTCTTCCGATGGTTTGTTTTCAAGATGGATTACTCATGTATTTCAGTTTGTACCCTAACAATTCTCTCTCTCTCTCTCTCTCTTTCTCTCTCTCTCTCTCTCTCTCTCCCCCTCCCTCTCGACAGCAGTTGTTCTTTATTTTGGATTTTCTAGTTCTGTCGATTCCCTTTTCTTCCGTCCATCTACCATATTTTTCCACCAGTAAGCCTCCTAAATACCTATTTTCTCTCAGCCTTTCCAGCATTCAATGGTTGGGTTTTGGGCCTGTGAATCACTAAAAATTTCATTGGGTTCCGTTGGTTGAAGTCAAGCATAAGGGAAGCGAGAAGTTAGTATTTTGGCCTCTGTCTCTTGCGAATTGTTCTTCAATTTTAGGTAAGATGCATGGCTCTTTTGAATAGATGTTCCTCTTAGGTGGATTGTTTAAAAGCGTCTGTTAATTACCGAATCTATTTCGTAGTGAATTTTGGTGGATTTTCAGGGTTCGTTGTTTTATTTTCTTGCTGTTTTTGTACTGCTCTAATTGCTGGTTGGGAATGTTTCTAAGTTAATACATGATAGTTGGAGTTGAGGAGTAGTTGCTGGAAATTGTTGGGTGTGTAAGATGTTTGTTGATCGTTAATAGTAACCTCCTTGATGGGTTTGATTATCATTTCTGGAAGCTTGGGTATTTTTGGAAGGAAATGCATGATGTATTTTTTTTGCTGGATTGATATTTTTGAAGTTTTGTGATTTATGGAGAGTGCTGGGTTGCTAGTTGGTGTTGTTTATGAAGTTTTAACTTTTGGCCGTGTTAAGTTAAAAGTGCTTTGTTTAAGGGGATTAATGGTAGCTGATTGTATAGAATAAGGAGGCTATGGCAAGGGATTATAAGTGGCTGTTTGGGGTTGGATTCTTTTGCAAGTTGAAAGGTTATACATGTGTTTGTAGTGTAAAAACAAAGGTGTGGGGCTGGTCAGCGTGTTAAATGAGTATTTGTTGACTTAAAATTTGTAGTAAATGGTGGTGCTTAAAAATCTTGTGCTTTGAAAATATTAGATTATGTTTTCTTTTTAGATTGAGTTGCTAGGCATTAAAAATAGGTATTCATTATTTTATAAATAGATGACGAGACTCCTAGAGGTCGAACTCAAAGTTTTGACAATTAACTACAGGAGTCAGGTAAGCAGGGTTTCTATACTAGATTTACATAAAAAGAAAAATGACTTGAGATTGGTTTTTATAAAAGTGCATGTTTTGTTTTTTTTTTTAAAATGTGAAAAACAACCTCGGTATATGTTTTCTGCATACCCTCATGAAATTTCATATGATAGAGAAAGTTCCTTTAAACATGAAATGTGTAGACATGAGAAAAATCTGACATGCTTTTGAGATATGCATAAGAGCGACATGAATGATGATTTTCTTGTACATGTGAAATAATATGTTTTTTATTTGTTTTTGTTTGGTTGAAAATGATGAGAAAGTGAAAAGCATATGGTTTGATATGATATGAACAAGGAAAATTTTTGGCATATTTATCTATTTGGTTTTGTTTCTGGATATGGTTCTGAGATGAGGATATGGATTCACGTGATATGTTTGGTACCACCATGATATGATATGATAGGGGTGCAACCACTTTGGAAACAAAGTGGTCCTTTATGTGTTCTTTCCTATGTGTACACTCAAGGCTCCGAGAACGAATAAGGGAAGGTCTCACAATATGATACCGTTTGGTTTGGCCACCGGGAATAGTACAACCCTATCACGGGGGTTAAACATGGTATATGTTCTGGTATGAAGATGAGATGAGATTTTACAGTTAATTGTATCAAAGTGTCTTTGTTTTAAAAGTTGTTTTCTGTTTTCTAATAACAAAAAATTATATGTTCGCTCCACTTTTTGTTGATAAAATGTTTGGAGATGTTGGCTCTGAATAAAATGGTTTCCGATTCATGTATACGAAATTCCTTTTGAAAATGCTTATGTATTACACACTAGTATAGGCGCTTTGCTTACTGAGTTGTGGTTGAACTCACCCGCTTATTTATACATATTTTCAGATGATGTGGATGTCTCGATTGAGGACCAAGATTAGTATGTTGGAACCTGACTAAGCTATTACCTTTGTTGAAGTGAAGATTTTAATTATGGATTTGATGTTATGCTTTTAGTATTGTTAGATTTAAGTGTTAGTAGATCTTTTCATTTATTTGATGGGGAGATTGTGGACCCTATGTTACAGTGTTACTTAAATTTATAAATTTGTGGATATGCTTATGTTTGGATTGTTTGGATTTAGAAATGAGAATCATTAATGGACTTAAGGAAATCTTTAGAGATGATATTGTGTTGGAGACAGATTCATTTGGGTAAGTAGTGTTTTCTCCAATCCCTTAGGGGTACGGGGCGCTACATAGGTCATTTCAAATGCCAACCAAGCCTAAAGGAAGATAAATGATTATGCTAAAGCCTAATAAGGGAATGTGGCATGGCAAGGGAGCTTCCATGTGTTTTTGGATGTTTCTTCCACCCTTTTTAGCTTGGAATAGTCGACCACCATATGGAGTGTGACAACCCGGAATTTTTCATTCCTCTACTTGGATTCTTGGGTATGTTTAAAGTGAAGATTATATTTTATTATATTATATTTCTTGATTTTATTAAAGAGATGTGGACCCAACCTTAGTCCTTTTCTTGGAGGAATAATATAATAGTAGGCCCAAGAGTAGTGAGATAAGGTCCAAAAGCCCAAGGAGAATGGTAGGTTTTCTTTGGTCTTCCAGGAATGGTAGGTTTTCTAAGAAACTTGGTTTGGTCTTAAAAGAATGGTATTTTTTTTTTTAGAAAAGAGAAAAGCATGGAGTGGAAAATTTGTGTGCAAGGATATCCCTTGGAAGATGTGTGACAAGTGACATGTGGAGATTTATTGGGATTTGAGGGAGGAAGGCTTCGGTGGAAGAAAGCAAAAGTGGGAGCCAAACTTCACCTTGATGTTCCCTAGGCAAACCATATCTAGAAGTAAGATTTGTGTAAGAGTGATTAACAAGTGTTTAAGAGTGATTGACAAGTGTGTAAGAGTGATTGACAGGCGTGTAAGAGTGATTGACAAGTAAGTGGAATGGTGACTTGCAAGTAAGAAGGAAACCTTTGGAGGGAGAGATGGGTTTCAAATGAGAGGGATCAAGCCTTGTCTGACTTTTGTGTGTGTTTGAGTTTCCCAAGAAATGTTTCATGTCCTTGTGAATGACAAGTAAGTTGGTGATTGATAGGTGATGGTGTGACTTGTGTGATAGGAGAAGTGATCTCCACCCTTGAGAGGGTTTCGGCTATGGCTAGATTTGGGAGACCAAATCCCACCCTAGGATATGCTATCTTAGGCATTATTTGTCCCTAGAGATAGAAGTCTATCAAAGTGTTAATCATCCATTTTGTTGTGTCAATCCATCACCTAGGGAATGGAGTGCTCTAAGCCTAGAGACAAACCCCTTTGGCCGACCATGACATTGCTTTTTCTCCCTTCACTTTAGTTTTTCTCTCATTTTCTCCCTTATAAGCTCTCGGCCATCTCACTCTCTCTATTCTCTCTATTTTCCTTTGTATTTTCCTACAACCCAAAAAACTGTTTTCTAAGGCAAACTTGAAGTTCTCTTCAAGGATTTTGTGAAAGCTAGTACTTTGAAGGCAAGTAACATTTTTAAACTATTTTTATTCTTTCAAGCAAAGATCAAAGGAACCTTTTCTTTTCAAAAGTTTTAGTCACAAAATTTCCTAAATATTTTCTTGAACTTGCATGAAAGATCTAAGCTTTTTGGTTCTTTTTAAAAGGAAAATGAAAATTAAAGTGTTTTGGGAAAAAAAAAAACAGCTCTCTTTGAATCTCAAAAATGATTTTCTACTAAGCAAGCCGTTTTAGTGATGTAGAACAAATATCCCTTAGTTTTAATCATGTCTTTTCCCTTGTATATTTTCAGATTTTTCCTTACTCTATACTTGGAATATTTGTAAGTACAATCTTACCTTAACCTTAGCATCACTTGTATGTGTAAGGTGAACTCATGATTGTATAGCTTTGCTCTCTTGATTGGCTTATTTATTTAGTAAGTTTATTATACTCTCTTTGAGTGTGGTTAAGATGGTATTTTAGACTTTTAATTTAAGAGATTATTGTGGAAAAATAGTGGTTATTTGTTGGAAGAATGAAAGAAAATGTGCTATGGTGATTTCGGTTAGTGCATATGGAAGAATGGTATGAACTTGTGGTTGTGTTGCTTTGTTCTATGGTTTATCTTGTTTGTTTAGTGAGTTTAGTATACTTTCTCTTAGTGTTGTTGAAATGATATTTTAGGTTTTGATCTAAGACTTGATTGTTGGAATATAGTGATTATTTATTAAAAGAATGATAGGGATATGCCATAGTGATTTTCGGTTAGAGCATGTATAGTGATGGCATGACATGTTGAAGGATGGAAATGTATCTTTCTGAATTTATGGGTTTCGGCTATGGCCATCTAAAAAGGGAAGACTTTAGGTTTTAACTCTTGGTTAATGAAGGATGAAGATTTAAAACATTGGGTGGTCAATATGAACATGTGTTCTTGATTTTCTTGATGTATGGATTCAGGTATGTGTTAGGTGTAATATGAAGTCATGTTATATCGAGTTATTGGAGAAATAATATATATGTGTATTTTTAAAGTTTCAGTTATGCCATGTATAGACTATGTTATTGAGTTTTTGCAAGAGAACTTTAAGTGTTTATCTATTAGATAATGATATGATCTTGATCTAATTTCTTGAGTGGCTTAAGAGCTAAATAATATTGCTTTTTCTTTGGAGTATGATTCTGAATACATGCATAAAATAAGATTTTTGCTCTTATTGTGAAAGTTGATAAAAGAATATTGAGGTCTATAGCATCTAAAGTTTTGGCCAATGACTCCTTATGGTTTGTAGGTTAGTTTATTTATTTATTTCTCTAAGGAATGCATGAGAGGATAGAAGAAAAAGAGAAAGAAAAACTAGGTTTGAATCTCTTAGGTGGTTCGGCCTTACCCTTTTGAGTTAGGGTTGTTTGGTTGCCTTCCTTTTATTTGATTGAGTTTATCTTGGAAACAATTATGTTCGCATATTAATATGTACAAGCTATGGCTTTAGAATGCATGCATAATATGTCTCATGAACTATGTGCCTTGCATAAAGAAAGTCAAGTTTTTGCATGCATGTCCATTCAAGTCAAGTGTTTCATGTCTTTTAGGTCAATGTGTTTTCAAAAGAAATGAATAAAAAGTTTTTATAAGAACCCCAAAGGCTGGGACGGGATATTGTCCTAATGGAACTCCCTGTTTACTCAAGAGTGATTAAAGTTGAGTAAAAGTCCTTGGGTCGACGAAGAACAATCGGCAGAACATGTATAGCTCCAAAAGTATTTCAAAGCGTGGTTGCATCTAAAGCTAATGGGTGTCCAAGGACAGTAAAGGCGTTGCACCTTATCGTTATAAGAATTAAGGATGTAGTCACCTTGGTTTGAGTGGTCAGTGGGTGATGAAGAGGGGATAACGTAGTCACCTCGACTTGAGTGGTCGTCGGGTGATGCGATAACGCGTAATATAGACACTTTGACTTGAGTGGTTGTTAGGTGATGTGGTAACTAGCGGGGAGCATACGGAGCGTAGGGGAACCGTGAGGTTTCCACAAGAAAGTCATGACAAGAACGGCTTTTAAGTCCCAAGAATGATATGAACATGTTTAATGACGCCTAAAGATAAGAATATGATGAAAGATATGAAAAGTTTATGAAAAGATTTTAAGTACGTGTCAAAGAAATCAATGTTATATGAAAAGCTCTTTTATGAAAAAGTAAGTGCATAAGTGATGAGTTTCAAAGAAAGTCAAAGTTTTATGGAAGTCATTATGTGGAAATACATGTGCATAAGTCAAGTCATAAGTCTCATGCTCATGACACATGCATTTATTTTGGTATTCACTTATATATGCCTGTAATGTTTTTGTTATGATAATTGTGCACTTATTGAGATTTCTCGAAATCTCATCCCTTTAATTTTCAACTATCGTTCATCTTCATGATGATAGAAGTGGTTGCAGGCGACGGTGGATTCCACGAGTCAAACTCAACAAGAGACTCCTCGCACCCCTAAGGGCCCAACTGAATATTCTCTTAGTGATGTTGCGGCCCCTTTTTGGTATTGACCGTCTCATAGAGAATATGCAAAGGAACCCCTACTTTAAGGAAAGGTAATAGGGTCAGTTCTTTTCTGATGTTGTTTCAAGTTACAATTTGGTAATTTTGGAGAACTTTGTATATTTCTCATGTATTGAGAATATTGGTATTTTGTGGTGTTTGATACTTTATGACGTATGGTTATGAAGTTTCTTTTGGGATATTTACTTAGTTCTACTGTGAGACCCCGCAATTTTACATACCTTTAATTTATTCATATTTTGTTATTGGATATTTTAATTTATTTTAATAAATTAAATTGTTATCTCATAAATTTAATTTCGGGTACGTTTTATTTACGATCAGAGTTAGTTATTTGTGAAATCTATCATTTTAATATTATAGTGATTTAAAGATTATTATTGGTTTTATCATTTGAATTGTTATCAATATTATTTGGATTTAGTGGTTTTGATTTTAGTATAGTTATAAGCTTTTGTGAGATTCTTAAATAATAGTGCTTTTAATTATTGTAATTAATTGTTGCTACTGGTCTTTCCATCTGAAATGATATATTCAGTATTTTTAGTTTTAATTATTATAAAATACGGTTTGATTTGCTGTATTTTTATTAAGGAGTATTGATTCTATTTTATCTGACATTATCTGGTTTATTGATTTTAAATTTATTAAATTCTTAAGTCTTATTATGTTTATTCTATTTTGGTTGGGAAGCTTTTGAATAGCTCCAAAAATACTATGTTATGCGGGATTATTTTATTTACTTGATTTTAGTTATTTGAAATAGTACGAGATTTTAAACGTGCTTTAAATATCTGATTTAAATGTATGGATCTATTCCTTTTAAATAATTGAATAAAGTTCATTTTAAGTAATGATGAAAAATATTATATTGAAAAATAAAATAAGTTGAAATAATATTTTATTTAATTTAGTTTGAAAATTTTAAGTTAAGTTGACGTTATATGCTTTCAAATCAGCGTTTTAAATTCATCTGTTGTCCGTTTGAAGACCCAAAAGCGTCGGACCTATAAATAGGGCGAAAGAGGTCAAACCCTCTCATTTTTCCCTCTCCCTTTTCCTTCTCTCTCTCTCCTCTCTCTTTTCTCTCTCACGTGCTACAGTAACCGTGGGAGGAGCAGTCCAGTTTTCAGTTCGTGGCGGCGCCACCCCCGGCCGCCTAGTCTCACCTCCGGCCCCACCTGAACCGCCACCCTCCGGCGAGTCCAACCCCACCGGTGGTGTCGACCACTGCAGCCCAACGTCCCGCCGGCAGCCCCAAACCCGAGAGGCGTTTAATCCTCCACGCCGCACCTTTCGCGGCACCTTTCGCCGCCCATATCTCCGTCACCATCCACCGTACCATGACACCACCCCCGCCATTTGATCCACCACCCATAGACGACCTACCACCAGAAATTTCAGCCCCAACGGAGCACCCACTCTCTCTCTCCTCCCTTGGAACCGAAATGGGTCTCCAAATGAGCTTTCCGTCGCCGCGCCGCCGTCCAACCACCGTGGCTCTCACCACCACCGCCAAAAGCTTCCCCTACCTTAGTTTATCACACCCCTAAAACAGTTTTCCCATCCATGGCCGCACCTCCCTTGTACGGGCGAAAATCTGAAAATGAGCCTCCACCATTTCGAGCTAGATCCGCCGCCTTCCGGTGGTTGCACCGCCTCACCGACACCGCCACGAGATTTCCCATCCTCCAAGGAGCATTCCCCTAAATTTTGGTGTCAAATGGAGTACCCGAACTCAACCCGTCACTTCGCCGTGCCTGGAGATGAATAGTGCACAACTTACCCTCTTGGAATCGGAGATCACCGCGATGTTCGATTGGCATCCGTTTATGCACGGTAAGTAACAGATATTTGTTTGACTGTTTGATTGACTGTGAATCTCTGTTTTGTTTGCTTGATGTGTTAGCTAGTGATGATGAGTAATTTGAGAGTAGATCAGTTGGGCCTAAGGCCATTTAATGGAGATTGAGATTATTCCGAGTCAATCTTACTGTGGTTGAATACTGGGTGAATGGTAATTGTTGATGGTATAATGATCTGATTGGACGACTGGATTATTTTAATGATTACTTGTGGTAAAATGATCTGATTGGACGACTGGACTATTTTAATGATTATTTACGGTAAAATGATCTGATTGGACGACTGGATTATTTTAATGATTATTTGCGGTAAAATGATCTGATTGGACGATTCGACTACTTTAGTGATTATGAGTGATAAAATGACCTGATTGGATGATTCAAATATTTTAATGATTATTGGTGATAAGATGATCTGATTGGGTAATTCGATTATTTTAATGAATATTAGTGATAAAAGGATTTGGTGGAATGACTCCGTTACTTTTTAGTAACTATCGATGTGTGTTCTTGGATTCCCTTGATGTATAGATCGAGAAATACTTGGGAATAGAGAAAATAGTATATGAGGATCATCTGTTGAAGAGAGTAACTATACTTGCAATGTAAATGTGGTGATTAATGATTGGTTACGATATGGTTATTAAGTTATGAGAAGATCTTAAGAAAATATGCGTGTTTTGGGTAAAGAGAAAGGAGAAGAAAAGTTAGGTTTGACCCTGTGATAAGTTGCGTCCTTAACCCCTATGAGATAGTGTTGGTTGGATGTGATGTGATTTAAGGTCTTGACTATATCTTCATTGGAATTTGCACAATGTGTGAGATAGAAGATAAGTTAAAGATGAGTGTCTGTTCATATGTTAATATGTATGAGATATGTTTTGTGAATGTATGATCATATGTTTCATGACTCACATGTTTTGCATAAGAAGTCACATGTCACATGCATGTCCCATGCATGAGCACGAAAAGCATGTTTTGAGTCAAGCATGTTTTTAAGAAAAAGAAAAGAAAAGATTGAGTTTTTGAAAGAAAAGAAAAGAAGTAAAGTTTTATAAGAACCCCAAAGGCTGGGACGGGGTAGTGCCCCAGTGGAACTCCCTGTCCACTCAAGAGTGATTAAAGTCGAGTGGAAGCCCCTGGGTCGACGAAGAACAGTCGGCGGACCGTGTATGACTCCAAAAGGTGACCGGAGCGCGGTAGCACCTAACGCTGGTGGGTACCAAGGACGGATGTGGTGTAAGGACCTGCCGTTTTAAAGTTAAAGATGCACTCACAATAAGGTGATGCGGTAACCAGCAGGGAACACGCGGTGCTAGGGGAGCCGTGTTGTGTCTCATACATGTTAAGTGAAAAGTCATGACAAGAAGGGTTTTCGAGCCATAAGAAAGATCTGTATATGATAAGTGGCGCCGAAGAAAGAACAAAAGATACGAAACGTTTTAAAGAAAGGATTTGAAAAGCAATGATATGAAAGAAGTCAAGTTATATGCATATGAAAGAAGTCAAGTTATATGAAAGCATTTTTATGAAAAGCAAGTACATGAAGCAAAGCATTGAAAAATGTCAAGGATTACGAATGTTTTTACATGAAAGTGCATGTGCATAAGTCATGTTGCAAGTCTCATATTCATGGTACATGCACCCATTGAGTTTACTGGTATATGATGATGATGCTCTGTAATGTGAAATGATTGTATGTTGTTTGTTATCTGTTGCTTACTGGGATTCACATCTCACCACGGTGGATCGCGCCCACCCTACGGTCCCCCATTTTACGGGATCGTAGTTTGTGATTGCAGAAAACGAATTTGGCTCGACATACAGACTTCACAGGAAAGGAAATTTGTTGAGAGGATGAAGATCGAGATTATGATCTCGAAAGCAGTATTTGTTTATCTTTTTCTTTTGAAAGACTGTATAATCCTCTGTTGAAGAAATTGTTTTAAATTGATTTGTAATTTTTAAAGAATCTCTGGTACTAGAACGGCTGACTTTTATTTATTTCCCGCTGCGAATAATTATTGTACACTTGGTGCATGCTTCACACACTCTTCAAACACTATTCGACGGGATGATTGATCCATGAGATGATCGTCTTGATGTCGCGAGTCCTTCTAAATCCTAGGAGGGATTCGTGGGCGTCACAGGTGGTATCAGAGCAGTTTGGCTCTGGGTAAACCCATACGTTGCCTAGGAACTGTACCAGAGAATTTTGTTGTTTTAAACTTGGCCGTTTGTTTTATTGTTTGCATATTTTATGATATTTTATCATCCTCTAGTTCATTTTCTACCAAGTTATATTTTGAAGGTTTTAAATACTTGTTTCATTGTATTGTGTTATGGTTTTAATGAGCCTTTTGTCATCATCTTTGGATTTGTGTTGGTTTTGGTAGATCGATTTAAAGTATTATATTTTGTAGTTATGCGATAATTGAGTTGCCTTTGGTTTCAATGAGTATCTTATTTTAATGGTATTTTGTTTGGAATTTCATTCCATAAGCTACTTGTAAAATGATTTTGGTTTGAATGGTTATTTTGTTTTTCACGTATTCTTACTACAACCCTTTTCTTTCATATGATTCTGGAGATTTGAATTTCTTTGAGGGAAGAGTTTTAAAAGACACTATTACCCTCATAAACTTTCTTAAGATGCGTTTTGAGACGAGTTTATGATTTTATTTGTTACTTTGTTTTCCCTATTTATTTCTTTTTAATTCAACCATTGTCTTTTCAAGGATAAGTTTTGTTGACATGGTTTTCGACAAGAGTGGGCTTGTTTTATTGAGTTGTTAAGATTTATTCATTTACTTAATTATTTACTTACCGTGGTTCTTTTCTCTTAAACTTTGAGATTTCTAAATCTTTGAGATTTCAAAAAAAAAAAAAATGGTGATAAGAAGAAATTCTACAACTATGAGATTTCTACAAGAAACTTTTTATAGTTGGTTTTGCAGTGAATTTCAAAATTTTATTTGTCACGTCACTTCCTTTCCTTTCTTTTAATTTAAGATTCTTGTCCTTTAACGAAAACTTTTAGTGAAGTTGTCTTTGACAAGCAAGGTGGACTTGTTTTATTAAATTGCTACTCCATATTTATTTGTTTATTAGAATCTTCTCTTTGTATTTTCATGTCATATTTACATGAATTACATGGGTTTCACTCAATGTTTAAGTATATCCTAATTTTGGTATAAAGTGGTTTCGTTTTGGAGAAATTGTTGATATTTATTAAATTATTTATATTTCTTCATTAGCATTTTTATATGTTATTTACGTGTAATACTTGAATCTCATGTAGAGTTAGAGCTTTAAGTTCTATTGTCATTCTGAGGAGGTTGTTGGAATTATATTTTGGTGGAACTTTGTAAGTGTTGAACCCTTAGCGTTTGGTACAACAGCATAGTTTCTTCTTTTATAATATTGAAGGTAGTAGTTGATCAAATACGTTGTTGGGAGAATTTTGGTTTGTTGATGGATATTTGCTAACCAACTGATAGTAGTTGGAAGAGTGTATAAAATTTTGGAGAGTGTGTGTGTGTACCCTTATGATGATTCCCTGGGATGAGTTGATTGCTAAGAATTGAATATTGACTCGATGCATTGATATTGAATTTCAGTGATCTTTACCTTAGGCTATTTGTTGAGTTGATTGGGTGGAACAATCTAAATGTAGATACTTGGCTAAGTTGTTGATTGACAAGATTGTGATAGTATTTTCAGGAATTAGTTGTGACTTGAGATCGCATAGGAACTAAAAATTTTGAGGCTATTCCTTCCTTGAGAGATTGGATGAATGGTCGGAAAGATGTGGATTTGCTAATCAATCTATAAAAAGAGTGATGAGTCACTATAAAATAAGATGTGCATTAAAGGGTTGGAGATTCTCATTGCAAGACTTGTCGTGAGTTTTAGACGAATGTATTATTTGAATACTTAGTAAGGTTAAAATCGGAAGAAGTTTAACATAGAAGTTAGACAGGAAACGTTTAGAGTTTAGGCTGATTTTAAAGATATAAGTGGAATGACTTAAGATTGAGACTTTCTTTCCTTTGAAGTTAGTCCTATGAAATGGTAGCATTATAAAGGATCTTAGTCTCGGGTTTCTCTTTTTGGTGAGTTGATTGGAGAGCATAGTTTGAACGTGAAAATTGATGAATTCATTGGTCAGCACTTAATAGCAATTGTGGTGGTTATCTTTAAGGATCAGTTGTAACTTGAAGTTACCTAGGAATTTAAAATATCATGGGTTACTCTTTTACTAGAAATTGAACGTCCAGTTGGGAGAATACAAATCTAGGTAGTTAATCTATTATGAGAGTGATGAGTCATACAGATGATAAAAGTAATAAGGTTTGGGAGTGTGGTACTTAGCGCTTGGCAGATTGGATATTTGAGTTTCAAGGATTGTCTGGCAGTTTTAGACATGAAGTAGTATTGGAAGACTCATTGATAGTAACATTGGAAGAGGTTTATTAGTAGTGAGTCTTAGCTTTAAATTGATCTTAAGAGATTATTGTAGAAATACAATAAATATTTTATTGGAAGAATGTAAGAAATATGCCATGGTAATTTTGGTAAGTATACTTTCACCTTTGCCTTAACAATTCTTGTATATAGTTAGGTGATCGTGTTTGTTGGATTAATGATTGTATTGCCATGTTTGGATTGAATTGATTGTACTTGTCTTTGATATGAATATTCTTGTGTAAATCTCTATGTTAAAATAAGATTAGAATATGAGTATAGATGATGGATCAAGTATTAGTAGTAAAAAGAAATGGAAAGCATGAGTATCATATGAGATGATGAAGTTGATGCAGGATGGATTTTAGTATTAAGCTTATAAATTTGGTGTTGCTGAGATAGAATTTATTTGAGGAAATTAGTCGTATGATTGATTTATTTAAGGAGGATATTGCCTTGAGGAAATGAAAAATGGACATGGGAAGAAAATATATGATTAATATGAATTGTAATGGTGTATACATGCATGTGGAAAGAAGTAATCACTTATATATGATGACTAGTAGGATTTAATTGGAATCTTATGATGTTTAAGGTTAAGACTAAATGATTAAAGTATATTGCTTATTTGTGGAATTATTTAGTTTAAGCTTATAGAAGACACTTGTTGAAGAGGAGACCTTGAATGAATTAATAGAAAGAAATTTTCTAAGTTTAAAAGGTGAATGGAAGAAGTTGGAATGAAATAAGTTTGGAATGGGTGGTTTAGTAAACAAACTATTAGATATCGAAGAGTGAAAGGACATAATAGAGAAATGATAAAAAAAAAAAATGTAATATGGTATACGTGACCACCAAGGTATGTTGTAATGGTGGAAAGGTTTTCTATTTTAAGTCGATAAAGCTTGAGCATGTGGTGATTTGCTTAAAAGGGTATATTTTTAGGATTTATTTCACGTCACATTAAGGGTTTGATTAACTCGGATGAATATGCATGAAATGTAAAAAGGCAAAGTGTGTTGAGATGGTGATGCACATGTGTTTGGTGGAAATATCATGATATTGAGGGAATATGTTATTTTGTGACATCAAATCTATGGACATTGTTGTTGAATCTATAGATCAAAAGCATAATGTTTGAGTATTATTTTTAAGTTTAGATGGGTGATGATCCGATTTAGATAAGATGGGTGCTATGGAATTTAGAAGGTTAAATAAATTATTAGGTGAAGTTAAATTTAGGAGGATATAATGGTATGATTTTCGATTTCCTCATAGAGGAGTGAGCATGCTACTTGGTCTGAAGGGAAGGGACTTAAAACTATGATACCCAAATGCCACTAAGGTTCCGGTCAACCCCTTGCTGTGAAGCTAAAATTAGGTAAACTATTTTATTTAGGTTTAGTGAAGTATGTGGAAGAGTATAGAAGGAGAAAACCCTAGATGATAGACAAAGAGGATCTCGGCCTAATCATGAGGAAGGAGGTTGAATACCCCACTTAACTCATTAGATCCAACTATGTGCTTATACATGAATGACTATTCGAATGATGTGGTGTTTGTGTGGAAATGGCTAAGTGTGCACTCAAGTTCGTTTCGAGTTTTGCATGGTTAGCGTTAGGATTTTTTTTAACTAGTTGTAATAAGGTCCATATAGATATAGGGACTTCGTACCACACGGCTATTCTGGGAATTTTAGACTCCTGATGCCAATTTGAGATACGCGACTATGATGAAAGCACTTAGTGGAATGAATACGTTGGAACAACAACATCCAAGAGTAAATAAGGAAATGAGTAATCTGGTAAAATTGTCTTGAGCGAATGATGAACGGGATGGTATGTGCGTTGCAGAGATCTTCAACGTTGTAGTCTAGCAAATTTCGAGGACGAAATTCCTTTTAAGGGGGGGAGGATGTGAGACCCCGCAATTTTACATACTTTTAATTTACTCATATTTTGTTATTGGATATTTTAATTTATTTTAATAAATTAAATTGTTATCTCATAAATTTAATTTCGGGTACGTTTTATTTACGATCAGAGTTAGTTATTTGTGAAATCTATCATTTTAATATTATAGTGATTTAAAGATTATTATTGGTTTTATCATTTGAATTGTTATCAATATTATTTGGATTTAGTGGTTTTGATTTTAGTATAGTTATAAGCTTTTGTGAGATTCTTAAATAATAGTGCTTTTAATTATTGTAATTAATTGTTGTTACTGGTCTTTCCATCTGAAATGATATATTCAGTATTTTAGTTTTAATTATTATAAAATACGATTTGATTTGCTGTATTTTTATTAAGGAGTATTGATTCTATTTTATCTGACATTATCTGGTTTATTGATCTTAAATTTATTAAATTCTTAAGTCTTATTATGTTTATTCTATTTTGGTTGGGAAGCTTTTGAATAGCTCCAAAAATACTATGTTATGCGGGATTATTTTATTTACTTGATTTTAGTTATTTGAAATAGTACGAGATTTTAAACGTGCTTTAAATATCTGATTTAAATGTATGGATCTATTCCTTTTAAATAATTGAATAAAGTTCATTTTAAGTAATGATGAAAAATATTATATTGAAAAATAAAATAAGTTGAAATAATATTTTATTTAATTTAGTTTGAAAATTTTAAGTTAAGTTGACGTTATATGCTTTCAAATCAGCGTTTTAAATTCATCTGTTGTCCGTTTGAAGACTCAAATGCGTCGGACCTATAAATAGGGCGAAAGAGGTCAAACCCTCTCATTTTCCCCTCTCCCTTTTTCCTTCTCTCTCTCTCCTCTCTCTTTTCTCTCCCACGTGCTGCAGTAACCGTGGGAGGAGCAGTCCGGTTTTCAGCTCGTGGCGGCGCCACCCCCGGCCGCCTAGTCTCACCTCCGGCCCCACCTGAACCGCCACCCTCCGGCGAGTCCAACCCCACCGGTGGTGTCGACCACCGCAGCCCAACGTCCCGCTGGCAGCCCCAAACCCGAGAGGCGTTTAATCCTCCACGCCGCACCTTTCGCCACCCATATCTCCGCCACCAGCCACCGTACCATGACACCACCCCCGCCATTTGATCTGCCACCCATAGACGACCTACCACCAGAAATTTCAGCCCCAACGGAGCACCCACTCTCTCTCTCTCCTCCCTTGGAACCGAAATGGGTCTCCAAATGAGCTTTCCGTCGCCGCGCCGCCGTTCGGCCACCGTGGCTCTCACCACCACCGCCAAAAGCTTCCCCTACCTCAGTTTATCACACCCCTAAAATAGTTTTCCCATCCATGGCCGCACCTCCCTTGTACGGGCGAAAATCCGAAAATGGGCCCCCACCATTTCGAGCTAGATCTGCCGCCTTCCGGTAGTTGCACCGCCTCACCGACACCGCCACGAGATTCCCCATCCTCCAAGGAGCATTCCCCTAAATTTTGGTGTCAAACGGAGTACTCGAACCCAACCCGTCACTTCGCCGTGCCTGGAGATGAATAGTGCACAATTTACCCTCTTGGAATCGGAGATCACCGCGATGTTCGATTGGCATCCGTTTATGCACGGTAAGTAACAGATATTTGTTTGACTGTTTGATTGACTGTGAATCTTTGTTTTGTTTGCTTGATCTGTTAGCTAGTGATGATGAGTAATTTGAGAGTAGATCAGTTGGGCCTAAGGCCATTTAATGGAGATTGAGATTATTCCAAGTCAATCTTACTGTGGTTGAATACTGGGTGAATGGTAATTTTTGATGGTATAATGATCTGATTGGACGACTGGATTATTTTAATGATTACTTGCGGTAAAATGATCTGATTGGACGACTGGACTATTTTAATGATTATTTGCGGTAAAATGATCTGATTGGACGACTGGATTATTTTAATGATTATTTGCGGTAAAATGATCTGATTGGACGATTCGACTACTTTAGTGATTATGAGTGATAAAATGACCTGATTGGATGATTCAAATATTTTAATGATTATTGGTGATAAGATGATCTGATTGGGTAATTCGATTATTTTAATGAATATTAGTGATAAAAGGATTTGGTGGAATGACTCCGTTACTTTTTAGTAACTATCGATGTGTGTTCTTGGATTCCCTTGATGTATAGATCGAGAAATACTTGGGAATAGAGAAAATAGTATATGAGGATCATCTGTTGAAGAGAGTAACTATACTTGCAATGTAAATATGGTGATTAATGATTGGTTACGATATGGTTATTAAGTTATGAGAAGATCTTAAGAAAATATGCGTGTTTTGGGTAAAAAGAAAGGAGAAGAAAAGTTAGGTTTGACCCTGTGATAAGTTGCGTCCTTAACCCCTATGAGATAGTGTTGGTTGGATGTGATGTGATTTAAGGTCTTGACTATATCTTCATTGGAATTTGCACAATGTGTGAGATAGAAGATAAGTTAAAGATGAGTGTCTGTTCATATGTTAATATGTATGAGATATGTTTTGTGAATGTATGATCATATGTTTCATGACTCACATGTTTTGCATAAGAAGTCACATGTCACATGCATGTCCCATGCATGAGCACGAAAAGCATGTTTTGAGTCAAGCATGTTTTTAAGAAAAAGAAAAGAAAAGATTGAGTTTTTGAAAGAAAAGAAAAGAAGTAAAGTTTTATAAGAACCCCAAAGGCTGGGACGGGGTAGTGCCCCAGTGGAACTCCCTGTCCACTCAAGAGTGATTAAAGTCGAGTGGAAGCCCCTGGGTCGACGAAGAACAGTCGGCGGACCGTGCATGGCTCCAAAAGGTGACCGGAGCGCGGTGGCACCTAACGCTGGTGGGTGCCAAGGACGGATGTGGTGTAAGGACCTGCCGTTTTAAAGTTAAAGACGCACTCACAATAAGGTGATGCGGTAACCAGCAGGGAACACGCGGTGCTAGGGGAACCGTGTTGTGTCTCATACATGTTAAGTGAAAAGTCATGACAAGAAGGGCTTTCGAGCCATAAGAAAGATATGTATATGATAAGTGGCGCCTAAGAAAGAATAAAAGATACGAAACGTTTTAAAGAAAGGATTTGAAAAGCAATGATATGAAAGAAGTCAAGTTTTATGCATATGAAAGAAGTCAAGTTATATGAAAGCATTTTTATGAAAAGCAAGTACATGAAGCAAAGCATTGAAAAATGTCAAGGATTACGAATGTTTTTACATGAAAGTGCATGTGCATAAGTCATGTTGCAAGTCTCATATTCATGGTACATGCACCCATTGAGTTTACTGGTATATGATGATGATGCTCTGTTATGTGAAATGATTGTATGTTGTTTGTTATCTGTTGCTTACTAGGATTCACATCTCACCACGGTGGATCGCGCCCACCCTACGGTCCCCCATTTTACGGGATCGTAGTTTGTGATTGCAGAAAACAAATTTGGCTCAACATACAGACTTCACAGGAAAGGAAATTTGTTGAGAGGATGAAGATCGAGATTATGATCTCGAAAGCAGTATTTGTTTACCTTTTTCTTTTGAAAGACTGTATAATCCTCTGTTGAAGAAATTGTTTTAAATTGATTTGTAATTTTTAAAGAATCTCTGGTACTAGAACGGCTGACTTTTATTTATTTCCCCGCTGCGAATAATTATTGTACACTTGGTGCATGCTTCACACACTCTTCAAACACTATTCGACGGGATGATTGATCCATGAGATGATCGTCTTGATGTCGCGAGTCCTTCTAAATCCTAGGGGGGATTCGTGGGCGTCACATCTACCATGTGATGTTTGGCAAGATTTTGTATTTATTACTTATAATACTCAGCTTGACCTTTTTCGCTTCAATTTTTTTTTTTTTTTTGCATATTGTTAGTAAGTTAGGCGCACGCATTTATTTATGACATAAACGAGGGGTAAGTAGTCCAGTGTTACTTATCCTAGATGCCTCGGTTTGCGTTCGATCCCAAGCGTAGGCAGGGACGTCGATAGTAGTGGTATCAAAATATTACGTCTCTGGGTAAACCCACAAGTCCTAGGAAAAGAATCACATGGTATTAAGATAGGCTATGATCTTATAGATATAGGCTTGAATATTTAGAAAGATTGGATTAAGTTGAGGTTTGCGTGAATTGAGGAAGCCTCCGGTGGTAAGACTTGGAGTTTCTAGCGATGGAGTAACTTGTGAAGGGTTCTGTGCATTTCAGGAAGACAAAATGGCAAGAGGACGATGTAGCACCCTTACTCCGCGGCCCGTGGCGCCGGCAGTAGAGAATCCTTCTTTGGTCACTCCCCCTAGACCCGAAGAGCGGGTGGTACAAAAGGCTCCTATGGAAGGCGGATAGGCAATAGTGGAAGCTATCCGCCAAATGACGAAACTTGTGAGGAATCAAATGGAGCAAGGCCGATGCCATCAAAATACTAGAGGAGGAACACAAGGCTACTCGTTTGAGAGATTCTTGATCTATCGATACCCACACTTCTTGAGAATGAAAGGAGCTCTGAAGGCGGACAAATGGATAATAGATCTAGAGTGCACTTTCGAGATCCGTGGTTGCATTGAAACCCAAAAGGTATAGTACGCCAGAAATATACTTCAAGGAGAAACCGGTTTGTGGTGGAACACGAAGAGGAAGTTACTGAAGTAAGAATTGGGAGAGAACGTGGACCCCACTTGGGAGTGATTTAAGAAAGAGTTGGACAATCACTTCTTTCCTGAATCAGTGAAGCATCGTAAAGTCTTGGAATTCACCACGCTAGTACAAGACAATATTGTAAATCATTGTATTATTGAAGAGTTAAAAATCTATCAATTATTAAGGAGATGTTTCATTTCTTAATTCATCTCATTTTATTTAATTATTATATTTTTTAAAATTCATATATAAAATAATGTAAATAATTTAATTTTTTTAATTCTAAAATAAAAATGATTTTTAAAAAATAATATTTTTATAATATTTATTTAATTTTGACGTTTTATCTTATCTCATCCCAATTCAACTTACTATCTAAACCTCCCCTCGCACGGCATGCATGCAATATAAAAAACAAAATATTTCTATATCATTAATGCATCAAGCTGCTTGGTAACAAAAAAAGAAAAGAAATACTCTATAAATGCATGATTTACCAATCTTGAAAGGGTTTAACTTTTAAGGTCTTACTTGGATAGTGAGATGGGATAAAATAGTCTTAGATAAAAATTAAAAGTTGAATAAAATATTATTAAAATAATTTTTTTAATATTATTATTATTTTGAGATTTAAAAAGGTTCAATTGAAATTTGAGAAAGTTGAATTATTTATTAAGACTTCTAACAAGTGTCTCCTATAATGTTTAATTACCAGAGACCAATACAAACATGCCATGCAAATGGTTACATGAAAACACTAAAAGACGTGCAAGAGGGTATGGAGTGAAGGAGTGAGAGAGGCAGCGTGTGTTTTTCTAGTTTTTGCTTTTCAGTTCAAGAGAGAGAGAGCAGAGAGACATGGGATGGGAGGGGGGTCTCAATTGGATCACATGTTGCGTGCCTCTTAGTATTTTTCATGTAGTCCCTACGTGGCACATTCCTATTAGTCTCTACTAATTAAACATTGCAAGTGACACCTTATAACAATGAGATAAAATAAGATGAAATAAGTTAAAATTAAAAAATTGTAATTACTTAATGATCGTGGTCTCTCTCTCTCAACTTTGAAAATTTGAGTATAATAATGTATAAATACCTCTGGTTGGTTCAGGGCACTTGCATAGTCCAAATATAGTGTAAAGTGGTATCTGGACACTCTTGATGTAAGTAATCTTATGAAAGTTGATTTTAAAAGGATTTACCTGTAGAAGGATATGTAGAAACTCCATAATTAGTGGCATGTAAAACATGTCTGAAGGGGTATGGTCAACATAAAAAATTACTCTTATTCTTACCCTCTCCCTCCCTAATTTCCAGCATTCTCTTCCCCTTTTCTTTATCTTCCATAAGAGAAAATGTCATAAGCGGGAATTTGATACGACTACACATGAAGCAACGCCACGTAGGAGCATGAAGGCGACTAAACCAAACGTGCAGCTGGCTGACTACGTAGCTTGATTTGGCAAGCTGAATCTCCAATATGTATTTCCATAATGGAAAGTTATTTTATTCTGTGTTAGCTGCTCTTTCCTTACGTTAGATCATTTTCTTTCCTTGTTGGTATTGTTTCCTTATTCTACTTGTTGAGGCCATAAAAATCGGCCAACAAGTCAGGGTGAGAGAAAGAATTATTTTCAACCCATTGGTACGAGTTGGGCTTCATTTGAGGTCGTTTTTGGGCTCCCAGTGAGGTCCCAGTGGGGCAGTACGTGCGTGGATAACAGATAAAATAAAAGAGATGGACACACAATTTTACGTGGTTCGGCAAATGCCTACGTTCATGGGTATTTGGGGATGAGAATCCACTATAATGGGGATTTTTACAGTCTCTCATAACTCACTGTACAAGGAAAAATATAGATGAATATTCAGATAAATTTGTCGTGTCACTCTCGGAAAAATCTAGAGAAGCTGAGGTTGAAGAAGAAGAGATTGCCTAAATTGTTCCAGCGGGAGAGTCCAGGTCCCTTTCTTTCATCTGTTCGAGTCCTTTTATAGCTAAATTTTGATCTAGGCAGTCAGATATTTTACTTTGCGTGTGTTAGTCGTATGCACGTATCACTTCCTTGCTTTTTTTTTCCATCTCTTTCTTTATTTTCCTGTCAACCCCTATCACCCCTAGTCAAATCTTGTCTACTTTTGTACTGTTGAGGTGCAGTAGATATTTCTAATCCCTTTCAATACCTCGCGAATTCTTAGCAAAGACATCTTTTATGGGAATTCTATCTTGTTATTTGGTATCTTGAATTCCGAGAAGGTGGTAGTTTGTCTCCTGATCCCTAAAAATATTGATTGCACAAAATGCAATTGTGGAGTTAGATTAGGGTGGGAGATGAACCTGACCGCTAAAGATGGGAGTGCGGAGCTCTAAAGGTGCAGGAGGTGACATCGCATGGGACCTTGTAGGGGGAATCATCGTGTAGATGAGCTGAGGCGCGAGGCTAGGGCTCGGCTATCACCTTGTAGGTCTTTATTGACTTCGTGTGGGTAATCCGACCCCACTGGATTTAGTAACCTTTGCACAGGTGGGTAGGCTGACCTCGCGAGAATTTATTGACTTTGCATAGGTGGGGTTATTAGGTAGGTTGTGGATGGCCAGACAAACCTGCGAGCCGTCGAAAGGGTTGTGGTTGATCTGACAACCCCGCGAGCCTTTTGAGAGGGATGTTGCTGTGAGGAGGGCGCAAAGCCTATTTCATCATAGTATAGGACCCGACTAGTGGTGTCATCACGTGAGACCCAGCGGGAGTGCATTGCCTAAGACTCCGTGGAAGATGTCATCGCGTGAGACCCGGCTGGAGTGCATCACCTAAGACTCCGCAAGAAGTGTCTTCGCATGAGACCCAGTGGGAGTGCAACACCTAAGACTCCGCGGGAGGTGTCATTGCGTGAGACCTAGCAGGAGTGCATCACTTAGAACTCCGTGGGAAGTGTCTTCGCGTGAGACCCGACAGGAGTGCATCGCCTAGGACTCTGTGGGATTTGGCTGACTTCGCCTAGGTGGGTAGGCCGACCCCGCGGGAGGTGATAACGCGCCGACATCCCATGCTGCAGGCAATAACTTTATTAGTACAAAAACAAATTCACATATTGCAAGAGAGACAGACTGATGTCTTTTTGTCTGTGAAAAAAAGTTTTTGAGTGTCGAATGTCGAGCGATGAATTTCTGAACGTCGACTCCCGAGCGAGGAGCCGTGAGATACTAAGCATTGACTTCTGAGTGTCAAGTTTCGAGTGTTGAGGCATGGGTGGTGGTTGCCTGATTCCTACAAAAATGAGAGGAAGATAGCTCTTATAGAGCATGAATATTCCGAGCTTGTGAGTTTCCCATGAGCAAGGTGAGTCCCAAGTATACGAACAAATGAGAACCCAAGCTGCTTAGTATAGTTCCTGATAACCTTGTAAGGCTGGTGTGCCTACGAGGAGGGCATGATTGGTCCCGAGCAGGTGACAAAATTCCATGTCCTGAGGAATGGATCCACGTAAATGGGTCCAGGAGAGTCCCAAGAGCACAGAGACTGGTATTTTTTCCCACATAAATCCTAACTGTGATGCCTTGGGTTCACGGGTGAGGCGAGTTTTCGGATGTGTGTAAGGTGTTTGGCCTAAATATACATGAAGGATGTGAGTTCCGAGTAAGGGGATGTGTGATAAGTCTCAAGAGAGATGGAGAGAGCTCGTTGGACCCCCGAGTTGATGGAGTCCATGAAGGCGATTCGTGCATATGATCCATTATGACATGAGTGTCGTGGAGGGTCTCGAGTGTGTTCGTAAGGCGTATCTCGTATGACACAATGGGTGAGTTGTGGGTATGTCATGCGACTGGATGAGGCGAGAGGCGTGTGAGCCTGTGTGATGGTGAGTTAGGTTGGAATCCAAGATAGTGTCCGTGATAGTCAGGTTCTCAAGCTGGTGAGTTTTGAGTAGGTGAGGGTATGCGAGCCTGTGTGGCGACTCGGTGAGCTGTGCATGTGAGAAGTTGTGATTGAATGAGTATCCCATGTATAGGATGTGTTGCCGTGAGACTGCAATGGTGCAGTTACCGTGCACCATCATAGTCTCTATGCATGCATGCACTCCATGAGGTGCCAGGGACATGCATGTGCGCTGGGTACCTTGGTGTGGTAAAATGGTTCGAGTTGTGAGCGACCGAGCTGCTGGAACCTCGAGCTGTAGGAGCTCGAGTTGAGGAAGCCTGGGCTGGTGTAGCCTAAGCATGATGAAGCATGGTAAAGCAAGGTGATGCCCCGTGTGCGAGGGAGTATGGTGAGTGGGTTCCCATATGGAGAGTTGTGAGCTGGTTTGAGCTCAAACTTGGTTCCCGAATGAATAAATCATAAGCGAGGATCTGAGCTAAAGTGGCGAGCTAGTGTGTGATGAGTGTATGGGTGATGTGAGTCCTAAGCAGGTGAGAAAGGTGGTACTTGGGCTAGTGAACCTCGAGCTGGTCGAGAGTGTAATCTCGAGTTGGTGGAGCGGCGTTTGTTTGTTTTTTTTTTTTTTTTAGCGGCACTCCTGAGTGGTATCCAAACTGCTTGATGCTCATTCCACAGAGATTCCCAAGTGCATGGGGTTGTGGCGAGCTGGCAAATGAGGGAGGAGTGAGTTCGTCGTCGGGCTGTGTGAGAGAAGGTGGAGCCCGTACCGAAGGACCTCGAGCTAGTGGAGCCTGTGTTGAGGGCGTCCATGTAAGGGATCCGAGCTAGGCATGAACTAAGGACTCTCGAGCTAGATCCGAGCTAGGGGAGTCCGAGCTCATGGAGATCCCAAGTTCGCACGGTCCATGGAATGCAACTTGAGGGAATTCCGAGATGAGGGAATCCGGTCTAAGATGAGAGAGTTTCGAGCTGGTGCTTGGTCATTCCGACCAGGTGGAGTTCGTGAATGATGAACCCCGAGCTAAGGTATCATGCGGATATCATGCTCCCCGTGTTGGTGCTCGGTCAGTCCCGAGCTGAGGGAGTCTGTGCAGTGGATCCCGAGGGTATCAATGGATTTCTAGACGTCAACTTGATAAGTCAGAGAACCAATGCTCGGGGAGTGGGGTGTCCGAGAGGCCGTCCCTAGAGACCACTCCAGTGAGGGCTCGGGAACGGGCATCCCGAGCTGGGGCCCCGAGCTGAGGGGGTCGGTGCTGTGGATTCCGACTAGGTGGAGCTAGGAAGATGGAGTCCCAAGTAGGTGTCTGCAAGGAAGAACCCGAGCTACACCATCCGAGGAGGGCATGGAGCCCAACCCCAGGCGCTCACCACGTCCGTGGAGTGTACCTAGATAGCTCGCAGACCCGCCAGCATGAGTGAATCGAAAACCACCTTAGAGGTGGTAGATGGTGCCGGCAGCCCTGCCGGTGGCGGTGAGCATCTCGACGAGCGATGGAGGGAGTTCGATCGTGAGCTTGCCATTTCAAGAGGTAGAGAACAATGGAAGCTACTTCCGACGATGATCCCGAAGGGTTTCCGGCTGTCAGAAACAGAAATTGCCGGCAGTCAAAGTGGTGACCGCCGGCAGGCCCTAAGGGCTAGCGACGAGGTGTCGCAAGCTTGGGAAAGGGGAGCACGTCAACGTGCTCCCGAGGGTGTTCAGTGCGTCCCCGTTCTACAGCCCCCGGAAGCAAAGATTGCTGTGGTCAGGACAGAAGATCCCGGTGACCGTCTTGGTGGTCGCCGAAGGCCTAGCCGGGCTACGGCAGCTTTGGGCTAGAAGGGTGTTCTGCTGCTCGGGTGACACGAGCCCGAGTGAGGTGTCTCTGGCAAGTGGGTGGCCGGCAACTATCCTACCGGAGACAAAAACGGCCGGCGGCCACTGGGTGATTGCCGGTGGTTGGCCCGGACCCACGATGCCGGCGTCGCGAGCTTTGGGTTCACTCTGTCGTGCATGCACGTACGTGCATGCATGGGCATGACCCGAGCACTGTGCATGTGCTCGGGCATGCACAGTGAACGTGCATGTGCTCGGGCATGCACAGTGTACTGTGCACACCCCTAAGCACTATGCTGTGCTTGGGCGTGCACAGTGAACATGCATGTGCTCGGGCATGCACAATGAACGTGCATGTCCCAACATGCATGTCGTGCATGTATGTTATGCTCTTAAGTGAACTGTGCATTTCAGTGCGCAGTGCACTGTGCCTCCTAAATGTGTTCAGGAACATCATGTGTCGGAGCATGCGTTTGTGACTCTCGTGACCACCCGAGTCATGAACATAAATAAATGGATGGTCTGGGATAAGAGCTTGATAGACCAAGCTCGATACCAACCGAGCTAGTACTGACATTTATTTATTTATTCATCGTGTCAATGATAGAAATAAAAAATAGAAACAAGAAGGAGGTGGTCGAGCACACTTATCTGGAGAACATTTTTGCCGACTCGGTCAGAAACTTTTATTCAGTGGGTTGAAAAAACATCTTTTTCCTACCTCCGGCGTCAACGATCCCATAGACGGCTCCACTGTTGAGATCATAAAAATCGGCCAACAGGTCAGGGTGAGAGAAAGAATTATTTCCAACCCACTAGTACGAGTTGGGCTTCATTTGAGGTCATTTTGGGGCTCCCAATGAGGTCCCGGGGGGGCAGTACGTGCGTGGATAGGAGATAAAATAAAAGAGATGGACACACAATTTTACGTGGTTCGGCAAATGCCTATGTCCACGAGTATTTGGGGATGAGAATCCACTATAATGGAGATTTTTACAGTCTCTCATAGCTCACTGTACATGGAAAAATATAGATGAATATTCAGACAAATTTGCCGTGTCGCTCTCGAAAAAATCTGGAGAAGCTGAGGTTGAAGAAAAAGAGATCTCCTAAATTGTTCCAGCAAGAGAGTCTAGGTCCCTTTCTTTCATCTGTTTGAGTCCTTTTATGGCTAAATTTTGATCTCGGCAGTCAGATATTTTACTTTGCTATTAGTCGTATGCGCGTATCACTTCCTTGCTTTTTTTTTCCATCTCTTTCTTTATTTTCCTATCAGCCCCCATCACCCCTAGTCAAATCTTGTCTATTTTTGTAATGTTGAGGTGCAGTAGATATTTCTAATCCCTTTCACTACCATTAATTCCTTTTTTGTCGATGTAACCAGTTTATAACCATGGAATTGGGCGATAGTTTTTGAAGGAAGAAGTTATCAATTAAACCGTGGTCTTTTCAATACCGTGAATTGAGTATTGGTCTCTCTGCACCGTGAGCAGAGTACTCTGGTTCTTGTGCCTATCAATTGGTATCAAGAGACAAGTCGCGTTCCCCTTTCCGCTGTCCATGGCTGATCACGCAAAGACAAATAAGGTTCGCTTGGAGCAACTTGAAGGAGCTGTGTTGGAATTGAGCCGCGGCATGCAAGCCATGCAAGAAACGAGCGTGACCACTCAAACTCTTCTCCAAAAGTTGGCCTCCTGCTCTTCTAGTCGGGATTAGGATCGTCGCCGCAAGGCTTCGAACCGCCACTCATCCAAGGATAGTCCACCAGCATCACCACGTTCCACCAGTTCCAGGAGTTCCGACACTGGTGCGTCTGCTGAAAGCGAGAACGATGGTTCTCGTGTCCCTCAAGCATCCGATACAGAAAAAAACGATGGTCGCATTGCAGCTACGGACAAGACTTTGCGCATGCATTCTTGCGTAAAGCTTGACTTTCCCTGTTTTGCAAGTGAAGATCCAACGGTTTGGCTTGACCGTGTCAAGCAATATTTTGCTACTTAAGAAATTCAGGGCAAGAAGAAGGTGACGCTCGCTTCCTACCATCTCGAGGGCGAAGCCAACCAATAGTGGCAATGGTATAACCGTTCTCATGATGGGAAGACCATCTCATGGCACAAATTTGAGAAGGGTATCTTACGCCGTTTTGGACCTACGGATTTCGAAGATTATGATGAGGCACTTAGCAAGATTAAACAAAAGTGCGCTTTTCGGGAGTATCAACAGTAATTCGAGAGACTGGCTAACCGTAACTGGCTGGCCAAAGAAAGCATTATTAGGTGCTTTTATGGGAGGTTTAAAGGAAGAGATTGTAGTCAAGGTGCGTATGTTTCGACCTAAGGGACTGAAGAGTGCCATAGACCTGGCCAAACGCCAGGATGAGAAGCTATAGAGGACCCGTAAGTTGTCTGGCAATGTTTCCTCCAACGGTTGCTGTGTGGGCACTACTGTTCCCACCAACTCCACTATTCCACTACTCACTGCTAAGCCTGCACCCGTTAATGCAGTGAAACGATTATCATACGACAAGATGTGATTTCGACGTGAGAAAAACCCCTGCTTTAACTATGATGAGAAATTTGTTCCAAGACATCGTTGTCAAGCGCAGTCATGTTTCATTGAGGCGGAAATTCCACTTGACGTGGAAAAGGATGATGAGGAAGAATCGTCACCTACGGATACACCATCAGATCCACTTATTTCACTCCATGCATTGTCAGGGAGCCTTAGCAATCGTACTATGCGGGTCCATGCTCTGGTCAACCAGCAGTAAATTAATGCATTAATTGATGGAGGATCTAGCCATAATTTTATTAACCAAACAATGGTTAATCGATTGAACCTCGCGGTTACACCTATCACTCCATTTTTTGTCCGAGTTGCTAGTGGGGAGAAGCTCGTCTGCCAAGCTAAGTATGAGAAGGTACCTATTTGCATACAGGGATTTTTCTTCGAAACGACGTTATTTGCCTTACCAATTCAGGGCTTGGATCTCGTTCTGGGCTATCAATGGCTTGAAGGACTAGGCCGTGTGGTGCATGATTATGCCTGTCACTCTATGGAATTTATTGTTGGCAATCGAAAATTTGTTATTCAGGTCGAACCCATGGGTCCTTTTTTGGCTGTAGACGCTGATGCATTGCTGCTAGAATGGAAGCATGGCGCTGAGCTATTTTGCTTGGCTGCGATTGAGAGTGATCCAATAGTCCCAATGGATCCCATTCCAAAATTGGCACCAGAAATTCAAGCTATTTTATTGGAGCACCAGCAGGTCTTAACAACTCCGCATGAATTACCGCCCTCACGAACATTTGACCATCGCATTTTGCTGAAGAATGAAGCTGCGCCCGTCAACGTAGCACCGTATGCCCACTTTCAGAAAAATGAAATTGAACGCCAAGTGGAAGAGATGCTATCTACAGGATTGATCCGTCCCTGTACTAACCCCTTTTCATTTTCATCTTGTTGGTTAAGAAAAAAGATGGTACTAGGCGCTTCTGTACTGACTACCGAGCTTTGAATGAGGCAACTATCAAGGACTGTTTTCCAATACCTACTATTGAAGATATGCTAGATAAGTTATTTGGTGCGACTTATTTTTCTAAACTGGATCTCCGGGTGGGCTACCATCAAATTCAGGTTCATCTGAATGATATCCATAAGACGGCCTTCCGCACCCATCATGGTCACTTCGAAAATTTAGTGATGCCATTTAGGCTTTGCAATGCGCCCTCAACATTTCAAGTAGCCATGAATTCAACTTTTAAGGTTCATTTACGTCATTTTATTCTTGTATTTTTTGATGATATATTGATTCACAATAAAACTTGGCCGGATCATTTATGTCATCTTCGGACTACTCTTGGGATTTTGGTCGAGCATTCCTTCTACATCAAACCGTCCAAGTGTATTTTTGGCCAACAAGAAGTGGAATATCTCAGTCACATTATTACACCAGCAGGTGTAAGGGTGGATTTTCGTAAAATTGAAGCTATGCTTTGTTGGCCTCAACCCAAGAATATTACCGCACTGCGGGGATTTCTCGGTCTCACGGGATACTATCGCAAATTTGTACGAAATTATGGCCTCCTTGCACGGCCATTGACCCAGTTGTTACGGAAGGGGCAGTTCGCATGGAGTAATGAGGCTGAACGTGCCTTTACCTCTTTGAAGACAGCTATGACGACTACCCCTGTTTTGGCTCTTCCTAATTTCTCTGAAGACTTCATGATCGAAACGGATGCTTCCGGTTTGGGCGTGGGTGCAATGCTGTCCCAAAACGGTCGGTCGATTGCTTTCCTTAGTAAGGCTATCGGGCCAGCAAAGAAATCTTGGTCCACCTACGAGAAGGAGATGCTCGCAGTGTTAGAGGCTATCAAATCTTGGCGACCCTACTTATTGGGCAGACGATTCAAAATCTGTACAGACCAAAAAAGTCTTCGTTATCTCTTGGAATAACGTATCACCACCCCAGAGCAACAAAAGTGGGTCGGTAAACTCTTGGGATTTGATTATGAGATTGTTTACAAACCTAGGAGAGAAAACGGCGTGGTAGATGCGCTTTCACGAAGCGATTTAAATTATGAATTGGTTGCCATCTCTGGACTGATATGGGAGATTTGGGATGACTTACGGAAAGCTACAAAAGAGGGCGCCATTTTGGGTCCTTTGGAACGCCAACTGCAAGCAGACCCACTCTTTGTTGTCGGTTATAGTCTGAAAAATGGGTGCATCATGCGAGAAGGTCGCATCCTTGTTCCCGAGGTTCCGGCCATTAAAGAGGCTCTTTTACATGAATTTCATGATATTACCATAGGTGGGCATTCAAGCATTCTTTGTACATACAAGCGGCTTTCCTTGCTTTTTCATTGGCGAGGCATGAAAAAAGACGTTCAGCTTCACATCCAGCAATGCGATGCTTGCCAACGGAACAAGTATGACACACGACACCCAGCCGGCCTACTCGAGCCATTGCAAATACCATCCGGGGTGTGGACTGATGTGTCCATGGATTTCATCAGTGATCTTTCGAAATCATCGGGTAAAACTGCTATTTTCGTGGTCGTTGATTGGCTTACTAAATTTGCCCATTTTATTGCATTGGCCTAGCCCTATACAGCTCGAGACGTTGCTGATGCATTCATTCCGAATGTGGTCAAACTTCATGGCCTCCCATCATCCATCGTCAATGACCGTGATCGCATTTTCATGAGCCATTTCTGGAGCGAACTCTTCCGTTTACAAGGCACTACAATGTTGAAAACCACCTCAATGTAATGCATGGCTGTGCAGTCAACAATGGAAGCACCGTCCATGGTTGGTACCACCCACTCCTCACCGACCTCCCTCACCCACCATTGTATTTAGCCTCCCATAGTTGCTGCAATACAGCAAATAGTAGTAAAATCTCTCCTATAAAAAGAGAGCTCTGGTGGGAGAAAATTATGGGGTGTATTTGTTAGAAGTGGTGTGTGTGCAAAGAGAGAGCTACATGAGGAAATTTTTGAGTGATTTGTAAATCTCAAAAATTATAGTATATTTGGCACCATTGGACGTAGGCAAATTGCTGAACCACTTAAATATCGTCTTGTGTGGTTTTTGGACAGATTTGGAGGTACAACAATTAGTATCAGAGCTTTGGTTCGTACTGTTCAGAAATCAAGTTGGTCAAAATTGATTTTTGACAACTCCAGGCTATTCCTTGCATCGAGATGAATCCATAGGCTCAAACGGAATCGAAAACGGACGTCGGAGAAGCCCGTACGCGCCAGTAGAAGGTCGGAGCATGTACCCACCGCCCCACTCGCAGCTGGAGGTTGAAGAGGACTGGAAAACATGCGCCACGCACGTTCAGAGGAAGAAGACGCATGAAATGCACGTTCCCACGCGCCTCAGAAGCTCTCTGCTCATGAGTCCCACGCACCCTCACGCACCGTACGTAGTCTCCGCGCGTGAAACTCATGCGCCCCAGGAGCTCCGAGCACATTTTGGCGCGTGAAGTCCACACACCTCACGCACCTCTGACCACCTTCAGCGCGTGTATCACATGCGCCTGACAAATCTGGACCATCTGATTTTCAAATCTGATTTTGGGCTTGATCTAAGCCATTTGGAGTCCGATTTCGACGATCAAATAGTGCTTTCCAACTATTTGGATCATTCCGGACTCATCCATACAGTTAGAATTTTAAAATTTGTCTTCTAAAATTTCTTAATTAATATGGAAGGTGTTGGGGAAGTTAGGAACTCTGGAAATGCCAGCAGTTCAGGGCGTAGATCCACAGTTTCAAATGCCAAGTTTGAAATTGAGAAATTCGATGGAACTTCTAATTTTGGTATGTGGCAATGTGAAGTGATAGACATTTTGATTCAACAAGAGTTGGATATGGCGTTAGAAAAAAAACCCCACGATATGTCAGAAAAGGATTGGAGGAAGCTTAATACCCAAGCTTCTAGTACAATCCATTTGTGCCTTACCAAAGATCAGAAGTATTTTGTCATGAGAGAGACAAATGCAAAGCAACTTTGGCAGAAATTGGAGGATAAGTTCATGAAGAAAAGCATTGAGAGTCGTTTGCATTTGAAGAAAAAGCTCTTCAAATTCCAATTTCGTGAAGGTATTAGTATGTCCGAACATTTGAATAGTTACAATCAGATTCTTGCTGATCTACTAAACTTGGATGTTGAAATCTAAGATGAAGATAAAGCTTTACTTTTGTTAAATTCCTTGCCCGATACATGTGATCATTTAGTTACCACACTATTGTATGGAAAGGAGAAAATTAGTTTTAACGATGTATCTAGTTCTCTGATTAGCAATGAGTGCCGAAAAAAAGATAAGCAGGTACAGCTAGATACATCAAGTGAAGCACTGACAGCAAGAGGGAGACCGCGGTCAAGGTATCCCAGAAAGAAGAAAGGTTTTCAATCAAAAACTCGGGCCACATCACGTGGTTCATCAGTCAACAGAAAACTCACCAAAGATGAGTCTTCCTATTGTCACGACAAAAGACACTGGAAGAAGGATTGTCCCAAATTGAAGGGACAACAGAAGAATCAACCCACCACAGCCAATGTCGCAAACAGAGATGAAGATCTAGACATTGCCTTGACAGGTTCATCATTCACGATGAATGGATTATGGATTCTGAATGCACCTATCATATTTGTTCCAATCAGGACTGGTTTACTGACTTCACAGAGATTGAAGGTGGACCAGTACTTATGGGCAATGACAATGCCTGTAAGACTCGGGGGATAAGGAGCATTTGGTTGAAGCTGCATGATGGAACTGTCAGGACTCTGACCGAAGTTCGGTTCGTTCCGAACTTGCGGAAAAATCTTATCTCATTAGGATCTCTGGATTCAAAGGAATTCAGAATCACTATTGAAGACGAAACTTTCAAAGCGTTAATGGGAGTTCAGGTGGCTATGAAGGGTTTGAGGTGAGGAAACCTGTACTTCTTGCAAGGAAGTACTATTGATGGAAGAGCTTTTACAGGCTGTGAGAAGCTAGATGAGACCGATGCTGACACTACCAGACTTTGGCATGTGCGTATGGGACACGCTGGAGAGAAGGCTTTGCAAACACTTGCTAAGCAAGGCTTACTCAAAGGTGCCAAGACTGGAAAATTGTCTTTCTGTGAGCATTGTGTATTGGGGAAGCAGACGCGGATCAAGTTCGGAACCGCTGTTCACAATACACAGGGGATACTTGACTATGTACACTCCGATGTTTAGGGACCTTCCAAAATTGCATCTTTGGGAGGTAAGCATTGGTTTGTAACTTTTGTAGATGATTATTCTCATCATGTGTGGGTGTATACGATGAAGAATAAAGATGAAGTGTTGAACATCTTTCTTATTTGGAAGAAGATGATTGAGACTCAGACCAACAGAAAAATTAAGTGGCTTAGATCAGATAATGGAGGGGAGTATACTCTTGACCCTTTCATGGAAGTATGTCGGAGAGAGGGAATAGTCAGATACTTCACAGTATGAGGAACACCGCAGCAAAACGGTGTGGCAGAACGGATGAATCATACTTTACAAGAGAAAGTACGATGTATGTTACTAAATGCTGGATTCAGTAAGAAATTTTGGGCTGAAGCTGTGACATATGCATGCCACCTCGTCAACAGACTACCCGTAGCTGCCAATAGCGGGAAGACACCCATTAAAATGTGAAAAGGTACACATGCTACTGATTATGACTCTTTACATGTTTTTGGATGTCCTGCTTTCTATCATGCAAAGGAAAGTAAACTTGACCCTAGAGCCAAGAAAGCAAAATTCTTGGGCTTTAGTTCTGGTGTAAAAGGGTATAGACTCTGGTGCATAGAGTCTAAGAAGGTAATTATCAGTAGAGATGTTACTTTCAACGAATCTAAGATGCTTAAGTCACATAAGCATAAAGATTCCAATGAAGGCAGCTATGATGGCGAAACACCCGGTGATTCGTAGAAGGTGGAGTTCACTACTCCAAATTATTCAAGAGAAGATAGACAAGAGGAGGTTGATAGTCCCGTCACAGTACCTCCAAGTCAAATTGAATCAATAGCAACCAGTAAACCGAGACGAGAGAAATGTGTACCAACACGTTATGCAGACTACGTGACATATGCACTACCAGTTGAAGAGGGTGAGATCCCAACCACTTACAGAAAAGCCATACAATCCAGTGAAAAGAATGAATGGATAAAGGTGATAACGGAGGAGATGCAGTCTCTTCATAAGAACCAGACTTGGGAGCTTGTGCCACTGCCACAAGGAAAGAAGTCAATTGGCTGTAAGTAGATCTTTAATCAGAAAGATGATCAAGTTGCTAAAAATAGAATTCGATACAAAGCTAGATTGGTAGCCAAGGGCTACGCCCAAACAGAGGGAATTGACTATAGTGAAGTATTTTCTCCTGTTGTGAAGCATTCATCCATTCGAATATTGCTAGCTTTGGTTGCACAAAATGATCTTGAGTTAGCACAACTTAATGTGAAGACAGCTTTCTTGCATGGTGATCTGGAGGAAGAGATCTATCTGTCTCAACTAGAAGGGTTTAAAGAAACTTGTAAAGAAAAATGGGTCTGCAGGCTGAAGAAATCTCTCTATGGACTGAAGCAATCACCTCGGCAATGGTACAAGCGGTTTGACCGTTTTATGATGGACCTGAAATACACTCGTTGCCAATACGATCATTGTGTGTATTTCAAAAAACTTTCAGATGGATCTTTCATTTATTTGCTTTTATATGTAGATGATATGTTGATTGCATGTAAAAGCAAGGTGGAGATAAATCGTTTGAAAACTCAGTTGAGTCATGAGTTTGAAACGAAAGATCTAGGAGAAGTACGAAGAATATTGGGGATGGAGATCAGCAGAAATAGAGTGAAATGTACAGTTCACCTTACTCAGAAGCAGTATCTGAAGAAAGTATTGCAACGCTTCAATATGGACTCAAAGTCAAAGCCTGTGAGTACTCCAATGGCCCCATATTCTAAGCTCAGTGCATTGCAGTCTCCTAAAGATGATGAAGAGCGGGACTACATGAAGAATGTCCCGTATGCAAGTGTTGTTGGTAGCCTAGTGTATGTCATGGTGTGTACACGACCTGATATCTCCAAGGCCGTCAGTTTGGTCAGTCGTTATATGCATAATCCTGGAAAGAAACACTGGCATGCGGCTAAATGGATTCTACGGTATATTCTAGGGACCGTAGATATTAGTTTGAAGTTCAAGAAGAGTGGAGATAGTCTAGTAACTGGATACGTTGACTCAGACTATGCTGGTGATCTTGACAAACGTCGATCAACAACTGGATACGTATTCACTATGTCTGGAGCACCAGTTAGTTGGCGATTAAATTTGCAGTCTATGATTGCACTATCATCCACAGAGGCTGAGTATATGGTTGTAACAGAAGCCGTAAAAGAAGCCATTTGGTTACAGGGACTGGTAACAGATTTGGGCTTAGAGCAGCAAGGGGTTACCGTTTACTGTGACAATCAGAGTGCAATTCATTTGGCCAAGAATCAAGTGTATCACTCTTGAACAAAACATATCGATATCTGATTTCACTTTGTACGTGAAATATTAGAAGAAGAGGACATATTACTTCAGAAGATTGGCACTGAAGATAATCCAGCAGATATGTTGACGAAAGTCGTCACAGGGATCAAGTTCCAACACTGCTTGGAATTGATCGATATTGTAAGTTGTTAAGCACCTTCGGGTGCGTTGGCACTTTTGGGTGCATTTGGCGTCTTATGACACATTTGTTAGTAGAAATCTCTCACGTCAGAGAATGAGGTGCATTCATTTGAAGAATGAATCAGTTTGAAAGCAGCTTAATGTGACACACTTCGGTGGAGGGGGTGATTGTTGAAAACCACCTCAATATAAATGCATGGCTGCACAGTCAACAATGGAGGCACCGTCCATGGTTGGCACCACCCACTCCTCACCTACCTCCCTTACCTACTATTGTATTTAGTCTCCCATAGCTGCTGCAATGCAGCAAATAGTAGTAAAATCTCTCATATAAAAAGAGAGCTCTGGAGAGAGAAAATTATGGGGTGCATTTGTTAGAAGTGATGTGTGTGTAAAAAGAGAGCTACGTGAGGAAATTTTTGAGTGATTTGTAAATCTCAAAAATTATAATATATTTGGCACCAGTGGATGCAGGCAAATTGCTGAACCACTTAAATATCGTCTTGTGTGGTTTTTGGACAGGTTTGGAGGTACAACATACAATGCACACTAGCTCCGCCTATCATCCGGAAACTAACGGCCAAACCAAAGTGGTGAATTGTTGTTTAGAGCAGTACCTTCGCTGTTTTGTACAGGCGACGCCAAAAAAATGGGAAGCATGGGCCGAATTTTCCTATAATACCTCCTTCCATAGCTCCATACAGATGACCCCCTTTGAAGCACTTTATGGTCGTCCCCCTCCCGTTCTGAATGCTTACGTACCGGGTTCCACTCCAGTCGCTGAAGTTGAGAGTGCTCTTATTGATCGCGACGGCATTCTACGTCAACTCAAGACTAATTTGGCCATTACTCGCAACCGAATGAAACAACAAGCGGATAAAGGCCGACGGGATGAAGTTTTTGCTGTTGGTGACTGGGTCTATTTGAAGTTACAGCCCTACCGTCAACACTCTGTGCTTAAGCGTCCATACCAGAAGCTGGCAAGCAAATGTTTTGGGCCCTATCAAATTCTGGAGCGCATCGGCAACGTGGCTTATCGCCTCCAATGACCTCCTGATGCTAAAATTCACTCTATTTTTCATGCGTCCCTCTTGAAGCGTTGTCTTGGGAATTCCGCAGTGGTACCACCCACTTTACCACCTTATGCTGATGATGGGTTGCCCCTGCTACAACCTGAAGAGATCTTGGGGTCACGTTGGGTCCAGAGTGCTAGTGGCCGGGTGAAGGAAATATTGGTTCGCTGGAATATTTTACCTGCCGAAGATGCCACCTGGGAACCACTTTCAACTATTAAGGAGCAGTTCTCTACCTTCAACCTTGAGGACAAGGTTCATCTCGCAGGGGGCCGAATACGACTACACATGAAGCAACGCCACGTAGGAGCATGAGGGCGACTAAACCAAACGTGCAGCTGGCTGACTACGTAGCTTGATTTGGTAAGCTGAATCTCCAATATGTATTTCCATATTGGAAAGTTATTTTATTCTGTGTTAGCTGCTCTTTCCTTACGTTAGATCATTTTCTTTCCTTGTTGGTATTGTTTCCTTATTCTACCATTAATTCCTTTTCTGTCGATGTAACCGGTTTATAACCATGGAACTGGGCGATACTTTTTGAAGGAAGAAGTTATCAATTAAACCCCAATCTCAATACCGTGAATTGAGTATTGGTCTCTCTGCACCGTGAGCAGAGTACTCTGGTTGTTGCACCTATCAGAATTTGATTTCCCCAAGAGAAGGAGCGAAACCCTCACATTGCATTGGTCTAGACCCGGTTCTTAGAGAAATACGAGAACCCAAATGCACACACCAAAGTCCCCAAGTTTTGCGAGCAAACCGAATAGAAAAGTCTCCATCAGGAACTTGAATATTTTCCAATTTTCCCTTTCATTCCTCAGACAAGTTTTCTTCAAGAAACTAGAACCTTAGCAGTTATAATACTATCATTTATAATTCCTAGTCTCCCACAGGAAGCCGATTAAAAAAGCCTCCCACATGAAATCACGAGGAGAGGAAGTTCTCATATGCAAAAGATGAAATCATCGAGAGATTCTAAAGTTGACCACTGAACTGGAATAAGGATTCACGGGAGGGAGGAATAAGAATTTTGGATTTGACTATTGAACCGGAATGTAAGTTAACCAGGTTTGCCACATAAGTCTTCGTGTGGCGTGTGATAGAAAAACCGGATGAAGAATAGAATTTTCCATTAAATCAACTTCAATACATATGCCCCTTTCTGCATCGTTATCATTTTATGCAAGCTGCCTTCACCCAAATCCTTAATATTCAGTTGGGATTCTAAATGATGGAATTTTGTACAAGACTTGGCAGCAAGTTTGAGATAAGTTTCATCATGGAAAAAACATGTAATCTTTTTATTGATTTGCCATGGAGTATATATCTATTGCGAAGCACCAAACCCAATGGTGGAGATGGTGCAAACTGTGTTTTCCCCTGACATAGGCAACGATTGGGACTAATGGCATCATAATAATTTAGCAGAGACGAATGAGTAAGCAGAGTCGCCGTAAGGCACTCGTGTCTCTTTTGTAGTAGTGTGTTGTGCAGGTTTTCTTTAAAAAAGGCAAGCAAAAAGAATAAATAAACATACGAGGCTATCGCACAAAATAAAAAGAAAACACTGTCACGAGAGTTGAAGAATTTGGGTGGGAGGCACGTGCATCTGACATAACAGTCCACTTTGAGCAAATGTTACGCGGTTGGTACGCCAAACTGCCTATCCTAGAAGAACTGTTAAAAGAATTTCATGATATAAAAATGGGCAGTGCTACGTAGCAACGCTGTGCAATCATTGTGCAAGCAATGCTGATGTGTCACTTAAATTTAAAAAAAAAAAACCCAGAAACTTGTTTGGCTACGTATCAAAGCCGAACAAGCAAGCAAAATGTCATCTTCTTCGTCGCTCGAAATTGTTGGTTTTCATGATAGAGCTCCTCAAGCTCACTGAAAAAGCTGTAACTCTTGCTGTAGTTAATGTTGCTATTGAAATATCTACTTTTTTCTTCAAACTTCACTTTCCACTTCGCAGCACTTCTCTTGAACCCAAGCTCTGCTAACTTCCTGCACCACAGCGTTTTGTAGGTTGCGCAAAATGACCTAAATAAGTTATATTTATTAGATTTATTTTATAATAAAAAAGTTTTGCAGTTCTATGTAAAAATATTAACGATAATTTATATTGCATATTATTTGATACAGTTTAAGTGCATTTTATCGCATATTATTTGATGCATGTTTAGTGCATTAATATATCTAGAATAACCATTCCAACTACATTCCATGGGTCTGATTGACCCCTAATATCATTGACAACTTTCTGAAAGTCACCTTTCAAGATAAAACAAGATATGCTCATCTGTTTAACCAAAATGACTATAAAATACTTTAAAATATTTAAAAAATAAATAAATTATAATATTATTAAAAATTACATTCTTAATTACTAAATAAAAAATAAAAACCCACTCCCAATCAAATTCCCCATATCTGAATTTAGCATTTTACTTTCTATTTATACATGTTGTCATGAGTCACCAGCTTAAGGCCTAGGACACCCCCACCCCCCCCCCCCCCCCCCCCCCCCAACCCTCCCTCCCTTCCTCTACTCCGGCCTCTTAAAAGGCCTCAAAATTGTGAAAAAACAGATGAAAAGAAATAGAGAATTGTTATATACATAAAAAAAAGTTTAGATAAAATTAAAATTATAAATTAATGTAGTTTTATAAAATTTATAATAATTTATAATATAGCATTAAATTTTATCAATTTATAAATTTACTTTCATGCAAATATTTAAATATCTTCCTTTCTCTAATATTAAGCTCCCTGACTTGACATATGACTTCAGATTTGTAACCATTATAACTAATTAAGTTGATTTTTACACTTCATCTAGCTATCACTCTTTCTAATGCCTAGATTCTTTGGTTTCCATTTTCTTCGTGAAATGTTTTAATTTTCTATTTACATAATATTAATGATTTTATTTGACCATTCTTATAAATTTAGTCTCCCCTTAGATTCTCAAAATCTTAAGCTCTTAGTGTATTTGAGTGTCGATATCGTCGTAATTGTAAGTACGTACTATATGATATTTAAGTAGTTAGGAATATTGTTAACTTCAAAATAAATTTTAAATATTTACATATTTAATAAAATAAAATAAACCGTTTCAATATTCAAATCTAATCCTAATAATTATGATAATTGTACGTGCTGGGAAATAGCTTTGATTGATTCATTTTGTTGCTAGTCCGTGCATGTAAGGGTGGGCCCTATTGTGGTAATATGTCACACGATCCGTTAACTTAACACGAATACGACACGATAATAGCGGGTTAAGATTTAGTCATAAAGGGTTTCGGGTCAAAACGGGTTGACCTGTTATGACACGATTGTGTAACGGGTTGATAGCGGGTCAACCTGTTTTGACCTGCTGTGACACATTATGATACGTTAAGAAAATTAAAATTAAAAGTATACCCTTACATTTAAAAGTAAAATTATTAAAATCTTCATTTCAATATTTTTATTGTTTATATTATAATTCATATTTGTAGTTTGTATTATAATTTTTATAGATATTGTGATTTTAACATTTGTATAAAATTATGTTAAGTTTAATTAAATCAAACGGATTAATTTTAAACATATTCAACACATTTATATAAACAGGTTAAAATGTATCATATTTTGTCGTGTTAATTTATTTTGTAATATTCACTAATGGGTCATAACGGGTTGACCCGGCACGACACATTATGTTAACGGATCGTATTAGAGTTTGAAATTTTGACACGCTAAGCTTAACGAGTCGGATTAGGATAGTATAATATACATGTCTTGACACGACACGAAGACGATCCGTTGACATGATTTGACACCCCTAAATTATACAATTGGGTTGAAACTTACAAGTCATGATTACGCATAAACACTTTTTTTTTCTTTAAATTTGTGACGCATCAACACTAACTATATATTTGTTGGAACAAAACACTACAAATAATGAGGCTATTGGTCGCCGGAAAAAGTCTAAAATCTGTCGGAAATAACTATTACTAACTAAAAATGGCTGCTCAGAAAGTGCCGCTAGTACAGAGCAAATAGTGTAAGAATTCGGCACAAAAAGTTGTACCCATTCCCACAATTTTTCTCGTTAAAATGTTTTTTTTTGGCAATAAATTTTCGCTAGAATTTTTTTTTTTGGCTATTTTTTGTTATTTGCAATTTTAATTGTTTAATTTTATTTAATTTTGTTTCATTTAGTGTTATTGAATCAGCAACAAATATTTAGAGGGAGCAAAATAATTTTTCTTGAAACCAGTTGGACTATCAGATGTTAATCAACTAGGCCCTGTATTATGAAGAATTTAGAAGTGTAGTTTTTTGGTTTTAATCTAAAATCTATGCTGGTCAATATATGCCCAATAGAAGTGTAGAGAGAGTTTCATATATATATATATATATATATATTTCACATGAAAATATTTTGTTCAATTTTGTTTAGCTAATTATAACAAACAAGGAAAAAAATGGGTAAAAAAAAATCCCAAATTCTCATTGTAATTTGGAAACCTGATGTATCTAAAGAATCCGGCATGTTCATGATTTGTCAAAACCAGCAACAACCTTCTTCCTTTTGTAGGTTTCAGTTCTTTCTAGGCTTGCCAATCCTATCCTATCCTCGTACTTACTTTCTAGTGCCTATCATTACCACATGAACAAATTAACATAAGAAATTGAGAATTTCTACACACAGTAGAGTTTGTGTAGTCGATTCCGAGTCGGCTAACGTAGTAATATGTCACGTCAGTCGTTAATTTTAAAAAAATAAAAAATAAATAAAGATGAAAAGTGCGCGGTCTTCTTTTCCCTCCCCGAAATCAAAACACAATCTCACATTTCCTCCCTTCAAAATCGCACATTTTCTCTCATCTTCAACCTCGTTCCAGCCATTCCCCAAAATCGATCCCTCTAGTTCACCTACAAAACTCACATTCAAAAGCTCAAAACGTAGTGTCTTCGTGCTCACAGAAGCTTCGTGGCGTCATCTTCTTCTCGAGTTCGTGTTTAGCTTCATGGCGTGGTCTTCTTCTCGATTTATACTTCGGCACCGAGATCTTCAAGTTGTCAAGTGGATCGATTTGTGCAAGTATTTTCGTGGGTCATCAACTTCGTGTGGGTCATCTCCAAGAGGTCATCTCCAAGATTCGATCTTCGTGGGGGTGTGGGTCATCTTGGGGTTCAAGATCGGATCTTTCTAGTACTTCCCCATTCCTTCGTCTTCGAGCTTAGTCTACTCCACCATCCTTTTGTTTTATCGATGAAAGTCTTCCACCTCCTGCCCTTGTGATTCTCATTTTGGCTTCGGCTCGTGAAAACTCATCTTTAGCTCCTCTAAGAGATTTTCATTTAGCTCTCAAATTACACTTCTTATTTACTGTGCGTTTTTGACTTTTTATTTATTGTGTACTCTGTTTCTTTGATGTGTTTGATGCAAGATCTTACAGACTAACCGTTGTCTTGACTTTCCATTCATTGGTTAATCAATACTTGGGTGGTGAAGGAGTTGAGGAAGTTCAAGAAGCACATGCAAGCTCTTGAGGTGAAAAAATTGTGCTGTTACTTGACTCTTTATTTATTTCACTTAATGGGTATGTACCAGTTTTCTATAGAAAAATGTTAGTTGACTGATTCAGTTTATGGTGTTGCAATAGTTTTTGATTATGAATATATTTCTGTAATAAAATGGTGAATGCCGGGAGTGGATGAATGGTTTCTGTAATAAAATATCCTCCCGAGATTTTGGTCTCTCTGTTGCTATGGTCTTTCTGTTGAGCAAAAATCTGATTGAGGAATTTGGTATTACATTTTGCATATTTCAGCTACTTCCCCCATGAAGTGTTTGTCCTTTTTTAGTCCATGATGCTTTGGCCGGAATAACTGATCCTTTCATGTTATAGATCCAGATCTCCTGCTGTAGGACTTCTTATTAGTTGTTACTTCTCGATCCTTGTTTATTTTCTTACTCCGACCTTTTCTTCGGCCATATACCTTTCGGTGGTCTATTATTGCAGCTCAACTACTGGAAAGGACAAATAATGACATGAAGAACTACTGGAACACTAGACTGAAGAAGTTGCTTAGAAGGTACACAGAGTCCAACATGAATCGGTTTTCATCCATTGGTGCAAAAGATGCTGATCATGAATCGGTCTCCTGACCTTCCTGAGAATACCTCCAAGGAACATATTCAAGAATACCCAAGTTCATAAACTTTAGATGAATAAACATTTTGAGTTGTTATTAGGGTTGTGATGTATCAAGTTATTTTATTTCTCTTATGTAAACTATTTTAATTATGTGAAACTAGTTCATGACATAAAATAGTAAAGAACGAAAAGCTTCGTTGCTTTATCTTTGCTCCTTCAACTTCTTATATACTGCCAGTCTTGTCAATTTATTTGCTTCTAATTGACATTTGTTGCTATTTTCATTTTTGTCTAAATCTAATAAACGGACTATCATATTTGCTGAGTAATATAAAGAATGAAAAGCTTCATTGCTTTAATCACTATCACCACACCCCCAGGACGTGTAAAAAAAATATTTCTATCCTTTTTATGTTATGTATTCTAGAAGTTGGTGAAAATAGGTTCTTATTGCCAAAGAACAAGTTGGGTTGATAAATGATCTTTATTTGTAAAGATAATAGACCATTCAAATTGTGTGGTAGTTTCAATCCGTCTCCTGCAAATAATTGCTCAATAAAGTGGCTATTCCTGCATGTCCACAACATACCCTATTGCAATCACCAAGCATTCGAATTAAATACCAAGAGTCAAAATGGCATTTTCATTACTTAAACTTATATTCCAACTGAAGGATAAGAGTCTCACTTGGAGTTCTCCTTCAAGAAAAAAACAATGGATACAAAATCTGGGACCAACTGCAGCTAAATAAATGTACCTATCTATTTTGATCATACAAAATCAAAGGACTCTCTTAACATTTTATCTTAATGCCAAATGGCACAAATTATAATAAGAAAGACTAATTACTAGTACATGGGAATAATTCCATATCCCACTTCTATTCTAGCCAGTATGGGAATGAAGCTAAATTACAATATACAATTAAACATAAATGCAAGCAATACTCCTGCAATTAAAATAAAAAGTATTTAATGAGAAGTCATATCAAATAGACGATTTCATGACATATATTGAGTCCATATATTAAATCCATAAAGTTCCAAAAAGAAATTGCAGAAATTAAAACTCACCTAATTGAATGGGAAAAAACCCTCTGTTTTTAGGGGCCAAAACAGAGCATGCAGAAGAATGACAGCGCACGCACACACACAACAGCTAGTAACTCAACTAAATTATCACGTGCTTGTTTAATATGAGGAATGGATTAAGAAAAACTTGTCCATCCCTTTCCTTTACATGGCCCCTACTCACTCCCTGCCACCCACCCCCAACCTAACTACCAAATTTCCGACGAACAAAATAATGAGCATGTGCTCTGATTCAACCAAATTCTATTCTCATCCATCTTACAGTGAGCTATAATTTCAAAGTGTATAAAAGACCTATCCTATATGAATGGAACCATAGACCTCAATGGAACCATAGTCCTCAGTACCAAACTCTATTTTCACCTCAAGAGCTTGCACGTGCTTCTTGAACTTCCTCAACTCCTTCACCACCCAAGTATTGCTTAACCAATGGAAAGTCAAGACAACGGTTAGTCAGTAAGATCTCGCATCAAACGCATCAAAGAAACAGAGTAAACAGTAAATAAAAAGTAAAAAACTCACTGTAAATAAGAAGTGTAATTTGAGAGCTAGATGAAAATCTCTTAAGAGGAGCAACATGAGTTTTCACGAGCCAGAGAACCTGTTAGGAGATGGAGCTCAAGCCAAAATGAGAATCACAAGGGCAGGAGGTGGAAGACTTTCATCAATAAAACAAAAGGATGGCGGAGTAGACTAAGCTTGAAGACGAAGGAATGGGGAAGCACTAGAAAGATCCGATCTTGAACCCCACGAAGATGACGCACACCCCCACGAAGATCGAATCTTGGAGATGACCCACACGAAGTTGATGACCCACGAAAATACCTGCACAGATCAATCCACTTGACAACTTGAAGATCTCAGTGCCGAAGCATAAATCGAGAAGAAGACCACGCCATGAGGCTGAACACGAACTCAAGAAGAAGATGACGCCACGAAGTTTCTATGAGCATGAAGACTCGTTGTTTTGAGCTTCTGAATGTGAGTTTTGAAGGTGAACTAGAGAGACCGATTTTGGGGAATGGCTGGAAAGAGGTTGAAGATGAGAGAAAATGTGCGATTTTGAAGAAAGGAAATGTGAGATTGTATTTTGATTTCGGGGAGGGAAAAGAAGACCGCGCACTTTTCATCTTTTTTTTTTTTATCAAATTAACGACTGACGTGGCGTATTGCCACGTCAGCCGACTCCGAATCGACTACACAAACTTGACTCTGTATAGAATTTCTCTAAGAAATTAAATTTAATTAAAAAGTGAAAAGATACAACCAAAGTAAAGATACAACAAGTGTATCACTAACACAGAAAAATCAGCTATTGTAGCTCCTTGAGTCAACAAATGAGAATAATCACATAAATATTAAAACTATAAACTAAATACTGAAACCAAATTCCAACAAATAAGAAATTGAAACACCAACAAGAAATGACTCACAAGAGAAAAAAAAAAACACCTAGGAAATACAATGAAATCTAGGATTGTGAAAGTTCCATTGGTATGCCATACTTCAAAAATAATTAATGTGAGCCCAAGTTAGATACTTGATCATATTTTAGCTCTTAAAATGAGATTAAAAAAAAAGGACCATCCATCTAGTTGATCATCTCTAATATAAAATTATCAGTGATAAAAGATCAATATTAGAACATACATTTTGGCATTTTAAACCACGACTGTGAAGTTACAAAGGGAGAAGTTCGGTTGAAAATGCTAGTGAACACAAGATGATAGAGATTTCAGAGAACCCAAAGATAGTGATCTCTGCAAACTTTATCCATATAGTCCTACTTCTCCTGTTGTATTAACTCCCTAACAGGTCAATAAGCTGCAGTTATGCACAAATTCTGTATCTAGCACCACATTTTCATGAGTTTATAGTAGCCATCTAAGGTATAGTTTATTAATATTAAGAAAACAAGCATTTAGATCGCTACCACTATATCCTTCTGTCATGCTTGCAAGCTCTATAAAGTCTAGATTTTCAACTTTTTCTTTTGCAAATAGAGTCCTCAAGATCATTTCCCTGCTCTCAATGGATGGAAGACCAACCATAATTCTGCTCAACATGGAAAGCCATAATTAGCAAACGTGAAATTCATATGGAAAAGAAATACTTCCTCAATTACGATGTAATGCTTCAGAAAATACATCTGATTTCAAATGTTATACAACCAGATATATAATTTATGCAAATGAACATGAAACTCATTCAGATATATAATGCCAAAGATCACAATCACAACCACACTCACATTATCCTATATGACTGCGATGTGGTCAATTTGTTAGCTTAAAATTCTTTAATCTTATCCTAGGTTTAACCAAGCACTATTTTCATATAGAGACCAGATATAATCAAATCTGAAAATGTAATCCCATTAAAAATCAAATTAAACTAGATCTTCATAGAAGTCTAAACACCACCAACCACTTACAATGGTCTTTTTTTATGTCTTTAAATATGAATTAGTTTTGAACCAGTTTGCATTCAACTAGTATCAAAATAGCACCCAAAAAATGATAAATGTGGCTTAGGTTCTGTTTCTTTTGCTGGTGCATATGTTTTGTTACTTTAACTATGAAAAAAGGTGGTCATACTCACATTAAAATAGTACACTGAGAATGTAGACATCAACAATAAATATATGATGACATCATGATAAAGGAGAAGTGAGAACATGGTTGAATACCTGCTGACTTAAAGGTGCCACTGGAGTAACACCCTACAAAAATAAAAATAACACAACAATGTCAGAAATTAATCCGAGCAAAGAGTTGTGCACAAAATATCGCCATAAATTCTGAGAGATGTTTCAAACTTTTGGAAATAAAAATTCATGCTATATGTGCTACAAACTAATCAGGCAGGGAAATCAAAACATATGAAAGCCAGAGCCAAAACACACCCCACGTTATTAGAGCAATGATAGAATAAACACATAAAAAATTTATTAATAAATTCATAATCTAGATTAATTTATTAATAAAAAATTTAGGCCAATATTTGAACAAATTATAATTGTAAGTGCCAACATAAATGCGAATAAGCATTATATTGCTTCCATCCAAACAGAACACAATTGAAAGGCATGGCAGCACTAGGAAAATTAGTCATACAACTTTTATGAACAAAAATGGGAAACAAAATTATTCTTATGACTTCAATAAATAAACAAATATTGAAACTAGCAATTAGCAGAGTCCACATTTTCTATATCAAATACTATGTGAGTTCATTTCCAACCAAGACACAAGTGAAATAGTGAGAATTCAGACAAAGACGGCAACAAAATCAGTGAAAAGTAGTAGTGTATGATTCACATAGTCCAAGTAACCCCGATGTGCTTTCTCAATTATATCCTGAGTGTCCACAACTGTGAAGCCTACAAACACCAGTAGCCCAAAATACAGCTGCAAAAGTAATCAAGAAAACAGAGTAAGGTTAGGCTTGGATGTTGAGAATGTTTAAGAGTGTTTGTGAATAGTAATAAAAAGTAGGTAAAAAGTAATAATAAAATATTGAATAGTAATGAAAAAATAATGAATAATAATAAAAGTTGGTAAGAAGTAATAATAAAGTAATGAATAGTAGTAGAAAGTGTTTGAGAAGATTTGAGAATTATTTGTTGTCAAACCTAGCCTAAGAAAAACAGATAGTAGCCACCTATTCAAATCGCCAAAACAAAAGATAGCAGTATCACATAACTATTCCCATGTCTCCTATCCACAGTTTGGTTGTTGATAAAACAAGAGAATAGGAAACAAAAATTGAAGATTCCACCTAAAGCAGCCAAAGCCTCTATATAATCTATTTCAAACAAAATACCAATTTTAAAATGAAAAATCTAAATAGTCAAGGAAATCATGTCCTGGGGTAACAATGCATCTCTTTTTTTTTTTTTTTTTTCGAACGATTATAATTAGTTTCCAACTTGAGATAAGAACAATGACAAAGGGAGTTCAAACATTACCTAGTTCAGAATGCGCAAGATAGATATGTAGAGCATTCCCTCCTCTTTTAAAATGTTGAATCAAGATGAAGTTTCTTACACGTTCTTTAGGTTTTATCAGAACTTTCTTCAAGTTTCTAAGCAACCATAGAGAGATAACCAACTAATCCCAGACGCACCTAGAAATTAGAAAGAATATCAATCACGTAGAATTGAAAAAACCATATCTAATCGTGAAATTAATTATAAATCTCTTTCAAATAACTAACTAAAAAGTAAAATTATAGGTCGGTCAGGAAAGTAGACCACCAAATATGAAGTTCCATACACATACCTCTTAGCCAAGTTTGAAAACGAACGTTTCCCAAACATTCTCAAATATTTTCTACTACTATTCACTATTTTATTATTATTTTTTACCTACTTTTATTACTATTCATTACTTTTTCATTATTATTCAATATTTTATTATTACTTTTTACTTACGTTTTACTACTATTCACAAACACTCTTAAACATTCTCAACATCTAAACGCAACCTTAATATCAGTCACTCACCTGAAATCTATGTTACCAATAGATTTATGACCACTACTATCGCACACCTCCTAAATTGATTAAATAAATCTCAAGTTCCAGAAAAGCCATTAGGAAAATCCACGGAGAAAGAGCGAGAGAGAGAAGCGAGATTTATAGAGACAGATCTCGATGGAGCCTAAATATTTGAAAGACAAACTCATCGGCGTCGACTATAAGACAGCAGCACTGCAATAATTGGAAACCTCCGTACAGAACTACAGAGAGAGGGGGGAGGAATAAGGGGAAAATGAAACGAAAATAAGCGCGAGGATAAACCTAAACCCACAAAATAACAATCCAAAACTTCAATACAAAAAAACAAAATATATGTACGAAAATAAAATCTAATATAGCGATGTGTATAAAGAAAAAGATGTTACGGCAACAAATATGCCCCATAACAACTCCTATTTCAAGCAAAACTTTTTGTGGTGATCTAAACTTGCCGTAAATAGTACACAAATCTGGCTATTCTACTTAATAGCAGCAAAACAAATGACGAAATTCATAAAATACACTATTAGTAGCAATAATCACGTCGTTGGAAATAAAAATAGTCATATTTACCCATTTTTCTTGTAGTGAAAAACACTGACTATATAGGATGATCTAGATAGATCATGACAATCAATTAATTAACTAAAATACTCACAAATACTAGGTAATCAAATTCACTACAAGATATATCGTATTTTGCCAAGAAGGGTTGTGGTGGCAAAAACCACCTCTGACGTGGGAATTAGTATTTAGCCACAAATTCTATGCATAGCAGCTTCATGGCATAAAAGTTACCGCAAATACTATCATTTGCCACGCCAATACAAAACCGTGGTTAATAACTACTTATTGTGACACCACTTTCTGTGGCCAATTTAAAACTTGTTTGTGGCTAAAATGTTTTGATATACTTCTTGTATTGTGGCAATGTATAGGTAGTCACGAGATGAAGTTGTGAATAATAATTTTGCCCACCAAAGGATTTCCTGGCAAGATGTTACTTGCCACCAACTATCTTGCCCCAAAATGCACTAGCAGATTTAATACCACCACCCCAAATCGTGGTTAATACTTTATTCCCATGTAGAATTCGGTCGGAACAAATTGTTTACCAAGAATTCATGTAGAGATGCCCACAAAATCACGTTGAAGTAAATACATATTGACCACGATTGATGATTGGTGGCTAGCCACATTTGCCACCCAATCAGCCTAGTGATCAGGAATAAGTATTTTGCAAGCATTTGATGATTCATGCCTACAAGTCATTTTTCAATAGTTTTTCTTCTCTTTTAGTACAGTGCTTTGCGTGTACATGACCCAAAACCTGGTATGATTCGATTTCAAACCAAAATCACCCATTGCAAATTCATGTAGAAATTATATATTAAATATACTGTCAAATAATACTAGATAAACACATTTCCTTGTAGAATAATGGAGATATGAAAATGGTAGTAATTAACATTCCAAGTCCTCCCAAAACGTCGATACATACATATATATATATATAGCAGGTTGTTGAGACTACATTACATTAATCACATATCACCTAAATACAACAAGTATCCAGAGTTGAAGACAACCTAAATCTGATGAAAGGGTCGATGATATAGGAATAGGATGGTATCTGCACATGCCATCTTCTTGATGAATCATTTCAGTTACAACAAAAGAGATAGGTAGATACAGGTGTAGCGTTGAAATTATTGCTTATATTGTAACACCCCCTTCCCGTAGGTAAAGGAATGTCACTTATATTTTCTAAAACTGTTGATCTGGCACAAGATTTTTGGTTTTAATAGCAAAATAAATAGCATTTATTCCAAAAGAAGTTATAATAAAAAGTCTTTTACAAACCTTAACTAAAAGTAACTTGTGTCGTAAAGACACTTATTTTCTAGAAAAACTAAAAACTGAACTGAAATAAACGAAAGCAAACTTATGTCATAAAGACACATATTTTTAATAAGACTTAAAATTTTAAATAGCTGCTCAATTTACTCTTGGTCTGTCTGCTCGCACTGGTCATCTTCCTCACCTGAGTGCTTTTAAAAATAGGAAATATATTAAAATGAGTCGAAGACTCAATAATGAATCCACCACAACGTAAGATAATACTATGAGAAATTTTCATAAAACTTATGCTGAAATTTGAAACATGATTGTGTCTGCTAATGTCCATGCTATGCATAACTGAACTGTCTGATTTAATTAACTTAAACTGACTAGTCTGAAGTAACTGATTGATCTAGATTAACTAATTGATGTGACTAAAATTACTAACTGATCTAACTGAACTAATTTAACTGAACTGGATTAAGTAAACTGATTTAGCTGAATTGAGTTAACTGAACTGATTTAGCTGAACTGAGTTAACTGAACTGATTGACCAACACACTTAACCCTATGTGCAAGGTCGTGCACCGGCCCCACATCCCGTTGTAGCACGGGAAGTCGCTGATAGTACTCTAGCATACTATGGTGGACCACGCTTAGGTCCGTGGCTTGCACATCCACCTTAATCTAATATGCATTAGTACCATGCATCTAAAATGACTATCTGAAATAACTAATTTACTGAACTGGTTTAATTGGATAATTAATTAATTATTTTCTGATCTGACTTAATCTTACACTTGATCTTAACTCAACTTATGTGACTTATGTGACTTATGTAACATGATATGCATAATACATACTATCATAAATAACTATAATTCGTTGAGTCTAAACATAATGTTTATGACATAATTGTATGCTGTGCTGAATGACATACTTGCATGACGTGAGGTATTTGAAAAAAAACTATCAAAGAACTGGCTTTACTAATAATATAACTATTGTGAGAATCTTAGTTTTGTGATCAAATTCACTTACCTCGATGCGTTGCTTCCTGAAACTCATTTCCTAACTCGTCACCTAAACTAATTACAAACCGTTACTAACCTCTAGCAAGAAGGGTCGTACTATTCTATTAAATGAAAATACATCCTCTATAATAGTACATATTATGTTTCGAATATCATATTAAATAAACATGCTACAATGTGCTTTTGATAATAATACACTAGTAGACAATGCATTATTAATTAACAATAGTTGCTAAAATTAGTTCGTACAGTAACTAATAATACATGATATTAAAAGAATTATTTATAAACTAATATTATATCTTGATAATAATTTAAACATCATATATAAGGAGAAAATTTTAAAATCTTTTAACTTATTCAAAAGATTACTCATAATAGAAAAAATTTTAATCAAGGCTTATTTCATATTCTTTTCATATTCTATATAAAAGTAATTAAATAATCTTACTAAAATCTGATTACTTAGACAACTGAATAACAGTAAAATAGTAGACTTCAAGTGTATATTAAAACCATCAAGTTTCTGAAATAACCATGTTAAGCCCATGATTAAAAACAAATAAACAATTTAGGCCTAAATAATCAGATGGGCCGCAAGGCTTGAGGCCCAGGTCCAAACAATTTGAGGAGCTTTGACCGGCGAAACAAGGCTCATAGATGCCCCAAATATCACACGGTCGAAACAGAGGCTTGGGTACAGATAAATGAGGGCTTAATGGAAAGACTGAGAGTTGAGCAAACAAATAAAGTAATAAAACAAGGGTCTAGTCAAACGACAACGTGAAGCAGAGGAAACGAATATCCAAGGGGAGGAGCAGCAGTAGTGCTTACCGAAGGAAGAAAGCTTGCGGTGCGGTGGCTCTGGGTGACCAACCGAGGCTCACGACGAGACTAATGCTCAGGTAAGGAGGCGCGATTGAAGAATTTAAATGGGTTTTAGTGAAACAGAACAACTGGAAACCGAACAGAGAGAGGGAGGGGTGTCTAGCTAGGAACTCAGTGGAAGGGGTGCGAAATGGTGGCTTCCGCCTGGTCGGCAGGTTCTATGGCAGCTGGGAGTGGTTCGGCGCCGCTAAGAGGTCAGCAATGGCTGGAAGGTGGGGGCTCTACCTTGCCGAGAACAGAGTACCTCTTTAATGCTTTCCGTATGTTTTTAAACTAGTGTCTCAGTGGAAATGGAATAGGTTATGTGAAGATTTTGGATATCAGATTTCGAATTTTGGTTAGATTTGTTTTGAGATTTTGAATTTTAAAGTTTGAAATTCTGCTTCTATATTCGACTACTAGGACGAAATTATAGGAGCCTATTTTGTGTAGGAGAACGATTAGAATCCGAGAGGGGTTCTGATTTAATGAGGATACGCAAATGTTGGGGATTTGAATTAAGATTTGGTTTAAACATTATCTGACCAATGAAATCGAGATTGGGTTCGGTGTAGGGGTGTTTATCAAATTTGAAATTTTGAAAGGGAATAAAAGCGTTTGAAAATTCTGGAAAGGCACTACGAATTTTGTAAATTGATCAGTTACAAATTCTAAAGAAATATAATCTACCATCTCAAACATATTGGAAAACCACTACTAGTAACGAAGATGAAATACTATATTGACAATTGTAAAATAATTTACAAGAATAGATAAATAAATAAATAAATAAGAGAATAAATATTTATAAGAGAATATAAATAAATTCCGAATTTAGGGTCGGAATGTTACATATATCTCTTTAGCATCAGGTAGCTAGGCAAACAATCATGAATAATTTTGGCAAGAACATGATCTGCATCACAATATGTGTCCCCCAAATCATTGCAGCTGTGTTCATCCAATAGTTTAACAACACAATGAAAGACCTCACCTGAACAAGACTGCCATTATATGCTTTGCCAATAATTCTTATCATTAATGTAGTACATATATAGCAGTAGCTCGCCCAACAGGATGCAATCAAACCAAGTCTTAAATCACCTAAATTCCTCCCATGCTGTGCTGTGTCATATATTTGATGAGAATGTCAACATAACAATTTCACCTTAGATCAATCTACATTGTTTTGTGGACCATATCCCCAACACATGTGATCCACTCAATGATGGGGAACTATCTAGAAATGTTTAATTTAGGCTGGGTAATATTATGTCTAGTCACAGGATGATACATGACTATTGATAGCTATTCCAATAGTTGCCTTCATGCCTTATAGTTATTAATTTACGACAATTCAACAACTATAGGTGAGTAAACATTTATATGTCATACAAATTAATGAACATTGGCAAGAGTTCTCTACAAGCATATTCACATAATAAACAAGTCCCAAAAAACAATTATATTTGCAGCACCAACACAATTTTGCATATATATTATATAGACTGGCAAATCTCGCAAACACATTCCTATTATTTTCCCAATTTAGTGCTCACAAACAAACACAAAAACAAACATCTAACATCATTTATTTACATGATATCATAAACACATTTATACCACCAGCATTAATATACCATAAAACTCAGCATCTCAAATATATATATATGTATATATATACACGTTTATATAGATAATTCTGTATTTAAGGTGCAGGGAATAGGTTGGCAACTTACCACAGAATGTAGGGCTACAGTTTGTCTCAGTTCACACATGTCTAGTCCTTGAGAAGTCTGTGAGTTATCATGTAGGGTTCCAGATGCCTTTATTTCTGTCAGTTAGATTCCTTGCTTTGTAAGTAACTCCCCACTTGCCAAACTGCTAAATTCCTGCAACAGCCATCACTCATGTTATTCAGGAACTTGTTCTCCAGCTTTTTAACATTAATAAGTGCTACAACACCTTGCTAAGTCTTTGTGTATAGTTGAATATAGAATGGGAAGGCAATTAGCTTTACTTGCAGTAACTTCAGCCCTAACGCTTGACAAGATCTATCGTTCAAGTTAACAAGTTATATATCCCTAACAAAAATTTATCCACATCCCCAATCACCTGCATCGATATGCATCCCTAACATCCGATCACACCCCGTTGTGCACAACGAAAGCACCTTTATATCACACCATGCAAAAATACTACTCAGGGAATAGACTGACACAAAGCCTCAAAATGTCTCCCTGCTCAAAAAACCATTCTAGCTTGAAGATCACTAGACCTCCCTAGGAGTCTCCTCTTGAGACTCCTTACTCCACACCACCCGAGATGATAACACGTTCAGTTGTTTATCATGCACAGAAAATCCTTATCAAAGCACTTGAGATTCCATGAATTGTTTAACGCCAACAGTGTACTTGTTGGACTGCAATCTATCTTCGATACACATCCAAACCTTATCCATCTGACATACAAGAAAGATATATCATGGCGAAGAAGGTTTTTAGTACAGTGTTTTGAAGGAAGTAAGTGAAAATATATTAAGTTAAATCATGAATGTTAAATTCTGGGTAGGATAGAATGGAGACTAAAATAGCCATTACAATTTGCTAAGTCTGCATGTGATTTTAAGAAGTCCGTACTTGCATGGTCACGAACGGGAAGGTATGGCTTCGTAGCAGAAATGGAATGAGCAAAAAATAGAATGAAATAAAAATAATGACCATTTTATATTATAGTTTAAGGGCAGGGGTAGGTGGGTTCGCAAAAGTTCTCAGAAGCAAAGTAAAGACATGAAAAGAATGGGGGCTACAACATTACTTATCCAAAAAAGAAAAGAATGGGGGCTACAACAATAAATTTCAATATAGACTATATAGCAATAGGCCAAACTTTGTACAACCAGCATTAACATAAGTCAATGGTACCTTTTGACAATATTTTAGAAACTATATATGTATCCCACCATTATAATTGAGATGTGAGTGTCACTGTGAGATAACCCAAATAGAGAGCACATTCTTACAATGCATTGCATTGCCGTTGACTGTAAGCACCTGATTGGGTAAGTGGCGATACAATTGACTAAACATATAGTAGGCAATCAGGGAGAGTGAATTGCACCACTACTCCAAGTTAAGGACAAAAAAAAAAAAAAAAAACCTAACAAAAACACACGTAGTCAATAAAAAATCAACGCTCTGCATGAGTATATGCACTCCAATGTTGTTAATAACCACATGATAACTATAGGCATTTGTCTCAGCAGTGCAGTAATTTGAATGATTAAACCACTATATAATCAAGTGCTAAACAAGATTCAGAAATTCAACTGATGATAAAATAGTCAGAAGTATATGCAATATATGGTATAGGCATTTTCAATAACAACATGCAGTATCTAGCTTTAGTGATTGTTGAGACTGTATTTCAATGATGAGTCTGGCCACAAGTCACAGAATTTGCATCCACCTTTGTAGTAGGACCAAACAAAAATGAAAATATATGCATATTCATGGTAAGACCAGATAGATATGGATCTGTTTTAAACTACCATTGTCACAAGTACCATTGTTTGGCATATGGTAGAACAAGAAGGGCTGTTTTCTCATGTTTAACTAAGCCAGACATGCGTAGGGGTGAGCACACTTTTTGGTAACGCAAAGAGTGGCCCGATGTGCACATTGTGAGTTAAAGTGAAGCTCAAAGAAAGAGTCACAAACAAACTTTTACTTTTACATGAGAACAAAAACCAAGCACCCAACTAATTGTAACCTAAAGGACCATAAAGAAATTATGTAAAGTAGTGATCAAAGTTTTCCAACATAAGAGATGTAAGAACTTTAAGATAGAAAATACTATGTTGGTTGAGACTATAGGCAGATACATTTATATGTTATGAAGGATAAATCGGCATATTTTGTTTAACAGGTGATCGTTCCCTTTGGGGCTTATAAGAACAATTCATATATCAGAATAAAAAACCTTCATAAATTGTTAGTGTGAATTATGTGATATACATACCACATAAGAGAGTAATAAAAATGGCGTATTAATAACTATTTAAAGGCATAAAAAACGTACATATTTTTTACGAATGTAAAAATCGACTGGTTATTAATAAGCAAGCAAACAATCTTACCCAATTTCATGAAAAGCGGAGGTAAATGCCATCTTAAGGTTCACCTCACCGCCACAGTCACATTACATGCCAATTCCATGCGATGCACCCCTTACAAGACCAATATTAATAATCAAGTATTATTGGTCGAAATGAAACAGAAGTTGAGGTAAAATGTTGATCAGGCAGGTACATACAAGGAAAAATGTTTACGGCTAACAAAATTTTTAATCCACTTACCTTATGTGTAGTTCCCATACTAAGCTCATTCTACATATATTTGTTCGTAAAGTTCAATACGAAATACACAATAACTCAGTGCAATATTCTTCCTCCTCTTGGTACTTAACAACAACTACAAGGACGGCAACCAAATAACCTCCCGAACTCCCATAACAGCAAAGGTTGAAAGTTGAAAATGTTACAATAAAATAAAAATAAAAATTAATGTCTGGGCAGTTGAAATGACGAATCTGAAGGTGATCATACATCTAATAGCAGGATTTACACAAAGATTAAAAACAAAAATAGCACAAATTCGTGGTTAATAACATCTCAATGAATGAAAGAATAGAAGTATGTATTTATATTATTTGCATCAACACACCAACTAATGTGATGAAAACAGCGAGGGCGATCAACGCAAGAAGATCTACCTTTTCTATTATGCGAAATAAAGTTCGACAGCGTATAACCTGGCTGTTATATTGAACGGTGGCAGAGGAAATGGAAGGAATAGCTGGCTGGCAACTGGCGGCAAGCAGCGGCAATAATAGACCTAGAGGGACGGTGAGTGGACAGCTAAGGCCGACGACCCTAGGTGCGAGCACTTTCCTCTGGCGAGGGGATAGATTGACACGCGAATGGGGCCTAGTTACCTTAGAAAGTTCAAGATGCGGGATTTTTGTGGAGAAAGGGCACAAAACGACGGTCTAAAAGGCGTTTTGTGGGAATTAGTTGTTGCAACGAGAGCAGCTCGTCCTAATATCAAAATTTTACAACCGACAGGCCATCGTTGCGCGAAATTTCGCAATTTACCACAATACTTATTGCAACGCAGAATTTTGTCTCAACAAGTCTTTGTCCCCACTAGGGGTGATCAGAAAACCAGAATTCCGGCCCGACACGATATTCCAACCTGACCCAATACCGATATCCCAACCCGTTTTGGCTAATCGAGTATTTGGGCATTACCTGATACCCATTTAAAAGCTCTTTGCTCACATTTATATGATTTTGTCGTCTCGTCTTCTTCATCGGTTCATCTTCCATTCTTCATCCGTTCTTCTTCTTCTTCTTCTTTTTCTTCTCTTCTTCTTCTTCATCCATTCTTCATTTATATGATTTCGTCGCTTCGTCTTCTTCATCCGTTCTTCTTCTTCTTCTATTCTTCATCTTCATCCGTTCTTCATCTGATGTTTCTTCTTCTTCTTCTTCTCTCTCTCTCTCTCCCTCTCTCTCTCTCTCTCTCTTCGACCAAGCGCTGACTAACCCAATATCTTGCCAGCCTGTCCTCGCGAAGAACTCCACACCGAGAATGGCTTTGAGGTTGAATCTGTAGTCGTATCATCAAAGACAAGGTGATTTTTACTGTTTGTATTCAAAGCTCTCGACGAGCTTCAGCTGGATCTCCATCATTTTGCTGGTGGTGGCCAAGCCAAAGCCATGGCCCACAACGGTGGAAACTAGAAGCTCGTTGAGAGCTTCTAAGACAGATATGAATCCTATTTGCAGATCTAGAGTTTTTTTGCTTTGAATTTTCGTTGTGAATCTTGTATTGGAATTTTTTTTTTTTGATCTGTTGCGAATCTTGTGTTGTGAGTGATTGTCGAATTGGGTTAGAAATCTCACCCAAAAATGAAGAAGAATAAAAAGAGGAGGAAGAAGAAGAAACAGGTAATTGACTTATCGGGTATGGGGTAAATCGAAATTGGTGATTTATCGAGTCGGGTAGGAAATGGTGATGTCGGGTCAGGTCGGGTCGGGTCGGGTGAACAGCCCTAATCCCCACAGTATATAGTCTTGGGCAAAACTTTGGCATCTAACCTCTAGTGGTCAATTATATATAATGGCCAATTAGTCATGGATCAAACCTCTAGGAATTAGTCATTCGGAAGCTAATATTAATGGGAGGTTTTATTGTATTTAGGTTAGGTTTGGAAATAAACAAAATTAAATATTTTTAAATATTTATTATTATTATTTATTATTTTATTATTACTTTTCACTTATTTTTATTACTATTTAATATTTTATTATTATTTTTTATCTAATTTTTACTATTATTCTGAAATATTCTCAAATATTCTTAACATCTAAAAGCAACCTTAATCTTAAGAAACATGAAAGGTCTTGATGGGAGGGTTAAACAATAAAAAATGAAGAGATAAACACATTAGACATGCTAACGTCTCCATGTAATGAATCATGATATATAGAAATGGCAGCGACCGATATGAGAAATTAAATTTCGGAGATCAGACAGTGGCAATCATCCAATAGGTAGTTGGGGGATTTGACTAGTCTAGTCCTCTCTCCCAAGTCAACGTTTCTTTCGGTGTATATATATATATATATATACACTACATATAGTTATCTGCATATCGGAAATTCTCGCCTAGAGATTTTTTGCAGAGAGCAGGAGAAGCAATTTCCAGCCGGCGATTTACCCCGAATTAATAAGCCAGTAAGTCCATTTCTCTTCGCTTGTTAAAAAGCATTACGACAGCAAGACCATATTTATTTATTTATTTAGTTTTAAAAAAAAAAAACCATATTTAATTCGCCGGTCTTCTTTTCTGCTTTCTTTTGTGATTTTCTTCATCTAACATACTAAACCATTTAGCCAGTCTTTTCTGTTCTGCAAAGCCTAATGAAAGAAAACAATAGTTTACGTTGCTTATCATCTCTACTTTTAATATTCACTTTAAATGGTTCTATTCATCTTCTAAGGTGCTAAATTAGCTGAACTATCTGGGAACTCCACGGTACAAGTACCATTCAGAAAACTTATAACATCAATCGGTATATGCATGGATTTTACAGTTAGGATAGTTATTTTTGACATCACCGTTTCAATAGTTACTGGATCTTAATAATTTATTATTATTTTAGTATTGTTCTGACTTTTGAGTGTGTGAGTAGATCTTTTTATTAAAAAAAGAAAATAGCAACTAAGATTTAAGAGCTTCACAAAGAATTGAAACATTGTTGGGATTGGTGAAAGCTCAAAAATAATATAGAGACCAACAACTTAGCGTGGTTTGGCCAAAATTGGCTACGTCCACACAGAGAAAGAACTTTACTAATAAATAGTGGATTACAGAGAAAATTTCTAGAAGAGGAGGATCACACATCACTCGACTCAACTCTTACTTCTCTCAAAGCTCACCTAGCTCTCTTTTTCTCTCTTTTACAGCACACCCACGCCCTCATGGGTGCAGCGAGTTCTGCATCTACTTTTGCACATTTTTGCTGCACTTCTTGCAGCCTACACCACGCCCATGGGTGCAGCAAGTTCTGCACCCATTGTGCAGCTCTTTGCTGCACTTCTTGCAGCTCACACCACGCTCCACTTTAGCCCATTTTCTCTCCACAATATTACATATATTTATAAAGAAAATAAATAGGTGTGAACTCAATCAAATGACGGTGAAAATTCCGGCGATGTGCTTCCATTTCCTTTAGTCGGTGCCTATCTTCAAGTCCAGCAATTTTTGCTGACTTCCTACACAGCCGACATATCTTGGTTAGTTTTATTGGTGTTGACTTTTTCAACAATCTCCCCCTCAACACCAAACGAAGGATGTCCTGACATCTTTTGATTCAAGATATCTAATTCAGCTATGTCTCCACATATCTCTTGTGAGACTACCTTCGTTAGCATGTCACTGGATTTTCTTTCGTTTGGATCTTCACAAGTTTTAACAGCTACTGATCCATTACCTCGCGTATCCAATGATAGCGAACCACATTGGGACTCAAGTTAAGAACTCTGATTATCACAATGCACTTTGTACTTCCTAGCTGATTCCCGTCTCTTGGAGAAACTGCTTTAATCACAACATCTTTCCTGTTGTGAATAAAGCTACATATGCTTGCAGTCTGGACTGTCATACTACAGCTCCCCTGCAAATGTGTAAATGAATCTTGATGTAAATCTTCCATCAAGATCACCAGTCGCACCGACTTTAACCTTGCAAGGCTAGGTCAGCTCCCTCGTAGTACAAAGTTGAGAATCCAATTTACTGCTCTCGAATATTCCTTCCCTGAATTTGAAGAACACTACTCACAGCTCCTATAGTGTGAGTGATGTCAGGTCACGTACACACCACAATGTACATAGAATTTCCTACTATTGAATAGTAGGAACTGCAGCAATCTCTTAAACCTTATCTAGCTCCCTCTCATCTGTAAGAAAAAAATAATCTGATTCCGGATATCTTTGAGACGGAATCAACAATCGTCCTCTAGACGATCTGTCTTATTGAAGCTCATTAACTGGAGGATCACTTGCCAACTATGCAAGTTCCGATCGTGAAGGAAACTAATCCCCCTGCTCAATGCTCGTTCCTCCACTGTCAGCTTTTTTTTATTTTTTTGGGAGTCTTCCTGCTTATCTTCAGTGTTTGAGGCAGACTGCAGTGGTAAGGGATTAGTGACTGCTTCGTGAACACTCGCAGTTCCTTCTGTACTGTTGCCACACAATTGTGTTGAACCCAAGCTTTCAAGTCTCGTATCTACGGATAGATTTTGATGATAACAAATAAATTCAAAACTAAAACTCAAGTTGTCTACGTATGAAGGGAGCTAAGTACATCAAGAAATCAAGCATGAGTAAGAAGAACAACAAGTCTACAAATGAAACTCATAGAATAATTTTGTACATCTCTTAAAGTTTGAAATTGGATTGAGGTTCAAAATTAGTCTTCTCTTACAAAGCATCAAATTTCCTATTTTACATGTGCATGACATATGCATGACGTCATTAAAAATTTTAATTTCAAAAATTATATTTTACATGTGCATGACGTCATTAAAAGTTTAATTTTGAAAATTATATTTTACATGTGCATGACATATGTAATGACTTCATCAAAATATATGACATATGCAATGATTTCATCAAAATGCATGACATATGCAATGATTTCAACAAAATACATGACATATACAATGATTTTATCGAAATGTATGGCATATGCAATGACTTCATCAAAATTTAAATCTTGAATTTGGAAGATAATTGAGTGTGACTCATTTGCTTATAAATAGCTCACTTGAGTTTTGCAAAAATCACAACAACAAGAGCCTTTGCATCATTCTTTCAAAATCTTCATTCTCTCTTCTCTAAGTTTTATGCATTAATCCTAACTCATTTTGAGAGATATATAGGTTGCGTTGTATTATTCTATTTCATTCATTAAGGAGTGTATTTTGATAACCTACCCACTGTCAGCTCTTGTATCAGTAAGAGTGTGCGTATAACCCTTGTATGTGCAGAAAGTGTTCTATATAGAGAATAATTAAATCACTAAATGTGAGGTGATTACAAGTGTAGAGGGTGTTCTACACGATTTCTTTGTAGTAGGTGTTGCTCAAAGGTGTAATAAGTTTCTATCTCTACCTAAAGGAGATTGAATAGTAAATTTGGGATCCTCAAGGGGTAGCTTGAGGCGAGGGCGTAGCCAGTAGGGCTGAATCTTGTTAAAATACTGAGTTTGTTTCTTCCTGCCCTTACTCTTTATATTTTCTGCTGCTTCGTATTTTGTCTGTATCTTATATTGTGTATCTAATTTATAAGTATTAATTTTATAATATAACTCAATTCACCTCTTCCTATGTTAGTCATCTAGACAACAAATTGACATTCATGGAACACGTTGTCCCTGCTTCTGAAGAACCTTCTTTGCTTCAGGATCTCATAACCTGTATCCAAATTCCTCATCTCCATAGCCTATAGAGTGGATTTGACACCGAGCTTATGTCTTTTTCTCTATGGATATACGTGCAAACGCTTTGCACTTAAATACTCTCTTATTAGAGTACGTTATCTTACAGTCTTGCCACACCATCTCTGGTACTTCAAATTGTAGCGAAACCGATGGGGTTCTTGTTAATCAAGTAACAGGCTGCTCGTAATGCTTCACGTCAAAATGGCATAGACAACTTAGCCAATCTCATCTTGCATCTGGTTATTTCCACAATGGTCCAGTTCATTTGCTCGGTCACACCATTGTGTTGTTGGGTGTAGAGGACGACTTTCCTCCATTTTCTGTCCCGAGGTATTTCAGCCTCTTGTCTGTTTCTCTTTCTACCATGGTGTAGAAGCTGATCAACGACTTGATTCTTCATCTTCAAGAGAAACACCTACACCTTACGTGAAGCATCATCAACAAAGTAACAACATATCTGTTACTACCCAATTCTTCAACTTTGAAGGACCGCAAACATCAGAGTATACTAGACTCAACAACTATGATATTTTTTTTAGTAGACGTCTGGAACAAAATTCTATGTTGTTTCCCACACAAACTGAATTTACAAGGGTTAAGTGTGATACACACTTTCTTTGCCAACATAAACAACTCTTTCTCTCCCATGTGGCTAAATCTCTGGTGCGACAAATTTGGGATGCCTCATCTTCAGCTGCATTGAGGCTAGACACATATTTTTACACTAGATTTGTACACAGGGCCTCGAATATGTCTACAAGAAATAACCATTGCTCCTTTCTTTAGCTTCTAGGTACCGTTGCTGAAAATACTCTTCTAACCTTGCTGATCAAGGGTTCTCCCAGATATCAAGTTGAGCTGGAGATTGGGTATGTGTCGGACATCCTGGTACCACCAATGTTGATCTTTATCCTGACACGTCCTATACCCATGATCTTTGAGAAACTTCAATTTCACATCCTGACTGTGCTACAGTCACCAGATCCGTAACTTGTGAAGAAATCTTTACAATAAGTGGCGTAATACCAGGCTATCACCCATTATGACTCCTGACTTGCACCATGTAGGCAAGATTCTTCCCTGGTGGAAGGAAATGCACAATCTCCAGGAAGGTTGCTGAGATTTCATCTTCTTCCAGCTTTGCCTGACTGCTGGATTGATTCCACTACCGTTGTAGCTTCTAGCATTATAAAGTGAAGTGGCCCTCAATACCACAGTAAAAGCACTTTTCTTTCTTCAATCGCTGACCACCGCGATTTTGGGTTCTATACATGCTTTTACTCCTATTCCTTTCTCGATTTCTTAGAACTCAATACTATGCTTGGCCACACACAAATGTCACTTTTCGACTCTAGGTTTACAAGGCATCTCATGCCTTATTCCGAACAGTTTTCGCCTGGTACCTGCTCTCTAGCTCTTGCCATAGCTAGTAGACATCTGTATTATGTGCATCTTCATCCAGTCATTTTCAGCCACATTAATTGATTTTTCTCCCTTTTCTTTAGTCGGCTCGAACAGATCTTCACTATTTAGAAGATCTTCCTTCTGGGATCTCTACAGTGCATAACTTTCTGCTTTCGGCTCGATGATCGCGTCCAAGCCTGAATCTCCCACTGATTCGACCTTAGCTTGTGCTTTGAGTGACTCTTTCTCAATGTTCGTAGCTGAATCTCAACAAACGGAGCTCACCGTTGCGTTCAGAATCGTGAAAAACCTTCAAACGACTCTGGTCTCATTCCAAAATAATCGAAATTGAACCCAATACGTGCAAAATATGAAAATATAATATTCTTCTTAAGAAACGGAATATTCTCCGCATCGCCTGAATATTCCTAGCCGTTGCCGGAATATGCTCTCTGGCAACCAGGATATTTATGCTCGGGCACCTGATTGGGTTAAATAGGGGCACCGGAATAATCTTCCCTGTTGCTGGAATATTCTCGTCGGTGACAGAATATTCTTCCAGAATATGCTATTCTGATTGGGGCTGCTGGAATGGGTCCAAAACAGGGTGGGTCGGATCACCCAGCTTGAACGGGTCGGACTCTGGCTTCTTCCTCGAGATGCGCGTGGGACGCGTGAAGATACTCGCCGAAAGTTGGCCAGTGCTTGGGCACGTGCGGTGGCTACTGGTGTCCATTCGAGATGAAATTTTCACCATAATTTTGATCTCGATTTGGGGAATCTAGTGGTCCCCTCCAAACTTGATTTGCAGCAAGTTTCAAAATGGGTCTGATTAAAAAATTCACAATTCTGGTCTCTCACCGTCTCTGATACCACTTGTTGGGATCGGCGGAAGGTAAAAAATAATATAGAGATTAAGAATTTAACATCGTTTGGCCAAAATTGCCTATGTCCACACAAAGAAAAAACTTCACTAATAAATAGTGGATTACAGAAAAGATTTCTAGATGAGGAGGATCACACATCATTCGACTCGACTTTCACTAGCTTTCTCTTTCCCTCTTTTACAGCACACCCACGTCCCTATGGGTGCAGCAAGTTCTGCCCCATTTTTGCACCTTTCTTCTGCACTTTTTGTAGCTTACACCACGCCCATAGGTGCAGCTAGTTCTGCACCCATTGTGCATCTCTCTGCTGCACTTCTTGCAGCTCAAACCACGCTCTGCTTCTGTCCATTTTCTCTCCACAATATTACATATATTTATAGAGAAAATGAATAGGTGTGAACTCAATCAAATGGCGGTGAAAATATTGGCGATGTGTTTCCAATTCCTTCCGTCGGTGCCTATCTTCAAGTCCAGCAGTTTTTGCTGACTTCCAACACAACAAACATATCTTAGTTGGTTTGGTTGGTGTTGACTTTTCCAATAATTTCCCCCTCAACACCAAACGAAAGATGTCCCGACATCTTTTAATTCAAAGTATCTAATCCAGTTATGTCTCCACATAGCTCTTGTGAGACTACCTTCATTAGCATGTCACTGGATTCTCTTTCGTTTGGATCTTCGCAAGCTTCAACAGCTACTAATCCATTACCTCGTGTATCCAATGATAGTGAACCACATTGTGACTCAAGTCCAGAACTCTTTGATTATCACAATGCACTTTGTACTTCCTGGCTGATTCCCATCTCTTGGAGAAACTATTTTAACCACAACATTTCTCCCGTTGTGAATAAAGCCACACATGCCTGCAGTCTAGACTGTCATACTACAGCTCCCTGCAAATGTGTAAATGAATCTTGATCTAGATCTTCCACCAAGATCACCAGCCGCCTGGCTTTAACCTTCCAAAACTGGGTCAGCACCCCCTATTACAAAGCTAAGAATCTACTTTACTGCTCTCCAGTATTCATTTCTTGAATTTGAAAGAACACTACTCATAACACTTATAGCGTGAGTGATGTCAGGTCGTGCATACACCATTGTGTACATAGAATTTCCTACTATTGAATAGTAGGAACTGCAGCAATCTCTTAAACCTTTTTTGGCTCCCCTTCATTTGCAAGAAGAAAGTAATCTGATTCTTGATATCTCCGAAATGGAATCAACAATCGTTCTCTAGACAATCTCTCGTGTCGAAGCTCATTAGCTAGAGGATCACCTGCCAACTGTGCAAGTTCTAATGGAAAAGAAAACTGCTCTGCCTGCTCAATGCTCATTCCACCATTATCAACTTTCTCTTATTCTTTTTGGAGCCTTCCTTCCTATCTTCAGTATTTGTGGCAGATTGCGGTGGTAGGGGATTAGTGACTGCTTCGGGAACACTCGTAGTTCCTTCTGTACTAATGCCATACAACTGGTCTTCATGGAACACGTTGTCCCTGCATTTGAGGAACCTTCTTTGCTTCAAGATCTCATAACCAGTATCCAAATTCCTCATCTCCATAGCCTTTGGAGTGGATTTGACACCGAGCTTATATCTTTTTCTCCATGGATATACATGCAAACGCTTTGCACTTAAATACTCTCTGATTAGAGTATGTTATCTTGCAATCTTGCCACACCATCTCTGGGACTTCAAATTGTAGTGAAACTGATCATGTTCCTGTTAATCAGGTAATATGCTGCTCGTACTGCTTCACGTCAAAATGGCATAGACAACTTAGCCAATCTCATCTTGAATTTGGTTCTTTCCAAAATGGTCCGATTCATTTACTCGATCACACCATTGTGTTGTGGGGTGTGGGACGACTTTTCTCCATTTTTTGTCCCGAGGTATTTCAGCCTCTTATCTATTTCTCTTTTTACCATGGTGTGGAAGCTGATCAACGACTTGATCATTCATCTTCAAGAGAAACACCTACACCTTATGTGAAACATCATTAACAAAGTAACAACGTATCTGTTACTGCCCAGTTCTTCAACTTTGAAGGACCGTAAACATTAAAGTATACCTGGCTCAACAACTCTGATTTTTTTTTTAGTAGGCGTCTGGAACAAAATTCAGTGTTGTTTCCCACACAAACTAAATTTACAAGGGTTAAGCATGATGCGCACTTTCTTTGCCAGCATAAACAACCATTTCTCTCCCATGTGGCCAAATCTCTGGTGTGACAAATTTGGGATGCCTCATCTTCAGCTGCATTGAGGCTAGACACATATCTTTGCACAAGGTTTGTACGTAGTGCCTCGGACAAGTCCACGAGCAATAACCATTGCTCCCTTTTTCAGCTTCCAGGTACTGTTGCTAAAAATACTCTTCTAACCTTGTTGATTAAGGGTTCTCCCAGATATCAAGTTGAGCTGGAGATTGGGTATGTGTCGGACGTCCTGGTACCACCAACGTTGATCTTTATCCTGACACCTCCTATACCCACGATCTTTGAGAAACTTCAATTTCCCATCCTGACTGTGTCACAGTCACCAGATCTGTAACTTGTGAAGAAATCTTTACAAGAAGTGGCGTAATACAAGGCTATCACCCATTATGACTCCTGACTTGCACCATGTAGGCAAGATTCTTCCCTGGCGGAAGGAAATGCACAATCTCCAGGAAGGTTGCTGAGATTTCAGCTTTTTCCATCTTTGCCTGACGGCTGGATTGATTCCACTACCACTGCAGCTTCTAGCATTCTGAAGTGAAGTGGCCCTCAATACCACTTTAAAAACACTTTTCCTTCTTCAATCACTGACCACTGCGGTTTTGGGTTCTATACCTGCTTTTACTCCTGTTCCTTTCTCGGTTTCATGGAACTCAATATTATGCTTGGCCACATACATATGTCACTTTTCAACTTTAGGTTTACAAGGCATCCCATGCCTTATTCCAAGTAGTTTTCGCCTTGTATCTGATCTCTAACTCTTGCCATAGCTAGTAGACATCTGTATTATGTGCATCTTCATCTAGTCATTTTCCGCCACATTAATTTGTTTTTTGTCCTTTTCTTCAATTGGCTCGAACAGATCTTCATTATTCAGAAGATCTTCCATCCAGGATCTCCACAGTGCATAACTTGCTGCTTTCGGCTCGATGATCGCACCCAAGCTTGGATCTCCCACTGATTCGACCTTAGCTTGTGCTTTGAGTGACTCTTTCTCAACGTTCAAAGATGAATCTCAATAAACGGTGATCACCGTTGCGTTCGGAATGGTGAAAAACCTTGGAAACGACTCTGGTCTCGTTCCAAAATGATCAAAATTAGCCCAATACGTGCAAAATATGAAAATGGAATATTCTTCTTAAGAAACGGAATATTCTCCTCATTGCCGGAATATTCCTAGCCGTTGCCGAAATATGCTTTCCGACAACTAGGATATTTCTCCCTAGGCGTCGTATCGGGTCAAATAGGGGCACAGGAATATTCTTCTCTGTTGTTGGACCGGGTCACGAACAGGGTCTAAAATTGGGCGGGTCGGAACACCCGGCTTGAACGGGTCGGACTCTGACTTCTTCCTCGAGACACGGGTGGGATGCATGGAGGTACTTGCCAAAAGATGGCCGGCGTGTGGGGCGCGTGCAGTGGCTACCGGTGTCAGTTCGAGACGAAATTTTCACCACAATTTTGTCTCGATGTGAGGAATCTAGTGGTACCCTCCAAACTTGATTTGGAGCAAGTTTCAAAATGGGTCTGATTCAAAAATTCATAATTCCGGCCTCTCACTGTCCCGGATACCACTTGTTGGGATCGGCGAAAGCTAAAAAATAATAGAGAGACCAAGAATTTAACGTGGTTCAGCCAAAATTGCCTACGTCCACAAAGAGAAAGAAATTCACTAATAAATAATGGATTACAGAAAAGATTTCTAGAAGAGGAGGATCACACATCACTCAACTCGACTCTCACTAGCTCTCTCTTTCTCTCTTTTACAGCACACCCACACCCCCATGGGTGCAGCAAGTTCTGCACCCATTTTTGCACCTTTCTGCTGCACTTCTTGCAGCCTACACCATGCCTATGGGTGCAGCAAGTTCTGCACCCATTGTGCAGCTCTCTGGTGCACTTCTTGTAGCTCAAACCACGCTCCGCTTCAGCCCATTTTCTCTCCACAATATTACATATATTTATAGAGAAAATAAATAGGTGTGAACTCAATCAAATGGCGGTGAAAATATTGGCGATGTGCTTCCAATTCCTTCAGTCGATGCCTATCTTCAAGTCTAGCAATTTTTGCTGACTTCTTACACAGCCGACATATCTTGGTTGGTTTGGTTGGTGTTGACTTTCCAACAATCTTCCCCTCAACACCAAACGAAGGATGTCTCAACATCTTTTAATTCAAGGTATCTAATCCAACTATGTCTCCACATAGCTCTTATGAGACTACCTTCTTTAGCATGTCATTGGATTAACTTTCGTTTGGACCTTCACAAGCTTCAACAGCTACTAAACCATTACCTTGCGTATCCAATGATAGCGAATCACATTGTGACTCAAGTCCAGAACTCTTTGATTATCATAATGCACTTTGTACTTCCTGGCTGATTCTCGTCTCTTGGAGAAACTACTTTAACCACAACATCTCTCCCGTTGTGAATAAAGCCACACATGCCTGTAGTCTGAACTGTCATACTACAGCTCCTCTGCAAATGTGTAAATGAATCTTGATGTAAATCTTCCATCAAGATCACCAGCCGCACTGGCTTTAACCTTCCAAGACTGGGTCAGCTCCCCCGTAGTACAAAGCTGAGAATCCATTTTCCAACTCTTCAGTATTCCTTTCTTGAATTTGATAGAACACTACTCATAGCTCCCACAGCATGGAGAAGGAAACTACTCCCCTTGCTCAATGCTCGTTCCTCCACTGTCAGCTTTCTCTTATTTTTTTGGTAGTCTTCCTTCCTATCTTCAGTGTTTGAGGTAGATTGCAGTAGTAGGGATAAGTGACTGCTTCGGGAACACTCGTAGTTCCTTCTGTACTGTTGCCATACAACTGGTCCTCATGGAACACGTTGTCCCTACTTCTAAGGAACCTTCTTTGCTTTAGGATCTCATAACCAGTATCCAAATTCCTCATCTCCATAGCTTATGGAGTGGATTTGACATCGAGCTTATGTCTTTTTCTCCATGGATATACGTGCAAACGCTTTGCACTTAAATAGTCTCTAATTAGAGTACATTATCTTACGGTCTTGCCACACCATCTCTGGGGCTTCAAATTGCAGCGAAACTGATGGTGTTCATGTTGATCAGGTAACAGGCTGCTCGTACTGCTTCACGTCCGAATGGCATAGACAAAATAGCCAATCTCATCTTGCATCTGATTCTTTCCACAATGGTCTGGTTCATTTGCTCGGTCACACCATTGTGTTGTGGGGTGTAGGGGACGACTTTTCTCCATTTTTTATATCCCGAGGTATTTCAGCCTCTTGTCTGTTTCTCTTTCTACCATGGTGTGGAAGCTGATCAACGACTTGATCCTTCATCTTCAAGAGAAACACCTACACCTTACGTGATGCATCATCAACAAAGTAACAACGTATCTGTTACTGCCCAGTTCTTCAACTTTGAAGGACCGCAAACATCAGAGTATACCAGGCTCAACAACTCTAATTTTTTTTATTTTAGCAGACATCTGGAACAAAATTCAATGTTGTTTCTCACACAAACTAAATTTACAAGGGTTAAGTGTGATGCGCACTTTCTTTGCTAGCATAAACAACCCTTTCTCTCCCATGTGGCCAAATCTTTGGTACCACAAATTTGGGATGCCTCATCTTCAGTTGCATTGAGGCTAGACACATATCTTTCCACTAGATTTGTACGTAGTGCCTCGTATATGTCCACGAGCAATAACTATTGCTCCCTTCTTTAGCTTCCAGGTACCGTTGCTAAAAATACTCTTCTAACCTTGTTGATCAAGGGTTCTCCTGGATATCAAGTTGAGCTGGAGATTGGGTATGTGTCAGACGTCCTGGTACCACCAGCGTTGGTCTTTATCCCGACACCTCTTATACCCACGATCTTTGAGAAACTTCAATTTCTCATCCTGACTGTGCCACAGTCACCAGATCTGTAACTTGTGAAGAAATCTTTACAAGAAGTGGCATGATACAAGGCCATCACCCATTCTAACTCTTGACTTGCATCATATAGGCAAGATTCTTCCCTAGCGGAAGGAAATGCACAATCTCTAGGAAGGTTGCTGAGATTTCATCTTCTTCCAGCTTTGCCTGACCACTGAATTGATTCCGCTGCTGTTGTAGCTTCCAGCATTCTAAAGTGAAGTGGCCCTCAATACCACAGTAAAAACACTTTCCCTTATTCAATTGCTGACCACCACGATTCTGGGTTCTATACCTGCTTTTACTCATGTTCCTTTCTCGATTTCTTGGAACTCAATACTATGCTTGGCCACACACAAATGTCACTTTTCAACTTTAGGTTTACAACGCTTCCCATGCCTTATCCCGAGCAGTTTTTGCCTGGTACCTTCTCTCTAGCTCTTGCCATAGCTAGTAGACATCTATATTCTGTGCATCTTCATCTAGTCATTTTCAGCCACATTGATTGGTTTTTCGCCCTTTTCTTCAATTGGCTCGAACAGATCTTCACTATTCAGAAGATCTTCCATCTGGGATCTCCACAGTGTGTAACTTGCTGCTTTCGGCTCGATCATTGCACCCAAGCCTGAATCTCCCACTAATTCGACCATAGCTTATGCTTTGAGCGACTCTTTCTCAACATTCGGAGCTAAATCTCAATAAACGGAGCTCACTGTTGCATCCGGAACGGTGGTAAACCTTGAAAATGATTCTGGTCTCATTCCAAAATGATCCAAATTGAGCCCAATACGTGCAAAATATGAAAACAGAATATTCTTCTTAAGAAACAAAATATTCTCTACATCTCCGGAATATTCCTAGCCATTGCCGGAATATGCTCTCCGGCAACCAGGATATTTCTCCCCGAGCACCGGTTCGGGTAAATAAGGGCACTGGAATATTCTTCTCTTTTGCTGGAATATTCTCGTCGGTGACTTAATATTCTTCCGGAATATGCTCTTCCGATCGGGGCTGTTGGACTGGGTCACGAACAGGGTCTAAAACAGGGTGGGTCAGATCACCCGGCTTGAACGGGTCGGACTCTGGCTTTTTCCTCGAGATGCGCACGGGACGCGTGGAGATACTCGCCGGAAGCTAGCCGGGGCGTGGGGAGTGTGCGGTGGCTACCGGTGTCCGTTCATGACGAAATTTTCACCATAATTTTCATCTTGATGTGGGGAGTCTAGTGGTACCCTCCAAACTTGATTTGGAGCAAGTTTCAAAATGGGTCTAATTCGAAAATTCACAATTTCAGCCTCTCACCGTCTCTGATACCACTTGTTGGAATTGGCAAAAGCTCAAAAATAATAGAGAGACCACGAATTTAACGTGGTTCAACTAAAATTGCCTACATCCACACAAAGAAAGAACTTCACTAATAAATAGTAGATTACAGAAAAGATTTCTAGAAATGGAGGATCACACATCATTCGACTCGACTCTCACTAGCTCTCTCTTTCTCTCATTTACAGCACACCCATGCCTCCATGGGTGCAACAAGTTCTGCACCCATTTTTGCACCTTTTTGCTGCACTTCTTGCAGCCTACACCACGCCCATGGGTGTAGCAAGTTCTGCACCCATTGTCCAGCTCTCTACTACACTTCTTGCAGTTCACACCACGCTCCACTTCAGCCCATTTTTTCTCCACAATATTATATACATTTATAGAGAAAATAAATAGGTGTGAACTCAGTCAAATGGCGGTGAAAATTCTGACGTTGTGCTTCCAATTCCTTTAGTCGGTGCCTATCTTCAAGCCTAGCAATTTTTGTAGACTTCCTACACAACCGACATATCTTGATTGGTTTGGTTGGTGTTGACTTTTCCAACAAACATAACCTAAATTACCCGCCTACTCACAATAGCAATATTAGAATTTTCATTCTCCTTTTACCTGTGTTAAAATTCCCACTACTCAATTCATCAGCTTCTTTGTGATCACCCAATCTAGGTGCTTTTCCACTTGCAAAGAAATTGCCTAATATTTCCATTCAGTTCTTGAGCTGCTTAATTTTTCCATTTTGAAAGCCAGAATATAAGAAAAATAAATAATAATTCCCTCATGAAAAATGGAACCTATGCGACAGTACTAGAATTATCACTCGCATATTAATTGTATTGCATAAGCAAAATAAATGGAAAGGAAGAAACAACGAGATAAATTGATGGATGATTTCTAGCTTAAGCACCTAATTGATTATATTATATTAGTGGAAAGGTTTGTCTTAGAGACGTCATGATCATATTTTTTAATGGAGACTTGTATAAAAATTAGTGAAATTTGTATTCAAATAGTTGGAACAAATCTGATACTATTTCTAAAAAAAAAAGGCTTATGCTTTTTTATCAGAAATTTTTTATTATTAGTTAGATCTTTTATGCTTTGTATTTGGAACAGAGACTTGCGCTATTTCTCTTCAACATAATGGATGGAGATTCTCTGTGTTCTCATATTGAGGACAAGCTAGCTGAGACTCCAATTAATACTGAAGAGCATTGCATATTTAAAGTGCATGAGCAGTTACTTAAAGTAAATAAGAAGGCTTACAAACCCGTGCTGCTTGCCATCGGTCCCTACAACGACCATCGCAATGTTGCCAAGGGGCTTATGGAAGAGCATAAACTGCGGTATCTGAAGCAAATGCTTTCAAGGAGAAATGAAAGCAGTGTGAAAGCATACATCATTGCCTTGAGAGAGCTAGAAGAAAGTGCTCGTAAATGCTATGCAGAAGGCTTTAGCATGAAAAAAGATAAGTTTGTAGAGATGATGCTACTTGATGGTTGTTTCATCATTGAGCTTTTCCGAAAGGATGAAGAGATGGAGAATCTAATGGATAAGCATGATCCAATCTTCCAATTGAATTGGATGCGTCTTAAAATAGCTCGTGATCTAATATTATTTGAAAATCAACTTCCCTTCTTTGTTTTGACAAAATTGTTCGAGATGAGTGAGAGCAACCGATCTGGGCATGTAGGAGTACACATCGTCCATACTGATAAAAAATCTGAAATTACTTATCTAGAAAGCTCAATCTCCGTAGATCAGAGTGACTCCATCAGACGATTTGGTGATCTTGCCCTTCGTTTTTTCCGTCTCTCATCACCATTTCAGTCGAATGTCAGCGGATCAAGTTTTTATTCAATCAAAGATACTAAGCATCTCTTATGTCAGCCGGATGAAGCAAATTTTAAGCATCTACTTGATCTGATACATAAAATTATCAGGCTTTCAGTTCTTGATATGGAACAACATCGTGCCCAAAAATGTGGAGAGGTTGGAGTCAAAGTCAAGAACGAAGAGGAGGTTGGAGTCAAAGTCAAGAAGGGAGAGAGAATTAAGCTGCCTGTTTTTGGCCTGATAGGTAGAGTTAGTCCTTTTCCTCTACTCTGTCTAAATAGGAATGAGGATTGTAAGAAAAAACTTCGTGGAGCCATATCCAAGATGGTAGAGAAATTTATGCCCCTGCCGTTTCTGAACAAGAAGGCAAAATATATGAAGTCAATACCTAACGCAACAGAGCTTAAAGAGAGTGGAGTAAAATTCAAGGCGGCAAACCAACGTACCCTGTTTGCCATTCAGTTTTGCAATGGGGTATTGGAAATTTCGCCTTTGAGAGTAGAAGATGAAACTGAGACATTTTTGCGGAATTTAATTGCATATGAGCAATATAGTCCTGATAAGGATTTGAATTACGTCACCAACTATACATGCTTCATGGATGATCTCATTGAGTCTCCCAAGGATGTTGAATTACTCCGTCAAAAAGGAATTATTGAAAATTGGTTGGGTGAAGATAAAGTTATTTCTACCATGTTTAACAAGCTTGGTCACCAGGTCACCGTGCCACCCAACAAGTACTCCATTTATTCCAAAACTTCCATTGATATAAACAAGCACTGCGCCAAACGCAGGAATGTATGGATGGCAAAATTGAGGCACAATTATTTCAATACTCCTTGGGTTTCGCTTTCAGTTTTGGCAGCTATCATATTGCTTGGACTTGCAGTTACACAGACTGTATTTTCCATTATTCATTAGGTTTTCATGTGGTGTCTTAATGATCTTCTTGTTCTCTTGGTTAATGTATTATAATGTAGAAGTTAATAAGATTTTAGAATTAAATGAATCATCATGTGGTTTCTTACCAAGTGTTTGTTTGAGCTACAAATCACCTTTCATTTCGAATAATAATGTGGAGGACACATCTACTACAAATGCTTGATTCTTCATTGTTATGTTCACGCCTTGAGTCTTTGTTTACACTCAGAGCCAATAGCAAGATCCGATTTCAAGAATTAAAGAAGAATATAATACAGAATTAAGAACAGCAAGATTAACAAGTAAATTAACAAGAAACAAAAGAAAAATAAAAGGATTAGAAGAATACATGATATTACGTTGTTCGGCCCTAATGGCCTACATCCACGGTAGAAACAACCTCAGAGATCATTTTATTGATAAATCTTTCAAAACCAACGTTTCTCTTACAAGATCAAACCATAATCGATCTAAATCAAGCCATGAAAATGACTTTCTCTATCACTCGATTAAAACCCTAGCTCTCAATCTCTCTCTATGTATCGAAGGCTCTCAAGTCGGCAGAATACCAAAATCAACTCTCTGTCGCCCTAAACAGCTTAAGTATATATTTATATACAACCAACAAATGTCAACACGTGTAAGTCCAGTGGCTGAGATTAAGCCTTCTCCGCATAGCCCATATCACGTGCCCAGACAAAAGCTTTCCTCATTGAACTTGAGTAAAACAGCACCGTATCATCTGTTGTAGGTTTTATTTGCTGCATACACAGATTTGATTAGAGAGTAAATATAATAAATGTAAATAATTGACACTTAATATTCACATTTCTCCACCTTGTCAATAATTCTTTCACCAACTCTATCCTATCCTCTTCTTGGATGTTCCTGCAATGTCCCTCTACTAGGGACCACCAAGAGTCTGCATATTAATCAAGTCCAGACAGTGTCTGAACTTTGCTAAAGGCAGAGATTATGTCATCATGTCTGAAGGATTTTCTCCAGTTGGAATTTTCTCCACACCAACTACCTTAGACTCAATTACATCCCTTATAAAATGGAGCCTAACATCTATGTACTTAGACCTTTCATGATACACTTAGTTTTTAGCCAAGTATACAAAACTTTGGTTATCACAGTGCACATTAATATTTCCTTTGAATACCTAATTCATGTGATATACCATTCAGCCATATTGCTTCCTTTATGGCCTCTGTCAAAGCTATATACTCAGCTTCTGTTGTGGATAAAGCTACTACAGCTTGCTAATTTGACTTCCAGCTAATGGCCTCCCTATAAGCAGTAAATACAAAACCTGTTAGGGATTTCCTGGTATCTACATTACCAACATAGTCTGCATCTACAAAGCCTTCTAACTCACATCCTTCCTTAACATTTTCCCATATACCAGACCCAGATTAGTGGTTCTAGAAATGTATCTTAATAGCCATTTAATGGCATGCCAGTGTGCCTTACCAGGATTACTCATAAACCTGCTGACTACACTAACAACATGGGTGAGGTCTGATCTAGTGCATACCATTGCATACATTATACTTCCCACCATGCTAGCATAGGGAATTTGTTTCATAAACTCTATTTCTGTTTCTGTTTCAAGGGCCTGATTTATGGACAATTTTGCATGCTGACTTAGAGGTGTACTGACAGGCTTAACTTGGTCCATACCAAAACGTTTGAGAAATTTAGAGATATAATTTTTCTGGGATAAATATAGACATCTCTCTATCCTATCCCTTGTAATATCCATCCCTAAAATTCTGCTTGCAGGTCCTAGGTCTTTTATCTCAAATTCAGATTTTAACACACACTTAATCTTCTCAATCAGAATTGAATCTTTACAAGCAACTAACATATCATCTACATACAGCAAAAGATATATTATTATACCATTAACATCCTTATAGTAAACACAGCTATCATAACAGCTCCTTTTAAAATCATTTTCAAGCATGCATGTATCAAATCTCTCATACCATTATCTAGGAGACTGTTTTAATTCATATAAAGATTTTTTAAGCAAGCATACTTGATTTGAGTTAATGTCTTTTGAGAACCCTTCAGGGGGATGCATGTAAATAGTCTCTTCTAATTCTCCATGCAAAAAAGCAATTTTTACATCTAATTGTTCTAAGTGTAGATCCTGAAATGCTGTGAAAGACAGAAGCAGTCTAATGGAACTGTGCTTAACCACATGAGAGAATATTTCATTGTAATTTATTCCCTCTCTTTGAGTGAAGCCCTTTGCCACTAGTCTTGCCTTAAACCTAGTACCTTCCACCCCTGGTATGCCTTCTTTTCTTTTAAAGATCCACTTGGATCTCACCAACTTAACCTTTTCTGGTTTTGTTACAAGAACCCAAGTTTTATTCTTATTAAGGGACTCCATCTCCTCCTGCATAGCAAGTATCCACTTGGTGGCATCCTTGCTAGCTATGGCCTCTTTATAGGTCATTGGTTCTTGATACACAACCTCATCAGCAATGGTCAATGCAAAAGCTGTAAGCTCAGCTTGACCATACCTAAGAGGTGGTTTTATTGTTCTTTTCTTTCTGTCCCTTACCAAAATGTAAGAGTCAGAACCTGTTTGACCTGTGACATCTGATATAATGTCCTCAGAACTACTGATTTGGCCAGTCTTGGGTTCTGTTGAGGTGTTTCCATCTTCCACCTCAACTTGTACCTCCCCCTTAGTACTACAGGGTGTGTGTTCTGTCCCTTCCTTCTGTATCCGAGCCATTTGGGATTCATTGAAAACTAAATCCCTGCTGATAATACACTTTTGCCTCCTAGGTTCATCCACCCACAGCTTATACCTTTTAACCCTTTCAGGATAACCCACAAAGATGCACTTAAGTGCCCTGGGATCTAGTTTATCAGTCTTTGAGTGTGCATAGGCAGTACACCCAAAGATTCTAAGGTGATCATACCTAGGTGGTTTCCCAATCCAAAGTTCTTGTGGTGTTTTAAAGTTTATAGCTGAAGATGGACACCTATTTATTAAATGGGCAGCTGTGTTAACAGCTTCTGCCCAGAAAGATTTAGGTAGCCCTGCATTGGACAGCATGCATCTTACCCTCTTTAAAATGGTCATATTCATTCTCTCAGCTAGGCCATTTTGTTGAGGGGTTTCCCTCACAGTTTTATGTCTCAAGATTCCTTCCTCCTTACAGAAGTTATTAAATTTAGTTGACAGAAACTTTAACCCATTGTCAGTCCTAAGAGTTTTCAGTTTTCTACCTACCTGATTCTCTACTAAGGATTTTCATTCCTTAAACTTTCCAAAAGTGTCACTTTTATGCTTAAGGATATAAACCCATACCTTTCTAGAGTAGTCATCAATGATGGAGAGGAAGTAATTCCCTCCACCATGGGAAGCTACTCTAAAAGGTCCCCAAAGGTCAGAATGTACATAGTCTAGGGTCTGTGCAGTCGTATGAGTTGCCCTTTTAAAACTAACCGTCTTAGCCTCTCCATAAACATAGTCTTCACAGAAAGGTAAGTTATCCAGACCTACATCTGTCAATAAGCCCTGTTTGTGTAATTCTAAAAGTCCTCTTTGACTAACATGTCCTAATCTCCTGTGCCAACCACAGTTTTGTTCTCAATGTCATTCTGTATAGGGGATGCTTCCCCAACAATGATTTTCCCAACTAAGGTATACAAGCCATTTTTTATTACTCCTTTCATGATTGTAAGTGAACCTTTGGTAACCCTAAGGACTCCTGCCTCTGACTTAAAAGAGTAGCCTGAGACATCAAGTATACCAAGAGAAATCAGATTCCTCTTTAGGTCAGGTAGATACCTGACCTCCTTCAAAAGTCTCTCCATCCCATCATGAAAAGTTAGTCTTATGCTCCCAATTTCCAGGATTTTACAAGATTTATTATTTCCTAGAATTACATGTCCATCATCCAAATCAGAAAAGGTTTCAAACCAGCCTCTATTTGGACACATATGGAAAGAGCATCCAAAATCTAGGATCCACTCCTTTCTGGAATCCACCTCAGATACATTCAGTACCTCAGCACTATCATGAATCCACCTCAGATATATTCAGTACCTCAGCACTATCATACCCATCTAACACCACAACCACATCCCCATTCTCTTTGGTTTCATTCCCTGTTTGTGTTTTCTTGTCAGGATAGTCCTTCTTGAAGTGTCCTTCTTTGTGACATAGAAAACATTTCAAGTGTTTTCCTTTAGACTTAGACCTTCCTTTCTTATTCTCTGATTTTCCTTTCTTGCTTCTCTTTTCTGGTCTTCCCCTAATTGACAAGCCCTCACCATGTTCTTGTTTGGTATCTTTTTGGTTTTGTAATTCCCTAGCATGAAGTACAGCTTGCACTTCATCTAGGGATAAAGTATCCCTACCATACATCATAGTCTCCTTAAGGTTCTGGTATGAGGAGTCCAAAGAACTCAGCAAGAGGATTGCCTGATCCTCATCCTCCACCTTAATATTTATATTATTCAGGTCTAATATTATTTTGTTGAAAGTGTCCATATATTCTCTTATCGATGTACCAGGAGTCATCTTGAAGGTGTCTAACCTAGTTTTCTTATAGAGCCTATTTGCTAAGGACTTTGTCATATAAAGGTGTTCCAGTCTTAACCAGATGCCAGCCGCAGTCTTCTCACTTGCGACTTCTCTCAATACTTTATCCCCTAAAGACAGTATCAGAACACTACGAGCCTTTTGGAGGATGTCCCTTTGGACTTCCACCTTTCCTTCCTCTTCCGAGAAAGAGCCTTTTTTCTCATAGGTGAGAGCATCCTGTAAGCCCTATTGGACTAACAGAGCTCTCATCTTTATTCTCCATAACCCAAAGTCATTTTTCCCTGTGAATTTCTCTACATCGAATCTAGTGGTCTCCATCGAACCTATGCTCTTGATACCAGTTGTTATGTTCACGCCCTGAGTCTTTGTTTACAATCAGAGCCAATAGCAAGATCCGATTTGAAGAATTAAAGAAGAATAAAATACAGAATTAAAAGCAGCAAGATTAACAAGTAAATCAACAAGAAATAGAAGAAAAATAAAAGGATCAGAAGAACACACGATATTACGTAGTTCGGCCCTAATGGCCTACATCCATGGTAGGAACAGCCTCAAAAATCATTTTATTGATGAATCTTCCAAAGCCAACGTTTTTCTCTTACAAGATCAAACCAGAATTGATCTAAATCAAGCCATGAAAATGACTCTCTCTCACTCGATTAAAATCCTAGCTCTCAATCTCTCTCTGTGTATCGAAGGCTCTCAAGTCGGCAGAATACCAAAATCAACTCTCTGTCGCCCTAAACAGCTTAAGTATATATTTATATACAACCAACAAATGTCGACACGTGTAAATTCAGTGGCTGAGATTAAGCCTTCTCAGCGTAACCCATATCATGTGCCTAGACAAAAGCTTTCCTCATTGAACTTGAGTAAAATGGCACCGTATCGTCTGTTGTAGGTTTAATTTGCTGCATACACAGATTTGATTAGAGAGTAAATATAATAAATGTAAATAATTGACACTTAATATTCACATTCATACTATATCAGAACTAGTTTTACCAGCTGATGGGGGAATAGTCATGGAATTAAGTAGAACTTTGGGTCAACCCTAAATATCGAAACAACCATTAATTGAATGTATAATGATAAACTTTCCTTGAAATTGAAATAGCTAGCTAGCTAGCTTGTAGAAATCCTCCCTTGCCTGAATAACGCATGACTTTAATAATATGGACTTACAGTGGTGTCGGCGGCCCGTTTTGGCCACCATCTGGTCTAAACGGAAAAGTTCTTTGACCTTTCTTTTATGTTTTGCTTTCCATGTTTTGTGAATTTGCAAATGGGTCAGTATTCATCTTTTCAGATGTTTAAGATGAACTATTTGAAAACTCAGCAATAGAAGCATTCTGAAAAGTTTTAAAATCAAGCGAAATTGTAGAGTTTCAATAATTATCTTTGGCATTAGCCATTCAATAGTATTTATAATTAGGTCCTTAATTTTTTATTTTTTATTTTTAGTTCATTGTATTCTTCTAATTGAGTTATTAGATTGAAATCATTTGTCAAAATAGGGACCACAAGGAATTAGTACACAGTCTAATAATTAACACCGATCCCAACACATAGCAAGACTACGGTCCCATTTGTATTTGTAACTCAGTTTAACTCATCTCAACTCATCTTTATTTCATCATTATATTTTTATAATTTTTTATATAAAATACAAATTTCTATACACTTTTTTCAAATCCCAATACACATTTTTCAAATCCCAAAATAATAATAATAATATTAAAAAATAAACTAAACTTATCTCAACTCATCTCATCTCCGAATCCAAACGGGGCCTACAAGAGTGGGTATAATTTTCCCCATATTTTTAGATGAGTAAAAAGTCCAAATTCACTTTCACAAGATTTTTTATCTTATTTAATCATTATAATTTTTTTAAAATTTTACACAAAATTAAATAAATAATTTGATTTTTTTAAAATCTAAAAATAATAATATTAAAAATATAATTTATACTAATAATTTTTTTAATTTTTAATTTTTAATTTTTAATTTTTATCTCAATTCATCTCACTTTATTTTTTTTGCAAAGACAAACGACGCCTAAAAATAAATGGTCTAGTATTTCCATTCAGTTCTGCTGCTGTTCTCATGTAGCCCTTTGTGAAAGATCATAAAAAAAAAGAGTAGTGCTAGAGTGAAGCCACACTCATAGCACTCACTCACTCACTCTCATAGCTAGAGTGAGTGAGTGCTATGAGTGTGGCTTCACTCTATAATTTTTCTAAAAAAAATCATTCCCACTCTAGCAAATGGAAACCAATTAGCAAAATAAAAATACCACCCCCCAAATTGTCTAAGGAAAATAAATGGCAGAGGTTAATCGATAGATAATTTTTAGCTAAAACATCTTCATTCTATCATATCTTTATATAAATAATGTAGTTATCTAACGAAAAAAATGTTAGTTTAACAGCTCTGTTAAATTTTTATCTTTTATAATTGCCGTTTTGTTTGACTGTTAACTTCCTCCATTATAATTGCTTTAGTTTGTATACAGTATTCCGAATACTATTGTTTTTATTATTCTCCCCCTACACGCCTCTAAAATGTAATTATTCACAATCTGTTTATCTGTATTCTTGGGAATGCAATTAAAGAAAGATACTCTGTATTAGTCGGGAATACAATTGTTTTATTATTTTCGCATGCACGCCCAGCAAGACAATAAATTCACAGCCAGTTACATCCAAAGCATACGCCTCTTCTTATTCACAAGAGTACAAGAGTAACACTCAATTGAAAAGTGACGTGCAATAAATTCTATATTTATGTGAGAATATCTAGGGATTGATTCATTCGATTTCCTTGAAAAATGGATGCCGGCGGATCTAATGGCGGTAGGCAATACCGCTCATACTATCGTGAATATCGGCCTCCGACGATTCTACTCCTACAATGACAACCTCTAGTATGTTCCACACAACCTTAAAAAATACATTCATAATTACTAAATAAAAAAATAAAAACCCACTATAGGACCCCCAATCCAATTCTCCATATCTGAAGTTAGCATTTCTTCTGTTTTTATACATGTTGTCAGCCTAGGCCTAGGCAGCTTAGGCCTAAGCTGCTACTACCTACCCCCTCTTAAAGGCTTCAAAATTGTAAAAAAACGAATGAAAAGAAATAAGAAATTGTTATATACATAAAAAAAAAATAGATAAAATTAAATTTATAAATTAATATAATTTTATAAAATTTATTTTATAATAAAAAATTTATAATATAACGTATTATATTAAATTATATAAATTTATAAGTTCACTTTCATGCAATTTCTTTATGTTTAAAATATTTTCCTTTCTCTAATATTAAGCTCCCTGACTTGACATTCAGATTTTTAACCATTATAACTAAGTTGATTTTGACACTTCATCTATCACCTTTTCTAATGCCTAGATTCTTTGGTTTCCATTTCCTCCGTCAAATATTTTAATTTTCTATTTACATAATATTAATGATTTTATTTGACCATTCTTATGAATTTAGTCTCTCCTTAGATTCTCAAGATCTTTTTTTTTTTTTTTTTTTTTTGACATTAGGAGATTTGGGAAGGGAGGGATCAAACCTCAGACCTCTCATGTTGAGTGTCATGCCATCAGGCCACTGGCCGTTGCCTAGATTCTCAAGATCTTAATTAAGCGCTGTAGTGTATTTGAGTGTCGATATCATCGTAATTGTAAATACTATATGATATTTAAGTAGTTAGGAATATTGTTAACTTCAAAATAAATTTTAAATATTTACATATTTAATAAAATAAACCGGCCGTTTCAATAGTCATCCATCCTGCTAATTATGATAATTGAACGAGGGAATAGATTTGATTGATTCATTTTGTTGTCTAGTCCGTGTGGTCCCTATATACGGCTTGCAGGTTGAAACTTACAACGTCCCAGACGCCGTCAACACTTGTTTTTTTATTAATTAATGACGCATCCACTTACTATATATTTGTTCAAAAAAAAATACTGACTATATATAATTGTGAGGGAAAAAAATCTTGCCAGGGGGGCCACGAGCCCGACAGTGAATCTAGGAAAGGCCCAGCACCGCCCATGAGGGGCGAAGTCCACTAGCTACAAAGCGGGAGCCACGTCCGAATTACTTACTAGGTGAGATACAAGACCGAGCTAGGGGGACTTGGGAACCCCCGTGTTGAATGGAAACGAAAAAATTTGACCTGACAACATTGCATTTAATGCAGAAGCTTGCCCCAGACATGTCGCATTAAATGCAGAAGTTTGATCTAGGCACGTCGCATTAAATATAGAAGCCTGCCCGAGGCACATCTAGCTGATGTAGAAGCATTAAATGCGCAGTTAGAACTTCTCACTGCGTTTAATGTGGGTCAGGTGCCCTAGCACGCATCAGGACAAAAATAGAGACTGACACCATACAACAGAGGGGACAAGTCGCCCACACAATTAGGACGCAACGAGGAAAACTACCCAAGACATGGCAGAGGGAATGATAACTTGGACTGACAAGAAAGCCGTCCCGTCCCCCCAGGACGCCCATTGCTCACCGAGGCTTATAAAAATCTAGACACCACAGATCATAGGTGAATGACTTAATTCCTAATCTCTTACTTAACTTCACTCACTGACTATGGCATCGGAGTGGCCTCAGAAATCCACCTCTTCCCCCCTCATTCAACCTTTGTGTAGGACCGGGTCGTTTGGATATAGCCAACCAGCTCAGGCCACGGAACACGACATCAACAGTGGCGCCGTCTGTGGGATGGCATAACGTGTACTCCGTATGCCGGCGGCAACACAATCCCAAACTACCCGTCGAGAAGAGACCCATGACCACACAATGGTGGCCAGGCTCGCAGCAATGGAGGAAATCATTAGGAAGCTGATGGAGGAAAATGAAAGACTACGAAAGAACAGAGAAGAGCACACAGCCCATCACGACCCATCCGCCAGCGGAAAATGCACTTGGAGCTCAAAGAAATTGGAGACAAGTATGAGGAAATGGCCAAACGAATTGAGGCACCCTCCATCACCGGCCAGCTACACAGTGGCTCGGGAACCCCTTACAGTGCTAGTGTGATGGACGTGCTTGTCCTGCCAAAGTTTTGCATGCCTCAGATGGAACTTTACGATATGGGCAGGGAGCCATTCGAACACATAGAAGTGTTTACGACGCACATGAGTCTACACAACTATCCGGGCGAGGTGGCGTGCAGGGCATTCCCGTTCACATTGAGGGGAGTGGCCTGGACGTGGTTTGGCACTATTCCCACTAGAACCCTCGATAGCTTCGATTGCTTGACTTGCGTGTTCCTGACCCAGTTCTTCGAGAGTCGCAAGAGGAAGTGTCCGGCCGCCTATCTCCTTGTGATCAAACAATATGACTGTGACAGTTTGAAGAACTATCTCTCTCGGTTCAATAGAGAGCGTATGACCATGGACGACTAGGATAAGAAAATCACCCTAGCCACCCTCTTGGATGAAATATGACCCAGAAGCTCATTCATGGCGGATATTGCACAAAAACCCTAGCCTCCCTGGCAGAATTCATGGATATGGCCAACGGGTACACATCCTGATCGGCAGTGGGGAGCAGCATAACTACTCAGTGAGACTCACTTTCAAAGTCACCAATAACGAGGTTGAGTACGAAGCCCTCCTGGCGGGCGATGCTGGCCTAACCATCGCCCGCCTCTTGGGGGTCGAGGAGATTGAAGTGCACGTTGATTCTCAGGTCGTGGTCAATTAGGTATTGGGAATCTTCATTACAAAGGGGGAGCGGCTAAAGAAGTACCTCCAGCTAGTGTGTGAGGCGCGGGACCACTTTCAATATTTCCACATCCAGCAAATAGCGAGATCAAGTAACTAGCAGGCTGACCGACTGGCGAGGGCCACCTCGAGACGAGAGAACTTTCCCATACCAGAGCATGCTGAAGCTAGGGAATTCAACACACTTGCTATCGGAATAGAAGTATTGCACACTACGGCATCCCCTCCCGAATGGGCACGAGATATCATGGAATACTTGCAAGAAGGAAAGCTACCCGCCGTTTCAGATGAAGCGAGGAAGGTCAAGAACAGAGTTGCAAGGTTCACATTGTTGGAAGGGGTGTTGTACAGGATAGGTTTCTCCGAGCTACTCCTTAGATGTCTATTAGCTGATAAGTCCCAGTACATACTGGCCGAGATACATGAAGGCGTTTAAGGCGGACACTTAGGGGGACGGTCCCTTACCGCGAAGGTAACTCGGGCAAGATATTATTGGCCGAATGCCCTCCAAGAAACAAAAGTGTTTGCCAATAGTGTCTCAAGTGGCAAGAGCATGCTCCCATACACCACCACCCACCAGAAGAACTCTCATCCATCATAGCACCCTAGCCCTTCGCCTAGTAGGGGTTGGACCTCATAGGCCCATTCCTAATCGCCAGAGGAGGAGCCAAGTTCTTCATGGTTGCGTTTGACTATTTCACCAAGTGGGTTTAAATCCAAGCCCTGGCAAGCATCACCCCCCAGACCATTACCAAATTCTTGTGGAAATCGATCATGTGTCGATTCGGGATACCTCAGAGTTTCATATTAGACAATGGAAGGTAGTTCAATTGTTCCCACTATTGACAATGATGCGCAGAGTTGAAAATCTAAGCAAAGTACTCGTCACCTGGCCACCCACAAGCCAACGGCCAAAGGGAAGCAACGAACAAAACCCCCGTGTCCATACTTAAGAAGAAGCTCGGGGAGCATAAAGGGGCATAGGCAGATGAACTCCCGAGCGTGCTCTGGGCATACAAAACAACGGTCTGAACCCCTGCTAGGAAAACACCGTTCACCCTCACTTATGGCAGCAAACTAGTCATATCTGCTGAAGTAGGAGTGCCCACCCTCCGGATACAATGTTTTGACCCTACAGCCAACAACAAGAAACTAATGGAGCAACTGGACCTCTAGGACGAGAAAAGGACAGACGCGGTGGTATGCGTGGCATGTCACAAATGCATAACTGAGCAATACTTCAACAAACGAGTCAGGCCACTAGCACTCAAACCAGGCGACTTGGTCCTGAGGCAAACCGGGGTGACCACAGCCGAAGAACACAAGTTGGGACCACGGTGGGAAGGCCCTTACGTCATAGTCACCAGCAACTGCCCGAGCTCCTAGAGGCTTAAAGACAGTTAAGGAAACTATAATGCTCCCAATTTACGTTTGTGATTTATCGTAAATTGAAGTGTTATAACTTGTAATGTTAGGCTACATTCCTCTTTGTTAACGTCGAAAAATATATACATGCGCCTAACTTACTAGTAGTATGCAAAATATATTGCAGTGAAATAAGATCAATTCCAAAATTCAGCAAAGAAATCTAATTTTTTACAATTATCACATGGTAAACTATAGTAAAAATTCATATTCTTATAAAGCATAAAACATAATGTACTAGCTTCTCATTAGTACTTATCACTATTCGATATTTCCAAATATATAACTATTCTTTTTCAACCATAGGGGTTCTTTCTTAGCTTAGCAATAGATCGCATACGGAATGAATCATTTCATGAAAAGGAGAGTATTCTGTAGGACTCTCAAGGTACCTCAAAATCTCCAGTGATGTCTGAGTCTCGTAGTGGTTCACCTATTTCTACAATAACGTCTATCATTCTATAAGGAATGATAGATAAAAAAAAGAGTGAGATTTCGAGAAATCTCAGTTTCTACACATATAACATAATAATAACATAGATAGGTTTTACCAATAATGCGTGCTTACAGGGACATATGTCTCATAACATGACTTATACTTGGCTTATGCTTGAGACTTGTGTCATGACTTATGCTTGACTATTGGTTGAGACTTATGCTTGATTTATGCACCCTTTTACAAAACTTGCATACTTTCATAAAGACTTTTCATGAAAACGAGTGCACAATTTTTTGTAACATATGAAAATATTTTTCTTGAAATTCTTATTCTTTCATGCTTTCATTCTTGTTCATGTAATTCTTAGTCTTGACCTCGATGACAGATCATAACGCCTTCACCGTCGGGTTTCTTAGCATGACTGCCGTCAGCTTTCATATTCTCGTCAATGATCTGGTAGTTATAAATCGCATTCACTGTCGTGACAAGTCTTATTATATTATGACGTTAGTTACGTATCGTCTTCACTGACAGTCATATCAGTTATACGGCAGTTACGTATCGCCTTAACCTTCCTGACACGACTTTCATTTTACGACAGCAGTTATGTGTTGCCTTCACCGTCGGCACATCCATCATTCGACAGTTATGTATCGCCATTACCATCGTGATGCAACTTTTCATAATCTTATTCTTTTCTTGCTCTTTTTTCTATTCTTGTAAAATGTTCATGCTCATATTTCTTTGAAAAACATTGTGACCCATAGCGTAAATATCTTGTGACGTACTTGGACATGCACATACTTTTAGACTTTTCATGCATGCTACATGTATTCTTGGGTCATATGCCATATAGAACATGCTTTATCAATACATAAAATGCATATAATAACTTATAAAATCATTCTTTATCAATTAAAACATAAGCAAAATTCATTTGGGGAAAACTCACTTAACCTTAACCCTAATGAGTATAGGGCCAAATATCACCATGCAATAACTTCTAAATTTCTCTTCACTTCCTTGGAATCAACCTACTCTCTTATTATCATACCTTGAAAGTTTTCAAACTAGGCAAAATAGTCCTAGCCGAAACCCACCTTCACATGACAAACCTATTTTTCTTCAATTCCCTCCTTATCCAAAATAATCATTCTACCACCAAATAATATTAATCCTTCCACTACTGTTCGAGAGGATTAATCCATAAAATATTCCTCAATCACTCATTAACTTAATTTAATTATCATATCCTTCATAGAAAAATTAAAATTCATAATACCTTAAAGTTCTTCAACCAAAACCGAAACCATCTGATTTCCTTAACTTGGTTCTTTTGTCATTCCTACACTACATATTATCATTCAGTCTTTAATCCATAGTTTACTAACATAAATCCTTGCTTCTTAGAATATTTCCCCCCATTTATCACACTACTCTCCACTTAAGATATCTTGGAAACTTCATTACTAAACCAAACCAACCCATTGCCGAAAGCTTTACTCAATTAGTAGACCTTTTGCTTCAAATATTCCCTTATCAACTAACCATTCCACCATCACTAGTCGTTAAGAAATCCAATAATATAATTTCTTCAATCACGTAAGAATTCCAAATATATCACTATACCAATTATCTAAAAACTTAAAACACCTTTAGGTATTATACCAAGGCCAAACCCTTGCAAGTCTTAAAACCCAATTCTCTTGTTACCCAAACTTCTCATAGCATTCCCTCTAACTTCCATCCATAGTTTCATAAAATAAATCCTTGCTTTACAAAAGACTTCTTCCATATACTTCCTTATTTTTCTATAGAATAACTTATCACAATCGTACATGGATTCAATCATTCAATCAACATAATACTTATTCAAAAAGAACAAACAATATCATGTTAATTCTATATATACAAATAAATGCTAAGATTAGGTTATATGTGTACTTACTAATTTCTCAAAGAGCTTAGAATGGTTTGTCTTGAAAATTCCTTTGAAAGATCACTCAAACCTCCTTGAGAAGTGATTGTAGGGTTCAGTTGATAAAAACTAAGATGGAGGCTTTTCTAAAAAGAATTGGCCGTGTGTTTCCCACTAGAAAATGGAGGAGGAACATCCCAACTTATAGTTGTAAGATCCCAGGTTTTGCATATTTTTGTGTATTGTTTTATTGTTATCGTTGGCTGTTTTACCTTAATTATTTATTGCAAGTTATGTTGTTTTATTTGCGATGGATGTTGGATGTTTATGAGATCTTTAATTTTAGTACTTTTAGTTATTTAATTTTATTATAGGTTTCATCATTTGAATTGTTATCGATATTATTTTTAGTTTAGTAGTTTTAGTTTCATTATTGTTACTCACGGGCTGGGCTCAACTGGTTGGGCTTGGGCTATCAAAAGGGCTTAAAACTAAAACATAAACTTAGATCCAACACATATATCTATATATAACAAAGCCGAATCCAAAAACTACTAAGATAAAATAAACCAGCCCCTTCCCTTATTTTTCCAATGACACCATTTGGTATCTTTATATAAGTGAAATCAGGCCATTTTAATCCCTCAGGCATTGGCCCCCTTTTAAATGCAAATGGCATCATTTTATCTTTTAGTTTAGTGAATAAATGGCCTGCCGCCTGTGCACGTTTTCTTCTTCTTCTCTATTTATTCTTCTCCTTTTCATCTCATTTTCGCTGGTTTCGTTCCCTGTTTAACGTTATCAAGCTTTGATTTTTTTAGCTTTCTTCTACTAATTTTCATCCATGCTTAGCTCTATGGGTTGCTTAGAATCTATTTGAACATTTTTTAGTTGTTTTCGTCGTGAATTTGTGTTTCACGTGCTTGGATTTACCTCCCTATTTCCTCTGTTTTCGTCTATAAGAAAGTGAGTATCCTCTTCCAAAATAGCTTGCCTTTGTCTTGGTTCGGTTTTAGTGTGCCACACATCGGTTTTCCTGCCCAAACCAATAGACACTGGAAACTTGAGATAAACATTTGAATTAAAATTGGTTAGGTATACATTCTCGTCTTATCAATGATGAAATTTGAGGGATTTCTATTCTAGTACTGACATCATCTTTTTTTTTTAAATAAAATAAAATAAAAATAGGAACTTGTCAACATGTTGCGCTGACATGTTAGGTTGACAAGATAACAGATCATAAGTTAGGTCTAAGCAGTGATGAGTCTTGAGGGGATCGGACCCAAAAATTTGGGGAAAACTAGCAGCTTCTCCAAGATTTTGAAAAACCATAGTCTATGGCCTTTTCTTTTATCGTTTTAGGAGTTGCTTAGATTCATAAATACTCGCAATTCATCTCATCTCATCTCATTATTATAAGTTTTACAAATTTCTACACAAAATATAATAATCATTTCAATTTTTTCAAATCTTAATTTAACTTTTATAAATTTAAAAATAATAATAATAATATTAAAAAAATAATATTCTAACAATTTTTTATTTAATTTTTAACTTCATCTAAAATCATCTCATCTCGTGTCATTATTCAAACAAGGGTAATGCTACATACAGTCGTGGAGTTGCAAACGGCGTACAGTCGCTTTAGAAAAAAAGTTAACTTTTTCACGTGGGTCCCATATATATTCACTTTTTTTCAAACCGACTGCACGCCGCTTGCAACTCCATGACTGCATCTATCATTTCTCTTCAAACAATCTCCTAGTCACGGTCCCAAAATAACTGTATCACAAAACAGTGTCGAGACTTTAATTCCTCATCCAAGGCTCTAGCTATTGTGCCTCTTTTTCTTTTCAAAACAAAAGTTGACAGTGTCATTGTTTGCACACATTCATAAAAAGTTGTGATTGACCTAAGAATTAGTAGATAAGGAACCTAATGAATCAGTGAAGGCCTCAACGCTTCAAAGACATCTATACAACAGGAAAAATCCTTTCAGTAACATGTCATAGAACTGTCCCCCGAGTTTAATTGTGCATTAAAATTCAATTGCTCTATTTCATTTCTGCAGGTATGCAGTAAATAAGAATGCCTGAAACTCCCAGCAATCAAGCCCAAGAGACAAATTTCATGAAAATAATAGTTGTCTTTGTTACAGCGACTTCACATTTGTAAATGCAAGATTTTGGCTAGGACTAAGTGACTATATGGATAAAGATTAGTATAACGCTCTGTACTCGTAGGGGGTCACGAAGTCCAACCTGTTTGGTATAATCCATTCTCAACTACAAATAATAGGTCTCCGACCATGTTCAAATAAAAATATTCTTCCACATCTCAATCCATATAATAATGTCCACCAAGTCATAAATAAAAGAATAAGAATAAATCATAAATGAGAGGGTTCACATTCTCCCAAAAAGTTTAACAATAAAGAATAACTAACATTCTAAAATCCAATGAACTAGAAACACAACATCTAAAATAAAAATTAATCGTTTCCCCCCATCTAGCCTGAGGCTCTAACTGCTTATACTTGGTCAGAATTCTATTCTTGGTCCTCTGATGGAACATCCAAATCATCTGAAAAATATATGAGATAAGGGGGTGAGTTTTTCCACAACTCAGTAAGCGAAGAACCTATACAAGCGTGTAAACATGAGCATTTTCCAAGTAATAAAGCACGGAACAAAACATAATTAAGCATAAAAGAAACAAATGATTTTCAAGACAATTTAAATCATAAAGTACTTTGGCATAACAAAACTGAGTATTATCACTATATCAAACGGAGCATCTCACAAAGCAAAGACCATGTTTAACCCCCGTGGTAGGGTTGTGCAAATCCCGGTGGTCAAACCAGGCAGAGACAGAGGTGGAACTTTCCCTTATTCGTTCTCGGAGCCCCGAGTGCGCACATAGGAAAGCCCACAATAAATCATTTTGTTTCCAAAGTGGGTGCACTCAGAGATAGGAAATTGGTACCAATCCAAACAGAGCAAGGACAGAGCAGAGCAGAGCAAAGCAGAGATAGAGTCAAATACCAACCAGAATACTATGCCAAAGGTTTTTCAGAGTTATTAAAGACACATAGTTCCAAACTATTTTCAGAATAAGGCTTATATAAATAAAACGTCGTCAACGCAATCAAGGCATAATTTTTCGCAGATAGACAAAAACACTCTTTTTCACATTTCAGAAAATAACATGACAAAAAGCAAGCTCATGTCTACACAATGCACGACATAAATATTTTTCCTTCTTTTATATAAGTTTCATGAATAATGCAAACAATCGACTGAGGTTGGCTTTTCTCAAGTTTTCATTTCATAACTAACAAAAGCACAAATTTTCAAAAGTCAACCTCAGTCCTCTTTCGGTATAAAACCGAGCATACGAACCCCGCTTACTTGACTCCTGCAGCGAATTATCAAAACTTTGAGTCTGACTTCTAAGAATTTCGTCACCTATTCATAAAAACATATTCCCTAACGTTAAAGACTACTCCAAAAGTTTTAATCTGACAGTTATAAGTTAAACTACGCTGCTTGCCTAAAATCATAAATTTCTAGCATAACAAGCCCAAGCAACCAGCCACTACGTAACCTGGACAGCCCCCAAAGATGCACGGAAAAATCAATATTTTAATTATTTTAAAAACTCTAAGATGCACTGAATTTATCTCCTTAAATCCACACCAACCAGCAAACCAACGCACTCCATACATAAAATATCATTTCAGCCCACTACCAAAACATCTCAGGCATCCCTCTGATAAAGCCAACCCAACGAATATAGTATCCTAATGCGTTCAACTCAACCAAACCCAACCATTTTATATCACACAAAAACGTTCCAAACAACCCAACGACAGCACCAAAACAGCAAAAGAAATTTAAACAACAACCCTTGAACACCCACCAAAAATCACTTCGAAGAAGGATTCGAAAATTAGAGAAAAATTCCATAAATATTTCAGCATAAAAAATAGTACTCAACCGAGGTATATACGTTTCAAAAAAATCAATTTTCCTCATCCCACACAAAGTTCAGCAACTGTTCATTAAATCCCAAAACCTTCAAACAAAGGTCTCAACAAAACTTTTATACGTAAAAATATCTAGTAACGTTAACAATGCCCCCAACGAAACCATTATTCCAGCCCCAAATCAAAAATCACTTCTAACCTCCGCATGACAACAACGGAAAAATAAACCCCAACGTAAACTTGAAAACCAACAATAATACCCCTCGGAAGACCCAGAAAATTGAAGAAAAAAAATCTAAACCAATTCACCTGAGATGAGCATCCAAGAGGAAAATCCATAAATCTTACCTCAAGCGGAAGAATCACACGAAACGGGGCGGCAAAACCCGCGGACAGTGGCCGGATGGAAATAAAATCCTGCCTCCCCTATGCTTGGCTGAAACCAACGGTTAACTATCAATATTTCTACCTTACAAGAATAGTAATAGTTGCAAGAGAAAAAGGGAAAGATCGGGATGGACTCACCGGCGAGAACAAGAGGTGAACGAAAACAGGGGAGCCAGCGATGAAGAGACCCAAAACTAAGCTGCAAATGCCGAAAGAAGAGAGGGAGAGAAACTAAATCTTCCGTTGAGCCTTCTAGTGGATTCGGAACTGCCAAGAACGTGGGGAGTGGGCGTGAGAAAGAGGCAATGAAGAACAGAGGGAAACCGTCGCCCAGGGGAAAGAGAAGGAAAAGAGAAGAAGAAAGAGGAGGAAAGAAAGAAGAAGGGGCGGTAGGTTTAAGCTGTGCAAGAAACAGCGCCGTTCGGGCAAAGGGCTGGGCCTGGGCCGGGCGTGGGTCATGGGCTGGCTGAAGGGCTTTGGGCCAGGTGTGGATCATGGGCTGGCTGAAGGGCTTTGGGCCGGGCGTGACATCCTCTCCCCCTTAAACAAATTTCCGTCCTCGGAAATTACTACAAGAGCTCAAAATCTTCATTGAAGAGGTGTGGGTATTTCTCTCGTATTTCCTCCTTGAGTTCCCAGGAAGCTTCACTGCTTGTATGATTACTCCACAAAACCTTAACCATGGGAATGCTACGATTCCACAGCATGTGTGCTTTCTTTTCCAAAATCCGCACTGGTTCTTCAATATAAGTCATATCTTCCTAAATCTGTAGCGGTTCATAATGAATAATATGAGTTGGATCGGGAATATACTTTCTTAGCATGGACACATGAAATACGTTATGCACTCCCGCAAGATTCGGAGGAAGTGCTAACTTATATGCCAATGGTCCAATTCGCTCAAGAATCTCAAAGGGTCCAATATATCTAGGGCTCAACTTGCCCTTACTTCCAAATCTCATAACCCCTTTCATTGGTGCTATTTTCAAGAATACTTCATTTCCAACCTCAAACTCTAGTGGACGACATCGGTTATCAGCATAGCTCTTTTGTCGACCCTGAGCTGCTTTAATTCTAGCTCTAATGATGTCAATCTTTTCTGTGGTTTTCTGAATGATCTCTGGTCCCAGTATTTTTCTTTCACCAACCTCATCCCAATATAAAGGGGACCTACACCTTCTGCCATATAAAGCCTCATACGGTGCCATCCCAATACTAGTCTAGAAGCTGTTATTATAAGCAAATTCCACCAATGGTAAGTGTCGTATCCAAGTTCCTTTAAAGTCCATCACACATGCCCTCAACATATCTTCTAAAATCTGAATAGTCCTTTCTGATTGCCCATCTGTCTGAGGGTGATAAGGCGTACTGAAGTTTAACTTAGTACCTATTGCCTCTTGTAAACTTCTCCAGAATCTAGAAGTGAAACGAGGGTCTCTATCTGACACAATGGACACTGGTACCCCATGCAATCTCACGATCTCTTGTATGTACAGTTCAGCTAGTTTCTCCAATTTATAAGAAACTTTAATGGGCACAAAACGTGCAGTCTTCGTTAAGCGATTTACGATTACCCATATTGCATCTTGTCCGTTTAAAGCCCTCGGTAGACCTGTCACAAAATCCATGGATATATGCTCCCACTTCCATTCTGGAATCTGCAGTGGCTGTAACAATCCTGCTGGTCTCTGATGCTCTGCTTCCACCTGTTGACATGTTAGGCATTGTTCTACAAACTTAGCAATTTCTTTCTTCATACCGTTCCACCAAAAAGACTCTCTCAAGTCTCGATACATCTTGGTACTCCCTGGATGGACTGTGTATAAAGAGCGATGTGCCTCCTCAAGAATTATTTTCTTCAATGCATCATCTGCCGGCACACACAATCTGTCTCTAAACCTTAAAACTCCATCTTCAGAAATGCTAAAATCAGCTTTGTCCCCGTTTTTAACTTCTTCAACTAGCTTTATCAACGCTGAATCCACTTTCTGAGCTGCTTTAATTCTTTCTAACAAATCTGGTTGCACTATTAAACTGGCCACGAAAGTGCTTGTATCAGTAGTGATAACCTCAATACCGGCCTTCTCTAAGTCCATTAACAACTGGGGCTGGGTGGTAAGGGTTGCCATTGCTGGACTCAATGATTTCCTACTTAAGGCATCAGCTACAACATTCGCTTTACCTGGGTGGTAATTTATAGTACAATCGTAATCCTTTATTAACTCAAGCCATCTTCTCTGTCTCATGTTTAATTCTTTCTGGGTGAAGAAATATTTCAAACTTTTATGATTTGTGTAGATTTCGCACTTTTTCCGGTATAGATAATGCCTCCAAATCTTGAGTGCGAATACCACCGCTGCCAACTCTAGATCATGTGTGGGGTAGTTTTGTTCATAAGTTTTCAGTTGTCGAGAAGCGTAAGCTATAACCTTTCCATGTTGCATTAATACGCACCCCAAATCCAATCTTGAAGCATCACTATACACCACAAAACCACCTCTCGCAGTGGGAATTGTTAAAACTGGGGCGGTCACAAGTCTTTGTTTCAAGGTCTGAAAGCTTTCTTCACATTTTTCTGTCCACTCAAACTTGTTATTCTTCTTGGTAAGGGCGGTGAGAGGAACTGCTATTTTGGAGAAACCCTCAATGAATCGACGATAGTATCCCGCCAATCCCAAGTAACTCCTAACCTCACGAACATTCTTCGGTGCCAGCCAGTTAACTACTGCTTCTACTTTCCCTGGATCTACTGAAATACCTTCTTTTGAAACCACATGCCCCAAAAATATCATTGAATCCAGCCAGAACTCACACTTCTTTAGTTTAGCAAACAACCTTTCCTCCCTAAGTGTTCCGAGTACTAGCCTCAAGTGTTCCTCATGCTCCTCCTTACTTTTAGAATAGATCAAGATGTCATCAATGAAGACGACGACAAATTTATCCAGGAATTCATGAAATACTCTATTCATTAAATCCATGAATACCGCAGGAGCATTAGTCAAGCCGAAAGGCATGACCAAAAACTCATAGTGACCGTATCTGGTTCTGAAAGCGGTCTTAGATACGTCTTCTGCCTTGATCTTCAATTGGTGATACCCTGATCGAAGGTCAATCTTAGAGAAAACTTGTGCACCTTGTAGTTGATCAAAGAGGTCCTCTATACGGGGTAAGGGATATCTGTTCTTGATAGTTACTCGGTTGAGTTCCCTATAGTCGATGCACATTCTCATTGTCCCGTCTTTCTTTTTAACAAATAAAACTGGCGCACCCCATGGGGACATGCTGGGTCGGATAAAACCCTTGTCCAATAAGTCTTGCAACTGCTCCTTGAGTTCGATGAGCTCTGATAGCGCCATTCTATAAGGAGCCTTGGACAACGGTGTCGTGCCGGGAGCAAGATCAATCGCAAATTCTACTTCTCGGTCGGGTGGTAATCCGGACAAGTCTTCAGGAAACACTTCTGGGTATTCTCTCACAACAGGAATCTCTTCTAAACTCAACTCTTCCTTTGGTGCATCTATCACACAAGCCAAAAATCCTTGACAACCATCTCGCAATAATTTTCCAACCTGAACTGCTGATATGACTGATGGATGTGATCGCACTTTCGACCCCACAAATCGAATTCCACCTCCCTCAGGAGGCTTGAAGATTACTTCCTTTTTAAAGCAGTCAATACTGGCATGGTATGAAGCCAGCCAGTTCATCCCCAAAATTACATCGAATCCAAACATATAAAAAATTATAAGGTCAGCTGGCATTAATCTTCCTTCAACAGATATGGGGCAGCCACGGAGAATTTTATGACAAGATACTGAATTTCCTGTCGGTGTCGCGACTACTAGGCTATACTCCAACCTTTCACCTTCCCAGGTGCAAAACTTAGCATAATTCAAAAAAATAAACGAATGCGTTGCCCCAGAATCAAATAATACAGTAGCATCGTTAGAAAACAATGGAAGAATGCCTGTGATCACAAAATAAAAAAATAAAACATACTCCTTCTATTAAAGATCCGCATTGAATACCAAGTTAATCCTAGAAGAAAACGGGAAACAGAAAATACTTGTGATCACATCATCCCTGCCTTCAGCCTCTCCTGGTGTCAATGCAAAGACTCGAGCAGGTGCAGTAGGACTCTGATTGTTACCTCGTCCTGTAACTTCATTTCTCTGGGAGGGCAACATGCTCGTGTTATTGTTGTCCCGTTGCAGAGGGCAATTCCTGATGTAGTGTCTTGACTTGCCACAACGGAAACATAGTCTTGCCCCTCTTCTGCATTCTCCAGAATGCACTTGGTTACATGTCTTACACTGGTAGGGCTGCCGATTACTCTGGCCTGGTCTATTGCTTGAGCTACCCCCTTCATTTTTCTTCTTCCACGATCCTTGATTGACGCTTGCATGGTATCCAGATGAGGTAGACCTCTTCCTTTGATCAGATAAAATTGCACTTCTTTGAAGGCTTCTTTCAAACACTGTAGCCTTATTCACCAATTCTGTGAATTTTTTTACTTGGAGGCCCACTACTCGCTCAAAAAGCTTCTCGTTCAGCCCTTGTTCAAATTTGCGACACTTCTTCTCTTCATCTGGAATCAGATATGCCGCAAAACGTGCCAGCTCGGTAAATTTTCTGCATATTGATGTACTGACATCGCTCCCTGAACTAAGGTGGCAAATTCCATAGCTTTATCTTCCTTAACTGAGACTGGGAAGAAACGCTCTAGGAAAACTTCCTTGAACAGCGACCAACTTTTTATTTCCGTCTTTTCAGCTTCCCTGATAGTCCTTTCAGAGATCCACCACCTTTTTGCCTCCCCGGTCAGCTTGAATGTAGCAAACGCCACCTTTTGCTCATCCGTACAAGGCAAGACTCGAAATATCTCCTCAATGTCCTGTACCCAATCCTTTGCCAGTATCGGGTCACCTCTTCCATCAAAAGACGTGAGATGCAACTTGTTGAAATCTTCCACAGTGCAACCCCTTTCACTTGTGGTGCGGTGACGGTCAGATGAATTTTGTGCGAGATCATCAATCAGCTGATGCGCTGCTGCTCGAAGTACTTCAGAAGCTCTTGGATTTGCTTCTCTTTCATTTCTGGCCGCATTCAAGTCCGACACACTTCGCTCACGTCGAGGTGGCATCCTGAGAACACTTGGACTATTAAACACAACGTTCACTAAAACATAAAACCAGCTAGCTAAAACAAACATCTACAGGTAATTTTAGTAGTCAAAACAAAAGTATATAATACTCCCCAAACAAAAGAGGTACCCACCACAAACAAGATCACATGATACCAAAAATAAAAGACATAAATATATAGCCCTTAACTCTCCAACAATATGAAATCAGCTCACAAGCCTATATAATTCTACATCTCAAATAATTCCTAAAGTTGGCAAAATTCTAGAACCTCAAATTCCTAAAACCTTATTGCATAAGTCTGCAGAATCTTAAACTTTCGCTCTGATACCAACTGTAACGCCCCGTACTCGTAGGGGGTCACGAAGTCCAACCTGTTTGGTATAATCCATTCTTAACTACAAATAATAGGTCTCCGACCATGTTCAAATAAAAATATTCTTCCACATCTCAATCCATATAATAATGTCCACCAAGTCATAAATAAAAGAATAAGAATAAATCATAAATGAGAGGGTTCACATTCTCCCAAAAAGTTTAACAATAAAGTATAACTAACATTCTAAAATCCAATGAACTAGAAACCCAACATCTAAAATAAAAATTAATCGTTTCCCCCCATCTAGCCTGAGGCTCTAACTGCTTATACTTGGTCAGAATTCTATTCTTGGTCCTCTGATGCAACATCCAAATCATCTGAAAAATATATGAGATAAGGGGATGAGTTTTTCCACAACTCAGTAAGCGAAGAACTTATACAAGCTTGTAAACATGAGCATTTACTAAGTAATAAAGCACGGAACAAAACATAATTAAGCATAAAAGAAACAAATGATTTTCAAGACAATTTAAATCATAAAGTACTTTGGCATAACAAAACTGAGTATTATCACTATATCAAACGGAGCATCTCACAAAGCAAAGACCATGTTTAACTCCCGTGGTAGGGTTGTGCAAATCCCGGTGGCCAAACCAGGCAGAGACAGAGGTTGAACTTTCCCTTATTCGTTCTCGGAGCCCCAAGTGTGCACATAGGAAAGCCCACAATAAACCACTTTGTTTCCAAAGTGGGTGCACTCAAAGATAGGAAATTGGTACCAATCCAAACAGAGCAAGGACAGAGCAGAGCAGAGCAAAGCAGAGATAGAGTCAAATACCAACCAGAATACTATGCCAAAGGTTTTTCAGAGTTATTAAAGACACATAGTTCCAAACTATTTTCAGAATAAGGCTTATATAAATAAAACGTCGTCAACGCAATCAAGGCATAATTTTTCGCAGATAGACAAAAACACTCTTTTTCACATTTCAGAAAATAACATGACAAAAAGCAAGCTCATGTCTACACAATGCATGACATAAATATTTTTCCTTCTTTTATATAAGTTTCATGAATAATGCAAACAATCGACTGAGGTTGGCTTTTCTCAAGTTTTCATTTCATAATTAACAAAAGCACAAATTTTCAAAAGTCAACCTCAGTCCTCTTTCGGTATAAAACCGAGCATACGAACCCGCTTACCTGACTCCTGCAGCGAATTATCAAAACTTTGAGTCTGACTTCTAAGAGTTTCGTCACCTATTCATAAAAACATATTCCCTAACGTTAAAGACTACTCCAAAAGCTTTAATCTGACAGTTATAAGTTAAACTACGCTGCTTGCCTAAAATCATAAATTTCTAGCATAACAAGCCCAAGCAACCAGCCACTACGTAACCTGGACAGCCCCCAAAGATGCACGGAAAAACCAATATTTTAATCATTTTAAAAACTCTAAGATACACTGAATTTATTTCCTTAAATCCACACCAACCAGCAAACCAACGCACTCCATACATAAAATATCATTTCAGCCCACTACCAAAACATCTCAGGCATCCCTCTGATAAAGCCAACCCAACGAATATAGTATCCTAATGCGTTCAACTCAACCAAACCCAACCATTTTATATCACACAAAAACGCTCCAAACAACCCAACGACAGCACCAAAACAGCAAAAGAAATTTAAACAACAACCCTTGAACACCCACCAAAAATCACTTCGAAGAAGGATTCGAAAATTAGAGAAAAATTCCATAAATATTTCAGCATAAAAAATAGTACTCAACCGAGGTATATACGTTTCAAAAAAATCAATTTTCCTCATCCCACACAAAGTTCAGCAACTGTTCATTAAATCCCAAAACCTTCAAACAGAGGTCTCAACAAAACTTTTATACATAAAAATATCTAGTAACGTTAACAATGCCCCCAACGAAACCATTATTCCAGCCCCAAATCAAAAATCACTTATAACCTCCGCATGACAACAACGGAAAAATAAACCCCAACGTAAACTTGAAAACCAACAATAATACCCCTCGGAAGACCCAGAAAATTGAAGAAAAAAAATCTAAACCAATTCACCTGAGATGAGCATCCAAGAGGAAAATCCATAAATCTTACCTCAAGCGGAAGAATCACACGAAACAGGGCGGCAAAACCCGCGGACAGTGGCCGGATGGAAATGAAATCCTGCCTCCCCTATGACGGTTAACTATCAATATTTCTACCTTACAAGAATAGTAATAGTTGCAAGAGAAAAAGGGAAAGATCGGGATGGACTCACCGGCGAGAACAAGAGGTGAACGAAAACAGGGGAGCCAGCGATGAGGAGACCCAAAACTAAGCTGCAAATGCCGAAAGAAGAGAGGGAGAGAAACTAAATCTTCCGTTGAGCCTTCTAGTGGATTCGGAATTGCCAAGAACGTGGGGAGTGGGCGTGAGAAAGAGGCAATGAAGAACAGAGGGAAACCGTCGCCCAGGGGAAAGAGTAGGAAAAGAGAAGAAAGAAAGAGGAGGAAAGAAAGAAGAAGGGGCGGTAGGTTTAAGCTGTGCAAGAAACGGCGCCGTTCGGGCAAAGGGCTGGGGCTGGGGCTGGGGCTGGGGCTGGGCCTGGGCCTGGGCCGGGCGTGGGTCATGGGCTGGCTGAAGGGCTTTGGGCCGGGCGTGACCATTAGCCATTGATTTTATTAGTTGGATGAATGTAAAGCATTTTGATTTTATCTATAAACATTTGAAGTTAGTCAAGAAATTATTAGATAATGTTTTAGATAAGTCAAGATTGAAGAAACCTGGAATTATCCAATTGAAGAAAACTACATATGCTGACAAGACTTAGTGCCACAACAGATGTATTAGTAGAGTTGCTCGCAGCAGGGTCCTCCATTCGGTAGAATCCTCCTGTGAATCAAACTCCTAACAAACTCAATCCATTAGGAGAGTTCAACTACATATCAAACATTGATCAAATTATTTATGATGGAGATTTTGATTGGATGATTACCTTTTTTATCAATTCTAAACTTGGAGATAACGGAGAGTGATCTAAGTACTTGAGTGTGAGAAAACAGTGTTTTTCTCTCTCTCTCTTTGGGTGCATTATACTCTATGTTGGAGATTAATTGATTGATTGTGATTCAATCACTAGAGTTCTAGTAGAGAAGTCATCATTTAAAAATCATAAGAGGCTCTTATTATTACTGTAATAGAGGCAAATAGATCGTTTGTCGGATCAAATTAGAGAGTCAATTAATAAAGATTTTGTAATTGAGATTTGTTTGTACATAAATTTCAAATAAATAAAATTGACTTTTTTGAATTGGCTACCTTGTAGAATTTTATTTTTGAGAAGTTTTTCAAATGATTTTCCTTTATTATCAAAATTGGTGTATCGCACTTTACTATTTTATGTATTTAATTGATTATCAAATTATTGCAGAATTGGCGACTAAGCAATTCATTGTCCAGGAATGGCTCAATACAAATTGAGGTCTTAAGCAAAATTTAAGTCAATCATTCTTAATTATATTATAATTGAATAGAAATTACTAATTGAATATTTTTTCAAGTTTTCAAAAAATGAGACTTTATTTAAAATATTTAAATAAAAGTTGGACTTTATATTTAATACAACAATTTAAAATGTTGGCCTCAATGTAAATTTTGTTCTTCAATTTAGCAAGATCATAGAAAAAATTATTTAAAAATATAAATTATTCACTAAATTAAATATTAAGTTTAGGCTTGGTTTGGATGTTGAAATGAGATAAGATGAATAGTAATAAAATAAATTGAATTAAGATGTTTTATGGAATTTTGGTCAAGGGAGAGAAAAATGTCAAATAAAAGAAATTATAAAATTAAAATATTGTTATATTATAATTTTTTAGTATCATTTTTGTTTTAGGGTTTGAAAATGTTAATGTTTTTGTTTTTGTTTTTGCTTTTTTGGTATTTTGTTTTAAAATTTGAAAAAATTATAATAATTGGATGAAAAATCTGAAACGTTGAAGATTTAAAACTAAAAAGTGTTTGTGCTTGAGTAGTGTTTGGATGTTAAGATGAAACGAGATAACTTAAGACCATCTCAATATCCAAATTGGAACTTAGTATCATGGGGCCTTCTACATTTTTTTTTATAAGAGTTTAAATCTAGTTAAGAGGAAGAGATAAAAACAAGAAAATCATAAAAATCTAAACCATTGCAACACATTGAAAAATATAAAAATTACTTAATAAAATGGTTTTTAGATATCTTTAAAAAAAAAAATAACATCTTCACTTTTAACTTTGGGGGACTTGCACAGGTGGGATTGGGCAATGAGCTAAATGGCCTTACCTAAAGCCGGCCTGAATTGTTGAGTGAATTGGTAGATATTTCCAACAATATATCGGGATACTTGGATAATTTCAACATTCAAGACTCTTTCCAGGTTTCTTTCTTCTCTTCAGATACAGAATGATAAATCACAGCAGAATAAGTAACTATTGAACTAGAGATTATTCATTTGAAGAAAATTAGACATCAACATGGCGGCAATTTAAGCACCAAGTAGGCCTAAAGATATATGATAAACTGAACATACTACAACATAGGATTTAGGGGGGAAAGCCAGAAATATGAAGAGTGATGTTCCCCACCCAGACCTTTTCTTTTTCCTGGGCAATGCAAAGTTACCGCTTCAAAAACATGAATTCATCCCCCTTTCCATTATCCTTCAGTCATCACCTAATGTGACATCAATAACAAATAGTTTTTCAATCATTTAATGTAACATTAGGGGGTGATGAAAAAATAATTATTAAAGAAAAATGTTAGAAATCCCTTTGTTCCCCGATTTTGCATTTTTTTTTTTTTTACATAATTTTTATATAAGTGTTTTTAAATAATGTTGTACTTTTTTTTATATTTTTAAAAAATATTTAAAAATGTTAAAAATATATGTAAATAAAATATAAAAAACCAACAAAAAGGAAATTAATACATAAAAAAAAGAAAGCAAAATCGGGAACAAAATAGGGATCCCAAAGTATGGATCCCTAGCATTGCTCATGATTAAATGGATGATGAATAACACTTCTCTTACGCTTGAATTTCTCTTTTTCTCTTTTCCAGGTAACTTTCAGTAACAAGTGAAAGAATGCACATAATAAAAGTTGAAAGTTTTATTATTTAAACAATACAAGTTTACACCACAAACGCTTTCTACTCCTCCCCACATATAATAAATATCATTTGCACCCCCATGGAAAGTAGCAACGGCCCTGTAAAAAACAGAGAGAGCGAGCTCAGAAACGTTTGCCAACGTAACAAACAAGATGAGCTACAAACACAATTGAAATCATCATCATTGTTGCAATTGAGAACTTAAAACATACATGCCTCAATTTTTAATTGAAACCACAGAAACATTTCTGTTGAACATTATGTCAGTCTCTGTAACGATGGTAGCTGTCAATTGCAACAATAAAAAAGGTGCCATATATATTATTGGAAGAGCATCACGCACCTTGGATTTATTATCTGGTTGCTTGTAGCCAGTTGAATGAGATTTTTCACTTGCCACAACTGGTACCTTTCCAGCCCCAACTTGCTTCTCCTGTTGCATCATTTTGAAAACCTCAGTGTAACCTACAGCAGGCACAGGGTTGCTCTCATCCCATTCACCAAATTTTGGAACAGAAACACTGTGATCAGGCTGCCAAATCATAACTAAAATTATAATCCTTCAAACAAAGACATAAACGGGTATACGATCTCAAGGGTAATAATTTGAAAAGAGTAATTTTCTAAAATAATTGTATTTGTTCATGCCCCTACCTCCTTACAAGGAAACAAAAATTCATACAAAAAGGAAGAATAAGGAACAAGGAATTACCAGCCTTGTGCACTTTTTTCTTTTACAAGTTATCATTTGATTGCTAAACAATGCAAGAAATGATATGTGGAACTTAGATTTTTAAAGCTGGTAGGTGGAGTGGCGATGGCTCTCTCTTTATAGAATGCAAGCAATCAAAATTCTGCTGTGGCAGATTATCTTCAATGTATGGATAATAATATTATGTGGAAGGTTGACTTTATTAGAGATGCAAATGACTGGGAAGTGAATGTTGTTTCAGATTTTTTGCGAAGAATTTATAATTTAAAAGTGATGCAGGGAAGAGAGGACAGGCTACTGTGGGACCATGCTGGATATTCCAGGTTTTCAGTCAGTTATTTTTATAAAGTGCTTAATTGTCATTCTGGCTGTGTATTCCCTTGGAAAAGCATTTGGAGGGTGGAGGTACCTACTAAGTTGGCATTCTTCAGTTGGGTGGTTGCTTATTGAACATGGATAATCTTAGAAAACATGGTTTATAGCGGATTGGTTTGTCATGTGCAAGAAGGATGATGAATCTGTAAATAATCTCTTTCTACGTTGTGAGGTAGCAAAGTCTTTGTGGAATGAGGATTTTGGTCGGACAGGTTTATATTGGGTGATGCCTGAGGAAATTGTGAATCTTCTTGCATGTTGGTGTCTTTTTGAGGAAAGGAAATGTGTAGCTACCAGATGGAGAATGATTCCTTTGTCTTTAATGTGGTGTCTGTGGCTAGAGGGGAATGGGAGATGTTTTGAAGATAAAAGAGTGATCTTTTTTATGATCTTTGAAATTTTGTCTTTTCTACTTTGTGTTTGTGGGATAAGATCTTTGCAAGGAATGATGATAATGTATTGAATCTGTCTTAGTTTTTCTGCTTTCTAGATTGTAGTAGGTGTTTCCTTTGTATTCCAAGTTTTCCTTTTACATTTCCTACGACTTCCGAAGAGAATCTTTATGATATCACTTCACCTTAAGTAATCTATAGGGGAGAGAGAGAGATATAGAAAGCTGTGGTTCCGCAATTTTGAGTATGCAGAAAAGGAGAAATTGAGATTAGAAATTACACTTCATTGCCCCGAGCAACCGATCTTGGTTGAGACCTTCCTGGAGTCAATGGAGCTAAGCTATGGCTACTACCTTGAGATGAACCCTTCCTTTCCCATGAAGAAGAAGACACTACACTGCCTTTGCCTCCATTCCTTGCCTGGTAATGATGGTCCAGAGGTGAGTGCCTAAGCTATTAACTTAAATGCCAAGGGACAGATTAATCAGAAACCAACAAAAGTGCATTCCCTTTTAGCCATGTAAATGGCATGGGCACGCTCTAGAATGGAAAATGTCCATATTTCACACAAAATGCTTGTGAATATTTCTGATACGCCTTTGGTCTTGAGAGAATGCACTTTGAGATATAGCCTTTCAATTTAGATATACTGATTACACTTGTTATTCCCAGTCTTTGTGATGAGCATGATATTGAGTATTTCAAATTTTGGTGATGCTATATGGCATAACTGAGCTGGGGAAGAACCAAACAAGCTCCGAGAACCTGGTTTGATAAATTTCGAACCACTTTATTATAATTTTTAGAAATCAAACATAAGTATTGTTGTCTTTTTGGTTTATATTGATGATATTGTGATTACTGATTCCAATTCTACTTTACTTGGCCAGCTCAAGGCTCATCTCTCAAAATCCTTTCATATAAAAGATCTTGGGTCTTTTGCTTATTTTCTTGGCTTTGAGGTTGCATCGTAGTCCAACTAATATTTGCATCAATCAACATAAGTATGCTAATGACTCGGTAGCTACTACTGGCCCACAGGAGGCCACCTTTGTTGATATTCTCATGGAATTGAATGTCAAGTTTCGAAAAGAGAAGAGTGACTTACTTGTTGATCCCAGTTTATATCGGAAGCTGGTGGGGTAGTCTTGTTAACCACACCATTACTCGATCGAACATTTCTTTTGTTGTATAGCAAGTCAGCCAGTTTCTTCATACCCCTCATCATCTTCATTTGATTACTACCCATAAAATTATATGGTATGTTCAGGGCACTTATACCTGTAGCTTATTCTTTTCTGCCAGCAATTCTCCTCGACTTGCTACTTACAGCGGTGCTGATTGGGCTAGATGCACTGATACACTTTGTTCATCACTGGTTGGTGTGTATTCTTAAGTTATGCATCGATCTCTTGGAAGAGTAAGAAGCAAGACAGAGTTTCTTGTTTATAGAATCCGAGTATCGAGCGATGTCTCTTGTTTATTCCAAAATTATTTGGCTTCGAGCTTTTGCTTATAAAGTTGGAGTCAGATCGGAGTCAACAGAAGTCGGAGTCGGATCGGAGGTTGGATTCCGCCTCGGACAAAGTTGAAGTAGGAGGACCCTATTTCCGACTCCGACTAAGTCGATGCTCAGCCCTATCTATTCACAAAAAGCCTCTTTGTTGACATTTACATCACCAACTTAAGCCATTGCAATGTGAATCTGGGTCAGCAGTAAAAATTGGTAATTTATGGAGAAGATGTTAAAAGTCAACCCAAATTACTCTTCGTCCTGAGTGCACCCGAACTCTGCTTTCTCAACTTGGCGTATCTTCAATGTTCTTTGTGCTTTATAACCCGAAAACTATGAGCAACTAGGCTTAAGCTCGAGTGATATCATTTCATTTTGAAGGTGGACGACCCTTGTTCTATCGCCTTTCTCAGAGTAGCTCGCAATCAATGTGTTATATATGCACAAAGTTGGAAGTAGTGAGCGTTCTTTCAGCTTTCTTAAATATTTTTCAGCTTCCTCTAATTTCCCACACAAGCAAAGGCTCCTAATCAATGATTTGTAGACCAAGAGCCTAGGAGACAGCGATTTGTACTCAATTTCATAGTAGAGTTTGAGTACTTCATCTATCTCACCCTTGCTACCAAAATCATCGATAAGATGAGAGTATGTAACCTCATCAGGCAAGAATCCTTTACCTAATAAAATAGTTAGCATCGCATTGGCCCGCTCCACATCCCCACTCTGATAGAGCTTTCCTACCATCTCATTGAAAGCCCAACGGCTGGGAACAAGTCTCCTCTCCAACATTTGCTAACAATATCTTAAGCTTTCTTCCAGTTTTCCAGCTTTAGCACACCCTTCAATTAGAAGATCAAAGGACTCGTCATACAGCTTCAAATCCATATTTTCCATCTCTTGCATCAAGCAATGTGCTTCTTCTATCTTTCCCTCTTTACAATGGGCTCCTATGAACAAAGTATAGATGAAAGAATTTGCTTGGAAACCTCTTTTAAGCATCTCTTCATATGCCTTGTATGCTGACTCCAAATCTCCGATTTTTATTTTGGCATGAACAATCAGTGAATAAGCAATTGTGTCAAGAATCATATTCTTTTGCAACATTCTCTTTAATAATACCATACCATCTTCGACTCTTCTCTCCTCCAAAATCCTTAACACCAAACTGGTATTAACAATCACTGAAGGAGAACATTTCTTCCCATGGATTTGATCCAGTATGTCAACATATTTTTGCAACTGCCCTCCTTTGCACAATGCACTTATCATAGTTCTAATTGTTACTTCATTTGGATAAATTCTATTCTGAAACATATGCTCATAAATCTTCCAAACTAGAGGAACTTGATCAGATTTCTGAACAACACGAATCAGAGTGTTGAAACTAATGAGGCTTAAAGAGAACCCATGTTCTTCCAAATAGTGGCAGGCATCAAAAGCAATATCAAACATTCTTAGTTTAGCATAAGCCTGAATTAACAAATCAAACACAAATGGAGATGAAGCAGTAACCCTGTAACTGCTAAGTAGAATATCCACTATTGAGAATGGCAAGGAGTATCCAACACTTTTCTTCAAAATTGATTCAAGCAATGCACGAGCATCTATAACCAATCGGGCTCAAACCAAAATATGAATTGTGATACAGTAGGATTGAATCCCATGTTCAATGGTTTTCCTTTGTGCTGACCAATGGAAGAAAGCTAGAGCCCGTTTTGCATTATTTGGTTCCTTAAACTCCAACAGCACCTTTTCTACAATCAAATCATTTAATTGAAAAGTATCAAGTTTTTGAGTCAGTCTGTCCCAGTTCCAGCCTCTCCTAAATGAGCTACAAATGGAATCAACAACTGTATCATAGTTTGCCTTTGCATCATTATGAATGAATTTAACTACCACTGATTTAGAACTATAAACACATAGATTGACAAAATCTCTGACCGATACGGAAATGAAGAAAGGAATAATTCGACGCAATAGAAGCATGATTTTTTCTATCAAGGATGCAATCCTTAGGATCTTCGCATATGTTTACCAATATATGGCACCATTCCAACATTGTCAATCTTTAATTAAACAAGTTGATCCAATAACAGGGAGGGTGTTCAAAGGAGCATTGCACATGACTTCTTGGTAAAGGGTTCGGCTTTAATTTTTCTCATCATTTTTCCCTGCATAAATTCACATGTGACAAAATCAGGAATAAATTGTTCCATATCAAATCAAATACTTTAAACTTGACGAAAATATGCTTTGAAGCTAAAATTTTAACTTCTATGACTTTAGCACTTTTACCATCAATTCAAACTATAAGAGATTTTGGTTGAGATGGTCATTATTCAATGCAATCATGATGTTTTTTAACTCGGTAGATTTCTTTATGTTTCTGAGAAATTTTATAGAGCTATTTTCTCCCTATTTTTTTTTTTTTGAAAAATTAGATCTTTCATTAATAAATCTTTAGATAATAACAAATCTTCCTTTAGTAATGACAAAATTTTGTGAGTCTTCTAAAATCTGGGACTGTGCAGGGAGATTGAGAGTGTTCTATAGGGATATCAGATGGCTGATTAACATGTTACTGCTTTTAATTACTACTTTGGGAACTTGTTTGGTAATGACACAAGCTGTATTATAAGGTGGAATACAGTGTGAGGTTTGTTGTATGGTGGAATGCTGAAAATAGAACAATTGTAAAGATTCCTCAAGAGAGCAAATTGTTAGGTTTTTATCTGGTACAGTGCCCAATAATATAATAACCAAAACACAGCTTGATCATGAGAGCTGGAGCTACTAATGAGAACTTATATGTGTTCACAAAAGTATCAAACAAACAAATGCTCATACAACCATGATGTCAAGGAAGATAATGAAAACACATTTATCTCATTTTGTAGAAGACGTTTCTTTAATTGAAGTTCAATACAATGTCACTCGAACAATTGAGGTACTTGGCTCTCATCCCATCCTCTACTTCCCATGAAGGCTCATACCAGAGTCTTATGGTTCCTCCACATGAATTTTACCGCAAGACTTCCTATTTGTTCTAGAGTAGTTTGTTACGCTTAATGTAGCACGTGAAGGGTTGGTGACATACTTCGTGGAGCATTGAAACATAAGATATGTTGTGAATTTGAAACAAGCTGGGTGGTAATGCCAACTGGTAGAGTAACAGATCATATAAATGGCCGAGTTCATACGGCTATCTATTTTAGTAGCCCTATCATTTCATCAAATTGTCCCAATTTCAAGGAATTGTTTACTAGAAATGTTGGCATGAATATGCAAAAAACGAGTTACTCTACTTCACAAACAATGTATTCTAGCTGAGCTAGTGTTTTTTTCCTCCCGATTCTATCAATATGTGCATGAAAGACAAAATAGACATAACAAGCTTCTCGTTTAGCTGTTTTAGATTAATAACTATCTTATGTAAAAGTTTTACCGGAATGAATCGGTTTTATGAAAACATAAGAAGAAAAAGAAGTCATACTGAACTAAATCAAAGAAACAGACACATTAAATTCAGAGAATAATACCTGTTCTACCAAAAACCCAGTCAAAAAGTTGACTGAATTCATTTTGTCTATTTATTTCAGGAACAAAACCTCTTTTGAGTCCTTTGCGATGCTTTGAATGAGTACATCTCAGCTACATGATTCCCAATGAAATGGGAATGAATATTCCTGGAGAGTAAATAAATAAATAGTAAGACACACAACTATGTCTTTATTACTTCCAAGATATACAAATAAGCAAGTTTGAATTCTCAAACATGAGACCAAGAAAGATCCCAGAAAAATTCCGTTGTTTCGAAAACAGTATTTCAACTAAGAAACAACAAATTTAAAACTTGGCGGAAGCAAATTCAAGCTCTAAAGGAAAAATATGCATATATATCCATCTAGAGAAGTGTTTAAGGAGCAAGAAAATACAAGCAAGCACTAAACGAGATTTAACTCAAGAGTCCTTTTTCCAAATTTAAACAGACCAGCTATAATGTACAACTATTCAGCATGAATTATCACATTTTGAGCATCCTTCCTTTTTATACCCACATTTGGGTTCCGAATCGAGTTGAGAGAGAGATAAAGCATCTCCGCAATGGGATATGTCGAGAGGGAGAGCGAGAGAGTGACGAAATGGGGGATTTTCCTTTGCAAGAACGGGAGAAAGGAGAGGAAAAGAGGGCAGAGGGAGATAGAAAGGGAGAGGAGAGTTGGAGGGATGGAAGAGAAGAGAGAGAAAAGGAAGAGATACGGATAGGGGAGAGAAATCCGCTTCCGGGCGGTCCGAATAGGGCTGGAAATGAACACAGCCACAAATAAATAGATGCTCGTGAATAATTTGAGCTCGATAGTATAAATTCGACTCAAATTCGATTCATTTAATAAATGAGTTATTCATAAATACTAATATTAGTTCGAATATTAAATAAATAAAATTCGTATAAATCTTAACTCGACTCGGTTTAGACTCGTGACCAATATTTATATAAATTCGCTTCGACTCATTTTGAGCTCATCACAATACACGTAATATTTTATATAGATCTATATATACACTCTTACATACATTTTCCATTTCTTACCTATAATCTTTTATTGTATATATTTTATGGGTTATATTTATTAATTTTGATCTTTTATATAAGTAATATAATTTGTTACTTAATATTATTATATATAAGTAACATATTTTGTTATATATGTTTTAATAATAATGTATTAAGTTCACAAAAAAATTATTAAGTCAAACGTTTATAAAGAGTAGGAAACTCTAATTTTAATTCAAATTGATTGGGAGAAATAATCTCATTTGTGTTTCAGCTAACAAAAAAAAAAAATTGTGTTAGATTAAATCGAGCTCGAGTCAAGCTACTCGAGCTTATATCAACTCGAGTATTTTTTATACTTGAGTTTGAGTCAAGTTTGATCAGATTATTTGTTAAACGAGTCGAGCTCAATCGAAAATTTCTAAAATTTTTCGAGCTCGAGTCGAGTTTGAGCAGTGAAATATGCTAAATGAGCTTTTGACTTGATTCAGATCGTTTGCAGTAGGGCTATTCAGCCAACTTGACAGCATCATTTCCAACCCGACCCGATAACTTCCGATTCCGATTGGCCAATACCCGTTTTACCGATTACCTGATAACTGCCGATTCTCTCAAACCTGACCAGAAGAAAACCTAAGTAACAAAACCAAATCTCTCAACAAAACTAGAGAAGATTCAAAGCAAACACAAGGATATGGTTTGTTTTTTGTTTTTTTGTTCATGAGATTCTCCCATTTCCAACTTTTCCATTTTGTGAGATTTTTTCTTGAGTATCCGAATACCCCATTTTTGACTTCCCCAAGTTCATGATTCAAAGGATTTAGAGGAAGGTTGGACATGCCAAATCAATAATCTCTAATGAGCCACTGGTCATTTCTCTCTCTCAAAAACCAAACTCAAAGGAGTATCAAGGATATGGTTTTTAGGCAAATTTGAGGTGTGCTGCGAGGTTGAAGACTGAAATAGATAAATCAGAGCTGACCTTTTAATCAATCGGCAATACCATTGAGGTAGTCTGCGAGACTCCGGGAAGCCGATGGGACGCCGACGAGGCTCTGGAGTTCGGTAAATAACCATCGAAGTTTTATAGGAGCTTCCCATGCTTTCCCGACATGATCTCCTGACAGTTGGGTGAAGCACCTCCGCTTTAATGAAAGAAGGTTCGTGATCTGGCAAGGTCTAGAGGTGGTGGCAAGAGAGAGAGAGAGATGGCCACACGAACTTGAAGTAACCTAAGCGGGATTTAACATAAATCGAGATACGGGTATTACCCGTTACCGAATTCGACCTTAACGAGTCGGCCTATCGGGTCAAAATGTAATCGGGTTATCGGGTCAAGTCGAATCTCGACCATTTTGTTCAGCCCTAGTTTGCAACCCTAGGTCCGACTATTTATCTCGAATAAATAGTCCTTTAATCATCATCAGCCACATCAGATAAAACATAAAAAGGAAAATAGGTGCGACTTGCAAGTCACCAGATAGAAAGCTAGTCCCTCACTCCCATTCAAATCACCCCCAAAAAGCACTTTCGAAGCACCCACGGCAAGTCTGCAATCTCTTTCGAAGGCCATCAAAATGACAAAATCATTCTTTCGCCATCAAACATTTTATGTGCAAAATGGAGAGAGAGAGAGAGAGAGAGAGAGAGATGGCCAGTGATTGTTAATACCAATTTGGTGTGAAGGATTTTAGAGGAGAGAAGAGTCGAAGATGGTATGGTATTATTAAAGAGAATGTTGCAAAAGAATATGATTCTTGACACAATTTGTGACGCCCCGATTTTTCGCATTGATTACAACGTAAATCGACGCATCCGGACAAGCAACACAAGGCTACTTATCCTACGTAAATATAAAAAGCAGCATGCATGCATCTAAGCTTACTAATTAAATGCAATGCCGATCGCAGCTGGAAGAAGTAAATTCCCAATATGTGCAAAGAGATCTAACTCTTGCATCAGTAGATCACATGGCATACTATAATTATACTTCTCATAACATCGTATTTACAACAACATTCTGTATTAATTCTTACATAACCCAGTTAGTTTTCTCAAAACATAATCTCATATCCCACCATCATCTAGTACTCTTACTTCTTTACTTGATCACGAACATGGGATCATCTCAACTGGAGAGGAGCATTCCATAGGACCCTCAGGGTACCTCAGAATCTCCAGTGCTGATCGGGTCTCAATGCAATTTATCTATCCCTGCAACAACATCTATCATTCCATAAGGAATGATAGATAAAACATAAAAGAGTGAGATTTACAAGAAATCTCAGTAAGTACACAGTTAACGAAATAAAGCATAGATAACATCAACTATCATCATACATAATCATACTCACCAACATATCACTTATAAGAATACTTTACGGAACTTCACAAGTCAATTACCCATCTTACCATACAAACTTAGATCTTAGCTAGACCCATCATCATATACAAACTTATACCTTTCACTTTACTTCTTAACCTTGTAGGTTTCTCTTATTTCTTATCTTCGATGGGCGTTACGTATCGCCGTCCCCATCGGGATCTACTTATTGCATAACCTCGACAGGCGTTACGTATCGCCGTCCCTGTCGGGTCTTACTTATCACATAACCTCAACAGGCGTTACGTATCGCCGTCCCTGTCGGGTCTTACTTATCTCTTATATATGATGGGCGTTACGTATCGCCGTCCCCATCACATATAACTCATCAATCATCCGGGCGTTACGTATCGCCGTCCCCGAAATGATGAGTCTCGTGTCAATCTTCCGGGCGTTGCGTATCGCCGTCCCCGTCATGACACGGAACATACTTAACATATATGACAGGCGTCCCCGTCAACTTACCAGTCATCCGAGCGTTACGTATCGCCGTCCCCGAAATGACGTAAGCATTCTTACCATAGCGGGCGTTACGTATCGCCGTCTCCGCTAATCATGTCAATCCTACGGGCGTTACGTATCGTCGTCCCCGTAGTGACATAATTCTTATTCTTACGACAGGCGTTACGTATCGCCGTCCCTGTCGGCACGTCAGTCATACGGGCATTACGTATCGCCGTCCCCGTCATGACGTGACTAACATATTCATACATGCATATGCTTTTCATTCTTATCTTAGAACCCTTGTTCTCACAAGTCATTACTAATACCCACTATTATCACCCGTGGTCGGGCCATATCACTATTGTTACCCGTGGCCGAGCCATGCCACTATTGTTACCCGTAGTTGGGTCATGCCATCATTATTACCCGAGATCGGGCCACACTATATCTTTTCTTATTCTTATGAGTTTTTCACCTAAAACTCCTTCCATTTGAGATACTAATTCTATTCCGGGAAAAACCCTGAATCTAAGCAAAACAGGGCATCTCGCTCGAGCGGGGTGTCGAGCGAAAGTCAAGCGAAGTCACGGGTTGGAACTCGCTCGAGTGGGGTATCAAGCGACAGTCAAGCGGGGGTTCACATTTTGCCTTCGCTCGACTCGCCTGTCGAGCGACAGTCGAGCGAGATCACGGCTCATGGGGTTTTTCAACCTAAACCCAGCAATCTTTTCACATCAACCTTATTTTTACTTATTAAAACATAAATCTATGTCCTTATAATTTTCCTAACACTTTACCATCACCAAAATCATATCTAAAACACCATAGATTCCAAGCACATCATATAAGCCTAATTCAAGCTCCAACTAACAACAAACTTAATTCCATCAACAATCTACTTATTCTATGCCAAGATTAAGTTAAATTGTATACTTACAAGTTTCTCCAAAGCTTGGTTGAATGATCCAACTAGTCCTTGCAATATTTCTCCTCAAAGCACTCAATTAGCTCACTTAGGTGATGTTTGGAGGTTCAAGGGTTAGGGAAGCTTCTTCTTTGGCTTTCTCTCCAAGTGGACGTGAGTCTCTTCTCCCAAAAGGTCCCTTATGGACTGAAGATGGTTATATATATATAGAAATAGATGGCTTGGGGAAAAAGAAAAGGAAAACAAACCAAGGCAATGGGTTAACTCAAACCGTGTAAGGGTATGGCATGTGCTGTCCAGCCTTGCCTAGTCCAATGATCATCCATATCTCTCATGATCTCCAAGGATTTTCATCCCATGGCTATGCTTCTTCCATATCTAAAATCATCTTAGATCAATGGCCCCAAATAATTACTAAATATAGGCATAAAAGTAACTCCAAAAGGTCTAAAATATCCAAGATAAGTTCAACTGGCCATTGGCCTTCCTTGCACCCTCAAAACTTCTAGAACATTTTCTTCACCCTTGTCCACACGTCCAAGACTCCCTTAGCACCCTTAGAGTGGCTGGAAAATATCTCATCACCTAATTCCCAAGGTTTGGTTACCAATTGATTGGAAACAAGGGGGATAGTTGGCTGTTTTGGCCAATCAGATTAGTTCTTCACTTTTGCTTGGTTTTAAACTAATTATTCTTCTAGAAGCTCTTCCTCCACCTAACACATACTTTCATACGTGTATCTAGCAGATAAAAATGAGGAAAACCAATCAAATTCGAACATCTAAAGTGAGGTGGTGGAGTGATTTATTTTCGGGCTCCAGTTTGCACTTAAAACAGATCAATCCCATTCCAGCCCAAATAATCCCTCGATACAGTTCGATTCTCTAAAACCTCCAATCATAAAAGTTATATATCTATGTCTTAGGGTTCTATAGGAACTAGAATCACTTGATTTGGAGTTCATATGACCAAGTTATGATTTTTCTAATAAAACTCGACAGATGAGCCCGAGAACACCAATCCGGGCACACCAAGTGTTGGATAGATAATTCCTCTTATTTCACACGAAATTTACTAAATAAAATCTCCTAATTTTCCACATCTCTACATAATTTTCCAGATCTTAGGATAATTGAGAAAATAATCCAAAGGCTTAATCTTATCCAATGTTCTTAGTCAACTTCAAATCAATGCTCATCTATCTCCAATTCAGACCTGGTACTTCAATCTCTATTTCGTATTTGATTAAGTCCATATCTCTTAAACCTCAAAACATAAAAGTTGTAGATATTCCTCTTAGCTTTCCATAGCCTCTTGAATCACTACAATCCGACATCAAATGAGCAAGCTATGACCATTCTACTAAAAGACGTATGTCTGTCCCTGTATCTCGCTCGAGCCATACATCAAGCGAGGGTCGAGCGAGATCTCGGGTCTAGGCACTTTTTCACCTTAACACAAGTCACATTTATACCCAACCCTACTCCTAACCTTTCAATATAAGAATTCTATACATATATCCCAAAAATTCCTAAAAATGGTTTTGGAGAAACATAATCATCCCACATATGAAAATTAAGCGGATATCTAAAAATCCGGGTTATCACACAATTTCTTATTCACTGATTGTTTATGCCAAAATAAAAATCAGGGATTTGGAGTCAGCATACAATGCATATGAAGAGATGCTTGAAAAAGGTTTCCAAGCAAATTCTTTCATTGAGGGGTGTGCTTGATGCAAGAGATGAAACATATGGATTTGAAGCCTTATGACAAGTCCTTCGATCTTCTAATTGAGGAGTGTGCTAAAGCTGGAAAACTGGAAGAAAGCTTAAGATATTGTGAACAAATGTTGGAGAGGAGACTTGTTCCCAACCGTTGGGCTTTCAATGAGATGGTAGGAAAGCTCTGTCAGAGTGGGGATGTGGAGCGGGCCAATGTGATGCTAACTATTTTATTAGATAAAGGATTCTTGCTTGATGAGGTTACATACTCTCATCTTATCGATGGTTTTGGTAGCAAGGGTGAGATAGATGAAGTACTCAAACTCTACTATGAAATTGAGTACAAATCACTGTCTCTTGGGTGAAAGAACGCTCACTACTTCCAACTTTGTGCATATATAACACATTGATTGCGAGCTACTCTGAGAAAGGCGATAGAACAAGGGTCGTCCACCTTCAAAATGAAATGATTTCACTCGGGCTTAAGCCTAGTTGCTCATAGTTTTCGAGTTATAAAGCACAAAGAACATTGAAGATAAGCCAAGTTGAGTAAGCAGAGTTCGGGTCCACTCAGGATGAAGAGTAATTTGTGTTGACTTTTAACATCTTCTCCATAAATTATCAGTTTTACTGCTGACCTGGATTCACATTGCAGTAGCTTAAGTTGGTGATGTAAATGTCAACAAAGAGGCTTTTTGTGAATAGGCTGACTAGGGCTGAGCACCAACTTAGTCGGAGTCGGATATGGGGTCCTCCGACTCCGACTTTGTCCTAGGCAGAATCCGACCTCCGACTCTGACTTCTATTGACTCCGATCCGACTCTGACTTTGTTGGAGCGGAGCCAGAGTTGGGCTTTTTTATTGGACTAGAAGAGAGATGCCGAACTCAAGTTGATCTACTATTAAACAAAAGGAATTAGACAAAAGGTGGAGCACAAATATAAATTGTGCTTTCTATATAAAAGTCCAACAAAAGTTTTTGTATTGGACAATAAACATATAAAAAAGAATTCAAGCTGATCTACTATCAAACAAAAAAAATTAAAGAAAAGGTGGTGAAGATCCGCTAACAAAATAATAGAAGAAGAAACTCACCTGAGAATCGGAGATGGCGAAATCTAGATGGACGAGAAGAGAGATGCCGAACTGTGCGAAATGGGGATGGACTGAGGCAGCGTTAGGTATATTGCACGGCAGAACCATGGTGGGGAGGCGAGGGCCAGAGGCAGCGTGATGTTTGGGGCTTCTAGTATCCGGTGAAAGATTGAGGAAGAGTGTTACACGATGAATGGAAGGGATGAAGTGTGTGCAGGCTTGCAGCGGCTGGAACGTTCGGGAAGTGTTTATGTCGAGAGATGAGATGCCGATCCCTAATGTCTAATGAAATGATTGTGTTGCTGGGCCGTGGGCCGTGGGCCGTGTAAACTAATCAAGATAATTTAGCTAAACATGTAAACTAATCAATAACTGGAATGCAATAATTTTTTTTTAGAGGCACTGCTATATATAGTTAATTAAAATAGTTAATTAAAAGTGGACTCTATTGCAGTCTAAGATATAAAATTATTATATAATCCTCCATTTTAATGTGAAAATGATTGTATTATTCCTAATCTTCTTAACCTAAATGGATTTCTCTCGTTTTCCCTCTCCCTCCAAGTCTAATTTTCTCATTTCTTTGAAACCCACCCTCCACGATATTCCCCCATCCCTTATCATTGTCTTCTCCACTGCCTATGTAGTCACAGCCCACAAAATGTTTTAAAGTATCATTATTTGGTCAGGAAAATTGTTGAAAAATGCAAGGAAAGTTCTCCGTAACTTGGGATGTGAATGGAAGACACTGAATGAGGAAAAAAGACATTCTACTACGAAAAAGAAGTGATAAAAGTTGCAGAGGAGAGAAGAGTTTATTTTAATTCTTCCCACTGAAAAAGAAAATATCTAATGAAGCAAACTAATCAAACATTAGCAGATATATTTTTCAAAAAAAAGGGACAAAAGATAACATGAAGAAATGAAAGTAGCCCAAGCTATCAACACAGACTGTGAGGGAAGGAGAAAGCGTTCTTAGCCTCCATCGCAGTAGCTTTTTTGCTTTACCCCCGTTTCTTCTTGGATACAACTAGACCAACAAAAGATGCCAAATTTCAAGATTCATAGTAGCAAATGCCCTTGATTTGTAAGAACAAGTCCAAAGTTTCAACTACTTTTTTTTCGCATCACAAAGGGGTTTCCACTGGTTTATGTCCACTAAATGAAATGAATGAATTCATTTAAATGAAATGCAATGTTTCATACTGTGTTTGATAGTGGACTATATTGCAGTCCACTAAAGTGGACTGCAATAAGCATTACTCTTTGTTTAAAGAGCACTGCTTCTACATTTCCGGCCAATATACCCCTAGACAGGAATATATATATATATATATATATTGTTTTCTGTTATAAAATTAAAAAAAAACTACTATTATTAGAAAAAAGAAACTCTTTTAAAACTTTCTGAAACTTTCTTATTTTTATATGTTTTCTTGTGAATTTTATAACAACTGAAACTCATATTTATAGGTTTTAAATTACTATACAAGTTACTATGCAAGTCACTATGCAAGATTTAAAATAATAGTAGTATGGTCATTCACATAATTTGGTGGTGGGACAGGAGGGCGGCAGCCACCCTCCTAATGAATTCATTACACTCTCTCTTGAATGACCACCTATAAAAAATTTGTCTCGATAAAACTTCGCCAAGAAAAAATTCAGTGGGAAGAAAAACCAATGGCGAAAGAAAAAGAATATAGTCTTCTTATGTATCCACAAGTATTTTAAGATTGCCTCATTAAAATCTTGTAAAGAAAAACCCACTGGGACAAAATCTTAGCGAAGGAAAAAGAGTACAATCAGCACAAGTCTTCAGAATATTTACTCCCCCTGAAAAGTGCATGACGATAGATTTTTGAATTTTCGCATTCCAATGTTATGCACAATCTTCTTAAATGTCGCAATTGGTAATGCCTTTGTGAATAAATCTGTCAGATTATCACTAAATCGTATCTGCTTGACATCAATTTCACATTTCTCTTGAAGTTCATGAATATAAAAGAATTTAGGTGAAATATGTTTGATTCTGCCACCTTTGATATATCCTTCTCTGATTTGAGTGATACAAGTAGTATTATCTTCATATAAAATTGTTGGGCTATCATTAATCATTGGAAGATCATACTTTTCTTAGATATATTTGATCATTGATTTCAGTCAAATACACTCTCGATTTGCTTCATGAATTGCAATGATCTCTGAGTGATTTGAAGAAATAGCAGATAGTGTCTACTTAACAGATCTCCATGATATGACAGTATCTCCATAAGTAAATAAATATCCAGTTTGAGATCTACATCTGTGTGGGTCTGAAATATAACATGTATCTGCATACCCAATCAATTGTGGACTTGATCCACGTTGATAAAATAATCTCATATCAACCGTACCATGAATGTAATGAATGCCATGTTTAATGTCATTCTAATGCTTTCGAGTTGGTGCAGAACTGTATCTTGCAAACAAATTAACTGAGAATGTAATATATGGTCGAGTGCAATTTACAATATATATCAAAACTCCAATTGCACTGAGATATGGTACTTCAGGACCAAAATTTCTTAATCGTCATCATAATGATGGAATGGATCATTCTTCACATCAAGTATTCGAATAATCATTAGAGTACTCAGGGGATAAGTTTTGTCTATATAAAAATATTTCAGGACTTTCTCTGTATACATGGACTGATGAATAAAAATTTCATTTGGCAAGTATTCGAACTGTAGGCTGAGACAAAGTTTTGTTTTGCTAAGATCTTTCATTTCAAATTCATTCTTTAAATATGTAACGGTTTTTGAGATCTTTTCAAGAGTTCCCACAATAATGACATCATTAACATAAACCACAATAATGACAAATTCGGATTCTGATTTCTTAATAAAAACACATGGGCACATAGGATTATTCTCAAATCCTTCTTTCAATAAATATTCGTTTAGGCGATTATACCACATGCGTCCGGATTGCTTCAACCCATATAAAGATCTTTGTAATCTGATAGAGTACATATTTCTAGATGTACTTATAGATGCTTCAGGCATTTTATATCCTTAAGAGATTTTCATATATATAGCATGGTCTAAGGATCCATATAAATATGCAGTGACTACATCCATCAACCACATTTCTAATCCTTTTGTAACAACCAGACTAACAAAAAATCTAAATGTGATTGTATCCATAACGAGAGAATATATCTTTTTATAATTAATCCCGGGTTTCTACAAGAAACCTTGTGCGACAAGCCGTGTTTTGTACCGCACAATTTCATTTTTCTCATTACGTTTTCGTACAAATACCCACTTATATCCAACATGCATTACATCTTTTGGTATTTGGACAACAGGTCCAAATACTTCTCACTTTGTTAGCGAATTTAATTCAGCTTCAATGGTTACTTTCCATTTTAGCCAATAATTTCTATGTCGACATTTTTCGACAGTTCTTGACTTACTTTCTTCATTACTTCTAGTAATATCAATGGCTATTTTATATGAAAATATGTTGTTGACAACAGTTTTATTTCTATTCAGAATCTCTCTAGTATTAATGAAATATATCGAGATTTATTATTTTTAGGTACCTGTTCCTCTTCAAGAAAAAATATTTCATAAAACACCTCTTCAAGATGTCTCTTTTCAGGAAATTTTAGAATAGGAGATTTAATCTATTTTAGAATAGGAGATTTAATCTATTTTAGAATATCAATTATATTTTTAGCCTGTATTGTGGGTATTGGTTTTTTAGGAACACAAAATTCATTTTGTATCTTTTTCTTTCGAAAAATTTTATCTTTTGTATCAATAGGTCTTCCACGCTTCAGGCGTATCTTAGATTCACCTATTGCTGTTTTAACAATTTTTCCTTCAGGGACTTCAATCCATGCTGGAGTATTAATAGTAAAAATATAAAATTTTACTACACCTTTAGTGTCAATAAATACATCCAGTAATTGATTTACAACATTTTGTAAATGAATAATCTTTTGAACTTCCAGTTTACATTCATTTGTAAGATGATCAAATTGAGACAGAGTCTTATTATCCCAACTAATTACTTGTCGTACTTCAGGCACTGACTTTTTGTTACCCATTAATGGAAAAGTGGATTCGTAAAAGTGACAATTCTCAAAACGTATTTTAAACATATCACATGTAAGAGGCTCAAGATATCTAATAATAGATGAATAATCAAAACCAACATATATCTCAAATCTACTTTGATGACCCATTTTTGTATGCTATAGAGATGCAATTGGAATATATAAGCACATCCAAAAGTACGAGGATGAGAAATATTTGGTTGTTGACCGAATGCAAGCTGTAATGGGGAATATTTATGATATGCAGATGGTCTAATGTGAATTAATGATACTGCATGAAGTATAGCATGTCCCCAAGTCGAAACAGGAAGTCTTGATTTCACAAGTAAAGATCTAGCGATTAGTTAAAACCTTTTGATCAAAAATTCAACTAAACCGTTTTGAGTATGTGTATGGACAATATGATGTTCAACATCTATTCCTATTGATATGTAATAATCATCAAAAGTTTGAAATGAAAATTCACCTGCATTATCCAATTGAATGGTCTTAATTGGATACTCAAAAAATTGTGTTCGTAGTTTGATTATTTGAGCAAGAAGTCTAGTAAATACAACATTTCTAGTAGAAAGCAGACAAACATGTGACAATCGACTAGATGCATCAATCAAAACTATAAAATATCTAAATGGTCCACTTGATGGATGAATAGGCCCACATATATCCTCGTGAATCTTTTATAAAAAGGATGGAGATTCAACAATAACTTTGAGGGAGATGGTATGATAATCAACTTACCTTGAGAACATGCAGAGCATGGAGATTCATTGGTAGAAATATCTTTTGATTCTTTAAGGGATGCCCATGCAAATTTTTAATAATTCATCTCATCATTATATATCCCAGATGTCCAAAGCGATCATGCCAAGTCATAAATACTTTGGGGTCAATGCACTTCTAGTGCACTACCACATATTATTCAATTGTTCTCATCTTTATATAATACAATCCTAAAATAAAACAGACAGTTTTTCTAATATGAGCTTTTGGCCCGATGTTTTAATAATAAGCAGATACTCTTTATTGCCTTCATTGGTCGTTTCAATATGATAATCATTACGATGTATATATTTGAAACTCAATAAATTTCTTCTAGATTGTAAAGAGAATAGAGCATCATTAATACAAAATTTGGTACTGTCGGCGCCCTAGTTTGCGCTTGAGTTCGCACGCAAATTACGACGCCGGGGACGAACGTCACAAGGAAGTCATCCCTCATCTTTACGTGTGAGAGCATTATTTAATATTATATATATTTTTTTTTTTATCTCACAGCGGAAAAAAGTCAAGCCAAAAATATTCGACAAGACGTTTACGCTTGTCGCACATCACATGGTTAAAGAAATAAAACCCAAATTAAACATCATATATATATATACATCAAAGTTAAGGTCACCAATGTAAACAGTTTATATAAAAGCACTTCCCAAAACAACGGGAAGATTTTTCCTCAAAATACAAAGGTGATACAAAATAAAGGTATTAACGATCCCCTCCCCTTCCGCCAAACATACTAATAGGCGGGTTCTTCCTTTATCTTCTTATAGTCCGGACCGTAACGAAGACTGTCCAAACTCAGACCTGGGCCTACATCACACATCATCCCCGAGGATGATGTAAACAGGCGTCCCACGTGGAGGAGCCCATCCACTCCTAGTACCAAACAACACCCCGTAGGGCGTAGGTCATCAAAAAAGTAGGTCGCCATAAGAAGCGACTCTGCCGCCCACTGACCCAACAGGTCTAGGGTCACTGGCCCAGCAGTATCTATCTTAGTCGGGCCCATGAGGGTCCGACCCATCTTCTCGAGAGTCGTAATCCGGGGATCCATCATTTCCTGCAATAACTTCTATCGTTCCCAAGGGAGCGATAGTAGAGATAATAAAAAGGGGGTGAGATTTCGGGAGAAATCTCAGCAAGTATACTAGCACATTAACCAAAACATTTCAAATATACAGATAAGTGAACAAAACATTCGTAACTAATGCATATGCAATGAATGACTGACTCATGCACATGCTCATGAAAACTTTCATACGGACTTGCTTCTTTCAGACTTCTTTTCATATTAGTGCTTTTCAAATCCTTTGCTTAAAACATTTCGTATCTTTTATTCTTTCTTAGGCGCCACTTATCATATACAGATCTTTTCTTATGACTCGAAAGCCCATCTTGTCATGACTTATCACTTAGCATATATGAGACACAACACGGTTCCCCTAAACACCGCGTGTTCCCTACTGGTTACCGCATCACCTTAAAGTGAGTGCGTTATATAACTTATAAAACGGTAGGTCCTCACACCTTATCCGTCCTTGGCACCCACGAGTGTTAGGTGCTACCGCGCTCCGGACACCTTTTGGAGCCATACACGGTCTGTCGACTGTTCTTCGTCGACCCAGGGGCTTCCACTCGACTTTAAACACTCCTGAGTGGACAGGGAGTTCCACTGGGGCACTACCCCGTCCCAGCCTTTGGGCTTCTTTTAAAACTTTACTTCTTTTCTTTTCTTTCAAAAACTCAATCTTTCCTTTTCTTTTTCTTAAAAACACATTGGACTTTAAAAACATGCTTTTCATGATTTATGCATGAGACATGCAACACTTACTTATTTTCATGCAAAACCTGAGACGAGCTCGAGTGCATTTATATTTCATTTTCTTTTCTTCCTCATTGGGATAAACTTTACAACTTCCTACTTAGTCATCATGCTCTACATCCAAAATTTGGGCCTAGGATTGAAGTGGGGTACTCGGCCCATCTCCAACCCATCATGGCCGAATCCTCCTAAGGTAATTCCTAGGGCTTTTCTTCATCCTTTCACCCTAAACATCCTCCAAGAATTTAAGGTGTTTAATTAAAACATATACTATCTTTAAAAAGGGGTAACCGAAACCCTATTATCCATTTAGTAAACATTTTTACCTCCAAACTTAATTTATTCCAACTTCCTTCCTTCACCTTTCAACTTGGGGAAAATTTCCTTCTATTAATTTATTCAAAGATTCCTTTTCCACAAGTTTCTTCTATAAGCTTAAACTAAATAATTCCACCACAAAGCAATATAATTCAATCCTCTAGTCTTAACCTTAAATATCATAAAATTTCAATTAAACACTACTAGTCATCATATACAAGTGATTACTTCTTTCCACATGCACGTATACACCATTTCAATTCATATCAATCATATATTTTATTCCCATGTCCATTTTCATTTCCTTAAGACAACATTCTCTTTGAATCAATCAATTATATTACTAATTTCCTCAAATAAATTCTATCTTAGCAACACCAATTTATAAGCTTAATACTAAAATCCATCATGCATCAACTTCATCATTTCTTATGATACTCATGCTTTTCATTTTCTTTTTGCAACTAATACTTGATCCATCATTTATACTCACATTCTAAGTTTATTTTATCATAGAGATTTACACAAGAATATTCTTATCAAAGACAAGTATAATCAATTTAATCCAAACATGGCAATACAATCATTAATCCAACAAGCATGATCACCTAACTATATACAAGAAATGCTAAAGAAAAGGTGAAAGTATACTTACAATATTCCTATTAGATTTTTGATTAAAATCTGAAAATACACACATGGAATCTCTTATTAGACTAGTTATAAGTATAAAGATTTAAAAGAAACCTCATTTCCTTTTACCCAAAACAAAGGTGTTACATGTGTGTGTGTGTTCTTCCTAAGCTTGCATGAATCTAGGCACTAACCTTCTCCAAGGTATTGTCCACTTCAACACTCTTAATTTTAGCTCCACTAATTTAGGATTCTTCAAATTGTGTGGTGAAAGAAAAAGAAACAAAGGTAGAGGTAGTTTGGATGGTTTTGGCCGAGAGGTGAGGAGAGAGTGAGATAGGAATATGCTTGCATGTGTCCAAATGAAGCAAGCCAATGGAAATGGATATGGGGTCACACGGCCAAGCCCTTGCTCTAGGGTCTTTGGTACACTTTTTACCATGCTTAGATATGGCCAATGATGGATTGAGTGATTGACAACACTAGGCCATTCCAAAATCAAATCTTGGCCATGCCTTGGAGGATTTGCTTTTCTTCTCCCTCACTTGCCATGGCCGGCGCCTCCCTTGAGTGTTTAGCACTCATTTTCTTGCTTTTCACTCAATCATCATTCCTCCATCATCTCATGTGTCCATCCAAGTGATCTCAAGGCCATGGTTTTTGGGAATTGAGCAATGCATGATCCGGCCAAGCCTTGCCTCCACCGAAACCCACTTTTCTTCATCTCCTTGCTTTTGTCATTTCCATCACCTACACCCACACCATACCTCTCTTCACATCACCATACTTTCTTACACATTGTACCTTATTCACTTACACACTCCTCCCTTGTCTTATCAACTTGTTGGTGACCATACTCCATGAAACTCTCCCAAAGTGCCTCACAGATTGCATCCACCGAATCCTCCTTGCTCCTTCCTTCCATCATTCTCTTCATGCCACTTGTCACATTCCTATACACTATGACTTCTATTAGAAAGTCAAAGAATGGTGCCTTGTACCTCCAAGATTCCATGGTAGGAAAATCCCTCCATGAGATTCTACACTCAATCCTACATGGCACATGGTTACCTACTAGTCAATCTCCACCAACTAGAATTTTCCTACAAGCCTTGGATGATTTTCTAGGGTTTTTCTTCAAGTGACATGTGTCTCTACTATGGGCTTGATGGGTCATGGGCTCACTCTATGGGCTTATGGGCTCACCACTACTCTCTTGGCCCATTCACTTAATCCATATCTCAAAAGCTTCCTTCCCAAGCCCACCTCTTTAGAGCTTGTTTTTACAAATTATCACTAATCTTGTATATTAGCATTTAATTAAATAATTAAATTAAGATGAAAATTTTAGGGCTATTACAGGTACCATTAGGTAACACAATATAATTTCTTCCGGAACCTCTCAATTAAATCTGATGAACCTGATATAGTATGGACATAGGTTTTGCTTAATGTTAGATTTTGAAAATATTTCTTATCTTTGATAATTGTATCAGTTGTAGCATTGTCAGTCAGACATATATCTTTATCATTCAACTCAAAGATAAAAAGTTCATCAATGTGATCTATGATTTTACAAAATATACAAAACTTTTATTACAAATAATAGAAAGAAAATACATTAATTGAGTGGAACACTTCCATCTCTATTTAAGTGATCAATTCTACCTTTAGAATGATTAAAGAATTAGAAACGTCAAGATGAGGAACATCTACATTTACTGAATCTAATAAATCATCTAATAGTTTTACTAAATTTGTTTAAATTATTTTATTCTTTTCTTTAATAGATGCTTGATATAAATCAGCTAAGTATCTGGCCGTACGACAGGTTCGTGACCAATATTCTGTCATTCCACATCTATGGTACACCTCTTCACTTCTCCTTAAAGAATTATTTTGGGGATTTTTACCGCTTTCTGAATTGTATCACTTCTGGTGATACGATATATTATTATTATCCATTTTACTGTGATCACTTCTGGACCAATATTTCTATAATTTCTCATACCACGTCCACGCCACCGATTTCTTCTAAAAGATGCACCATTCACTTCTGGGAATGATGTAAACCTATTACCATTCATTTCAAGGAATAATATTGAGCTAGTAGGGCGTAACTGGTAGTTTTTTAATAAGAGCTCATTGTTCTACTCAGCTACTAGAAGACATGATATAAGTTCAGAATGTTTTTTAAAATTTTTCTCTCGATACTGCTGCAGGAGCACATTCGAGGCATGAAAAGTAGAATAAGTCTTCTCTAATATATCATCATCGGTGATTTTCTCTCTGCATAATTTTAGTACTAAGCTTATTTTAAAAAGTGCGGAATTATACTCACTAACATTTTTATAATCTTGCAACCTCGGCTGCAACCATTCATAACGAGCTCTTGGGAGGATGACAGTCTTCTAGTGTTCATACCTCTCCCTTAAACTGTTCTACCAAATATGACGATTTTTTATTGTAAGATATTCAGTTTTTAATTTTTCGTGAAGATGGTGGCGAAGGAAAATTATTACTTTACGGTCCTACAGGGACATTTGATTTCCTTCTTTAATTGTTTCACCTAGATTCATCGCATCAAGATGGATTTCAGCATCTAAAATCCATGCTAAATAATTTTTTCCAGATATATCAAAAGCAATGAATTCCAATTTTGTATAGTTTGCCATTTTCTACATATATAAATAATGAAATAAATATGTCTATCTTAAAAATATATTTATAAATTCACATAGATTTTAAATAATAATCATTAATAAAATATATCAAAGACTATAAATAATATATTTAAAAACTTATTGAGGAATAAGACCACTAGCTTCAGAATTGGTAGAACTGTCGTGCTAATAACGTGTTATAAAAGTAAAAAGAAACTACTATTGTAAGAGAAAAGAAACTCTTTTGAAATTCTCTGAAACTTTTTTCTTTTTATATGTTTTCTTATAAATTTTATAACAACGGAAACCCATATTTATAGGCCTTAAAGTTACTATGCAAGTCACTATGGAAGATTTAAAATAATAGTGGTGAGGTCATTCACATAATTGGTGGTGGGACAGGGTGCGGCAGCCGCCCTCCCAAAGAATTAATTACATTTTCATTATTTTTCTTATTTTAATAAATATTTTTAGAAAAATAAAAAAATTCATTGTATTACTAAAACATATTTTCTTAATTACTAAGTAAAAAAAAAACAAATTAGTCAAGAAATGTAATCAAGTGGTGTAGTATTTTTTTTTTATGTTAATCTAGTGTATTATATTCTTCTCCCATCGTTCGAGTCACTTCATTGTTGTTTGCTTAAAACAAAATTAAAAAGTTAACATTTAACATTTAACCAGTACTAACAATTGGAGAAATTATAAGTTTGGGATTATAGCTCATACTATTAGTTAAAATAATAATATTATAATAATATTATTTAGAAATACATTGGTATTTATACATTAGTATTATATTAATATATATTAGTTCATACATTGATGTTTATACATTAGTCAATATACTATTATTTTATTTAATTATCAATCTAAGATTGTAATAGTCTAGAGTTTAGGGTTTAAGGTTTAGACTTTAGTCTTAGTGGATGTCTATTATATTATTAAAATATTATTTTAAAATTTGAATAAATTGCTATTTATAAAATTATAACTTTATGTATTAGTGTTATAAACTATTACATTAGTAATTTATAATATGCTGCATGCATTTAGTGACTTGAGGATTCAATCTTTTTTTTATTTATTTAGTCTTCTATTTTTATTTTTTGTTCTTCTAGTGTTTAGTTTATAATATTCTAGTACATGTCTTATATTATAAGCTAACATTAGCTCATATTATTATTTATTTGATTGGTATTTATGTTATAATTATGATTGAATTATAATTATATTATTTAGAAATACATTGGTGTATATAGATTGGTATATTATTAATGTACATTAGTTCATACATTGATGTTTATACATTAGCCAATATATGATTATTTTATTTAATTATCAATCTAGGATTGTAATATTCGAAGGTTTAGGGTTTAGACTTTAGTCCTAGTAGATGTTTATTATATTATTAGAATATTAATTTAAAATTTGAATAAGTTGCTATTTATAAAATTATAACTTTATACATTAGTGTTATAAACTATTACATTAGTAATTTATAATACGTTGTAGGCATTTAGTGAATTGTGGGATCAACCCTTTTTTTATTTATTCAGTAACTTACAGACAATAACTTATAATATACTATTGTTTATATTAGTATTTATAAATTAATATTATATATTATTACATACCTCATTAATTTATGATACATTATGATATTTTATTATTTATTAACTTATAATACATCATTGCTTATATATTGGTCTTTAATTCTGTATATATTAGTATTACAAATTATTTTAAGAGTAATTCAATATATTAATGTTTATAATTAATTATGTATGTATATTATATAATGAGTAAATTATTTAGAAACAATAATTAACTCATACTATTATTTAATTTAATTAACTCATACTATTATTTAATTTAATTATCTATCGATAATAGTTAATATATAAAAATACATATATTTTTATATTTATATGCAAAATATTGGAGTTGGAGTTGGATGTATAGTCGGAATCAGAGTCGGAATCAAAATTGGAGTCGGAGTTGAGTTGAGTTACAAGTCTGAGTCGACAGAACTCCACTGCTGACTCCGAATCTGACTCCGACTTAAGTCGGAAAAAAAAACTCCAACTCCAACTCCGACTTTTCAGAGTCGGGAGCGGAGTCGAATTTTTGGTCGGCCCTAACTATATATTATGATGCACATATACTAGTTACTATTGGAGATAGCTGCCACATCATTGATGCCATGTCTTTATTTGTTGTTTCTTATATTTTCACACGTAATTTATAAAGTTCTCAAGATATTCTATCCTAGCTGTTTCAAAATCTCATTGAAACACTATCTTTTTTTTTTTTTCCTGTTTGTGTAAATATAAAATGGAAAACGAATGAAATAGGTTTCTATTTATCCCATATGAGAAGTTTAGGGTTCTACATTAGTTTGGTGGGAATAAATGTTCTATGACAACAATGCTTTTTCTTCTTTATTTCCCGCCCGCGTTGGTCACGTTTGTTCTTAGGTCTGGATCTACTTCACTAATCCTTTACTAATCACTTATGTTTTGGGTTATCATTCATCGTTGTCTAGTTCTTTTTAGCAAAGCAATAACTTGTTTAATATACCATCAAGGGTGGTAGATCAATGGTTTTTGAGTTACTTAAGTGGTTTAGCATGTGCTAAGACCTGAGAATAAATCCGAATATGGATTCACCTTAGACCATTAGTATTAGCCAGCTAAGGATTCATTCAAGTACCAAGTGGGTAGAATACTACTATGATTACAACCAGGTAAGGAAGACACCTCTAGTTGCCCTTGCCCTTCTCTATTCATAAAATTAGTTGTTTGATCTACAAATCGTTCTGACATGGGCATTCTTCTTTGTGTGGGCAGCCTCCTTGGGGAAGGACCTCATGCATTGGTGCTATTTGTGTAAGAAAGTAAGGAGTCTATTGATAGTCTGCTAATTCATTGTGAGACTGTCAAGACCTTGTAGAATGAATTATTTGCTAGGGTGATGCCAAGAAGGATGATCAGTCTCGTAGCTTCGTGGAGGGCCTTCAAAGTTCAAGAAACTCACAGAAGATGGATTTCGATTTGCCTATGGTGGTGTCTTTGGAGCAAAACAAGAGAAGTCAATGATTGAGTTTAGAACTTAATAATGGCTGTTGGGTGTCAAGCTTTTGAGGTCCTGTCACATCTCATGAATGGTGTGAGTGCTCCATCACCAGACTAATTTCTCCTGGTGAATAAAAAAAAAGTTGTTTGAAATAAATACTAGAGAACAACGCAAAGAAAAGGACGTCTATCTTTCCTTTTTTGCCAAGAGAACTTCAGAAACACACTCTGGCAGCATTTCTAGCTTAAATTGGGTTGATGTCTCCAAATGTTTTTAAAACATACTTACCTGAAGTACAAGCTAAAGTTGCCCCCATCCAAAAACAAATTTAAGTAACTGAGAGGGACTCAGAGGACTTTAATATTAACAATAACATCCACTAGCTTCTTCTCCAGCTCAGGTTCATCAATCCACAAGGAACTTTTATGGCGTAGCAGCTCATTCTTCTCTTTCTTCTTCTCTACCTTTCTTTTTTCTTTCATCCTCCAATTTTCAAGTTTCTCAGTTCTTTCTTTCAACTGCATTTATACCAACCAAAAAAATAAAATATAGTAGGTCAAAAAAGGGAAGTAAGACAACATAACTTCTGTTTGTTTTGGACACAAATGAAGTAGACAGTTCACAAACAAGATGGATGGCTAATGATTAAAATCATCATATCCTGTGATGCATACAAGTAAGTACAGACATGAGTTTTTTACAGAGGTTGGCATCAAGCTTTTGACCATGTTGTATTAGATTTTTCATGATAGGACAAACAGCCGCATTAGCACAGGAAATTCCTACATTGCTCAATAATCTCTTAAATTACTTGAAAGGAACATAGGACCTTTAAAAGGATAAATAACCAAAACTAGTTTATTTAACCATCAAATTCACATGCTAAACAGGAAAATATCATATGCAATTTTTTTATTTCCACAGATAATGCAGCTAGCTAAAGTTCTTTGCAATAATTCCTTCTCCCCCCCTCTTCTCTGTCTAAATAAATATATATATTTACATTCTGCAATAAACATTGAAGGTGAAGGTGCTACCTACCTTAGAGCATCCATATTTGTCTCATCTTTTTTTATCATCAAAAGTTGATAAAAAGTACACTTTTGCACAATTTGATGGTTTACTATTCAAAAGTTAAGCAAAAAGCACATTTATGCTATTTCCCACACTTTCTTTTCGTCATATTTGATCAAATATGACAAATTTTTTTTGATATGTGTGCAAAAGTGTACTTTTTATCAACTTTTGATGATAACAAAAGATGAGACCAATGGAGATGCTCTTAGATGGAAAAATAGGATGGTAGTAGAAGCTAGGCCAGGACACTGTTATGTGGCTGGGAAGAAGATGAAGTGTAGTGTAAAGGGTTGCTGTGATTGAGTGCAAGGGTTGCTGTGATGAAGTGTAGAGGAATAGAAGAAATGGCCTTCGACAGTTTTGTTAGTTAATAGAATTGAATACGGTGTAGTTTGGTTTAATGAATGTGGTAGTAATGTTAGTTAGCTAATATTCCAGGATTAGATTTTGGAAGGACATATGGTGTGGTACAAGAACCCTACAAGACTTATTTTCAACACTTTTTTCTAGATTGCAAGTGCTAAAGATGTAACTGTGGAGGAGGTTATGGGGTTCACAAGTGGAAGGGTCCTTTGGAATATAAATTTCAACAAGGTGACACAAGACTTGGAGATGAGCAATTTTGTAGATTTTTATAGTCTCATATATTCCATCCGTTCGAACAACTAGCATGAAGACGCTTTATGGTGGACACTTGCAGTGAGGGATTTTTACTGTTGGCTTATTTTATATAGTCCTTACACAAGAACTTGAGATACAGTTTCCTTGGAGACGGCTATGGCGACACAAGGCACCCCCCAAAGCTTCATTCTTTGTGTGGATGGCTTCCTTAGGCAAGATCCTGACCATGGATAATCTACGAAAAATGAGGGTAATCATTGCTGAATGGTGTTGCATGTATAGAAGAGGGGGTGAGTCGGTGAATCATCTGCTTTTACACTGTAACATAGCAAGAGTACTCTAGGATGAGGTATTCGTTCGTATGGACCTTACGTGGGTTATGCAGGAGTCTGTGGTGGCAACTTTGGCGTGCTGGACTTGCATTTGCGGCTTGCAGCAAATCAAAACACTGTGTAAGATGATCCCTATCTGCATTATGTGGTATATGTGGCAAGAGCGCAATGAGCAGACGTTTGAGGATAAGAAGAGGTCGAGATAGGAGCTTAAAATTTTCTTCTTTAGAACTCTTTGTACTTGGGCTATAACTGTGGGCTTTAATGGCTTCGATCTACATGATTTTCTTCTTTCCAACGCCCCTACATAGTCAGGGCACATGTACGTATGATTGGCATTTTGTCAATTCTTTGATTAATAATACTTGTTTACTTATAAAAAAAAAAAGTTAATATTCCATACGGTGCCGTTCTTTTTAATGAAATGTTATAAAAGTTAAGTAAACGATAAGTTGTATATGTGTAATATGGTTGTTGTTTGGAACTCAGTTGAGCATGGGAGGTTAAACACAGTCGTTTAATCCACCCTGCATATATTCATCTTCACGACTCAATATAAGTGCAGCCATGAGTTGGGGTTGAGGCCAACTGTGGTATCCAATGCAATCAACTCTCTCTCTCACTCTCTTATTCATTCTGGAGGAAGACTCCCTCAAAGTAGACAGAATTCATTCAAGTTCTTAAGGGTTAATCTCAAAGGTCCATCCCAGATACAGTCCACCTTATTGGGTTTGGTGGGGAGCCTAGTCAGTAGCTAAAGCCTAGACATTCACTTGAGAGCAGAAGGTCATCTCTTGCAAAGGTTTTCAAGCTGGGCCTCAACTGTTCTGGTTTATTTCAAACCCAATAGATTGAGCTCAACTAGCCCGTTTGTCTTTTTAGGTCGAGCCATTCTGGTTGGTCTTGAATCAGTGTATACAGCTGGCTCATCAATATACGTACAAAGTGCTACGATAATCTCACCAGGCACTGTCTACAACCGAACAAGCAGACAATCCTACAAGGGTGGGTTTGCTCATCCGATGAACCAAAATAGTCAAAAATAATTCCGATGGAGCTCGTTCAGAGGACAAGATTAAACCACCTGTTATGAATCCATCGGAGTTAGGCTGGGCTCAATGGGCCCTTACTAATAGAGTTGTTATCTTTAGATTTTATTTGAGGTTAAACAGTCAAAGACCTATGGGCTTAGGCCTGTGAATAAGAAAGACTCATATTAACTAATTGAAGACTCATATTAACTAATTGTTCTAATATAAGTAGGAGGAATGAGGGATGGTGTTGGGTATTTAGAAAATATTGAAAAAACTGTTTGTTATTTTGATAGGAGAAATTGGTGACCTCGAATACCCCAAAGCGTGATTATTCATTTATCTCTTTTATCTTTAATTACTGTTCATCTATATTTCCACAAGTCCATACACAAATTCATATCCATTTCATGTTCATTCTTTCGCTTCTACATTTTAGTGTTCATCTGCCACTTCCATCATATTCAAACCCACGGAACCCTTCTAAGTGATATCAAGAGTCTAAGGTCCTCTATGGCAAACGACGTACGATTCAACAACTAGCATGAGAAAATGCAACTGATTCTCATGGATCTGATACAATTCAACCAACAGCAACTCGATTTGATGAAGACCTTGCTCGAAAAAGTGCAAAAGTTTCAATTAGCAGTCAATCAATACCATGGAAGCTTCAAGATTTTCAGACAATCTCTCTTAGAATCACAAGACCAAGGAGACGATGAAGTAGCGAAACCTAAGATCTTGAAGCCGTGTAGTGAAAATACACCGGATGTTAGCAAAATCCTCAACAAAAATGCAGTGGATTTTGTCAGTTTGAAGGCAAGCCAGAAACAGTCTCCAAATCCGATATACCAGCAGATCGAATCTGTAGATAAGGAGGAGAATGAAGCGGAAACAATTCTCGTGGCCTCCCCTCTCACCCAAACTCTAACCCTATCCCAAAACCAAACTATAAGTCTTCATGCCGAACTAGCACAAGGCGACATCAATGATATCCTCTACTCCAAACCGAATCAAGAATGTCCACAGCGACAACAATTGCTTCCTTCTTCCTCAAATTCGTCACCGACCTTCATCGTAGAAGACTTCATCCTCCAAGTCATCTCAAACACCAGTTATTTTTCCAACCCCCAATTTCACCTGTAGTTCATCGAATGTGGATTTTCGATCCTGGGATTTACACCGGTTATTTCTCCACACGACAGGTTCAGCCAATGTTTCAAGTGGAAGCCCTTACCGATACCATGTTATTCGCCCTTAAAATCGAAGAAGACGTGAACAACGGGAAGGAGCCCTCTCTCATTTTCTCCTTTTATTGTTGGCGGACTCTTGTAGAAGTAACAGCATCGCACGAGATTTGGAATGGAGGAGCCGTTCCGAAATAATAAAAGGAAACACAATAAATTAAACAATAATAAAATAAAATAACTAAAACCGAAATAATAATGATATCGATTTGAGAATAAGGAACCAATAATAATAATTAATAAAATAACTAAAAACACTAAAATGTAAAATCTCACAAAAGCTAGTAACAATAATAATAAAATAACATAACCTTTAATAATAATAAGATAGAAAAAATAACCATTAATAATAATAAAATTTTAAGTCTCATATCCTCCCTACCTCAAAAGAAATTTCGTCCTTGAAATTGCTAGGCTGCAAACACTAAGAATTCCAACAATTCACTTACTACACTACTCATCACTTGCTCGATACAAAATTACATAATCACTCATATTTACTCCACTAGGTGCTTCCATCAAATCGTATTTGTCTCCAAATGACATATTATACGTAACACTCCACTCCTGAATATAGAATTTTTAAAATATTTTAGGGAGTTAGTGTGTTATTAAAACTTTTCTTTATGAAATGTACTAGATACAAACGTTTTATAATAAATAAAACAATTTTTATAGAATTTAAATAGAGCTAGTGGAAACATTTATTTAAAATATTGACATCACATGTGTTTACAAAAATAATTTATTTACTAAAAATCATAAAATTACTACTAATACATTGTCTAGGCCTCTGCATCGCCTCCCTAAGTCAAATTTTGCCTGCTGTACATCCTTATCACCTGAGATAATTCTTAAAAGAAAACATAGGAACACAGAAATAAAAATAAAATGAGTCAAATACTCAAAAAGCAACACATCATACAATAAAATAATAATCATCGATTTTCATGTATACTCATAGATACATATATAATAACATGAACATGATCTTTTCATGAGTTTTTTTTTTAAATGCTGAAAACATGAAATTTTCATAATTTCTGAAAACATGAGTTTTTCATAATCTTATCATATCTTATCATATCATACATATCATAGGCCGTCACCCACTGTTGACCCCTGTGAGTTAGGGTTAGCAAATTTAAAAAGATTTCGATTCCGTCGTGGCCGTGGGTTGTGGAATCCATACATAAGGAAGACATACTGGGTGCACTACCAACATGTACGACCTAGCAATGCAATATGCCCATACATAAGTACCATTTGCATATCATATATAGGCCGTTTACATATTTATCATACTTGCGTTCTTAGCATAACATAGATTTCCAAAATAAATCGCATACTTTCATAATATGTCATGGTGCATGCTTCTTAACATGAATTCATAATCTTTCATAAATGTTTTTATGCACTCTCCCATAAAACCATGACTTTTCATAGATAACTTTAATGCATAAAATCATGATGTTCATAAATATCTTAATGTATAAACTTTTGTAAATCATGCCTGACCTTTCATGACTTGGGTACATAAAAAAGGCTTTTAATGATGACCATACATACATAATATTTTTTATAAAAACATGTTTATCGTAAATGTGTGAAATGTATGATCATGCTACTTACCTTTTAGCTGCTTCCAAAACACGTCGTAACTCGCAACTTATACAAGACACTAATCGTTATTAACTTTCTAGAGAAATCGTGTCGTAGCGTTTCTAATTACTTAAAATCATAAATAGAGAAAATATAATAATTAATTAAAAATCTACTTTAAAAATATTTTAACCCTTTAAAAATATAGAAAGGCCCAAAATAGTTTCTGAATAATAAAGAATTGGTCCAACAATTTCAATTAAGAAAAGGAAAAGAACAAAACTAAGCCAAATATCCTTAAAATAAAAGTACTAGCTGAAAGTGGGCTTTAAGGCCCATGGCCTGTTTTAAATCAAGGAATCTGGAAGATGGAGTTAAGGGTTAAAAGGACTAAAAACAAAGCATAAAAACGGGTCATTGCTTACAGTTACGGGAAGAACAAACAAGGAGAAAGACGGCTCTAGTAACACCCCATTCCCATAGGCTAAGGAGTATTACGTGATTTTTTTAAAACTTTAATCCGGCACAAGATTCTTGGGTTACTAATAAAAAAAATAACATTTATTCCAAAGAAACGAGGTTCTAATAAATTGTCTTTCAAAAAGAACTTTAACTGAAATAACTGAAAGTAAACTTGTATCATAAAGACACTTATTTCCAGAAATCTTAAAACTTTAAATAGTTGCTCAATCTACTATTGGTCTACCTGCTTGTACTTTTCATCTTCCTTACGTGGGTGGTTTTAAAAACAGGAAATAATCATAGGAATTTTTTTATAAAGCTTATGCTGAGATCTGAAACATGACTATGCATGCTGATGCTTATGCTATGTATGAATAAACTATCTGAATTAACTGACTAACTTAGTTGACTAGTCTGAATTAATTGACTAATCTAACTAATTTAACTGAACTGATTTAAGTAAATTAATTTAACTAAAATGATTGGCCAACACATTTAACCCTGTGTGCAAGGTTGTACACTGGCCCCACATCCCGCTGCAGCAAGGAGAGCCGCTAATAGTACTTTAGCGTACTATGATGGACTACACTTAGGTCTATGGCCTACACATCCACCATGATCTGATACGCATTGGTACAATGCATTTAAATGACCATCTGAATTAATTGATTTACTGAGCTGATTAACGGGATAATTGATTAATTGATTTCTGATCTAATCTAATCTTATACTTGAACTTAACTTAACTTATGTGACCTATGTAACATGAAATGCATATCATATATACTAATATAAATAACTCTGCTTGCTGAATCTAGACATGATGCTGAATAATATGATAATGTGTTGTGCTGTATTGAATGACATGCTTGCATGATATGATGGGTATATAAAAAGGGTTATCAAAGAATTGGTTATACTAATGATATAAACTAAATGTGAGAATCCTGATTTTGTAATAAAATTCATTTACCTCACTGCGTTGCTTCGTAATTCTTTTTTTTAAAGCTTGACGTCACCTATACGAAGTAGAAATTGTTACTAACTTTCTAAAATATGTGTTGTAACAATCTACTGAATTAATACATATCGTGAAGACTAATCTAACACATATTATGCTCCATACAAAAGATATTACATACTAATATCACAGAACTAATAAAATACTAATAACACATTTCGCTTTAAAAATATATTTTAGTAAAATTAATATTATATAAAACAATTAAATGAATATTCTATTTAATATAGAAATCAATGAATACTTATATTCTAAATTATTTAAAAACTAACAACCTATTTAAACTTTAAAAGAATACTTTGAACTATATTCAATTATATCAAAATAAGTTGTAAAAGATCTAAGTCTTTAAAAGGGTTTACATGATTATTCAACTTTACAAGAAATCTAATAATTACTATCATCGTTTCAAATATTCTCAACATATTTATTTATTTTAAAAGTAGAACTTTAATAGTCTAAATATATCAAATATATTATAATAATCAGTAAATTATCTCTATACATAACTATTGATTTAAAAGCACTTCAATTAAAGATTATTAGTATCTAAGTTTATAAAGATAGTTAGTGGAACATTTGGTTTGTAGAGGTAGACTTAATTGTATTTAGTATTAAAAATCCTGTAAACTATTACTAAAAATTAAAAATAATTTAATACTTGGTAATAGAATTCCAAATCCTTAAAGTTAAATATATGCTGTAACAGTAAAAAATTTTAACTGTCACATTTATATAATTAAAACCAAACCTATGTAAAAACATAAGAAGGTCAAGTCTTGCACAAATATGAAAACAAGGAAAGCATAAATACTGCCATGGCTTACAATGTGGGGTGATAACATAAAAGAGTTTAAGGGAAAAGTAGTAATATCATGTCTAATCTTCCCTATTATCAGATGCTACGTAGCCAAAGAAAAACATCTCCCTATTTGCAGGGAAGACCAAACTCATCAAGGATGAAGAAACGTGCGACAGTGGCTGGGTACTACATGAACTAAGGCGAGGTCAGACTAAGGAAGGGCTGCTCGTTAGTGGGGGAGACACGGTGTCTTGTTGGCGTGCGTGGAGGTTTCTTGATGGTGCAATAGTATGGGGCCTTCCATGCTCTATTTTGACATAGAAAAATAGAGGCTTTGTTGGCCGCTTATGATGGTCTTTAGGCATATGATGCATGGCAACTTTATGGTTGAGCAGCATACAGAGGGTGGTAGTGGTTGGTCAGCATTTTCTGTGGGGTTCCAATGTGGAGGAGCTTTTGGTGGTGGTTTGGCAGTGGCTGGAACACAGAATAGGGCTTTCTGTGGTGCAATGTTGAGCAATGGTGGCTGTGTTCCTCTCGGTCCAAGGCAGCAGCGACCTATTATGGCACGGCTGATCCAACGTGTACGGTGGTTGTCATGGTTCTCGAAAGATGGTTGGGTGAATGCTCTATTTTGGTTTCACTAAAATAGAGGTGTTTGATCCATCGGTCTAGTCGTGATATTAACCGAGAAGGTGTTCGTTTGCCGAACTTTTTTCTTGGGTCTAAGAGTGTTGGATTGTTTGTTTTGAGGGAAAGCTTGGGTTGTTGTTTGCTACGGTGAGGTTTCCAGAAAAAATAGAGGGAGTTCGGCTTTGGGGCTATTTCTATGGTGGAAAAAAAAGTGAAAAAGGAGAGAGGGAGACTATTGGCTTGCTAGGGAAAGGAATGTGTTGACAACAACCCTAGGCACTAGAAAATATGAAAATGACTCAAACTCGTGTACATTTATAAGCAAAGGAAAACCCTAGAGGTAAGGAGGAAAGAAATAGAGAGGTGCATGATGTGGGAAGCCAACATAATGGAGCCTCTAGTTTTGGAAAAGATAAATATAACTTATCTAATAAGGGTTTTAACTCAAATTAAAACCTACTTCATCCAAAAGTGTTAATCGAAAAAATATAATCTAATTTTAAACCGTAAAAAAGTAGCTATAATTATTCTAAGATATTAACAATATAATTACAATAATAGTTATATTGATAAAAATTCATATTTAAAATATGAACTTGTTAATGTCAAATAAGATTGATAATACTAATAATAATTAGAACAATTATATAATAATATGAAAATTTGAAAGATCAAAATATTCACATTTAAACTCTAAATATCTGGGTCGAAATGTTACAATAGAATTCGTGCGAAAACAGGGCTCACCAAGATAGGCGCGATCGATGGGTTTTTGGGGAAAATCTTCAGCGACTCTGATGGGTTCAGGGTGATTGGCGACGACAATGAAAATGGGTGAAGGTCTTGGTTTGCTAATAGTTTTGGAGTGGGTTTGCTGTGGTGAGGGTTTCAACGCTCAACGGCGGCCACTGAGCTTCGTCAAAATGGCGAGGAAAGACTATCCAGCAATTTCTAGGATGGATTTCGACAAGGTAAGTGGTGGGTTGACTACCGAGTAGTGTTTCGGTCTGATGAGGGACTGGTTTTCTCTATTTAGACGAGGTTGGAAGAAAGGTCGTGTGATATTCTTATTTGTTGGGTTGTTTCTAGATTTCTGGTGATGGTTTCTATTGAGGCATTAGGGAGATTTTATAGACAAGGGGAATGAGTAACCTGAATGATCCGGAGATTTAGTTTGAGTTTGAGTTTGAATAATGAGTTTAAAAATATGATTGGAAGAGGAGAGTTTTGAATTGGAGATGGTTTTGGTTAAAGATTTTGACGAGAATTTGAGCATTTGGATTAAGTTAAGAGTTCGGGAGTTTACTTCCTAATTGAAAAGCAATGCAACAAAACCACTAGATAACGAGAATAAGGCTCTGAAATTGAGTTGAAACTCGTTTGAATTTGATTGGAGTTAGTTTTGAGATGCAAAGAAAGTATGAATCTGATTTGGAATGTATTTTGAAGTTGTAAGGGGACTATGATTTGGATGATGATTACAAATTAGAGATGGTTTCAAATTAGAATAATGGTTCTAAGATGATGATGATTTGTTTAAGAAGATAAAATTGATCAAATCTAAAACAGAGAATATAGGAGAGGACAACAAAACAGTTTCAATCACTATCTTAAAATTTATCTTAAACATATCTTGATAAAATAGTAGAAAAATAAAATAATTATTAACAATAAAATATATATATTTCTTTAAAAAAAAAATCCAAATTTTGGTTCGAGATGTTATATTATATCTAGGACTCCTAGGGCAGCCATGTAGTTTGAAATCTCCATATCCATATGGACTTTAATACAATCTCTCAAAATCCTAATGCTCATTAGCCCTAAACAACAAATTGTGCTATCCTCAATTGACTTCTAAGTTTAACTTCCAAACTTACATCTTACTCTCCACTTTCGTGACCCATCAGCCACTTCTTGGATTAACCATCATTAAACATAATTTGTACCACAAGATCAATTCCAAAGGAAAGTATGGTCTCAAGGTCTCAAGTCACCCCACCAATTTCTTAAGATCAGCCTAAGGTTTGAACCCCTTACTACTTAACTTCTTCCAATATTAACATTATTGAGTCTTCCAATAATACATCATGTCTAAAGCCTCACGACAAGCCTTGGAATTCAAATCTCCAATCCACCAAACACTAAAGCACTACGCTCCTAAATCCTAAGGCTTTATTATCTCATAAATCTAGTTATGCCAACCATTATTGATGCCTAAGTTCCAACTCCCAAGCCTCTATTGTACACCATGAAAATGACTTATCATTTTCTTCTTAGGTTAATTAACAAAGTCTACATCCTCCCAACTGGACATTCAATCTTCAAAGAAAGGAATGACCTCAAAAATTTACATTCCTATGTGACGTCAAGTTACAACTGATTCCTAAATAGAACCACAAAAAATGCTGCCAACTAAAAAATTCACTAAGTAACATGCTTAGGTTGCACACTCCACTCAACTCACCCAAAAGCCCAAAGATAATATATCTTATATTAATACCATCGCATCGAATCAACTTTACACTTACCAAAGCAACTTCTCAAATTATAACAAGGACATGCACTTTCCAAAATTTATACACCCATACTTATTACACATCAACCTTCAAGCATCCACAAACAAAACTAAAACTCCACCAAACGAACAAATGATCATCTATTATTCCTGGTGGCCAAATCAGGTAATATCATGTTGTGAAACTTCTCCTTATTCATTCTCGAAATTTTGAGTGTGCACACAAGAAAGAACACATAAAAGACCACTTTATTTCCAAAGTGGTTATACTCATATCATATCACATCATGTTGGTACCAACCATATCACATGAAACCATATCATCATATCAAAACCATATCTAAAATCAAAATACAAACAGATAAGTATGCCAATCATTTTTTATATTCATATCATATGAAACCACGTGCTGTTCACTTTTATATCATTTTTAGATAATCAATAACAAATCCAAATTATTTCACATCGCATGTATAAAAAATCTCAATATTCATATTCGCTCTTTTGCAAATATCAGAAACATGTCAAATATTACTCATGTCTACACATTTCATGTCAAAAAATATTTTTCTCTTTCATGTAGATTTTGATGAGTGGATGCAAAAAACATTATCCTAAGGTTGTTTTCACATTTTCTTTTAAAAACATATCATGCACATTTTACAAAACCAACTTTAGTTCATTTTCCTTTTAATACAAATCTAGTATAGGAACCATGTTTACCTGAACTTAGTTTTTCAAAAATTCTACACAACAGTGCCAAACAAATATTAATCGTCACCTATGAATAATCAAGTAATTTCTATAAATTCCCAATCAACCATATATTTCGATATTTAAGCCTAGAATATTAAAATAACTTATTTTTCTGAAAATTCTAAAATTGTCATAACCTGGTGTCTTAAAACATTACTCTCCAACTCATCCATGACCACCTAAAAGGAAACCGCAATAAAACTTTCATTAAAAAGACTTTTAAAAATGTTAAAAATCAAAGTTACATAGTTACTAAACACGTTCAAATTTTAATAGGAATAAAATAAGATAGTTTAATATATATATATATATATATATAGGAAAAACAGTGAAACAAAAAACCATAGGTATTTTTGGGAAATTTTTCAAAGCATGCCTGAGTTCATTGGTAAAAATAAGTCTATTGAAATATTATAAGAACAATTGGTAGTTTTATAACTGTGAGGTTAAAACAATAATAGCCTAGATAACTTTATGCAGAAGGTAAACCAATATGTTAGCTTGCATGGAAAGTGGAAAAATGCTCGACCAGGGTACTAATCGATGGAGACTCACCGTGAAGGAAGAGTTCGTGGTGGGGTTGAGCGGGTGGAACATGGCTCACCCAACCATGAAAAAATAAGAAAGAAAGAGATGGAGAGTGATGAGAGGGAAAACAGAGAGAGGGGAAAACAAGATGCAGTGGACTTACCGAGAGGGAGAATAACTAGGTGGTGAGAGGTGGTCGACGTTAACTTATGAGCAGGAGGAGGCGATGTGGAGGCTACTGACATCATTGTGCTTTACAGTTGTGGGACAGTGGTTGAGGTGAAATATCGGTAGGAAGCAAGAACATGGCTGCTTTGTTTAGGAGAAATAAAATAGAGGTCTCTTTGGACAAGAGTTGGTAGCCTAGGGTTCATGGTTTTTCCATTAGCTTCGAGGTTGAGCTACTAGGTGACGATGGCGTGTCATGGTCTAGGAATAGAATGGCTGGGCCTGGGCTTTGGGCCAAGTCCAAGAGTGATTTACTTAGTTGGGTTGCTTCTTTTGTAATGTTTAGAAGTAGCAGGCTGTGTTGGGCAAGGCTGCGGCCCTTTTATCCATTTTAGCATATGAGTGTTTTGTAATCACTGAGAGGGATTATTCAGAACAATAGTACATTTTGATATTATTCTTTATTCTTTATTCTCTTCTCTCTCTCTCTCTCTCTACTTCTTGTGGAGCTTCTGGAGGTTGTTGAACCTCGAATTCATCATGTTTCTCTTCTGGTAAATAGGTCTATTGCATTTGGTATCCAGAGCCAATATTTTTCTTGGCATCGGGTAGGTCATAAAAATGGAAGAAAATCTTGTATCTTGCAACAAAATTAATAAGTCAATGGATAGAATGATGAAAAACTTCTAAGTCTCCATCAACAGGTAATTGACAGGAGAAAAGATTGGGAAGAGAAGCTTAACCATCTTGAACAACTACTTCTGAGATACATAGGAATAAGTGAAGGAAAAGAGATCATTCACACCGATCAGAGTCCTTTTCCATCATTGTCGTGCATTACGTTACAGATGGGACAACAATTTTGCCATTCTCCGATCTCCCTTGCAACAAAAATGCTCTCTCTCAAATCAAAACAACCCAATGTCTTGATTGTGGGAATGTGGAAAGCCAATTTTACAATTTGCAAGAAGAGAAGAATCATGAAGCATCCATAAATTCCGGTTGTGTCTACTTTCTCCCTTCACCACATAAAATCAAGAAGCTCGGTGATGGTGACTTTACATCTCACTTTTATTCTTCCCTTGCAAGCGACGGTGTCATCGAGAATCTTGGAGCCACTTACCCTAATCCTAATTGTTCACTGGCTGTAAAAGGGGAAATACCTAGTCGATGAAAATCTGATCCTGGTTGAGTCTTTATTTAGTTGGAAGCAACGAGACTGCCGAAGATTGGTTCATTGCAGGAGCTTCTTGGAGGGCATCACTGTGGTGAGCCACAAGCACACTAGAGGCTTCATTCGGGTGAAACAAAAATGCAAGAATGAGCTTTTGTTGCTGCGATTGGGCGCTCGACTTCGCACGATGCCGAGGTTACGACTTTTGTGGAGGTGAAATTCTTGGCAACAGGGATCGACCTCGGTGATCTTGATGAGGACACCAACGCTAAGATTCTATCTGACAATGTGCATGTTGCTTCGGTGCTCTTCATTCCTTCATAAATTCCAAGCAACTTCTCAGGTTTTCTCTATATTACATTTTCTTTGGTGTTTGTCATTGGTACTTTCGTGCCTGTTATGGATTTGTTTGTAATCTTTAGTGGAGGGGAAGGGAGAACTTGTAAAGGGTTGCAAGTTTCAGTAGATACAAACTTCCCCTCAAATGTTTGATTTTCAGCCACTTAGAGTTGTTTTCAATGTTGGCAAAAATTGCCCTATTCTTGATGGTCGATACTCCTTCTGTCAAACATATGCCGATGGGTCAGTTGGTGCTGCAGTAAAGTTAAATTATAGTCTCTGCGATATTGTTGTAAATTGGTGTTGCACTTTGGTGGGACATGTTGCACCAGGATTTGGCTTCTTTCTCATTGGTCTTTGGCATCTCTTTAACCATATCAAACTCCATGCTCGGTACCCAAATTCTTATACTTCTTCCCCATGCAGGTTTTCCACCCCAAGATTCAAGTATTTGGAGCTGGTCTTCATCATGGGTGGTTACTCTACCTGCATAGTCATAGAGATCTTCATTGGCCTATACATACACCACCCCTTTGACCCAGATGGAACTATTCCTTCAACCATCTCCATAACTTCGAGCACTCCTCCATCTCAATGAATTTCTTCGTCTATGTTGCTTTTGCCATAGATCTTGATCGAACTAGCCGCACCAATTCATGTTATCTTAATTCTCTTTCGTTTTCACTCAGCTAACCACATGGGTCAGAAGGCCAATACCATATGCTTCTACAAATTGTTATCTTCGTTTCTTTAGCCACCACTCTCATGGGAATTGGTCTACCCAAGATTGTTTTGGTCAGCTTTGTGAGATCAGTCAGCTTATTATTTCAAGGTATCTGGCTTATGGTCATGGGGTTTATGCTCTAGACACCAAAATTGATTCCTAAAGGTTGTTCATGTTCTTGAAGAGGGTCACAAAGTGGTCTAGTGTTTTGGGTACAAGACTCTTTATCAGGCTAAATCATTGGTTCCTGAATTGTTATTGTTGCTATAATACACTTTACGTGTCATTCTCTTTTGCTTTAAAACTACTACAAAGAAGAATTGCACGTGTCCTCAAGAAGCTTGCCTCAGCTACAACAAGAGGATTGAAGCTAAACCGCACCTTGGGGACAAGGTGCTTCTATAGGGGATGGATTGTCATGGTCCAGGAATAGAATGGTTGGGCCTGGGCTTTGGCCCAAGTCCAAGAGTGATTTGCTTAGTTGGGTTGCTTCTTTTGTTATGTTTAGTAGTAGTGGGCTGTGTTGGGTAAAGTTAAGGCCTTTTTATCCATTTTAGCATATAAGTGTTTTGTAATCACTGGGAGGGATTATTAAGAACAATCATGGATTTTGATATTCTTCTCTCTTCGCTTTTCTCTGTGTGTGTGTGTGTGCTTCTTGTGGAGTTTCTGGAGGTTGATGAACCTCGGATTCATCATGTTTCTCTTCTAGTAAATGGGTCCATTACATGGCATTTTCTCATGTGTGGGTGGCTATAGTGTGAAGGGATTTTTGGCAGTGGGTTATGGTGATATCATCTAGAGGTTGCGTGGTGCACGCTGGGACGGGGCAATGTTGGTTTCAAGCTTCTTATGGCACTGTTGTTTATGGCTAAAGGATTTTTCATGGAGGTTGTGAGTGGTGGAGGCTTCATTATAGGGGAGCCGTGAAGATGCTTGAATGAAGGGAAGGGTGCGACCATGTAGGGGTGGTGGGTTAGGGGTTGGCTATGGTGAACTATGGACTTAACGTGCGAATTTATAAATATGATTGAAATTGAAAAATAAATCCTAGAGATGAAGAAAATATCAGAGGCGTACGTGTATGAAAGACTAGGAGTGAGGAGATAATCTTAAGAATTTAGAACTTATCGATAACCCTAGAGAAAAATAAGGAAAAACTACAAGGGAGACATATGTGCATGTGAGTGGGGATGGACATGTGATGTGGGTGATTGTGAATATGAAACCCTAGATTTGATGAGGAACGAAAAAAGTACTTGCATGGATTTTTAAATGAAAACTCTAAATACAAACAACATTGCGCATCCATACACGTACCAAAATTAAGGTAGAAATATATAGATTTTAATAAAGAATGCTAGGGATCCTTACTTTGGGATCACTACTTTGTTCCCGATTTTGTTTTCTTTTTTAGGTGTTTTACATGATTTTTATATAAGTATTTTTAAATAATGTTATAATTTTTTTATATTTTAAAAAAATATTTTAAGATATTAAAAAAAATCATGTAAATAAAATATAAGTTTTATATAAGTGTTTTTAAATAATGTTGTTTTTTTTTATATTTTTAAAAAATATTTTAAGATGTTGAAAAAATCATGGAAATAAAATATGTAAAAATATTTATATAAAAATCATGTAAAAAAAAGGAAAAAAATCAAAATAGAGAAAAAAATAGGGATCCCTAACATTTTTTCTTAGTAAAATATTTATATTTAAAATTAAATATGAAAGCAACTAATAAACATATATGAGTGCGCAAATGGGTGTGCAAGGAACTTTAGAGTTTGAAAAAAAAAATTGGATTCTTGAAAATAAAAATGGGTTTGAAATCTAATTAAAAAAAATAGTACTCAAAAAAATTCAACTGGTCCTTTCTTACGAATAAAAAAAAAATAGAAAGTAGACTAGGCTGGGCCGGGTGTTACAAATAATGGAAGTTTGTTTTCAAGTAAACATGCATCCAATCCATATGGAAGACTAGATCAAATTCATTCTTAAATCTTACATCTCCCATTTGCGAAACGGCTCAATGATGAAACAACCATCAAATATTAAAGCATCATTTCTACAAACTCATATTTGGTTTACTACTAATGCATTCTACATAGCATTTATGAGCTCTTTCTTCTAGTTATCTCAAGGGCCAAGGCCATGATGTATATCATGTCTACATTTTCGTTTCTCCTTTGAAGCATTTGCTATAGATCACAGCATCATTTATGCTCTTCCAACCAACATGGTTCGAAATGCTTTTCATTTACATTGTGTAACTATCGAGCAATCTCTTTGTGAGTATAGCACTGTTATATATGTGTGTGTGTAAATTGTGGATCTATTACAAGGTTTTGACTGATTTATTTATTTATTTATTTTTTTATAGCCAAACACTTCATTAATCATAAAATTCAGCTTACAGACAACTGTCCCACCAAATGGCTTCAGAGAGAAAGTCTAGAAACCCATCCCACCACATTTGAATGCTTTCAACAAATCAAGCATTCTTTCCAAGGTAATGAGCAGCCTCATTACCTTCCTTATACACATGACCCACCCTTACATCAGTAAAAGCATTTAACAAGAGCCTAATATCATGAAGAATTGATTTCCATGGAGAGCAGGTCACTGAATCATCTGATAGAGCCTCCACAACTTGTAAACAAACTATTTCAACATATAAGTGCGAGATCCCCATGTGTGAGATCAATTGCAGACCACACAGGACTGTAAGAAGTTCAGTCTCCACATAATTGTCCACTGCCCCTTCCCCTTTACTTGCATCCATGAGAACCTTCCCTTGAGCATCCCTCAAAATAGCACCAATCCTAGCTTTGTGAAGGTTTTGAAAAAGGAAGCTCTATCGACATTGAGTTTCAAGAAGTCAGTTGATGGTAGCTTCCATCTACATAACTTGCGCAGATCTAGACCTGGGCTAATCTTTGCCTTAGCAAACATTTCCAGCCCCACTAATCCATTTCTAATGCAATTACCCGCATCTAGTTCATCATCTTTCATGTAATTTCCTGTTTCTTCTAAACCATAGTGTAGATGCAATAGTGAAAAATATCTCAAGAGCTTCCAAACCACCCAGATTTTGAACCTGCATAGCCACATTAAAAATAGATTGATTGCAATCAACATTTGCCATAACAGGAAGAAACAATTGCCAAGTTCCCTCAATGCTTTGGACAATTCATTAACACATGTGAGATAGTCTCAATATGAGAGCTACACATCCAGCAAATCTGAACAGACTTGCCAAGAGAAAATTTTAATCTTGTGTGGCACCTTTAGATTCCAAATGGATTTCCATAATCTTTTATGCAAATGAGGCACAGAGAATTCTCCTAATTGTTCCTTGTGAATTTGCAACCACCTATAAGCAATCTTCACTGTAATGATACCCCTTCTATCCTCTCCCTAAATGAGTTTATCTGGCTGGTCACCTAGATTTACTAAAATTTTAAGCACTTTTTCTGCATTATTTGGATCAAAGAAAGCTCGCACCATTGGAATATTCCACCATCTTCTATCCTTATCAAATAACTGGTCTACCGTGTCATTTACCACCTCATCTTGATGTTCTAAAAGGATCAACTGCTACAATACCAAGCCATTTCCAAGAATCCATTGATCTTGCCATATCTTTACCCTCTTACTATTGCCAATGCACCACCTACAACCTTTCAAAAGAATGAACTTTGCCTCCCATTTACCCTTCCATGAATAAGAAGGATTTTTCCGCAACTTCGATTCCAAAAAACAAATATTGGAAAAATACTTAGCTTTTAGCACCTTATGTAGAAGAGTACCCTCATCATTCAAAATCCTCTACCTTTGCTTGGCTAGAAGGGAGAAATTAAAATCATGCAAATCTTTAAAGCCCATACCACCCCTTGCCTTCGGTTCACACAACCTATGCCAACCAACCCAATGAATCCTTCGCTAATTACTCCGTTGTCTCCACCAAAACTGGACCACCATTCCTTCTAACTCAGAGCATAAAACTTTTGGTAAAAGGAAACAACTCATTGAGTATGTTGGAATTGCCATAGCCACTACTTTAATAAGAACCTCCCACCCCCCCCCCCCCCCCCGAGATAATAACTTCTCATTTCAACTCTGGAACTTCTTCCATATACGATGTTTAATCTCAAAGAAGGCCCTAGTCTTTGATCTACCAATGATAGGTGGTAAGCCCAGATACTTTTCAAAGTTTTCTTAGAATGAACATTCCACATATCCAAAATCTGATTGAAAACCGTAGACGTTTTCTCCATATGTATCTTCTGGCTCGATGCTAACTTCTAAGTCTTCAAGATGGCCTATAAGTTCAAGTTCTCTTGGGTTGTGGTCTGGCAAAATACCATATTACCACTGACAAATAGTAAGTTATTAATCACAGGAGCTCCTTTACAAACTCTAATGCCACTTAGTTTCTTTTGCTATAAATATTTTAATTCTTGCTCCAATTTTTTCAGTTTAGATTGCGCATGCTCAAATTGAGTGTGAGACCCTAAGTTTTGTGTACTTTTACGTATTACTTTTGTTTTTATTGTTGACTATTTTGTTTTATTTTATTATTATTGTTGTTGTTTTTATTTATTTATTATTTGGATTATGTTATTTATTATTGTTATTGGTTGTTTGTGAGATCCTTAATTTTAATTTTTTTTTGTTATTTTATTTAATTATTAATATTGGTCATTTCAATTGAATTGTTATCATTATTATTTTTGGTTTAATTGCTTTAGTTTTATTATAGTTTAATTTGTTGTGTTTTCTTTTATTTAATGAGTATTTTATTTTATTGGGTCTTTTCATATTTGGTATCTTAGCTTATTAAATTATGGGGTATTATTTTACTCTATTTTATATTGTGGTATTTTAATTTAATTTATTGAATATTTTCCTCTATTCTATTTTTGAGTTTAGACTTTTTGTGTAGTGTATTTATTTGTTTCATTATTTGGTTATTTACTTTACTTTATTTTATTATCTTAATCGTTCTTTAGTTTATTTTATTAAGTAGTATTTTGTTAAGGTCCTCACATATGAACAGTAAAAAACACAATAACGTAATAGTAAATGAATGATAAATGACACAAAACAATGATGGAAAAATACCTCAAACTTTATTCACGATTTAGGGGATTCAAGGTCCCTAATTCCTCTGTAGAAACCAAGGCTTACAATAACAAATTACTCCAGAATAATGCCTCACAGCTCTCGCATGAAACTTAACAGAAACCACCCCAAGAAGCTTACTAAAAAGCCTCTACAGATTAACTCTAGAACAACCTTGAAACTCACCATTTAGACAACACTAAAACGGTGCGTCTACAACTTATGTCTTCAAAACAAATGGTAACAGAGGCCCAACCGATTTACTTCAAGCCCACGACCCAAACTAAATCACTAAAGCCCTCCTGTGCATCTAAACGATGCGTTTAGAGTTCCACACTTAAAACTCACTTACATTGAACACAACACACTAGTCCCATTTCACTTTTCTTCACTTCCTGTATTCAAGCTCCATATGCAAACCCTAGTTCCCATGATTCTCCTCCTATGGATCTCCCATCTCGCGGCTCCTTAACATTTTCCCTCCCTTATAGAACATTGTCCACAAGGTGTGGATACAAAGCCTTAAGCTTCCATAAACTTTCCCAAGTATTTTCATCCTCTGAAAGGCCGACCCACTTGATCAACACCTCAGTGACCGCTCGATCTCCTTGTTTCTTCAATCGCCGATTATGCACCCCTTCTGGCTCAGGGATTACTTCACTGTCATTATTAGTGGGAGGAAAAGTAGCCAGCAGCTGGATCCGGTCTGCAAGTTTCCTTTTCAAGCACGAAACATGAAAAACGGGGTGGATCCAGGAAGAGGAAGGTAGCTCAAGCTTATAGGCCATAGATCCGACCTTCTGCAGCACCCTAAACGGTCCATAAAAGTGTGGAGCTGCCTTCATATTCTAGCACAAGGCCACCGTGCTTTGACGATACAGCTACAAACGGAGGTATACCCAATCTCCTACCTCAAAATGTCTTTTAGTTCTCCTTTTGTCGACATAACGTTTCATCCTCGCTTGAGCTGTCGCTAGATTACTTTTCAAAAGATTCAAAATTTGTGCCTTGCTGTGTAATAACTGGTCAATTGTTGTGTTGTTTGCTGTACCCAGAATATAGTCGAGTAGCCTTGGGGGAAGGTACCCGTACAGTGCCTTAAAAGGGGTCATATTTGTTGAACTGTGATATGTACTATTGTACCACCATTTAGCTAGTGGCAACCACTGACTCCATGCTGTAGGTTTAGAACTCGCATAACACCTCAAATAGCCCTCAACCACCTTATTCACTGCTTCCGTTAGACCATCGCTTTGTGGATGGTATGTTGAGCTATAGTCTAGGGAAGTCCCCTCGAGGGTAAATAACTCCTTCCAAAACCAACTAAAAAACACTAGGTCTCTGTCAAACAATATAGTCCTTCAATATAGTCCTTCGAAAACAAACCATGCAGTTTGAACACTGATGCAAGAAACACCTTAGCTACTTCTTGGGTTGTATAGGGGTGAGATAGGGCCATGAAATGCCCGTACTTAGTGAATCTGTCCACCACTGCAATAATCACTAAATACCCCTTAGACTTTGGTAATCCCTCCACAAAGTCCATAGAAATGTTGACCCAAGCTTGTTGAGGTATAGGAAGAGGCTATAACAGCCCAGCTGGGGGCAATGTCTCATACTTAGAAGTTTGGCAGGTTTCACACTCCCTCACCAGCTTCTTAATGTCTCTTTTCATTCTTGGCCAGTAAAAGTCTCTTTTGGCCCTTTGATAAGTCTTCAAATATCCCGAATGACCTGCTGTAGGGTCAGGATGAATAAACTGTAATACCTTGAGCTTGAAGAGTGAATATGAAACGATGAAAATCCTTCCCTTCCTCAAAATGATCCCCTGTTGCAAGGTTGTTCCCTTAGGCACATCTTGATGGTTCAGTGTTCCAAGTGCTCCAACCAGCTTTTGTTATATACTAAAATATCATAAAAAAAGAAATAGAACAAACGTCCTTCGAAATGGCCTGAACACATCCTTCATAAGCCCTTGAAATGTTAAGGGGGTGTTAGTGAGTCTGAAAGGCATCACTAAGAACTCATAGTGGCCCTCATGAGTTCTAAATGTTGTTTTAGGTACATCCTCGAGTACCACCCTGGTTTAATGATAACCCGATCTCAAGTCCAGCTTTAAGAAAATTATAGCACCCCCTACAGCACATCGATCATTGGAATGGGGAATTTATCTTTCACCATTTCCTAGTTCAATGCTTGACAATCCGCACATATTCTCCACCCCCCGTCCGCCTTCTAGACTAGTAACATCGGAGATGAAAATGGGCTAGAACTTGGCCTCACAACCCCACTTTTGAGTAAATCTAAAACTATTTTCTCAATCTCAGATTTCTGGTAAAAAGGGTAACGATAAGGCCTAATGGAGATAGGCGATTTCCCTTCCTTCAACACTATTCTGTGATCATGTGTTCTAGGTGGTGGTAATCTTTGAGGTTCTTCAAAAATAGAGCTGAAGGCACCCAACAATTCTTCCATTTCAGCACTGGTAGTCTGCGCTTAGGGTTCAATCTCTTACCCACACATTTGTAGTAACACACTCGTACCGCTTCCCAAGGAAGCCAACATGGATTTGTTATTATCTGCCCATGTGTAGGGTTGTTGTTTGAGTCTAACTAATCAAATCTTCTTACCTTCACTCTCAAATTCCATAGTCAACTTGGAAAGATCCCAAACATTAGGACCAAAAATAGACAGCTAATTAGAGCCAAGTACTAAGTCACAACCTCCTAATTCAAAAATGTGAATAGGAATAGAGAAAGAATTACCCTGAATTTTGATCGGAGCCACTGCACAAAAGCCTTCACTTCTCAACATTATTCCATTGGCCACATGCGCATTTAACTTGACTGTTGGGACAACTTTCAGTGGTAATTTACGTGCCAGCGAGGACTTAAGGAAGCTATGGGTGCTTCCTGTGTCTAACAAAATTGAAACTGATCTTCCAGCCACAGTCCCTTCCACTCTCATCATCGTAGTACTAAGAGTTCCAACCATAGCATGGAGGGAAACCCCCAAATTATTTTCCCCAACTAGAACCTCGGTTCCCACCTCTTTTTTAGGCATAGTGGGGCTGGATCCCCTTCATCTTCCTCAAAATCTTCCTCTTCCCCTTGCAAAAGATAAACTCTTGGGTGTTTGCACTTATGTTGGGGATTCCACTTCTCATGACAGTGAAAACATAACCCTTTATGGCGTTTATTATCCATGTTTCTAGAAGAAACTTCCCAAGGAGAGTAAAGAGGTTACCCCATTTGTTGTGGCTCTCAAAATGCTTCGGGTGTGAACTGCCCCCAAAGGAAACAATACTCTTCTCTCCCACTGGAGTGGTGCCCTTGCAATTCAGCAATCTGGCCAAGTACTGCTCCTGCAACTTCACAAGTCCATAAGCTGCATTCAAACAAGTTGGGTTAAACATTTGAATAGGCAACCGAATTTCCTCTTTCAGATCACTCAAAAAACATCTTAGTTTATGGTTATTAGCGAAACTAGTCACATGATTAGAACGGGATTCAAACTGTCTTGTAAGTGCTAATTGAAGAATTTTGTTTCAGTTTAGCCAAAGTCCCCATGGGGTCATCATATGAGGAACACCCAAAACGACCTTGAAGGGTGGTAGTGAAAACTTCCCAGTTTCTAAATGGCTGAGAGCTTGTAGCATCTTTGTACCAGATCAGTGCCTCTCCCTTAAGTGATAAGAGGCCATTAGTAGCTTATGAGCATCAATGGTTTGATGGAAATCAAAATATTGATCTGCTTTGGAAACCCACTTAGCGGGGTTGCTGCCCTCAAATGGACTAAATTCTAACTTGACTCCCCTTGTGCAGGTTCATCATTGGCCAAATGCTTCCAGGTCAATGTTCGGGTTGCTGTCCTGGAAGAAGAGGCGGTTGATGGTCTCCATAATGGTGGTTAGAGTAGCATGCATTTCATCCATACAAGTGTTGACATCAGCCAGTTGCTGGGAGTGGTCAACTAGCTGTTTTTGGGTGGCCTCCTATTGCTGTTTGGCACGGGTGTTCTCAGCCATGGTAAAGTATTTTCTAGGTTTATGGGTGAAAAGGTTTGTATAATGGATAGGATGTGTATAATAATTGAGAAATGGGTCTGGATATATGTAAGGATATATGGATGGCTATGAAAAGTAGGTGCGGTGGGTATATCGATGGATTTGTATGGGATTGTATTGGTTATTAATCCAGACCGGATATCCAGTATATTGAATCCAGATATCCGGTCTGGATTAATAACCGGATATCCGGATTCAATATATGGGTTCCGGATCATATAAAACAGGCCGGATACCCGCTTTTTAACAAAACCAGATATATATGGACCGGTTCAAACCCGGACCGGATCGGTAACCGGATACCTGCTTTCTAAACCCAGTACTGGCTTTTAACAAAACGACGCCGTTCTACACAGGCATCGATTCTTCGACTGCATTCCTCACCCCCATCGTCTCGACTCGATCTCTCTCTCTCGATCTCTCGATCTCTCGACGCGAAACCTAGCCTCCATCCCCGTGTTGAGTCCGTGACCCATCACCATCTCTATCGTCTAATCTTCATCGTCGAATCTGCATCTCCGAATCACCAAAACCCTAGCCTCCATCCCTGTGTTGTTCGGTACTCTCTCTCTCTCTCTCCCCTCCTTGCAACTACGAGTCTGCGTGAGGATTAGGAATGGATTAGGACAAAAACCCAATTTGATTATAGGGTTTTATTTAGACCTTATCAATCATTGTTTTCGTGCAATGGATTTCTATGCTTTTATTTAGTTTTGGTTGTGAATGACTTTATGGGGAAATGGTTTAAAAAACACTAGGGTTCTGGGTTGGATAATGGTTCGATTGTATATGGTTTTGTGGATTGTGCTACATTAAAAATTTGGGTTAATGGTTCAATCAAGGATAATGCGTCCTGTGCTGCTTTTGGGGCTTTGTTGATGCAGGTATGGGTTAATGTACAGATTACTTTTTGCAAAATTTGAAGAACCCTTCTTTGACTCGCACACCCACACATTCTCTCCAATTATTTCTGGTGCTCTAGTTTTTCCTCTGCCTCTAGAAGCGAAAATGAAAAAGAAAATGAAAAAATGTCCAAGCCAAATACAGGAAACTCAGTAAAATTCATATTGGTTATTGGCATCTCAATTTAGGTACAAGTCTGTATATCTCTCTTGATCGAGGAGCATAGAGCAATATTTAGAATCATTAGAATCTGAAATGGGACATTCTGATACCAAAAGGAGTATTAATTCTACTTTGATCAATCATATCAATGAAATGCGTAATGAGTATGCAAAAGTGAGTGTTTTAATTAAACTTACAAAAATTCTGTACACTCAGCCAATGCATATTAATTTAGTTGCAAATACTATTATTATTTATTTAAGATCTATAACCTCGTGCATCCTTAGCCTAAATGCATGCATGCCAAAAAGACATTTAGAAGCAGCCAAGAAAGATGATTTCATGAGGGTTGAGTCTTCCTAACATAATCTCAAAGCATTATGGTCACCTACTATTTCTATACATTCAGCCAACTATTTAATTAATCTCAAAGCATTATGATTTCATGCATGCTAAAATGACATTTAGAAGCAGCCAACTGTTTAATTAATTATTTGTTAAAAATATCCATGCTTAAATTTGTACATGATTTTTTACTTAATTATATGGTTTGGTTTGTTTGTTGTGTTTCGTTACTCAATAACAGATGGAAGAAGATTCTACAAGTTGAAATTTTGGTATGACTCAAGGGGTTAGTGGTGACTCCTCCTCTCTTCCAGTGGATCTGGAGGAGCATGGGAGTCTTCCATCCCATTCATCCATACATACCCATTCTGTTCCACCTATACCCAAAAAACCTAGGAAAACACCTAGTAACCAATCGGTGTCTTGGGAACACTTTGAGAAAGTGCTACCTATTGATCTTGATGAACCAAAAGCTCGATGCAAACATTGTGATAAGCTATTTAATTGTCATTACAAGAATGGTACTTCTTCTATGAATCACCATCTTTATTATACATGTGAAAAATCTCCTCTTTACCATAAACGTCCTGGAAAAAGTAAATCCTCTAGTGGTAGTAGGGAAGTGGAGGGAAAAGCATGTAGCCCAAGCTCACAAGGTCTAGTAAACTATGATGCTGAAAAACTTAGGGTATCTACCGCTAAGTTTTTTATTAAGTGTGAATTGCCTTTTAGGCTAGTAGAGCATGAATGGCTTATTGAGTATGTGGCTGATCTAGAGCCTCGATTTATTTTACCATCGCGAACCACTTTAAAAAGAGATTGTATGAAGTTGTATGATGAAGAGAAGATACAGCTAAAGAAATTATTAGAGGGTCAAAGAATTTGTCTAGCCACCGATACTTGGACATCGGTGCAAAATGTGAACTACATGTGCATTACTGCACATTTTATTGATTGCAATTGGAGATTGCATAAGAAAATACTAAAGTTTTGCCAAATTTCCAACTGTAGGGGAAAAACTATTGGGAAAGTGTAAAATTTGGGCTTGCTTGATTGGGATATTAATAAGATTTTGACCATCACCGTTGATAACGCCTCCTCTAATAATATTGGTGTTGATTACATGAAGAGGAGGATAATAGATAGTGATTCTACCATATTGAATGGTGGGTTCCTTCACATGCGGTGTGCTGCCCATATGTTGAATTTGATTGTTAATGACGGTTTGGAAGATGTTAAACATTTAATATCAACAATTAAAGAAGCCATCAAGTATGTGAAGTCTTCACCATCAAGATTTTTCAAATTCAAGGCTTGTGCATTAGAGGAAAATATTAGCAGGAGGATATTGTACACAGATGTTTCCACTAGATGGAACTCCACATATTTGATGTTGAATACCGCTATAAAACACATAAAAGCCTTTGAACGCTATAATATGTATGTGGATCATGATTTCGTGAACCCCAGTAGTGATGATTGGAAAAAAACACAGATTTTTGTAGAGTTGCTGAAAATATTTTACGATGTCACATTGAACATTTCTGGTTCTTTGTATGTGACGGCTAACGTATATTTCCAGGAATTGTGCACAATTAAAGATACAATAAATGATATGTGCACGAGTGAGGATAGCATCAGTAGGACCATGAGCAAAAACATGAAAGAAAAGTGTGAAAAATATTGGAGTAATACGGATAGGTTCAACTTGCTGATATATGTTGCTCATGTGCTTGATCCACGTTACAAAATGGTGTCATTGAGATTTTGGTTGGAACAATGCAAAGGGAATGAGTTAGCGGATAAGATAGAGGCCAAAGTCAAACTCTTGTTAAGCTACTTGATTGAGCAGTATAGCAGATTTCGTGTGGCTAGTGGGGGAAGTTCTATTGTGGCTCAAAGGAGGCCAAACACTACTTCTACTTTTTCTAGTAGCTCGAGTAAATTTGACATGAAGTTGAAAAAATATCTTGAGCAGCATGGGTTTATGGAGTTTAGATCAGAACTAGATAAGTATTTATCAGAGGAACGTGCAGGAAAATCACCCACTTTTAATATCTTGGATTGGTGCAGAGTTAATGCTGCCAATTATCCTGTTCTTGCTGAGATAGCACGTGATATGTTAGCCACCCCCATTTCCACTGTTGCCTTAGAGTCTGCATTCAGTACTGGAGGACGCATCTTAGATCCTTTTAGAAGTTTATTGTCTCCAGAGTCTGTTGAAACTCTTATTTGCACCCAAAATTGATGAAGGAGTAAACTTGTTGACATCCGAGAGTTGGAAGAATACTTAGAGTTGATGCAGCTTGAAGGTAAGTTTAAAATATGAAATATTTTTTTAATATCTATCGAACTTATTTTATTATAGATCTAACTCAGTTTTTTTAATATTTTTTTAGATGATTATCTAGTAGCTTTATCCGAGACCGAGGCTGCTGTGAGTCAGCCTTCCCATTCATGCTGAAAAAAATTAGAGTAAATGCTTTATTACCGAGGCTGTTTTAATGAAAATTTTATATTCGACACTAATTTATGGTTATCTTATGCTGAAAAGTGAAAACAGATTAGCATTAATCCTTCTATGTTCTAATTTCTTTAAATAAAGTCTCTTCTTTTGTTTCAGGTCTTCGTTGGGTTACTTCAAAGCTTAGCATTTGTGATTTATATCTTTGTAAGTATATGTTTTAACTTAAATATTCGGTTAATTTTGTTTAATTTTTTAATACAAAATTAAAACAATAAAAGGGAAACCCAAAAAACACAGCTACAAAAGATATCAAGACACGAAATCTCTAATATTTATTAAAAAACAGAAGATAATCTTTTTTTTTTCCAGTTTCTATTTAATTGTATGGATAAATTAGTAATTGATCATCATCGGGTCAATGAGTCGTCGCATGCATGCATGCCGGACAAGTCTTGAGGGTCGATTTTTAGGAAATTAATTAATAAATGTATTCCCTTTAATTCAAAATTAAGAAATTATATATATATATATATATATGCAAGATGAATGATTCATTCCATGGAAATTATTTCTAGCTTGAGAAGAGTATCTTTTCTAATATATACATAAAAATGGCACCTGCAGCCTCTCATTTCAATATTTGCATAGCGAAAGTGTTTGGATAATGCACTTCTTCATTAGCTTCTTAATGTTGCTGCTGCATCTCCTAATTCCTCTTCTTCCCTTCCACTTCAACAAGCCAAGGCTTTGCAGCAGTCTGGTTGGTGGTCCAATACTACTCCTCAACCCAATAGTAGTAATTCAATTAGTGCTTGCCACTGGTATGGTATTACTTGCAATGTTGCTGGAAGCATCACAAAGATTGATAGATTTAATTAAAAATTTGAAGGTTTAAATGGCATTAGAAGAAAGAAACTAATTTTATGGATGCTAATAACTGCATTCCTTTATACTAAATTTGTGATCATTGTAATAGGTTTTAATGGCTTCACTTTTTTATTTAATTTCTTGAGCTTTATGACTAAAACATACACTTTAATGGTAAAATTTGACTATTGAATATTGAAGGTTCTGCTGATTATTTGGTTATTTAATTTTATTATTTGGTTCTTTAATGATTTTTGAAGCACTTTCTGATGTTAATGCAACAAATGTATTGGCTTCTCTAGGTAGCTGCAAATAATCAGAAAATAATAGTATTTTCTTTGACTAAGGACAAGGCCTCTGTCTTTTCCTTTTCCCAATCTTGAGTCACGAATCCCATTTACCAACTTTTGACGTACTGCAACTTGAAACTGAAAACTTGAGACAGCAGAAAGGTATTTTGGGATGAAAGTTCTTGGAAAATGCTTATAAGGATGAAAGTTCTTGCACATAGATTTTCTCTTAATTCTATGTTGTCTTTCAAACATTTGACCCGAAACTTGTATTTGCTTCTTCTTTACGTTATGATGTTATGAAAGCCGAAGGTCCCCCCATTTCATTTCAGCTCTAATTTATATGCAATAAAATAATAGTATTTGCCATCTGCAAATTGATTTTAGACCCCCATAAATATGAGCAGTGGATGGGATGTGAAGGGAGCAGGCGGCAGCATGCATAAAGCAGAACAAGATGGCGCCTACAAAACCCATACCCATATTTGTATTATAATGGATAAATGTTCAAACAAAAGTAAAAAAAAAAAAAGGTTCAAATCTAGAATCCGAATCTGGATCCGGAATCATACGGGTTCCGGCCCGGATTTTAAATCCGGATCCGGTTCTAAATATTCGGATTTCCGGATCAGGATTTTAAATCCGGATCCGGGTTAAGATACCCGGGTTTCCGGATCCAAAACCCGAGTGCACAGCCTAAACTACAGTCTTGCAAATAGGGATTCAGTGGTAGGCCCAGGATCGATGCTCAAGGATACCAATTGTTAAGGTCCTCACAGATGAACAGTAAAAAACACATTGCTCCAAAATAATGCCTCACGGCTCTGTCATGAAACTTAACAGAAACCACCCCAAGAAATTTACTAAAAAGCCCCTACAGATTAATTCTAGAACAACCTTGAAACTCACTGTTTAGACAACATTAAAACGGTGCGTCTACAATTTATTTCTTAAACTCAAAACATAACAAACGGTAACAAAGGCCCAGCCGATTCACTTCAAGCCCACGGCCCAAACTGCATCACTTAAGCCCTCCTGTGCATCTAAATGGTGCGTTTAGAGTTCCACACTTAAAACTCACTTCAGTCGAACACAACACACTAGTCCCATTTCACTTCTCTTCACTTCCTGTCTTCAAGCTCCATATGCGAACCCTAGGTCCCACGATTCTCCTCCTATGGATCTCCCATCTCGAGGCTCCCTAGCATATTTTGGGGGCTTTTAGTTATTTTATTTTATTATTGCTAAGTCATATAATTTATTTTGATGTGATTTTTTTTAATTATACTTTATTTTTTTGGAACGGGCTTTATTGGTGTGCGTGTTGTTTGACTTCAAGTGGGTTTTGTTTTAAATTGGAAGGCTTAATTTCGGGCCTAGCTCGCGTGTCGGGAGCCCAACCCGTGTGACTTAGCTAGCCCAGCCCTTGCCTTTAAACGACGTTGTTTTGCATCATCTGAAGAGAACCCTTTTAGGGTTTTATCTCTATAGCCTCTGCCCCCTGGATGTACCCGTTTCTTTTAGTTTATTTTACCTGTTTCTTGTAGCAACCCATGAGCAAGCCCCCTTGGTTGTCGTTGCTGCTTGTTGTCCACCCCTCTGTCGCTTGCCTTTGTCACCATCGTCGTACCTTGCTGCTCTTGTCGTCGCACCTCGCCGCTCTCGTCATTGGTAAGAGGTCTTCCCCTTCGATTTTCTCTCTTGTGACCCTCTCCTTCTGTTTTTCCTCTTATTTTCTTTTCATGTCCTTTGATTGTTTTGGTTCTCTCCCCCTTCGATTTCTTTCTTGCGACTCCCCCTATTTTCCCCTCATTTCTCTCAATTTTTTATGCTTTGATTGTGCCAACAGCTGCCATCGCTTCATGCATCGATTTCGTTCACGCTTTCCTTGACGCCTTTCTCCACCATCGAGCCACCTCCTCATGGCATCGTAGTTCCCTCGCTTCCTCCCCCAGGTTTCTCTCTCTCTCTCTCTCTCTCTTTGGTTCGCAGTTTCTGTTTCTTGCCGAGGGGTCTTACCCTACCTCCATCATCACACCCAAGCATGACCAACTTTCCCCCTGGCATTTCTTCTCTCTCTCTGACTCTCTCACTGTCGCCCTTTGTTTCTTTGTTCTAGGACCTTGTGATCGCTGCCCTTTGTTAATGGTAGCACTTGTAGGACCTCCCTCATCTCCCTCTTGGTTTTTCTATTCACCTGTGGGTTGAGTCCAAACCGTTGTTGAACGACAACAGGATCAGACGAGATGGTGACGCTCTCATATCAACTTCATGGCCCATATGCTAACAAGGGTTAATGCACGGTCATAGTACGCTCTGGACGTGGAACTATGTATCGCTTATAAAAAGTCACATATACAGTCGTTACCCATATTATGACGAAGGGAGCCAGGGTATGCAGCTAGTCCCTAGGGGAGGCCATGGTGCATGCGTAATAAACTGATTGTATGGATTATATGGATCACGACCTCAAGTCGAGATGGGACATTTTCTCAGTGGATCTCCTCTGGTCACTCAGGAGCATAATAAGCTAATGTGACATTCTTTAGATTGTCTCTGGTCGACAACGGGATCAAATGAGACAGTATTGCTCTTGTTCAGACTCTGTGGCCCCTCTATTGGAGGGGGTTAAGGATGCCTAGTCATGGTACGCTCTGGACGTGGAGTTAGGTATCGCTCATTACAAAGTCGCATGCACAGTCGTCACCCGTGGTGCAACAAAGTGAGCTAGGATGTACAGATGGTCCCAAGAAGAGATCACGGTGTGCAATAAATGGTTTCTACTTCGGACAAAAAATGGAGTTTTTGGTGTGTGTGAGTAAATGTTTCCTTTTTGAAGAAAGAAATTGGATTTGTCCTTGCATGTTTTATTGCGTGTGTTGTGGAATGTGTTGGCTGCTTAAATGTGTGTTAAAGTCTTGGATATTGTTTGGTTGCTTACTTGCTAAGATATCATACTCTCATATGGTGTTTCTCCCTGCGGTTCCGTTTCATAAAACCGTAGATTTGTTGCAGAGGTCAAATTTGAGCATTAGACCGGCTCCACCCGAGAAGTGAAAATTTGGAGTATTGTGATTGTGAGCTGAAAGTTTGTCTTCACTTTATTTATTAGTTGGATAATTGCAATAATTTTATAAGGAGCATTTGATTGAATTATAGATTTTAAATTTTATGGTCCTAGTTTGAATATCCTTATATTTTCCATTGCGATATTCCTTTTTTGTTACACACATTACATGTTTGCACACACACTAGTATAAAACGATAGGGTGTGTGACCCGTGTGGTCATCATCCAGGTGTCTCGACTTCCACATGTTCACACGTGAGAGTCGGGAGTGCCACATTGAGTTTCATTCCATTGTTGTAGCTTAGACCCACAAGCCGAAATGTGACCCATAATAGTAGCGACCGATTGGATCTCCCTACCCCGCTCTCTCTCCCACTCTTGATTAATAATCCTCTTATAGCTCTCCTCCCCAGTCCACATTGCTTTAAAGCGAAATAACCTCTTCCTCCTGAGGTTCCCCTCCCCATAGCTCTCCAACTCTAATCAAATGGGAAGGTGGTCAGAATAGGAGGTAGACTCGTGTGTTACAACAACCTGAGGAAAGAGATTGTCCTAGTCCAAATTAGCAAAAAACCGTTCAAGCCTCTCCATAACCCAGGCCTAATCCTCACCAGAGTTGCACCACATGAATTGAGGCCCTAAAAACCCCAAATCCCTCAATTCACACTTCACCATCCTCCTAAACTCACGCAATTGTCCTTCAAGATTATCCCTGCCACCTCGCTTCTCCTCTTGACTCAAAATTTCGTTAAAGTCCCCAAACAGCAACTAAGGACCCAAACGACCAGAATCCAAATTCGTCAATAAATTCCACGGTTAAAATCTTCTCGTGGCCTTAGGATTCTCATATACCCCAGTCAAATAAAACCAAGACTTATCTACACCCACATCCTTAATCAAAGTATCCCCATGATGATGCGAATAGCTTTTTATAGTTAAATTGATAGAATTCAACCATAAGACAGCAATACCCCCACCCCTCCCCACACAATCCACGGCAAAACAATTAGAAGAATCGATAGAATACTTACAATGATCCATTTTCTTCACTAAGAGCCTTGTTTCTTGAAGGAAAAGAACCTCAGGAGCTGGCTTTGACACTAGTTGGCAAAGCATCCGAATGCCCCATATGGGTTCTTAAGCCCACTGGCCTTCCAGGATAGGGTTTTCATTATTTTTGGCGGGGATGGATCCCAGCTATTGCCGACTTGTTCTGTACTTTCCAGTGACCTGCATCCTTTGCCGTTGCTTCCGAAATGTCCCCCTTGCACTGGTTTGATAACACGCCTTCCTCCTCTAGAGTATTTGCTTTTCTTTTGCGATAGGTATTTCCTCCTCTAGAGCATCAACTTCCTCAACTAGGCAATGCCGTTTGACTAAATTAGATTAGAGGATTATGGTGAATTGTCGAGCAGATGCTTTTTTAATGAAATTAATGTAACTCCACTAGCTATAAATGTCAATTCAATAGTTGGATAATTATCTTAAGATCCATTAGCTAAAAATCATAAATCGGTTAATTTCTTGCACCATTTATTTTGCTTAGACAATTGACGAGTCGGTGGGATTTTAATGCGGCTAACTAAATGGAAATATTAGGCCATTCCTTTTGTAGGCCGGAAAACTAGTAGATATGACTCGACCGGACTTTTGCTCTACTAAAAAAATAGTGAAAATTCTACTTTTGTATTAATCTAGCTTGCTTTATATTGGTACCGATCAGTATTATTAGATTGTGTATTCTTTATTCTTTGTGGTTACAAATTTTAATTAAATGATTTCAGTCTAATAACACAATCAGAAGAATGCAGTGAATGAATAAAAAAATTAAGGAGTACACTGATTATAAGTGCCATTGAATGGGTAATGCCTAAGATAATTTATATTGAAACAGTATAATCCATATTTCGTTTGATTTAAGAAGTTCTCAAAATACTTGTATCGCTGAGTCAGCGTTTAGTTTGAAAAGAGGTGAATATAATACTGAACCATTTTGAAAGCCGGTAGAGATAATGCCATTCCATGTTGTTAATTACCTCTATGTTTGGACAGAAAGAATGGAGAAAAAAAAACTTAAAAAGGTCTTACTATTTTAGTACGGTATAGGAGTGAAAAAAAAAGAAAAGAAAGAGAAATCTTGTGACGGCGATCTCGTTCCTGCGACAACGACTCTCGACAACCTCCCGCCTTCTCCCCGCGACCTCTGGATTTGTAAGCCTTCTCATTTACCTTAAATAACTGCTCGTGCACTTTAAATATAGAACGTTCTTCAGCATTGATGGGAGTCTCAGCTAGCTTTTTGTCAATAGCCTTAATACGAGTGGAGAGAGCATCTCTATCCGTTATTTTGTAAAGAAGAAATGCAAGTCTCTGTTCCTAATACAATGTATTCAAATTCTCACTAATATTAACATATTTATGACAAAAATGCATAAGCCTTTGCTTGATTTATTTATTTTTTCAACGAATGGAGATCAGTACTGCTGGCCTCGTATATTATATATTATATACAGAGAAATGGTACAAGATCATGAGTTCGTGTATTTGCATACAAATTTCACTTGAAATAACTATTGAAACGGTAATACCAAAAGTAAATACTTCTACGTACGTAGAGTTTTTAAATAGTTAAGGTTTAGCATTACCTTATAAGATGAATAGAACCATTTGAAAATCATTCCACCCTAATTAAAGTACTAATGGATATTAAAAAATAGAGATGCTACGCAATGTCAACCATTTTTTCTTTCATTAGGCTTTGCAGAATAGGAAAAAAAAAATGGCCAAATGCTTTTAGTATGTTAGAGGAAAAAAATCACGGAAAGAAAGCAGAAAAGAAGAAAGGTTAATTAGTAGGAGTGTTCAGCCGGATCCGGATCCAAATATTCGGCTATATTTCCGCCATAACCGGATCCGGATCTCAAAAACCGGCCGGATAACCACCCAGATTAAATCCGGTTACAATCCAGATGAATAACCGGATCATATCCGGATACCTGGATTTAAAACCGGATATCCGGATATTTTTTCCTCTCTTATAAAATCCGGATACCCGAATTATTAAAATCCAGATACTGCATTCTGCACAACATTAGTGCAGATCATTCCACCCCATTTGTCAAACGCTTACCTTTTTTGGAGTTTTAGAAATGCTCGACAATTATTGGTGTTATCAACACACAGATCTACTTGATTACTATTAAATTAATACTTTTTCGATTCGCTCTTGCTACAAAGATATATAGGCCACCACTTGCGTTGGATCAGTTATCTAATTTTTATTTACAGAGTAGTACTACGTTGTCCAATATTCTTATATGAACAAAAGAACAAAAGAAAAAAAATATACAAAAGAACAAAAGAAGACCTAACAACATTCTATTATCTATATATGCTTGTACAAGGCCAAAAAAAATGTTTTGACTAGTCACTGGACTCCCAACAAAATCCTGCAATATCTAATAATGCAGCAAATGAAATTTCCACTCAGTTCTCTTTTTACCAGCTTCAGGATTTCAATAATCTGTACAAATAAAGGAAATCTGTAAATATATATATATATATATAGCAATCAAAATATAGCATTTACTAACTCCAACAATCAAAATACAGCTTCAATTCTCTTTTGACCCACTTTTACTAACTCCAGTAATCAAATTATAGCACATATATATATATATATATATAATCTAACTTACTGCAAAAGGAAAGTTTTCAATGCATTAGTGTGAGTCCATATGCTTATGTTGTTGAAGTTGAAGAAAGAGAGTTACCTTAAGCCAAAAAAAAATGTAGAAGTTAAGTTAAATAAATAAATTAGTAATAAAAAAATCCAGTTAACAAATAAATACGTTTACCTTCGATGTCAATGTTTTCTACACCCTCCTCCCATTTCCAAGGACTAAGTGGCTTACAAGTTAACCAATTTTGGGCGCAGATTAGTGCTTGGACAGTCTCTGGTGCTAATGAGCTTTGGCATGGGTCTATTATACGTCCAGCGGTACTGAATACGGACTCGGATGCGACAGAGGACATAGGGATGACTAATATATCACGTGCGATCTCCGCAAGGATAGGATATCTAAATGAGTTCCTCTTCCACCAATCCAAAATATCAAACCCAAGTACTTTTGGCTCAATCACATCTAACGAATACCTCTCTATGTCCCCGCTAAGTATCGAAATGTCTTCCTCATGAAAATATTGATCTAGAGATGTATCAAAATCTTCAAAGACTGATGAGTGCACAAAATTGCACTCTAAATACTCTATTTAAATGCTAAAAGAAATGAGAAAATAATAGAAATAACTCATGTTATTAAAATTAATGGTCATTTATCTTGAGATAGATATAAGCATGATTTAATATATTGATGAGAATATAAAATGCCTTATTTTTCTCTCTTAATGTTTAATATTTTATTCTTATTTGATGCCTAACTCATTATTCTTACATTTTGATTTAGGACACAAATAGAGGCATTAGGAGCAAATGAAGATAATTGCAGAATTTTAAATAGTTCTGATGTCTTTTCGTAATATGGGCATAACTCTCTCATCCAATCTCCGATTGAGCTGATTCAAGATTATATAGAACCGCAAGAGAAATATATATAAATTTTATGTTTTATGTTTTAAGAGATATCCACTCAATCCAAGACAAAATCGATCATCAAGTGGACGCACCTGCACTTGACATTCCTGGATATTTTTCAGCCACTTGCATCAAATCAAAATGTCATCATAATATTTTACAGCAAGCACTCCTACACCAACTTGGAAATTCAATGATAAATTCATATGCAAGATGAAGTGCACTCAAGTTTCTTCAAGACAAATTATTTGACCACAAGATGTTAAGTCATACAAGACAACTAATGGATAGAGAAGCAAAATTGAAACACTCAACCTACAAGCAAAATCCAGCTCATGCATAGTGGGAAAACAAATGATCAAAATGACAACTCACAAATCACTTGGATTCAAGAATGGCACATGGCAAAACAAGTTGAAATTGTGATGATTTTGTCATGACAACTTGCATGAAGGATGCTTATAAATAAAAGGGAGGGGTGTGTGTTTTAAGACAATGGTTAGTGTGGGAGGATGCTTTGGAAGAGCCATTGTTTTGAGAACTTGAGAAAAGAAAAGAAAAACCAAAGAAGAGAGAAGAAAATAATGGTTGGCTCTTCCATATTATCCCTTAGAGAATTTTCGTTGCATATTTTCAATATGTGTAACTAAATTCTCAAGGAGGGCTAGAGATGAACTTATGGGTGTGATAGTGTTTGTAATTTATTTTTGATTAATGTATTTGGTCTTTAAATATTAAAACTCTTTTGTTCTATTATTTTCAATTTATTTGTGATGTTTTTCGTCTTCAAATAATTATAGAATCTATTTCGTTTATGGATTCAGTCATGCTTTTTCTATTGAGTGAATTAGTTATATAATTATGTTTGAAGCAATTGATTGTCTATATTGATTTAATTCTCTGCTGCAATATCGCATCTTGGGTATATTGTTGTTGTTAGATTTTCTCAATGTCGATAACAATTTATGAGAGTTAAGCACGAAGAATGGTTTTTCAAAGAGTTATATTTGATTTAAATTTTGGTTATTAATGTTATATCTTCCGATTAAGAATTTAGACATAGAATTCTTAATTGAGTTATCAATGAATTAAAAATAATTTGAATACCACAAATACACAAGGAATTCCCTACGCTCTACTTTTCGTCTCATTTTTATACTTTTCAAATTACTCATTTAGTTTTAATTTACATCACACTCTAAAATTTATTTTTCGCACTCGTCTAAATCTTTTTGTTAATTTCGTTACTGTTCTTCAATTTCTCAATCCATCTCCCTATGGATTCGACACCCCAAAACTATACTGCAAACGACCGCGTTATTCTTTAGGCGTAATCGAAGACCATGTCTTCAACAATAATACTTGAGGAGGAAGTGTTTTGCCCAAAAAACTTGTGGTATTGCTCAATCAAACGATTCATGAGTAATTTTACTTTGGTCTCAATTCTTTTTCCGCATTCATCTCCTTTGCACTTTTTTAACCAATAAGACAAGGCTTTAAATTTATATCGAGAGTCAAGAACAAAAGCTACACAAATAATCAAGTTCATCTTAACAATGTCCCCCAAATATTTATCAAATTTAACTTTCATAGGAGACGTAATCCCTATCAACATATCATCATCCTCATTCGGACCCATTTTGTTCAAAGTATTCTCAACTACACAAATATCTTGAAATAAAAAATTAGAGGTCACGTATGATGAGCCTGAAACTTTCAAAGTGGCCTCATAAAAAACTTTTAGATACTTGACTAAAATACGAGCTAGTTTCCAATCTTCAAACGGAGGCGCCAAAAACGTAGACTCCTTCAATCCCGTAAGTCAAAAAGCTTTTTCGTATTTTTCAGCAACACTAAGTATTAGGTATGTTGAGTTCCATCTAGTAGAAACATCTAGACACACCATTTTCCCCACACAATATTTATCTCTTTTGCACATGATTTAAATAAATCAAGCCTTACTGGTGAAGATCTCACAAATTTTATTGCTTCTCTAATTTTATCTATGGTATTAGTTATAATTTTTAAACCCTCATATGCAACAAGGTTCAAAATATGTGCAGCACAATGCATAGGTATAAGCTCACTTCCCAAAATTATGAACTTCTTATATTTAAAGTTCCTCTTCACATGAGTAACAGCAACTTTATTAGCGAGGTGATTATCCACAGTGATCGCACAAGGCGGTTAATCTCCCAATCTATCAAACAAGAATCCAACATCCAAACAATAGTCTCACCCTTACTATTATCAATCTTAGAAAACATTATGATTTTTTTTGTGTAATGCCCAACTTTGATCAATATAATGGCATGGGACACAAATATAACTCTTGTTTTGTAACAATGACCATATATTGGTGGTCAAACAAACTCTTTGGTTACTCAACAAAATCTTTAACTTTTGCTTCTCCTCCTTGTATATGCCAATACACTCTCTTAGAAAGGTGGTTCGCGATGGCAAGTTGTGTCTAGGCTCTAAATAACCCATAAGGTTAACAAATGCCGGATACTCTATAACCTTAAATGGCATTTCACACTGGATAAATAAATTGAAAATCATTGTCTTTAATGTTTTACTGTCATATTATTGTAACCCTTGAGGACTAGATCCTCTACCTTCCATCCTAACTCCAATGTGTGGCGGTGATTTATTTATCCCAAGATTTCTATTCCGTCTAAGGGGAGAATTCGGACAACTCCATTCTAGGTGGTGTGTCAATGATGAAGTGTCATTTTTATAATGGCATCCAAGAAGTTTCAGGCAATGCATGCATTGAGCTTTAAGTGTAACCGGATTAGCAGGTTCAATCTTATTAAAATGATCCCATGTCCTAGATTGGTTTGTAGCCAGCCTTCTTGACTCTTTTTGGCCTTGAGGGGAGAGATGGTGTGGGCCTAGGATTTGAAATATTCGTGGAAGAAGGTACTAAAGAACTGGTGGCTTCCTCCACATCTAATGATATATGAGCTGAACTGGAAACCCATACACTATCACTAAAACTACCTTCCATCTGTTTTAAACATAAGAAGAAGAAAAAAACAAGAGCCCCCCATCAATGGATTATAATTTTTAGAGGACTCTTTCTCTTCTATTCATTCTTTACACTAAAGAGTCTTTAAAACATATTAACTTGTTTCATTAATTGTCCAAACTGCTTTAAAACAGAGCACAAACAGGTTCATGTTTTCTCGAGTCATTGAGATGAACCCAGGTCATTCAAAATGAAATTAAAATTAAAATGTTCCATCATTTGTGCAAAAATATTTAATCTGTAAATCTAACACAAATCCAAACAGACCTAAGAAAAAATCAAACACAAACTGCTTCAAATACTAAATCCAGGAAATCAAACACAAACCCAAATAGACCCAGTGAAAATCAAACACAAGCTGCTAAATATACTAAATCCAGGAAATCAAACATGAACCCAAACAGACCTAAGCGAAAATCTAACACAAACCTACAAAAAAGAATCCAACTAAACCGAGAGAGAGAGAGAGAGAGAGAGAGATTAACATACATTGGGTTTCGAAGTTGATAGAAAAAGATGGAATAAACAGCGACGGAACGAAAGGATGGTAGACTCGCAATCGCACTCCTCGCAAAAAACTAGGGTTCTTGTCGATTTTAAGAGATGGAGATTCACAATCCAACTAAACTGAGAGAGAGAGAGAGAGAGTGTGACGCCCCGATTTTTCGCATTGATTACAACGCAAATCGACGCATCCGGACAAGTAACACAAGGCTACTTATCCTACGTAAATATAAAAGCAGCATGCATGCATCTAAGCTTACTAATGAAATGCAATGCCGATCGCAGCTGGAAGAAGTAAATTCCCAATATGAGCAAAGAGATCTAACTCTTGCATCAATAGACCACATGGCATACTATGATTACACTTCTCATAACATTGTATTTACAACCACATTCTGTATTTACTCTTACATAACCCAGTTAGTTTTCTCTAAACAAAAACCCATATCCCTCTATCATCCAGTACTCTTACTTCTTCACTTGATCACGTACATGGGGTCACCTCAACCGGAGAGGAGCATTCCATAGGACCCTCAGGGTACCTCAGAATCTCCCGTGCTGATCGGGTCTCAAAGCAATTTGTCTATCCCTGCAACAACGTCTATCATTCCATAAGGAATGATAGATAAAATAGATAAAATATAAAAGAGTGAGATTTACGAGAAATCTCAGTAAGTACACAGTTAACGAAATAAAGCATAGATAACCTCAACTATCACCACACATAGTCATACTCATCAACATATCACTTACAAGAATAACTTATGGAACTTATACACATCAATTACCCATCTTACCATACGAACTTAAATCTTAGCTAGACCCATCATCACATACAACCTTAGATCTTAGCTAGACCCATCATCTCATACAACCTTAGATCTTAGCTAGACCCATCATCTCATACAACCTTAGATCTTAGCTAGACCCATCATCACATACACTTATACTTTTCACTTTCCACTTTACTTATTAACCTCATAAGTTTCTTTTATTTCTTAATCTCGACAGGCGTTACGTATCGCCGTCCCTGTCGGCACGTCAGTCATACGGGCGTTACGTATCGCCGTCCCCGTCATGACGTGACTAACTCATCAATCATACTCATCAATCATCCGGGCGTTACGTATCGCCGTCCCCGTTATGATGAGTCTCGTGTCAATCATCCGGGCGTTACGTCTCGCCGTCCCCGTTATGACACGGAACATATTATTATATCTCGGCAGGCGTTACGTATCGTCGTCCCTGCCGGCACGTCAGTCATACGGGCGTTACGTATCGCCGTCCCCGTCATGACGTGACTAACTCATCAATCATACTCATCAATCATCCGGGCGTTACGTATCGCCGTCCCCGTTATGATGAGTCTCGTGTCAATCATCCGGGCGTTACGTCTCGCCGTCCCCGTTATGACACGGAACATATTATTATATCTCGGCAGGCGTTACGTATCGCCGTCCCTGCCGGCACGTCAGTCATACGGGCGTTACGTATCGCCGTCCCCGTCATGACGTGACTAACTCATCAATCATACTCATCAATCATCCGGGCGTTACGTATCGCCGTCCCCGTTATGATGAGTCTCGTGTCAATCATCCGGGCGTTACGTCTCGCCGTCCCCGTCATGACACGGAACATATTCTTTATATAAATTGTTTTCTTTCTTTTTGTTTCTCTCTTATTCATATGAGTTATTTTCACCTATAACTCTACCCATTTGAAACACCACTGCTATTCTAAGAAAACCCTAAATCTAAGCAAAACAGGGTATCTCGCTCGAGTGGGTGTCGAGCGAGTGTCGAGCGAAGTCACGGGTTGGAACTCGCTCGAGTGGGGTATCAAGCGACAGTCAAGCGAGATCACGGCTCAAGGGGTTTTTCAACCCAAACCAAGCAATCTTTTCACACCAACCTTATTTTTACTCATTAGAACATAATTCTAGGTCCTTACAATTTTCCTAACATTTTACAATCACCAAATCATATCCAAAACACCATAGATTCCAAACACATCATTCAAGCCTAATTCAAGCTCCAACCAACAACAAACTAAATTCCATCAATAATCTACTTAATCTATGCTAAGATTAAGTTAAATTGTATACTTACAAGTTTCTCCAAAGCTTGGTTGAATGATCCAACTAGTCCTTGCAACATTCCTCCTCAAAGCACCTCACTTAGCTCACTAGGAGAAGTTTGGAGGTTCAAGGGTTGGGGAAGCTTCTTCTTTGGCTTTCTCTTCAAGTGGACGTGACTCTCCTCTCCCAAAAGGTCTCCTATGATCTGAAGATAGCCATATATATAGAGGAATAGGTGGCTTGGGGAAGAAGAGAAGGAAACAAACTAAGGCAATGGGTTAACCCAAACCGTGTGAGGTGTGGCATGTGCTGTCCAGCTTTGCCTATTCCAATCCTCATCCAAATCTCTCAAGATCTCCAATGATATTCATCCAATGGCTAAGCTTCTTCCTCATCTAAAATTATCTTAGATCAATGGCCCCAAATAATCACCAAATATAGATATAAAAGTAAGCTCCAAAAAGTCCAAAATACCCAAGATGAGCTTAATCTGGCCATTGGCTTTCCTTGCATCCTCAAGGCTTCTAGAACACTTTCTACCTCTTTAGCCACACGTCCCAGACCTCCTTAGTATCCTTAGAGTGGCTGGAAAATATCTCTTCACCTAATTCCCAAGGTTTGGTTACCAATTGGTTGGAAACAAAGGGGATAGTTGACTGTTTTGGCTAATCAGATTAGTCCTTCACTCTTGTTTGGTTCTAAGCTAATTATTCTTCTAGAAGCTCTTTCTCCACCTAACACATGCTCTCATACATGTATCTAGCAGATAACCATGAGGAGAACCAATCAAATTCGGACATCTAAGGTGAGGTGGTGAAGTGATTCATTTTCGAGCTCCAGTTTGCACTTAAAACAGATCAGTCCCATTCCAGCCCAATTAATCCATTGATACACTTCGATTCTCTAAAACCTCCAATCATAAAAGTTATAGATCTATGTCTTAGGGTTCTATAGGAACTGGAATCACTTCATTTGGAGTTTACATGACCAAGTTATGATTTTTCTAATAAAACTCGACATATAAACCCGAGAACACCAATCCGGGTACACCAAGTATTGGATAGATGATTCATCTTATTTCACACGAAATTCACTAAATAAAATCTCCTAATTTTCCATATCTCCACACACTTGTCCAAATCTTAGGATAACTAAGAAAATAATCCAAAGGCTTAATCTTATCCAATGTTCTTAGTCAACTTCAAGTCAATACTTATCCATCTCCAATTCAGACCTGATACTTCAATCTCCATTTCTTATTTGATTAAGTCCTTATCTCTTAAACCTCAAAACATAAAAGTTGTATATAATCCTCTTAGCTTTCCATAGCCTCTTGAATCACTCAAATCCGACATCAAATGAGCAAGTTATGACCATTCTACTAAAAGACGTCTGTCTGTCCCTGTATCTCGCTCGAGCCAGACATCAAGCGAGAGTTGAGCGAGATCTCGGGTCTAGGCACTTTTCCACCTTAACACAAGTCACATTTATATCCAACCTTATTCCCCACCTTTCAATATAAGAATCCTATACATATATCCCAAAATTCCTAAAAATAGTCTTGGAGAGACATAATCATCCCACACATGAAAATTAAGCGGATATCTAAAAATCCGGGTTGTCACATTCTCCCCCCCTTAAAAGGAATTTCGTCCTCGAAATTCGAGAGTTCCACCTCAACACCAAAATATATATATATCAGCGTGTACTTAGAAAAATTCCACAATCAGTAACACCAATATGGCTGCCAACACTACTCTTCTCCTTTGGCATATTCCCTTAAAAAAAACTTAGAGCATATGAGTAATTTAGAATCCTGACTTTTCCAAAAATCTCAATATATTCTCTGATAAAATTCCACAATTATAAATATTTAAACTGACTTCAGTCGATTTCTATGCTCTATCAACCAAATGTTCGTCCATATTCCATCTTTTGTAACTTAAAACTCTCTTCCATGGCAATTACAAACAATATTTTCCCCTTAGTAAAGCTCAAAATCCTTTTCGATTCCTTCAAATCAGCGTATTTGAAGTCTCTGATCATGATCAACATCATGTTTGTACTATGTACTCCCAAAATTTACCACATAAATAACCTCAACACATACCAAATCACATCAAAATGGATCTAAAAGTTACCTTTTCAAGACTGTATACTTGCAATTATCATGCCTTTATAATCAAGATCAACATTTTGCCTATGCATCAGTAGTTCGATCATACCATCTTCCTCATCTGAACTTACACCTTCAAAATTTATTTCCTCAATCACCAAAATTTGCCAACCAAATCCACACTTTTCATTCCTGAGGAAGTATTTTCTTAAAAACTCTTATATCCACCATTGAACTCCACTCCATCTTATTCTATTTATTGCAACCTCATCAATTTCCAACACAGATCAAACTAACATGTGAGGTCAGTGCTCCAAAATTCCAATCTTAATTCAGATCAAGTCTCCAAAATTCTAAAACTTTACATACTTTAGGAGTCACTTTCCAAAATTCTATAGGATCAATAAACTTATAATCTTTCACCACTTTGCAATTCTTCCAAAATTTACAACTCCAGTACCTAAATTTCAAAGAATTCACTCCTACTATGACATTTCCTTCTAAACCTTGATATTACAACAACAGTCCAAGTCAATAAAATTCAAGCCTACTACTCTTAAACATTTAGGTCCTTCTTGATCGTAACATCCTCATACCAGAACTAAATCTTTAATCTGCTACATCCAAGAAAATTAATTCAAATTCTCTCGACAGAAAACTATCAAGTCGATCGGTTAACCTCAAATTCTCAACTTTGAAAGAGAAATTCTTTACCACTTGATATAATCCAGCAAAGTTTCCGTCAAATCTCACCAAAATGACTTTAAGAATCCATGTATACCTTACATCCCCATATACAATCATACAATAAACCTCATCACTCCAGAGTCCATGAGATAGTCATCACGTTTCCTTATCAATCTGACCTTGCCACTAATGATTCCGACATCCACCAATTGTCAATTTCTATTCCTATCACGTAATCTATCTTAAAAATTCTGATTCTTGAAATCCCAGACACTCACAATTCCATGAGAGAAACCAACTTGACCCAATCTTATCCAAAACTCAAGCCTTTCTCAATCAAATCAAAACCTATCTTAATACCATGTGATCATTTTTCCTAGGACATTCATGGTTTACCCAGAGTCGTATTGCTCTGATACCATTCTGTGACGCCCCGATTTTTCGCATTGATTACAACGCAAATCGACGCATCCGGACAAGTAACACAAGGCTACTTATCCTACGTAAATATAAAAGCAGCATGCATGCATCTAAGCTTACTAATGAAATGCAATGCCGATCGCAGCTGGAAGAAGTAAATTCCCAATATGAGCAAAGAGATCTAACTCTTGCATCAATAGACCACATGGCATACTATGATTACACTTCTCATAACATTGTATTTACAACCACATTCTGTATTTACTCTTACATAACCCAGTTAGTTTTCTCTAAACAAAAACCCATATCCCTCTATCATCCAGTACTCTTACTTCTTCACTTGATCACGTACATGGGGTCACCTCAACCGGAGAGGAGCATTCCATAGGACCCTCAGGGTACCTCAGAATCTCCCGTGCTGATCGGGTCTCAAAGCAATTTGTCTATCCCTGCAACAACGTCTATCATTCCATAAGGAATGATAGATAAAATAGATAAAATATAAAAGAGTGAGATTTACGAGAAATCTCAGTAAGTACACAGTTAACGAAATAAAGCATAGATAACCTCAACTATCACCACACATAGTCATACTCATCAACATATCACTTACAAGAATAACTTATGGAACTTATACACATCAATTACCCATCTTACCATACGAACTTAAATCTTAGCTAGACCCATCATCACATACAACCTTAGATCTTAGCTAGACCCATCATCTCATACAACCTTAGATCTTAGCTAGACCCATCATCTCATACAACCTTAGATCTTAGCTAGACCCATCATCACATACACTTATACTTTTCACTTTCCACTTTACTTATTAACCTCATAAGTTTCTTTTATTTCTTAATCTCGACAGGCGTTACGTATCGCCGTCCCTGTCGGCACGTCAGTCATACGGGCGTTACGTATCGCCGTCCCCGTCATGACGTGACTAACTCATCAATCATACTCATCAATCATCCGGGCGTTACGTATCGCCGTCCCCGTTATGATGAGTCTCGTGTCAATCATCCGGGCGTTACGTCTCGCCGTCCCCGTTATGACACGGAACATATTATTATATCTCGGCAGGCGTTACGTATCGTCGTCCCTGCCGGCACGTCAGTCATACGGGCGTTACGTATCGCCGTCCCCGTCATGACGTGACTAACTCATCAATCATACTCATCAATCATCCGGGCGTTACGTATCGCCGTCCCCGTTATGATGAGTCTCGTGTCAATCATCCGGGCGTTACGTCTCGCCGTCCCCGTTATGACACGGAACATATTATTATATCTCGGCAGGCGTTACGTATCGCCGTCCCTGCCGGCACGTCAGTCATACGGGCGTTACGTATCGCCGTCCCCGTCATGACGTGACTAACTCATCAATCATACTCATCAATCATCCGGGCGTTACGTATCGCCGTCCCCGTTATGATGAGTCTCGTGTCAATCATCCGGGCGTTACGTCTCGCCGTCCCCGTCATGACACGGAACATATTCTTTATATAAATTGTTTTCTTTCTTTTTGTTTCTCTCTTATTCATATGAGTTATTTTCACCTATAACTCTACCCATTTGAAACACCACTGCTATTCTAAGAAAACCCTAAATCTAAGCAAAACAGGGTATCTCGCTCGAGTGGGTGTCGAGCGAGTGTCGAGCGAAGTCACGGGTTGGAACTCGCTCGAGTGGGGTATCAAGCGACAGTCAAGCGAGATCACGGCTCAAGGGGTTTTTCAACCCAAACCAAGCAATCTTTTCACACCAACCTTATTTTTACTCATTAGAACATAATTCTAGGTCCTTACAATTTTCCTAACATTTTACAATCACCAAATCATATCCAAAACACCATAGATTCCAAACACATCATTCAAGCCTAATTCAAGCTCCAACCAACAACAAACTAAATTCCATCAATAATCTACTTAATCTATGCTAAGATTAAGTTAAATTGTATACTTACAAGTTTCTCCAAAGCTTGGTTGAATGATCCAACTAGTCCTTGCAACATTCCTCCTCAAAGCACCTCACTTAGCTCACTAGGAGAAGTTTGGAGGTTCAAGGGTTGGGGAAGCTTCTTCTTTGGCTTTCTCTTCAAGTGGACGTGACTCTCCTCTCCCAAAAGGTCTCCTATGATCTGAAGATAGCCATATATATAGAGGAATAGGTGGCTTGGGGAAGAAGAGAAGGAAACAAACTAAGGCAATGGGTTAACCCAAACCGTGTGAGGTGTGGCATGTGCTGTCCAGCTTTGCCTATTCCAATCCTCATCCAAATCTCTCAAGATCTCCAATGATATTCATCCAATGGCTAAGCTTCTTCCTCATCTAAAATTATCTTAGATCAATGGCCCCAAATAATCACCAAATATAGATATAAAAGTAAGCTCCAAAAAGTCCAAAATACCCAAGATGAGCTTAATCTGGCCATTGGCTTTCCTTGCATCCTCAAGGCTTCTAGAACACTTTCTACCTCTTTAGCCACACGTCCCAGACCTCCTTAGTATCCTTAGAGTGGCTGGAAAATATCTCTTCACCTAATTCCCAAGGTTTGGTTACCAATTGGTTGGAAACAAAGGGGATAGTTGACTGTTTTGGCTAATCAGATTAGTCCTTCACTCTTGTTTGGTTCTAAGCTAATTATTCTTCTAGAAGCTCTTTCTCCACCTAACACATGCTCTCATACATGTATCTAGCAGATAACCATGAGGAGAACCAATCAAATTCGGACATCTAAGGTGAGGTGGTGAAGTGATTCATTTTCGAGCTCCAGTTTGCACTTAAAACAGATCAGTCCCATTCCAGCCCAATTAATCCATTGATACACTTCGATTCTCTAAAACCTCCAATCATAAAAGTTATAGATCTATGTCTTAGGGTTCTATAGGAACTGGAATCACTTCATTTGGAGTTCACATGACCAAGTTATGATTTTTCTAATAAAACTCGACATATAAACCCGAGAACACCAATCCGGGTACACCAAGTATTGGATAGATGATTCATCTTATTTCACACGAAATTCACTAAATAAAATCTCCTAATTTTCCATATCTCCACACACTTGTCCAAATCTTAGGATAACTAAGAAAATAATCCAAAGGCTTAATCTTATCCAATGTTCTTAGTCAACTTCAAGTCAATACTTATCCATCTCCAATTCAGACCTGATACTTCAATCTCCATTTCTTATTTGATTAAGTCCTTATCTCTTAAACCTCAAAACATAAAAGTTGTAGATAATCCTCTTAGCTTTCCATAGCCTCTTGAATCACTCAAATCCGACATCAAATGAGCAAGTTATGACCATTCTACTAAAAGACGTCTGTCTGTCCCTGTATCTCGCTCGAGCCAGACATCAAGCGAGAGTTGAGCGAGATCTCGGGTCTAGGCACTTTTCCACCTTAACACAAGTCACATTTATATCCAACCTTATTCCCCACCTTTCAATATAAGAATCCTATACATATATCCCAAAATTCCTAAAAATAGTCTTGGAGAGACATAATCATCCCACACATGAAAATTAAGCGGATATCTAAAAATCCGGGTTGTCACAGAGAGAGAGAGAGAGAGAGAGAGAGAGAGAGAGAGAGAGAGAGAGAGAGAGAGAGAGAGTGAGTTACCAAGTAAATAAGAGAAATCGAGAGAGAGCTTGAGACAAGAGAGAAGGTAGGGTTCCTTTTCATACGAGAGAGAGCTCGAGACGAGAGACGTCGAGGACTTAGGAACGACACTTGAGAATGTGAGACTGAATCAAAAATATACATCCAGTTACGAGTATCCGGATTAAGATCCGGATCTGTAACTGGATTCGGGCAGATATTATATTTTTATATCCGCCCAAAATAAATCCGGGCAGATATCCGCCCGGATATCCTAATTTTTCGGGTTTATAACCGAATCCGAAAACAAATTGGATTTGGTTGAACACTCCTATTAATTAGGGTGTTTTAATAAGCGAAAGGAAATGAACTGACTGACTTAATGATTCCGGGTAGATCGCCTGCCGCAATTACTGAAGGAAATTTTGACTTAGCCGAGTAGACTTGACTAGTGATCATCATCATGAGCGTTGTGGATACCACAACTAGCTGTAAGTCAAATGCAAGTTGGATGTCTAGCCTAGTCAGTGTAATGCAATCAAATACTACCCCATCTGCCTATCTGGGATCCATTTTAATACTCCTAGAGAAATGTTTATTATTGATTTTATTTTATTTCTTTTTATAAAATTTTTTTCTTAATCTAATATTTCTCTAAAAAAGTACAAATCAAACCAGTACTCTGTAATTTGGACTGACCGTGTAACGCCACAGGAAGTCTAGGAAATTACTTACTGTTATCTAAAATCATCTTCTATGACACAATTATATATATTCTTAAAACTATAAAATATAAATTTACTTATTCAAACATATTTGTTTCTCCACAAAGACACCAAAAAAAAGTGAGGGTATAGAATTGGATCTGAATCCAAATATCCAGTCATAACCGGGTTCGGATAAAAAATCTAAAAACCAGACAATTATCTCCCTAGATATATCCAAAAATTATCTAGGTGGGTAATTGAATTCACATCCGAATATTTGGGTTGTGACCGGATATCTGGATTTTTCCCTTTTTTGACCATAAATCCGGATATCCAGATTGTAACTGAAAATCCAGATTTATTAATATTTTTTTAAATAAAAATAAAACTTAAGAAAATATTTTTACGGCACTTTAAAAAAAAAAAGATATCATGTTTACCAGAATAAAATAATTTAGACACTCTTTAAATTTTTTTTAAATTTTTTTTAATAATTTAAAAGGCCCTTTTTTATAATATATCAACGCACACAATACATGGATGCTACTACATATATATTACATTGTTGTTTATTGTGATGAGCTTGGCTAGGTATGATTCATAGATTATTTAGTTTTCATAATCTTTTAAGGCCTTAGTATTTTTAGTTTGGAAATGAGGCCTTAGATTTTTGGTTGAGCAACTTAAGCCCAATAGAAAGCTAATCCTAAACATCTTGAGGAATTTCGGCCCTACAAGAAGTCAAGCCCAATGATCCCTAGCCATGACCCAAATCCTTGTTACTTATGCCATAAGTCACATATGGGAGGTACTATGTAGCTAGTCATGATAGTGGGCTACAAGAGGAGAGAGAAAATGTAACATCCCAGTCTTGAAGGTCCAGAAAGTTAGCTCTCATTTACTTAAAAATAATAACATTTCAATAATCTTAGTACAAATTTCCTACCGTTAGCTCTTAATCCTTAATATTCACAAATAACACAATAATAAATAATCCTTCAAAAATATTGTTATCCTTAGCACTTATTCAATTACGATTATGAAATCTTTCCAAAGCTTTCTATCCTTGCTCTCCAACTAAACCATCCAAATTATTTGAAAAATATTATGGAGATAAGGGATAAATTATTAACAATTCAGTAAAAATAGTACATATAGTAGTAAGTAAATATGAGTATTTACATAATTCAAAATACAGAACAAAATATTTTTATTTTCAGAATGCATAATTAGAATATTTTTATTTTCAACCCTGTAGAAGATCGTTTCCTTTGTCTCTTTGCTACCACGAAAAAGCTAAAAATGATAAACAACATAAAGATGCAGAGTGAGTTTGATCTACACCAAGTAAACACAATCTTGACTCTGCTTGACCATATCAGCTCCTCCAATTATTAAATATCAATTTGAAAAGTGTTAAAGATCACCTCGAATTACAAAAGATTTAAAAAACAACCGTTTTCAATTTATTTATTTTTTCTGAGTAAAAAAACATATAATGCCATTCTATTAATTTAAATATCCAGTACAAGCTTTTCACAATAAATACATTTCATAATCTTCTTTGGTCCCTTCTCCAAACATACCACTTCCTCCCCAAACTGTAAGGCTAACTTAGCTAGAACATGAGCAGCTTAATTCCCCTTTCTTGGAACAAACTAGATCTACCATTTCTCATCACGAATCACGATAAAAAAAACAATTCAAGTCTTCTATATTTTGATCATACTACGACCAATTCACCTCTTTATTCTTCACATCATTCACCACTGTGAGAGCATCCCCTCCAAAGATTACCTGCTATAAACCCAACTCAATGCTCATCTCTGTAGCAGTCTCAACTTCTTCTTGCAATGGTTTCTGACATACCTCCTTGACCAACCTGCTGCTTCAATTAGGTCTCCATCATAGTTTTTGGTCACTACACCACCACCTATAGTCATGCTCCTCTATTCAAAAATTGCATCCCAGTTTACTTTATACCAAGTTCTGTAGGCTTACACTATTTCACAATACTACTACTTTCCCTCTGCCCTTCTATCGACTCCCCCATAAATTGTTGAGATTTATGAAAATCCTCCACTTCTAGCCTTGCACCCTGCCATACCTTTCTAGGACAGTCAATCAAGCCTTCAAAGACTAACATATTCCTCCTCAACCAGATCTTCCTTAGCACACATACAAACTCTTCCAACTCAGCTTTTTTATACTTTGAGATCAAGTCTTCCCATTTATAGATAAAAGCAATGTCCATATATTTTGATTTCTACAGTGGGCTAACATATTCTAACCATACACATCTGGAGTTGCAACATGATTCCACAAAGCATGGCTACTTGTCTCATCATATTGATGACATATGGGACATAAACCATTTTCGGCCTCTTGTTGGTAGAGCTTCACCTACTGCATTCCACATACCTTAACTATATTAGGCACTTGCAATTCCCAAATCTTCCTCCATGCCATTGAACTTGAGTCTGTTTCTGAGGCTTCACCCACCAAAGCTTTCTTCAGTTGACATTAGAGAAAATATGCTGACTTAACATATAATAGACCATCTCTGGTCTGACCCAAAATCAACTCATCTATCACCTCATGCTTCCACTCACCTGTAGAACCTAACAGTTTCTTAACTTTGGCCTCGCTATGTAGGACCCTAACTGGTGATTGTATTATATGAGTAGAAGGTGTTGGTAACCATCGATCCCCCTATATCCCGATCGTCTCCCCGTTTCCCACCCTCCACCTCATCCCAGCCTTTATTAGATTTCCTGGCCCATACACTTCTCCATATCAGAGAGATGTATACCCCACCTTAGCCTTTAAAATATCACCATACTTGACATATTTTTCTCTCATTATCTTTGCAACAAGACTGTTTGGGTTAATAAGCAATCTCCAGTTGGGCATTACAGTTGCACCAAAGCCTTGTGTTATGATCTCTTTCATGACTTGTCTCTCAAGTTGGGCATTACAGTTTTTCATGCGCTAATTTGAGGAGGAGTATTACAGCACCACAATCCCAAGATTTCAGCAATCCCACCAATTTTTGACTTTACATGTATAGCTGATTCAATTACATTTGTATAGCTTATTTGATTTTCTTTCCATGAATAAATTTTATACTCATGTCTATATATGTTCATGAGATCAATGAGAACAAGTAGAAAACCATTTTTACCAATCTATCTCTTAACATTTTTCCGAAATAAACCACGAATCAATCTTACATTACCTCATAAACCTTCACTCATGAGCATAACTTACCCTTTTTAAGTGTTTGATTAACTTGTGGGAACTTTAATTTCTCAAGTTAAAGTGTACTTAGTAACAATTCTACTTTTCTAATGTTTCTATTGGCCGGATCTAGCCATGGTTATTTAGATTGTGCATTAATTCTTTGCGAAGCAATCAAAAAGTCTTAAATTTACTAATTTATACGATAAATGGTTCAGATCTAATAGCTTATGTGTACACATATGCAGACGATTAAAGGTAATGTACTTACTTTTGCTTAAAGATTCCAAGCAGTAGATCGCACAGCCTGCAGATTTTTAATCTATTTCCTTTACTTTTGCTTAATGATTCCAAGCAGTAAATGAATACGTGTTCGAAACAGTTGTTTTTGCAGTTTGAAAAATAAAAAATAAAAAATAAAAAAATAACAGAAGAACGGATCAGTCTAGAAGCGAGCTGGCCTACAGGTTTGAATTAGGTACATATAATTTATAAATCTTCACAAGATCAAACTTTCAGAGCAGACCAATGGATAATTTCTTCGAGGCCTCTATCTAGCAAATTAAATATTCGAATTTGGTTTAAATAATTTGTATGTTCATATATGTACTGAATCTTTCAATTTTTTTTTTTAAATGTACTGAGTCTTTCAGTCAATTTAAAAATTAAAAAAATGTGATTAATTCGTAAATTTCCAATAAAGAAAGATGCATGGAATACTTTAGGATAATATTTTTTGACCGAAATGATTTGAGTAGACAAGTAGATATATTTTATCACCCTAACTACTATGCTTAGTTAATTAAACTATAGCATAATATCTTCTCACCGAGTCATGACTTGTATATATAATAGACAAGTACTGGATATATTTTGTAAACTTAAATAGTATTTGAGCTAATTTATCATAATATATATATATATATATATATATAATATGGTTTGAAACGTGACAACTGGGTATATGATGTGACCTTAAACCCATGTAGTACTTGAATTCCACGGCAACCTTAACCCCGTTTGAATTCGAAAATAAGATAGATTGAAATGAGTTTAGTTTATTTTTTAATATTATCATTATTTTAGGATTTGAAAAAATTGAATTAGAATTTAAAAAAAGTGTATTGGGATTTGAAAAAAATATATAGAAATCTCTATTTTATATGATAAATTAAAAAAATATAATGATGAAATGGAGATGGATTGAGATGAATTTGAAATATAAACGAAGCCTTAGTCATAAATATTTGAATTAATTAACCGTATATGGAGTATCAATATGTCATAAATCCAAATGGGTCCCACCATGTGATCAAGTCTTGTACTGCATGTAGATCACAAGTAATTATGTAGCATCTAATTAATCCAAATCATGAACACATGGGCAACATGTATTAAGGAAGGAGCCGCTCCTAACACACCAAAAACACTTTGTGTAGATGAAGATGAAATTCATTCAGAAGAGACAAAGACCACCGCTCGACAAATAGACATACATGCACATAGCAGTCAAAAGAATCCAAAAGGCAACACGTGGCAAACAACCCAGAAGGGCACAAAGAGCACTACCAAGCCATAAATCAAAGAAATACTCTTCTAGTACAAAAGACACATGTCACTAACAAAGGGATTGGTTCTATTATGATTCTGTCTATATATACACTTGTATAGCCAAAAGGCTGAGTATGAAACCAATGCATAATCATTGATCAATAGAGGTAGCCCATTGAGGCATCTGTTCTAACATGTTGTGCTCTCTATGTTCCTTGTTTCAATATGATATCACGAGGCCAGTGAAAGACTTGTCGTCTTCTTCCTTTAGCTCTTAGCCATGGATTCGTCCATTTTCTCAAACCCAACTTCTCTTAACTCGTCTTCCAATGTTAACCCTTCTATTCTCAATGTCGTCAAACATTTGGTCAATATTAAACTTAATATTGACAACTATTTGTTGTGGAAGGCATGAATGATTCATTTCTTTAAAGGTCATCAGTTATATGATTGTGTGGATGGCACTTCTCCCATGCCACCTCTTATGATCACATCAATCCTGAACACACCAAATGGTGTCTCTTAGACTAGCTTATCATTTCGGCCCTTAACTCCTCCCTCTTTGAGAATGTGCTCGCCTAGGTCATGGATTGTGCTACTTCTCATGAGATCTGAACTATGCTCCAAGATTTGTTTTCGGCTCAGTCATCTGCTCACACAGTGCAGACCCATTTCCAACTAGCCACCCTCAAGAAGGGATCTGAAACCATTACAGAATATTTTCACAAACTTAAAAATCTCACAGCTTCTTTGAGTGCTACTGGTCAACCTTTATCATCCTCTAAGTTCACGGTTTATCTTCTAGATGGCTTAGGATCTGTTTATGAGTCCCTTGTCACTTACTACACAGGCTAATCCTCTATCCCCTCAACAAATCTATAGTTTTTTGCTCAATTATGAATCAAGGTTGTCTCACCAAACTCACTCTCTCTTGTTCAATAACCCAATGTCAAACAATCTCACTCTCTCCAAACCAAACAACTTCAACAATCGAGGGAGGGATGGCCGTGGGGGTAGCTGTGGTCATGGGGTGCTCGTGGTCGAGGGGGTGGGCGAGGTCCATGCAACTTCCTTCCTAACAAGCCTGACCCGAGACCCACCTGTCAAGGGTGTCACAAACCTAGTCACACGTCCTTAACTTGCTACTACAGATTTGATCAAGCATATCAAAGCCCTCCACCCCCCTCTCTATCAGCTTACTCACCACAACTCATCCCTCAACAGTCCCACCAGGTTTTAGCCATTGATTTTCAGATAGTGCTACTACAAATCACTTCACTGGGGATTACAGTAGCCTTAACTTGGATGTAGCATCGTATCAAGGCACGGAGCAGGTCAGCATTGGAAATGGTTCCATTCTTCCAATTCAACATATTGATTCGGCTCATCTTCACACCCTTGAAAAATTTCTTCTCTCCCAAATCTTGCAAGTTCCTAGCATTTCAAAAAAATTATTGTCTATTTGTCAGTTTTGCTTCGATAACTCTATGTATTTTGAATTTTATGCCACTAATTTTTGTGTGAAGGATTTACAAATGCAGGAGGTTCTACTTCGGGGCACCATTAAGGATGGCATTTACGTCCTTCCCTCCACTGTCTTCGCTTCACCACCCTTTCAACCCAACTCTGTTCCGGCCTCAGCAACTCTAAGTCCTGCATCTACCTCAACTTGGTTTCCTACCCAACTCCTCAAGCTCTCACTACTTCGGTCTCATCTCACCTCTCATCAGCCCCTCAAGTTTTTGTAGGCATACGGACTTCACCAACCACTTGGCACAAGAGGCTCCGTCACCCCACCAACAGAGTCACTTCCCATGTTATCAGCAAGTTTAATTTACCTTCAGATTCTAAGTCCCCTTATCCAAAATTTACAGCTTGTCTTCAGGTTAAGTGTCATGCTGATAAGCGTAATGTTTATATGAATTTTATTATCCTTTTATTTATTAACATGTTAGTTTTTATTTTTCTTTAGATTTTATTTTTATTTATGTTTTATTTCATTCTATATTATTTTTATTTTTATCTCTTATTTATTTGTTTTTTTTAGTTGGAGAAGACCTGGGCCGCAACTCACAAATCAAGCCTTGACCACATGGGACTGGAACGGATCGGAGAATAGAGCCACGATATCACATTCGGTTTCATCTTGAAGGAAGCAGCCGCACTCATCCATTGGGCTTTTATGCATGTGAATTTACAAAGGAAGGGGCTCCATTTGACTGCCATTGACCTAATAAAAGAAGCCCACATGTAACTCTATGCAAGCCACGTATATGCATTTGAATCCAATTTCAATTCATGGCCCACACCCCACTAAATTCACAAAAACACACGGGTGTTTCAACATATCACGGCACCACACACACACACACACACACACACACACACACACACAGACATATAAATAGATTATTTTCGTAAGTGCCGTGAGGACGAGGAGGGACGAAGAAGTGCTGCGGCGCGTCATTTGGGCAATTCTCAAGTTTTCGTCCTATTTTTAAATTTTTTAATTGCTTTGATGTTAAATTTTTCTATTAGATTGTTATTTAATTTTTTTATGAACTAATTTATTTTTTTAGGGTTATGATGTAGCCTATTATGCAAATTTTTTGCAGTTGAATTAATTTAATATTTAATATTTATTATTGAATTTCATTCCGGATTTAATGTTTGTAAATACTTTATCACCATTTACATGATTTGGAATTTGATTTGAGACTGAGAAATGATAATTATTTCAGCCTTTGTTTGAGATACTATAGGATGCCGTAGGATAAAGATATCTATGGGCTTGTATAATCTTTATAGGGTTTTTTTGTTCTCAATGAATTTTGATAAATTTAGAATTATCATATAGATGTAGAGAATTTGCCTGTTGAGATATTTAGTTAATACTTGAGAGAGATTAATGAATAAATTAGAAAAACCTGATTATCAACAATAGGAACAAATATTTTTAATTCAATGAGAAAAATTACTTAGGATTAGTTATGGTGAATCGAAAATCCTAAATTCTTACTTTCTTGATAAAAATTTATTTTCTTTAATTTTGTTAGTAAACTGTTCTAGTTTAATAATTAATTCATTTTATTCGAGTTATCAGATAGATCCTAATTGAATATATTTCGGTACTTAATAATAATTTTTCAATCCTCATGGTACGATACTCTTACTCATTCACTTTATTACCTATTACGATTCATGCACTTGCGAAATCGAGGAAAAATGTTTTGGCACCATTGCTGGGAATTTAGATAAAATTACTAATAATATCGATACCACTTTAATTCCGATCTAATTTGATTTGTTCTGTCTTTTATGTTCAGATTTGCTTAGTGCATGAGACAAAGCAAGAGCTTGGAGTTACTACTTTTTGATCCCGAAATCGAAAAAACAGCAAAGGGATTAAGGAAGAAGAAGTGAGAAGCTCAGAAATTTTCAGTCACTATGGCAGAAAATGAAAATCGTAGATGGGATACACAGGCATTGAGGGAATTTGCACTACCACAGGTCACAGGGATTCATTCAGTTATCTGGAAACCTACTATGGAGGCCAACAACTTTGAGATTAAGTTGGCTATCCTGCAAATGATCTAGACATCGATTTAGTTTTATGGACTGCCGAGTGATGACCTTAATGCCCATATTGCAAATTTCTTGGAAATTTGTGACACTTTTAATCACAATGGCGATACTGATGATGTCATTTGCCTCAGGTTATTTCTGTTCTCTCTTCGAGACCAAGCCAAGAGTTGGTTAAATTCATTGCCTACAGACTCAATCACTACTTGGGAAGATTTATCTCAGAAGTTTCTTACTAAATTTTTTCCACCTACCAAGACAGCAAAGATATGCAATGAGATTTTAAATTTTGCTCAGATGGAGAGCGAATCACTTTACGAAGCTTGGGAGTGATACAAAGATCTACTTAGGCGTTACTCCCATCATGGATTACCGAAGTGGATGCAAGTTCAAAACTTCTATAATGGACTTGCCTTTGCTACAAGAACTCTAATAGATGTAGCTTTAGGATGAGCATTTATGGAGAAAACACAAGATGATGCATATGAGCTATTGAAGGAGATGGCTATGAACAATTATCAATGGTCAAGTGAAAGGGTTTTACCAAACAAAGAAGTGAGAGTACATGAGATTGAAGCTATTGCTACCTTGACAGCACAAGTCCACAAGCTTACTAAATAAATGAAGACAAATCAATTGCCTGTAAATGCCATTCAATTGAGACAACTGGTCTGTAATTTTTGTCAGGGCAATAATGCTAGTGAAGAATGTCAAGTGGAAAATCCGTTTTCTCAGGCTCAAGCGAAGCAAGTAAATTTTGTTGCAAATGATAACAAGCAGAACAATTCGTATAGTGCAACATATAATTCTAGGTGGAGGAATCATCCTAATTTTTCATGAAATAATCAGAATGTATTGAATCCTTCACTTGGTCTGTCATCTAGTGAACCACCAAAAGAGAAGTCAACACTTGAAGAAATAGTGACACAATTGGCTAATAACACCAACCAATTCATGGCAGAGACTAAGAGAACTTTCAGAATCAAGCAGTTTCAATTAGAAATTTGGAAGTCCAAGTAGGTCAATTGACCAATATGCTCATTGAGAGACAACGGGGTAACTTGCCTAGCACAACTAAAGTGAATCCAAAGGAGCAGTGCAAGGCAATCACTTTGAGAAAAAGGAAAGAGTTGGAACCTCCAACTAGAGGCAAAAATTCAAAAGAAGAAGAATATCAAGAGATGCAACGTACTAAACCACCAGGCAGTGAAGAGATCTCTGAAAATCAGCCAATTCCACTGTAGGATATAGTTCCAAGAATTTCATTCCCTCAACGACTCAAAAAGAATAAGCTTGTTAAGCAATTTTCAAAATTTATTGATGCGTTTAAAAAATTGCATATTAACATTCCTTTTGTATATGCCCTCGAACAAATACCGAATTATGTGAAATTTATGAAGGACGTCTTGTTAAATAAGAGGAGGTTGGAAGAATACAAAACAGTGGCTCTTACCGACAAGTGTAGTGCAATTCTACAAAAGAAACTGCCTCTTAAGCTTAAGGATCCAAGGAGTTTCACTATCCCATGTTCTATTGGAAATTCAGTTTTTGAAAGAGGTTTATGTAACTTAGGTGCTAGTATTAATCTCATGCCTTTGTCTATTTTTAGGAAGTTTGAACTAGGTGAGGCAAGACCCACTACGGTTTCATTGCAATTAGCAGATCGCTCAATAAAGTACCCAAGAGGAGTTATTGAAGATGTGCTAGTCAAGGTGGACAATTTTTTTTTTCCAACTGACTTCCTTGTTCTTGACATGGAGGAAGATAGAGAAATCCCCATCATTCTTGGCAGACCATTCTTAGCTACTAGACGAGCACTTATTGATATTCAAAAGGAGGAATTGTGGTTAAGAGTACAAGAGGAGGAGGTCACATTTAATGTTTTCAATGCCATCAAGTATCCAAATACAAGTGAAAGCTATTTTAGCATTCAAGTGATCGACTCCTTGGTCACTAAAATGTTGAACGAACAAAAGGAATCATTGGAAGCTTGTTTGGTTGGTCCCAGTCCGCCTATGACAGAGGATCTTGAAGTGTTAGAGTATGTCTCTTGGATGGATTCTTTTAGTCCTATCAACAAAAAAAATTTTAAAGACTTGGGACAAGTCCCTTCCCGATCACTTCCATCTATTGAGAAGCTGCTTGTTTTGGAGCTCAAGCCTTTACCGGAACATCTTTGATATGCTTATCTTGGGGAATCATCTATTCTTTCGGTAATTAATTCATCTATGCTTTCCAGTGAAGAAAAAGAAAAGTTGCTGAGAGTTCTTCGAAAATATAAAACAGCTATCGGGTAGACACTAACGAATATCAAAGGAATCAACCCTTCTATTTCTATGCACCAGATTTTGTTGGAAGTTGATTGCAAGCCTACAGTGGAGCACCAAAGAAGACTCAATCCGACAATGAAAGAAGTGGTACGCAAAGAGATATTAAAATGGTTAGATGCTTGAGTGACTTACCTTGATAGCTCATGGGTTAGTCTTGTGCAAGTGGTGCCAAATAAAGGAGGAATGATAGTGGTGGCAAATGCTAACAAAGAGTTAATCCCTACAAGAACCGTCACCGGGTGGAGAATTTGCATGGATTACTGAGAATTTGCATGGATTACCAAAAATTAAACAAGGCAACTAGGAAGGAACATTTTCCCTTACCATTCATTGATCAAATGTTGGATAGATTAGCCGAGCATGAGTACTATTGCTTCCTAGATGGCTATTCAGGATATAATCAAATTGCCATAGTACTAGAAGACCAAGAGAAGACTACCTTCACATGCCCCTATGGTACGTTTGCTTTTTGTCGAATGCCCTTTGGACTTTGTAATGCACCTGTCACTTTTCAACAGTGTATGATGGCAATATTTTTTGATATGGTAGAGCAGATTATTGAAATCTTTATGGATGATTTTTCTATTTTTGGATCCTCTTTTGATGATTGCCTTGGAATTTGGCATTAGTTTTGGAGAGATGTGAATAAACTAACCTTATGCTTAATTGGGAGAAGTGTCACTTCATGGTAAAAGAGGAAATTGTCTTGAGTCATCGGATCTCTTCTAAGGGGATTGAAGTAGATAGAGCAAAAATTGAGACAATAGAGAAGTTTTCACCACCAACAAAAATAAAGGGAGTTCGAAGTTTTCTTGGATATGTAGAATTTTATAGAAGATTCATTAAGAACTTCTGTAAAATTTCTAAACCCCTTTGTAGTTTGCTTGTGAAGGAAAACTCACTTATCTTTGATGAAGAATGTGAGAAGGCATTTTTGCTACTTGAAGAGAAGCTTGTGTCAGCTCTTATTGTTATAGCACCGGATTGGAATCTACAATTTGAATTGATGTGTAATGCAAGTGATTATGCAGTCGGCGCAATATTATGACAGAGAAAGAACAAGCAATTTCACAAAATATATTATGCTAGCCGGACCCTTAACGATGCCCAACTCAATTACGCCACAACAGAGAAGGAGCTACTTGCTATAGTCTTTGCTTTCAACAAATTCCAACCGTATCTCATTGGGAAATAAGGTAATTGTCTACACCAACCACTCTGCAATTAAGTACTTTATTGTCAAGAAGGAAGCCAAGCCAAGACTCATCCGTTGGGTTCTCCTACTGCAAGAGTTTGATGTTGAAATTAGAGACAAGAAGGGAACTGAAAAATTGGTGGCAGATCATCTCTCTCGGTTAGAGTTACAAGAGCAACTTGAGTCCCAACAACTGGCCATTGATGATAATTTTCCTAATGAGCAACTTCTAGCTATTTCCTCTAGCAGGTGTCTACCTTGATATGTCGATTATGTCAATTTTCTTGCAGGAAAAATCATTCCTTTAGATCTCTCCTACCAGCAGAATAAACGATTTTTCTCAGAAGTAAAACATTATTTTTGGGAAGAACCAATACTTTATCAGTATTGTGTGGATCAAATCATTAGGCATTGTGTTCTAGAAGAGGAGATGACAAACATTTTGATGCATTGTCATACGCTAGAATGTGGAGGGCATTTTGGAGCTCATAGAATTGTAACTAAAGTTCTCGAATCCAAATTTTATTAGCCAACCATGTTCAAGGATCCTCATGCTTTTATTGTTGCTTGTGATAGATGCCAACGCTTTGGGAATATATCGAGACGAAATAAGATGCCTTTACAGAATATTTTGGAGGTGGCACTATTTGACGTCAGGGGTATTGGCTTCATGGGACCCTTTCCTTCTTCCTACAGCAACAAGTACATTCTTCTAGCAATGGATTATGTATCCAAGTGGGTAGAGGCAATTGCAACTCCTACTAATGATGGAAAAGTGGTGCTTAATTTTTTCAAGAAGAATATCTTTACAAGATTTGGGACTCCTAGGGCTCTTATTAGCGATGAAAGAACTCACTTTTGCATTAAGCAGTTTGAAGCATTATTATTGAAATATGGAGTTTGACATTGAAAGACATCGGTTTATCACCCTCAGACAAATGGACAAATAGAGATATCAAAAAGAGAAGTGAAGCAGATTCTTGAGAAAACAATTAGCATCTCCATAAAAGATTGAGCTAAAAAGCTAGATGATGCGCTATAGACTTATCGAATAGCATTCAAAACACTTTTGAAAATGTTTCCTTATAGGTTGGTTTTTGGGAAAGCATGCCATCTTCCTGTAGAGCTCGAGCATAAAGCTTATTGGGCGATGAAGTGCCTAAACATGGATCTCCAAGTAGCAGGTGAAAAGCGTGTGCTGCAACTTAATTAGATGGATGAATTTCACAATGAAGCCTATAAGAATGCAAAAATCTACAAGGAACGGACCAAAGCTTGGCATGATAAGCATATCTCAAGGAAGGAGTTCCTACCTGGACAACAATTTTGCTTTACAATTCACGGCTTCTCCTCTTTCCAGGAAAGCTCAAGTCGCGATGATCAGGCCCATTCACAGTTGTCAAAGTTTTTCCCCATGGAGCAGTTGAAATTGCTTGTAATGAGAAGGGGATCTTCGAAGTAAATGGACAATGCCTAAAGCCTTATATGAATGATGGATTTGATAGCCGGAAGACCACCATTGTCTTGGATCCGCCTTAGACGATGAGCAACAGTCAAGCTATTGACTATAAATAAAGTGCTCTTGGGAGACAACCCATTTTTTTTTTTTTTTACATTTATGTTTATGTTTATTTATTTCTTTATCTTATTGTTTTACTTTTATTTTGTAGGAATAAAAAAATCAAAGAAATCTCCATTGGATATACGACTGCACCTTAAGGAATAATATTCAAGTTAAAAATCAGAGGAGCATCTCTTATCCTCTCTCACACTTTTCTTTAGTTTTTCTTCCTTTCTTTCATTGAGGACAATGTAATATTTAAGTTCAGGGAAAGAGAATTTATTCGTTTTACTCAAAAAAAAATTGTTATCCTTTGTTATGTTTGTTTCTAAAAAAGAATGACTATGATAAGAATATGGTTAAAATTTATTATAATTTTTAGAAAACATTCTCATTGCTTAAGTCCAACTATTAATTATTTACTTGATCTTGTTTAATTTGATATAATCATTAATTATTGAGCATACCTAGAAAAAATTTATGCAAACTTTGTGAATATGGATGGTCTCTTCTTAGTCAAGAACTTATTTGGGAAGTGATTTAGGCATTCTATAAATCAATTGAACATTTCAAACTTACCTATATACTATCTTTTTCCCTAGTCACCCATTTGATCTATTCCTAAACAAGTTTGAAGAAAATAGAATAATATACAAGTATTCAAGAAAAACAAAGGTGTACAAAGTTTCATTTACTCCAATGTTTTAAGTTACTTAATAACTAGAGATATTTATTATCAATGTTTACTCTTACGTCAAATTGTAACTTGAAATATGAGTATGCAAAAGAACTTTAAGTGTGTGACTTGTTGAGTAACTAGGTGCATCTATTACCAATGTTTGCATTCACATCAAAAGATGAGTGACAACTTGAAGTAGAAAAAAAAAAAGAAAAAAAAGGAACTTAGAAAAAAAAAACGATGAAAAGTAGTATGTTCAGATATTGAAATGATTGAGAATAGTGTATTTTTTAGAAGTGAGAGTGATCCATATGCCTAAATCTTACATTGTCTTTGTAACACTCATCTTAGCCATACACCACAAGCCTAATAAAGACCTATTGATCACTAGTAATATTTTGTTCTATATTAATAGATAGTGATTTGAAAAGCAAGCTTATGGAGTTTTTAGATATCCATTATGTATTTACTTGTTTGCATAAAACTATCCGGGGAGCTAATGATGAAGTGAGAATAATAGGTATGCGTGAATATTGAGAAAAATAATGCAGTGGATTTGAATTTTGAATTAACTTTTGAACTTGATTGATTTGGAAAAATTCCTTTAAATTATAAACTTTATGCAATTTTTGAGGCAAAAATTTTTATGAAGCAAACCAATACTTATTTTAGTTTTTTTTTTCTTTATTCCGAAGACTAGCAAAGTTTAAGTTTGGGAGTATTTGATAAGCATAATTTTTACATGAATTTTATTACCCTTTCACTTATTAAAATGTTAGTTTTGTTTTTCTTTAGATTTTATTTTTATTTATGTTTTATTTCATTCTATATTATTTTTATTCTTATCTCTTATTTATTTTTAGTTGGAGAAGACCTGGGCCGCAACTCACAAATCAAGCCTTGACCACATGGGACTGGAACGGATCGGAGAATAGAGCCACAATATCACATTCGGTTTCATCTTGAAGGAAGCAGCCGCACTCATCTATTGGGCTTTTATGCATGTGAATTTACAGAGGAAAGGGCCCCATTTGACTGCACCATTGACCTAATGAAAGAAGCCCACATGTAACTCTATGCAAGCCACGTATATGCATTTGAATCCCAATTTCAATTCATGGCCCACACCCCACTAAATTCACAAAACAAGGCGTTTCAACATATCACGGCACCACACATATATAGATTATTTTCATAAGCGCCGTGAGGACGAGGAGGGACGAAGAAGTGTTGCGGCGCGTCATTTGGGCAATTCTCAAGTTTTCGTTTTTTTTTTAATTGCTTTGATGTTAAATTTTTCTATTGGATTGTTATTTAATTTTTTTATTAACTAATTTATTTTTCTAAGATTATGATGTAGCCTAACTTTAATTATGTGAGTTCTTTATAGTTGAATTAATTTAATATTTATTTCTTATTGTTGAATATTTCATTCTAGATTTAATATTTGTGAATGTTTGATCACTATTTACATGATTTAGGATTCAATTTGAGACTGAGAAGTGATTATTATTTTAGCCTTTGTTTGAGATACCATAAGATGACATATGATAGAGATATCTATGGACCTGTGTAATCTTTATAGGGTTTCTTTGTTCTTAATGAATTTAAATAAGTTCAGAATTATCACAGAGATGTAGGAAATTTACCTGTTGATATATTTCGTTAATGCTTAAGAGAGATTAACGAATAAATTAGAAAAATCTGATTATCAACATTAGGAACAAATATTTTTAATTCAATGAGAAAAATTACAAAGGATTAATTATGATGAATTGGAAACCCTAGATTTTTGCTTTCTTGATAAAAACTTGCTTTCTTTAATTTTGTTAGTAAACTATTATAGTTTAGTAATTAATTCATTTTATTTGAGTTATTAGATAGATCTTGATTGAATACATTTCGGTACTTAATAGTAATTTTTCAATTCTCGTGGGACAATACTCTTACTCATCGACTTTATTACCTGTTACGACTCGTGCACTTGCGAAATCAAGGAACACATGCACTCCGTTATCTCACCTCATCCTCTATCTCTCATACTCCCTTTCAACTTTAGTTTTCGAATCGTTGGGGCCCGGCACCAGTCCTTTCCACTATTGGTTCTCAGTATTATCTTATTGTAGTGGATGATTTTACAAAATCTAGTTGGTTTTTCCCTTTACAATCCAAAGCTGATGTTTCCTCTATCGTTGTTGCTTTCCTCTGATATGTGACAAATCAATTCTCTACCAATATGCATATCATCCAAACGGATGGAGGGAGAGAATTCCAACCTCTTTGAAAAATTTTGCAAACTTGTGGGATTGGACACCATCTCATGTGTCCCGACTCTCACGTAAAAAATGGTAATGCTGAGAAATGACATAGACATTTTATTGAGACAGGTTTATCCTTGCTAGCACAATCATCCATGCCACAAAAATATTGGGTTTTGCCTTTCAAACATGCCTACAACTTTGCAAAATAAATCACTTGTTCAATAAATATTTGGTCATGATCCAGATTATAAATTTTTTCGTACCTTGGGATGCACAAGTTGGCCAAATTTACGTCCTTTTAGTAAACACAAAATAGATTTTCGATCAAAGTTGTGTGTTTTTGTCGGGAATAGTGTCGATCATAAAGGATATTGTTGTCTCCTTGTTCCTACGGATCGTACCAACATTTCTAGGGATGTCATATTTGATGAGGCCCATTTCCCTTTTAATGACTCTACTTCTTCTAGTTCTGGACCTGTGGGTCTATCGAATGTAAGTTACTTTTCTCGACCTGCTCCAAGTATGTCTTCTAACATTTGGCCGACATCTGAGCTTCTGGCTCCTCATGATCCTCGGCCCAGCCCAGTAGAGCCCAATCGACTTGTGCCTATCCTTGCATCCAGCCCACTCCCGAGCTCCAATGAGTCTCAGTCTTCCAATCTCTCCCCAATCCTTCTCGAGTCCTCACACCCTAGGGTTTCTGTCGACACTTCTTTTGCACCCTCATCGTCTTCCATCTCTCATTCTTGGCATCCTATGGTTACCAGGTTACGAGACAACATTAGATGTCCCAAATCTCGCATTGATGGAACCATTTTATGGCCTAACCCGAGCCCCACTCTTTCCCTCACGGAAACCACATCGTCCCTTGTTCCAGAAGAACCTAGTTGCTATTTTGAGGCTGCTAAGTTCTCCGAGTGGCGTGATGCTATGAAGCTTGAGTTTTAAGCTTTATTGCACAACTTGACTTGGGAGCTTGTACCTTTACCTCCCTCTTACAATGTCTTGGGTCTAAAATGAGTATTGAAAACTAAGAGAAATCCCGATGGTACCTTGGAACGGTGCAAAGCTCTCCTTGTAGCTAAGGGATTCCATCAACAAGTTGGGGTAGGCTATATCAAAACCTTCTCTCCCATTGTGAAGCCGGTTATTATTCGAATTCTTCTCTCCTTAGCTGTCTCTTCCAATTGGCCCCTCCATCAACTGGATGATCAAAATGCTGTCCTACATGGTGACTTGGAGGAGGCCGTTTACATGCATCAACCTCTTGAGTTTGTTCATCTTGACTACCCTAATCACGCGTGCAAGCTTAAAAAGACAATCTATGGTCTCAAATAGGCACTCCGTGACTAGTTTCACAAGCTAAGTACACAACTTATCTCCCTTGGTTTTCATGAGTCTCGGTCTAACATGTCTCTGTTCACTTTCAGAAATTCGTCTCATGTTTTGTTTGTGCTTTTGTATGTAGATGATATAATTGTTACTGGGTCTGATTGTCGTTTGATTACTGAATTTATTGCTGCTCTTGGTCAACATTTTCCTATTAAAGATTTAGGTCAGTTGCATTTTTTTTTCTAGGAATAAAGGTCCACCAAAACTAGAAAGGTCTGTTCTTGAGTCAATCTTGTTATATATTTAACCTATTGAAACGCACCAATTTGCAAAATGCTAAAACTATTTGAACCCCCATGGCCATTTCCACAAGACTTTTTGCCATTGATGGACCCTCTTTTGAGGATCCTCACCTCTACCGAAGTATCATTGGGAGTTTATAGTATTTAGCTTTTACCCGTCCACATATCTCATTTTATGTTAACAAAGTGTCTCAATTTATGCACAATCCTAAACTCTCTCATTGGCAAGTTGTCAAGCGTATTTTATGCTACTTACGACTTACGTCTCATCTTGGTCTCTTTTTCTCCACACATTCATCTCATGATATTTTTGCCTACTCTGATGCTGATTGGGCCAGTTGCCTTGAAAATAGGAAGTCCACGAGAGGTTATTGTGTCTTTCTTGGCTCACATCTAGTTTCTTGGGGCTCTAAGAAACAGTTCATTGTAGCCCGATCCTCAACAGAGGCCGAGTATAAAGCAATAGCAAATGCTGCTTGTGAAGTTATCTAGATTCAGTCCCTTTTTCAAGAGCTTGACATTTTTTTTGAAAACTCCCCCAATCTTGTGGTGTGATAAATTGGAGACTACTTATCTTTCAGTTAATCCAGTATTACATTCACGTACTAAATAAGTGGCTTTAGATTATCATTTTGTCAGGGATTGGGTTGCATCAAAATCACTCATGGTGTCTTTTGTCTCTAGCAAATATCAAGTGGCTGATATATTGACTAAACTACTCTCTTCCACTCGTTTTGCCTTACTGTGATCAAGCCTCACTATTACTGAAGTGCCTCTTGCATTGATGGGGACTTTTAAGGAAGGCGCCGCTCCTAACACACCAAAAACACTCTGTGTAGATGAAGATGAATTCATTCGAAAGAGATAATGACCACCGCTCAACAAGTAGACATACCTGCGCATAGCAATCACAAGAATCCAAAAGGCAACACGTGGCAAACAACCTAAAAGGGCACAGAGAGCACTACCAAGCCATGAATCAAATAAATACTCTTGTAGTACAAAAGACACATGTCACTAACAAAGGGATTGGTTCTGTTATGATTCTGTCTATATATACACTTGTAAAGCCGAAAGGCTGGGTGTGAAACCAATGCATAATCATTGATCAATAGAGGTAGCCCATTGAGGCATTTGTTCAAACACATTGTGCTCTCTGTGTTCCATGTTTCAATAACATGCCTGAAGGTCTGAAACCCAATTAAGCCGCATCAATCAGTGACATGCGTAGATAGTTAATTAGTGGGTTTATTTTCCCTCCTTGAATATATCCACTTGATTTCATCAAATTATTTTACCTTCAAACTTTTTTTTTGGCAGAAGGACGGTAACTCCAATATTTGACCTTCAAACTCAAATGTACTTCATTTTCAAAGCTTAATTTTGCATCAATACCAAAACGAAAGAAAAGTAATCGCTTCTAGCTCGGTCGGTCGAATTGGTGATCAACCATGCATGAAGCTACTTAATTACCGTGTTTTTCATGATGTCTGCATGTATATATTTATGTATTTGCATATGCAGGCGTGCGTCGTTCATCCATTTAATTTTGATGTCAGATCATGATAAAATGTATAGAAAAATATTTAGTTTACAAAAAAGGTTTTGCAAACTAACAAATCTGATTATTTTATGATTTCTTTTATTTTTAAAAATATGAGTGAACATGAGGATCAACCAATAGGATTCTTCAGGATTACCTTCACCGTATATGCCCAACCACACCATCATGCATCATGTTTCTACCCAGTGCTCATCAACTTGATGTTAAAATAAGGATGATACAGTTTCTCCTCACTTTTTATGGTTTGAAAAATAAAAATCTATATGTGCACATCAGGGAGTTTAAGGAAGTAGTTGTAACTTTTCATAGTCAAAATGCAACTAATGACGTGATGAGACTTAAGTTCTTTTATTTCTCTTTGAAGAATATAACTAAGAGTTGGATTGAATTATTTATCAAATATCAAATAATACTGGAAGCTTGATGGTTATATGTATCAGCCCAAGTAGATGGGTTTTGTGTTCTTAAATTTGTATCAAGTCTTAGATGGTCACATATATTTTTTTATTTGTAAGTGCAGGATTGAATTATTTATCATTCAGACTAGATAAATTAGATGCTTAATCTTTTCCGTTGAATTAGAACTGGATCCATTGACATTCCATTGAAATGGTAATGAGCCAATGAAAACAAGAAGCAAAAGATATCTCTAGGGCTCTTTGGAAGATGGGATGTTTCATTTAATCCCATCTTATATATCTCGTTTCATCTCATTTCCAAATATCACTCGGATATATACTTTTTTCAATTTCAAATTTTCATGATCTAATCACTATTTATAAATAAAATACAAAATAAAATTTAAAATTTTCAAATCTCAAAACAAAAATAATATTCTAATAAAATCTTAAGTTTATAATATTATTATTCAACTTTGTCTCTCTTCTTTCTCAAATCTCCATAAAATATCATAACTCAAACTATTTACTATTATTTACAAATCATTTTACTATTATTCACAGATTTCACTACTGCTAGTGTTGTCTGAACGTACGCTATGGTTTGTAGATGTTGAGCTTTCAAGAAAAGTAATTATATATATGATTTTTGCTCAATATCGACATTGTCAACTTAATTTCTTAATTGGTTCGGAAGTGATGTCTGGTTGTTGTTACTCACGCATGCATCTCGAGCAATTTGGAAAGAACCAAGAATGGAAGTTGATTTTCAAATAAGGATGAGCTCACAATGCTAGAAAGCATCCAGCTCGACCATACTATTGAGACCGAAAAAATGAATCAACAATGGTAATTTGATGATATTGTCGGAAAAGGAAAGTTCACAGAGATAGGTTTGATCCTCAATTTTTCTTTCCGGTGTATATGGTACAGAATTAATCTAAAACATTTTATAATATACCTCGTGTCATATTAGATTACAGTAAACAAGCTTTCTATCAGACTATTTCTCTTTTCTAATGAAGTTTATGTGCTAATTAGGAAAAAAAAAAAGCTTTTTAGGATGAATTCTTCCACATTTCAAATAAGGATCGATCGAGTACTCTCAAGCAAGTACATTTTTACATTATTATTCAATAACTGATAGTGGATAGCTCAACAAAAGAGAACAACAAGATTGATGAAGACAATACATGACAATCTACTTAATAATGGTAAATGTGGTTTGTGTAATTGAAAGCAAAAGCAATAAGACGGCCGCAAGAAATGAAAGAAGTGTCCAAGGACTGCTGAAATAATTGTGCCTTAGTTTTGCCATCCAGACGTGCCGACGTCAACTGCAATGCTTCTTCAAATCCTCAGTAGTTTCTTTATAAATGGTAGACCTGTATGGAAGACAGACATTGTGACCAAGCTTGTTAACCATGGTGGAAGTAGCTTCATCATCACCTAAAAGGTTTTTGATAATTCCTCTTCGACGGAGAAATTCAACATCCTTTGGAGTGTTAATGAGATCATCCAGGAAGCACATATAGTCGGTGGCGTAATGGGAATCCTTATCTTGACTGTATTGCTCGTATGCAATTAGATTCCTTAAGTATGTCTCTGTATTATCATCTATTGTCAACGGCGAAACCTCCAATACCCCATTGTTGAACTCTATGCCAAATATGTTACCTTCCTTTGCCTTGCGGAATTTAACTCCAGCCTCACGAAGCTCAGTGGCACTATGTATTAACGTCCAACCTCCAACCTCTGCCTCCTTGGAAAGCTTTCTGAAATCTACAAGATTGGCAACTTTACCATGTATCCAATCAGATATATGTTTAAATGTCTCTGAAAGCGTCTTGTTCAAGTACTTCACTCCAGCCTCTGGACGTAGTATGGCATGATTTTCGCCCATTTGAAGTACTGAAAGCTAATACCTGAATGCATTAGATCAAGTAGATGTGTTATAACTCCCTTCTCTAGTATGTGTTTAGCGCTCGCTTCGTACTTGTCTTCCATTGCTTGGACCGTTGCATCATTAGCTTGTTGAACTGGAATTCGCGAAAAGAGAAAACTAAAGGCAAAACGAACGAGCTGCGCTTTGATGTCTCCTCCTGATCCACTGATCATCTCAAACAATTCAGTAAGAACAAAGAATGGAAGTTGATTTTCAAATAACAAGAGATCACGCACTATGCTATAATGCATCCAATCCAGTTGGAAGATTGGATCACATTTATCTCTAAGATCCTGCATCCCCCACTTGCGGAATAGCTCAATGATGAAGCAACCATCAAGTAGCATCATTTCTATGAACTCATCTTTGGTCAGCCTAATGCGTTCTGCATAGCAATTACGGGCTCTTTCTTCCAATTGTGTCAACGAAATCATGTATGCTTCCACACTGTGTTCATTTCTCCTTTGAAGCATTTGCTTCAGATACCGCAGTTTATGCTCTTCCATGAGCCCCTGGCCAACTTGGTCATGGACGTTGTAAGGACCGATGGCAAGCAGCACGGGTTTGTAAGCCTTCTTATTTACCTCAAGTAACTTCTCATGCACTTTAAATATGCAATGTTCTTCAGCATTGATGGTAGTCTCTGCTAGCTTTTTGTCAGTAGCCTTAATACGAGTGACGAGAGCATGTCTACTCATTATTTTGTAGAGAAGAAGTGCAAGTCTCTGTTCCTAATACAAAGTATTCAAATTCTCACTAATATTAACAAATTTATGATAAACAAATTCTCACATTTTTTTTTTAACGAATGGAGAGTGCAGGCCTCATATAAATATATATATTCTAGAGAAATAGTACAAAACCTGTTCCAAGTATTTGCATGCAAAGTTCACTAATCTGACTGTGTGGAAAAGCACCTACATTGGGTGGAAAAGTAGTGGACTTGACTAGGAATTTTACTCTTATTAAAAAAGATTGAGAATTCTATTCTTGTAATCTCACCATATTTGGGATTGGTGTTATTAGACTGTGTGCTAATTCTTTGTAGTCACAATTCTTAAAAAAATGATTCATTTCTAATAACTTAATTAGAATAATATAGAAACATTTATAAAATTGCATTTTCACGTTTTTACAATTCGAGCTTACATTATCTTTTTTACAAAATTGATACTTAAATTTCAAGAAACTTGCTATAAGTATCTCCATCAATCTCTCCCAAGAAAATTTATAGTAGGACTGACACGTGACATTAGTATTCCACATGTCAGTCTTTGGTTAGCTTGATTGGATATATATGTCATAGATCGGTCAATCAAAAGTTGACACATGGCCACATATTATGCGAATTTCTTGAAATTCAGGTATTAAATTTGAAAAAATTGAAAACTCAGATACTAATTTTACATTTAAATTAAAAAAAAAAATGATAAGAAGCTTGATGGGTTCCTACTTCCTGATTTGGTGTCCAGCATTTAATTTTTTAATTTTTATTTTTTTATTGTTTATTAATTAAGAAAATATTATTTAATAATATTATTTTTTTAATATTAAAAATAGTTAAAAAATGATGTCAAAATAAAAAATAAATATAAAAACACAAAAGAGAAATACACTAAATAAACACAAAAACGAGACCCTACATTGAAATCCCTAATATGACCCTAAAAGAAATAACATAATAGCATCAACAGGCCAGGGCGCGTACTTTCACTCGGATCCCTCACACGAACAATCCACGTGTTTCATGTTAGAGGAATCTGAGAAGACCCGTGAAAGTACACGCTTCTTAATAATTTTCATTAAAGAAAATTAAGGATCTAATAATCCTTGAATCGGAAATGCCAGAAATAATTAAGGATCTAACTTATGAGAATACTTCTATTGCCGAGTTCTCAAATGGCTCAGTTTTGGCACCTTCAAATTAAAGAAATACTGAACCATTAGAAAATTATCCGTATTTATGTATTTCAACTCTAACAAAATTGATTTATGTATTTCAAAAAACATATAATTAAGCACGGTCTCCATCAATTTCTCGTTAGAGAATTAAGACCAAGATTAATACGTGACATTAATATGCCGCATGTTAGCCTTTAATTGGCTTGTCTGGATATAAATGCCATATATCAGGCAAGTTATTTTCACACGAACCCCTTGCATGATCAATTCACAGGCATTCCTCATGGGAGAGGGATCCATGTAGACATTTGTCTTAATCATTTTTGTAAAAGAAATAAAAGATCTAATAACTATTTAAAATACGTAATGCCAAAAATAATTATTGCTGTTGTGAGATTTTATGACCGATCGAGTTCTCAAATGTTTGAGTTTTACCTTAGCATCTAAATGATGAATACTGAACCAAGATGGAGAGAATAAGGGCATTCCATGTGGTTAATTCTCTTTATTTTGGACTGTCCGAAAGCAGAAAAAGTGGCCTAAATGTTTAGTATGCTATAGCAGGAAATAAATAAAAAACTCAAAGCAGAAGATCACCTTTTTCTTTTAGACTTGCTTAATGATTAGAAGTAGGCGCCCCCACCACTATCCCCTGCAGGTTGCTTCTTTCCCTTCACATACAAGCTGGTGGATACGAGTTACAAATACAGCTCAGGCGACTTTAATAATAGCAGCAAATGGTGCTTTGACAAGTATGTGCGTACGTGTGGACTAAGTCAGAGTCAAATTAATACAAAGTAGATCATGACCCTGCGACCTAGTCTAAGTACCGTGAAAATGCCGCAGCTGTGAGTCATGGTACGCTCATTTGAATTTAATATAAATAATTAAATATATCCTTTTTTATATATTTTTTTGAATAAATAATAATCTCATATTTATATTCTTTAAATCGCACGTATCCGCTATTAGGAATTATTACTGTTAATATGAAACGGTACCACACAACCAATATTTATTTTCTTGTCGGCCATCAGCTTAAAAAATAATTTTCCTACAAAATTAAACTACTATTTCTTTTCTTTTCCCTCACATAATTCCTTCATACTACTTAACCACATTTACACTTTCATTTAAGTTATGGAACATTAAAAGGTCATAAAATTATTAAAGATAATCTTTTACTCTTTTAAAAATCCTAGATATATATGTACTGATCTCTCTCTTTATGAAGATCACACACCATGCATCCTCAAATGCAGTAGATTATAGTATTTTTTTTCTTCTTTTGTAAATTGCTCTAAGCCTCGATCTAATACTAGAAATATGGAATAATAAGAAATATATTTTAAAATGAATAAATAACTTTTACAATTTTTGAAAACAAAATCAAGCTAGCCACTAGGGTGTGGCCAAGTCAAGCGGCGAGCCACCTCTACAAGTCTATGTTATAAAGGTCAGTTATTTATCATTATACATTCAATTAATATTGGTTGTTTCAATATTTAGGATCTAAATTTAGTTGACCCGAAGTCCATGATCGTTACACGACCCTTGGATACGCAAGGCATCCTTGAGGAGATCTCGTAGTTGTTACGGTGCGGAGACCATAGGGTGGTGATACATAATTTTCGTTCTTTTTGGCTTAGTTCTATGAGTAGTACATGCAAGTGTCAACATTATTCGTCAACGTTGACTTAGAGAGAGAGAGACAAGCGAAATAAGGAGATGAAGTTTTTCATGTATCGATCTGATCTAATATGTGCGAAGGATGACTTTGTTTTCCTTTTCTTTTCTTTTCTATTTTTTATTTTATTTTTTCTGGTGTGGCAAGGAACTTAATTGTTACGGTATCATTTCATATCGGTGACCTTATAATAATTTGTCTTCTAGTTTTCACCATGTTTAGGCCTAGTTTGGATTTGGAGATTAGATAAGTTTAGTTTATTTTTTAATATTATTATTATTTTAAAATTTTAAAAATGTGTATTGAAATTTAAAAAAAGTGTATTGAGATTTGAAAAATATATATTGAGTTTTGAAAAAAATATATAAAAATTTGTGTTTTGTATAAAAAATTATAAAAATATAATGATGAAATAGAAATGAGCTCAACTCACTTTTGAATCCAAACGAGACCTTAATTTGTTAATAACAGAAGAAAGTACCATATATACAATCATTGTTGAACTGTCGATTCAGAGGCAAACTGTATTTATCATAATATAATAGAATCAAGGCTCTTTAACTAAAAATCATATATTTAATTTCTTGCAATTTATTTTGCTTAGCCAATTTGGGGCGGTCGTATTTTAATGTTGTTGAATTTATCCCATGAAAGCACCCAGAGCACTTAGACCCCTACGGCTCCAGCAGACAAAGAATCACAAATATGAAATTGTACCAGTGGTGCCACGGCAAGGACATAACAGTGTACACTTCATTTTTGGCGTGATTGTAATGAGCTGTAAAGTTGTTTTCTTATTTCTTGTTTTATTACTTTTGCTGTCTCTATATATAGCTATTCACACTGTACAAAGAATTAATTCATTGAATCACTTTGAGGAATTCATCCACAAGCTCTTTGTCCAAGCTTCCCTGTTCTCTAAACTTTCCTCCATTTCTCATCTCTGCGCCAACTTGAATATGGTATCAGAGCGCTGAGTCAAACCTTTACCCAAAACAAAACTCCAAATATGCAAGACCTTTCAAATCCCGAAACCAACCCTCATCACCCAGCTAGCCCCTACTTCATCCAAGCAGGTCGAGAAGGTGCGTCTACTCCCCTTGTGCCCGAACTGCTCACAACATAAAATTATGTTATTTGGACTTAAACCATGACACGAGCTCTCAGTATCAAGAACAAACTGGGATTCATTGATGGCGAAATCTCCAAATCCATTGATCCCTCTGACCCACTCTTCACCTTATGGGAATGCTGCAATGACATGGTCATTGCTTGGATTCAACATTTCATCAGTTTTGAACATCGATCCACCAAATCCCGAAACAAAATTGTGACGTCCTTAATCTACGCTTTGAGATTAAATGTAAATTGAAGAGTCAGAGTAAGTAACACTAGGTTATTTACCCCATACATATCAAACTTATAATGCATGCACTTATTCTTACTATCAAATGCAATGATACTCTTAGTGGAAAAAATGTCTAAATAAAAATTTTAGCATAACAAGCTAGTGATCACATGATAGAAATAAAACCACAAATATAACATAATATTACATCTCCACATTGTCTCAGTTCATAAGATAATCCAGCTAGTTTTGGATTGTCATATACATATGTAAGAGTTATTAACATAACATCAGGGCCACCTCGGCTCCTTATTGACTTTCGGATAGTCTCTACTGTACCGCAATCGATTTATACTAATATCTACATCCTTCAGAAGGGTTTGTCCATACGGAATTTTATAGACACCACATATGGACAACAAACCTCTCGAATCCACCACTAAGCAGCACCTGACCCATGGATGAGAGACGAATGCGTACTGGCTCAAAATTGCCGATATGTAGTTAGGTACGAGAGAAGCGTCAAAATTATCAAAAAGTGAAAAATCAGAGAGTCCATTAGGGTGATGCTAAAGTCTTTGTGTCATCATAAGGGTCTTTCCATTTTCTGTCATATAGTCCTGCGATAATATTTAATTTTCCAAAAAAAGACAAAAAAATATACCTCAAAAAACATGTGAAATGACTTATGGAGCTCATGCATATGAGTGACATATGAATGACAGACTTATGTTCTCCATAGACCCATTCTTATCATACTTAAACTCTTGTTTCTTTTATTGGCTTTCGTAACATCATGAGTCTTATTTATTTCATAACCTCGACAGATGTTATATATCACCGTCCCTGTCGGATTTTCTTAGCATGACGCGTTAGCCTGGTTATACATAAACTCGTCAATCTTCTGGGTATTACGTATCGACATCCCCGTCCTGACGAGTCTCGTGTCAATCTTCCAGGCATTACGTATCGTCATCCCCGTCATGACACAAAAATACTTATCATAAAGGGCATTACATATTACCGTTCCCACTAGTCATGTCAGTCTTTCGGGCGTTACGTATCGTCATTCCCGTCATGACATGACGCTTAACGTATCAAATCATGTCAGTCGTCCAAACTTTGCGTATCGTCATCCCCGTCATGGCATGATTATTTATTTTATTATGTTTTTTTGAAGTTTTCTTAACATATTTTTCTTAAAACAGACGTTATGACTTATGATGATACCTATCTGTGACGAAATACATAAACTTAGACTTATGACATGCATGTTTCATGTCTTCATAATTCATGTGACATATAAAAACATATCACAAGAACATTTACGTGCACTTACGTCACACAAATTCATAACTTCAAAACTTAACGAACAATGCTTAAACAATTAAATAAAATTTTAAAATATTATTAAAACTAAGGCTGGCCGAAACTCCTGGGGGCTAAATCTTATTTATTTATTTAGTTCATTCAACTCAAGTAAAAAATTCTCATATTTAGCATATCAAAATTTTCCTTAATCAATTTATGTATATTAAATTGTTTTTCTTAGTATTTTTTTTTTATAATTCTTAGCAAAATAATTCTTAAAAATTTTCTAATTAACTCATAGTTTCTAAACTCATTATAATCACTAAAATATTATGCAAATAGTTAAAAACCAATAGATAAAATTTAAAATTAAAATTCCACCAAAAACCCTATTAAGGCTGAATTACCCTAGGAAGCTTTTCTCAATTTTTTTTTTCTCAAACCAAGACCTCATATTTTTACTTAATCTTCTTCATATATCAACATAAAACATATTTCTAAGGTCGTACAAATTTTCCTAGTATTTTTCCATAGCAAAAACTACTTCAAAACTTAATAGGTTTCAATTTAACAAATAAACAATGTTTAAGCTCAAACAAGCATCAAACATAATCCAATTATAAAATCACTTATTCTATGCCAATATTAGGTTAAGTAGTATACTTATCCATTTCTCAAAACTTGGTTGGATGATAGGATTGAGCTTTAGGAAATTCTCCCTTCAAGGCCTCTAGTCTACCTTCCCTTTGGTATTCTAGTGGTGTGAGTATGTTTTTGTGAGTTTTCTTCTTTTCTTTTCTTGTGTGGCCCTGGAAATGGACTAAATGAAGGCCTGGAATAATTTTCACACACACAAACATATATATAAATATATATATATATATATATTTATAGGTGAGTGGCGCCATGCCTAAGGGCTTAAGGGTGAGAATATCCCAAGGCCTTTGGTTTGCTTCTTGGCCAGCCATGTGAGCTGTCCACCTCACTTAGGCCTAATCCTAATCATACCCCTAATTCTAAATTTGTTTGATTCTAATCTTCATCCAAGTGTCTTGCTTACTCCACCTATAAACTCTTTTTGATCAATGACTCAAATAATTACAACACATGGATATAAAAGTAGAAATAAAAGTCTAAGAAGTCTTGGTAAGATTCATCCGGCCACTTGGCCATTCTTGTGTCCCACGACTTCTAGAGCATTTTCTCCCTTCTTGCCACATGTTCCATCTCTCATTGGTACACTTGGGACATTTTGGAAAAGTTCTCCCAAGGTTTAGTTGACTATTGGTTAGCAACAAAGGGGTAATTTGGTTGATTTAGTTAGTTCTAAACCATTCAAATTTGCTCCTAATTCCTTCATGATTATAGGCTAATTTTCCTTCTAGAAACTCTTTCTCCAATTGACATCTACCTCCCCACACATATCTAGAAGATAGAAATGGAAAGAACCAATCAAATTCAAGCTCCTAAGGTAAGGCAGTGACACACTTTATTTTCGGACTTCAGTTTTCATCCAATTCCTGTCAATCTACTTCTAGCCCAAATAATCCCTTTATCTACTTCGATTCTCCAAAAACTCAAAACATGAAAATTTTAGATCATCCTCTTAGTGATCTATAAAATTTTGAATCACATAATTAAAAGGTAAGATGAGAGAGATAGAACCTTTTTACCGAAACATGTTGGACTAACCCGAGAACTCAATTTCGAGCTACATATGTGTTTTTCTATTTCACTTCTAATTTTCTCAATTTTCCTCTTAATCTCCTTGATATAATTATCCTCCAAATTCAAACTAAAATGTTCTAATTTACACCTTACTAAATTTTCAAAAATTTGATCAAAATTCACCATATTTCGTCTAATATCTTAAGTGTCTTTAATTTAGACTTTAAGTCAAAATGTCATAAGTTCCAAAAAATTCCTTAAAATAATGAATCAATTTCTAAATTAATATATAACCTAAGGAAATCTTTAAAAAGGAAGGGTTATTAAAAAAACTCCATATATGCAAGACCCTCCAAATACTGAAACCAACCCTCATCACCCAACTAGCCCCTACTTCATCCAAGCAGGCCGAGAAGATGCATCTACTCCCCTTGTGCCCGAACTGCTCACAAAAGAAAATTATGTTACTTGGACTTAAACTATGACACGAGGTCTCAACATCAAGAACAAACCGGGATTCATTGATGGCAAAATCTCCAAACCCACTGATCCCTCTAACCTGCTCTTCACCTTATGGGAATACTGCAATGACATGGTCATTGCTTGGATCCAACATTCCATGAGTTTTGAACATCGATCCACCATAGCTCACGCCGAAACCGCCACCGACATATGGAATGATCTACAAGAGCGTTTTTCCATCCAAAATGTGTCTCGCATTTTCCAGCTCACAAAGGCAATCTCAACTTTGGTTCAAGACAATGACTTCGTGAGTCTATATTACAACAAACTAAAAGGAAATTGGAATGAACTCAAAATTTATCAACCATGCTGTTGTGTACCTGTGGCTCTGTCAAAATCTTGATGAAATATCACCAGCGGGGCAAAGTGATGCATTTTCTCTTGGGTTTACAAGACTCTTATGACCCTATCCGCGCCCAAACTCTTCTACAGGATCCTCTACCTACATTAAACCGTGTCTTGTCCATGATTCAACAGGAAGAGCATTGTTGGCAGCTTCATTTGAGCCAAGCTCCAGTTGTCATGGCCACCCGAAGCTTCCCTCAACGTAGACAACCTTCTCCTTGCAAGGAAAGTTTATTTTGTTCTCATTGCAATATTTCTAGTCACTCATTGGAAAGTTGTTTCAAAGCCAATCCCAACCTTCCCATTTGTTCTCATTGCCGCATTCTTGGTCGCACTAAGGATAAATGTTACAAACTCCATGGATTTCCCCCTGGACACAAGCATAATTCCACCAATAAATCCTTTTATAACAATGTTTCTCTTGAGTAGGATCAAATCAGCAATGGAATACCTATTACTCAAAAGCGATACAATCGACTCCTTGCTTTGCTTCAGTTGACGCCAACTTTGCTAGACGCCATCTCTGCTGCTGCAAACCACAACTGACCACCCTACTACCCCCATGTCTGGTATTTTTTTTGCAGCTTGTCCGCACACACAAATCACACCACCCAACTCGCACCTTAGGTCATCGACACAGGTGCTACGCACCACATGGTCTATAGCCTTACTCTTTTTACACACAATATTACACATGCCAAACACCAAGTCTAGCTGCCAAATGGCACAACAACTACTTCCACTCACATTGTTGATATCTATCTCTCGGCACATTTAATCCTCAAAAATGCAATATGTGTCCCCGAATTTTCCTTCAACTTAATATTTGCAAAATCTCTAACGAAACCCTCTAATTGTTGCCTCATGTTTTTCTCCGACTCTTGTTACATCTAAGACCTTACCACTTGGAAGACAATTAGACATGATAGAGTGCAAAATGGCCTATATCACTTGCAGCTTTAGAAAATTGATCCGACGGCATTACACTTTTTTTTTCAATGTTTGACTTCCTTCAAAACGTGTCAATGGTGCTGTTAATACGAAGTCTAATGACTATAGTTTATGGCACTATCGGCTTGGACATGACTCCATGACCACTCATTTTTAAAATGAAATCGATAGTTCTGTTGGTAAACTCTCGGCTAGAATGGTTTCTCCTTGTACTATTTGCCCACTTGCTAAACAACATAAGCTACCATTTCCTCAATCCGCCACTCAAGTGACCAAGCCTTTTGAACTCATATCTGTTGATATATGGGGTCCCAATCCCACGCAAGCCTACGATGGCTCCAAATATTTTCTTACCATCGTTGATGAATTTACTTGATGCATGTGGCTTTATTTACTAAAAACAAAATAGGAGGCATGAGTTTCCCTTCAACAATTTTGCACCCTTGTTGAAACTCAATATGAGACCAAAATTAAAATCATCCAAATGGACAACAGTGCCGAATTCATGATGACTATTTTTTTACCAAACGAAAAGCATCATCCACCAGTGTACTTGTATTGCCACCCCACAACAAAATGCCTTGGCTGAGAGAAAACACCAACACATTTAAAACGTAGCAAGAGCCTTGAAATTTTAATCCGATCTACCCATGAAATATTGGAATGAATTTGTATTGACAACAGTACATTTGATCAATTGAACGCCTACACCTCTTATTGATCACCAATCACCCTTCGAGGCTCTCTATCACACCAAATCATTATACTCTAATTTACACGTCTACGATAGCCTTTGTTTCGCCTTAACCCTTAGCCAAACTAGGACCAAATTTTAACCAAGAGCTTGTCAATGCGTTTTTCTCGGCTACTTGTATGGTGTAAAAGGATACAAGCTCTTAGACTTAACCACTTACCAAATCTTTATCTCTCGGGATGTATTTCATGCACACATTTTCCCCTTGAAGTAATAGCTCACCAACACACCTATTGCCCAAACACCTGAACCCATTCCACAATTGCATGACACTTTTTTCCAAATATCCAAACACCCTCCACAAACCTCTAAACCCCTTCCTACAAATCCTGCGTCCAACCCCTCACCCAAACCCCATTTGGCGTGAAGCAACGCAACAAAAGATGAATGCTCTTGAGCTTAATGAGACTTCGTCTATTATTGATTTACCCCATGAAAAAAAACTTGTTGATTGTAAATGGATTTACAAATACAAATTTAAAATGGATGGATCCATTGAATGAGCCAAGGCTCGATTAGTTGCAAAATGATTCATGCAACAAGAGGTAGAAGTCGACTTTCATGATACCTTTTCACCAACTGCTAAGTTTGTTTCTATTAGATGTCTTATTGCAATGACAGCTATCAAGGGATGGGATCTCCAACAGCTTGACATTAATAAAGCCTTCCTCTGCAGTGAACTTGATGAAGAAATCTACATGCGCCCTCCTGCCAGACACAGTTGCTAAAAACAATCAAATATGCCACTTGCGGAAGAGCCTCTATGGATTAAAGCAAGTATCATAACAATGGATCTCCAAACTCACTTCTTCGCTAGCTGAATTTGGATTCATCCAATCCAAAGCGAACTACAACCTAATCACCAAGTCCATTCCAACATCATTCACTGCATTACTTCTATATGTAGACGACATAATTTTGTTGAGCTCGGATACAATTTCCACTGAGTCCGTGAAGCGGTTCTTAGAAGCCATATTCAAGATAAAAAATCTTGGGAGCCTAAAATATTTTTTCGGCATGGAGGTAGGACGCTCAAAGAAAGGGATACAACTTTGCCAAAGAAAATACGCATTGGACATCCTGGGCAACACAGGTATGTTGGCTTCCAAACCATCTCACTTAGCAAAGATGATGGTGAATTATTTGAAGACCCTACTTTATACCGAAAGCTGGTAGGCAAACTCTACCTCACCAACACTCGACCAGATTTGTGCCACAGTGTCCACTTACCTAGCCAATTCATGGAGGCACCTCGCATTCCTCACTATGATGCCATTCTCAAAGTAATTAGATACGTGAAAGGAACTCTAGGACAATGAATCTTCTTCCCAACTGAATCCAAGCTAGACCTCATTGCCTATTCGGATGCCAGCTAGGCTAATTGTCCCGACACGAGATGCTCAACCACAGGATTTTGTATCTTCATAGGAAGCTTCCTTGTTTCCTGGAAATCAAAGAAGCAATCTACATTTTCAAGGTCATATACTGAGTCCGAATATAAGGCGATGGCAGCGGCGGTCTGTGAACTCACATGGCTAAGATATCTCCACACTGATTTGTGCATCCCTGCCTCCAAACCTGCAACCTTATACTATGACAATCTAGCGGCCATCCACCTTCCGGCAAATTCTGTCTTTCACGAACGAACTAAACACATCAATCAAGATTGCCACTTGGTTAGAGATAAAGTATTGGAGGGACGACTCACCACAGCCCATGTTCCTTCATCACTTCAAGTGGCCAACTTGCCCACCAAGCCCCTACAGTACCCTTCTTTCAATCACCTCTTGTCCAAGATGGGAGTTATTGACATACACTGTCCATCTTGCGAGGGATGTTGAATTTACCCCATGAAAGCACTCAGATCCTTACGGCTCTAGCAGACAAAGGATCACAAAATGGAAATTTTAGCAGTGGTGCCACAACAAGGGCATAGCAGTCAGTGTATACTCCATTTTTGGCATGTTTGTAATGAGCTTTAAAGTTGTTTTCTTATTTTTTGTTTTATTACTTTTTTTGTCTCTCTATATATAGCTATTCACACTGTACAAAGAATTAATTCATTGAATACATAATTTTGAGGAATTCATCCACAAGCTCTCTGTCCAAGCTTCCTTGTTCTCTAAACTGCCCTCTATTTCTCATCTCTGCGCCAACTTGAATAAATGTGGCCAACTAGTTTTCATTTTCCAGAATAGGAATTTTTTTTTTTTTCTTTTGGTCTAATGGCTACATGAGAACGGCAGCAGAACTGAATGGAAATACTAGGCATTCATCTTTAGGCGTCGTTTGTTTTTGCTGATAAAATACAATGAGATGAAATGAATTGAAATAAAAAATAAAAATAAAAATAAAATAAAATAAAATATTATTATAAGGTATTTCTTTTAATATTATTTTTGTTTTGATATTAAAAAAAATTGAATTATTTATTTATTTTTTGTAAAGAAATAAAAAATAATAATAATAATGACTAAATAAGGTCATGAGAAGTTTTGTGAAAGTGAAGTGAACTCAAACTTTTACTCTGCTAAACAAAAAAAATAGTGGAAGTTATACCTACTCTTGTAATCTTGCCATGCGTTAGGATCGGTGTATTAATTCCTTGTGGTCCCTATTTCTTACATAAATGATTTCAATCTAATAACTCAATTAGAAGGATATAAATGATTTCAATCTAATAACTCAATTGGAAGGATACAACGAACTAAAAAATAAAAAATAAAGGACCTAATTATAACTACACTATTGAATGCGTACGTAATGCCAAAGATAATTATTGAAACTCAAAAGCTCGCTTGATTTTAGAACTTTTCAGAATACTTCTATGGCCGTGTTCTCAAATAATTCAGCGTTAGCACCTGAAAAAGATGAATTGTTGGGATTTAGGATACGAAAACAGAGAAAAATGAAAAACAATTTCAATTCACAAACTGTTGGATTGATTCTATATTAATTCTTGTCGCTTAAACTTCTCGGATTACAGACTTATATATATAATCACTTGGATACAATTAAAACATTAAAGAAAAGTATAGATCTTGATACAATCTAATTAAACATTATAGGCTAAATATGGCAGAGTATTAAAACAGAACATGCCATGTAATAAATATGAAAATTACATTAACTTTTATACTCTTCTTTGATGTATTTTTTTGAAACACCAAGCATCATACGAAGGAACTGGAACTTGACTCTAGGAAAAACCTTTGTAAATATAACAGCAACTTGTTCTTCACTACTACAATATTTTATATTAACTTCACCATTTGATTCAACCTCTCTCAAAAACTGATACTTAATTGAAATATGCTTTATTCTACTATGGTAAACTGTGTTCTTGGCCTTGCAATAGCAGACTTATTGTCACGAAAAATATCAAGCTAGTCCTTGTCGCTTTTCTCCCATGTCTTCAAGTATTTTCTTCAACCAAAGGGCTTGACTAATTGCTCCAGCAATATCTACATATCTAGTTTCGGTTGTTGATTGAGCAAGTGTGGCCTACTTCCTTGTTCCCCATGAAAACACTCATGTTCCCAGATTAAAACAATAACCTAAGGTGCTTCTCATATCATCAATCGATCCAGTCCTATCACTATTAGTAAAACCAGTTAACTTTGATTGTGAACATGACTGGTACCAAATTCCCAAGTCCATAATGCCTTACACATATCGAAGTACCCTTTTAGCTGCACCAAAATGAAACTGACTTGGACTTCGCTTAAATTTGGAAAACAAATTGGAAGCATACATAAGATCTGGTCGAATTGCAGTTAAATATAACAAACTGCCAACGAGACTTCTATAAATGGCTTCATCAACTTTCTTAGCTCCATCTTCCTTTTTGAGTCTCTCATTTGTAATGAGAGGTGTTGCTACAGGTTTGCATCCAAAAATTTGAGGCTTTTTCAGCATATCTTCGTAATGCGTTTTTGTGAAATAAAAATTCTATCTTCTTAATGAACTTTCATTTCAAGAAAATAATGCATAAGTGATTTAGCCATAATATTGTCGTTATTTTGCATTTGAATTCGATATCAATTACATTTTTCTTATTAGTAATTGAATGAATTGGGCATTAATAAATAAACTCTAATTCAATTGATAAAAGTTTAATTTCATGATTTCTAATCCCTAATCTCTAATATTTATTAGCTGCTTCATAGAGTTGATATTTTTTCTTGGACTTCGGTTTATTTTGGTTACGCGGCAAAAGCCAGTCACTAAGGAATTTAATTTTTCTAGTAATTGAATGAATTGGGTCATGCCCTTGCATTAGAAAAAAACACCCTAAGGAATTTAATTCAATTGTTGCACCTCAACATGCCCAAACTCATGCCAAGTGCCACACGGATCCATCTATACACCAAAAGCACTGCACCGACATGCATAGGGCCACTTAACCGATTACACCTCATGGATTAATTAATTTCCATCAAGCCGACACCTGCACTTCAAGCTCTACACTAGGTTAAGCCACGCAAGTTCAAGGAAATGCTCTTCACCGCCACTAAATTAGTGCCGAACAACAATTCAAATGTCATCTCAATTCCATGCATTAGCCTCATGCAATACTCTCACGTGGTAAGCCAAGAAGAGGACCCTTGCACCTCAATGCTTAGTCACGTTAAAGATAGGTCAATTCATTCGGGGTTTTTTTCTTTCGTTCTTTTTTTTTTTTTTGCAGAGGGTTTGTAGACAAAGTTCTTGGCCAAACTTCCAAGAAAAAAAAAAACCCAGTTTTTGCTTTAACTTTTGGAGGTGTTTGAACCCATAGACCCCTTGGGGCTAGTTTGAACTCCTTTTGATTAGTTAAATTTGTGTTTAGTTTTAATTAGTAGCCTTTTGTTGTACTAGCTTGCACTCGGTAGTGATGGTTTTGGATTCAGTTTGCTATCTTATTTGCATTTTCGGTAGTTCATACGCTTATTGTAGTCCAGTATATAATTACTTTCTCTTGTTCAGTGCTTTCCATTTTCATTTCTTTAGCTTGTTGTGTAACGCCCCGTACTCGAAGGGGGTCATGAAACTTCACCTGTTTGGTATATTCTATCAAACTGTAACGCCCCGTACTCGAAGGGGGTCATGAAACTTCACCTGTTTGGTATATTCTATCCTCCATTACAAAATAATAATAGGTCTCCGACCATATTCCAAAATAAAAAAAAATGTTTCACAAACCAATCCATATAACCATGTCCACCAAGTCATAAATAAAAGAATATGAATAAATCATAACTGAGAGGGTTCACATTCTCCCAAGGAGCTTAACGCTAAACAATAACCAACATTCCATAAATCCAATGAAACTAAAATCCAAATAATAAATAAATTAAATTTTGTTTTTCTCCCATCTATCCTATGGCCCTAACAGCTTAAAACTTGATAAAGACTCTACTCTTGGCCCTCTGAAGGAACATCCAGATCATCTGAAAAATATAAGAGATAAGAGGGGTGAGTTTTTCCACAACTCAGTAAGCGAAGAACCTATACAAGCGTGTAAACATGAGCATTTACCAAGTAATAAAAATACGGAACAAAAACATAATATTGCATAACAGAAACAAATGATTTTTTTTTTTTTTCAAGCTAATTTAAATCATCAAGTACTTTGGCATAAACAAACTGAGTATTATCACTATATCAATCGGAGCATCTCACAAAGCAAAGACCATGTTTAACCCCCGTGGTAGGGTTGTGCAAATCCCGGTGGCCAAACCAGGCAGAGACAGAGGTGGAACTTTCCCTTATTCGTTCTCGGAGCCCCGAGTGTGCACATAGGAAAGCCCACAATATACCACTTTGTTTCCAAAGTGGGTGCACTCAGAGATAGGAAATTGGTACCAAATCCAAACAGAGCAATACAGAGCAGAGCAGAGCCAAGCAGAGATAAAATCAAATACTAACCAGAATACTATGCCAAAGATTTTCAGAATTAATAAAGACACATAAATCCAAACTATTTTTCAGAATAAAGCTTATGTAAATAAAACATAGTCAACAATCAAGGCATAATTTTTTCTCAGATAGACAAAAATATTCTTTTCACATTTCAGAAAAATAACACGACAAAAAGCAGCTCATGTCTACACAATGCATGTCTGAAATATTTTTCCTTCTTTTATATAAGCGTCATGAATAATGCAAACAATCGACTGAGGTTGGTTTTTCTCAAGTTTTCATTTCATAACTAACAAAAAGCACAAATTTTCAAAAGTCAACCTCAGTCCTCTTTTGGTATAAAACCGAGCATACGAACCCCGCTTACCTGACTGCTGTAGCGAAGAATCAAAACTTTGAGTCTCAACGCTAAAAATTTCGTCACCTATACATGAAAAAATTTTCCCTTTATATTAATGACCACTCCAACGGCCTAAAATCATAACCATAAATTAACTACAATATCTGTCTAAAAATTCACAATTTCCAGCAACCCAACAAATATAGTATCGAAAACGCTCAACGACTATTTTTTCCAAGCCCACAAAATTTCAGCAACTATTCATCATTTCAACTTACCATGTATTTTTCTCAAAACCCCAAATACCATAAAAATGATTTCTTCAATACATATCGTTAGCCACCAAACCGAGTATTAATATATGCGTTTCAACAGCCCTTCACAAACTACAAATTTCAACACCCAAAAATTGTATAGTCTCCCATACGTTCAAAATTACCAAACCAAATCATTTACATCACCCAAAACATCCCAAACAACCCATCGGCAGCACCAAAATCAGTAAAAGAAAGTTTCTATAACCAACCCTTGAACATCCACCAAAAATATCCTTCAAAAAATGGATTTGGAAAAATAAAATATAACTCCATAAATATTTCGGTATAGAGAAGTACTCAACCGGGTCTATATACATTTCAATTAAATCAGATTTTTCCTCAATCCACACAAGGTTCCGAAATTATTCACCAAAACCCGAAACCATCACCAACATATACATAAGAATATGATGCAAACCAGCATACGGCTTCAAATCGGTCTCAAAAAGAAGAAATTCTTACCAGCCAAACGAAAACAACCCGCGGAGAACAGAGGCCAAACGAAGGCAAAACCCGCGGAGAACAGAGGTCGAGAATGCTTTCCAGTTTCCTCAACAATCGACTATAAACGAGGAAAAATTAACCAAGTGTTTTAAGTGATTAAAACACCAAAACCACAACTCATTTGAATAGAAGGAATTCGAAATACACTAGGGGATTAAGAAAAACTTACCGGCGAGGAACAAATGGTGAACGGAGACAGGGGCGTTCGGCGCAGAGAGAAGACCCAACATCCAAGCTGCAAAAGCCGAAAAAAAGAGAGGGAAGGAAATTAATTTCCGTTGAGGCTCTTAGAAATCAGAACTGCCGAGGAATCGTGGGGGAGATGGGCGCTGGACATGGTACCCGAAACAGAGGAAACCGTCGCCCAGGGGAAGAGAAGGAAAAGAGAAGAAGAAAGGAAAAGAAAGGAAGAAGGAAGGAAGGGGGCGGGGGGTTTAAAATACCTGGGGCGAAAACGGCAACGTTTTGGGGAGCCTGGGCCGGGTCTTCTTTGAACGGGCTTGGGCTGGCCGGGCCGGGCCTTACATCCTCCCCTCCTAAAAAAAATTTCCGTCCTCGGAAATTGCTACAAGAGCTCAAAATCTTCATTGAAGAGGTGTGGGTATTTCTCTCGCATTTCCTCCTCGAGTTCCCAAGAGGCTTCACTGCTTGTATGATTACTCCATAAAACCTTAACCATGGGAATGCTACGATTCCGCAGCATGTGTACTTTCTTTTCCAAGATCCGCACTGGTTCTTCAATATATGACATATCTTCCTGAATTTGCAGCGGTTCATAATGAATGATGTGAGTTGGGTCGGGAATATACTTTCTCAGCATGGACACGTGAAAAACATTATGTACTCCCGCTAGATTTGGAGGAAGTGCTAACTTATATGCCAAAGGTCCAACTCGTTCTAGAATCTCAAAGGGTCCAATATATCTAGGGCTCAACTTGCCCTTACTTCCAAATCTCATAACCCCTTTCATTGGTGCTATTTTCAAGAATACTTCATTTCCAACCTCAAATTCTAGTGGACGGCGTCGGTTATCAGCATAGCTCTTTTGTCGACCCTGAGCTGCTTTAATTCTAGCTCTAATGATGTCAATCTTTTCTGTGGTTTTCTGAATGATCTCTGGTCCCAATATTTTTCTTTCACCAACCTCGTCCCAATATAAAGGGGACCTACACCTTCTGCCATACAATGCCTCATACGGTGCCATCCCAATACTAGTCTGGAAACTGTTATTATAAGCAAATTCTACCAATGGTAAGTGTCGTACCCAAGTTCCTTTAAAGTCCATCACACATGCCCTCAACATATCTTCTAAAATCTGAATAGTCCTTTCCGATTGCCCATCTGTCTGAGGGTGATAAGCCGTACTGAAGTTTAACTTAGTACCCATTGCCTCTTGTAAACTTCTCCAGAATCTAGAAGTGAAACGAGGATCTCTATCTGACACAATGGACACTGGTACCCCATGCAATCTCACGATCTCTTGTATGTACAGTTCAGCTAGTTTCTCCAGTTTATAAGAAACTTTAATGGGCACAAAACGCGCGGTCTTCGTTAAGCGATCCACAATTACCCATATTGCATCCTGTCCGTTTAAAACCCTCGGTAGACCTGTCACAAAATCCATGGATATATGCTCCCACTTCCATTCTGGAATTTGTAATGGCTGTAACAATCCTGCTGGTCTCTGATGCTCTGCTTTCACCTGTTGACAAGTTAGGCATTGTTCTACAAACTTAGCAATTTCTCTCTTCATACCGTTCCACCAAAAAGACTCTCTCAAGTCCCGATACATCTTGGTACTCCCCGGATGGACTGTGTATAAAGAGCGGTGTGCCTCTTCAAGGATTATTTTCTTCAATGCATCATCTGCCGGCACACACAATCTGTCTCTAAACCTCAAAACTCCATCTTCAGAAATGCTAAAATCAGCTTTGTCCCCGTTTTTAACTTCTTCAGCTAGCCTTATCAATGTCGAATCCACTTTCTGTGCTACTTTAATTCTCTCTAACAAATCTGGTTGTACTATTAAACTGGCCACGAAAGTGCTTGTATCAGTAGTGATAACTTCAATACCGGCCCTCTCTAAGTCCATCAACAACTGGGGCTGGGTGGTAAGGGTTGCCATTGTTGAACTCAAAGATTTCCTACTTAAGGCGTCAGCCACAACATTCGCTTTGCCTGGGTGGTAATTTATAGTACAGTCATAATCCTTTATTAACTCGAGCCATCTTCTCTGTCTCATGTTTAATTCTTTCTGGGTGAAGAAATATTTCAAACTTTTATGATCTGTGTAGATTTCGCACTTTTCCCCATAGAGATAATGCCTCCAAATCTTGAGTGCAAATACCACCGCTGCCAACTCTAGATCATGTGTGGGGTAGTTTTGTTCATAAGTTTTCAGTTGTCGAGAAGCGTAAGCTATAACCTTTCCGTGTTGCATTAATACGCACCCCAAACCCAATCTTGAAGCATCACTATACACCACAAAACCTCCTCTCGCAGTGGGAACTGTTAAAACTGGGGCGGTCACAAGTCTTTGTTTCAAGGTCTGAAAACTTTCTTCACATTTTCCTGTCCACTCAAACTTGTTATTCTTCCTGGTAAGAGCAGTGAGAGGAACTGCTATTTTTGAGAAACCCTCAATGAATCGACGATAGTATCCCGCCAATCCCAAGAAACTCCTAACCTCACGAACATTCTTCGGTGCCAGCCAGTTAACTACTGCTTCTACTTTCCCTGGGTCTACTGAAATACCTTCTTTTGAAACCACATGCCCCAAAAATATAACTGAATCCAGCCAAAACTCACATTTCTTTAGTTTAGCAAACAACCTTTCCTCCCTAAGTGTTCCGAGTACTAGCCTCAAATGTTCCTCATGCTCCTCCTTACTTTTAGAATAGATCAAGATGTCATCAATGAAGACGACCACAAATCTATCCAAGAATTCATGAAACACTCTATTCATTAAATCCATGAATACCGCAGGAGCATTAGTCAAGCCGAAAGGCATGACCAAAAACTCATAGTGACCGTATCTGGTTCTGAAAGCGGTCTTAGATACGTCTTCTGCCTTGATCTTCAATTGGTGATACCCTGACCGAAGGTCAATCTTAGAGAAAACTTGTGCACCCTGTAGTTGATCAAAGAGGTCCTCTATACGGGGTAAGGGATATCTGTTCTTGATAGTTACTCGGTTAAGTTCCCTATAGTCGATGCACATTCTCATTGTCCCGTCTTTCTTTTTAACAAATAAAACTGGCGCACCCCAAGGGGACACGCTGGGTCGGATAAAACCCTTGTCCAATAAGTCTTGCAACTGCTCTTTGAGTTCGATGAGCTCTGATGGCGCCATTCTATAAGGAGCCTTGGACAACGGTGCCGTGCCGGGAGTAAGATCAATCGCAAATTCTACTTCTCGGTCGGGTGGTAACCCGGACAAGTCTTCAGGAAATACTTCTGGGTAATCTCTCACAACAGGAATCTCTTCTAAACTCAACTCTTCCTTTGGTGCATCTATCACACAAGCCAAAAATCCTTGACACCCATCTCGCAATAATTTTCCAACCTGAACTGCTGATATGACTGATGGATGTGATCGCACTTTCGACCCCACAAATCGAATTCCACCCCCCTCAGGGGGCTTGAAGGTTACTTCCTTTTTGAAACAGTCAATACTGGCATGGTATGAAGCCAGCCAGTTCATCCCCAAAATTACATCGAATCCAAACATATCAAAAATTATAAGGTCAGCTGGCATTAATCTTCCTTCAATAGTTATGGGGCAGCCACGGAGGATTTTATGACAAGATACTGAATTTCCTGTCGGTGTCGCGACTACTATGCTATACTCCAACCTTTCACCTTCCCAAGTGCAAAACTTAGCAAAGTTCAAAGAAATAAACGAATGCGTTGCCCCAGAATCAAATAATACAGTAGCATCGTTAGAAAACAATGAAAGAATGCCTGTGATCACATAATAAAAAAAAAAATATAAAGACATACTCCTTCTAGTAACAATCCGCATTGAATACCAAGTTAATCCTAAAAGAAAACGAGAACCGAAAATACCTGTGATCACATCATCCCTGCCTTCAGCTTCTCCTGGTGTCAATGCAAAGACTCGAGCAGGTGCAGTAGGACGCTGATTGTTACCTCGTCCGGTAACTTCATTTCTCTGGGGTGGCAACATGCTCGGGTTATTGTTGTCCGGTTGCAGAGGGCAATTCCTGATGTAATGTCCTGACTTGCCACAACGGAAACATAGTCTTGCCTCTCTTCTGCATTCTCCAGAATGCACTTGGTTACATGTCTTACACTGGTAGGGCTGCCGGTTACTCTGGCCTGGTCTACTGCTTGAGCTACCCCCTTCATTTTTCTTCTTCCACGATCCTTGATTGACGCTTGCATGGTATCCAGATGAGGTAGATCTCTTCCTTTGATCAGATAAAATTGTACTTCTTTGAAGGCTTCTTTCAAACACTGTAGCCTTATTCACCAATTCTGTGAATTTTTTTACTTGGAAGCCCACTACTCGCTCAAAAAGCTTCTCGTTCAGCCCTTGTTCAAATTTGCGACACTTCTTCTCTTCATCTGGAATCAGGTATGCCGCAAAACGTGCCAGCTCGGTAAATTTTGCTGCATATTGATGTACTGACATCGCTCCCTGAACTAAGGTGGCAAATTCCATAGCTTTATCTTCCTTAACTGAGACTGGGAAGAAACGCTCTAGGAAAACTTCCTTGAATAGCGACCAACTTTTTATTTCAGTCTTTTCAGCTTTCCTGATAGTCCTTTCAGAGATCCACCACCTTTTAGCCTCCCCAGTCAGCTTGAATGTAGCAAACGCCACCTTTTGCTCATCCGTGCAAGGCAAGACACGAAATATCTCCTCAATATCCTGTACCCAATCCTCTGCCAGTATCGGGTCGCCTCTTCCATCAAAAGACGTGGGATGCAATTTGTTGAAATCTTCCACAGTGCAACCCCTTTCACTTGTGGTGCGGTGACGGCCAGAAGAATTTTGTGCGAGATCATCAATCAGCTGATGCGCTGCTGCTCGAAGTACTTCAGAAGCTCTTGGATTCGCTTCCCTTTCATTTCTAGCCGCATTCAAGTCCGACACACTTCGCTCGCGTCGAGGAGGCATCCTGAGAACACTTGGACTATTAAACACATCGTTCACTAAAGCATAAACCAACTAGCTAAAAAAAAATAAACAACTACAGGTAACCTTAGTAGTCAAAACAAGTATATAATAATCCCCAAACAAAGAAAGTACCCACCACAAACAAGATCACATGATACCAAAAATAAAAGACGTAAATATACAACCCTTAACCTCCAACAATATGAAATCAGCTCACAAGCCTATATAATTCTACACCTCAAATAATTCCTAACGTTGGCAATTTCTAGAACCTCAAATTCCTAAAACCTTAATGCATAAGTCTGCAGAATCTAAAACCTTCGCTCTGATACCAACTGTAACGCCCCGTACTCGAAGGGGGTCATGAAACTTCACCTGTTTGGTATATTCTATCAAACTGTAACGCCCCGTACTCGAAGGGGGTCATGAAACTTCACCTGTTTGGTATATTCTATCCTCCATTACAAAATAATAATAGGTCTCCGACCATATTCCAAAATAAAAAAAAATGTTTCACAAACCAATCCATATAACCATGTCCACCAAGTCATAAATAAAAGAATATGAATAAATCATAACTGAGAGGGTTCACATTCTCCCAAGGAGCTTAACGCTAAACAATAACCAACATTCCATAAATCCAATGAAACTAAAATCCAAATAATAAATAAATTAAATTTTGTTTTTCTCCCATCTATCCTATGGCCCTAACAGCTTAAAACTTGATAAAGACTCTACTCTTGGCCCTCTGAAGGAACATCCAGATCATCTGAAAAATATAAGAGATAAGAGGGGTGAGTTTTTCCACAACTCAGTAAGCGAAGAACCTATACAAGCGTGTAAACATGAGCATTTACCAAGTAATAAAAATACGGAACAAAAACATAATATTGCATAACAGAAACAAATGATTTTTTTTTTTTTTTCAAGCTAATTTAAATCATCAAGTACTTTGGCATAAACAAACTGAGTATTATCACTATATCAATCGGAGCATCTCACAAAGCAAAGACCATGTTTAACCCCCGTGGTAGGGTTGTGCAAATCCCGGTGGCCAAACCAGGCAGAGACAGAGGTGGAACTTTCCCTTATTCGTTCTCGGAGCCCCGAGTGTGCACATAGGAAAGCCCACAATATACCACTTTGTTTCCAAAGTGGGTGCACTCAGAGATAGGAAATTGGTACCAAATCCAAACAGAGCAATACAGAGCAGAGCAGAGCCAAGCAGAGATAAAATCAAATACTAACCAGAATACTATGCCAAAGATTTTCAGAATTAATAAAGACACATAAATCCAAACTATTTTTCAGAATAAAGCTTATGTAAATAAAACATAGTCAACAATCAAGGCATAATTTTTTCTCAGATAGACAAAAATATTCTTTTCACATTTCAGAAAAATAACACGACAAAAAGCAGCTCATGTCTACACAATGCATGTCTGAAATATTTTTCCTTCTTTTATATAAGCGTCATGAATAATGCAAACAATCGACTGAGGTTGGTTTTTCTCAAGTTTTCATTTCATAACTAACAAAAAGCACAAATTTTCAAAAGTCAACCTCAGTCCTCTTTTGGTATAAAACCGAGCATACGAACCCCGCTTACCTGACTGCTGTAGCGAAGAATCAAAACTTTGAGTCTCAACGCTAAAAATTTCGTCACCTATACATGAAAAAATTTTCCCTTTATATTAATGACCACTCCAACGGCCTAAAATCATAACCATAAATTAACTACAATATCTGTCTAAAAATTCACAATTTCCAGCAACCCAACAAATATAGTATCGAAAACGCTCAACGACTATTTTTTCCAAGCCCACAAAATTTCAGCAACTATTCATCATTTCAACTTACCATGTATTTTTCTCAAAACCCCAAATACCATAAAAATGATTTCTTCAATACATATCGTTAGCCACCAAACCGAGTATTAATATATGCGTTTCAACAGCCCTTCACAAACTACAAATTTCAACACCCAAAAATTGTATAGTCTCCCATACGTTCAAAATTACCAAACCAAATCATTTACATCACCCAAAACATCCCAAACAACCCATCGGCAGCACCAAAATCAGTAAAAGAAAGTTTCTATAACCAACCCTTGAACATCCACCAAAAATATCCTTCAAAAAATGGATTTGGAAAAATAAAATATAACTCCATAAATATTTCGGTATAGAGAAGTACTCAACCGGGTCTATATACATTTCAATTAAATCAGATTTTTCCTCAATCCACACAAGGTTCCGAAATTATTCACCAAAACCCGAAACCATCACCAACATATACATAAGAATATGATGCAAACCAGCATACGGCTTCAAATCGGTCTCAAAAAGAAGAAATTCTTACCAGCCAAACGAAAACAACCCGCGGAGAACAGAGGCCAAACGAAGGCAAAACCCGCGGAGAACAGAGGTCGAGAATGCTTTCCAGTTTCCTCAACAATCGACTATAAACGAGGAAAAATTAACCAAGTGTTTTAAGTGATTAAAACACCAAAACCACAACTCATTTGAATAGAAGGAATTCGAAATACACTAGGGGATTAAGAAAAACTTACCGGCGAGGAACAAATGGTGAACGGAGACAGGGGCGTTCGGCGCAGAGAGAAGACCCAACATCCAAGCTGCAAAAGCCGAAAAAAAGAGAGGGAAGGAAATTAATTTCCGTTGAGGCTCTTAGAAATCAGAACTGCCGAGGAATCGTGGGGGAGATGGGCGCTGGACATGGTACCCGAAACAGAGGAAACCGTCGCCCAGGGGAAGAGAAGGAAAAGAGAAGAAGAAAGGAAAAGAAAGGAAGAAGGAAGGAAGGGGGCGGGGGGTTTAAAATACCTGGGGCGAAAACGGCAACGTTTTGGGGAGCCTGGGCCGGGTCTTCTTTGAACGGGCTTGGGCTGGCCGGGCCGGGCCTTACATGTTGCTCATTGATTTATAGTTGATCTCATTTGGTATTTCATACTCCAGATTGTGTCGACAGTTGTTTTCCCACTACAATGCAATAGCATATGTTTCTTTTTCTTTTTTCATTTCCGTTGGTGCTTATCCTGCATTCGGTGGATGTGTATTTGCCCCTTATTTGTCTTTTCTATTCCAGTAGTTTTCACTCGGTGGCTTTTACTTCATTTCTTCATTTCGGTTGGTGGCTATGTTCTATGTTTGAGCTTACATTTTAGTCGTAGTTCGGTAAAGCAGCGGTAGTGCCGTAATTTTTATGCCTGTTTTTATGATTATTTTTATACTTGTTTCTAAGTTTAGGTTGGTAATTCGTTGGAGTGCTAATTTGGTTTTGTTTCAGTTGTGATAGAAGATCTCTAGTGGTGTAATTTTTGGGTTAATATGAAACTCCATAGAATGGAAAATAGTGACTTTCTAATTTGCATGCAGTATGTTGTTTGACAAAATATCCCTTAAAACGTAAGCCTCATAGTTTTGAGTTCATTGTTTGAAAATATTGAATTAGGGGTGATATTGATAATTACGGTTTATCTTCTAAAACGAGAATAATCGTAAATTATTCAATACACATTCATGAATCCACTCAATGTATGGAAATAGTTGACGTAGCATCAATGTGCATTAGAACAGAGATTCTTAGATTTTAGCTAAATATTTTCGATTTCCAATTCGTGTTGGATACATTATTTTCTTCATTTTCTTGCATAAGTTTTAGTGACCATCCATCATCTCACTCAAAAGAAACACTGCATCTTATAATGTCAAAAAATTCATTTTCATTATAGATAATTTTAGGTTATAATTTCATTTTATTTTTGGTAGTGGGTGAATTTACATATTAAATTAAATGTTTCTTAATGAAATAATTTAGGAACTTCTTTAATACTACTTGGCAGCTATTATACTTGGGATTATTTCTATAACACTTTTTAGAGTGAGTTATTAAGACCCAAGTCACTCATCTCAAAAGTTCTCATCATATATTTCTTGAACTCTTCAATCATCTCAATTTTGTTTCCAGTAAAACTTAAATCATCAACATACAATGAGACTAGAAGAATACCTTTATTCTTGACTTTAACATAAAGTGTAGGCTCACTCATGCTTTTGATGAATTCTTGTCAATGAAGTAGCTGTCTTTTTTCCAATACCAAGCTCTTAGAGCTTCTTTAAGCACATATAAAGCCTTCTTCAACCTGAAAACCTTGCCTTCTTCCCTTATGGAGCCCTCTTTTTGATCAACATAGATTTCTTCTTCTAAAATTCCATTCATGAAGGCCGACTTGACATCAAGTTAGAAAATCTTCCACTATTTTGAGCTGCAAGTGCACATAGTGTCTGAATGGTATCCAACCAGCTTGAAACTGATGCAACTGTCTCATTATAATCAATTCCTGGTTGTTGTGAGTAGCCTTTAGCCACAAGCTTTGCTTTGCATTTCTTTAAAGATCCACCAGAATTAAGTTTCCTTTAGTAAATCCACTTAACTACAATTATCTCTTTTTAGTTAGGACAATCAACTAGCTCCCATGTTTTATTCTTCTCAATCATTCTAATCTCCTCCTCCATTGCATTAATCCAGACTTTATCTTTTAACGCTTCAGCAAAATTCTAGGGTTCAACAGAAATGTAATTATAGGATTTATAAATCTCACTTAAAGGTCTTAACCTTCTTGGGAAGATTTTGATGAGGACATTTCTGATGATGAAGGAGTTTCATGCTCAAATCTTTGTGATGTAACAAGAGTGACAATCTCTTCTTTTATCTCTTTTCTTCTCACATTTTGATCTTAAGTTGGAGACTAAAGTTCTAACACCTCTGGTATAGGAACATATTCATTGATGATCTTTTCTTCATCTTAGTTCCAGCTAGCATTCTCATTAAACTCAACATCTCTGCTAGTTACTAGTTGCTTTGAATCCAAATTGTAGATTCTATATCTCTTGGATCGAGAATTATAATCAATAAAGACACATTTTTTAGACTTTTTTTCAAGTTTGTGTCTCCTTTGTGATGGTACATGTATATAACACATACACCTAAAAAATTTTAAGTGACTTGTTGTAGATTTTTTATTACTCCAAGCCTCAATAGGAGTTTGATTTGGCACTGCCTTTGTTGGACATTTATTGAGCAAGTAAATTGTTGTATTAACAGCCTCTACACAAAATCTTTTTGGAAGTCCCTGATACAGGGGGATCTGAGACAGATGATGTTGACATGTCAGATTACACGTTGATGGCGCTGAGATATCATGAGTTGGTGGATCAGCGCAAGGGTAGGAAGTGATTTCGATATCTTTCTAATTGGGGTAGTTTTGGGTGCGTTTAAGTCTTTTGGCCATAACTTGGACTACGGGTGTCAGAATCGCGTATAAGACCCCAATTTGGAAAGCTCTTTTCGACGCGTATGCTGTCCACATCGAGCATTGCTCTATGTGCTTTTTTTTTTCGACCTCAAATTTCGATGTTTTCCCTTCCGAATCAATATTTTTAGTTATTTTTTGCTATTTTTAGTAATATTTCATTTGTCAGTTAGAAAGTGATTTTAAACCCAATTTGGGCCGAATTTTTCTCAGATTGCTTATTTTATTTTGAATTTCAATTTGACGTGATTTTCGGGATTTTGCCATTTTTGGTAAAATTTGGATACAGACGATTTTTTGCTATACAGTCTGGCTTGTAGACTGATTTTCGACATTACTTGATTTCATAATATTCAGTTGAACCTTAAAGACATATTCTATGTGTTTTGGGCGATTTTCTTGTGTTCTTCCCTGTGAATCATCTGTTAAAACTAGCCTACAGAATAATCACTATTCTATCTGGCGTCAGTCCCTTCTCGAGCATCATGGATCTTGCCATTTCCATCACAGTCCTATTCTTCCTTTTTGAGACTCCATTATGCTAAGGAGTATAGGCAATTTCCAGTTGGTGTTCTAGCCCTTCTTCTTGACAAAAAGCATCAAACTTCTTTAAGTTGAATTTTGTTCTTCTGTCACTCCTTAAAGTTTTAATCTTGTTGCCACTTTGGTTTTCAACTAGAAGTTTGTACTTCTGCCAAAAACTACAGGCTTTTCTTCAAAGAAGTAAACCCATGTCATCCTTGAGAAGTCATTAATAAACAATATAAGATACCTGTTTTGACTTTAAGAGGGTGTTCTTATTGGACCACAAACATTAGTGTATACTAATTCCAATACTTTTTTAGCCCTCCATACTTCACCTATAGGAAAAGATTGTCTGTGTTGCTTTCCTTACATGCACCCCTCACATACTGACATGTTAGAATCCCGTAGAGGTACGCTACTAATCATATTATTTTAATTTAAAACTCTTAAGGCATTAAGATTATAATAACCAAACCTTTGATGCCAAAAAGTTGTATCAAGTTTAGCAATCAAGGCTTTCTGATTTTGCCATTGTATGGAAATTTTTTTGCAATTCTCCATTTTAACTTCTACCGCAAGTTGTTTATGGTGATTTAAATCACAAATGGTACGTACTTCTTTTTCAAACAGATCTATTTTGCATCATTTGACCAACAAACTTTGATCAAGACTAGGCATTAATAGAACATCATTAATAAATCTAGTTCATTTCTTTGTTTCCAAAGTGATTGTGCCTTTTCCTTTTGATTATACTAATTCACCATTTCCAAGTTTTGCTTTTACTTTGACAAATCTATCAATCTTCGAGAACATACCTTCATTTCGAGTTAGGTGATTGCTGTAGCCACTATCAAGGAATCATTCAACAGTAGCTTGACATGTATAGAACGAGTGGTCCTCATTTTCTTCTATATAATTAGCTTGCTAGTTTTTATTCTTGAATTCTGCAGTCCTTTTTAACATGGCCAAATTTCTTGCAATTAGTGCATTGAGGCTTCCATTGATGATAACATACCTTTTCCAAGTGATTGTTCTTTTTGCATATACCACAAGGAGGAAAATCTCCTTTCGAATTTCCTTTTCTTTGGGAGCCTTCTCCTCCTTTTGTTCCACTATTGTACTTCTTTTTAAAGTCTCTTGGTTTCTCATTCTTCAAAATATCCTTAGATTGAAATGCATTCTCTAAAGAACTTTTACTTCTTCTTTCAATTCTTTGTTCATGGGCATATAAAGATCCCATCAACTTTGTGACAGAAAGAGTTGAAAGATCTCTAGTTTCTTCAATTGCAACAACCATATGATCATATTTTTCTATTAGACTAATAAGAATTTTTTCAACTATTCTTGCATCTGTCATTTATTCTCCAAAGACTCGCATCTGATTTATGATCTTAACAAGTCTAAAACAATAATCTTTTACATTCTCAAACTCTTTCATTTTGAGATTTTTGAGTTCTCTTCTTAAGCCTTGAAGCTGAATGGTTTTAACTTTGAGATTGCCTTAAAACTCTCCTTGCAGAATCCCCCAAGCTTGCTTTGAAGTTGTAGCCCTCATCAATCTTGGAAAGATAGCTTCACTATCAGCTTGTTGCAAAGTAAACAAAGCTTTAACATCTATTTGCTTGTCGATCTTGTTTTGGGTTGATTCAGAAGTTTCTTTTGCAATAGCAGAGACTCCATTTTCTACAACATCCCAAAGATCAAGTGACATAAATAGTGTCTTCATATTGATACTCTAGTAATCATAATTCTCTCCATTGAATATTGGAATAGTGGGTGAAGAACCAAGTGCTACCATCGCCTTTTTATAGATCAAAGTAACTCTAATACCAATTGTTGAAAATTAGCATGCGAAAACAAAGAAAAATGAAGAACAATTTCAATCCACAAACTATTGGATTGGTTCTATATTTCTTATCTCTTAAACTTCTCGGATTATAGACTTATATAGTCACTTGGATACAATCAAAACATTAATGAAAGTATAGATCTCGATAGAATCTAACTAAACATAACATACTAAATATAGCACAGTATTAAAATAGAACATGCAATGCAATAAATGTGAAAATTACATCATTTTTAATTTGAATATTATTTTTAATATGAATATTGAACCATTTGAAAGGAGCATGTTGCTCAACTTGCATTACTCAAAGAAATGGTGAATACAAGGAGGGGGAACTCCAAGAAATGGTGAATAGTAAACCATTTGAAAACTCATAAAAGATGGAAAGCAAAACATGAGAATAAAGGTAATAGTAGTATTTCATTGAATAATATAGACTTACAGTGGTGTTGGCGGCCTGATTTGGCCACCTGCTTGTTTTGTAGCTCAATCAAAAGACTTGGGGAGAACCCACATGATGATTCATTTAATCTCTAAAATCTTATAACATTCGACATTATAATACATTAACTAAGAGAAACATAAGATTACGACACTATATGAAAACCTAATGAATAATGGAAAATACAGTCTATGTAATTGAAAGTCCAACCAATAAGATATCTGCCAGAAATTGAAAGCGAAGCCTAAGGACTATTGAAATAATTGCGCCTCAATTTTGCCATCCATACATTCCAGCATTTGGCACAGTGTTTGTTCATATCAATTGAAGTTTTAACATAAATGGAGTTGCTAGGTCATGAAAAGGCCGCGACATGGTGACCAAGCTTGTTAAACATAGTAGAAACAACTTTATCTTCACCCAACCAATTTTTAGTAATTCCTTTTTGATGGAATAATTTAACATCCTGTGGAGAGTCAATGAAAGCATCCATGATGGTCATATAGGTAGTGACGTAATTAGAAACCTTATTTGGATCATATTGCTCATATGCAATTAGATTTCGCAAGAATGTCTCAGTTTCATCTTCTATTGTCGAGGCGAGATTTCCAATACCCCCATTGCTAAACTTTATGGCAAATGTGGTACGTTGCTTTGCCTTCCTGAATTTGACCCCACTCTCTTTAAGCTCTGTTGCATTAGGTATTCGCTTCATCATATAATTTTTTGCATCCCAAGATTTCTTTGCCTTCTTAAATTCGACTCCAGCCTCTTTAAACTCTGTCCCGTTAGGAATTGAGTTCCAGTTTTCAATCTTGTTCAGAAAAGGTAGGCTCATAAATTTCTCTACCATCTTGAATGTGGTTGGCTTGGCAAAATTCTTTCTTGTCCTCTTCATTCCTATTGTGGCTCAGTAGATTAAAAAATATCTTCGCCTTCTCGAGTTCAATTTTAGCCTCTTGAAATGCATTTATTGCATTGGCATCAAGTGTTATTATTAAAGTGTGATGTTTATTTCCAAATGGACTTTTCATGTTCCTATGCTTTATTAAGTTCTCTTTTATTATTCTGTTTTGGAAGTTGTATTCTGATTTAATGTATTTTGTAATTCTCTAAGTCTTTAAAAGACATGATCAATGGAAGATGAATGTGAGAACATTAAAATCAATCCGTGAACAAAAGGGATTGAATTTTCTCAAAAAATACCATCTACTTCCTTTATTTTGTTTCTCTATTTTTGTCATTTTTGCTGCTTGTCTTCTGGTTTATAAAACCAACAACTGGCATCAGAGCAAAAACTAGGTTCATCTGAGGGTTGATGGTTGCTTTTGGAGCATCAACACTTGTTCCTATATTCAGTAGTGAAGGATACGGTTATTGGAGCATTAAAATGAAGACTTTCTTCATCTATCAAGATTTGTGAGTTGTAGTTGAAAAGGGGGTGACATTTCCAGCAGAAGGAGCTTCGGCTTCAACTCAATCTAAGCAAGAAACCACCAAAGATGCTAAAGCATTGTTTATTTTTCAACAGGTAGTGTCTAATTCAATCTTTCCAAGATTGATGAGGGATGAAATTTCAAAGGCAGCATGGGATATTTTGCAGGCAGAATTTCAAGGAAATACTAAGGTAAAAATCATCAAACTTCAAGGCTTTAGAAGGGATTTTGAAAACTTGATAATGAATGAATCTAAAGTAGTAAAAGAGTATGGCTCTGAATTAATTGATCTAGTAAATCAGATGCGTGCTCTAGGTAAAGAGGTGATTGATCAAAAGATAGTTCAAAAGGTTTTGATTAGTTTACCCGAGAAGTATAATCATGTAGTAGCAACCATTGAAGAGTCAAAAGACCTGCAAACACTTTCAGTTATTGAATTAATGGGATCTCTCCAAGCCCATGAACAAAAGTTGGCTAGAGGAAATGATGATACTTTAGAGCATGCATTTCAATCCAAAGTGAATCTAAAGAACAAGAAAGCAAAAGATTATAAAAGGAAGCCTCAAAAGAATTACAAAAATTTTGATCAAGCTCAAAAGGAAAGTAAGTTGAAAGGAAAGATGGGAGAATTTCTACGGTGTGGTATTTGCAAAAAAACAAACCACTTGGAGAAAAATTGTTACCATGTCGAGAAACCACAATGCTGGAATTGTAAAAAGTTTGGGCATATGGAAAATGATTGCAGGAATAAGAAAAATCAGCAAGCTAATTACTCAAAAGAGAAGGAGGAAAACGAGCTTAAATTCTTTGCTTGTCAAGCCCTCACTCAAGAAGAGAAGATCTAGTTCACTGACAGTGGTTGTAGTAACCATATGGCATTTGATGAGACTATCTTCACTAGTATGGATACTTCTATCAAAACAAAAGTAAAGATGGGCAATGGTGAGCTTGTAGAAGCAAGAGGCAAGGAGACAATAGCCATCTCAACAAAGAAAGGTACAAAGTTTATTCAAGATGTATTACTTGTTCCTAGACTTGATCAAAATCTGTTGAGTGTTGGTCAAATGATGGAAAATAGTTATTCTTTATGCTTTGAGAATAATCTGTGTAAAATATATGATGAGAAAAATAAAGTTGAACTTGCTGAGGTGAAAATGGAAAGAATTAGGAATTTTCCTATTCAATGGAGCTTTCCTAAAGCTATGGTAGCAACTGTGGAAGATACTATGTTGCGACACCAAAGATTTGGACACTACAATCTCAACTCTTTGAGATTGCTGCACCAAAAGGAAATGATGAGGGACTTACCTCTCTTAGAAAAGGAAGCACAACTCTATGAGGGATGCATGCTTGGGAAACAACATAGGCTACCCTTTCCTTTGAAAAATACATGGAGAGCTAAAGAAAAATTGGAACTGGTTCACACTGATGTGTGTGGTCCAATGAGAACTTCAACTCACAATCAAAGTAGGTATTTTATTCTCTTCATAGATGATTTTACTAGAATGATGTGGGTATATTTTCTTCATGAAAAATCTGAAGTTTTTGGAGTTTTCAAGAAATTTAAACTGCTGGTTGAGAAGCAGTTAGGCCATAAAATCAAATCTTTAAGGAGTGATAGAGGCAGTGAATATAACTCCAAAGAATTTGAAAAATTTTGTGAAGTTGAGGGGATAGAACATCAGCTAATGTGGCCTATTCTCCACAACAGAATGGAGTATCCGAGAGAAAGAATAGAACAGTGATGGAGATGGCAAGGTGCATGTTATTTAAGAAAAAATTGCCTAAAGAATCTTGGGGTGAAGCAGTGAATACTGATGTGTTTTTACTCAATCGAGTACCAACAAAAGCAATAGAAAATCAAACACCTTATGAGACATGGAGTGGAATAAAATCCATTGCAAATTTTCTAAGGGTGTTTGGTTCCATATGTTACATCCATGTTCCATCTTTGAAAAGAAGTAAATTGGAAGAAAAAGCCGAAAAGGGTATTTTTGTGGGATATATCACCATTTCAAAAGGCTTTCGAGTTTTTAACCTGGAAACTAGGAAGCTTGTTGTTAGCCGAGATGTGAGGTTTAATGAGAATGCCTCTTGGGATTGGGAAGCTGAGAAGGTGGTTCAACAAAGTATTGAGATACCACTTGTACCATCATCTGAAATAGAAGAAGAAATAAAGGATGAAGCAAGTATTCCTCTAGAAAATGAACCTGGAAGTCCCATAGCAACCCAACATATTTCCTCCAATAGTAATGAAGAATCAGCATCAGAATCTCCTATAAGAAGAACAAGATACTAAGTGATGTTTATGAACATTGCAATTACACTTCTCTTGAACCAGAAAGTTTTGCAACTACATTAAAATAAAGAGTGTGGTTGAAAGCTATGGAAGAGGAGATAAAAATGATTGAGAAAAATGAAACTTGGGGGTTGGTTTCTCAACTTGCAAGTAAGGATGTTATTGAAGTAAAATGGATTTATAAGACACAATTGAATCCGGATAGTTCTATATTGAATCACAAAGCAAGGCTAGTTGTTAAGGGATATGTGCAGCAACATGGAATAGACTACAATGAAACCTTTGCTCCTGTTGCTCAGATGGATGCCATTAGAGTTTTGGTTTTACTTGCTACTCAAAAGGGCTAGAAAGTGTTGCAATTAGATGTGAAGTTAGCTTTTCTAAATGAGGTTTTGGAAGAAGAAGTTTATGTGGATCAACCCGAGGGATTTGAAAGAGAAGAAGGCAAAGTTTATAAACTGTAAAAGACCTTGTATGGATTAAAACAAGCTCCAAAGGCCTGGTATGGTAGAATTGATCAATACTTCATTGAGCAAGGTTTTAGGAGGAGTAAAAGTGAACCTACATTGTGTACAAAGTCTCAAAATAACAATGATTTGATTATTGTATCACTTTATACGGATGATCTAATTTTTACAGAAAGTAATGTTGAAATGCTTAAAAAGTTCAAAGAAGATATGATTTGAAATAAGTGATTCGGATAAGATGAATTATATTCTTGTCATGGAAGTCAGTTAAGGAGATGATGGGATTTTTTGTTCTCAAAATAAATATACTGAAGATCTATTAAGAAAGTTTAACATGGCAGGTTGCAAACCAGTAGTCGTTCCATTAATTCCTAATGAGAAGTTAAGAAAAGATGATGGTGGAAAGAAAATAGATGTATCAATCTATAGAATTCTTGTGGGAAGTATGCTGTATTTATGCAACACTAGACCAGATATCTTGTATGCTACAAGTTTGCTCTCTAGGTTTATGCAAAGTCCTAGCCAAATTCATCTTGGAACAGCCAAGAGAATTTTGAGATACCTACAAGGAACTATTAATTTTGGTATTTGGCATAGAAAAACATCAAATATCAAATTGATGGGATTTATAGACAGTGATTGGGCTGGATCTTATGATGAACTAAGGAGCACTTCAGGCTACTGTTTCAACTTAGGATCAGCAATGTTTTCATGGAGCTCGAGAAAGCAAAGCAATAAGGCACAATCCACTGCAGAAGCCGAGTATGTGGTAGCTTCTGAAGACAAATAACGTGCTTCTCTATATCACGTGTGACAAATAACGATTTCTTAGTCACACAAGGTGGCTTTCTCTTCATCGTATTTTCCAGTTTTGCTAGTAAAGAACTTGCAACTCTCTTTATCAGGCCAAACAGATGTAGTTGTGCATATGCACATCAAGTACTGAATGCCTGATAATTGTATGTATCAGATCAAGTATATGCTTAAAATTTTCGTTCTTGAATTTGTTTACAACCTCTAGATGCTCATGTACCATTTTTACAAGTCGAAGAGTGATAGCTTTATGCGGCAGAAAAAGTAGATATTGCGTAGTATCTTTGATTGAAGAAGAACTTGATCCATTGGCATTCCATTGATCAATGGTAATGAGCCATAGAAAAAACGAAGGGCAAGATCACCAAATCAACTGGTCTACTCAATCTTGATGGTATGTTCTCCTAAATGTTCGGATTGGTTGGGAAGTGAAGTTTGGCTACTCTCAATCGTCAAGAACATTTTAGTCAGAACGGAGAATGGAAGTTGATTTTCAGATAACAGTAGATCGCGAGTTATTTTAGGAAGCATCCAATCCAGTTGGAAGATTGGATCATGATCATCCCTTAGACTCGGCTCCTCCCACTTGCGGAACAGCTCAATGATGAAACAACCATCAGGAAGCATCATCTCTACAAACTCATCTTTGGTCTGGCAAATGCATTCTGCATAGCATTTACGAGCACTTCCCTCTAGCTCTCTCAAGGCCATGATGTATTCTTTCACACCTTTTATAAGTCCTTTCACGGATTAGCTTCAGATACGACAGTTTATGCTCTTCCATAAGCCTTTTGCCAACCTTGCCATGGTCGTTGCAAGGACCAATTGCAAGCAGCACGGATTTGTAAGCCTCCTCATTTACATACCATGAGTAAGTGCTCGTGCACTTTAATAATAGAAGGCTCTTCAGCATTGATTGCAGCCAAGCCATCTAGCTTTTTGTCAATAGCTTTAATATGAGCAGAAAGAGCATCTCCATCCATTATTGTAGAGAAACAGTGCAAGTATCTGTTTCTAATACAAAGCATTCAAATTCTAACTAATATTAACAAATTTCGGATAAAAAAACCGAATGGAGAGTGTAGGCCTCATATATATTATAAAGTAATAAAGATCTGTTCCAAATATTTGCATACAAATTTCACCAATTTTTATACAAGGCTCCATTTAAAAACTGAAATTTGCATAAAAATTTCACTAATTTTTATTTTGCTTAGGCAATACAATAGGCGAGTGGTATTTTTAGTATTGTGGCTTAGGTTCCGTTTTTCATCGTGGGGGCATTATTATTCATCTTTTCTATTTTGGCTTTCAAAATGGAAAAAGCAGCTGAACTGAATGGAAATACTAGGCAATTCCTTTGTTAGTGGGAAATCACCTAGATTGGGTGATCATAAAGAACCTAGTCATGATGAATTGAGTAGTGGGAATTTAACTATGGTAAATGGAAAATGATAATTCGGTATTGCTATTGGGATCAGGCGGGTAATTTAGGTTATATATATATATATGTATCAATTATTTGTGAAGTTCTTAAATCTTAGTCGTTTTTTATTTTTGAAAAAAAATAGATCTACTCACACAGACACAGAAGTCAAAAGAATTCTTAAAATAATAATAATTATTAAGCTCTAGTAACTATGGAAACAGTAATACCAAAAAAAAAGGCCAAATGTTTTAGTATTTCAGAGGAAACAAAATCACAAAAGAAAGGACAAAATAAGAAAGGTTAATTAAATGGCCATGCACTGTCTTAGTGTTTTTCTAATAAGCGAAAGGAAATGGACTTAATTGCTTAATAATTCGATCAGGGTGAATCGCCTGCCACAAATTGCTTCTACTACTGCTCTGATCTAAAAAAAGGGTGGAGGTGAGAGTTTCCGATATGCAGATAACTATATGTATCTATTCCATAAATAAAAGTGTGTCGTGTATGAAAAGTGCTTGACAGTATAAAAAGTGCGTTGAAAAGTCTATTTTGAGCAGGATAATAATGAGTTTGTAAAGCTCTCTTCGATCTAAGAGGTTAAGAAAGCTGTTTTCTCTATTCCGATTGATAGTAGTCTGGGACCAGATGGATTGGGATATGGTTTTTACCAATCTTGTTAGGATATTGTTGTTGTTGATGTCGTTGTAGCGATAAAAGAGTTATTTAGTGGCTCTCCTTTATCACGGTTTTACTCTGCCTCATATATTGTTTTAATCCCTATGGTTTTGCAACCTATAGGATTTGATAAGTTTAGACCTATAAGTCTTTGCTCTGTAATATATAAGGTCTTTTAAAAAATTATTGTGAGAAGATTGACTCCTATTTTGAGTAGACTGATCTCGCCGGAACAAGGTGCATTCCTAGTAGGAAGAAGCATATTGAGAATGTTACTTTGGCACAAGAAATGATTCATATGATTAATAAGCCAGCTCGGGGTGGCAATGTGTTTATTCAAGTGGATATGGCTAAAGCCTATGATTGTATTGACTGGGATTTCTTATTACATGTGATGAAGTCATTTGATTTCTCTTCGCCGGTGTGTGCCTTGATTCAACAATGTATATCCACTTCTTTGTGAAGACCCAGACTTTCCACTTCTTTTTGTTTTATTTATTTATTATATTTATTTGATATAAGGGCAGGGAGGGTATTCTAATTCATTGAGAACTTGATGTTTGGACTTAGATTTGAGCTTTGAGAGTATGGCTTAGGTATTTAGCCCAAAATGGAGTAGTAAGGCCCATAGGCCCATAGGATTGATCCATAGTCAACCAAGCCCATATAAGGGGCACTTGTCACACATAGAAGAGCTCTAGTAAGTCTTCAAAACCTAGTAGGTATGTGAAAGAAAAGACTAGTGGATAGAAGGTTGACTAGTAAGTTTCTTGAAGGAAAAATGTTAGAAACAAGGTGAGATTCTCTCATCATTGGAAGGTATGGTAGGCGTGGGAGACAAAGAAGAGTCTTCCAATTTAGTTTTCCTAGGAGCATACCAAATCTAGATGATTGACACATGAGGGATTTGATGAAAATGGAAGTGGGGAACAAAAAGATTTCGGTGGATGCCTTAGTCGAACCCCTCATTGTGTTTTCTCATGCAATTGCTTCCAAATCTAGATAAGTGTCAATTTAGAGATCTTGTAAGATGAAGTGACTTTGAGGTGATGAGTGTTTAGTCAAAGAAAATCATCATTGGAGAGAAGAATTGGCTAGAGGAAGAGAGAAAGGTTTTGGGTAGTTAATTGTATGATTGAGTGTTGATTAATGAAACAAGTGAGAGGGAAGGAAACCCTTGGAAAAGGGTGGTGGGTCTTCAGATTGGGTAAGGGATGGCTTGGCCAAATATAGCATGCCCATTTTCCTAACTTTGATTCTAAAATTTTGGTGAATGACTTGTGAAGTGATTGGTGAGTGTGTGAGGTGTGATGTGAAAGAAGAAGAAGGATTTTCACCAATGTTAGGCACCGGCCATAGAAGAAAAAGGGAAGAAAGTTCCAAATTAAGTACAACCTAAACTAGGCATCATTGTGTACTAGCGATGGGGGTCAATCAAAGGTGTCTTTCAACCCATCAAATATCAATCCTAAACTAGGGGAATGAGTGCCTCAAACACCTAGAAGTCCTCATGGCCGAATGGCCTTATGCCTTGCTCTTCCATTTGTTTTGCTTCACTCTTTCCCACACACACCCACACCACACCCACGACAACACTCTCTCTTTCCACTCTCACTTTTCTTTGTGTTCTATCATCACCTAAGTACAAAAATATCCTAAGTATAGTGGGGTTGAGCAAAGTCCTCTTGAGTGGAAGTATACTTGAAGAGGTAAGCTAAACCCTAACCTATCTCATATATAGAAACTTAGGTTAGATCACATACACACACCAAGGTTTATATCCTTAAGATTTTCTCTTTAACTATATGATAATAGTTTATTTTAATGGACTATTTCATATATTTTTCAAAGCTATTATATCTTACTTGGAGTATTGTAAGTGCACATATATCTTGACTTTAGCATTTCTTTTATATATTTGAGTGAATGTAGTTGTATTGATTGTTGGATGCTTGGTGATGCTAGACTAGTTTTTCCTAAAAGAAATGCTTTGTTTATCTAGTTATAAATCCATGCTCCGTTCATATGTTATTTTAGGATGGAATTTATATTATGTTGGTGGATTTAGCCAATTTGATGCAAAGGGAAAATGAAGCATATTGATATGGTATATAGTGATAAAAATGCATGCATGACTACAATTAAACTTGTTGGATGTTTGGTGATGCTAGGTTAGATTACTTGAAGAAATGCTTTGCATATTAAGTTACAAAATCCATGCTTGGTTAATGTGTCATTTTAGGTTTAGCATTTATATTATATTGGTGGATTTAGTTACTTTGTTGCAAAGGATGAATGAAGCATGATTGATATGATAAATGGTGATAAAATGCATGCATGTTAAGATAAGGTTTGGAGTTGAAAAGAATTGATTTGATGCACATATGGGTTTCGGATTTGAAGGTTTTTAGGGTTGATTTTTTCAACGATTAACTATTCTTTCATGTGATGATTAAGCCTTGAATATCTGGAAAGATTAGAAGCATAAAAACTAGGAGGATCTAATAGCATGATTGTTTTTTGGTTTTTCCTAGGAAGGATTAAGTATGCTATTTGGTTGGGAGGAGAAGTGATTAAAATATTAATTCTAAGGATTATAGGGTTTGGCCAACCCCTCTTAGTGATGCTAAAATGTTTAATTAATTTTATTAAGCTTGTTGGAATACACGAAAGAAGATGGAAGAAGAAAACCTAGGTTGGTACCATGGAGGGTCTCGGCCCAACCCTATTGGTGAAGGCCGAGTACTTCTCTTGGCCTATTAAGCCCATTTGTGTGTTTTTGTGAAAATTGTTGATGAGATCTTGAATGGTTTGATTGTGAATGATGCATAACAAAGTGTGTGCTTGAATTAGTCTCATGATTTGCATGATAAGTACTAAGGGTTACATGTCACATGCATGTAGCATGAAAATCATGTTTTTGAGTCAAACATGTTTTCAAAGAAAAAGAAAAGAATTAAAGTTTTTATAAGAACCCCAAAAACTGAGACGGGGTAGTGTCCCAGTAAAACTCCCTGTTCACTCACGAGTATTTAAAATCGAGTAAAAACCCTTGGGTCGATGAAGAACAGTCGGCGGATCATGTATGGTTCCAAAAGGTGTCTAGAGCGTGGTCGCACCTAAAACTAGTGGGTGCCCAAGGACGGTGTTGGCTTTTGCCTTACCGTTATAAAAACAAGGATATAGTCGCTCGGTTTGAGTGGTCATCGAGTGATGAAAAGCGGATAACATAGTTGCCTCGACTTGAGTAGTCTACGGGTGTTGCGATAACGCATAACGTAGTCACTTAGGCTTGAGTGGTCGCCAGGTGATATGGTAATTAGCGAGAAACATACGGTGCGTAGAGAAATCGTGAGGTGTCCAATAAGAAGTCATGACAAGAACTGCTTTCGAGCCCCAAGATTGATATGAATATGTAAATGGCGCATAAGATAAGAAATGATGAAAGAAATGAAAAGTTTTTATGAAAAAGGGTTTTTAAAGCATGAGTTAAAAGAATTTCATCATATAATAAACCGTTTTCATGAAAAGCAAGTATACGAATTAAAATTGAAAGAAAGTCAAGTTTTTACGAAAGTTATCATGAGCATATGCATCAGTTAAGTCACTAGTCTCATAATGCACGACGTATGTTATGTTTGTTATTTACTTATATGTATGCTTACAATGAGTTTATTGAGATAATCGTGTACTTATTGAGATTTCTCGAAATCTCATCCATTTATATTTTCACTTTCGTTCTTTGTTGGGGAGATAGAAGTGATTGTAGGTGAGGATGACATTGACGTGTTTAACGCTCGGAGAGACTCTCCAGACCACTAATGGTCTAGTGAACTCCCTGCCTTTTGATGTAGTGACCCCTATTTTGTATTACCAGTTTATATCGGATATGCGATGGAGTGTGCTCATTGGGGCCGCTAGTCGCCAGTGCGTCAGGTGTTGTCTTACTCTGGGAACCGACGGGTCTCTGTTTATGGACCTTGTCTACACCTCAGAGGAGGGGACTGGTATCCTGCGGGGTGATCGGATGGGCCTGGGGCGATTCCTATATGGTCCCAAGGTTAAGGAGGTTAAGAATGAACCCCTATTGTAATAGATGGTCGTGGAATCAGTGCATGGATGTTGTTGCCTGTTAATATTCTAGTATATTTTGATGGTTCCTGATGTTTTGGAAAAGTAAATATTTTATGAAAACTGATACTTCTAGTGATATTTATTAATATGAAGTTATTTTGGAAGTCATAAAATTGTTATACCATGTGACATAAGGCAACTTTTAAGTGCTTGCCTAATTTTAGATCGGCTTGACCTTTTTCACTACGAAAGTAATTTTATTCAATGCTTTTAATTTAAAATGCATACTAGAACTTAAGTTATGAACGAGGGGTGAACTTCCCTGTGTTGTTTATCATCGACATCTCAGTTTACGTTTAATCCCAAACGTAAGTAGAGGCGTCGACATCTTGGTTTTCTGTTGTAATGAATAAAACTCCAAAAGGTTTTTTTCCTAGTGGCCATAGTCTTCGCGGAGGTGATCCGCAATCCCCGCATCTTTTTATTTTGGTGGAGGAGTTGTCATCTCACCTTTCGAAGTTTATTTTTGATCAAGGAAAAATAATTTCATTTTCTCATTCTCGAGGTGCACCATTTATCTCTCATTTGTTATATGCTGATGATATTATTATTTTTGTTAATGGGGGGAGATCTTCTATAAAAATGATTTCGGAGATCTTTAACATGTATGTGGACTGGTCTGGGAAAATGGTGAATAAGGAAAAATCTTCCATATTTTTCTCTAATCATATTAGTACTGGTAGAAGACGCAACATCCTGCATTTAACATCTTTCTCTGAAGGCTCTTTCCAGTGAAATATTTAGGGGGCCCTTTGTTTTGTGGTCGGCTGAAAGTGTGCTACTTTGGTGATCTATTGGGCCGAATTAGAGCTCAATTGGAAGGTTGGGAATCTAAATGTTGATCAATTGGTGCTAGAGTTCTCTTACTTTGGCATGTGGTGTCTAGAATTCCTATTCATCTTTTTTCAATCATGCCCGCTCCTAAGGTGGTCTTTAAGTCTCTTTTTCAAGTGATAGCAATTTTTTTTGGGATTTCTCTGATGGTAAATCCAAGAGAAAATGGGTGGCTTGGCATAAAATATGTAAACCAACCCATGAGGGTGGTTTCGGGGTGAGGAATCTGGAGGAGGTGCAAACCTCTTTGTTTATGCATTTTTCTTGGAAGTTGTTGACTCATAAATCTCTTTGGTCTAATTTTTTTTAAGCCAAATGTATGAAATACTAGCACATTTCTTTAATTGACTCGAGAAAAGGCTCCCATTTTTGGAAGAATATTATGTTTGTCATGCCGAAAGTATTGAATCAATCTACTTGGCAAATAAGGGATGGACAAGTTTCTTTTTGGAGAGATAATTGGTTGAAGTCTGGAGCTTTAGTAGATGAGATTCCTATTATATCACATCCAGAATCAAAGGTGAAGGATTGTTAGCTTCAAAATGGTTGGACTATTGGTTTGTTAAAAAACTTGGTGGGGAAGAACAAATTGGAAGAAGTATTGGAATGTTTAGGGACCATTAAAAAGGGTGATGATTTATTGACATGGAGACCGAATGTAGATGGATATTTTACTTCCAAGTCATCTTGGGATCTTATTCATCTCAAAGGTCTGAGGTTGACTTGGAATGATTGGCTATGGAATTCTGCTCTTCCCAAAAAGTATTCTGTCACTTGTTCGAAAGCTCTTAATTTTTGCCTCAATGTGGATGCTCGTGTTATGGATCTTGGTATTCCAATGGTTTCAAAGTGTGAATATTGTGCCAATGGATGTTTAGAAGATCATGATCATGTTCTTGCAACTGGAAATATTGCTAGAGAAATTTGGCATCGTTTCCTTGCTTCGTAGTATGCCTTTTGATCCTCTAAAGTCTTGGAAAGAGAAACTTGAATTATGGTTTAGAAGAGCCAACTCTTCTTCTCAAGTTAGTCAACTTCTTGGATTGAATCCTGTGATTTTAACTTGCTCCCTTTGGTTGTGGCGTTGTAATGCCTGAATAGAAAGTAAAATTTGTTATGTGACTTCGCTTTGGCTTTTGATTAAAGCTACCATATCATGGGCGGGTGTTTGTCTAGGAGTTGGAAAAAAATGGAAATCTAGTGATGAGTTGATTTTACATAATCTTTATATTCCTTTGAAGTCTTTGAAAAGGAAAAAAGTTTGTCTTGTAAGCTGGCAAAAACCAACTCTTGGATGGTTTAAACTTAATGTTGATGGCAGTTGCCTAAGCAATCCAGGGTCTATAGGGGTAGGTGGTGTTATTCGAGATGGTCAAGGGAGACTTAAATTGGCTTTTGCTAATTACTTAGGCCAAGATACGAATAATGTCACTGAATTTTTGGCCCTATGCTATGGTTTGAAGCATTGTAGAGATTTGGGTTTCACCAATATGGAGATTGAAATGGATTCTCTCTTAATCATTAATTGGTTTGAAAAAAGATGTGGTATTTGGTATCTAGAAGATTATTGGAAAAAAATTATTGAATTAATTTCAGGCATGCAAGTCAGATTTAAACATGTTTATTGGGATGGTAATTCTAGTGCTGATTATCTTGCGAGATTGACTTTAGATCGATGCCCTGGATTGTGGATGCATGTCTTGGAGGTTCCTCATATGCTCAGGGGTATGCTATGCATGGATTGATTGGGTTTTCCAACCTTACATTGCTAGTGTGGAGGTTTGTTTTGTAGGTTGTTCTTTTTTGTTTTCTTTTATGATAGGCATGTCTAGTTTTGTTTGGTATTTTGGATGTTCTTGGCTTGTTAGATTTGTTTTTGAATCTGTTGGTTTGGTTTTTGCTTTGGTTTTAATAGTTAGTGATGTAAGGAATGGTTTTATTGATTAATATTTGTAAATTCCTCGCATCTTGGATGTAACCACTGTATTCTTTCGCCAAAAATAAAGGCAGATCAATAAACTTGGGACGGGATCACTATTGGACATGAGGCTTCCAACTTTTCGGTAAAAAAAAAAAACATGGAATAAATGAACAAAGCTTCATGCCCAGCAACTCTCCCCTCCCTCTTCACCCTTATGAAACTGCAATCGACCCCTCCTCCCCTTCGCATTTTCCTCAGTGACACCTTCCCCTCCACTTTGCAACTTCAGCCATTGCCTCCCTCCCCTTTCCCTACGCGATGAAACAAGCAGACCATTATTGAAGCAACACTGCCAAAAATCTCTAGGAGATCGAAAACTACGACACCGTCTGGTATGCCTTCTTACCATTTATATTGAAAACCCTAAAATAGATTTTTCTGGATTTAATCATTAGGCAAAATCGTGTGTTGCTCAAAATTAGACATTTATATTGAAAACCCTAAAAAAAATCTTATATCGAACTAAGATCTAATTTTCGTTTGAGTTGATAGATTAGTTTAGATTTTCCAAATAGATGAGTTTTATGTGTATAGAATAGTCATTCTTCACCTTGATTCACTTGCCCATGCTTCATGAATGATTTGCCTAAAATTTTAGTTTATACAATTTGAGTTTAATGCATATCAGCTGCTACGCTATCAAAGATGGCAATATAGGGTACCCTATTCTCTAAGATGGGAAATAAAACTTGTTGGCAAATTTGTATATGGTGGTGGGTGATCATTCGGTGTCATTTGTCTAAATAATTAAACCTATGATCACTACCTATATTGCGTGTATTACTTGCCAAAAAATGACATTGGACATTCAGTTAAAAAAAAAAAAGACAATAGTTTGATGAAATCAAGCCCCTAAGCACATGCTATAAAGTTAAAAAAAAAAATAAAAAATGGTTCCTTTGATCAAATGGATTGATATTGGAAAAAAACTATCCAATAATGAATTAACAAACATATCAAAAATTTAAATTGCTAAAAAAAATATTAGTTTAGTCATTTGCATATTTTTACTCAATTACACATATTGTTGGCTTAGTGTGAGTTTGTGCGCGAGAGGAACATAAAAATGATTAAAGTAGGAAGTTTTTGGGCCAATTGTTGGCAGAGGTCAGAGGTCTTTGGTGTTAGATGTTGATGGTATCAATGGGAAGTAATTTTTTCCCCCTACTTCGTTTGAGCTTCTAATAACTTTTTATAGGCACCATATATGTTTTCATTCAGTAAATCTTTCCAATAATACGTCACATAGTTCATATTATAAAGAAATAGCAAGTATATATAGCCTTTTTGAGTTTATTCAAATGTCAAAATAGTTCTAAGAACGTACAATAGAGAGTTCTAGTCCATAAGGTATATTAGTCCTTTTGATATCTTCTAAATTTTTTGTAGACTTATGATGAGTGCACAAAAATGCACTCTAAATATCCTATTTAAATGCTAAAAGAGAAGATAAAATAATGATATAACTCATTTTACTTAATTTAATGGGTATTTATCTTGAGATGGATATGAGCATGATTTAATATATTTAAGTCTCAAATAAATACAAAAAGAAATACATGAGTTAAATATATTAAATAAAGTCATATGAATTTTCACTATTTGCCTTACATTTTAATTGATGCCACTTGGATTTCCTTGCATTTTAAAGAGCTAAGTTTATTAATTGTTTTATTTTATTTTCTAGTTGGCTATATGAGGTAGGTGACAACTCAATTAATTTGCCACATTTTCATGGAGCATTTCACCTCATACACTTCTTAATTGGACCTAGTGCACGGCAAGACTTGGGAAGAAAAAGCATGTAGAGCACAAAGTCAACCATTCAAGAGAATTACAAGCCACATGAAGGATTGAAGCAAAGCAACCAGCCACAAGTTATTCAGTTGAAATCAAGGAGAGCTCCAGCCAAATTTGATAGATGCATATTCGGTTAGCTCACTTGAAGACAAATAAAATCATACTTGCAAATGGAAGCATTTCAGCCGAAAGAAATGAAGAGAAAGCAAAGTCATACACGGCTCCTTTGAATTCAAGCTGAAATTATTGACCAAACAAATAGAGAAGCAAAGCAGCCACCACACTCAATCACATGCAAAGATAAGTTTCGGTGCTCTCAATTCTCTCCAAACCGAATTGATGAAGTGAAGATACAAAGTAGCCATATGTGCCATATGAAGTAAAATGAATGATTAATAGTTGGATGCACACAAGCTTGAAGCAAACTGAATGATCTCAAATGGATAGTAAGCTAACACATGGCAACAAATGGGGAGGATGGAAGACAAATCATACATGGCACTTCAAGTCCAAACTAGATTCGGTGCTTCCAAACTCTCTCCAAACCAACAATTTAAATTGAAGCACAAGACACTTTAATTCTACAAGAAACCAGCGCCTACTTCCATTCCAATTCACTTCCAACCAATTGCATCAAGTCATCATAACAATTTCCAGCTTTACCTCAAGCCAATTGACGCCACTTGCATGTACACTTGCATGCCAACTCATTTGATTTAATGCCACCCAATGCATGTTATAGCTGGATACATACACGGCACTTCGTGGACTGCAAAAAGGGAAGACAAACCTAGTTTTGAGAGATCACGTTATTATTGTGGCTGCCAAGCGAAGCTTCAGATTTTGAGAAGATTGTATAGTTTTGGTAGAAGATTTTACAATTGTCCAAATTACAAGATGAATAAACAATGTGACTTCTTTGAGTTTATTTATCTTGAAAGTGACCAAAACAATTGCTGCAAGCTGAAGTTGGAGTTAGCTGAAGAAGGAATGAGAGGGTACTTCATGAATGTCTACGCACTGAGCAAACCAAATTTAAAACCATGAAGAAGTACAATAAAGTATTAACTATGTTAATTTTTTCTTGGTTAATTTTTTTTTTTTTTTTGGTTTCTACTGTAATTTTGGACATGTTTTGGTTAGTGTAATTTTTTTTTTAGCTCGTAACGACGCATTGGCAGGGCTAGAGCATCCCAAGGTCGTCCACACGGATAGTCAGACACAAGTCCCTTGACTTGCTAACCTTTGTGCCCTCTAAGCTGAATTCCTTGACTCACCACGATGCATTAACTTGAGTAGAGCATCCTGAGCTCGCCCACACAGCCAATTGGACATAAGTCCCTTAACTTACTAACCTTCGTGCCCTCCAAGTCAAGTCCCTATACTTACCATGCTGCATTGATTGGACTAAAGCATCCTGAGCTCGTCCACACAACCAGTTGAACACAACTTCCCTGACATGCCAACCTTTGTGCCCTCCAAGCGGAATCCCTAAACTCGCCATGATGCATTGGTCGGATTAGAGTATCCTGCACTTGTATACACCACTAGTCGGACACAAATCTCTTGACTCGCCACTAACCAGTCGAACACAAACACAAGAGTCAATCAACGAAGAAACAAAAGATCAAAGCCGTATAAGGCAAAGTCTATGTGTGTGAGTATATAATCATTACAAAGGCTGCCCATCTGATGCAAAAAAAAAAAAAAAAAAAAAGGAAAAGGAAAGCAAAGGCGAGTGCAACTGTCAAGGTGGGGTAGGGGCATACGGGAAAGTGAGGGGGGTGACGCCCCCAACTCCCGCTTAAGAAAATACGAGAATTGAGGCGTCGGGATGTTGACAACTCGGGTCACACACCCCAACGACAAGTCCTAAGTGTGTGTACAAAGTGATAGTGTAAAATTAAAACGCACAGCGGATAAGTTAAGTCAATTACTAAGTACCAGAATTTTTAGAATTTTTTTTTATAAACCAATTTAACATAAATTCTCCAATAGGAGATTTAATACAATCATCTGAAAGACAAATAACAAAAATACATATTTATAAAAAAAGGGAAAACAGTTCCCAAAATAACAATTCATACAAAATACTCAACGGCAAAGCCACCTCCTCAGGCTCAGCCTCCTCAACCTCTGCATCCAAAAAATTACGACACCAAAAATGGCATCGTAGGTAAGTACAACCCAAACAAACCACAAGATATAAAATATATTCATGCAACAACAAAACACATAAACAAGACAGCATATACATAAGACTCAAAATCAATCTTTTTCCAAAAGAAATGATTTTCCACACACGCCAAAATCTCATTTTGGCTTAAGATAAAATTCCAATAAAACCACTATCATTTTCCCAGAAAATGGCTTACAAAACTAATTAATGCAAAAGGTGAGAAACGCAGGCGGGACTTTACCCCCATCCCTGCTTACCCCCATATTCATACTAGTCATACGGAAGTTACGTATCGCCGTTCTTGTAATGACATAAACACTCCAATCATAACGGACGTTACGCATCGCTGTCTCCGTTATGACAACCACACACATCAATCATATTGGGCGTTATGTATCGCCGTCCCCGATATGACATACACACATACCAATCATAACAGGCATTACATATCGTCGTCTCCGTTATGACTTACACACTCATTTCATAGCAGGCGTTACGTATCGTCGTCCTCGATATGAAATACACACACCATGACCATAACAGGCGTTACGTATCGTCGTCTCCGTTATGACATACATATACCAATCATAACGGGCGTTACGTATTGCCGTCCCCGTTATGATTCATCCAAAACCATTAAAATTCATAAATTCAATAATACTGTAGCCGAGGAATCACAAGCGGAACTATACCACTATCCCTGCTTACCATCATCCCTACAGTACCTCTTTTAAAGCCATAAATTAAATCATTTCAACATACCAAAAATCAAGTCTCACACTAAAAGCCCAAATATCAAATATAACAAGCGTGCAATTACACAATGCGTACCACTATGTACCAAAATATCCAACATACAATAAATCCAATCATCAACCAAATACTGAGTTGTTAATACAAAATATATTTAAATCTTAAAATTTATTTGGAAAATACTTACAGCGCTAAAATATAACTTTCAAAGTATCACCAAGGTTCAAGCAACAGCAGCAAAGAAACGTAATAGTGCAAAACGGAAAACAGTTGTGGGTCTCAAAAACCCAACTATTGAACAGGGACAAACGAAGACTTGGAATGGCTAGGGAAGGGTTTAGAGGTGCTAGTGAAGTAAATGGTGGTGGGTGTTGGCCATAGGTGGCGGCGTGGGCGGCAATAGGAGGCCGAATAGTATAAAATAGATATGTAAACTCAAGGGACCTCTAGGGTGACGGATCGGGGCTAAGGAAGGGTGGGTTAGGTAGCTGGGAGGCTGGTGGTGAAGAGATGGTGGCCTGTGGTGGAGCGACGGCAGCGCTGGAGCACTTAAAGGCCGCGGCTTGGGGGTGGGCGTGGGGGCAAACGGAAGCACCGGCTAGGCTAAAATTGAAGGGGGGTGGTCGTCGGCTGGTGGGGAAGAGAATGGGAAGGGTGGTGATGGCCACGGCCGTGCGCGGCAGCGCTAGGTGGAGAGAGGAAGAACGGGCGAGAGAAGAGTGGGAAGGGGTCGCGCGGCTTTGGGGGGGGGAAGTAGGGGAAAATGGGAAAAAGAAAAGAAAAGAAAAGAAAAAGAAAAAGGAAACGAAGAAAAGAAAAAGAAAAAAGAGAAGAAAAATAAATAAAAAATAAATAAATGAAGACTAATTAAAATAAAACACAATAAAATAAATAAAAGCCAATTAAAAATGCCACAATTCAATATCAATAAAATAAAATATTTAAAACCCAACAATAAAATAAATTAAACCAAAACACAATTTAATTACAAAACAATAAATAATATAAAGAAAGCACGTCAATTAAAATCACATAATAAAATAAAGGAATTCAATTCCAATCATTAAAATAATTATTTCACATTAAAATTAATAAGAAAAGTAACATAACACAATATTTCAACATAAGAACAACGTAAAACTAATATTAACCAACTAATTGTTCAAATAATAATTTTAAACAAATAAAACACAACCAATAATATTATTAAAATAAATTAAAACAATCAACAATAAGAATAAAACAATACGTAAAAATACACGAGGTCTGGGATCTCACATTCTCCCCCTCTTAAAATAAATTTTGTCCTCAAAATTTGCTCAACTACAACTAATAGAAACTCTAATAGCTCACTTACCATATAGCTCAATACTCACTCCATGCATTTACACAATCACCTATTTTCCTCAAACACAAATAGATATCATTCCATCATGATCGTAAAGTCTCCAAATAACAATTCATCTCTAAAACTCCTAAGGTAGCAAAGTAGTATGAAATCTCCATATGTACAAGAACTTTAGTATAATCTCCCAAAATCCTAATGTTCACTAACTCTATGACGCCTCCAAATTTTCCTCAAAATAACACGAAAATCGAGGTGTCGGGATGATGACAGCACGGGTCACACATCCCCAACGTCATGTGCTAAGTGTGTGAACACGTGACATACATAAATAAAAGCAGCGGATAAATTAAGTCATTAGCTAAGTACCAGGATTTTTTTGAAATATTTTACAAACCAGTTTAACATAAATTCTCCAACAGGAGATTTAATACAGTCATCCGAAAGATAAATCATAAAAATACATATTTATAAAAAGGGAAAAATAATTTTTCAAGATAACAATTTATAATAAAAGTACACCAACGACGGAGCCGTCTCCTCAAGTTCAGCCTCTTCGAAATCTGCATCCAAAAACTACAACGCCAAAAATGGCATCGCAGGTAAGTACAACCCAAACAAACCACAAGATCTAAAATATACTAATGCAACAACGTAACATAAGAACGCGACACCATATGCATGAGGCTTAAAATCATCATCCTCAAAACAAATAAAATAACCACACACGCCAAAATCCCATTTGGCCCAAAATAAAACTGTAGTAAAATCATCCATCATTTTCCCAGAAAATGATGTCCATAAGTCCATTAAAACCACAACCATTTTCCCATAAAATGGTCCACGTAAAATCAATAGTTAAAATCTGTCACTTTCCCAGAAAATGGCCTTAACATCCATTCTATTAACCGTATGCATCATGATCTCCCCTAAGGACCATCCGCACACCCTGGCTTTCATCATCACACCGAAGGTAACGACCACACATGTGACTTCGGAACGGGCGATGCCTAGTTAACCACGCCTATGACCAGACATCCCCTAGCTCCCGCCAGTAGAGGAGCCACGGAGTCGACACGAGAGTGTTACCATCACGTCCGATCCCGTCATCGCCTGGCGACGACCCAGGGGACGTCACTCAGTATATTCCACTTCCAAGTGACTAGAGGAGCTCCACCGAGATAATACCCCATCTCGGTTTGGGGTCGTGATACACACGCACCCGGAAGCCGTTAACACATTTGAAAACCCAGTTTTCAAATCCAACACATGAATAATCTGAAGTCATGCAAAAATCCAATTTCCAAATATGTTCATGAACATGCACGTAAATACACAATGCATATGACTACGCACCAAATAACTAACAAATAATAATTTTTAACAATGACCAAACACAACAACTGTTGATGCCAAAAATATATTTAAATCTTTAAAGTTTATTTGGAAAATACTTACAGCGGGTAAAAGCATAAATCCTTGAGCAGACGTCATTCCGTAGGGCTCGTAGCGGTCACTAGTACGTTAGTCTAAAGTGCTCGGTTTGACACCAAAATTTAGGGAGATACCCTTTGGAAGGTGGAGAATCTTATAAAGGTGGTGGTGTGGCGGCACAACCACTAGAAGGTGGCGGATCGGGCTCCAAAAGGGTGGAAACTCATTTTCGAGTTTGGGGTTGTACCGGGAAGATGGGGCCGTGTATGGGGAAACTGAGTTAGGAGGTTGGTCGGCTGAGTAAGGGGGACCTTTTGGTGGCGGAGGTGAGGCCTATGGTGGCTGGACGGCGGCGTGGCAAAGATGGATCCATTTAAGGACCCATTTCGGGTGGAGGAGGAAGTGGCTGAGTTGGGTGGTTTTGGGCGGTGGGTTATGCTTGCCGGAGTGAGGGGAGGCTGCTGGTAGGTCGCTGGTGCCAAGGGGTGGCCGAAAAACGCAAGAGAAGCTAAAATACCCATTTCGGGTTTAAGACTCACGCGCCGGCTAGGGGCCGCCGTGAGGTGCAACTCTGGTGGGGTTGTGCTCGCCGGCAACAGGGGGTCAAGGCAGTACCAGCGGTGAGGCATGGAAGTTGGCGGTGGAGACTGGGCGGCTTAAGACTGAACGGCAAAACATAGGAAAGGGGGGGGGGGGGGGGGCTAGGTGAAAACTGGGGGAAAAGAAAAGAAAAAGAAAAGAAAAAGCGAAAAGAAAAGAGGAAAAGAAAAAGTGAAGGAAATAAACGAGATTCAATCCCCACAACTTGGTTCACAGTGTTGATCCAATAAAATAATTCCAAAATAGAGAGCTGAATAAATTAATTTAAACGCAGAAACTACTTAAAATAAAATAATAAATAAAAACACATCAAATAAATTCACATAATAAAATAAAGGAAATTAAATTCCAATTTTTAAAATAATTATCTCACATTTAAATTAATATGAAAAAATAACGTAACTCAACATTAACTAATTAATAGCTCAAATAAATATCTTAAACAAATAAAACATGACTAATAATATTATTAAAATAAATTAAAATAATTAACACCGAGCATAAAATAATGTGTAAAAATACACGTAAATCTGGGACCTCACATTCTCCCCCCCTTAAAAAGAATTTCGTCCCCGAAATTTGCTTGGCTGTAACTAATAGCCAACTAATAGAAACTCCAATAGCTCACCTACCACATCACTTAATACTCACTCCAAGGATTAGCATAATCATCTATTTTCCTCAAATACAAATGAATGCTATTCCATCATAATCGTATAGTCTCTAAGTAATATTTCATCTCTAAAACTCCTGAGTTAGCCAATTAATCTGAACTCTATATGTACAAGGACCTTAGTAAAATCTCCCAATTGCTAATGTTCACTAACTCTATACAACAATTTGTGCCACCCTCAAATAACTCTCAAGTTTATCTTCCCAACTTAACCATTAATAAACATAATTTACCAAACCAAAGATAATTTTTCACTTACAAGTATCATTCCAAATTTCAAGTCATCACTAATTCTTCACAACCAACGTAAAACTTGAACCTCCAACTATATCGCAAATCATCACGCTTTCGCGCATACTTTGATAACTCGCTATAAGTAAAAATTGGCTCAACACCTATTAACAAGAAATCCTATATCACTCTTATAAATCCTAAAATTTTAATATCTCATTATTCTAATTATACCACCATGGTTGACACCTAAACTCCAATGTACATCACCCAAAAACTCTGTCAACTCTACTCAATTTAATTAGTATGGTAACCATGATATCCATAATTCTCTCACTCATCTGGACCTTCAATACCTAAGAGAAAGAATAATCTTAAATATTCAAATTTCTATGTGACTTCAAGCCATAACTAAATTCCTTAAGATACCACGACAAATGTTGCTAACCATTAAATTCTCAAAAATATTATACTTAAATTATCCACTCCAAACAATTCGTACAGAAGCCTAAAATTTAAATCCATTGAATTTAATACCATAAGCTCAAATCAACATCTATCACATAACAAAATAACTCCTCCCAAGTCAAATACAAATCAAAGACAAGTACCCTCCAAAGTTTACATACACAATTATTATACATCAATCTCTAAGCATCCACAAACAACATCAAAACTTCACCAAGAAAATAATTGATCGCCTACTATCATAAGCATTACTAAAACAGATTCCATAACATATCAATGGCAAGGATTTCACACTCACAACAAGAGTCCACCTAGAATACAATTCCAACAATCTCCCAAAAATAAAATTAGAACTTAAAAACTCTAGCACTCAGTGAGACCCAGCTAATACATATAAACAGCATGGGAAATATCAACAAATAAACACAATTACATAAATACCAATAATTTATCAAAACAAATCCATCTCTCAAAGATATAGCAATATACCCAAACACTAAATAAAACTCAAGTAATTCACATAAATATTATATAAAAAAAAACGAGAAAAAAGATCTAATAAACAAATAAGTAAAAGCCATTCATTTAAGGAAACAAGACCACCTCATTTGATAAACACAAATCACCAAAAGCTTTTATTAAATAAAACAAGGAGATTGAATTAAAATAAGAACAGCAAATAAAATAACAAATAAACCTTTGAAATTCTCCACAAAACCCAACTCTTAAAAAGATTTATGGTAGAAATCTTCAGGACTTAAAACCTTTAAAAGAAATGAACCATAGTAAGATAAATAAATTAATAAATAATACTAACAAGTTGCCAAACAAATCCACTCGTCAAAATAAATAGGTAAACTTTTAAAATAATTCAAGCAGCAAGTTGAAAAGATAACAAATTTAAAAACTTACTTCCAGGCATGTCCCTAAAAAGAAAACATAGCAGCGATCTCATTTAAATGTTTGTCTAAATAAATTTCAAACTTTCATAAATATTTAAAAGACAAAAGCCATAATTTAAAATAAAAAGATAATAAACAAAATCCATAACTTTCTTATAGGAAACTCATGAAATGAAATTAAAATAAAAACTAAATTCATATGATAATTACACAAAAGCTTAATAAAACAGAATAACCCACAACAAAATAATAACTTTAAAATAAGGGATTCCATAATATGATTATTCAAAATAAAGATTCCATAATGCAATTATTTAAAATATAGGATTCAACAAAAAGAAAGTTTTAAAATAATAATCAAATCTGAAAGACCCAAATTCAAATTTAAACAAAACAAAGGCATATAGAAATAAATAAATGCTCAACAACTTAACTAAATAAAATCAAACAATTAAAATCTTAACTACTACCCAAAATCACATTAATGGACATATATTAAAATAAAATAAAACAAAACAAACAAACCAATCGGAACTAAGTTAATTATAAAAATAAATAAACAACATGCACATTAAAATAAAAAGCACAACACAACGAAATAAATATCGATAATCTTACCATATAAATTAGTAGGAAAAACTTAGAGAACAAATAGAATAATAAAATAAAATAAAATAACCAAATAATAAAACAAATAAATTTTTAAAACCACAAACTTTTCTGGTACTATCTGTAGGTAATGTGCGGATTTACCCAGAGCCAAACTGCTCTGATACCACCTGTGACGCCCCCAAATTCCCCTTAAAATAACACGAGAATCGAGGCATCGGGATGATGACAACATAGGTCACGCATCCCAAACGTCATGTGCTAAGTGTGTGAATACGTGACATACATAAATAAAAGCAGCGTATAAATTAAGTCATTAGCTAAAAACCAGGATTTTTTTGAAGTATTTTACAGATCAGTTTAACATAAATTCTCCAATAGGAGATTTAATACAGTCATCCGAAAGATAAATCATAAAAATACATATTTATAAAAAGGGAAAACTAAATTCCCAAGAAAACAATTTATAATAACAGTACATCAATGGCGGAGCCGTCTCCTCAGGCTTAGCTTCTTCGAAATCTGCATCCAAAAACTATAACGCCAAAAATGGCATCGCAGGTAAGTACAACCCAAACAAACTACAAGATCTAATATATACTAATGCAACAACGTAATATAAGAACGTGACACCATATGCAAGAGGCTTAAAATCATCATCCTCAAAACAAATAAAATAACCACACACGCCAAAATCCCATTTGGCCCAAAATAAAATTCTAATAAAATGATGTCCATAATTTTCCTAGAAAATGATGTCCATAAGTCCATTAAAACCACAACCATTTTCCCATAAAATGGTCCACGTAAAACCAATAGTCAAAACCTGCCACTTTCTCAGAAAATGACATAAACATTCATTTTATTAATCGTATGCACCATGATCCCCACTAGGGACCATCCGCATACCCTGACTTTCATCATCACACCAAAGGTAACGACCACGCATGTGACTTTGGAACTGGCGATGCCTAGCTAACTGCGCCCGGCACGTACCATGACCAGGCATCCCCTAGTTCCCGCCAGCAAAGGAGCCACGGAGTCGGCACGAGAGCGTTACCATCCTGTCCGATCCCGTCGTAGCCAGGCGACAACCCAGGGGACGTCACTAAGTATATTCCGCTCTCGAGTGACTAGAGGAGCTCCACCGAGATAATGCCCCATCTCGGCTTGAGGTCGTGATACACACGCACCCGGAAGCCGTTAGCACATTTGAAAACCCAGTTTTCAAATCCAACACATGAATAATTTGAAGTCATGCAAAAATCCAATTTCCAAATATTTTCATGAACATGCACGTAAATACACAATGCATACGACTACGCACCAAATAACTGACAACTAATAATTTTCAACAATGACCAAACACAACAACTGTTGCTGCCAAAAATATATTTAAATCTTAAAGTTTATTTGGAAAATACTTACAATGGGTAAAAGCATAAATCCTTGAGCAGACGTCATTCCGCAGCGCTCGTAGCGGTCACTAGTATGTTAGGCTAAAGTGCTCGGTTTGACACTAAAATTTATGGAGATACCCTTTGGAAGGTGGGGAATCTCATAAAGGTGGTGGTGTGGCGGCACAACCACCGGAAGGTAGCGGATTTGGCTCCAAAAGGGTGGAAACCCATTTTCGGGTTTAGGGTTGTACCGGGAAAGTGGGGCTATGTATGGGAAAACTGAGTTAGGAGGTTGGTCGGCTGAGTAAGGGGGACCTTTTGGTGGCGAAGGTGAGGCCTATGGTGGCCGGACGGTGGCGCGGCGAAGATGGATCCATTTAAGGACCTATTTCGGGTGGAGGAGGAAGTGGCTGAGTTGGGTGGCTTTGGGCGGTGGGTTATGCTCGCCAAAGTGAGGGGAGGCTGCTGGTAGGTCGCCGATACCAAGAGGTGGCCGGCAGTGGCCGATGGTGGCCGAGAAACGCAAGAGAAGCTAAAATAACCACTTCTGGTTTAAGGCTCACGCGCCAGCTAGGGATTGCCATGAGGTGCAACTCCTGTGGGGTTGTGCTCGCCGGCGACAGGGGATCAAGGTAGTATCGGCGGTGAGGCATGGAAGTCGGCGGTGGAGACTGGGTGGCTTAAGACCGAACGGCAAAATAGAGGGGGGGGGGCGTTGTCGCACGGGGAGAGGGGGGGGGGATGGGGGAAAAACTGGGGGAAAAGAAAAGAAAAAGAAAAGAAAAAGTGAAGGAAATAAACGAGATCCAGTTCCCACAACTCGGTTCACAGTGTTGATCTAATAAAAGAATTCCAAAACAGAAAATTAAATAAATTAATTTAAACGCAGAGACTACTTAAGATAAAATAATAAATAAAAACACATCAAATAAATTCACATAATAAAATAAAGGAAATTAAATTCCAATCTTTAAAATAATTATCTCACATTTAGATTAATTTGAAAAATAACGTGACTCAACATTAACTAATTAATAGCTCAAATAAATATCTTAAACAAATAAACACGACTAATAATATTATTAAAATAAATTAAAATAATTAACACCGAGCATAAAATAATATGTAAAAATACACGTAAATCTGAGACCTCACAAACTCCACACAACAATTTGTGCCACCCTCAAAACTCCCAAGTTTATCTTCCCCACTTAACCATCAATAAGCATAATTTACTCAACCAAAAGATACATCTCACCGTACAAGTATCATCCCAAAATTTCAAATCACCACTAATCTCTCAAAACCAGCACAAGACATGAATCTCCAACTACGTCGCAAGTGATCACGCTTTCGCATGCACTCTGATAACTCACTAATTATATAAAATTAAGTCCTCATAAATTACTACCATTGAGCAGAAGCTGGCTCAACACCTATTAACAAGAAGTCATATACCACACTTCCAAATCCTAAAGTTTTTGATATCTCATAGTTTTGATTATACTGCTATGGTTGACACCTAAGCTCCAACGTACATCACATAAAAGCCCTACTAATTCCACTCAAATTAATTAGCAAGACAAACACGATACACATAATTCTCCCACCCAACTGGAGCTTCAATACTCAAGAAAAAGAACAGTCCCAAATATTCAAATTCCTATGTAATCTCAAGTCACAAATAAATTCTTAAGATACCCGACAAAGGCAACTATTAAATTCATGAAATATCAAGTCTGAATTGTCCACCCCAATCAACTCACCCAAATGCCTAAAATTTAGATTCCTTGAATTTAATACCATCACATCAAATCAACAAGTATCACATAACAAAACTTTTCTCAAGTTAAACACAAATCAAAGACAAGTACTCTCCAAAATTTACACACATACATAACTATTACACATCAATCTCTACTCATTCACAACAAAATCAAAACTTCACCAAAGAAACAAATGATCACCTACTATTATAAGTATTGCTAAAACAGATTTCATAACAACAAATCGATGGATAAAGATTTCACACTCACAAAAAGAGTCCATATAGAGTACAATTCCAACAATCTCCCAGAAATAAAATTAGAATTTAGAAACTCAAGTACTCAGTGAGACCCAGGTAATATACATAAATAGCATATGAAACATCAATAAAGAACACACTTCCGTAAATACCAACAATTTATCAAAACAAGTCCATCTCACAAAGATATAATAATATACCCAAGAAAACAAGTCCACCTCCCTTGGCAAACACAAAGCTACCAAGAGTTTTCATTAAAAAGAACAAAGAGGTTGGATTAAAAAGGTGAGTGAGAAACTGGAACAATAAAAAACAGAATTTTGAAATTCTCCTCAAAATCCAACTTTAAAATAAATGAACCATAATAAAATAATTAAATAGATAAGTTAATGAATAAATACTAACAAGTCGCCAAAACGAACCCACTCGTCAAAATAAATAGATAAACTTTTAAAAAATTCAAGCAGAAAGGTGAAAAAATAATAAATTTAAAAACTTACTTCAAGGCATGTCTCAAAAAGGAATACAGAGTAGTGATTTCTTTTAAATTTTTGTCTCAATGAACGTAAAAGTTCCAGGTTATTTAAGAGACAAAAGCCATAATAAAAATAAAAATATAATAAACAAGATCCAAAACCATCTTGCAGGAAACTCGTTAAATGAAATTAAAATAAAACCAAATTTATATGATAATTGCATAAAAGCTTAATAAAACAAAATAACCCACAACAAAAAATAATAAACTTTAAAACGAGGGATTTCATAATACAATTATTTAAAACAAATGATTCAATAAACTAAATTATATAAAATAATAATTTAATCCGAAAGACCCAAATTTCATATTAAACAAAACAAAGGCATATATAAAAATAAATGTTCAATAACTTCACTAAATAAAATCACATAATTAAAATCTTAACTACTACCCAAAATCATATTAATGAACAAATATTAAAATGAAATAAAACAAAGCAAACCAACCAATCAGAACTAAAATAATTTCAAAAATAATAAACAAAATGCACATTAAAATAAAAAGCACAACACAACGAAATAAATATCGAAAATCTTACAATATAAGTTAGCAGAAAAAAAAACTTAGAGAACGATTAGAATAATAAAATAGAGTAAAATAACCAAACAATAAGACAAACAAATTTTAAAACAGCCAACTTTTCTGGTACTGTCCCTAGAGTCGAATTGTTCTGATACCACCTGTGACACCCCCAACTCCCGCTTAAGAAAACAGGATAATTGAGGCGTCGGAATTTTGACAACTCGGGTCACACACCCCAACGACAAGTGCAAAGTGTGTGTACAAAGCGATAGTGTAAAATTAAAATGCACAGCGGACAAGTTAAGTCAATTACTAAGTACCAGAATTTTTAGAATTTCTTTTACAAACTAGTTTAACATAAATTCTCCAACAGGAGATTTCATACAGTCAGCAGAAAAACAAATAACAAAAGTACATATTTATAAAAAAAAGGGAAAACAGTTCCCAAAATAACAATTTAAGCCGCCTCCTCAACCTCTGCATCCAAAAAACTACAACACCAAAAATGGCATCGTAGGTAAGTACAACCCAAACAAACCACAAGATAGAAAATATATTCATGCAACAACAAAACACATGAACAAGACAGCATATGCATAAGACTCAAAATCAATCTTTTTCCAAAAAAAATGATTTCCCACACACGCCAAAATCTCATTTTGGCTCAAGATAAAATTCTAATAAAACCACTACCATTTTCCTAGAAAATAGCTTACAAAACCAATTAACATAAAAGGTGGGAATCGCAAGCGGGACTCTACCACCATCCCTGCTTACCCACATATTCATGCTAGTCATACCAGCGTTACGTATCGCCGTCCTCGTAATGACATAAACACTCCAATAATAACGGGCGTTACGTATTGTCGTCCCCATTATGACAACCACACACATCAATCATATCGGACATTACGTATTATTGTCCCCGATATGACATATACACATATCAATCATAACAGGCGTTACGTATCGCCGTCTCCGTTATGACTTACAAATTCATTTCATAGCGGGCGTTACGTATCGCCGTCCCCGATATGAAATACACACACATTGACCATAACGGGCGTTACGTATCGCCGACCCCGTTATGACATATATACACCAATCATAATGGGTGTTACGTATCGCCGTCCCCGTTATGGTTCATCCAAGACCATTAAAATCCACAAATCCAATAATACTGTAGGCGGGAGAATCACAGGTAGGACTATACCACCATCTCTGTTTACCACCATCCCTACAGTACCTCTTTTAAAACCATCAATTAAATCATTTTAACATACCAAAAACCAAGTCCCACATTAAAACCCCAAATATCAAATATACACATGAACAAGCATGTAATTACACAATGCGTACCACCATGTACCAAAATATCCAACATTCAATTAATCCAATTATCAACCAAATACTGAGTTGTTAATGCAAAATATATTTAAATTACAAAATTTATTTGGAAAATATTTACAGCGCTAAAATGTAACTTTCAAAGCATCACCGAGGTTCAAGCGATGGCGGCAAAGTAACGTAACAGTACAAAATGGACAATAGCCGTAGGTCTCAAAAATCCAGCTTTGAACAAGGACAAACGAAGACTTGGGATGGCTAGGGAACGGCTTAGAGGTGCTAGTGAAGTGAATGGTGGTAGTGGTTGGCCGTAGGTGGCGGTGTGGGCGACGGTAGGAGGTTGAATAGTATAAAATAGATATGTAGCTCAAGAGACCTCAAGAGTGGCGGATCGGGGCTGAGGAAGGGTGGGTTAGGTAGCTGGGAGGCCAGTGGTGAAGTGGCGAAAAGATGGTTGCCGGTGGTGGAGCGACGGCAGTGCTGGAACACTTAAAGGCCGCGGCTTGGAGGTGGGCGTGGGGGCAAATGGCGGCACGGGTTGGACTGAAATTGAAGGGGGGTGGTCTCCGGCCGGTGGGGAAGAGAATGGAAGGGGCAGTGACGGCCACAGCTGCGCGCGGCGGCGCCGGGTGGAAAGAGGAAGAACGGGCGAGAGAAGAGGGGGAGGGGGTCGCGCGGCTGGGGATGGGAAAGCAGGGGAAATGGGAAAAAGAAAAGAAAAAGAAAAAGGAAAAGAAAAAAATAAAAAGAAAAAGAGAAGAAAAATAAATAAATAAATGAAGACTAACTAAAAATAAAACACAATAAAATAAATAAAAGCCAATTGAAAATGCCACAATTCAGTATCAATAAAATAAAATATTTAAAACCCAACAATAAAATAAATTAAACCAACACACAATTTAATTACAAAATAATAAATAATATAAAGAAAGCACATCAATTAAAATCACATAATAAAATAAAGGAATTTAATTCCAATCATTAAAATAATTATCTCACATTAAAATTAATAAGAAAAGCAACGTAACACAATATTTCAACATAAAATCAACGTAAAACTAATATTAACCAACTAATTGTTCAAATAATAATTTTAAACAAATAAAACACAAGAAATGGTATTATTAAAATAAATTAAAACAATCAACAATAACAATAAAATAATACGTAAAAATACACGAAATCTGGGATCTCACAAAGGGCATCAAATCCTTCCTGATGGACTTATCAAACTTAAAGTCCCAGGGGTTAGGTTCGAGGGAAGCTAAGTTTAGAGTATTAGGGTTGGTCTCGGGGTACTCGAGCATATGATCCCTTTGCAGATCGAGACTTTCCTTGTAACCATAGCCTAGTTTTGCCTCTCTTTGAGTCTTTGGATGTGCTAGTTACCCTTTGCTCAGACCTTACAACAAGCATAAGTTAGATTTTAAAACAAAAAGAATGAATTTTCATTGGTTATAGCCAAAATAAAAAAGGCTTTAGGTGTCATAATATATCAACCAATTGATTCTTTATTTCTAGGCATGTGATTTTTTATGAAGATTCTTTCCTAGCTTTAGTTTAAGCCATTCTCTCCTCTAAAGAGAAAAAGATCATAAGCTAATGCACTTCTCATTTCCCCTCCTTCATTCTCTTTTCCTTCTTCTACAACATCTACTATCTTAGATATTTCTCCTATAGAGCCTACATTAGCCTCTTAATGCAAACCCCCTTCCCCATCTCCACTACCACCTGTACCATGTCTTCAACCTTCTCATCTAATGGTTATCTGAGCATAAGCTGGAATTATGAGTTGGAACAGTTATTTGTAGTCTCATACAACTACTCATGAAGATCATACCAAAAGTAACTAATATTTGAATCTTGAATGTTGGTACTTATCTATAGTTGCAGTAGTTATTTGTAGTCTCATTCAAATACTTGTATTCTGTCTATATAAACACTAAATGCAATATAACTGGTATCATCTTGAACCAGCCTTTTCAGTTGACTTTTCTTACTTGAAATAGAGATGGTATAGACAGAAAATGGAAGGTTTGAGTTCTCAAGACTTTTAATTTCATATATCTACTCATTATCAGTGATGTCTTCTCCTAATTTATCATCTTGAACAATTTAGTTGAACGAAGGATGAAAGTTGATTTTCAAATTGACATACATCCAATCCTTATAGGATTATGAATTGTGTTTAGGTCTTAGATCTTGCATCTCTCACTTTCGGAACAGCTCAATAATAAAACACCATAAAGTAGTATCATTACTACAAGTTAATTCATTTCTAGTTTGGCTAATGCATTCTGCATGTATAGCAATTATGAGCTCTCTCTTCTAGTTCTTTCATGGCCATCATGTCTAGCATAATTTATGCTCTTCAATAAGATCCAGTTCAATCTTGCATGCCATGGTTGTTGTTGAGGAAATCACTCAATCAAGATCTTCACAAAGTTGACTATTGAAATTGTAGGAATTTTACTTGTGCATAGTTTCCTTTTATACTTGTAAATTTGATTACTTTCATTGATTTGTGAAGATATGTTATACTTTGTAAAAAATATAAATTCAAATGTAATTCACCACCAAAACCAAGGTGGATTTCAAACATTCTCATGGCAACAGACACCATACCTAGATTAATCTCCTTCGATCCCAATGGCCTCTGACTCCACCGCTGCCAATCTCCTCTCCTTCAACACCATGATTCACATGGTGACAATCAAATTGTCTTCCTTAAACTACCTTCTCTAGAAGAGCCAACTTCTTCCCCTTCTTGAGAGTCAAGCCTTGCTTTGCCATGCCGATGGTACGCTCGTGTCGCCACCCCTATTAGACCCCATTGGCTCTCAGAAACCAAATAGCAAATACTTGTCATGGAAAGCAACTGACCAAGGGTGCTTAGTCTATTGCTCTCCTCCCTCACTAAGGAAGCTATGGTCGAAGCACTAGGACTTTCTACCTCTTGCGACGTCTGGATGGCTATGGAGAATACCTCCAGCCATTGCTCCAAAGCTCGAGAGATTCGCCTCAATGACGATCTCTAGTTGATGAAATGAGGCACTTGCCCCATCACTACTATGCCTGCAAGTTCAAGAGCCTTTGTGATCAGCTTCATGCCATCGGAAGACCTGTTAATGGCACTAATAAAGTTCATTGGTTCCTTTGGGTTTAGGAAGGGACTTCTCCAGTTTCTCTATTGTGCAAATGGTGCAAACACCGCTTCCCTCCTTCATGGATTTGGTGTCTAAAGTTGAAAGATTTGAGCTTTTTAAGTCCCTTGAGTCTCAAGCTCCCTCTGCCACGGTGTTCATAGCAAACACCAGATCATTGCATCGTGGTGGTGGTTTGTCTTGCAATAGAAGAGGTTGTTCCAATGACACCAACTCTGGATAGGGCCAAGGTCATAGTGGTGGTCTCCGTCCTCCTCGTTTCCAAATCTACCACACGGAGGACAATTACATTGATCATTGCCATCAACATTACACACTATATGACCAAACAACATAGCTTGCCGAGGCCTACACTGGCTCTTGTAGCCTTTTTGAAGATTTGGGCTCAGACTGATTCATGGATACAAAGGCCTCGGCCCATATGACTGCTCGCTCCTCTCAATTTGACCAGCCCACTAAGACAAAAATTGTGTAATTGTTGGGAATGGTGAGTCACTACTCATTACCCATATCGGTAAAATTTCTCCCACCCCAAAATTCATCTTCTGGATGTTTTAGTTGTTCCCCGCCTCACCAAAAATTTACTTTCCATTAGAAAATTAACTTCCAACTTTTCATTATCCATCACCTTTACTAACAATCTGTTCACTATTCAAAATCATAGAACAGGAATGGTGGAGGCAACCAGCAAGCATGGTGGCGGCTTATATGTGCTTGAGCGAGGCAACTCTGCCTTTATCTCTGTCCTCAAAAATAAATCGCTTCATGCCTCTTATGATTTATGGCATGCACGACGGGGACATGTCAATCATTCTGTAATTTCTAATTTGAATAAAAAATGATAGCTTTATCTTACCTCTTTGTTTCCTTCCCCTACTTTGTGTAGTATCTGCCAAATTGCAAAAAATATCGTTTACCATATTCTTGTAATGAACATGGATCCTCTAATGTGCTTAATCTTATTCATTGCAACATATGGAGTCCCTCACCCATCAAATCAAATTTGGGTTTTGCCTATTATGCTTTGTTCATTGATGATTATTTGCATTTTGTGTGGCTTTACCCAATGAAACTGAAATTGGATTTTTACAAAAATTTTATTCAATTTCAAAAGCTTGTGGAAAATCAACACTCTGCTCGTATCAAAATTTTCGAAAGTGACAGTGGTGCTAAATTCACCAGTAATCTTTTTCAAGATCATCTCCATTCTTTTGGCATTTGTCATTAGCTCTCATGCCCCTACACAGCTGCCCAAAATGGGCGCGCAGAAAGAAAACACTACCACGTGACTGAAATGAGTTTAGCTCTTCTGTTTCACTCTCACATCACTTCTCGTTTTTGGGTTGACGCTTTAGCACTGCAACCTACATCATCAATCGCTTGCCCACATCGCTTTTCGGAGGTAAGTCACCTTTTGAGATTCTGTATGGTAACCTTCCAAATTATGAAAATTTTCGTCCTTTTGGTTGTTGTGTTTATCCTGTTTACGTGACTATATGCCTAACAAGCTTTCTCCTTGCAGCATTTCGTGTATTTTCTTAGGCTACAGCTCCTCTCACAAAGGGTTTTGTTACCTTGATCCAACCACTTCTCGGCTCTACATCACCTGCCATGCTCAATTTGATGAGACAAAATTTTCCTTTCTCACTACCTCTCAAGCTCAACCCATATCCTCACTCTAGTTTTCCAATTTCCTCGAACCTCATCTCATACATACAGACATTCCTCCATCTGACTCTGACTATTGTTCCCCACACATTACTCAATCTGGATCTAATCCTTATATTACGTATATTAATTCAGTGGATGAGTCCATGCAGGTTCCTAATTCTCTTGCAAGTCCCTCGTAGCAGCTCTCGACCCCCAACTCACCTCTTTCTCGGTCCTGTGAAGATCATGCCCCTATTACATTGCTCCCATTGAGCTCTCATCCTATGGTTATAAGAGCTAAAGCTAGCATCTTTAGGACTCGTCACCCAGCAAATCTTAGCTTCTCAAGTTCCTTTGGTCTTCTACATACTTTCCTTGCCACAATTGAGTGTGAAGGTTTCAATTTTGCTGCTAAGAATCATGCGTGGCTTGCTGCTATGTAGAGGTGTAATCGGTCTGATTCGGTCCGGTTTTAGGCTAAATTTAAAATCGAACTGGATGTACCGATTTTGTATTTTCAAAAATCAATTACGGACTAATTACCCCCGTAAACCGCTACTTCCAATTTTACCGGTTCGGTCCAGTTTTCCAGTTTTAATATACCATATTATATATTATATAATATATAATAATATATAGATAATATATTGTAGTATATTATAATATGTATTATAATTTTATTATACTATAGTGATATATTATAATACATTATAGTGATATAGTATAAATATAATTATTAATACAATGGATTATAGTGATATAAGATTTTAAAATTCAATATTATATTAATTGATAATTTATTATATAATATAAAACTATTGTATGTATAATTATATAATATATATTTATATATATAAATTATCTATAATATAAGAAATTAAAATGTATATATATGAATTGAATCGGTCCCGTCCGGTTTGGTTTTAAGAAAAGGAAAATCGAAACATTTTGACCGGTTTTGAGAAAATTAAAACCGGTACCAAACCAAACCAAACTCGGTACCAGACCAAATCCACCGGTTCGGTCTGGTCTGATCCGGTTTACTGATTCACTGATTTTTTCTTTCACCCCTACTGCCATGGATGAAGAAATTCATGCACTTCAACACAATGGCACCTAGATTTTGGTACCTCGACCAGCCAATACCAATATCGTTAGCTCCAAATGGGTTTTTAGAACCAAATACTTACCAGACGGATCCATTGCATGCCTCAAAGCTCGCCTTGTTGCTAGGGTTATACATAGATACCTGGCTTTGACTACACCGACACTTTCAATTCAGTGATAAAGGTTAGTATTGTTCATGTTGTACTCTCTCTTGCTGTGACACAGAAATGGCCCCTTCGTCAACTTGATGTCAAGAATGTCTTACTTAACAACACTCTTACTCATCAAGTCTACATGGAGCAGCCCCCACGGTACATTGATCCTCATTTCCTTTACCATGTTTGTGAGTTAAATAAATCTCTATACGGCCTCAAGCAAACTCCCCGTGCTTGGTTTCAACGTTTTAACTCATTTCTTCTTCAACTTGAGTTTTCTTGCAATAGGGCTGACACATCCTTTTTTGTCTTTTCTCAGAACACATATATTATCTACTGGCTCCTTTATGTGGATAACATCATCATCATAGGCAACAACACCTCTCTCCTTGACAGCTTCACTCGCAAACTCAATTCCGAATTTGCTACTAAGGACTTAGGCTCTTTCAACTACTTCCTTGGTCTTGAAGCATTTACCACTTCTAATGATCTTTTCCTCAGTCAGCTCAAATATGCACGGGACATCCTTTCACGAGCTCAATTACTTGACAGCAAGCATGTCCACACTCTCATGGTTGTCTCTCAACATCTGTCTACCTAGAGTCCTTTATTTCATGATCTGACTCCTTACGATCACTTGTTGGGGCCCTCTAATACTTGACTATCACTCGCTCAGATATTGCCCATGTAGTTAATTCTATCAATCAATTTCTGCATGCACCAACTGATGATCACTTTATGGCAGTTAAGTGTATTCTTCACTATGTTAAATGCACCATTCAGTTTGGCTTGTTTTCCGATCATCCTCTTCTCTTGGTACTCTTGTTGCCTATTCTGATGCTGATTGGGCCGACTACCCTGATACTCATCGTTCCACTTCTAGTTACTCTATTTACTATGGTGATAATCTGGTTTCCTGGAGTGCCAAGAAACAGCCCACTGTCTCTCACTCAAGTTGTGAATCAGAGTACCATGCCCTGGCCTGACTACCTCTGAAATCATTTGGCTCACACATCTCCTTCGTGATCTCTAGATACCTGTTAAGCAGAAGCCTCTCCTCTTATGTGACAACAAAACTGCAATTTTTTTTTAGCTCCAATCTAGTGTCAAACAAACGAGCCAAGCATGTCAAATTAGACTACCATTTATCTTCGTAAACTTGACGTTGCTCGCAAACTCCGTATACAACATGTTTCATCTCATTTACAAGTTGCTAATATTTTTACCAAAAGTGTATCTCGACCACTTTTTTTTAGATAAAATGAAACGAGATGAGATGAATTTAAATAAAAAAATAAAAATAAAAATAATATATTATCATAATATATTTTTTAAATATTATTTTTATTCCAAGATTCAAAAAAGTTAAATTATTTAATTTATTTTGTGTGAAAATTTGAAAATAATAATGATTAAATGAGATGAGAAGTTTTCTAGAAAACAAACTTGGACTTTTACTCTAAAAAAATAGAGAAAATTATGCCTACTCTTATAATCTTGCTATATATATATTTTTTAAAGTCAGGGCCATATGTCCAATAATAGCCCATTCACAAGTTTATTAATAAATTTTTCACATAAAACAAAGGAAAACCGTAGTAACATCATTACACCTGGGAGTTACAAGATAAGAAATAAAACCCAAATCCAAGTGTCAAAAAATACTAAAACACTAAGACACCAAAACAAATAACGAAACAACTAAACAAGCTTATAAAAATCAATCCGAATGAAGAAACAACACAAGCCAAACCAAAACCAAAACCGAAACTTAATAAAAACGCAAAACCAGCAAACTCGAATAATCCAAGCGAGTCAGTCCTTTAAGAGTTTGAGGCATCTCTGATAAAAAATTATAAATCACATCCTCACCTGTCGCACCTTTTTTCTAGCGAAACTGCCACTTGATTCCCTACTTTATATATATGTTGGACACGGTAAATTATGGAACCCAAAAGATCCATAAACTCATCCCAATAGCCCTCCAAGTACCACACCCCACATCTATGTTTGTACCATCCTAAGACAACCACCATGGAATCTAATTCAATAATCACATTTGTAATATGTAAGGCTTTACAAATTTGAATACCTCGAAGAAGAGCTAATAATTCTGCTTTGGTATTGGACCCGAAACCAATGGAAGAAGAGAATGCCTGGATTAAATGACCATTATCATCTCAAATAATACCTCCAAATCCACTAGAACCCAGATTGTCAATGCTACTACCATTTATATTTAATTTATACCATTTGGGAGGCAATTTTTGCCAAGTGATTGTTTTGCACCGAGATCTACTGGGAGGCATAGGAGTAACCCTCAATCTCTCTAGGACCAAGGAATCGAATGGAGAGATGCAATTAAATTATATAGCCGATTAACAAATGGTGTCGATCCACTTATAAATTGAGATCATCACCTCTTGTAGAGTTTTCAATTTGCTATATATGTGCTGCATGGGATCGGTGTTATTAGATTGCGTATTAGTTCCTTGTGATCCCAGATTGTCAATTAGAAGAATACAATGAACTAAAAAAAGTTAAGGACCTAATTATAAGTACTATTGAATGGGTAATGCCAAAGATAATTATTGAAACTCTAAAATCTCGCTTGATTTTAGAACTCTTCAGAATACTTCTATTGCCGAGTTCTCAAATAGTTCAGCTTTAGCACCTGAAAAGACGAATATTGAACCATTTGCAAATTCAAAAAAGATGCAGGAAAGGTAAAAGAACTAATTTTTTGTTTAGACCAAAGGGTGGCCAAATCAGGCCGCCGACCACCACTAGTACTGCAAGTCTATATTATTATAGCCACGCGTTATTCATGTAAGGGAGAATCCTACAAGCAAGCTAGCTAGCTATTTCAAGGAAAGTTTTTCATCATACATTCAATTACTGATTGTTTCGATATTAAGGGTTGACCCAAAGTTCTACTTAATTCCATGACTATCCCACATCTGTTGGTCAGAGCTAGTTCTCATCATGCAATGGGAAGAATCAAGCATATGTAGTAGATGTGTCCACATCATTATTCAAAATGTAAGAAACCACATGATGATTTATATAATTTCTAAGATCTTATTAAATTCTACATTATAATACATTAATTAACTAAGCGAACAATAAGAGACACTACATGAAAACCTAATCATGAATAATGGAAAATACAGTCTGTGTAATTGCAAGCCCAAGCAATATGACAGCCGCCAAAACTGAAAGCAAAGCCCAAGGACTACTGAAATAATTGTGCCTCAATTTTGCCATCCATACATTCCAGCGTTTGGCGCAGTGCTTGTTCATATGAATTGAAGTTTTAACATAAATGCACTTGCTGCGTGACCAGGTGACATGGTGACCAAGCTTGTTAAACATGGGAGAAATAACTTTATCTTCACCCAACCAATTATCAATAATTCCTTTTTGACGGAGTAATTCAACATCCTTGGGAGACTCAATGAGATCATCCATGAAACATATATAGTCGGTGACGTAATTCGATTCCTTATATGGACTATATTGCTCAAATGCAATTAAATTCCGCAGATATGTCTCAGTTCCATCTTGTACCTTCAAAGGCGGAATTTCCAATACCCCATTGCTAAACTGAATGGCAAACAGGGTCCGTTGCTCTGCCTTCTTGAATTTGACTCCACTCTCTTTAAGCTCTGTTGCGTTAGTTATTGACTTCATCATATAAGCTTTTGCATCCCTAAATTTCTTTGCATTCTTGAATTCGACTTCAGCTTCTTTAAGCTTTCTACCGTTAGGAATCGAGTTCCAGTATTCAATCTTGTTCAGAAAAGGTAGACTCATAAATTTATCTACCATCTTGAATGTGGTTAGGCAAAGTTGTTTCTTCTCGTCTTCATTCCTATTTCGATTAACTAGAGACAAAAATTTCTTTGCCTTCTTGAAATCAATTTCAGCCACTTGAAATGCAATAGCATCGGGTATTACTTGTGTATTTGACTTCCAGACTGAATTCTCCCTAAATTTATCCTTAAATTTCTCTTCAATCTCGGATTTGGCTGCAGCTTCTTGAAGTTGCCTTCCATACGGTATTGAATTCCAGTATAGCTCAGAATTCTCTCCCTTCTTGAATTTGACTCCAACCTCTTGACATTTTATGGCACGATGTAGTTCCATATCAAGTACTGAAAGCCTGATAACTGTATGTATCAGATCAAGTAGATGCCTAAAATCTGCCTTCTGCAATTTGTTTCCAACCTTTAGATGCTCGTGTACCATTTTTGCAAGTCGAAGAGTGATATCTTTACGCGGCAGAGAAAGTAGATGCGTAGTATCTTCGAGAACTTTATGCAGATGCTTAGCATCGTTGATTGAATAAGAACTTGATCCATTGACATTCCACTCAAATGGTAACAAGCCATGGAAAAAATGAAGGGCAAGATCACCAAATCGTCTGATCGGGCCACTCTGATCTATGGAGGTTGAGCTTTCAAGCTGATGACTAATTTCATATTCGGATCGGTTGGGATGTAGCGTCTGGCTTTCCTCACTCATCTCGAACAATGTTGTCAGAACGAAGAAGGGAAGTTCATTCTCAAATAATACTAGATCACGAGCTATTTCAGGAAGCATCCACCTCAATCGTAAGATTGGATCATGTTGATCCCATCGACTCAACCCCTTGCACTTGCGGAAAAGCTCAATGATGAAACACCCATCAAGTAGCATCATTTCTACAAACTTACCTTCTTTCAGCGTAATGCGTTCGGCATAGCAATTACGGGTTCTTTCTTCCAATTGTATCAAGGCACTGATGTATGCTTCCACACTGCGTTCACTTCTCCTTCGAAGCATTTGCTCCAGATACCGCAGTTTATGCTCTTCCATAAGCCCCTGCGCAACCTGGCCATGGTCGTTGTAAGGACCGATGGCAAGCAGCACGGGTTTGTAAGCCTTCTTATTTACCTTAAGTAACTGCTCATGCACTTTAAATATGCAATGCTCTTCAGCATTAATTGGAGTCTTAGCTAGCTTTATGTCAATATTAGCTTTAACATAAGCACAGAGAGAATCTCCATCCATCATGTTGAAGAGAAATAGCGCAAGTCTCTGTTCCAAATACAAAGCATAAAAATTCTAACTAATATTAACAAATTTCTGATAAAAATGCATAAGCTTTTTTTTTTTTTTTTTTTTTTTTTTTTTTTTTTTACGAATGGAGAGTGCAGGCCTCATATATATTCTAGAGAAATAGTACAAGATCTGTTCCAACTATTTGCATACAACTCTCCATTAAAAACATCTGACGTCTGTAAGACAAACCTTTCCACTAATATAATATAATCAATTAGGTGCTTAAGCTAGAAACAATCCATACATTTATCTCGTTGTTTCTTCCTTCCCATTTATTTTGCTTATGCAATACAATAGGCGACTGACGTTTTTAGTACTGTGGCTTAGGTTCCATTTTTCATGAGGGAATTATTATTTATCTTTCTATCGATCTGGCTTTCAAATGGAAAAATTAAACAGCTAGCTCATGAGCTGAATGGAAATATTAGATAGGCAATTCCTTTGCAAGTGGAAAAGCACCTAAATTGAGGGATCACAAAGAAGCTGATGAATTTAGTGGGAATTTTAACTATGGTAAAAGGAGAATGAAAATTGTAATATTGCAATTGGGATCAGGCAGGTAATTTATTAGGTTATGTATCAATTCTTTATGAAGCTCTTAAATCTTAGTTGCTATTTTTCAAAAAAAAAATAAAAATAAAAAAGATCCTACTCACACACTCAGAAGTGAGAATACTAAAATAATAATAATAATTAATTAAGATCCAGTATCTATGTAAACGGTAATGTCAAAACAAAAATGATACATATATTATTATTTTACAATTATTTTACAACTTTTTTTATATTTAATTTTTTTTTAAGTTTTAATTGTACGTAGTTATTAAGAATATGAATATTAATAATAGTTTTTTTTCTTAATGACTAAGCATGCTAAAAAAAATATTTTAAAAAATGATAAAAAATTTAATAAAATTTATAAAGTGAGAAAAAGAAATTATAACTTTATGAGTTATAAAAGAAATTGTAAAACTCCTAATACGGATATTATTACTCAATTTCAAAAATAACAATCGAAATTGTATATCCATGCATATACCGATTGATGTGATAAGTTTTCAGAACAGTACTTGTACCGAGGAGTTCCCAGATAGTTCAGCTAATTTGGCACTTAAAGCACTAGCAATATTTTAGTTAAAACTTTCTTTTAAAAGATATAAATTTATACATTTAAAAAAAAAATTATAATATTTAATTAATAATGGAGAGAAAAAATAGTGAAGAAAGAAAATTTTTTCTACTTGTAAATAGTAACTCTCTAAATTTTTTCTAATTATAAATAGTAACTCTCCGAATTTAGAGAGTTACAATTCACAAGTGGAAAAAATTTCCTTTCTCTAACATTTTTTCTCCTCACTATTAATTAAATATGACGAATTTTTTTTAAAAAGTGTACAAACTTATACATTTTAAAAGGAAATTTTAACTAAAACCATTGCTAGTAATCTTAGAAGATGAATAGAACCATTTAAAGTGAATATCAAAAAGTAGAGATGATCAGCCTTATTTGTTTTGGAGATGAAATTAAAAATTTTAAATTCATAATTATATACATATATATTAATTTTCATACAAAATATAATAAAAAAATTTTACTTTTTCAAACTTTAAAATTACTTTTTTAAATTATATACAAAATTAATATTAAAAAAAAAATTTATAATAATATTTTATTTTTTTCTTAACTTTTATCTCATCTCATTTTTTAATTCCCATTCCTAAAATAAAAAAGGGCCGTAAACTATTGTTTTCTTTCCTTTGGCTTTGCAGAACAGAAAAAGCTGGCTAAATGGTTTAGTATGTTAGAGGAAGAAATCACAAAAAAAAAAAGCAGAAAAGAAGACCGGTTAATTAAATATGGTCTCTTTTTTAAAAACTAAATAAATAAATATGGTCTTGCTGTCGTAATGCTTTTTAACAAGCGAAGGGAAATGGACTTACTTGCTTAATAATTCGGGGTAAATCGCCTGCTGCAAATTGCTTCTCCTGCTCTCTGCAAAAAGGCTCGCGACGAGAGTTTCCGATATGCAGATAACTCTATTTATATGTGTGTGTATATATATATACACCGAAGTTGACTTGAGAGAGTGGACTAGACTAGTGATCATCATGACCGTTGCACGTGCATGCCGCAGCTGTGAGTCAAATCCCCCATCTACCTATCTGGGATGATTTCTGAAATTTTCTCATATCGATCGCTGCCATTTCTATATATATCATGATTCATTACATGGAAATGTTAGTATGTCTAATGGGTTTGTCTCTTCGTTTGATTGTTTATGTATATATATTTAATACTATGGAAGATGTTAGAGCATTCTCAACAGACTCTTTAAAATTCTTTCAAATTTAACTATTAAAAACACATTTTTTCTATTTTAACTATTCACTTTTATATTTGATCATCTATTAGCATCTCTATTTTTTTACTGTATCTTTTAAAATATTCTTATTTTATTTATTTTACAAATTGAAAAAAAAAAGGTCTGGAAATGGAGAACGAAACTCACGCGTGAACAGTGTTGCAGGAGTCCACAAGCTGCGCATAGGAGGCAATGACGATGTTGCCGGTGATGGCAATTTTAAGGAGTTGGTCGCCGGCGTAAGACAAGTCCAGTGATGCCCGCGGTGTAGCTAATAGTGGCCGGCTGTGGGTTAAACAAGCTTCCAATAGTCTGAAACTCATTTCGGACTTTAATCTGCGCGTGGGGGACTACCGATAGTTGGTCGGAGCTGGGATCGTCGTTAGTTTGGTTGCCAGCATCGTCTGATGCCGATGATGCCGACAGTGTAACTGCTAACGGCTCACGATGGTCAAACGGAATGTAGATTCCTGAGGTACAGATCGGTTTGCGCAAAAATATTAATAAAATAATTTTGAAAGATGAACAGTACGTGCGCTACATGTAGGGCACGTACTGTGATGACCCGAGATTTTCTTTTCGTATTATTTATTTTAAAATTCATTTTGATTGAGTGATTAATTGTGTAATTAGATTAATTATATGGAAAGGTGAGAAAAAGGGCAATGGGCTCAAGATTTGGAATTTGAAACTTAGGATGAGCTATTGGGCATAGGAAAGAATGGCAAGCCCACAAGCCCATGAGGATGACCCATGACCCACCAAACCCTACCCATGGGACACTTGTCACCCATAGGAAAACCCTAGTGAGTCAACTACAACTAGTAGGTGGAAAATATGAAATTACCATTAGGTGAGAGTTGACTAGTGGGTGAATGGTAAGGTTGAGTGTAAAATCTTGTGATAGGATTTTCCCATCATTGGAATATTTTTAGAAAGTACTAAGGTATGGCTTAACTTACCCTAACTAGTATATATCATGTTTAGAGGAATGACACTTGTGTAATGAAGTGAAAAGTGGAGGAAAGGAAATGAGAGGGCATTCGGTTAGGGTGATTGCCAAAACCCTTAGGGGTTTTTCCTATCCCATTCTCTCCAATCTAGGCTAATGATTATCATACGATCATGTAAGAGAGAAGTGACAAGATGATTGACACAAGAAGAGAGGTGTCATGAGGAAAAAGAAAAGAAAATGGAAGAAGAAAAGCAAGAGGGATCCGGGTGGGTTGCCGTGTGCACCACTTTGGAGTTTCCAAGGATTGCTTGCAAATCTAGTGAAAAGAGTACCTTGGATTTGTGTAAGGAATAAAGTACATGAGGTGAGATGTGTAAGAGGTATGATGGTGTAAGAGGAATGAGTGGAGGTTGCTTGAATTAAAAGCAAAACTAGGAATGGAGGGAGGAAGCATTCGGATGCCATGAGGAACCAAGGCATGGCCGGTTCATGCAAGCTCTTGTTCCAAGAGGTAAGGCCATGGAATCTTATGGATTGACTTGAGAGTGGATGGTTGAGTGTGTCATAGGGTTGAGATGACAAGAGAATGAGGCATGAGAGGGGAGGAGGTTTCGGTGGGGGCTTTGGAAGGCAAAGGGGATCCGGTTTCCTACTCTCCCCATTTCCCATCATTGTTTTCTTTCCCATGCAACCACCCATGCCTAATCTTGTATCCTTCAAATCAAGGTATGGTGAGTTGTCCTTGACCCCTAGAAAAAAGTGTATGGCCGAAACTCTTGAGGAAACCACCCCTCATTTGGCTAGCTCACAAACACACACACACACTAGTCCTTTCTCTCCACCTCTCGGCCAAGCACCCCTTCTCCCTCAACTTTCATTTGTTCTACCTTCTTCTAACTTCTAAACCTCACTATATCCTTAATAGAAAAGAGCTAGAACAACTATTTTGAGGAATGATTGCTTTTGAATAAGTAAGTGCATTCTTATCCTACCTTTAGCAATCTTAGTATACCTTTGAGTGAATTTGGTTGCCTTGTTTGTTTTCTTGCATGTATGTGGAAAAATGAACCTTTTTAGAGGAGAAATTTGTCATGTTTAGTTTAGTAAGAATTCATGTTTAAGTTACGTTAATTTCCTAAGTTGAGAAGTTGAAATGATATGTGGTTTAGTTAGTTATTTAACATGAAGTGGAATGAAGGAAATGCATGCATGATTGAAGGTTTTCTAGTATAAAATTGGATGATGCCTTAGTGTTATTTATTTAGTAGTAAAAATCCATGTCTAAGATTGATTATCTTGTTAAGATTAAAGATTATTTCATGTGGAGACTTTGAATATTTGACATGAAAGAAGAATATGGCATGATCAATAAGTTGAGTTAAGGTGAACATATATTTGTTAGATTTTGATTTGGAGAATGAAAATGTTGAGTTATGCATGCATGTATTTTTGGATTTGGGAACTTCTTTGGTGGAAATCATTGATTTAATTATTACACTATGTGGTGGTGATATGTTTAAAATTTTGGAGATATTAGATGCATATGAATAAAGTGGTTACATTGTCATGATTGAAGGTTTTCACTAAAATCATTGAGTGAATTATCTTAGAAGAACAAGTGAACAAAATAACACCTTAGGAGACCTAGAACTTTCGGCCAAGCCTTGTTTTAGGGTTAGCATAACACATTTAAAAGATTGGAGTTGAACTAGAGTACTTGGAGAAAATTAGAAGATAAAAAGCAAGGAGAGTGTAAAGGGAGGGTCTCGGCCCAACCCTAGTGGGAAAGGGCCAAGTACCCCTAAGTGCATTGGAGGCCCATTATAGCATTTTGGGGAGAAAAGAAGTAGGATTATGAGGTGCGAAAAGTTTAAAAGAGCTTAACGTAGGGTAAACGTTATGTTCGTCACCTATTGCATATGTTCCATGACATGAGTCTCACGTCTCATGCATACAGCACGAAAAATCATGTTTTCAACATGTTTTTTTTTTTAAAAGAAAATGGACTAATTAAAGTTTTATAAGAACCCCAAAGGCTAGGATGGGGTAGTGTCCCAGTGGAACTCCCTGTTCACTCAGGAGTGACTAAAGTCGAGTGAAAGTCCCTGGGTAGACAAAGAACCGTCGGCAGGCCATGTATGGCTCCAAAAGGATGTCCGGAGCGTGGTCGCACCTAAAGCTAGTGGGTGCCTACAGAACGGTGTGGGCTTCAGCCTCACCGCTATAGAAAAGTTTGTAGTCGCTCGGGGAGTGATCAATCGCCGAGTGATAAAGAGTGCGGCAGGGCGCGAAATGTAGCTACTTTGATTTGATACGGTCGCCGGGTGCTACGGTAACTAGCAGGAACACACGGTGCGTAGGGGAACCGTGAGATGTCCAATAGAGGTCATGACAAAAGACGGCTTTCGGGCCATATATGATATGATAAGTGGCGTCTAAGATAAGAAAAAATGAAAAGTATTTGCGAAAAGAGGAATTTTTAAAGAAACTCAAGTGTTTTGCTTTCTGAGATTTCGAACAAGTATATGAAAAGAATGCAAATGAAAAAAGAGAAATTTTAAGACATGAGCACATGCATATCATGAAGTCATAAGTCCCATATTGTATTAAGTATGATTGACTGTCTGCTATTTATTTAACTGTATGCTTAAATTGCTTTTGATATGATATAAATGTGCTTACTGAGATTTCTCCCGGAATCTTACCCCTTGTTTATTTCTCCACTATCACCTTTTTGGGATGATAGAAGTAGTCGCAGGTGATGACAACCATAACGAGTACGACCCTACAGATGATGCCTCGGACCCCCCACAGGCCCGACTGAGCCCATTACTTCCGAGCTAGTGACTCTAGACTATCTGAGCCACTGGGCGGCGGAGTCACTACCTCTGGCAACGTATATATGTGGCGTACGCCCTATCGGGTGTTGTATAGTTTTGGGCGTGGACGATTCCTTCCACATGGGTCGCCTCTACGAGTCATTCTCCGGGATGATTTGTGAGGTGGGACCGACCTTGGAGTTGGACCGTCTCCGTTACGGCCCAAACTTCAAGAAGATTAAGAAGGAATCGATGGATTAGGGAATAATGGTTGGGGATCCTCCATGCAGCTTTTGTATTTAATTGCATGTATTTTGGTCTTCCATTGTTTTGGAAGAATGAACACTTGTAAAGGATCCTCATGTTTATATTAATGGTAATGTAATATTTTGGGATGTTATTGTTTTAAGCTATGTGATATACGCATAGAAAGGTTTGACCTTTTTTCACTGCGATAAAAAAATATATATAATAATAATAATAATAATAATAATCCAGTACACGATAAGACGAGGGGTGATCTTCCCTGTGATGCTCATTCCCGAGGTCACAGTTTGCGTACGATCCCAAGCGCAAGCTGGGGCGCTGACAGCGGTGGTATCAGAGCAGTTAAGTCTCTAGGTAAGAAACCACAAGTCCTAGGAAGAAGAATCACATGGCATAGGCTATGATCCTTTAAGAGCTATAGGTTCGTACCCTAGGGATGATCGGTTAGAAATAGAATCCGTTTGGGTGTTTGACGCTTAAAATTATGAAGCGAAAAGCGTAAAGAGTTAGGGTAACTCATAAAGGAATTCTGTGCTTTCCAGGAGATTATGGCTGGAGGTAGGCATCGTGCTTCTACTTCGAGACCTGAGGCCTCGCCACAAGAGGTTTCGAATGTCCTGTTAGACGAAGGACAGGTGATAGCCAAGGCTATTCGCCAGATGACTGAATTGGTGAAAAACCAGATTGAGCAAAGTCGATGCCATCCAAATAAGGGAGGAGGAGCGTCGGGATGTTCTTATGAGAAATTTCTGGTTTATCGGTACCCGAACTTCATGGGGACTGAAGGAGCTATGAAAGTGGACCGTTGGATTATGGACTTAGAGCGGACTTTCGAAATTAGCGGGTGTATTGAAATGCAGAAGGTACAGTACGCTGGTCACCTATTGCAAGAAGAAGCTGGTTTATGGTGGGGTACAAAGAGGAAACTACTAAAACAAGAACTCAGGGAAAATGTAACACCTACCTGGGGTTTTAAAACTGAGTTTGACGGCTGCTTCTCCCCTGAGTCCATCAAGCAGAAGAAGGCTATGGAGTTTGCCACATTGATGTAAGGAGCCATGACAGTGGACCAGTACGCTACGAAATTTATGGAACTGACAAGATTCGCTCCGCACCTAGTAGTAAATGAGAAAATGAGAGCGAAGAAGTTCCAAGATGGTCTACAACCAAGGATTCGCAACCAAGTGGCCTGTTTGAGGATTGAAAAATTTCAAGAACTAGTGAATGTGGTGGAAATCGCTGAAACGGAGTAGAGAAGCCTGATTAATCAAGCTCAGACGCATAAGAAGAGGAATTTTTCCTACTCTTCGGGCAGAGATGCGGGAAAGAGAATGAACGTTTTCCCTACGGATAAGGGGAAAGGCAAAGTGAGCGGACCCGGAGTACCGACATTGCCACCACCCTGCAGAATTTGTGGATGGCCGCACAGAGGCGAGTGTCGAGTGGCATTGGGAGCTTGCTTCCGGTGTGGTCAAGTGGGCCACATGATGCGGGATTGCCCTCAGATGGCTTCAAGCAGAGCTGCAGCACCTAGAGGAAAGATGAGCACTCCCACAAAAGCCAAAGTATACGCCATTGCCCCAGGAGAGGTGTGACACCCACGAATCCCCTCTGGGATTTAGAAGGACTCGCGACATCAAGACGATCATCTCATGGATCAATCATCCCATCGAATAGTGTTTGAAGAGTGTGTGAAGCATGCACCAAGTGTACCATAAATATTTACAGCGGGAAATAAATAAAAGTCAGCCGTTCTAGTACCAGAGATTCTTTAAAATTACAAAACAATTTAAAACAATTTCTTCAACAGAGGATTATACAGTCTTTCAAAAGAAAAAGATAAACAAGTACTGCTTTCGAGATCAAGATCTCGATCTTCATCCTCTCAACAAATTTCCTTTCCTGTGAAGTCTGTATCTTGAGCCAAATTCGTTTTCTGCAATCACAAACTACGATCCCGTAAAATGGGGGACCGTAGGGTGGGCGCGATCCACCGTGGTGAGATGTGAATCCCAGTAAGCAACAGATATCAAACAACATACAATCATTTCACATAACAGAACATCATCAACATATGCCCGTAACTCAATGGGTGCATGTACCATGAATATGAGACTTACAACATGACTTATGCACATGCACTTTCATGTAAAAACATTCGTAAACCTTGACATTTTTCAACGCTTTGCTTCATGTACTTGCTTTTCATAAAAATGCTTTCATATAACTTGACTTCTTTCATATGCATATAACTTGACTTCTTTCATATCATCATTACTTTTCAAAACATTTCTTTAAAACATTTCGTATCTTTCATTCTTTCTTAGGCGCCACTTATCTTGAACAGATCTTTCTTTTGGCTCGAAAGCCCTTCTTGTCATGACTTTTTCTTTAACATGTATGAGACACAACACGGTTCCCCTAGCACCGCGTGTTCCCTGCTGGTTACCGCATCACCCTAAAGTGAGCGTCATATAACTTTAAAACGGCAGGTCCTTACACCTTATCCGTCTTGGGCACCCACCAGCGTTAGGTGCTACCGCGCTCCGGCCACCTTTTGGTGCCATACACGGTCCGCCGACTGTTCTTCGTCGACCCAGGGGCTTCCACTCGACTTTAATCACTCCTGAGTGGATAGGGAGTTCCACTGGGGCACTTCCCCGTCCCAGCCTTTGGGGTTCTTATAAAACTTTCCTTCTTTTCTTTTCTTTCAAAAACTCAGTCTTTTCTTTTCTTTTTCTTAAAAACATGCTTGACTCAAAACATGCTTTTCGTGCTCATGCATGGGACATGCATGTGACATGTGACTTCTTATGCAGAACATGTGAGTCATGAAACATATGATCATACATTCACAAAACATATCTCATACATATTAACATATGAACAGACACTCATCTTTAACTTATCTTCTATCTCACACATTGTGCATATTCCAGTGAAGATGTAGTCGAGACCTTAAATCACATCATATCCAACAAACACTATCTCATATGGGTTAAGGATGCAACTTATAACGAGATCAAACCTAACTTTTCTTCTCCTTTCATTTTACCCAAAACACGCATATTTTCTTAAGATCTTCTCATAACTTAATGACCATATCATAACCAATCATTAATCACCACATTTACATTGCATGTATAGTTATTCTCTTCAACAGATGATCCTCATATACTATTTTCTCTATTCCCAAATATTTCTCAATCTATACATCAAGGGAATCCAAGAATACACATCGATAGTTACTAAAAAGTAACGGAGTCATTCCACCAAATCTTTTTATCACTAATAATCATTGAAATAATCGAATTACCCAATCAGATCATCTTATCACTAATAATCATCAAAATAATCGAATTACCCAATCAGATCATCTTATCACCAATAACCATTAAAATATCTGAATCATCCAATCAGGTCATTTTATCACTTATAATCATCAAAGTAATTGAATTACCCAATCAGATCATTTTACCACAAATAATCATTAAAATAGTCCAATCGTCCAATCAGATCATTTTACCTCAAATAATCATCACAATAGTCGAGTCGTCCAACCCAAAACATTTTATCTCCAATAATCACTAAAATACTAGAGTCATCCAACCAAAACATTATACCATCAACAATTACCATTCACCCAGTATTCAACCACAGTAAGATTGACTCGGAATAATCTCAATCTCCATTAAATGGCCTTAGGCCCAACTGATCTACTCTCAAATTACTCATCATCACTAGCTAACACATCAAGCAAACAAAACAGAGATTCACAGTCAATCAAACAGTCAATCAGACAGTCAAACAAATATCTGTTACTTACAGTGCATAAACGGATGCCAACCGAACATCGCGGTGATCCCCGATCTGTAGAAGGTAAATTGTGCACTATTCATCTCCAGGCACGGCGAAGTGACGGGTTGGGTTCGGATACTCCATTCGACACCAAAATTCATGGGGATGCTCCTTGGAGGATGGGGAATCTCGTGGCGGTGTCGGTGAGGCGGTGCAACCACCGGAAGGCGGCGGATCTGGCTCGAAGTGGTGGAGGCTCATTTTCGGATTTTCGCCCGTACGAGGGAGGTGCGGCCATGGATGGGAAAACTGTTTTAGGGGTGTGATAAACTGAGGTAGGGGAAGCTTTTGGCGGTGGTGGTGAGAGCCACGGTGGCCGGACGGCGGCGCGGCGACGGAAAACTCATTTGGAGACCCATTTCGGTTCCAAGGGAGGAGAGAGAGAGTGGGTGCTCCGTTGGGGCTAAGATTTCTGGTGGTAGGTCGTCTATGGGTGGCGGATCAAATGGCGGTGGTGGTGTCATGATACGGTGGCTGGTGGCGGAGATATGGGCGGCGAAAGGTGCGGCGTACAGGATTAAACGACTCTCGGGTTTGGGGCTGCCGGCGGGACGTGGGGCTGCGGTGGTCGACACCACCGGTGGGGTTGGACTCGCCGGAGGGTGGCGGTTCAGGTGGAGCCGGAGGTGAGGCTAGGCGGCCGGGGGTGGCGCCGCCACGAGCTGAAAACCGGACTGCTCCTCCCACGGTTACTGTAGCACGTGGGAGAGAAAAGAGAGAGGAGAGAGAGAGAGAAGGAAAAGGGAGAGGGGAAATGAGAGGGTTTGACCCCTTTCGCCCTATTTATAGGCCCGACGTTTTTGGGTCTTCAAACGGACAACAGATGAATTTAAAACACTGATTTAAAAGCATATAACCTCAACTTAACTTAAAATTCTCAAACTAATTAAATAAAATATTATTTCAACTTATTTTATTTTTCAACATAATATTTTTCATCAATACTTAAAATGATGAACTTTATTTAATTATTTAAAAGGAATAGATCCATACATTTAAATCAGATATTTAAAGCACGTTTAAAATCTCGTGCTATTTCAAATAACTAAAATCAAGTAAATAAAATAATCCCGCATAACATAGTATTTTTGGAGGTATTCAAAAGCTTCCCAACTAAAATAGAATAAACATAATAAGACTTAAGAATTTAATAAATTTAAGATCAATAAACCAGATAATGTCAGATAAAATCGAATCAATGCTCCTTAATAAAAATACAGCAAATCAAACCATATTTTATAATAATTAAAACTAAAATTACTGAATATATCATTTCAGATGGAAAGACCAGTAGCAACAATTAATTACAATAATTAAAAGCACTATTATTTAAGAATCTCACAAAAGCTTATAACTATACTAAAATCAACACCACTAAATCCAATTAATATCGATACCAATTCCAATGATAAAACCAATTATAATCTTTAAATCACTATAATATTAAAATGATAGATTTCACAAATAACTAACTCTGATCGTAAATAAAACGTACCCGAAATTCAATTTATGAGATAACAATTTAATTTATTAAAATAAATTAAAATATCCCATAACAAAATATGAGCAAATTAAAAGTATGTAAAACTGCGGGGTCTCACATCCTCCCCCCCTTAAAATAAATTTCGTCCTCGAAATTTGCTAGACTACAATGTTGAAGATCTCTGCAACGCACATACCATACCGTTCATCATTCGCTCAAAACAATTTTACCAGATTACTCATTTCCTCGTTTACTCTTGGATGTTGTTGTTCCAACGTATTCATTCCACTAAGTGTTTTCATCATAGTCGCGTATCTCAATTTGCCATCGTGAGTCTAGAATTCCCAGAATAGCCGTATACTACGAAGTCCCTATATCTATATGGACCTTATTACAATTAGTTTAAAAATCCTAACGCTAACCATGCAAAACTCGAAACGAACTTAAGTACACACTTAGCCATTTCCCCACAAACACCTCATCATTCGAGTAGTCATTCATGTATAAGCACATAGTTGAATCTAATGAGTTAAGTGGGGTATTTAACCTCCTTCCTCATGATTAGGCCGAGATCCTCTTTGTCGATCATCTAGGGTTTTCTCCTTCTGTTCTCTTCCACATACTTCACTAAACCTAAATAAAACAGTTTACATAAATTTTAGCTTCACAACAAGGGTTGACCGGAACCTTAGTGGCATTTGGGTATCATAGTTTTAAGTCCCTTCACTTCAGACCAAGTAGCATGCTCACTCCTCTATGAGGAAATCGAAAATCATACCATTATATCCTCCTATATTTAACTTCACCTAATAATTTATTTAACCTTCTAAATTCCATAGCACCCATCTTATCTAAATCAGATCATCACTCATCTAAACTTAATAATAATACTCAAACATTATGCTTTTGATCTATAGATTCAACAACAATGTCCATAGATTTGATGTCACAAAATAACATATTTCCTCAATATCATGATATTTCCACCAAACACATATGCATCACCATCTCAACACACTTTGCCTTTTTACATTTCATGCTTATTCATCCGAGTTAAACAAACCCTTAATGTGACATGAAATAAATCCTAAAAATATCCTTTTAAGCAAATCACCACATGCTCAAGCTTTATCGACTTAAAATAGAAAACCTTTCCACCATTACAACATACCTTGGTGGTCATGTATACCATATTACATTTTTTTATCATTTCTCTATCATGCCTTTTCACTCTTCGATATCTAATATTTTGTTTACTAAACCACCATTCCAAACTTATTTCATTCCAACTTCTTCCATTCACCTTTTAAACTTAGAAAATTTCTTTCTATTAATTCATTCAAGGTCTCCTCTTCAACAAGTGTCTTCTATAAGCTTAAACTAAATAATTCCACAAACAAGCAATATACTTTAATCCTTTAGTTTTCACCTTAAACATCATAAGATTCCAATTAAATCCTACTAGTCATCATATACAAGTGATTACTTCTTTCCATATGCATGTATACACCAATTTCATTCATACCAATCATGTATTTTCTTCCCATGTCCATTTTCATTTCCTCAAGACAATAATTTCCTTGAATAAATCAATTTCATCACTAGGTTCCTCAAATAAACTTTACCTTAGCAACACCAAAGTTTAACATTTAACACTAAAATCCTTCATGCATCATTTTCATCATTTCATAAAATAATCATGCTTTTCCTTTCTTTTTGCAACTAACACTTGATTCATCATTTCTACTCATATTCTAAGTTTGTTTCATCATATAGATTTACATCATAATATCCATATCACAAACAAATATAATCAATTCAATCCAAACATGGCAATGGCAACCATTAATCCAACAAGCATGATCACTTCACTATATATAAGACTTGTTAAGGAAAAAGTGGGAGTATACTTACTAAAATTACCATGACATATTTCTTACATTCTTCCAATAAAATATTTATTGTATTTCTACAATAATCTCTTAAGATCAATTTAAAGCTTAGACTCACTACTAATAAACCTCTTCCAACGTTAATATTAATGAGTCTTCCAATAATACCTCATGTCTAAAACTGCCAGACAATCCTTGAAACTCAAATATCCAATCTGCCAAGCGCTAAGTACCACATTCCCAAACCTTATTACTTTTATCATCTATATGACTCATCACTCTCATAATAGATTAACTACTTAGATTTGTATTCTCCCATCTGAACGTTCAATTTCCAGTAAAAGAACAACCCATAATATTTTAAATTCCTAGGTAACTTCAAGTTACAACTGATCCTTAAAGATAACCACCAAAATTGCTATTAAGTGCCGACCAATGAATTCATCAATTTTCACGTTCAAACTGTGCTGTCCAATCAACTCACCAAAAAGAGAAACCCAAGACTAAGATCCTTTATAATGCTACCATTTCATAGGACTAACTTCAAAGGAAAGAAGGTCTCAATCTTAAGTCACTCTACTTACATCTTTAAAATCAGCCTAAAGTCTAAAAGTTTCCTGTCTAACTTCTATGCTAAACTTCTTCCGATTTTAACGTTACTAAGTCTTCAAATAATACATTCATCTAAAACTCACGACAAGTCTTGCAATGAGAATCTCCAACCCTTTAATGCACATCTTATTTTATAGTGACTCATCACTCTTTTTATGGATTGAGCAAATCCACATCCTTTCGACCATTCATCCAATCTCTCAAGGAAGGAATAGCCTCAAAATTTTCAGTTCCTATACGATCTCACGTCACAACTAATTCCTGAAAAGACTATCACAATCTTGTCAATCAACAACTTAGCCAAGTATCTATATTTAGATTGTTCCCCCCAATCAACTCATCAAATCGCCTAAGGTTAAGATCACTTAAATTCAATATCAATGCATCGAGTCAATATTCGACTCATCCCAGGGAATCATCATAAGGGTACACACACACACTCTCCAAAATTTTATACACTCTTCCAACTACTATCAGTTGGTTAGCAAATATCCACTAACAAACCAAAATTCTCCCAACCACATATTTGATCAACTACTACCTTCAATATTATAAAAGAAGAAACTATGTTGTTATACCAAACGCTAAGGGTTCAATACTTACAAAGTTCCACCAAAATATAATTCCAACAACTTCCTCAGAACGACAATAGAACTTAAAACTCTAACTCTACATCAGATTCAAGTATTACACGTAAATAACATATAAAAATGCTGATGAAGAAATATGAATATCTTAATAAATATCAACAATTTCTCCAAAATGAAACCACCTTATACCAAAATTAGGATATACTTAAACATTGAGTGAAACCCATGTAATTCATGTAAATATGACATGAAAATACAAAGAGAAGATTCCAATAAACAAATAAATATGGAGTAGCAATTTAATAAAACAAGTCCACCTTGCTTGTCAAAGACAACTTTACTAAAAGCCTTCATTAAATAACAAGAAGGTTAAATTACAAGAAAGGAAAGGAAGTGATATGACAAATAGAATTTAGAAATTCACTTCAAAACTAACTATAAAAAGTTTCTTGTAGAAATTTCGTAGTTGTAGACTTTCTTCTTCTCCCCCTCTTTTTTTTTTTTTGAAATCTCAAAGATTTAGAAATCTCAAAGTTTAAGAGAAAAGGACCATGGTAAATAAATAATCAAGTAAATGAATAAATCTTAACAACTCAATAAAACAAACCCACTCTTGTTGAAAACCATGTCAACAAAAGCTTATCCTTGAAAGGACAATGGTTGAATTAAAAAGAAACAAGTAGGGAAAACAAGGTAACAAATAAAATTATAAACTCGTCTCAAAGCGCATCTCAAGAAAGTTTATGAGGGTAATAGTGTCTTTTAAAATTCTTCCCTCAAAGAAATTCAAATCTCCAAAATCATATGAAAGAAAAGGATTGTAGTAAGAATACGTGAAAAACAAAATAACCGTTCAAACCAAAATCATTTTACAAGTAGCTCATGGAATGAAATTCCAAATAAAATACCATTGAAATAAGATATTCATTGAAACCAAAGGCAACTCAATTATCGCATAACTACAAAATATAATACTTTAAATCGATCTACCAAAACAAACATAAATCCAAAGATAATGAACAAAAGGCTCATTAAAACAATAACACAATACAACGAAACAAGTATTTAAAACCTTTAAAATATAACTTGGTGGAAAATGAACTAGAGGATGATAAAATATCATAAAATATGCAAACAATAAAACAAACAGCCAAGTTTAAAACGACAAAATTCTCTGGTACAGTTCCTAGGCAACGTATGGGTTTACCCAGAGCCAAACTGCTCTGATACCACCTGTGACACCCACGAATCCCCCCTGGGATTTAGAAGGACTCGCGACATCAAGACGATCATCTCATGGATCAATCATCCCATCGAATAGTGTTTGAAGAGTGTGTGAAGCATGCACCAAGTGTACCATAAATATTTACAGCGGGAAATAAATAAAAGTCAGCCGTTCTAGTACCAGAGATTCTTTAAAATTACAAAACAATTTAAAACAATTTCTTCAACAGAGGATTATACAGTCTTTCAAAAGAAAAAGATAAACAAGTACTGCTTTCGAGATCAAGATCTCGATCTTCATCCTCTCAACAAATTTCCTTTCCTGTGAAGTCTGTATCTTGAGCCAAATTCGTTTTCTGCAATCACAAACTACGATCCCGTAAAATGGGGGACCGTAGGGTGGGCGCGATCCACCGTGGTGAGATGTGAATCCCAGTAAGCAACAGATATCAAACAACATACAATCATTTCACATAACAGAACATCATCAACATATGCCCGTAACTCAATGGGTGCATGTACCATGAATATGAGACTTACAACATGACTTATGCACATGCACTTTCATGTAAAAACATTCGTAAACCTTGACATTTTTCAACGCTTTGCTTCATGTACTTGCTTTTCATAAAAATGCTTTCATATAACTTGACTTCTTTCATATGCATATAACTTGACTTCTTTCATATCATCATTACTTTTCAAAACATTTCTTTAAAACATTTCGTATCTTTCATTCTTTCTTAGGCGCCACTTATCTTGAACAGATCTTTCTTTTGGCTCGAAAGCCCTTCTTGTCATGACTTTTTCTTTAACATGTATGAGACACAACACGGTTCCCCTAGCACCGCGTGTTCCCTGCTGGTTACCGCATCACCCTAAAGTGAGCGTCATATAACTTTAAAACGGCAGGTCCTTACACCTTATCCGTCTTGGGCACCCACCAGCGTTAGGTGCTACCGCGCTCCGGCCACCTTTTGGTGCCATACACGGTCCGCCGACTGTTCTTCGTCGACCCAGGGGCTTCCACTCGACTTTAATCACTCCTGAGTGGATAGGGAGTTCCACTGGGGCACTTCCCCGTCCCAGCCTTTGGGGTTCTTATAAAACTTTCCTTCTTTTCTTTTCTTTCAAAAACTCAGTCTTTTCTTTTCTTTTTCTTAAAAACATGCTTGACTCAAAACATGCTTTTCGTGCTCATGCATGGGACATGCATGTGACATGTGACTTCTTATGCAGAACATGTGAGTCATGAAACATATGATCATACATTCACAAAACATATCTCATACATATTAACATATGAACAGACACTCATCTTTAACTTATCTTCTATCTCACACATTGTGCATATTCCAGTGAAGATGTAGTCGAGACCTTAAATCACATCATATCCAACAAACACTATCTCATATGGGTTAAGGATGCAACTTATAACGAGATCAAACCTAACTTTTCTTCTCCTTTCATTTTACCCAAAACACGCATATTTTCTTAAGATCTTCTCATAACTTAATGACCATATCATAACCAATCATTAATCACCACATTTACATTGCATGTATAGTTATTCTCTTCAACAGATGATCCTCATATACTATTTTCTCTATTCCCAAATATTTCTCAATCTATACATCAAGGGAATCCAAGAATACACATCGATAGTTACTAAAAAGTAACGGAGTCATTCCACCAAATCTTTTTATCACTAATAATCATTGAAATAATCGAATTACCCAATCAGATCATCTTATCACTAATAATCATCAAAATAATCGAATTACCCAATCAGATCATCTTATCACCAATAACCATTAAAATATCTGAATCATCCAATCAGGTCATTTTATCACTTATAATCATCAAAGTAATTGAATTACCCAATCAGATCATTTTACCACAAATAATCATTAAAATAGTCCAATCGTCCAATCAGATCATTTTACCTCAAATAATCATCACAATAGTCGAGTCGTCCAACCCAAAACATTTTATCTCCAATAATCACTAAAATACTAGAGTCATCCAACCAAAACATTATACCATCAACAATTACCATTCACCCAGTATTCAACCACAGTAAGATTGACTCGGAATAATCTCAATCTCCATTAAATGGCCTTAGGCCCAACTGATCTACTCTCAAATTACTCATCATCACTAGCTAACACATCAAGCAAACAAAACAGAGATTCACAGTCAATCAAACAGTCAATCAGACAGTCAAACAAATATCTGTTACTTACAGTGCATAAACGGATGCCAACCGAACATCGCGGTGATCCCCGATCTGTAGAAGGTAAATTGTGCACTATTCATCTCCAGGCACGGCGAAGTGACGGGTTGGGTTCGGATACTCCATTCGACACCAAAATTCATGGGGATGCTCCTTGGAGGATGGGGAATCTCGTGGCGGTGTCGGTGAGGCGGTGCAACCACCGGAAGGCGGCAGATCTGGCTCGAAGTGGTGGAGGCTCATTTTCGGATTTTCGCCCGTACGAGGGAGGTGCGGCCATGGATGGGAAAACTGTTTTAGGGGTGTGATAAACTGAGGTAGGGGAAGCTTTTGGCGGTGGTGGTGAGAGCCACGGTGGCCGGACGGCGGCGCGGCGACGGAAAACTCATTTGGAGACCCATTTCGGTTCCAAGGGAGGAGAGAGAGAGTGGGTGCTCCGTTGGGGCTAAGATTTCTGGTGGTAGGTCGTCTATGGGTGGCGGATCAAATGGCGGTGGTGGTGTCATGATACGGTGGCTGGTGGCGGAGATATGGGCGGCGAAAGGTGCGGCGTACAGGATTAAACGACTCTCGGGTTTGGGGCTGCCGGCGGGACGTGGGGCTGCGGTGGTCGACACCACCGGTGGGGTTGGACTCGCCGGAGGGTGGCGGTTCAGGTGGAGCCGGAGGTGAGGCTAGGCGGCCGGGGGTGGCGCCGCCACGAGCTGAAAACCGGACTGCTCCTCCCACGGTTACTGTAGCACGTGGGAGAGAAAAGAGAGAGGAGAGAGAGAGAAGGAAAAGGGAGAGGGGAAATGAGAGGGTTTGACCCCTTTCGCCCTATTTATAGGCCCGACGTTTTTGGGTCTTCAAACGGACAACAGATGAATTTAAAACACTGATTTAAAAGCATATAACCTCAACTTAACTTAAAATTCTCAAACTAATTAAATAAAATATTATTTCAACTTATTTTATTTTTCAACATAATATTTTTCATCAATACTTAAAATGATGAACTTTATTTAATTATTTAAAAGGAATAGATCCATACATTTAAATCAGATATTTAAAGCACGTTTAAAATCTCGTGCTATTTCAAATAACTAAAATCAAGTAAATAAAATAATCCCGCATAACATAGTATTTTTGGAGGTATTCAAAAGCTTCCCAACTAAAATAGAATAAACATAATAAGACTTAAGAATTTAATAAATTTAAGATCAATAAACCAGATAATGTCAGATAAAATCGAATCAATGCTCCTTAATAAAAATACAGCAAATCAAACCATATTTTATAATAATTAAAACTAAAATTACTGAATATATCATTTCAGATGGAAAGACCAGTAGCAACAATTAATTACAATAATTAAAAGCACTATTATTTAAGAATCTCACAAAAGCTTATAACTATACTAAAATCAACACCACTAAATCCAATTAATATCGATACCAATTCCAATGATAAAACCAATTATAATCTTTAAATCACTATAATATTAAAATGATAGATTTCACAAATAACTAACTCTGATCGTAAATAAAACGTACCCGAAATTCAATTTATGAGATAACAATTTAATTTATTAAAATAAATTAAAATATCCCATAACAAAATATGAGCAAATTAAAAGTATGTAAAACTGCGGGGTCTCACAAGAGGTAGACGTGGACGAGGAGGAGGCTATCAATGCTAGTATTATTACTGGTAATACTCCAACCTTGCCTTAATTTTTAAAGTATAAAGTGATTTCTTTTAAGATAACCATAGGAAAATTTTTATAGGTGAAATTATTATGATGTGAAATGTGGTATATGCGTTGTTTGATTCCGATGCGACGAGGTCCTTCGTTTCCTATGATTGTGTTTGGAGATGTAGATTAGATGTCGAACCATTAGCACAGAAAGTGTTGGTAACACTCCCTGATACGAAAGTGATTGGATGTCAACAGATAGTGAAGAACTGCCCTTTGGAAATTGCTGACGTAAGGTTAAACGCCAATTTGATAGTTTTTCACTTGTTGGGGTTTGACGTAATATTAGGTATGGATTGGTTATCTGACCACTATGCCTACATCGATTATCGAAAAAAGGAGATTATCTTCAAGTTGCCCGGCGAAGAGAAGCTGCGTTATGGAGGGGAGACGGTTAGCTATGTTTCCTCTATCGTGACGGCAAAGAGGGTAACAAAATGTCTGAAAGGGGGAGCATAAGTGTTTTTGTTAATATCCTTAAATGCAATGGAGGGTGCCAAAAGTATTGAAGATATCCCGATTGTGAAAGATTTTCCTCGAGTATTTTCTGACGAATTGCCTGGATTGCCCTCGGACCATGAAACCGAGTTCGCCATTGAATTGGAACCTGCTACGGCCCCAGTTCATAAAGCCCCTTACCGAATGGCGCCGACAGAGCTAAAGGAACTAAAGGCACAAATTGAAGAGCTATTGGAGAAGGGATTTATAAGACTGAGTTCATCGTCATGGGGAGCCCCAGTTTTGTTTGTGAAAAAGAAAGACGGAACCATGCGGATGTGTATCGATTACAGAAAACTTAACAAGGTTACTATCAAGAACAAATACCCACTGCCACGGATAGATGATTTGTTAGATCAACTACAAGGAGCTATAGTATTCTCCAAGATTGATCTCAGATCAGGATACTATCAGCTGAAGATTAAAGAGCAGGATGTGCCCAAGACAGCTTTTCGAACCCGTTACGGACATTTTGAGTTCCTGGTTATGCCCTTCGGATTAATGAATGCCCCGGTAGCGTTCATGGACTTGATGAATCGAATTTTTCGACAATATTTAGACAGTTTTGTCGTGGTATTCATCGATGATATTCTGATATATTCTCGAAATGATGAAGAGCACAAAGATCATTTAAAGATTGTGCTGAGAATTTTACAAGAGCATCAATTATATGCCAAACTTAGTAAGTGTGAGTTTTGGCTTAGAGAGGTTAAATTCTTGGGCCACATGATTGTAAGCCAAGGTGTAGCCGTGGATCCAGCCAAGATCGAGGCAGTAACAGAATGGCAAAGACCAACAAATGCTCACAAGACACAAAGTTTCCTTGGATTGGCAGGGAACTACAGGAGGTTTGTGGAAGGGTTTTCTAAACTGTCTAGTCCTCTGATAGCCTTGACTAAGAAAAATGCCAAGTATGTCTGGAGTGATCAGTGTGAGCAAAGTTTCCAAGAACTCAAGAAGATGTTAACTTCGGCACCAGTATTAGCATTGCCAGAACCTCACAAGCCCTACGTGGTATACATTGATGCATCGAAGATGGGCTTAGGATGTGTGTTGATGCAGGAGGGATGAGTAGTCGCATATGCATCTCGACAGCTCAAGGACCATGAACGAAATTACCCCACTCACGACTTGGAATTAGCAGCAGTAGTGTTCGCATTAAAAATTTGGAGACATTATTTGTATGGCGAGGAATGCGAGATATATACGGATCATAAGAGTCTCAAGCACTTGTTTAGTCAGAAGAATCTGAATATGAGGTAGCGGAGATGGATTGAGACTATAATTGACTTTCAGTGCGAGATCAAGTACCACCCTGGGAAGGCTAATGTGGTAGCAGACGCTTTGAGTCGAAAGACTCAAGTGGAAAAGCCATCACTATTAACGGTTATGTGAAGCATGCTGATTAAGAGTTTGTCTGGAGAAGCAACATTAGCAGCAACACAAGAAATTGTCTCATTGACTGAAGAAAAAATCTGAGAAGAATAGCGAAAGGATGCTAAGCTGGAAAAGATCCGACAGAAACTGCTAGAAAGGCAAGGATCACCCCACTTTATGTTATCAAACGACAGAACACTATATTTTGAGAAGAAGATAGTAATACCAGACAACCCAGAATTAAAAGAAAAGCTTATGAGGGAGACGCACTGTACCCCTTATACAGATCACCCTGGGAGCACCAAAATGTATCAAGATCTAAAAAGAAGATTTTGGTGGGAAGGTATTAAAAAGGATATGGCTGTGTTTGTAGCAAAATGTTCAGTGTGCCAATTGGTTAAGGCAGAGCATCAATGCCCAGCAGGAATGTTGCAGCCTTTGCCGATTCTGGAATGGAAGTGGGAGGACGTATCTATGGATTTCGTAGTCGGATTCCCGAGGACGTCAGACGGAAAGAACACCATTTGGGTAATAGTGGATAAACTGACCAAAAGCACCCATTTCTTGCCCATAGTGAATACAGATTCAATGGAAAAACTGGCAAGGATTCATATGAAGGAGATAGTCCGTTTGCATGGTGTACCCAAAACTATTATTTCAGATCGAGACCCTAGATTTACATCTCGTTTCTGGCAAAGTTTATAAAAAATGCTGGGATCTAATCTGAAGTTTAGTAGTGCCTATCACCCACAGACAGATGGTCAGAAAAACGGACCATTCAGACCCTAGAAGATATGTTGCCAGCCTGCGTATTAGACTCAAGCGGCGATTGGGAAAGTCTTCTACCTTTAATCGAATTTGCCTACAACAATAGCTTTCAAGCTACTATTCAGATGGCACCATACGAAGCACTGTATGGTAGAAAATGTAGGTCGCCCTTGTACTGGGACGAAGTCGGTGAAAGTAGGGTGTTAGGGCCCGACTACCTACAAGAGGTCAGAGCTCAAGTAGAGATGATACGAATAGAATGAAAACTGCCCAAAGTAGACAAAAGAGCTATGCAAATCGACGAAGGAGACCATTGGATTTCTCAATTGGCGACTGGGTGTATATCAAGATCTCACCAATGAAGGGAGTAGCTCGGTTTGGCAGAAAAGGGAAATTAAGTCCCCATTATGTTGGACCTTATGAAATTGTTGAGAAAGTTGGAGTAGTAGCTTATCGATTGGACTTGCCTGTGAGACTACAAGGAGTCCACAATGTATTCCATGTATCGTCTTTAAAGAAAAGTTTTGGTGAATGACCCATGACGATAATGGATCCGAGTAATATTGAGTTACGTCTCAACTTGACTTAAGAGGAATGACCAACCCGAATTGACGATCGCAAAGAGCAGGAATTAAGGAATCGAAAAATTTCATTAGTAAAGGTGTTGTGGAACAACCCCGCTTTTTAAGAAGCAACGTGGGAACGGGAGGACGATATGAGAGTCAAATATCCCCATCTATATGTAAATTAGTGATATGCTTGTTGTTTTCTTGTTTGAACTTAGTTATGATGTATGAGCCAAAGTTTTGAATACCGTACTCGACGCCGTACCGGTCAAGGCACTGGTACGAAATATTTCGGTACCGGTACCGTTTCGGTACCGGTACCATTTCAGAATAGTTTACACCTGGATAAATTATATATATACAAGCATTAATTGTATTCCAAAATAATAACAAGATAAGTCATAAAATCAATACTTCTCAATACAAGTCTTAAGTTTTAAATTACAACAAATATAAAACTGAATAAGTTCTTAATCCAACTATGAAAATAAAATCAGTCATCCTCATCAAAAAGATAATAAGGATCAAGATTCGACATATTAATCAAAATATTTTCATCAATGTCATCACCATCATCAACATCAACATCAACACCAATGTTTTCATCATCTTTCTCATTTAGTATGGCTAAAGGTTCCTCAATACTAGCCCAATCCAAATCTTCGCCATCAAGAAGATCAGATTCTTCACCCACCCATTCTTCCATCAAGTCAATATTTTCAAGATTGATTGGATCTAAAGCATCTCTTCCCTTTTTTATGCTCCTGTCAAAATAAAATCAGACATAAGTGAAAATATTACATATTTTTCAATTTATGAAAAACTTTAGTATTATAAAAATTTACCTCTCTCGCAGCTTCAAGTTATAACGAACAAATACTAAATCGTTTAAACGTTTATGCACTAATCTATTTCTCTTCTTCGAATGAATAAAATCAAATGTGCTCCAATTTCTCTCACATCCAGTTGCACTACAACATTGACTTAATACTCGAACAGCAAACCTTTGAAGCGTTGGAACCTCGCAACCAAATTGACTCCACCAAGCAACTATAACAATAATGCAATTATAAATTATTAATTAAATGTAAATAAAAATAAAATAAAATATAAAGTACAAAGTCACACTATTTAGCAAATGATATTGATAAATGATAATACCTGGATTAATCTTATCACGCTGACGGATTGCTAAAGAATGTCCAAACTCACCCACTGCATTCTTATACAAGTCAAGTTCTGCAATGATCTTGTCTTGATTATCGGGATCAAGTTCCATCTTCATAATACAACTATTAAAACCTCTTATAACATCATTTTTATTTTTAAAACAAGGGCTATAGTAAATTCCAGGGTTAAGAAGACAACCCGCCGCATGTAATGGACTGTTAAGTTGCTTATCCCATCTAGAATCAATGATCCTAGTGAATGGACTGAATACACTGACTTTGTTATTGCATCTCGCTTTTATATTCTCTTTGGCTCTTTCCATTGCATCATACAAGTATCCCATCGCAGGCTTTTCATCCCCGTCAACAAGTCGTAGAACACGCACCAAAGGCTCACTAACTTTCACAATAAATTGACATTGAGTCCAAAACTCTCTATCTTCTAGAACAATCTCAACTATCTCCTTCCCTATATTGCTCCTAGAATAACTTGATGCAATCCATTTATCACAAGTAAACATTTGCCTAAGTTGTTTCTTATACAAGAGCAAGCATTGGATACTTAAAAAATTTGTTGCAAATCTTGTAACTCCAGGACGACACAAATCATGACCATTAGTGAAGTCTTTTCTCATCAATGCCAAAACCCAACCATGGTTATAGATGAACTTTGTTATTTTTTTTGCCTTTTTTATAGTATCATCAATAAGGGGAAAATATCTTGGATCAGAAAAATTCTCTAACATTAAATCTATGCAATGAGCTGCACAAGGGGACCAATAGAAAGAACCATACTTCTGCTGTAATCTTTTTCCCGCAGCTTTATAACTTGCATCATTGTCTGTTATGAACTGTACAAGATTCTCAGATCCGATTTCTTGAACAACCTCATCAAAAAATTAAACAATGTTTCAGTATCTTTTCTAAAGCCTGATGTATCAACAGACTTCAAGAACATTGTTCCCTTCGGGCAATAAACTAGAAAGTTGATTATTGATTGTTGCTTCTAATTTGTCCAACCATATGCCATTAGTGAACAACCGGTCTCATTCCAAACTTTCTTAATTTGTTGCAAATAATCTTGAACATCATTCACAGTCATTTGTAACAAACTTCCTCTTAACTCATATAAGGAAGGGCCCTTAAATCCTGGCTCAATGGCGGTCATGGCATCGATAGCTGGTTGATAATACTTGAATTGAGCTGCATTAAAAGGCAGATTAGCATCATACCACCAGCGTGCTACAGCCATCTTTGCTTTTACAATCATATCATTCGAACACATAGAGCTCTGAATTGAAGGTTGGGCCCCAGGAGTTGTTCTTGGAGCAAAAAATCTATTCACTCTCCCCACCGATTTTCCAATTCCAGATTCTTTTGACTTCCCCTTACCCTTTGAAAGCTGAGACTGTCCCTCCATACTATCATCAATATCGTCAAATGTTAAATCTATATTGCCTCCAATCTCTGAGCTAATTTTTCTTTTCTTCTCTTTACTTTTTTTCATTTCATTAAGTAGCTCCTTCATTTGCCATTTTACATCTTCAGAAACCTTTTTACATGCTTCTACATTTCCTGGAATCCCAGCTAGATGATGCTTCAACCGAGTTATCCCACCACCTCTAATTACTTTATTACAATATAAACATTCGGTATTATTTCTCGCTCCTGGCACTACACGTGCATGGGCCCATGCTAGATCTTCTGATCTTACAGGAGCAAGTGTTGAAGACATACCACCAGCACCAGTTGATTGACAACTAGACATTGTTAACTATACAAGAAGTCAAAAAAAGTTTGAACTAAAAAGTCAAAAGAAGTTTGAACTAAGAACTAGCGTAAGAAACTTAGAAAGATGAACAACAACCTTCAGCATTTGAACCAAAATTGTGCTTGCTAGTTGCTACTCATGAGAGCTAATCAATGGGCCAAAATAGAAAATCTTTCTATAGCAAGCCATGTCATGTAGTTAGAATTATTTCAAAAATATTATTGCAGCCATAGAATGTACAAGCTAGTCCCCACAATTTTTGAAAAAATAAATAAATACTTGACCCATCCGAACAACTAATTTGCAGGATCTATAGTATACTCACGTTACAAATATTGTTTTTATATGTGTAGGCTCTATTGGCACGTGGGATTCAGATAAGCTACTCTTAACAATAATTGCAAATTATTGTTACCATAAAAAAGATTTGTAACATGACTATTATATGGAAATGAATGAATTATATGATTAAAAACAAAATTAATAATTGCAAATTACTAGTTTAAGAAACAAAAAAAAATTCAATATACAAAAAAAATTCGTCTACACAGAGCCTAAACATTAAACAATCAACAGATTCAACACTATTTTTTTCAAAGAGATTTGAAAATCAAGCCCAAAACAAGGGAAGGGGTGCGCTGCGAACTGCGAAATGCAGAGAACAAAACAGTGGAAGGAAGCTGGAAGATTCGGCATTTGAATAAATAATTTCATACTAAAATACCAATCATAATTTATAAATATTCAACAGAGTCACAACCTACGTAATATATAATTACATATTAATATGGTTTATACCTATATGTGTTCCCTGCGATGGAGAATCAGAAGAGTTGGGAGGCGCGGGCCGTGCGAGTCACCAGTGTGAGCTGATGCCAGACGGAGACGACGGAAGCTACGACGACCTGCGACGATGCCAACAAGACTAACGGAGCGAGCTGTTGGACGCCAGAGTGTAAGAACCCATAATTTTACTACATTTGTAATTTAATATTTTAATATTAGATATGTAGTGTTTCTTAATATAAACAGTGTTATGAGGTTGTTGATATTAATATTATTTTAGTGTGTTTGTGTTTAAAAATATTTGGGTATTTCATATTTATTTAAAGATTATTTTCATGTGTATTAGTAAATTAATTTATTTCCTCTTATTAATATATTATGATGCATTTAATTGAATGCTTGAATTTAATTTTCTTATTTTATTGTGTTTGTATTTAAATTAAATTGCTGTATTTTATTTTATTATATTTTGATGTGTTCTAGTTATTTTATTTTAGCTTAGATGATTTTTGGTGGGATTATATATATATATATATATTTATATGATGGGCTTTTATATATATAAATGCATATATTTATATATAGTACTTGGTTGTTTTTAAATTAATTGGTTTTGGGTAATCTACGATTTTGGGCATATATATTTACTATATTGAGCCCACCCCTTTCGGCTCTCAAACCTCACTGTTTAAAGCATTTGATTTAGATGAAACCCAGGCCTTTCCATTTCACGCGTGATCCAGCCCTCTAACTTCCAAAACGACGCCGTTGAGCCCTTGATTTAATGAATATCAAGTCTTCTTCTTCACGCGAAATGTACGCTGCATCTCCATTTCTTCTTCTTCTTCTTCTTCCGTCATTTTCGTTAAACTGTTCTACTGTTTACCCGTGAGCAAAAATTGAATCTTTGCATTCTTTTTCTTCTTCTTTTCATCCACGCATTAGCCCATTAAATACCCAGTACATAGATGATTGTTTTCCCTCCATTTTTGCAGCCGATCGATGCTTCACGTGCCCAGAAAATAATCTGAAATGTGCCCTTCCAGCCACATTTTGCCACCATGTTTTCATCTAAAAATCTGAAATATTCTTCTTCTTTTCAGCTTTGTTGTTTTGGCTTAATGTTGGTAAGCTTTCAAGTGATTTTTCCCACCCAAAAACCCGCGTTTTCCAGCCTATAAATGGATATTGAACCTCGCTGAAAATTCATGCCGAAAACTCCTCAATGCCGTGATCAAGCCTCCATTTGAGTTAATTTCGAGCTTCCATTTTTCCCACAACTAAGACTTGAGTTTTTCCCCTCTTTAGACCCTATCATTCCGAAAATCTCAAGTGAGATTTTAATAGTGTTATAATCCCCGTTTCATTTGCCGTGTTTCACCGCTTGAGATATCTTTTGGTAAGCATTTTTCTAATTTAGTTGATTAATTTATTTATTTGTTAATATTAATTTATTTGGTTGCAATATTTGGAATAATTATTTGAATTGGTTATATATATATATATTGTTTTATTTATGTTATTGATTTAATTAAATTGTTAGGTTTATTTATTGGTTTTATTGATGTTACTATAATTTATTGGTGTTTTAATTAAGTTGGTTTTGAATTATTTTAGTTATTCCCGATATTGATATTTATTTATTTGTAATGATTTATATACGTTGACGCTTTGGGCGTGGCTATAGCGGCAAGTACCCAGTTGGAAGCTTTGAATCGTTGTTGGGCATTTTCGGTAACTTCGGAAATTACTAGCGAACGAACTGTAAGTATTTTCCAAATAAACTTTAAGATTTAAATATATTTTTGCATTAACATCTATGTGTTGGTTGATGTTGGTATTTGTTGGTTGATTGGATTGTTTAATTGTTGGATATTTGGTGCATGGTTGTCTGCATTGTGTATTTACGCGCATGCTCATGAAAATATTTGGAAAGTGGATTTTTGCATGATTTTGGATATTCATGTGTTGAGAATGGAAACTGGGATTTAAATTGTGTTTAGCGGATTTTAATGGTTTTGGGCTGAGTCATAACGGGGACGGCGATACGTAACGCCCGTTGTGATCAGCGTGTGAGTGTGTGGATGACATGATGGAGACGGCGATACGTAACGCCCATTATGGTCATCGGGTGTGCATTTCATATCGGAGACGGCGATACGTAACGCCCGGTATGAAATGTGTGTGTGTGGATCGTAATGGGGACGGCGATACGTAACGCCCATTATGGTTTCGGGTGTGTGTGTAAATTATATCGGGGACGACGATACGTAACGCCCGGTATGATTGGTTTTGAGGATTTTATTTTATGAGAAATGATGGGTGATTTTATTGGGATTTTATTGTGGATTAAAATGAGGTTTTGGCGTGTGTGGTTATTTAATTAATTTTGAGAAGAATGATTTTAAGTCACATGCATACGGTAATTTGTTCATGTCTTTTTGTGGTTGTGCATAAATGTATTTATTATCTTGGATTTGTTTGGGATTTTACTTACCTGCGGTACCATTTTGGTATCGTAGATTTTGATGCAGAGAACGAGGAGGTTGAGCCTGAAGAGGCGGCTCCACCGCTGGAATGAGTTAGTGTAGTTAGTTTCTTGGATGACATTCAGTTAATTCTGTTGGTTGTGTATTATTTTTATTTGGACCTTGGATGACTGTATTAAATCTCCGGTTGGAGAATTTACTTTGGTTTGGTTTGTATATATTTCCAAAAATTCTGGTACTTAGATATTGATTTTAATTATTCCGCTGCGACTTTTATTTATGTATGTCACGTGTGCACACACGTTTGGCACTTGTCGTTGGGATGTGTGACCCAGGTTGTCATCATCCTGACGCCTCGATTCCCGTGTTATTTTAAGGGGGAATTTGGGGGCGTCACACAGAGGGTGCGATTCGAAGGTCTGGGCAAAATCGAATTGGGGCGGTCTAGGACTCTGGAGTCGAAGTGATAATCACGAAAGCAAACCTAGGTTATTTTAGGTGAGTATCGGATATCCGAAGGACCGAAACAGAGAAATTGCAAAAATGCCATCCAAATAATCGGCAGAAAGTGTACCAGGCGAAATTCATGTTCCGGCTGAAAAATCAAATACCGGCCGGTATAGGACGGTACCGGCCGAAACACTCGATATTTTAGGCGGTACGAAACATATATATTACCTATGCTGGTTTAGTTGCCAGTACGGTACATAACAGCCGTACCGGCCGGTACGGTACAGTACCAAAAACTTTGGTATGAGCACATGTATGTAAATATTTTATATGTGGGTGCCTTAATTATTTATTGGTTGCTAAAGCATAATTACCATAGTAACTTGTGGAAATTTTAACCAGGATATGGCTCGAAATAGGAGAAACCCACGCATGTCAGTAGCCACAATAGCCCAATTAAGAGAGAGAAGAGAAAACCGACAAAGAATATTACATAGAGAACATAGAAGGATAAGAGTACAAAGACTAAAAATTCTAGATTATTTGGAGAGACACTACACCCACCTCATGGATGTGAACCGTGAAGGAGCGCCTGTTTTTCGTTGCGCTAGACCACACGAAGAGCGACAACCACCTAGAAAATGGATTAGAGCAGAAAGAAAACAATTAAAGAGATTGATTCGAGGTGAGATGAGCGAGCATAATGGAGAGCCACTTGATTTTTCCGACACTTCTAATGAACGTATAAGGCAACAGGAAGAAGGAATACCTCGGATAGATACCGAGGAGGAAATCATGCATAAGTTGAACGAAATGAGGACGAACATGTACTACGACCCGGATGTAGATGCCATATTTTATTTTTCCCAAGATTTAGTGACCGAAGAGGAAGAGGTACCATCTTACTCGTCGTCAGAGGAGTCCACAACCACGAGTGTTAGAGGTATATTAATTTTTAATAACATCTTTAAATCATAGACTAATTTCGTGGACAAAATCTTCTTTTTAGTGGGGGAGGATGTGACGACCCGAGACTTTCTTTTCGCATTATTTATTTTAAAATTCATTTTGATTGAGTGATTAATTGTGTAATTAGATTAATTATATGGAAAGGTGAGAAAAAGGGCAATGAGCTCAAGATTTGGACTTTGAAACTTAGGATGAGCTATTGGGCCTAGGAAAGAATGGCAAGTCCACAAGCCCATGAGGATGACCCATGACCCACCAAACCCGACCCATGGGACACTTGTCACCCATAGGAAAACCCTAGTGAGTCAACTACAACTAGTAGATGGAAAATGTGAAATTACCATTAGGTGAGAGTTGACTAGTGGGTGAATGGTGAGGTTGAGTGTAAAATCTTGTGATAGGATTTTTCCATCGTTGGAATATTTTTGGAAAGTACTAAGGTATGACTTAACTTACCCTAACTAGTACATGTCATGTTTAGGGGAATGACACTTGTGTGCAATGGAGTGAAAAGTGAAGGAAAGGAAATGGGAAGGCATTCGGTTAGGGTGATTGCTGAAACCCTTAGGGGTTTTTCCCATCTCATTCTCTCCAATCTAGGCTAATGATCATCATAGGATCATGTAAGAAAAAAGTGACAAGATGATTGACACAAGAAGAGAGGTGTCATGAGGAAAAAGAAAAGAAAATGGAAGAAGAAAAGCAAGAGGGATCCGGGTGGGTTGTCGTGTGCACCACTTTAGAGTTTCCTAGGATTGCTTGCAAATCTAGTGAAAAGAGTACCTTGGATTTGTGTAAGGAATAAAGTACATGAGGTGAGATGTGTAAGAGGTATGGTGGTTTAAGAGGAATGAGTGGAGGTTGCTTGAATTAGAAGCAAAACTAGGAATGGAGGGAGGAAGCATTCGGAAGCCATGAGGAACCAAGGCATGGCCGGTTCATGCAAGCTCTTGTTCCAAGAGGTAAGGCCATGGAATCTTATGGATTGACTTGAGAGTGGATGGTTGAGTGTGTCATAGGGTTGAGATGACAAGAGAATGAGGCATGAGAGGGGAGGAGGTTTCGGTGGGGGCTTTGGAAGGCAAAGGGGATCTGATTTCCTACTCTCGCCATTTCCAATCATTGTTTTCTTTTCCAATGCAACCACCCATGCCTAGTCTTGTATCCTTCAAATCAAGGTATTGTGAGTTGTCCTTGACCCCTAGAAAGAAGTGTATGGCCGAAACTCTTGAGGAATCCACCCCTCATTTGGCTAGCTCACAAACACACACACACTAGCCCTTTCTCTCCACCTCTCGGCCAAGCACCCCTTCTCCCTCAACTTTCATTTGTTCCACCTTCTTCTAACTTCTAAATCTCACCATATCCTTAATAGAAAAGATCTAGAACAACTATTTTGAGGAAGGATTGCTTTTGAATAAGTAAGTGCATTCTTATCCTACCTTTAGCAATCTTAGTATACCTTTGAGTGAATTTGGTTGCCTTGTTTGTTTTCTTGCATGTATGTGGAAAAATGAACCTTTTTAGGGGAGAAATTTGCCATGTTTAGTTTAGTAAGAATTCATGTTTAAGTTATGTTAATTTCCTAAGTTGAGAAGTTGAAATGATATGTGCTTTAGTTAGTTATTTAACATGAAGTGGAATGAAGGAAATGCATGCATGATTGAAGGTTTTCTAGCATAAAATTGGATGATGCCTTAGTGTTATTTATTTAGTAGTAAAAATCCATGTCTAAGATTGATTATCTTGTTAAGATTAAAGATTATTTCATGTGGAGACTTTGAATATTTGATATGAAAGGAGAATATGGCATGATCAATAAGTTGAGTTAAGGTGAACATATATTTGTTAGATTTTGATTTGGAGAATGAAAATGTTGAGTTATGCATGCATGTATTTTTGGATTTGAGAACTTCTTTGGTGGAAATCATTGATTTAATTATTATACTATATGGTGGTGATATGTTTAAAATTTTGGAGATATTATATAAATATGAATAAAGTGGTTACATTGTCATGATTGAAGGTTTTCACTAAAATCATTGAGTGAATTATCTTAGAAGAACAAGTGAACAAAATAACACATTAGGAGACCTAGAAGTTTCGGCCAAGCCTTGTTTTAGGGTTGGGATAACACATTTAAATGATTGGAGTTGAACTAGAGTACTTGGAGAAAATTAGAAGACAAAAAGCTAGGAGAGTGTAAAGGGAGGGTCGCGGCCCAACCCTAGTGGGAAGGGGCCGAGTACCCCTAAGTGCATTGGAGGCCCATTATAGCATTTTGGGGAGAAAAGGAGTAGAATTATGAGGTGCGAAAAGTTTAAAAGAGCTTAACGTAGGGTAAACATTATGTTCGTCACCTGTTGCATATGTTCCATGACATGAGTCCCACGTCTCATGCATACAGCACAAAAAATCATGTTTTCAACATGTTATTTTTTTTAAAAGAAAATGGACTAATTAAAGTTTTATAAGAACCCCAAAAGCTGGGATGGGTTAGTGTCCCAGTGGAACTCCCTGTTTACTCAGGAGTGACTAAAGTCGAGTGAAAGTCTCTAGGTCGACAAAGAACCATCGACAGGCCATGTATGGCTCCAAAAGAATGTCTGGAGTGTCGTCGCACCTAAAGCTAGTGGGTACCTACAGAACGGTATGGGCTTCGGCCTCACCACTATAGAAAAGTTTGTAGTCGCTCAGGGAGTGATCAATTGCCGAGTGATGAAGAGCGCGACAGGGTGCGAAACGTAACTACTTTGGTTTGATACGGTCGCCGGGTGCTATGGTAACTAACAGGAACACACAGTGCGTAGGGGAACCGTGAGGTGTCCAATAGAGGTCATGACAAAAGATGGCTTTCGGGCCATATATGATATGATAAGTGGCGCCTAAGATAAGAAAAAATAAAAAGTATTTGCGAAAAGAGGAATTTTTAAAGAAACTCAAGTATTTTGCTTTCTGATATTTTGGACAAGTATATGAAAAGAATGCAAATGGAAAAAGAGAAATTTTAAGACATGAGCATGAGCACGTGCATGTCATGAAGTCATAAGTCCCATATTGTATTAAGTATGATTAACTGTCTAATATTCATTTAACTGTATGCTTAAATTGCTTTTGATATGATATAAATGTGCTTACTGAGATTTCTCCCAAAATCTCACCCCTTGTTTATTTCTCCACTATCACCTTTTTGGGATGATAGAAGTAGTCGCAGGTGATGACAACTATGACGAGTACGACCCCACAAATGATGCCTTGGACCCCCACGGGCCCGACTGAGCCCATTACTTCCGAGCTAGTGACTCTAGACTATCTGAGCCGCTGGGCGGCGGAGTGACTACCTCTGGCCACGTATATATGTGGCGTACATCCTATCGGGTGTTGTATAGTTTTGGGCGTGGACAATTCCCTCCACATGGGTCGCCTCTATGAGTCGTCATCCGAGATGAGTTGTGAGGTGGGACCGGCCTTGGAGTTGGATCGTCTCCGTTATAACCCAAACTTCAAGAAGATTAAGAAGGAACCGATGGATTAGGGAATAATGGTTGGGGATCCTCCATGCAGCTTTTGTATTTAATTGTATGTATTTTGGTCTTCCATTGTTTTGGAAGAATGAACACTTATAAAGGATCCTCATGTTTATATTAATGGTAATGTAATATTTTGGGATGTTATTGTTTTAAGCCATGTGATACACGCATAGAAAGGTTTGACCTTTTTCCGCTGCGATAAAAAAAAATATAATAATAATAATAATAATAATCCAATACACGATAAGACGATTAGTGAACTTCCCTGTGATGCTCAACAAAGGATCCTCACAGTTTACGTACGATCCCAAGCTCAAGCTGGGGCGTCTACACGTTCTGCTCACAAATTCATATTTCCTTCATTTTAGCGCATCTGATGGAGCTCCTTTTTGTCAATTTTCCTTCATATTTTACAAAAAGTTGGTTTTTAGCAAGTCCATTGGGACTACTCTTAGTAGGTTAGGCCTGATGGCATGACACTCAAGTCTCCAAAATGAATTTCTTGTATTTAACCCTCCCATGAAGACCTTCCATGTCCCCTAAGACTAAATACAATAAAACCTCCCATCAATGTTAACTTCCGAATGACTAATTCCAAAAGGTTTGATCCACTAATTGACCACTATATATATTTTGTGTTATGAATAATTTACAATCTAATTACCTAGTATTTGTGAGTAATTTAGTTAATTACTTGATTAACCTGATCAATCTAGATCATCATTGTTGATGTTGTGTTCCACGATCTAGGCTGGTAGGTGATATCCAAATTACCCGGTCCTGCACAAAGGTTGAATGAGGGGGGAGGAGGTGGAGCCTTGAGGCCACTCCGATGCCCAAGTCAATGAGGGAAGTGAGGTAAGAGATTAGGGATTAAGTCATTCACCTATGATCCGTGGGGTCTCTGGCTATTTATAGGCCTCAGTGAACAATGGACGTCTTGGGGGGCGGGACGGCTGTCTTATCAGTCCAAGTTATCATTCCCTTTGCCATTTCTTGAACGGTTTTCCCTACCGTGTCCTGATTGTGTGGGGGACTTGTCCCCTCTGCGGCATGGTGTCAGTCTCTACTTTAGCCCTGACACGTGCCAGGACTCCTAACCCGCATTAAATGCGGTGAAAGGTTCTGGCTATTCATTTAATGCTTCTGGATCAGCTAGACGTGCCTAGGGCAAGCTTCTATATTTAATGCGACGTGCGTAGGGCAGACTTCTGCATTTAATGCGACATGCCTAGGGTAGGCTTCTGCATTTAACGCTGTGTTGTCATCTCAAATGTTTTTATTTCCATGCGGCACGGGTGTTGCCGAGTCCCCCTAGCTCGGTCTTGTATCTTGCCTGCTAACTAACTTGGACGTGGCTCCCGCTTTGCAACTAGTAGACTTCGCCCCTCGCCCTCCCGAGAGGGCGGTGTTGGGCCGCCCCTAGGTTCCCTCCTAGGCCCAAGGCCCGTGGCCCCTCTGGCGGGATTTTTTCCCTTACAATACCCTGCGAATTCTTACCGATAGGACTGAGGTGAAAATTCTCCTGAGTCTCTTTCCTTTTATGGTCCCAACCGCCTGTGCTGGGGAGGCGAATGTCTCGGTTCAGGCGCCCGGCATGCCTGTCTACCCCTTGGGATCGTGACGGGCCCACTGAATCTCCGTGACTATGATGGGACTTTTAACCATCAATGTGCCGTCTTTTCGCGAGCGACTGTTTGGCTTCCCAATTGATTGGACTTCTAGCCATTAATGCATCATCTACACGTGCAAGCCCTTTGGACTGCTTGACTATTTGGGGATAGCTGGCCATTAATGCAGAATTGGCGTGCATGCACCTTTGGTCTTCCCAACTGCACGTCCTACGTTCCCATGTTTTAATTGGTTCATGACGCTAATGCCTCGGGTCATGATTACGTTCTCAGGGTTTTCGCTCACGCTTGCCTGCTCTTATTGGCTCGTGCACCTCACATGCCTATCACCCCATCTTCTCTGACAACTGCCAGCTACGACATGACTCGTCGTGTTGCCTAAGCAATAACTGCTCCCCTAGGTATAAAAAAGGTGGCTTCCTCTCCGATTTCCTCACCTTTTCTTCCTTGTCGTTACTTTGTTGCGATTTCCGTTGCCTTTGCTTCTCTCTTCTTTGGTGAGTTTTTCGACTTTTCTTCGCATTTCTCTCATACTTTCTTGCACCTTCTGTGCTTTTTCGCATTTTTCTAGTCCTTTCTCGTGCTCTCCACTCCTTCTCCTTCCTTTCTCTTCTACTTCTACTTCTTCGCTTGCCACCCATGGCTGAGTCTTCTTCTTCACCTTTTGCTGGACATACTTGGGTCCCTTCCTTCTCCATGAGCTCTATCCAAGAGCTACATGACTTTAATCATATCTCGGCCTCGGTATGCCTAGAGCCAGTTCGGGATTTTCCCTGTGATGCCGAGGGAAAACCCGAGCACGTATTGCTCTTTGAAATAAATTTTAAGAATGGGCTTCGCCTCCTGTTCATCCACCTAGTACGAGAGGTGCTTCACTATCTCGGGATGTCTCTCACGTAGCTACTCCCAAAAGCTTGGCATCTGCTGATGGCCGCCTGTGTGGTGTTCCGCATCATCCTCTTGGAGTCGGGCGATGTTTATCTGGATTTGAGGGCTCGAGAGTTTCTATCGTTGTATCGTGTTCTTCGCAAACAAGCCAAGAACCAGATCAGTTTCCAGGTGAGGGACAGGGAAACGAAGCTCTACACCCTTGAGCCCTGACACTCCCATACAAAGGATTACAATAAGAGATTGTATTCGTTGTACCATCCCGACCTAAAATTTGAGATTTTTTTTTAAATTTATTATTATTATTATTATTGTTGTTATTATTTAGAAATATGTTTTAAGGTAAGGTTTAGTTTTAATTGGTTTATTTTTCTTATCAACTTTTCCACATTATCATCTTTTAAAATTTCAATTTGAATAAAGACTCCTTTTGGAACACCAACTCTGAATCTCCTTCAACTTCAAACTCTAGATTTATTTTTTTATCTTTCTCAACTCTATCTCAACTCAACCACTTCAAACCATGCCCAAGCTCCTCTCGGTTTCACCCACTACCATGCACCATTACCAGCCGTAGACTCCATATAAATACGTTCACCCATGCATGAATTCTAGTCCCACTTCCCTTCACGTCTCTTGCTTTAGGGCCTCTTAGTAGTTTATAAATACATGCATGCATAAAGAAACCAACCAAGACGCAGCCCCTTACACCATTGCCACCACCCCATCTCGCGAAGAGCCACCTAGCCGCAACCCAGTTTTTCCGCACCCAAGGCCACGACAATCACCAAACTCACCCCGCAACCTCGCCACTCCAAAGCCAAGCCACCCTACGTTGTAGCCTCCTTCCTTAGAGCATCACCGTAAACCTTCAGCAGCCTCCTAGAACCTCCCCCGTGACCACCACCGAAACTCATATATGAGCCACTAGCCACCGTTTCTCTCTCGAACAGTCCATTGTTCGGGCCCATGGTATTTTTTGTCATCTCCCGTAAGCTTCCTTCTTGTTATTCTCCTCTATTTGTTTTGATATTCTTTTATATTGAGGTGCATCAATTGTCCCAAAATGGTCCTCCTTAATTTCTTAAATGCCTTTTTAATCGAGCCTTATTTTTTCTCTTCAAATTGTTTGATGTTACTAAAATGTTAAGTGGGTCCTCGGGCTTTAAGCTCACTTCAAACTAGTGTTTTTATTTTAAATATGTTGATTTTAGTTTTCTTAAATAAAATATTTTGGACCTCTCTATTCTTTAAAAAAGGATTTTAAAGCATATACCATATTTTTATCGATTATTATATTATTTCAATTTTATGATTATAAATATTATAAATGCCCCGACACGATTATTTAGAAAATTAGTGATGATTAGTGTCTCATATAGGTTACGAGCTACGACGTGAAATCAAGACGTGGCGTTAAGATACAATTAGCATGATCATATTTTTCACGCATGTACGATATACATATTTTTATAAAAATATTATATATGTATGGCCATCATTTGGAAGTTTCTTTTTATGTACCCAAGTCATGAAAAATTATGAAAGATCCATGCATGATTTATAAAAAAGTTGCATTAAGATATTTATGAAAAATCATGATTTTATGTGAGAGCATGCATAAAATTATTTATAAAGATTATGAATTCATGTGAGAAAGCATGCATCACGATATATTGTAAAAAGTATGTGATTTCTTTTGAAATCTATGTTACGATACGTATGCAAGTATGAGAAGATATGTAAGTGGGCTATGTATGATATGAAATTGGTACCTACGTATGCCAGGTCGTACATACTAACAGTGCACCCAGTATGTCTTCTTTATGTATGGGTTCCACAACCCATGGCCATGGACAGAATCAGAATTTTTTTAGATTCGCTAACCCTAACTCACTGGGGTCAATAATGGATAAAAGGCCTATGAAATGTACGATATGATAAGATACGATATGATAACATAAGAAAGTTCGTATTTTTATGAAAACCTCATGATTTATGAAAATTCATGTTTTCAGCATCTATGAAAAATCATGTTCAGCATTTATGAAAAGATCATGTTCATGTTATTATATATGTATCTATGAGTATGCATGAAAATCGATGATTATTATTTTTACCGTATGATGTATTGTTTATTGAGTATTCAACTCATTTAATTTTTATTTATATGTTTCCATGTTTTTTTTTTAAATTATCCTAGGTGATGAGAATACACAGCTAGCAGAATTTGACTCAGTGAGGCGATGCAGAGGCTTGGATAGTGTATTAGTTGTAATCTATGATTTTCAATGAATAAAATATTTTTATAAAGACGTGTGATTTCAATATTTTAAGCAAATGCTTCTACCGACTCTCTTCAAATTATATAAAAATTATTTCATTTATTCAAAAACGTTTGTATCTGGTGCTTTTTGAACATAAAAGTTTTAGTAGCACAATGACTCCCTAAAATATTTTAAAATCCTAAGGACAAAGTCTGAGGGGAGTTCCCGATTCAGGTTGACTGGAGACTGCTCTTGCCAGCTTCCATCCTGGACATCCACCTCAACCAAAAGGAGCGTGCTCGGATTGAGGTGGTCCTATCCTAGGCCCAGCATCACTCCCACGAATTGGAGTCAGACGGGCTGTTAACTGAGCAGAACATAATGACACACATGGTTGAGCCAAGGAGGGGCTGGGCTGGGCCGAGTGCCAAAATATCTTAGGGGTTCCTACGGACATGCAGTAGAGCCGCCCGAGTCGCCCTTATAAGCGGAATGCTACCCGCCAATTGTCTCCCGAGAGGCGGTCCAAAGTTTTTCATAATCAGGAAGCCACTACTTTTGCTAGGGGCTTGGCTCTTCGTACTCTTGTGAGACCCGCCCTTCCCAAGCTGTACCCCGACCCCCACCCCCCCAAATGCCGACGCAGCCCTCACCATCACATATGCTGACATAGCCCCTGCCGATGATTAGTGAGGAGACAAGGAGGTTGGTGGCTGAGGCGTGATTCGCCGCTTCTCAGGCGGAGGCACAAGAGCCTCTCTCTTCTCCACAGTCATCTAGTTCATCTAGGGAGGGGAGATTGACGCAGGACGATAAGGTAGGAATTGTCCTTCGCGAGATGATGTCCCAGCCACTTTCTCGGACTCGTGAGACGGTCAATTTTGAACAGCTCAAACCCATGCGAGTTAAAGAGGGAGAAATGGATGAGTTGGAGCTGGCCTTCCACCAGGCACTGGACTATCCCCCACCGTTTGCTGCAGGGACCTCGAACTTCCGCCCTTATACCCGAGGTTTCACCCAGGGCCTTGAGGATCGGAACGCAGCAATCAAGTAGCTCCCCCACACCCCCGTGGATTCTTTCTCTACCCACACTCTGGGGCCCGTTCGTTTCATGAGAAGGATCTCCGGAGGATGAGGTAGAAGGGTAGGCTGAGGTGGACAATGGGACCATGAGGCCTGAAGGCAAAGTGGCGAGGGATGGAGCTGGAGCCCATCGTGATGGTGAGGACGGGGCAGGAGGCCTGATCGGCAGCGAGGGCGTAGGCTAGCATCCTAGGGTTCCTTTGGGTGGCGGGCTGAAGAGCCTATGTCTAGGCACTCAGGAGGTGGTAGTCCTTGGGGGATACCCAATGAGAATATGTGATGATCAGCGATGATAAGTCCCCGCAGTGACAGCCGGTTTGGGAACAAGGGTCCGGCTCGGGAGGTGACTCGTTCTAAAAAGTGGATTAGAAATGACTTCTAAGTATAAGAGCTATCAAGTAATATTAGAGAAGTCTCTAAGTCATTTCCTTAAAGAACGGTTGATTTAATATGCAAATTCGCCCACTACTAAATATAAAATGAAATTATAATCTAGAACTGTCCGCAATGATATTCACAATGAGAATGATTTTTTTTTTCCGACATTATAAAAATGTCATGTTTCTTTTTGTTTGAGATGATGACTTAATGCTAAGATTTATGCTAGAAAAATAAAGGAAAATAATGCATAAAACTTGGATCGAGAGCAAGAAATATTTAGCTAGCATCTAAGAAATTTTGCTGTAATGTATCTTGACGCTACTTCAATCACTCCCATAAATTAATTGGATTCGTGAACGTACGTTAAATAAATTATGATTATCCTTGCTTGAGAAGCTAAACCATGTTTATCAACGTCATCTAATCCATGCTTCCAAGAAATAAACAGTAAGTTATGAATTTTACGTTCTGAGAGAGACTTCATAAAACACCATGTGTGCAAAGCAGAGAGACTTCATAAAACACCATGTGTGCAAAGCATAAATCAAATACTTCCCATTCCAGCAAAACCAAACTAACTCAAAAAAATTGCACTATTTAAAATCATCAAACACCAATAGAGTAAACCAATTTCAGCTCTAACCAACCCAACATACATATAAAAGGAATGCTCAATTGCTGAAGTTTAAAATGTGCGGAACAACAAAATGGAACCAGCCAACTAATACAGCTCAGCGTCTACAATAAACATGGATTGCCGACAACCAACTTTTGGAATGTAAACTATCGACTGAGCAGAAAGTATAAGCTGATTAACTGAAAACAAAAACAGAGACACCGACTAGAACAAATGGAATATAGAAATGCCAACAATAACCAAACATAACCCACAGATAAAAGTAATGCAATGAGGAGTAACTGATTGAAATAAATGGAGAGTAACCGAATGAAATAAACTGCAAATCAGAAACTAATGAGCTGTAAATTAAAAGGACGAGAATGGACTACCAAAAATGGAGATAGGATAGTAAACGAAATCCAATACAAACCACTACCGAATATAAACTAGTAAAATAAAAATCTACTAAAAGAAAACAAAATGTAAATTACTGAAGAGAAGTTCAAAACCAGCCCCAAAGGATCTATGGTTTCAAAGACAACCCCCAAAACTGAAAATGATGAAAGAAAAATGGGTTTCCCTTGAGAGTTCAGCCAGAGAAGAACTAGTCTACGACACTCCAGAAAAAAACCAACCAATCCCCTTTGCTTCCCCCTCTTTTCTTCTCCTTGCAGCAAGTCCAGCTCCTCACTCTGCATCCAAACAAGTCTTAACCTTTTCTTTTCTTGTTTCAACTGTTGCGCGTACATAATGGGTAGCAAGTACTGCTTGTCTAACCAAGGGGTAAAGACTTGCAGTCCCCATTTTATTTCCCAGGTTTTGTGCCAGCCAACACTCGAGAAACCAATTGACATATGACATATGCGTGTAAAGCAAAAGCTTGAACCGTGCAGGTGTCTTGGGGCAGGCAAATGGTGTGGCTGAGTCGGTGCTGGCCTTTCTTTCATGCAGATGTATTGCATGAATCGGTGCAAGTGAGGTGTCCTCTTGGTTTTGACTTTTGTCTGAAGCAGATTCAGTGGGATCCTTTGTTACTTGCATCTCATTGGCTGAATTTGACTTGAAATGGATCCGTGTAGTCTGGAGTGTTGAGGGGTTTATTTCCAACGCAAGGGCAGGTGTCTTTGGTCGGGGCTTTCACTTCAAGTTAGTTTGCTTGATGTCTTGACCCTCATTCGGTGTTGGCCTTGGGAAATTAATTCCCACTTGCTCCTACATGTATGCTGATAATTATACAATAAAAGAACTTTCTCAAGTGCAAGCAACAAATTAAAAATTAGACATCACAAAATTATGCTATTGTCAATTGAATTAGAGTTGATTCATTAAGGCCAAATTCACTCAATTATTAGTAGGAATAATATGATTGATGTTGAATTAAAGTGCAAAATAACAACAATATTATGGCTCAATCACACCCCCAACTAGCATTTTACTAGTCTCTTAGCAAAAGAGTAAAATAAAATTGAACAAAATATTGCAATAAGACAATCCCTCACTCAAAAGCACACCAATCAACCACTTAAATTCTCAATCAACGTGATGTCACTTCTCACAAATTTAAATCAATATAAGCAACTTCAATTGACTATTCTTAGCTCTTCCACATTGGATTGAGGCAAAACAATCTCGGAGACGCACAACTTTTAACCACACCTTCCAAAAAAAATATATTTTTTGTGTGTGTACTGATGAGTGCACAAAAATGTACTCTAAATACTCTATTTAAATGCTAAGAGAAATGAGAAAATAATGGATATAACTCATGTTATTAAAATTAATGGTCATTTATCTTGAGATAGATATAAGCATGATTTAATATATTGATGAGAATATAAAATGCCATATTTTTCTCTCTTAATGTTTAATATTTTATTCTTATTTGATGCCTAAATATACTCATTATACTTATATTTTGATTTAGGACACAAATAGAGACATTAGGAGCAAATGAAGATAATTGCAGAATTTTAGACAATTTTGACGTCTTTTCGTAATATGGACATAACTCTCTCATCCAATTTTCAATTGAGCTGATTCAAGATGATATAGAACCGCAAGAAAAATATATATAACTTTTTTGTTTTATGTTTAAGAGATATCCGCTCAATCCAAGACAAAATTGACCATCAAGTGGACGCACATGCACTTGGCGTTCCTGAATATTCTTCAGCCACTTGCATCAAATCTAAATGTCATCACAATATTTTCTAGCAAGCACTCCTACACCAACTTGGAAATTCAATGATCAATTCACATGCAAGATGAAGTGCACTCAAGTTTCTTCAAGACAAATTATTTGACCACAAGATATAAAGTCATACAAGACAACTAATGGATAGAGAAGCAAAATTGAAACACTCAACCTACAAGCAAAATCCAGCTCATGCATAGTGAAAAAACAAATGATCAAAATGACAACTCACAAATCACTTGGATTCAAAAATGGCACATGGCAAAGCAAGTTGAAATTGTGATGATTTTGTCATGACAACTTGCATGAAGGATGCTTATAAATAGAAAAAAAGGGTGTGTGTTCTAAGACTATACTTAGTGTGAGGGGATGCTTTGGAAGAGCTATTTTGAGAGCTTGAGAAAAGAAAAGAAAAACCAAAGAAGAGAGAAAACAATGGTCGGTTCTTCCATATTTTTCCTTAGAGAATTTTTGTTACATATTTTCAATATGTGTAACTAATTTTCTAGTAGACCTAGGAATGAATTTGTATATATGATGGTATTTGTAATTTTTTTTTATTCATATATGTGTTCTTCAAATATTAAACTCTTTTGTTTAGTCATTCGAAATTTATTATAAATATTTTCGTCACCAAATAATCTTAGAATTTATTTCATTTATAGATTCTGTCATACTTTCTCTATTGAATGGAATAATCCTTTGATTATATTTGGTTCAATTGGTTATCTATATTAATTTAATTCTCTGCTGCAATATTACTCTACGAGTATATTGTCGACGTTGAATTTCTTTAATATCGAAAACAATTCTCATTCTTATATTGGGACGAATGATTTTTCAAAAGATTACATTTTATTTAAATCTGGTTATTAATGTTTTATTTTCCAATTGAAAATTTAGACATAGAATTTTTAATTGAGTTATTAATGAGTCGAAAATAATTAAAATACCAATTATATATAAAGGATTCCTGATGCTCTACTTTTCATCTCATTTTTATACTTTTCAAATTACTCATTTAGTTTTAATTTACGTCACACTCTAAAATTAAATTTTCGCAGTCGTCTAAATCTTTTTGTTAATTTCGTTACTATTTTTTAATTTCTCAATCCATCTCCCTGTGGAATTGACACCCCAAAGCTATACTATAAATGACCGCGTTATTCTTTGGGCGTAATCAAATTTTGGCGCCGTTGCCGGGGAGACCGTAGAAGAATTTGTAGTTTTGTTTTTAGTAGTTTGTAAAAAAAAAAAAGAGCTGTAACTTCGTTCATTTTCTTTTTAGCTTTCTGCATCTTTATTTTATTTTACTTTTCTTTTCATAATTATTTTTTTCAGTATTACCCTTTTCTTTACTTTGCATGTGCAGGTACAGAGACGCTTTTGGACGGTTTGCTAGTAGACCCATGCTAGAATCAGATTCAGAATCTAATTTTTCTAATCGCTTGTTTGATAATTCTTCCAATTCTGACGCCCCGCACGAACAACCACACCATCCTGTATTATGTTCTCACCTAATGTTCGTCATGTAAATTTCAAAACAGGAATGATACAAATTACTTCCGACTTTCCATGGTCTAGAAAATGAAAACCCCTATGTTCATAGTAGGGAATTTGAGGAAGTAGTTGCAACATTCCACAGTCAAAATACCACTGACGACACGGTTGTCGAAGAAAATAAGGAAATAAAGAACCAGGTGTCTAAAATAATGAGTTCTTTGACTATGAATGAGAAAGGTAAGTTTCCTTCTCAAACTCAGTCTGCACCTCATGGTCAACGTATGGCATAAGGAGATCTGAAGGACGTAAACGCCGTTGTGAAACGAAGTGGTAAGTCTCTACATGATCCAATAATAGACAAAACAAAGGATGTAGAGAAAGATCAAGATAGCAGCAATCCTAAGCTTCCTAAAGAACTTGAGGTAACAAAACCCGAGGAACCTGAGGTAACAAAAAATCCTGGTAAGGTACCTTTTCCTCAAGCATTAAAGTCAAGCAAACAAACTCTAGATCATAACAATGGTATTTTGGAAAATCTTAGACAGGTAAAAATTAATCTTCCTCTTTTGCATGTAATTAAACAAGTTTCTACTTATGTAAAAATTCTCAAAGATTTGTGTATAGTTAAGAGGAAGCATCATGTGAAGAAGACAGCATTCTTGACAGAACAAGTTAGTGCTCTAATTGAACAGGGGATTCCCCCTAAGTACAAGGATCCTGGATGTCCAACCATCACATGCAACATTGGCAATCATGAGTTTGGATAGGCCTTGCTAGATTTAGGGGCTAGTGTAAATTTGATGCCATATTCTATTTATTTGCAATTGGAATTAGGAGAAATCAAACCAACTTCTGTGGTATTGCAACTGCCTGATCGTTCAGTCAGAGCACCACGGGGTGTGATAGAGGATGTTTTAATTCAAGTTGATAAATTTTATTATCCTGTTGATTTCTTAATTCTAGACACGAGTTCTGCTGTAGAAACTACATCTAAAATTCCATTAATTCTAGGTAGACCTTTTCTTGCTACTTCTAATGCGCTTATTAATTGCAGAAATGGATTGATGAAACTCTCTTTTGGCAATATGACTCTCAAGGTAAATATTTTTCATATTGCAAAACAGCCAGAAGAGGATGTCGAGTGTCATCAGACATACATGATTGACTCACTTATAGAAATGGAAGTTCTTACAACTCATGGCTTAGATCCCCTTGAATACTTTATTTTTAATTCTGAATTTAATCCTATAAATGATTCATCTGATGTAGTTGACATTTGTGTTATTTTTTACAGAACTCATGATTATAGCACACAGACATGGCAACCAAGGTTTGAGAAGTTGCCTGAAAAAAGAGAAAGACAGATTCCTTCAAATAGGGAAACCCCTAAAATTGAATTAAAATTCCTACCTAAGGGTTTAAATCATGTTTTCCTTGGTCCAGGTAATACTTTTCCTGTTATTATTTCATATGAATTATCTAAGTCCCAAGGTGAGAAATTAATTCGGATTTATGCAAGTATAAATCATCCCTAGGATGGAGTATTGCTGATATAAAAGGCATTAGTCCTCTGGTCTGTACTCATAAAATAAATTTAGAGAAAAGAACTAATCCTCGAAGAGATCCAGCGTAGACTTAATCTCACAATGAAAGAAGTTGTGAAAAATGAAGTATTGAAACTATTAGATGCAGGAATGATATATCTTATTGCTGATAGTAAATGAGTAAGTCCTACGTAGGTTGTTCCTAAAAAATCAGGGGTAATTGTGATAAAAAATGACCTCGAAGAGTTAGTCCCTACAAAACTAGTGACTGGTTGGCGGATGTGCATTGATTACAGAAAATTAAATGTCGCCACACGAAAAGATCATTTTTCACTTCCTTTTATTGATCAAATTCTTGAGCGGATGGCTGGTCATCCTTTTTATTGCTTTCTGGATGGTTATTTTGGTTATTATCAAATTGAAATTGCATTAGAAGACCACGATAAAACCACTTTTACTTGTCCTTTCGGTACTTATGCTTTCCACAGAATGCCATTTGGACTGTGTAATGCTCTAGCTACTTTTCAATGTTGCATGATGAGTATTTTTAGTGATATGATTGAAAAGTGCATGGAAGTTTTTATGGATGACTTGACAATTTTTTGATCTTCTTTTGATGCATGCTTAATGAGTTTAGAAAGAGTATTGACTCGTTGTGAAGAAAAAGAATTGGTTTTTGTTATCCAGATGACTAACACAAGGGGGGAGTGAATTGAGTTATATTATAAAAATTAACACTCATAAATCAAATACACAATATAAAATATAAACAGAATATAAAGTAGTAAGAAATGTAAAGAGTAAGGTAAGAAGAAGCAAACTCAGTATTTTTACGAGATTCAGCCCCACTGCCTACGTCCTCGCCTCAAGCTACCCCTTGAGTATCCCAAATTCACTATTCAATCTCCTTTAGGTGGAGATAGAAACCTATTACACCTTTGAGCAGCACCACTCCAAAGAATCCGTGTAGAACACCCTCTACACTTTCAATCACCTCACACATGGTGATTCAACTATTCCCTATGTAGAACACCTTCTACACACACAAGGGTTATACGCACCCTCTTACTGATACAAGAGTTGATAGTGGGTAGACTATCAAAGTACACTCCTCAATGAGTAAGATAGAAATAATACAGCGTAACCTATATCTCTCTATAAAAGAACTAGAATTAAGGCTCAAAACTTTAAAAAAGAGAGAATGAGAGTTTTGAAAGAATGATGTAAAACTTAGCAATAGTTGTGTAAACTCTTGTTGTGATTTTTGCAAAACTCAAGTGAGTTATTTATAGGCAAATGAGTCTTCAATTTCAAATTTGAAAAGATTCACATGTCAAAGAAGAGTACTATTCACTTTTCAAAAAATTTAAATAAAAGCGTTTCCTTTTTGCATTTGTCAAAGACAACTCCATTCATTTTTCGAAGAAATCAAACCTAATATTTTGCTTTACATATATGACAAAATGAGCATGATTTATTTTCCAAACCAAATCATCTTCTTTTTGCATATGTCAAAAAAACACACAACCACCTTTCAAGATTTTCAAACAAATCATCTATTTTTTACATTTGTCAAAAAAATACACAACTAATTTTCAAGATTTTCAAACAAAATCATCTATCTTTTGCATTTGTCAAAACAACACACAACTACCCTTCAATACTTTCAAACAAAATATGCACATGTTAAATATGATAATCAATCATCTTACAAATTCAAATTTTTATATGAAAAAATATAATTTTCGAAATTATATTGTTTGATGATATTATGCACATGTGAAAAACATAATTTTCAAAACTAAGACATTTAAAGATCTCTTGCATATGTGAAAAAAGTAATTTGATATTTTATGAGAAAAAAAAAGTAATTTGGAGTCTTAATCCAATTTCTAATTTTATCAAGAGATGTATAAAAATAATCTATGAGCTTCATTTGTAGACTTGTTCTTTTATATTTGATGTGCGCTTCGCTCCATTGCGTAAATAATTTGAGATTGAGACTTGAATTATTTGTTATCATCAAAATTTACACGTAGATACGAAATTTGAAACCTTGGATTCAATAATCTTCCACTTTTTGATGATGACAAATACTTAGTAGAATTTTGAGACTTGCAGTAATGCTTAAGCTCCCCATCTAAAACTTCTCCCCCTTTTAGCATCATTAAAAAGAAACCGCAATTGGATTCAGTAAGATTTTTTTTTCCGCAATAAGCAATAACTAAATAAAAGGATACGTTAGTAGAAGCTGTAGAGAGTTGAATAATTGGAACCACCCATGCCCAACAAAACCTGCAAAGGCTGGAGCCGAACTTTATCGTCTCGATGCAGAAGAAGATTTAAATCCGCTTGATGTTATTGACGAATTAGATGTTGCAAAGATTTGAAGTTGAATAAGTAAAGTTATTCGTGTCCGACAAAGTCTGCAAAGGCTGGAGGCCTAGCTCTGACAATTCGGTGTAGAGATTTGATCCGCTTGATGTTGCTGACAAATGAGATATTATCAGGATTTGTAAGCTTGTCTTGTTTTTATTTCCGTCTCTATAAGAGAAATCCTTAGCTTTATCTATTTCGCATCAAATCTTCTTCTCATCTTTGTAATTTGCTTGCGTTCTCATTCTACAAATTTTCAATGGCTTGTCGATTTCCCTTAAGTATTCTCTTGATCATGATTTGAGGTATTCTTCACCTCAGTCTCAATCTATTTCTGCATCTGTCGTGGGTGCCATGAAGCAACAAGAGACTGATTTGGCTAATAAATCAGATCATGATGCCATTTACGAGCTTGTGGGTCTCGGGACTCGATATTCATCTTTCATTGTTGCTTTTTCCGCTCGGTTGCAGTCCAAAACTCGCGAAATTGAGAAGTTTAGCGAAATGGTCTCTGTACTTCAACGACTTGTTTATGAGTCAAACAAAAAAATAGTAGAGTTAAAGCAACAAAATAAGGATTTAAAATCCTTACTTGCCTCTTCATTTCGATTGCCTAATCCTTTAGACAAGGATGGCATGATGATTTATGAGGAGCAAATGCATTTGAATGATGAGGCTAAACGTCTCAAGTTTCTGTAGGTCATTTGAGATAATGGAATAAAAGTATCTAGCAGATATTCATGGCATGTATCAATCCTATTTCTCTTCTAATCATGCATAGTCTATCTTCTGGTAGGGGTTTTGTGAAAATGTCTGCCAATTGATCATGTGTGCTAGTGAATTCTAATACAATATCGCCCTTCTACACATGATTTCTAAGAAAATGATATCTAATTTCAATATGCTTGGTCCTAGAATGTTGTATTGGATTCTTTGAAAGATTTATATCACTAGTATTATCACATTTAATAAGAATATGATTGTACATAAGTTTAAAATCCTCGAGTTGTTGCTTCATGTAAAGAACTTAAGCACAACAACTGTCTGCAGCAATATATTCTACCTCAGCGGTAGATAATGCAACAGAATTTTGATTTTTACTAAACCATGAAACAAGTACATGACCTAAAAAATGACATGTTCCACTAGTACTTTTTCAATCAACTTTGCAACCAGCATAATCCGCATTTGATTAACTAATAAGATCGAAAGAATTGTGCTTAGGATACCATAACCCTAGGTCAATGGTACCGGTAAGATGTCTAAAAATACGCTTGACTGCAATCAAATGAGATTGCTTTGGAGATGATTGAAAACGTGCACATAAGCATACACTGAATATAATATCAGGTCTACTAGCTGTCAAATATAATAAACTACCAATCATACCTTTGAGTCAACTGGCTTACCGCTTTCATCTTTATCAAGTTTGGTGGTTGGACTCATTGGTGTTCCAATTACCTTCGCACCTTCCATCTCAAACTTTTTGAATAACTCTTTAATATATTTTGATTGATTAATGAATGTTCCACTTTTTGCTTGCTTGATTTGCAATCCAAGAAAGAAATTAAGTTCTCCTATCATACTCATTTCAAATTCTTCCTGCATGCTCTTAGCAAAATCTTGGCACATATTTTCACTTGTAACACCAAATATTATATCATCAACATAAATTTAAACTAGAAGAATATCATCCTGTTCATATTTGATGAAAAGAGTTGTATCGATCTTTCCTCTTTAAAAACCTTTTTCAATCAAGAAACCACTAAGCCTCTCATACCAAGCTTTAGGAGCTTGTTTGAGTCCATATAATGCTTTTGCGAGCTTAAAAACATAATTAGGAGAAATAGGATTTTCAAAACCGATTGCTCAACATATACTTCTTCATTTATAAAACCATTTAAGAAAGCACTTTTAACATCCATTTGAAAAAGTTTGAAATTTTTATAACATTCATATGCAAGTAACATTCGAATAGTTTTTAATCTTGCGACAGGTGCATACGTTTCATCATAATCGATTCCTTTCTCTTGACTGAAACATTGGGCTACAAGTCGAGCCTTGTTTCTAGTGATGATTCCAGACTCGTCTTTCTTATTTCTAAACAACATGATTTTTGGGTCTAGGAACAAGTGTCCATACATTATTTCTTTCAAATTGATTTAGCTCTTCTTGCATAACTAGAATCCATGATTCATCAATAAGTACTTCATCAATATTTTTGGGTTCAATTTGAGATAAAAAAGTAGTGTGATTACAAATATTTCTAAGAGATGATCGAGTACTTACACCTCGTGAAGGTTCTCCTAGAATTTTTTCTACTGGATGATCTTTCACATGTTTCCACTGTTTGGTTACATCCTGTACTAAATCTTGATGATCTTTCCTGATATCTCCATGTTGGACTTCTTCCATTGTATTCTCTTTGTCGAGATTGAGACTATTTGTGTTATTTTACCTTCTAATTCTTCGTCAATAGATTTCTTGGAGAGTAGAGGGTTGGATTCATCAAATACTACATGCATAGATTCTTGTACAGTCAAAGTCTTTTTATTGAATACTCTATAACCTTTACTATTTGTTGAATATCCAAGAAAGATACATTCATCAGATTTTGCATCAAACTTTCCTAAATTATCTCTGTCATTAAGTATAAAACATTTGCATCCAAGTACATGAAAGTAACAAATGTTGGGCTTTTTCTCATTCCAAAGCTCATAAGGGATTTTATCTAATTTAGACCTTAACATAACTCTATTTATAACATAACATGCAGTACTTACCGCTTCGGCCCAAAAATAACTAGGTAAACTATTTTCATTAAGCATTGTTCTTGCCATTTCTTGAAGAGATCTATTCTTCCTCTCTACTACCCCAATTGCAAAAAGGAGTTCGAGGAGTAGAAAATTATGCAGAAAACCATTTTCATCACAAAAAGACTCAATATCTTTATTGACAAACTCTTTTCCCCTGTCACTTCGGATGTTTGAAATAGTATAGCCCTTTTCATTTTGAATTCTCTTGCATAGCTTGGTAAAGGCATATGTACCTCATCTTTATGAGCAAGAAAGATGACCCAAGTATATCTAGAAAAATTATCAACAATAACAAATGCATAATATTTTTCTCCCAGACTCGCAACTCTGTTTGGTCCAAAAAGGTCCATGTGTATTAGTTGCAAAGGTCTAGTAGTGGAAATATGTTTCTTGATTTTGAAAGAAGTTTTTGTTTGTTTACCAAACTGGCATGCATCACAGTTTTTGTCTTTAAAAAAGTTTGCTTTTGGCAAACCTCTCACAAGATCATTTTTTGAAAGTTTGGAAATAAGTTCCATGTTTGCATGACTTAACCTTCTATGCCATAACCAACTATTTTTATGTTAAGCTGATAAACAAATAGTATCTTGCGAGGCAATTTCTTCAAATTCAATTGTATAAACATTATTGTTTCTAGGAGCAATAAAACAAACATTACAATCATGATTATTCAAAATAATGCACTTATCCTTTTTAAAGGTAACTGTAAATCTTTTATCACATAATTGACTTATACTTAAAAGATTATATTTTAGACCTTCAACAAGTAGAACATCTTCAATTATGAGAGAAGACTTATTACCAACTTTACCTATTTCCACGATCTTCCCTTTTGAATTGTCTCCAAATGTCACGTGTCCTTCTTCTTTAGGAGTGGGATCAATGAACTTAGTTTTATATCCTGTCATGTGTCTTGAGAATCCGCTATCTAAAAACTATCTTGTTTTACTTACAGAAGACTTCATGCATACCTACAAAAATAATTAAAATAATTTTTCTTGGTACCCATGTTCTTTGGATCCTTTATTTATTAGTATTAGAAGAAATAAGATTCTTTAGTACCCATATGGCCCTAATAGTCATTGTATATTTTCTTTTAATAGGACAAGCATGATAATTATGACCATTTCTATTACAAAAATTACAAATAACATGTAACATACTTAAAGAACTTGAGTGATTGTAATAATGTCTTTCTTTGACAAATCTATTTTTAGGAAAAAAAATTTGAAAATCTGATTTTGATTTAATGGGTTTATCAAAGAAATTTTTATAGGGTTTGAGTTTTTCTTTTGGCATGTATCACAAGCCTACCTTATCAAAAACACATCTTTGATTACCAAGAAGTTTTTCGAAATTTCTTTTTCCATTTGTGAAATTTTCAACAATCTTTTCTAAATCAGCTACTTTCTTTTTCAGTTCATCATTTTCATCTTTTGAAACTATATTTTCTTTTCTTAAAACATCAATTTCATTTATTAAAGAATAATTTTTCTTTTTCAAAGTGGTATACTTAATACCCAATTTTTCAAATTCCTCATATACCTATTCCAAAGCATTTTGCAATTTTTCATAAGAGGGATTTTCAAGATTTGTTACCTCAAGATCATCTTTAGCCATAAGACAAAGATTTGCAGATTTTTCATTACTTGCGTCGCTATCTGAGCTACTTGAATCATCATCCCATGTAGCTTTCATTACTTTCTTGCACTTGTATCAATCTTTCTTTAGCAGGGGACAATCTACCTTGATATGTTCTGGATTTTCACATTTATAACAAATGAATGAATCATTTTTACCTGCATCTTTGTTGAAAGATTTTTTGAAAGGTTTTCTTGGAGAAGCTTTATTTTTTAAGAATCTCTTAAATCTTCTTGTGATATTGCAATCTCTTCGTCATCGCTTTCTTCATCTTTATCGCTTTCACTTTCATAAGGAACGGTTTTGAGTGCCAAGCTCTTCTTTTGCTTTCCTTCTTCTTTTCCTCTTTTCAATGTGTACTCATGGCTAATAAGTGACCCGATGAGTTTATTTACTTCGAGTTTTTTAAGATCTCTAGCTTCAAGAATCGCCGTTACTTTTGATTCCCAATATTTTGGCAAGGAGTTGAGAATTTTCCTTACTATCTCCAAGCTCGAATAAACTTTACCAAGAGATGTCAAACTATTTATAATATTAGTAAAATGAGTATATATAGAAGAGATAAATTTATCATCATTCATTTTGAACATTTTATATTCATGCGTAAGAATATAAATTTTTGATTCTTTGACTTGCGAAGTTCCTTCATAGGTTACTTCCAAGTTGTCCCAAATTTTTTTTGCTATCCTGCAAGTCATTATTCTGTTAAATTCATTACCATTAAGAGCATTATATAGAAAATTCATAGCCATTACATGCACAGTATAAAGTCTATCGTCTTCGCGATCAAACTCTTCCTCTTCCTTTTTGACCTTTTACTCCATCAACAGTTTTTGTTGGAATATAAGGCCCATTTACAATACATTTCTAGATTTCTCGACCTTGAAACTGAAGAAATATTCTCATTTTAACTTTCCAGAAAGTATAATTATCTCCACAAAATAGCGGAGGTCGACTACTAGATTGACCTTCAGCGAAAGTAACTGCAATGTTAGCCATATGATCTTATCTCAACAGATAGTCAATCTTATAACAGAGCCCTTACTCTGATACCAATTGTTACCCAGATGACTAACACAAGAGGGGGAGTGAATTGGGTTATATTATAAAAATTAACACTTATAAATCAAATACACAATATAAAATATAAACAGAATATAAAGCAGTAAGAAATGTAAAGAGTAGGGTAAGAAGAAGCAAACTCAGTATTTTTACGAGGTTCAGCCCCACTGCCTACGTCCTCGCCTCAAGCTACCCCTTGAGTATCCCAAATTTACTATTCAATCTCCTTTAGGTGGAGATAAAAACCCATTACACCTTTGAGCAGCACTACTCCAAAGAATCCGTGTAGAACACCCTCTACACTTCCAATCACCTCACACTTGGTGATTCAACTATTACTTGTGTAGAACACCTTCTACACACACAAGGGTTATACGCACCCTCTTACTGATACAAGAGTTGATAGTGGGTAGACTGTCAAAGTACACTCCTCAATGAGTAAGATAGAAACAATACAGCGCAACCTATATCTTTCTAAAAAAGAACAAGAATTAAGGCTCAAAACTTTAGAAATGAGAGAATGAAAGTTTTGAAAGAATGATGCAAAACTTAGCAATAGATGTGTAAACTTTTGTTGTCATTTTTGCAAAACTCAAGTGAGTTATTTATAGGCAAATGAGTTTTCAATTTCAAATTTGAAAAGATTCACATGTCAAATAAGAGCACTATTTACTTTTCAAAAAATTCAAATAAAAGAATTTCCTTTTTGCATTTGTCAAAGACAACTCCATTCATTTTTCAAAGAAATCAAACCTAATCTTTTACTTTTCATACATGACAAAATGAGTATGATTTATTTTTCAAACTAAATCATATTCTTTTTGCATATGTCAAAAAAATACACAACCACCTTTCAAGATTTTCAAACAAATCATCTATCTTTTGCATTTGTCAAAAAAACACACAACCACCTTTCAAGATTTTCAAACAAAATCATCTATCTTTTGCATTTGTCAAAAAAATACAAAACTACCATTCAATACTTTCAAACAAAATATGCACTTGTTAAATATGATAATTAATCCTCTTACAAATGCAAATTTTTATATAAAATAATATAATTTTTGAAATTATATTGTTTGATAATATTATGCACATGTGAAAAACATAATTTTCAAAATTAAAACATTTAAAGATGTCTTGCATATGTGAAAAAAGTAATTTGATGTTTTATGAGAAAAAATAGTAATTTGGAGCCTTAATCCAATTTCTAATTTTATCAAGAGATGTACAAAAATAATCTATGAGTTTCATTTGTAAACTTGTTATTTTATGCTTGATGTGCGCTTCGCTCCATTGCGTAAATAATTTGAGCTTGAGACTTGAATTTATTTGTTATCATCAAAATCTACACGTAGATACGAAATTTGAAACCTTGGATTCAACAATTTTAAATTGAGAAAAATGTCACTTTACGGTACCTTCAGGTATTGTTTTAGGGCATATTATTTCTTCCAAAGGAAGGGAGGTTGATCAATCAAAAGTTGAATTAATCTCTAAATTGCCTACACCTAGAACGGTCAAGGATTTAAGATTATTTCTTGGTCATGCGGGTTTTTATAGGAGATTCATACAGAATTTTTCCGCCATATCTAAATCTATATAACCTCCTAGCTAAGGATGCCCCATTTGAATGGACACAAGCCTGTCAAGAGGCTTTCAAAACATTAATTGGCAAGCTTACTTCAGCACCCATAATGCAACCATCTGATTGGAATTTACCTTTTGAAATTATTTTTGATGCTAGTGATTTTACTGTAGGTGTTGTTCTTGGACAACGAAGAGAAGGGAAACCTTTTGTCATTTACTATACTAATTGAACTCTAAATAGTGCCCAAATGAATTACTCCACCACTGAAAAAGAGTTGTTATATAATAGCCCAAATTTTCTAATGTAAATTATTTTATGGATATTATTATAAGGAAATTTATTTGATGTATTTTTTTACTAGGAAATTAGAGTGGGAGATTTAATTGAGGAATGTGAGATAACACTTGGTATTGGGAATTATGCATTCTCGGATTTATCTGTCGAGTTTTAGTGAAATGGGTATAAATTATTCATATGAGGTCCAAATGAGGTGATTCCAATTGGTATAGACCTTGAAAGATAGATATAAAACTTATATGTTTTAAGTTGTCTGAGATTCGGAAGGGATCAATAACTTATTTTGGAATCAAGTAGGCAACTCTGGAATGGGCTTAAATGGAACCCGAGTTGGATGAATTGAACTAATTTGGGGCATGTAACGAATTAGACAATTGGTTTTGAGATTCTCTAGGATTAGGACATGTGTAGGGATAGTTGGAAATGGATGGAAAGTTTATTTGGAAGCCAATTGATTAGTTAGTGTGATGGAAACACAAGGGGAAACAAAATCTAGTTGATAGGTGACTAAGTGGATCAAATTTGGCTCTACCTTAACTAAACTAAGAAGTGGCCTTCTAGAACTTGTTAAATGGAGACTTAAGGGAGTTAGGAAGTAACCAAATGGGTGGAAAAATCTGGAGAGGGGCGTGTGACACAAGGAGAGGGCTGGAGATGAGAGGTGCATGCATGGTTAGGTGAAATGCCACCTCATCTCTTATCCCTTTAGCTCACTTCTCAGCCATGGATCAAAATGGGCAGCCAAAATATCTCAAATGTGAGCCCTTGGATGACTAATCTAGCTGTAAAGTCTAGGATTTGGGAGGCTTAATCCTCATCATGAGATTTGTTTAGATAGACACCTCATCATCCATGCAAATTTGGCAACTAGTGCACCTTAGGGTGTTTTTCCTTTTCTCTCCCGCATGTTGGTCGACCACCACCCTATAAATAGAGCCTTGAGAGCTTTCTAAGCTACTTTAAAAGGAGAGAACACATTCCCCTTTGGAAGATACACCAGAAAACCCTCACAAAACCCTTAAAGAGTTCATTTGTGAGCTAAGTGAGTGAGTTTGGAAGAAAGCTTGCAAGAAATTGGTTGGATCCATTCTCTTGAACTTTGAAGAATTTGTAAGTCCATATTCTAGCTTAACTTAAGCATGGAAATGGTTTATTGAAGTGATTGAACCATGTTTACTAGTATTGAACTCTTAAGAACATGATTAAATGACAAAGTGACATATGTGTAAGGTTGGTTTTAACTTGTCTTATAAAAATATTCATTATAATTGTAAGAACATAGATTTAAGTTTTTAAGAAGCCAAATAGAGTATAGTAAAAAGATTGGCATGTTTTGAGTAGAAAAACTCCTAGAGTCGTGATCTCGCTCGACCCTCGCTCGACATGTGAGTCGAGCGAAGGCAAAATATGACTCCTCGCTAGAGTTTCGCTCGATACTCTGTTCGAGCGAGTTCCAACCCGAGACTTCGCTCGATACTCGCTCGACATCCCGCTCGAGCGAGATGCTCTGATTTGTTTAGACTCAAGGTTTTTCCCGAAATAAAATCGGTGTTCCAAATGGAAAGGGTTATGAGTGAGAAACTCATATGAATAAGAGAGGAACTACTGAAAAGAAAACAAAGTACAAGAATAAGTTAGTCACGTCGTGAAGGGGACGGCGAGACGTAACGCCCGGATGATGGACGTGCCGACAGGGACGGCGATACGTAACGCCTGTCGTGTTATAAGAGTGTATGGTCTTCACGGGGACGGCGATACGTAACACCCGTGAGATTGATCAGAATAGCGGGGACGGCGAGACGTAACGCCCGTGAAACTGATCTGAATAGCGGGGACGGCGATACGTAACGCCCGCAGTGATATAGGTATATGATCTGTGTCAAGACTGGAATGGCAAGATGTAACGCCCAGAAGATTGACACGAGACTCATCACAATGGGGACGGCGAGATGTAACGCCCGGATGATTGATGAGTGTATGTGATGGGGACGGCGAGACGTAACGCCCATCAGTGATAAGAAAGAATTAGAACTTTTAACAAAACGGTGTAATTCAGTATAAGATTATGTTTTCGATTGAGTAAGAAAAGTACCAGTTAGACAGTGGTCTTATGAGGTGTATCTTAGGGTAAATTTCCCTAGTCATCAGTGGTGATAATATTATAGTTGCTTTTTCCCTGTTTCCTTTAAGCTGTTTATGTACTTACTGAGATTTCAAATGAAATCTCACTCTTTTATGGCTCTATATATTTTTGTGCATATCAATTTTATACAGGATTCGATGACTAGCAAGGGGACAGCCCTGACGAGGCAGGAGACTTCGGGGAGTCCTGAGGGACTATCCGACTATAGTCCTTATATGGACATTTCTTTTGTTTCCTTCGGACCTCCTATCAATAATCAACCTACCGGAGTTTGGAGCCTTGACGCATCCACTTTTGCTGAGGAGAGGCGACATACAGGATGTTGTTTAACCTTAGGACTTGATGGCTCGTTGTCCATGTGTGGAGTTTGTGTGACTCCACAGGGACAACTACTCCAGCGAGACTTTAGTGTTAGTATGGATAGGTTTCGCTATGGGAGAGAATTCCCCGAGGTGAAGAAGGAAAAAGAGTGAGGTGAAGGAAAGTCTTTTGGATGAATGTAATATGTTTTGCTGCTAACTTGCTACAATTTGGGTCTTGTGTATGTAAATAAGTATAATGTTAAGTTTTTAATGAATGTTGTAAATGTTGTAAATATATTTCTCATGTGATCTTTAGAAAGTTTTATATCTAAAACCTGATCCGTTGCGGATTAAGTGATATATGCATTTTATTTTTGTTAAGTACGAGGGTGAGTAGCCAAGTGTTACTTATCCAGACACCTTAATTTACGTTAAATCCCAGACGTAAATTGGGGGCGTCACATGTTAGCTGTAGTATTGGCTTTGGATTAATTCCATGCTTATTTGATTGGTTCTCCTATTATTATCTTTACAGATCATGCAGCCCTTAAGTACCTTCTTACAAAGAAGGATGCTAAGGCACGATTAATACGATGGATTTTGCTTTTGCAGGGATTTTGACATCACCATCAAGGACAAGAAAGGAGTGGAGAACGTAGTGGCAGACCATCTCTCTAGACTTACATTCGAGGACACTTCTGACCACATATCAATCAAAGATGATTTTCCCAATGAGCATTTACTTTCTATTACTTCTTTACCATGGTTTGCTCATATTGTGAACTATTTAGCTGCAGGTGAAATACCAAAAAATTTTAGCACTCAAGACAAAAGGAAATTCATGATTGAGGTACGAAAATTCTATTGGGATGTATCTTTTAAAATACTACCCTGATCAAACTTTAAGGCGTTGCATCCCTGATAAAGAGATTGCAAGCGTTTTGGAATTTTGTCATTCCCAAGCTTGTGGTGGCCACTTTTCAATGAAGAAAACCACTGCAAAAATCCTGCAGTGTGGATTTTATTGGCCCACCTTGTTTAAAGATACAAATATCTATTGTCGCTCATGCGAAAGATGTCAAAAGTTAAGAGTTATGACCCATCGTAATATGATGCCCTTAAACCCAATTTTGGTAATTGAAATTTTTGACTGTTGGGGCATTGATTTTATGGGACCATTTCCTCCTTCTTTTGGATATTTATATATTATTGTGGCAATAGATTATGTGTCAAAATGGGTAGAGGCAGCACCTTGCAGGACCAATGATAACAGGACAGTAATTAAGTTTCTCAAATAAAATGTATTATCTCGATTTGGTACCCCACGTGCTATCATTAGTGACCGAGGTACGCATTTTTGCAACCATTCTTTTGAAGCTTTAATGAAAAGATATGGGGTGATACATAAGCTTTCTACTACATACCACCCTCAGACAAGTGGACAGGTTGAATTTGCGAATAGAGAAATTAAACAAATTTTAGAAAAAACGGTAAAACCGGATCGAAAAGATTGGTCTTTGAGACTAATCGATACGCTTTGGGCTTACCATACAGCTTTCAAAACTCCCTTAGGCATGTCACCTTATAGACTTGTTTTTGGAAAACCTTATCACTTGCCCGTGGAGCTCAAGCATCGAGCATATTGGGCCATTAAACATTTTAATTTTGATTTGGAAAAAGCAGGAAAACTTAGAAAAATCCAATTGACGGAATTAGAAGAATTGAGAAATGATGCTTATGAAAACTCCAAGATCTATAAGGCTAAAATGAAAGCATTTCATGATAAAAATATTTTGAGAAAAACATTTAAGCCTAATGATCAAGTATTTTTATATGATTCAAGACTCCATAAGCATCCAGGAAAACTTCGATCTAGATGGACCGGCCCTTTTATAGTAAAAAACAATTTCACAAATGGGGCGGTAGAAATAGAAAATCCAAAAGATGGATGTATCTTCAAAGTAAATAGTCAGTGCCTCAAAATCTTAATTGATAGACAAATTCTGGAAGTGGAAGACATTCCACTTATGGACCCAATATATCAATCTTGACCATCTCCAGGTATTTTTTTCTTTCATTTTCTTTTCGTTCCTTTTCTTTTTGTTTATTGTTTACTTTATTTTGTTATAGGTTAATTTTATTTTGACAAATACCATCTTTGGTGCCAAGCAAGCCACCCACATCCCACATCAGGTGTATTCTACCATGTTTAGTTATTCAATTCTGATTCTTAAACATTGAGGACAATGTTTCATTTAAGTTGGGGGGTGAGAATACAAATCTGTTATTTAAACTCTGTGGCATATTTCAATCAAAATATAAAAAATTGCCAAATTTATTATAAATTTACATCACACGGGCATCTTTTCACATATGATACTCATGCTTATTCATAACCATATTGGTGAATTCAACAAACCCATCTTAAATCATTTTGCTAGGGCATCCACAGAACCATTTATGCACTTATCCAAATTTTGTGGTAATATGGTGATTTGACACATGTAACTAGAGAATTATTTTGCTTAAGTATTCATGTGAATTTTGGTGAGAATTGAGAGCTTATAAATATAGAAATTGTGATAAGTATCCATTGATCTGTTGAATTGGACACTTCTTTTGAAAATATCATTACATGGTTTGTGGTAAGATGGTGGATATATTTGGGATATGACGAAAGTCAACTTAGGATTAACGTTTGAGCTTTTCAAACTAACTCTTTTCATCATAGACCCCTAGTAGCCAATTTTGAGCCAATATACACATATGGCCTTTTCCTTTCATACCTACATTATCCATAGCTATCCACATTAGAGTATAGCTTATACATTAATTTTTCCTACCATTTTACTTCCAAGTGTGTACTAGGTGTGAAATTATCATAAAAAGAAAAAAAACCATGACAAAAATGACATGGTGCTAGACGTGTCCATCAAATTATTCATGAAAGAGTTCATCAAATTGCAAAGACACCAGTGGCAAAAGAAGAAAGAAAATCATTCTTAGTCAAAAATCTGAAAAGTTGAAAAGTACATCAAAAGGAAAGTATAGTCTACTAAAAATTTTAACAGATTCCCTTTTGTGTATACTTGGAAGTTTTTGAAACCTCTTCACCCTTTTCTTCTTATGAACCCCAAACCTAAACCACATTACAACCCTTTGTGTTGATTTTTTCGATCCTAAGTATGCTTGTGGAAAGAATGGTGAAAATCTCATTTGTTAGTATTCCTATCATAAGATCAATATTTACTTGTTACTTATATATAATTGCCTGAATTTCTATGAGAGTAAATGTACACCTTTATCAACTTCATAGAGAGAATCCTTGCACAAAAACACTTATATACCCGTGAGTTATGCAGTTGAACCTTTTGCTTAAGATATTCCTACTGTTGTATAAAACACTCTGTGGATTGCTATATGAAAATTACTTGTGAAATGGTTATTGAATTTCTAAGATTGTTTTGATATGCAAATTTGAAAAATGTATCTTGATGGCCCCTATGTGTGATTTTCTTCGTTCTTTCTCATCATTTTACATGAAAATTGTAAGAGACTAGTAATGAGTAAGTTGAGGGGTGTGATGAGTGCACAAAAATGCACTCTAAATACTCTATTTAACTGCTAAAAGAAATGAGAAAATAATGGATATAACTCATGTTATTAAAATTAATGGTCATTTATCTTGAGATAGATATAAGCATGATTTAATATATTGATGAGAATATAAAATGCCATATTTTTCTCTCTTAATGTTTAATATTTTACTCTTATTTGATGCCTAAATATACTCATTATTCTTATATTTTGATTTAGGACACAAATAGAGACATTAGGAGCAAATGAAGATAATTGCGGAATTTTAGACAATTTTGACGTCTTTTCATAATATAGGCATAACTCTCTCATCCAATCTCCAATTAAGTTGATTCAAGATGATATTGAACCGCAAGAAAAATATCTATAACTTTTATGTTTTATTTTTTAAGAGATATCCGCTCAATCTAAGACAAAATTGACCATCAAGTGGATGCACATGCACTTGACGTTCCTGAATATTCTTCAGCCACTTGCATCAAATCTAAATGTCATCACAATATTTTCTAGCAAGCACTCCTACACCAACTTGGAAATTCAATGATCAATTCACATGTAAGATGAAGTGCACTCAAGTTTCTTCAAGATAAATTATTTGACCACAAGATATAAAGTCATACAAGACAACTAATGGATAGAGAAGCAAAATCGAAATACTCAACCTACAAGCAAAATCCAGCTCATGCATAGTGGAAAAACAAATGATCAAAATGACAACTCACAAATCACTTGGATTCAAGAATGGCACATGGCAAAGCAAGTTGAAATTGTGATGATTTTGTTATGACAACTTGCTTGAAGGATGCTTATAAATAGAAGGGAGGGGTGTATGTTCTAAGACCATGCTTAGTGTGAGGGGATGCTTTGGAAGAGCTATTTTGAGATCTTGAGAAAAGAAAAGAAAAACCAATGAAGAGAAAAAACAATGGCCGATTCTTCCATATTTTTCCTTAGAGAATTTTCGTTACATATTTTCAATATGTGTAACTAATTTTCTAGTAGAGTTAGGGATGAATATGTATATATGATGGTATTTGTAATTGTTTTTTATTCATATATGTGTTCTTCAAATATTAAACTCTTTTGTTTAGTCATTCAAAATTTATTATAAATGTTTTCGTCACCAAATAATCTTAGAATTTATTTCATTTATAGATTCAGTCATGCTTTTTCTATGGAATAAAATAATCATTTGATTATGTTTGGTTCAATTAGTTATCTATATTAATTTAATTCTCTACTGCAATATTACTCTACGAGTATATTGTCGACGTTGAATTTCCTTAATATCGATAACAATTCCTGTTCTTATATTGCGACGAATGATTTTTTAAAAGATTACATTTTATTTAAATCTGGTTAGAAATATTTTATTTTTCGATTGAAAATCTATACATAGAATTTTCAATTGAGTTATTAATGAATCAAAAATAATTAAAATACCAATTATATACAAATCATTCCCGATGCTCTACTTTTCGTCTCATTTTTATACTTTTCAAATTACTCATTTAGTTTTAATTTACGTCACACTCTAAAATTTACTTTTTGCACTCGTCTAAATCTTTTTGTTATTTTCGTTACTATTCTTCAATTTCTCAATCCATCTCCCTGTGGAATCGACACCCCAAAGCTATACTGCAAATGACCGCGTTATGCTTTAGGCGTAATCATGTACCACTGAATATCCTAGAGATTTTCCACTTGAAGATTGACCATTACTGATCCTCACTACTTCAAAACTGAAGGGTCTAGCAGTTTCACGCCAACTTTATTTAAAAGTCGTTTCTTTAATTATTTCTTGACTTCGGACTCCCAAAATTTGGGCAACTGTTTCTAGCCCTTTACTCAGAATGTTTCACTGAGTTGCCCTTTTTATTACATTTTTTTTTGGCTTCGCATAATGAAGAATCAAACCCAGGGTCGTGCGCCTAATCCACACATTCTCAATTTCGCCCTTACCATTAATGACGACCTATGGTGATTTTATTTATTTATTTTTTGGCACCGCTCAGTAGTCCTACAGTGTACCTCTCTATTCAGATCAAGAGGTAAGCGAGTTAAAATAGTTGTGAGGTGTAAAGTGAAAAAGTAGTTATCCCCTAAAATGCTTTGCCCTTCATCCTAGAAAAATCAATTCTGGAGTCAATATCAGCATACTTCCAAAACTTAGAGATTAGAGAGTGACCATTACTACTCATGATTTATCAGTGTCAAAACTGGGTGCTCATGAAGGAAAAATTTTCCATCATGCATTAATAAGTTCAATAGAATTCACTATCAAGCTAAAACAAATCAAAACTTTATCCATTCAGCCTAGTCAAACGACAACTCAACTCCCCCCCCCCCCAACTGAACAATGCAGAGTCCTCAATGCAACAGAAAAAAGGAAAAACAATGTAAGGAAAAATCAAGCAATGCATAAAATTAAACAAAGAAAATAAAATAACGCAACAAAACAAAAGGAGACAATAAAACGAAAAGAAACAACAAAAGAGATGGCACTCAAGAATCACAAGGGTTGTGAACAAAAAGAACTTCACCACCTGGATCATAAGCAGAAATGAAAGGCTTAAGGCGTTGACCATTAACAATGAATGATGGATTACTCTTAGGATTTTGGATCTTCACTGCCCCATGAGAATGATATTTGGTAACAACATATGGACCACTCCAACGGGATTTCAGTTTACCAGGAAAAAATATGTAAACAATAATTGTAAATAAGTACTTCCTGGCCAAGTGTGAAATGCTTGGGATGGACATGTTTGTCATGCAAAATCTTCATGCGCTCCTTCGCCATTTGGGCATTGTCATAAGCATTACGGCGAGCTTCATCCAACTCATTGATCTGCAACTTTCTCAACCCTGAAGTTTCATCAAGTGACAAGTTAACATGCTTTATGGCCCACAAAGCATGATGCTGGATATCAATAGGTAAATGACAAACCTTGCCATAAATTAATCGCTAAGGAGACATTCCTAGATTAGTTTTACAAGCTGTCTATAAGCCCACAAAGTATCAAGAAACTTAACCAACCAATCTTTCCGATTAGGATTGACAGTTTTCTCCAAAATGATTTTTATTTCTCTATTGGCCAATTCTGCTTGCCCATTTGTTTGAGGGTGATAGGGGGTGGAAACTCGATGTGTAATACCATATTTCTTCATGATTATAGAAAATGGTTTATTACAAAAATGAGAACCTCCATCACTAATGATGACCTTGGGCATGCCAAACCGAGCAAACAAAGATTGTAAAAATTTTAGCACAACCTGGTGGTCATTGGTTTTGCAAGCAGCGGCCTCAACCCACTTTGAAATATAATCCACAGCCAATAAAATATATGTATTCCCAAAGGAAATCGGAAAAGATCCCATAAAGTCTATTCCTCAGCAATCAAACATTTCTAAAGTAAGAATGGGGGAAAGAGGCATCATGTTTCTTTTGCTAATGGATCCCAATTTTTGACAAGACTTACACGCTTTGCAAAAATTATAAGCATATTTAAACATGGAAGGCCAATAAAAACTGCTTTGCAAAATTTTTGCCACTATTTTCTTTACTGAAAAATGACCACCACATGCACCCGTATGACAAAATCTCAAAACTGAAGAAAACTCATCATCGGGAATGCATCTCCGAATCAGTTGGTCCGTGCAATATTTAAAAAGATATGGGTCATCAAAGTAAAAATGCCTTACCTCGGATAGAAATCGACGCCTATCTTGGGTGGACCATTCTGAAGGCAATCGCTCAGTCACCAAATAGTTAACTATGTCAACAAACCAGGGAACTCTTTGAACTACAAAGAGCTGGTCATCCGAGAAACTATCATCAAGACGGAGGCTCGCATCTGTAGAGGAGGTGATGACAATCTGGAAAGGTGGTCTGCCACCACATTCCCAACTCCCTTCTTGTCCTTAATGTTGATATTGAACTCTTGAAGTAGTAAAATCCAGCAGATCAAGCGTGGCTTTGTGTCTTTTTTAGTCAACAAATACTTCAAAGCAGAATGGTCAGTGAAAATGGTAACAGGAGAACCAAGAATGTAAGCCCGAAATTTATCAAGTGCAAAAACCACTGCAAGTAGTTCTTTTTCAGTAGTGGTATAATTTTTCTGGGCGTCATTCAAGACTTTACTGGCATAATAAATCACAGAAGGCAACTTATTCACACGTTGATCCAAAACCGCACCCAAAGCATAGTCACTTGCATTAGTCATGATTTCAAAGGGAAGGTCCCACTACGGAGGTTGCATAATGGGGGCAGTGGTAAGCAATTCTTTAAGGGTATCAAAAGATTTTTGGCACTCATCAGTTTAAACAAATTCAACATCATGTTGTAAAAGAGTGCACAAAGGTTTTGCAATAGAATTGAACCCTTTAATGAATCGCCTATAAAAGCCGGCATGGCCAAGGAAGGAATGAATATCTTTAACCGTCCTAGGGATAGGAAGTTTAGATATCAACTCAATTTTTACCTTGTCGACTTTTATACCTTCCAAAGAAACAATATGACCCAAAACAAAGCCTTGAGTAACCATAAATTGACATTTCTCCCAATTAAGTAAAAGATTTTTTTCCTCACATCTTTGAAGAACACGTGCCAAATTATGTAAACAACTCGAAAAAGATTTTCCAAAAACCAAGAAGTCATCCATGAATATTTCACAAATATCCTCAATCATGTCAAAAAAAAATACTCATTATGCATCTCTGAAAAGTAGCTGGGGCATTACACAACCCAAAAGGTATTCTGGCGAACGCAAAGGTGCCAAAAGGACAGGTGAAGGTAGTCTTCTCTTGGTCTTCAGGCACTACAGCAATTTGGTAATAACTAGAAAACCCATCCAAAAAACAATAGAAAGCATTGCCAACCAGTCTTTCTAAAATTTGATCCAAAACTTATAAGGGAAAATGGTCCTTCCTATTGGCTGAATTAAGTTTCCTGTAATCAATGCATATTCTCCAGGCAGTAACCATTCTAGTTGGGATCAACTCATTTTTCTCATTTTGCACAATAGTCAAACCAGATTTTTTTGGAACTACCTGAGTTGGACTTACCCACTTACTGTCTCAGATGGGCTAGATGATGCCCACTGCAAGCAATTTGAGCACTTCCTTCTTGACAACTTCCTTCATTGTGGGGTTAAGGCAACGTTGAGCGTCTCTAACCAGTCTAGAATCATCTTCTAAGTGGATATGGTGAGTGCAAATAGCAGCATCGATGCCCTTGATGTCAGCTATGGTCCACCCTATTGCTCCTCGATACTTCCTTAGGACCTCAAGTAAAAGGTCTTCCTCTTCTTGATTTAACCTTGAGGAGATCACCACAGGGAAGCTGCCTTCTTCTGGGCCAAGGAACGCATATTTTAAATCTTGAGGAAGTGGTTTCAGTTCCAACTGGGGAACTTCTTCCTCTGAAGATTTAAATATGTCTACTGGCGATAGAGTCTCAAATTGGGGCTGCCATCTTGCACTTGCGGCTTGCACCTCAAGTGGTGAAGAAAAATATGCAAAGCCATTCGACACTTCAAGAAAATTTTCATTAGCGTAGTCAGTGTTCTCATCAAGCAAAAATTCAGAATTTTGAAAAATATACTCATCATTAGGAATGGAAATCAAACCCTCTACAGCATTCAAATCACTTGTGTCATCGAGATGATTTGGCATTTTGCACGTATTAAACACATTAAACTCAAGTGCCATGTTCCCAAAGGAGAGCTTTAAGACACCACTTCTATAATTAATCAAGGCATTTGATGTAGCTAGGAAAAGCCTCCTAAGAATGATAGGAGCTTGAGAACTGTTGAAACTTGACTGCTGCATATCCAAAATCACAAAGTCCACTGGATAATAAAATATGTCGACTTTCACAAGTACGTCTTCCACTATTCCTCTTGGCTTTTTGATTGATCTATCGGCTAACTGGAGCATGAGTGTAGTCGCCTTGAATTCTCCCAACCCAAGTTGCTCATAAAGTGAGTATGGCAAACAATTTACTCTACTCCCCAAATCCAACAAGGCTCTAACAATTTGGGATTCCCCAATCATGACGGAGATTGTGGGAGAACCCGGGTCTCTATACTTGGGAAGGGTCTCGCGCTGAATTATTGCACTGACTTGCTCCATTAAGAATGCCTTTTTCCTCACATTCAACTGCCTTTTCACTGTGCATAATTCTTTCAAGAACTTGGCATAGGAGGGAATTTGCTGAATTGCCTCCAAAAGCGGGATGTTGATTTTTACTTGCTTGAACACCTCCAAAATCTCCTTTTGTTGTCTAATCTTGGTAGCTGATAATAATCTCTGAGGGTATGGTGCTTCTGGCACATACTCTTCCTTCAACTCTTCAATCTTCTGACCCAATGACTCAATCGCTTCTTCTTAGTGTCCACTTGAATCAATCTGTGGCTTAGGTAACTCTGATACATCTTCCAAAACCTTGAGGAGTTGCTCAGATTCACACTCATCTTCCACTGACGACCTTGGTTCAGCTTTTTCAAGGATGTCCGGTCGCTCAACTTGCTTACCACTCCTAAGTGTGATCACCGCCTTTACTGGTTTAATATCTTCATTTTCAACTGAATGCACATGTGATTGCTTGTACACTTGTGGGTTGGTTTGAGCTTGAGCAGGAAATTTACCCTTCTCCAAAATGCTCAAAGTGGTCGTCATCTTGTTCAGGGTGCCTCTAATCTCACTGATGGCCTGAGAATTCTGAGTGTTGGTCGCACTTTGGCTTGCCATAAATTGCTGAAAGGTGGCAGCCATCTGAGCAACTGTATCATCTAGTGTCTTCTTGGGAAGTTGGAAAGGATGCTAATATTGAGTCAATTGAAACTTCTGAAAATTACTTTGAGAAGGCACAACTACTTGACTTGATTGGCCATGATCATTTCTCCATGAAAAGTTTGAGTGGTTCTGCCATCTGGACTGTATATATTTGACATTGGTGGATTCTGAGATCGGCCCACCTAATTTACACTCTGAGGTTGTTCTGCACCATCATCTTGATACATTGGTAAAGCGGGACATTCCAAAATTTTATAACGCGTGTCAGCACACAAGGCACACACCTCTTGAACTTTATTCACTAATATTTCCTTTGACAATTCCATGACTTCCAATCTTCTACTTATAGCAGCTAGCCGAGCCTGAACATCAACATCATCTTTTATCTCATGTCTGCCTCCACCTCCTATTGCTCTCAATGGTTGAGTCACAAGTGGCTTTCTATCAACCCTAGTAGTCCACTGTTGAGCGTTCTCTGCTAAATAATCAAGAAAACTAAGAGCATCTTCAGGTTCCTTATTGAAAAATTTCCCAGTGCACATGGTGTGAGCAAACTACTTCGACTCTGGAGTCAAAGCTATGTAGAAATAATTCACCAGCCGCCACGGTTCAAACCCATGGTGAGGACACATGTTGACCAAATCTTTAAACCTTTCCCAGCTTGAATGGAAAGTCTCATCTGCTCTCTGCATGAATTGGCTGATTTGTTCCTGCAATGGTTGATTTCTTTGTAAGGGAAAAAATTTATGTAATAATTATTTTTCCATGTCAGACCAACTAGAAATGGAGTTAGACCTAAGAGTGTTAAACCACACATTTGCCGTATCTTTTACAGAAAAAGGAAAAAGACGTAGCCTAACCATCTCATCAGTGACCGCCCTATGCATAAATGTAGTGCAAACAAGCTCAAAATCAGTTAAATGCTGATATGGAATTTTAGACTCCATCCCATGAAATTGGGGTATTACAGACATCATGTCATGCTTGATGTTAAAATTTTGTGCATGCTTAGGCAAGATAATGCAAGATGGTTGTGTGGTTCGTGTGGGCTGCAGAAAATCTTTAAGTGTCCTAGAAGGTTGTTCAGCCATATTTTCAAAGAAAGGATTTTCAACACTTAGCACACTACTACTTGAACTATGATTCACGCGATAAAGCCTTCTTGTCTCGTCTCTAGTCCAAGACATCAAACATGAGTGCCACTAAATTCAAATATTCTCAAACACTAGAAAACAAAGAAAGACAAGATAAAAAGAAAATAAGATTTTAAGAAATGAAATAAAAAAAAAAATAATGGAAGAATTTGAATTAAACTTGTTATTCCCCAGCAATGGCGCCAAAAAATTGACTCGTTCTAAAAAGTGGTTTAGAAATGATTCTCAAGTATAAGAGCTGTCAAGTAATATTAGGAAACTCCCTAAATCATTTCCTCAAGGAACGGTTGATTTAATATGCAAATTCGACCACTACTAAATATAAAATGAAATTATAAACTAAAACTGTCTGCAATGATTTTTTTTTTCTGACATTATAAAAATGTCATGTTTCTTTTTGTTTGAGATGATGACTTAACACTAAGATTTATGCTAGAAAAATAAAGGAAAATAATGCATAAAACTTGGGTCGAGAGCAAGAAATATTTAGCTAGCATCTACGAAACTTTGCTCTAATGTACATTGACGCTACTTCAATCACTCTCATAAATTAATTGCCTTCGTGATCATGCGTTAAATAAATTATAATTATCCTTGCTTGAGAAGCTAAACCATGTTTATCAACATTATCTAATCCACGCCTCCAAGAAATAAACAGAAAGTTATGAATTTTACATTCTGAGAGACACTTCATAAAACACTATGTATGCAAAGCATAAATCAAATATTTCCCATTCCAGCAAAACCAAACTATCCCAAAAAAATTGCACTATTTAGAATCATCAAACACCAATAGAGTAAACCAATTTTAGCTCCAACCAACCCAACATACATATAAAAGGAATGCTCAATTGCTGAAGTTTAAAATGTGCGGAACAACAAAATGGAACCAGCCAACTAATACAGCTCAACGTCTACAATAAACATGGATTGCCGACAACCAACTTCTGGAATATAAACTATCGACTGGGCAGAAAGTATAAGCTAATTAACTAAAAATAAAAACAGAGACACCGACTAGAACAAATGGAATATAGAAATGACAACAATAACCAAACATAACCCACCGATATAAGTAATGCAATGAGGAGTAATTGATTGAAATAAATGGAGAGTAACCGATGAAATAAATTGCAAATCAGAAACTATTGAGCTGTAAATTAAAAGGACCAGAATGGACTACCAAAAATGGAGATAGGATAGTAAACGAAATCCAATGCAAACCACTACCGAATATAAACTAGTAAAATAAAAATCTACTAAAAGAAAACAAAATGTAAATTACTGAAGAGAAGTTCAAAACCAGCCCCAAAGGATCTATGGTTTCAAAGACAACCCCCAAAACTGAAAAAGATGAAAGAAAAATGGGTTTCCCTTGAGAGTTCGGCCAGAGAAGAACCAGTCTATGACACTCCAAAAAAAAAAAACCAACCAATCCCCTTTGCTTCTTCCTCTTTTCTTCTCCTTATAGCAAGTCCAGCTCCTCACTTGCATCCGAACAAGTCTAACCTTTTCTTTTCTTGTTTCAGCTGTTGCGTGTACATAATGGGTAGCAAGTACTGCTTGTCTAACCAAGGGGTAAAGACTTGCAGGTCCCATTTTATTTCCCAGGTTTTGTGCCAGCCAACACTCAAGAAACCAATGGATATATGACATATCCGTGTAAAGCAAAAGCTTGAACCGTGCAGGTGTCTTGGGGCAGGCTAATGGTGTGGCTGAGTCGGTGCTGGACTTTCTTTCATGCAGATGTATTGCATGAATCGGTGCAAGTGAGGTGTCCTTTTGGTTTTGACTTTTGTCTGAAGCAGATTTAGTGGGGTCCTTTGTTACTTGCATCTCATTGGCTGAATTTGGCTTGAAACGGATCCGTGTAGTCTGGAGTGTTGAGGGGTTTATTTCCAATGCAAGGGCAGGTGTCTTTGGTGGGGGCTTTCACTTCAATTTAGTTTTCTTGATGTCTTGACTCTCATTCGGTGTTAGCCTTGGGAAATGAACTCCCACATGCACCTACATGTATGCCGATAATTATACAATAAAGGAACTTTCTCAAGTGAAAGCAACAAATTAAAAATTAGACATCACAAAATTATGCTATTGTCAATTGAATTAGAGTTGATTCATTAAGGCCAAATTCACTCAATTATTAATAGGAATAATATGATTGATGTTGAATTATAGTGCAAAATAACAACAATATTATGGCTCAATCAGGAGGCCGCCATGAAAGTACTCCTCACACTCCCGTGACCACACCGTCCCGAGTTCCCACTCCTCCACGTGCCCCTACACCCCCCAACATTCGTGGTGGGGTTCCCATGCTTGGCCGGTCCTTGGAAGGACGACCGTCTTCAAGTCACAAGCAAGTTTGGGACCCAGTGAACACGAACATACCTTAGCGGCTTCAACCTCTACTTGTCCAGGTGAGCCCTCCCCCCCCCCCCTCCCCTTTTTTTTTTTTGCATATCTCTGTTTTCTTCTTTCCTCCCTTCCTTAGTTCTTTTTTTTGGTATGTGTAGGCGCCAACCAGATTGCGAAGGTGGTTAGTTTTGAGATGGTGGAACTCACCAAACGCAATCAAGAGCTTTCTTTGGCGTGCCAGCTCAATCGCTTCTTGCTAAAGTGGGGCAAGACCTAGCGCAAGGTCTTCGTGAAGAGAAATCGGGAACTAGGCGAGGCGACCCAGCAACTGCTCGTTGAGAAAGAAGGCTAGGAGAAGTCTAAGGCCGACCTGGAGGCAAGGAACACGGCCTTGGAAGAGAGCCAAGCCACTTTTCAGGGTGAGATTGATGCCCTTTGGGAGGTGCATTAGTCTCTGAGGGCCGACTAGGAGGAGGCTATCTGAGGCTGGGAGTTGGCCGAGAGGGAGCTTGCCATTCGGGGGGTTGAATTGGCTGCCGTTGCTCAAGAAGTTGCTTCTTTGAGATCCAACCTTGAGGTTTCTGAGCATGACCGAGTCACGCACGAGACCGAGCTCGAGACCCTCTAGGCTGGGTTGGAGGCGGTTGAACGGGCACGTGATGATTGTGCCGTCAAGCTACATGGTACCCCGGGTCTCCCTGGGAGAGGTTACTGCAGAGTTGGAGGCGCTTCGGCCTCAGGTTGTGCAATCCCGCGCCATTAGCATCTCGGCTTGGGGCTATGGCTATGCGGAGAGGCAGCAAATGTTGAGGGAAGAAGTCCTGGCCGATCCTTCCCTTGACTTGGATGGCATGAACGCCCATAATCTTGCTCCTGATGCCATTGCCAAGTCGCTTTCTAAGAAGTTTGGGACTTTGAGTTATCTGCCTTTCTAGCATTGCCATCCGCACAAGCCTTCATCTCCTGAGTGATCTTCTACCCCTATTCCTCCTAGGCATTTTTTTTTTTTTTGTAATTGCTCTTCATGAATTAATGAGGTTGTTTTTTATAATTGCTCTCCATGAATTAATGAGATTGGTCTTTCCGTTCGTGTGGTGTTTTCTTGTTATTGCTCCCCCTAAGTATCCTGCGAATTCCTATCGAAGGACGTTCGATAGGGATTTTACCAAGGATCAGGAGCTCACCAGAGGAATGTTACCTTGAGGGACTGACTTGCCCGACTGGCGTGTGAGAGCTTGAGTGAGTGGTAGGGGCCCCTATGGCGAGCTTGAGAACCGGACCTACGGCTCGACCCCATGATTTGTAAACAACCATTTAGGGGGGTGGTCTTCATGACGGACGAATCGTTGAGAGAAGGAGTGGGCCAGACCCATGACTCGACCCCTAATTCACAAGCAACCTTGAAGGAGTTTAGGATTTATGAGTGTGCTCGAGCTGGCACCCTTAAACCTCGAACCCATGGCAGGCGAATCGCTAGGAGGGGAAGTGGGCCGGACCCAAGACTTGACCCTGCGATTTGCGAGCGGCCATGAAGGGGTTAGGGGTTTACGAGTGTACTCGGTCTGGTGCCCTTGAGCCTTAACCCCATGGCTGGCGAATCGCTAGGAGAGGGAGTGGATCGGACCCAGGACTCGACCCCGCGATTTGTAGGCAGTCATTTTAGAGATGGACCCTCTAGTGGGTGAATCGCTAAGAGGGAGAGTGGGTCGGACCTAGGACTCAACCCTGCAATTTGCGAGTAGCCATAAAGGGGTTGGGGATTTACGAGTATGCTAGGACTGGTGCCCTTGAACCTCGACCCCATGGCGGGTGAATCGCTAAGAGGGGGAGTGGGTCGGACCTAGGACTTGACCCCGCGATTTGCAACAGCCATTTCAGAGATGGACCCTTGGCGGGCGAATCACTAGGAGGGGGAGTGGGCCAGACCCAAGACTCGATTCTGCGATTTGCGAGCAACCATGAAGGGGTTGGGGGTTTATGAGTGTGCTCGGGCTGGTGCCCTTAAGCCTCGACCCCATGGCGGGCGAATCAATAGGAAGAGAAGTGGGCCTAATCCAAGACTCGCCCTTGTGATTCACAAGTAGCCATGAAGGAGTTGTTGTGAATGATTAACTTGAGATAGGAAGACCCGAGATTGTTTGCAATACCTTCGCCCTGATTTCATTGATAAAGTGGGGGGTTACATGAATTGTGAAATCAACCTACTACACATAGTACCTTCTTAAATGCTCGGTGTTCCATGGGTGTTGGAACTCATTTCTGTGATAACTCAGATTTTTCTTCTATTGGATTTTCTTCATGATAAGAATGGATACCTTTATTTAGTTATTCTTCGGAGCTTTTTGGAAATATATTTACTATTTATTTTGGATCTTCTCTTATATGGAATATTGATTAGCCTCAAAATGGTGAAAATATGCAAAATATGTAAGTTTAGTGCAAACCAAGGCAATTGGATAAGTTTCGGATTATGATGATTCAAGATAAGATGGAACACTAAGAGAAATATCTACAACTTTCATGTTTTGAGTTTTAAAAGATACTAACTTAATCAATGATGAAATTGGGCTAGAAGTTGACAAAACCAACTTAAACGTAGTAAGCACTGATTTTGATTTGGTAACCGATTAGCATGGGTTTTTCTCTGGAAATATCTTTGAAACTCACATGACAACTTGCCAAGAGTAAGGAAAAGTGGCACAATAAGCCCTTGATCCTTTGCTTGCCAACCAATCCTAAAGAAAGGGAAATGATTACACTAAGGCCTAAAGTAGGGTATGTGGCACAACAATGGAGCATACAAGTGGTTTTTAGACTTTTCTTCCATCCATTTTAGTTTAGGAAAGTTGACCACTATTGTGATGCTCACAACTCCCACTTATGGAAATATGGGAATCAAGGCGTCAGGATGATGACAACACAGGTCACGCACCCCAACGTCAAGTGCTAAAGGTGTATGTACACGTGACATGCATAAAATAAAAGAAGCAACGGATGATTTAAATCGATATCTAAGTACCAGAATTTTAAATAAAATATTACAAATCATTTTTACTCAAATTCTCCAACAAAAGATTTAATACAGTCATCTCATATTTAAAACATAAAAATACATAATTATCCAAGAGTGGAAAAACATTCCCCCAAGAAAAAAACTACACCAAGTTACTCCAATGGCGGAGCCACATTCTCAGGCTCAACCTCCCCATCATCTGCATCAAAAACTACGATACCAAAAATGTATCACAAATAAGTAAAATCCAAACAAACCACAAGATAAAAATACATTTAGGCAACAACAAAATGCATGAACATGATACCATATGCATGAGACTAAAAAAAAATCATTTTTTCCCTAAAATAAATAGTTTCCACTTGTGCCAAAAAGACCATTTGGCCCAAAATAAAATCTATTGAAAAACAACTACCATTTTTCCCAGAAAATGGTACACATAAATCCATTTATTAAAATTCGCCATTTTTCCAAAAAAAGGCCCACAAAACCCACTTGACACTATAGGTGAGAATCGCAGGCGGGACTCAACCAGCATCCCTATTACGCGCACTGTAGGCAGGAATAGCAGGCAAGACTCTACCACTATCCCTGCTTACCACCATTCCTACAGTATCTCTTTTTCAAGATTGTTAAATCCAATCATTTCAACATACCATGTATCAAGTTACACATGAAAACCCAGTTTTCAAATATACACATGATCATGAGACTATGACATGACTTACACTTGACTTATGCTTAACTTACACTTAACTGGCACACCCTTGTCAAAACTTACATATTGTCATAAAGAACTTTCATGAAAATAGTGCAAAACTTTTCATATCATGTAAAATCTTTTTCTTGAAATTCTTATTTTTTTCATATCTTATTCTTATTCATAATATAAAAGCAATTACGTATCGCCTTCACTATCACACTTATTCATTAATCTCGACGGCAGTTACGTATCGCCTTCATTGTTGGGTTTACCACTATTATTATCCGTAATTGGGCCTTATCCACTATTTCTGAACCTCGACGGGTATTACGTATCGTCGTCCCCGCCGGGTTTATATTTTCGTCAATCCCCCGGGCGTTACGTATCGCCACCCCCTCGTGACGTGCCTTACCATATTCATGTAAATGATACGGACGTTACGTATCGCCATCCCTGTTATGACATAAACACTTATCATAGTGAGCATTACATATCGCCGTCTCCGTTATGACATAAACACTTATCATAGTGGGCATTACGTATCGCCGTCCCCATTATGATATAAACACTCTTATCATATAACAGGCATTACGTATCGTCGTTCCCATTATGAAGTCAGTCATACAAGCGTTACGTATCGCCGTCTCCGTTATGACGTGACTTTTTAAATTTCTTATACTAAGTTGTTCCTTTTTTATTTTTATAAAATTAATATTCTTGTTTTCTTAAAATGAATGCCATGACCCTTAACGTAAAACTTATGACGAAATAAGACATGCATGTGCTCTTAAACATTTGCATGAATACTTCATGCTTATATGGGTCATATGGCATATATAACATGCTTAATCATGCTCGGCATAAATAATTCATATCATACGTCATATATCAAATAAAACATAATCAATTCACTTAAAAGAAACATAAAACAAATTAAATTTTCTGAAGATCAAGCATAAGCCGAAACTCAATAGGGTATTTAGAAATTCTTTTCTTTTCTTTTTAATCAAGCTTACTCCTTATTTATAACTTTCAAAAATTTATGAAATAAGCCTATAACCTCTAAAGCTGAAACCACTATCCTTCAATGTTTTTCAAATATTTCTTGTATCCAATACTTTTCTTTCATCATTCTATACATAGCTAAACCTATATCTTTTCATAGAAGTTATACAATATTTTAATATTACAAAATAATCAACATATCAATAATTTAGATGACAAAACCTGAAATACTCCCAAAATAAACACCAAGATCGAAACCCTTTAACTTCCATTTCCACTTTCTTTTATCATCTAAACCTTATATGATTTTATCTATTCTTCCAACCATAGCCATCTAAGATGAATTTTTATTTTCTAATAAGTTTCCTTTCAATTTCTTGCAAGATTACATGGTCCAAAATTTACTTAAATCAAACCAACAATTTCTAGCATTTCATTTTCAAAAGAACAACTATTGCTATAAAACTACCATACAAATAATTCAATGTCAAGATTAGGTTATTTTGTGCACTTACATAATGCATACGACCATACACAAAATATCCAATAACCAACAAGTCCAAACATCAAATAATCACACAATAAAAACTCCATTCTCGAATCCAACAGACCCCAAACCCCTCGGACTCAGTCCGGTACAACCAACCAAAACACAATATTTCTTAATACAAAATATATTTAAATCTCAAAATTTATTTTGAAAATACTTATTATATGCTCGATAAAAACTCCAGATGTTAGCGAAAATGCCGAACAGCGACTCCGCGCTTCCACCCACGAACTCGCCGCTAAAGTCACACTCATCGCTCTAACGTATATAAAACATTACAAATAAATAAATATTATCATCAGGAACAACTAAAATAATTAAAAATTAAACATAAATAAAACACCAATAAATATGATAAATATTATTAACACAAATAATTAAAGCAATTTAATATAAATAAAGCGACATAAGTAAAACACTCCAAAAATTACAATAAACATTATAAACAAAATAATACACACTTAAATGCAAATAAATAAATTGATCACTAAAACGAGAGAAAATGCTTATCGAGAATATCATAAGCGATGTAAAACGATGATCATACAGCGAGAGAATACCCAATAAAAACACCACCATACTTTTCGGATTCAAAGGAGTTTTGAAGAGGGCTAACTCAAGTTTGAGTTATGACATGGAATGGGAGATAAATATATTATCTTCTATAACTGCTTCCATCAATAAGAACAAGGTAGTAATTATTTTATACCTTCGGTCCTCTGAATTATACACACAAACACACCCTCAAATAAGATTAGTAACTTATATTTTTACATATTTTTCAGTCCAGAGAAGCAGATATACACGTTGAAGAATCCATGCAGGGGCAAGATCCAATAGGTTGTGATTAATGGTTTGTTGCTCTAGGCTTCTTATTTTATGTACAATGATTATTAGACTTACAAGTTATATGCAAAACCCCAAATCTGGAGGATAAAGCTGAACAGATTATAGCACAAGAATCATATCAAAATCCCAAGATTTTGGCAGTTTCTCTAATGAGAAACTGTATCCATGGTTCTGAGGTTGCAAAATGTTGCTCCTGCTTCTTACTTCAAAGCTTAGAGGCACCAAGAGTATTTGATGATGACGCACATCTTGCCTCAACAGCCAAAGTCTTAACAACACCATGGCATCAGCATGGGTCACCACTAAATACAGAGTTTGAACTTCCAACAAAACAGCTCTTTCTACCCAGGCAAGCCTGTAATAGAGAAAAAGTTCGAAATGAAGGTTTAGGAAACAAAAATAACAGCACTGATAACTGGAAGGATCAAAAGTGCAACCCATGCCAGCGAGATTTAAATGCACATCAATTTATCAAAGCACTGAAATAAAAGTTGCCTCATGTGAGGAGGGCCACCTCTTGGCTGACAGTAGAGTTATAGCCTTTTCAAGTTGGCCAATGTTAGAAAGCCTCATCACAATAAGAGCTGATAAATTACCAATTATCCCAAAGAATTCAACTATGGAACTATTACTCTTGCATTTCCTCTAATATGTCGGTCCAGACTCTTCCATAATCAGTATGACTTAATTTGTTGAATTTACTAATTGTAGATGAGTTAGAGTGAAGTCATGATTCAAATTGAATACCATCACGCTGATACCACTTACTCAAGAAGCCTAAGCAGCTGAAAAATGATGAATTTAATAACTTTACAGTTACTCTAACAAGGGGAACTGCCATAATTTTCCACACATAAAACATTTACTATCACTTAAATTTCTCTTTCTACAGTACCATGGACTGTGATACGGCAATCATGACGATTTTCAAATAATCTTGGTTAAGATATGTCCAACAATTTTTTTTTGTGTGTGTGTTTGTTTATGGTTAAATGATTTTTATAGATATATTGAATAAATCTCTTTAAGACAGCCTGGACTTCACACTTCACCACTAAATTACAGTAATCAAATTTGCTTCAAAACTCCTATGCTAACATGAAAATAGGAGACACTGCAGACTAAACTTGTGAGCTACCCCTATAGGCCAGCAAAGAGAAGGGAAGGGCCAAATGGCGCACAAATTCCAAGTTGTAGCATAAGGAGTCAAAGCCAATCATGAAGGAGATACCATGCAATTCAAACATGATGTTTATGAAACTACTTGAGCAAAAACAAAAACGATACCTCAGAGACTATAGACAATGATCTGGGAGCATAGCAGTTGCCTTTAGAAAACTTTTGGCAGCTACCTTGAGGAGTTCCATAGCTAGCAAATTCTATGGAGGCAATTACATGCTCATCATCACATCGCAAGTGAAGTTCTGGTGTTGTGGTGTTAATGGATATACTTCCATCAGAAAAATATGGCTGGGACCACTTCCAGAGAGGTGGATAGTGGGACTCTGAGACTTGACCGCAGATGATTCGGACAGAATGTAACTCAATTGAAATATCAAACGGATTCCCACCAGTTTCTTCAAAGATGACAAGTAAATTATCTGATGCCTTTAGCGGTTAGCCATGACCGTGGTACATGGTACCCTGAGATTGACGAAAAAAAACAATTCACCGACATCCTTCCATATTTGATATTCACAATCTGCCTCCATTATGCATGACTCTCTTTGTTGTACCTCCACAGCCACTTCCCAAGAAGAGCTTATTGAAAAGCTTTAAATTTCGTATGCCCAAGCCTCCATATGACACCGGGACAACCTTTATTCTAGCTTACCAAGCAAAATTTTCTTTCCTCCCCAATACCGCCCCATAAGAAATTCCTGAAACTTTCTCAATTCTTTTAGCTACTCCCACAAATAAAGGAAAAAGGGACAAGAAATAATTGAGAAGAATAGACAAGGAGCTTTTAATCAATGTAACTCTGCCCCTTCTTGACAAATAAATCTTCTTCCAACCAACTAATCTTCTCTCAATCTTTTCAATCACCTCATCCCAAATGCATACAGATTTGTGAGGGGCTTCCAAAGGTAACACGAGATATTTCATAGGTAATTCAGATACCTTATAGTCCAAAATATTGGCTAGATCATGTTTCTGACTGTACCCAAAATACCTTAATTGTGACGACTTTTTTTTAATAAGTGAATGGTTAAATTATATTAATATGAACATACATAGCCTAATTATATAGGAGGTATACAAGAGATAACACCAATTTAGGAGAAAGAAATAGAAACAAGAAATTGGAAAAATCGAGGCCATTGAAATCTACAGTTTGGCCCTAAGAAAAAGAGTTCTAATATATAGTAATCTAATCTCCTCCAATGAACGCTCCTCCCTATTTTCGAATCTCTGGTCATTTCGTTCCTTCCAAATGCACCATAGAATACAGATAGGAATAATCTTCAACATAGCTGAAATTTGTGGAATGCCGCTGAGGTTCGACCAACATGTTAAAAGTTTGACCTCTGTAGCAGGCATAACCCAGGCTAACTCTACCCTTTTGAATACATCGACCCATAATGCTCTCACAATCTCGCAATTGAATACTTACCACAAACTCATAAAGAAAAGAAAGAATTTCAACAAGTGTTTGCTCATCAATCTTGATATTTGAAAGGGAATCATACATATTAAAATGGAATTGACCATTTCTAGTCAAAGTTTATAAATTTTGTGCTTCTCTCCTTTTACCGTAGGCACAACTGCATCATAGTGTATAAAGATAATGATACTAAGGAAGATTATTGTTTCTCCACAAAAGAGAACCAACATTTTATAAATCAGCATTTATAAATAATAAACCAACGTAGTCTTTGCTGTATGTTTTTTGGTTGCATATGCCTTCCTTGCTACTAGGAATGTAAACGTATTGAGTTCTTCATTGACAGCTCAGCTTGGACTCGTATAAAGTCAACCCAAGGTCTATGTAATAGATGAACCAACGTAAGTTGAGGCACGCTTGTTAACCAAGCCAAACTTGTATAAACTTGGCCCAACTCGTATAAGCTCATATAAATCCTATAATTCATAATAATTTTTATCTTTAGAATGAAATTAAGAAGATAAAAGTGAATCATGCTCATAATACAATATATGTAATTTAAATTATTATGAATACATGTCTCGATATAGATATAAAGATATTTATATAAACTTGTTTGTCGACTTTGTATCTAAAGAAAAAAAATATAATATACATGACCTACTCTGTGATAAGGAATCAAATATAGTTGATCATAAATGCAATATTTAACAATTTAACTTTTACAAGTTCATGTCTATACCTTATCTAACTGTTTTATTTTACTAATGATGAGGAATCTAGGAGACCATACAAACACAACATGTCATTTGCCCAATGAAACCTCCCAATTCGTCTATCGTGTTCCCATCACATGAATCGGGTAAATCCTCGACTTTTCACCGAGGAGACGTGGACTTTAGAAATTGTTTGCACCAACGGGTTTGAACCTTAGACATAGAGGGAGCATACCAGAAAGACCAAAAACTTTTCCACTTGAGCCAACCTCTAGGATTTATCTAACTAATTTAAATGAAAATCTTAACATAATTAAATGAAAAGCATAATTAAGAAACTAATTATTCTTATGAAATTCTTGGCTAAGAAGGAACTAGGGGCTATTCTTTGGATTTTCTTGGTGATAACTTTGCTCAGGGATGATTTTGTGGGCTTATTCAAACTTATAGATGGGGTCTTCCTTACATTCAGCATCATTTATAGTCTTTTTATTTGGGATGTTCATGATAGCATTTGGATTTATTTTGATACCTGGGTCTTGTCTTTATATTTATATCTAACCCCCAGGTATCTAGTTGTTAACACAATTTCCTCAGCCATGAGTGAGGAGTTGAATAAATTGGGGTGTGACCCTGGGACGGACCCACTTGTAACGTTGGGGGCTACAGCCCCTCCAAAATTCTTCAAAAAATTGATATATAATATACAAATATATATTTGCATATATATAATATTAAATTATTACTTAAATTATAAAAAAAATTAAAAATTGCCCTTCCAAATTTTCATTAAAATTATTTTCTCAAATGTCAATACATATATAATTTGATTATAACTTTTAACTTTATTGAAATTCAAATTTCAATTCACCTAGTTTCAGAATTACTTTAACAGTCTAATTCTAAAAAAAATATGGTTATAAATTTATATGATTGTCAAAATTAATTAATTATACTTACTTATATAATTTCACTCTAACTTGATTGTATGATTATGAGATATACTTCGTTAAAAATCTAACATCGGTATATCAGTATTTATTAGAAATTTTTTATATTTATTCTTGATCCATAATTTTTTTTAAATCAAAAAATAATATGAGCAAGTAAAAAAATTGATTTTTTTTAAAAGAATGTAGATAATTCGAAGAGTAATACATTTAGAGAGTTTGACAACGAAAAAATGTGATACTTCTATCGTATCCTTTTAAAATTTATATATAGCACACATTTTATCGATCGTCCCCCCCAAATACAAAATTCTGGTTCCACTCCTCCGGGTGTCATCCTCATTTAAAAAAATAAAATAAAATCTTGTGAATTTATGAAAATTTATAAGATTCAAGAAATGAATTATGTTTCATTCAAGAAGATAATAATTAATCAAGCAACTTGTAAACAAACTCGTACTCATTAAAAAAATAAATGATAAGTTTGAGCTCGACTTATGTTCGCCTAAAAATTAAGCAAATAGAGCTTCGGCATTCCATATTTGGCTCAACTTAACTCAATTTGAGGTTTTTATGTTCCTTTGTTCTTGTTCTAATGATGCCGGTGTCGACATATTGATCGTCGTATAAAATCTCATCACTTCTTAAAATACCACAAAATTATATACCAGTGTTCCTTTCTTTGGTTTTCAGCCACTGTGCTTAATAAGACTAGTGTTCATGATTTTCTGTTTTTAATTTCTGCTTCCTATAATGTATTTAGGTGTCCTTTCGTGTACTTGTGTGCACGGGCTTTGCCTGCTTCATTCATATCAATAAAATATTCATTTGACTCTTTAAAAAAACAATAACATGCAGCGAGGAAGTAATTCTGCAGAGAAAATCAGGTTGAGATGAGAGGAAGAATTGCTGTGCGATAATGCTAATTACCTGGAAGCTGGCCATTAATAAATACACGCAACACATCTCGCATTCTCTCAATTGTAAGTGTTGGTCTCACTTGCTTTTCCTCCCAGAATGTGATGTCGTCATCGGAAACATAGATTCTAGATTGCAAATTGCAGCAATCAGGTGCTAGAAACAAAATGAAAATATTAAAATAACTGATCAAACTACTTTGTTTCTCAATAAAGAGTCAAATTGTGATTTAAAGTGAGCAATCTTATTGGCATGCTTGAAATTAAAGGCACGTGCAATAAAAAGGTGAAAGTCTGCAACTTGCTGGAGGTTCCTTCTATTTACTTCAAAAATGATGTCTGGAAACTGAGTAAACATCATAACATATTTTCTCACTTTACAATCACTTAAGGATATGATAAAAAAAATGATCCATTTTACTAAGGCCCTTTTGGATAGTGAAATAAGATAAGATTGTTTGAGATAAAAGTTGAATAAAATATTGTTAGAATATTAATTTTTAATATTATTATCGTTTCGGGAATTGAAAAAATTAAATTGTTTATTTTGTTTGTATGAGAATTTGTAAAAATTGTAATGATGAAATGAGATTAAATGAAACCGTTTTTGTATCCAACGGAAAAATCTTGAGGAGGTCAGAAGGCTCAAAGCTAACAGGTGCCTAGTCGTAAAGAAACATAAGAACCACATTCAATGCTTCAAAGCAAATGCAATGGCTTTTGCCTTGCCAGTGAGGATATAGAATGAGAAACAAGTATGTTTTGAATGTCATATGTTCTCCTGTTCTCCAAAAATATGTTTTTAGATTCAAACATGTTTCCCTATTTTTACGGGCCCGGCGGGTTGGGGTGAACTGGTCAATGCATTTTGTCGGCATATTTCAAAAGGGAATATTAGAGAGCTAGACTCCCTACAAATCCAGCTCAGAGAAATTATTTTTATGCCTATATCCCTTGATAGGTAATTGTTTTTCCCACAACTAGGGGAGTGTTAGCTAATGATGAAGTGGAACTGTATGAATGAGTAGAAGGCCCAAAAGTTGAAGATAAGATGACATAATATATATACTTGTAAGTATGGGCAAGAACTTCATGGGCCATTGCCGCCTCATCTTCTAGCATGTATACATGAGAGATGATCGTTGGAAACAGGAAGGTCTCCAACTCTAAATGATCCTACCATTTTCACCTTCAATACCAACACATTACCTGGTTATATACCATAGATAATCAGAATGGACCAATGGTCCTTTGTCACATTTAAATGCTCCAATATGCCTTGGACAGAAAAGATTTTCTTGCTCCAAATACCAAATGGCTCTTTTACAGTCATCCAGGGTTTTGAGAAATAAGAAACTTCATCATGAACTGTGAATTGTTGGCGCGCAGAAGTATCTGAGAAAAGAGGCAACTCAAACTCTACCGCTTTGATTGAAGTTTGTGCCCCTACCTGCGTGAACATGTAATTGGCCTAAGAAATCCAATGATTATTATGATCTCAAACATTTCCATCATGTGTCCAAGAAGTAAAAGATAGAGCATTTGAAATGACTCATAGATTATTATACTTTGTTATCATCTTCATTAAATATTAAAATAATCTAAGATTAAAAATTTGGAGGGAAAAAGAAGAGAGAGAGGGAGGAAGAGAGAGCAAACACATGGGTACAACTAAAGTTTCAGAAAGTGCATCTGATGGGGACTAGACAGGTGCAACAGCTCATGTTCTCGTGATACATATACTTGAAGGATGCGTTAAATGTTCAGCTCCATTCTGTAACTGTTTGTACAAATTGTATCACAAGGAAACCATAATCTCATCTTTCTGTTGCAGTTTTATAGAAATATATTCAAAAAATATACCTTCTATATGTTGTTGGATCAATTTCTATGATTGAAGAAACTTTAAAAGATATGCCTGCTTATGCCCATACGTAATTGTTTAGCAGGATGACTGTTTTGCACCGTGAATTTTTCAGCTTTTACAAGCTTGAAGAGTCTTTGATAGATCCTTGGAGAGAACAAAGGCAATGGTAGAAAATATGGCTTGTATATGTATCACTAAGTGCGTCCCGATTCCCATGTAAGACATTATAAGATAGTAAGAACAACTTTCTGCCAGCTATCAAGTTATGTGTTTCATAATAAGTGAAGCATCATAAACTGGAAATTTAATATAATAACTTCAACGCATCATCGAGTAATTTTTTCTTGCTACAGAGTTTAGCATGATCATGTTCAAAGAAGAAAACAAGGACAATTTACTGGTTTACTCGTGCCCAAAGAGGTTGCATCACATGTAGAGGTACCAACAAGTATCTATGCCTCAGTCTTTGTTGGATACAATATCCTACATGATAAGTCCAAACCTTGGCAGTATTGAACACCGTGTTTCTGCAGTCTGGCAGAATACTGACAGACCATGGTGGTAGATGATACGTTTGACCAAGGAATCTTACAACAGCTGCTTTTCATTTATTAATGTTTGCAATAAAAGCAGAGCTGGTGGCTTCCATGCTGAGTTAAGTTCAGGCCTTCAGTGTTAGTAGCTACACGGTACACGTGCCTGAAAATTGTTATACAAGCTATGTAAACTTCAAAAGAGAACCAAGAGAAAACATTAGTGTTCAGGTGAAAAACAATAGCCTAAAACTGAAACCAGCTTGTATTGACCATTATTCACATGCAAAAAAGATTTAGTTTCACCAGTAAGCCTGGAGCAATAAATAGTTAAGATAACATTCCAATGTGGTATATATCTATATCTATCAGGCACCAAGCATTAACTGGATTAATTAACTAATGAGCTGTAAGATGTCTAACAACAAATTAATGAACTGGCTATATTGTGCATACTATTTTATTAAACTCTTTCGTTTCAGATATTTCAAGCAGGAAGAGACGGTGCTTCAACAACATTGGCAATGTTACAGATATAAAAGGGGACTGTAGTATAAAAGTAACAAGTCAAACATACATATATAAAAAAGGGTCCTGCTACACTGCCCAAAGTTGGTGACCAAAGCATGTGACTGAATAGTGCATTTGGATGTTGTTTTTTTTTATATAATATTAAGGAAGAAAAACAGCCAAATGCACTGTTCGGTCACCACATTCGGGCATACAAGCATTTTCCTATAAAAAATCAAAACCTGAATGTTTGCCGATCTGTAACATAAATCTAGAAGTTGCTTTCTAAACTTAGGTAGTTTAGATATGGTGAATCACCCTAATTTAAGTTCCACTGTAGAGCTTCCAATATACATGTCATGTCAAAATTATTTCCATTTTGAGCAAAATAAACATCTAATTTGCAATCAAAGCAATCCACTCATTGAACATTAATTGGTTCTTCAAAATCTACCATTGCAAGGAACTAATTAATCTATACACGAGCAATACACCATGATGGATAACTCAATAGTTCGGGTGTAAAACTAAACCTCCTGCTTTGGTCCCAATTTTATGTACTGAGGTGATCAGCAGCAACCAGAGCAGGTTCACAAAGCTTTATAGCAGCATGCAGGTCCTTTAGATGCCCCCATTTAGGCTCACTCAGTAGACCTAATGGAGAAAAAAATGACATTTATTGATTAGGCCTTAATTTTTTTTTTCTATTGACCATTTTAATTGAAGATTATAATACCTATATCAGGAACCTGCTTCTTGCTTAAGCGTCAGCTAGAATGGTTGATGTTGAAGATATACATTATCCTAAGCAGCTTACTTATGCCTCGATCTAATACGGTTGCCAACAGGAACAAATTATGTAATTTAGATCCAGTTTCACTTACCATATTCATCAATTGGAGCATCATAATCATAGCTTGTAATATAGAATGGGCCACCAGAAGTCCGGTTGAAGTTTGTTCCACCAAAATACTGCAACCAGGCAGCAAGCTTGTCATGATGTACCTTTGATCATTTTGGCAACCTAAATATTGATTGAATCTGATATAACCTACATATTGAATGTGGATCATACAACTACCAATTATCAAAGAAAACGGGGTTTTCTTTGGTACCAATATCAATGTGCACACAAGAGCTCATCAATTCCGTTTCTATTTTTAATTTCACTTGAAGTATTCAATACCAAACTCTAGTCCATCCCTTTAGATCTTTCATATTCAATTACACATGGAACTAGTCATATTTTGATGTATTTGGAGAAATAAATTATCAGAGCTTTGAATATTTGTGAGAAATCTGAGGGAGAGCTTAAGGACTTTTTCCTCAAACCCTATATCTCTGGGTGGCTGCTTATATTCCGGTTTATGTATCTAATTTTCAGGATTTTCTTCTTTTTCCTTTTTATTTTTAAGTCTCTCTTGTACATTTCCAGTGTACTTGATGCCAACCCTTTGCTGAGTTCCAAGTTCCAACAAAATCTTACTTCCGAAAAAAAAAAGGAAAAAAAAAAAAGCTTTGAAGCAATGAAAAGGTTGACCACAGCATCCTAAATCAGTTATCTATCGTACCATATAATAGTTCTGAAAGCTTCCTTCGCGTTGGAAAAAGCGTGCAACTGCAAATGCAAGGTCTTCAGCAGGTCTATGAGGCAATCTTCCACCCCATTTTGTATACCTTCAAATATGAACTCAAAAAAAAAAAAAAAATTACTAATAATAACAGAACTCTCTCCTCAGATTTTTGTAGATACATGCATTCAAATACTTGTTAGAAAATAAGACATTATATACAAATCTTAAAAATGAAAGCGTGCAATAACTAAACCACAAACATGCATTCATTGAAGACACCTTAGTGATGAAATAAAATTATTTAAGTCAACAGAAAAAGAAAAAAGAAGAATGTCATTCTAGTAATCAGAACTAAGAATAAAAGCATGCACACTGAGAGACAAAGAAGAGCATTTCTTAGTGAGGTGAGAAATCATGATATATTAGACAAGAAGATGGCACTGTTCAAGCATCAGATACTAACAAGAGAGAAAGAAAAGATGCCTTATATATAAGAAATCCCAAATTGATCACAAGTGAAAATAAATTTATACATTCAGGATTTAACAGCATAATGCATGGCCGTTTTATATGGAGTTTTACAAGGAAACTAAAGGCTAGGACATAAATTAAAATGAAGAAACTATCAAAGATGCAACACCTGAAAACAATTTTTACCATTTCATTTTTTCTATGATTGAATAGTATGCTCATCTGATTTTGGGGACACAGTATAAAAAAAAAAAAAAAAAAAAAAAGGAGACCGTAAGCAAAGCAGGAATGAGAAAGAAAATAATTAACAATCGAAAGTAAACGTTGGGGGGAAAGGATCATATAGAGTGAAAGATTGTGAGTGGTAAGGCAGTTCTGCAGAGTAGTATGGATGACAAATGATTGACGTGAATGTTGTTTCATTTGACATAGAGCTAATATGCCTGACAAGTTCAAATTTTAGTTCAATGGACACGAAATTAGTGTTTTTTTTATATTTATTTTATTTTATAAGTGAACAATTGAATTTATAAGAATAGGCATAGCCTAGACCTGAAGTTTTACAAGCAAGAAACTGTCCTTTTTTCTTCTCACACTCATTTCTATCTTGAAGCAGTTTGAGATTCAATATCTGTTATGAGATAGCGAAGAGATAGAGAACAATCATCTCAAGCTTATAGGGCAGGTTTCCCAGGGGAAATTAATTTCCAGTAACACTGCACCAGCCTCTCAAATTTAATTATAGTTATATTAAAGATGGTTTATATGTAAAATATTTTTAATAATATATTTTTTAAATTTCAGAGTAGAGTATTTGTTGAATTTTTCCAATAATCATGAAAATAGATATATTTCGGTATTTCTTAGATGGATTTGAAAATAATTATAAAAACGAAAGAAGTCATATGTTATAGGGTCGGACTTTAAGCTACCGAATCACCTAAAAACATTTGGTCCCCTAATGGAAGACACAGTTAAGTCTTTCATGGCATTTGGCTTTGCACATTGCAGACCTGCTTTTAGAGTCATTGAAAGGAACGGCATTGTTGACACACCCCAACTAACAATCGCTATCTAATGATGATTCCCCCATGACTTAAATCCACGACCTCTAGTTTTTATACCACTTGTTGGATCGTGAGTTGCCAATCCACCTAAAACCAATTGATATTAAGAAAGACCATTCAAGTCATTTATGGCATTTGATATCAGACCCTGCATGTCTTTCAAGTTTCCACTAAGTCGAATTATCTGTTAAATATTTTAACATGATATTAATAAATAGATATTCGATTTCTTATGATCTACAATAATAATAAACAACAATATGAGAAATGTACCTTTCACCATCTAATCGATGAAGAATTGATCTAACTATGAGAGAAGGATCGTCCTAACAACATTTGCTTCATAAATGTCTCCCGATGGCTAGAGGCACTCTAATGTTGTAAGTGAGAACCCTTAAACCTCTCAGTGCTATTTATAGACTTCCGACCATCAAAAAATCTATGAGTTTGTGTCTGACTATAATTAGAGATATAGAGTTTAATCTGATCTCTTATGAGTAATTATTATCTCTTCATAACTCAAATATTATCCAATAAGATTTTGAACTATTTCAAATTGATAAGATGGGTGTGTGGGATACAGAATTTAAATAAAACTCTTACATTCTCCCACTTGGCCCATACGCCCATAAAATAATACTTTTCGTTTATAGGCTTATCACAGGAAATTAACCATACTGCGCAAATTTATTTCCTGAACTTTTTATAGCTCAAAACACATTTCATGAGTTCTATAATATCAATGTCAAACTAATTACCAATGCGAGTCATGACAGTCCTCTATTATATAATCAACAGATTTCCTTCCATGTACCACAACACTAGTAATCAATTTAACACACGATCTTTAATTGGGATAATCAAGGCTAATACTGTAATGTCTTCGGATTCCAATTCATGTCTATTGTAGACATTAGCTTGTCATCATTCATCCACGCCTTTCAATGTACATATTAAGTGGAAAGACAAGAAAACAGAAACAACTATAATAGATATCTTTTAATGTCCAATAATAAAATATTCAGTATATCAATTATCACTTCACCATGTTCACATTATGGGTATAAACATACAACCCATCTTTTCAACATGTCATTTTAAAGTGTAATCAATAACATATAATTGTTATAAACATATTTGTTTTTGTACTTTCTCCTTAACACTTAGGTATTTAAAATTTCATTAAATACTTATCATTCGGAGAAAAATTACTCTGAGGACATACATTTTTAGCGGCTTGGCTATAAGTCGACAATTCCAAGTTCTAAGATAAATTTCTTCAGCCATAAATCATACAATGTGACCTCAAAACACGCCACAAACTTAGAATCTGAATATCCAGTTACCTCCAAACTATCAGTTCTACTGAAGGTAAGTTAGTAATCCTTAGTTCCTTATAGATACTTAAATATGCTCTTTAAGACTTTCTAGCAATGAACAACTTTTCATATCAAATTTTTTAAGAACTCTTTCTATGTAATCTTTCTGAGACAATTCTAACCGTTCTTATTTTCGATCTCGAAAAATTTCGATTCCGATCACAAAGGATGCCTCACTCATATTTTTCATTTCAAAGTTCTTAGAGAGAAAACTCTTTATTTTATAAAGTAAGCCAAGATCACTACTAGCCAACAAGATATCATTAACATACAGGATCAAAATTATGAACTTACTCCCACTGACCTTTAGGTATATACACAGATCTACGATGTTCTCTTTAAAACTAAAGGCAGTAATGATATCGTTGAACTTTAAGTACCATTGTCGAGAAGCTTGCTTAAGCCTGTATATCAATCTCTTAAGCCTACACACTAGGTGATCTTTGTCCCTTTCTAAGAAGCCCTCTGGCTGCTCTATGTAGACCATTTCATCCAAACTTCCATTTAAAAATGTTGTTTTCACATCCATCTGATGTAACTCTAAATTATGATGAGCCACTAATACCATAATGATTCTAAATGAGTCCTTTTTAGATACTAGAGAAAATGTCTCTTTGTAATCAATGCCTTCTTTCTGAGTGAAACCCTTAGTAACCAGTCTGGCCTTATGTTGTTCGATGTTGCTTTTTGAGTCGCATTTGGTCTTAAAGACCCATTTACACCCAACTCTTTTACTTCCTTCAGGCAACTCAACGAGATCCCAGACTTGATTCTGATCCATGGATTTCAATTTTTCTTTTATGGCATCGATCTATTTACTAGAATCACTTCCCTCTATGGCTCGTGAAAACGTTAGTGGATTTTTACTTGTCCCAATGTCAAATTCAGATTCCTGAAGATACACCACATAATCTGTCGAAATGGTAGGTCTCCGATCTCCCTGAGATCTGCGCAAGACAATCTGTTCTTGTGACTCCGAACTTAGTTCATCAATGGTATTATCATTCTGAGACGGGTGATCATTTACTTGTTCTACGGTATCATCGTGATGATCGATTAGAGGAACCATTATCTTTCCTGAGGATGTAGGTATAGGGACATCTACCCGTATTTCCTCAATGATCACATCTCTAGGTTCAATTCTCCCACTGATCTCTCCGAGTTCAATGAATTTGGCATTTCTTGTTTCCATCATTCTCGGACTGTGATTAAAATAGTAAAATCTGTACCCTTTAGATCTTTCTGGGTAACCAATAAAATACCCGCTTACTATTTTAGGATCCAATTTCTTTTCACGTGGGTTGTAAAGTCTGGCTTCAGCTGGGCAACCCCAAAGATGCATATGTCTCAAACTTGGTTTCCTACCAATCCATAACTCGAAAGAAGTTTTTGGAACTGCCTTACTAGGAATTCGGTTTAAGATATACATTGTCGTCTTAATGACTTCACCCCACAATAATTTGGGTAAGGTAGAATTACTTACCATACTTCTGATCATATCCAATAAGGTCCGATTACGCATTTCAGTAACTCCATTCTGCTGTGGCGTTCCGGGCATTGTGTACTGTGCAACAATGCCACGCTGTTCAAGAAGTTTGGCAAATGGGTTCGGATTACGGCCCAATTCAACATACTTTCCATAGTATTTTCCACCTCTATCCGACCTGATGATTTTCACTTTTCTATCTAACTATCTTTCCACCTCCATGAGAAATACCTCAAGCACCTATACAGTTTGAGATTTCTCATATAACAGATAGATATATCCAAAATGTGAAAAAAAATCTATAAAGGTAATGAAATACTTTTCTCCACCAAAACATTCTATGGAGAATGGTCCGCATATATCTGTGTGAATTATTTCAAGAAGTTCTTTACTTCTTATAGCGCATTTCTTAGTATATTTGGTTTGCTTTCCTTTTATGCAATCCACACACACTTTAAGATTAGTAAAATTAAGATGCGGAAGAGTCCATGCTTTTACTAATCTATGTAATTTTTCTTTGGAGATGTACCCTAGTCTTTTGTGCCACAAGTCATCAAATTTCTTTTAATTTCAAAAAAAGTTTCATGGTACTGGGAGTAAGTATTTTTAATAAAAAATATACAGAGAAAAAACCCAGAACCAATAGAAAAAATTACTTTAAAACGAACTTACACTACTATCATAGAACGAAAACGAATAACCACCAATTCTAATCTGGATAGAGAAATCAAACCATGCCTCACTGAAAACACATTTATGAATGTCTAAAATTGACCGGTACTTAAAACTAAATGAAAATCTCCAATGGCTAAAAATTCAACCTTATTTTTATTTTCTATAAAGATAAATGCTCATTGGAGTTTAGTATTTCGCTTATAAGGTATCTTTCATGGTTATGAAAATATGAATATTAGCACCTGAATCTAGCCACCAAGAATTAGTGGAAATATTTACAAGATTTGATTCAAGATATACAAAGATAAGTGACTTACCTTTATTTTCAAATCAAACCTTACATTTATGACACTCAGCTTTCATGTGTCCAATAGTTCCCACAAATTTTGCATTTGCTACTATTATACTGAAACCTGATTAACTTTCACAGGTTTCTTTCCTTTCGGTAGTCCAGTTCGTTTCTTTTTACCATGATGGTTTATTTTTTTTTTAACTTCTTTATTCACGCAATTAACAAAGTAAATGTTTTTGTTATTTCAATTTAGCCTTCCCTGAACTACATTACTTGCCAACTCAATCACATTCCATAAATATTTAATAGCATCGTAATGCTTCTGGAATGGACCATACTAAGGTAGCAATGAGTTCAAAATTAATTGAACAACAAAAGACTTTTCTACTTTCATTTTCAGGGTTTGTAACGTGGTAATAATATTTATCATATAATGCTTTGAGTTAGATCTTAACACACTAAGTGTTTCCTCCAGTATTAAATTCTGTGGATGAACTAGATATATCATCAAAATTCTCCTTTGGAAGTTAACTCTGACATACAAAGTGTTCCCTCCAACCATTCTTTTACGGATGAACTTGTAGAGTCATCAAGACCCTCTTTTGAGAATAGATCTTGACACACAAGGTGTTCTCTCCAATCTTACTTTTGATGGATAAACTAATAGTGTCATCAAAACCCTCCTTTGGGAGTAGGTCTTGACACACAAGGTGTTCCCTCCATCATATCCACCTTATTATGGGTTTAATGATTTTTCACCAAAATTAAGAAATCTTGTACCTTTGGGCAACCAATCTTTTCTTGATTTTGATGTAAATTATTTGTTCTATATTGGATATACATGGCATGACAATAAGAGTCAAAATAAACAATTCATACATGTTTAACAATAATCACATATATATAATTTTAATAAAATTTTTATACATGTAGATGACAATAATGACATGTATATAATATAATGAAATCTTCATACATGTAGGTTACATTAATAATAGGTATATAATTTAATAAAATTTCCATACATTTGAATAACAACAAAGCATGCATAGAAAATGAACTTTATTAAAACCTTTTAATGCCTTGATGAATTTTACTGCATATATGAATAGTACTGCTAAGTAAGTTCCCAAGAAAAATTAATCTTTTCCAGACAAAATTTCAAGATTCCCAGGAAAGATTAGAGGGTCACAACGGACGCACTTAGAATTTCCAATCTCCTAGACAGAACCGCCTTAGTTTGTACAAATTCATACTTCCACAGCAAAAGTCCATAAAATTTCTAATTTTAAACCAAATTTTAATTTTTCAAGAAAATCACAATAATAACATATAAAAAAATTTAATGAATTTTTCATACATGTAAGTAACAATAATAATATGTATATAACATTTAATAAACTTTTCATATATACATGTACATAACTTTAATAACATGTATATAACTTTAATAAAATTTTATATATGTTCATAACAATAAAATATGCATGAAAAATAAACTTTAATACATGTTTAGACCAATAATAACATGTATAGAAAATTAAATAAACATTTCATACATATATGTAGATAACTGTAATAATATGTATATAATTTAAATGCATACATATAATAAATTTTTTTTTTTTTTGAAATAATATTAAAATAATATTATTTAATTTGGTATGGGTCGGGTCGGTTCAGGATCCGGATCATAAATAGTCAACCTATTAAGTTGACCTGGATCGGGCCTTAAGATCAACCTCTGGCCCATAAGCCCTTCAAATAGCATTTTAATGCATTTAATTGGGCTGGAGCCCATTGACCCGGCTCGTATAAAATGAAATCTTAATATTCATCTTCAACATCCTTTAGTAGTAGCAGATACGCAGCCGCCGACTCTTTCAAGCTCAGATGCCGCAACCTTCAGCTGTGGCTATGGGCATCACCGGCGAGGGAGGACAGCATGGGTCTTCAACCACCTCTTGCCGCCAAACTCTAGGTAAAATTCCTTTTTTTTTTTTTTAGTGATCAAACCAGGGAACCCGCGGCGGCAGTGGGCTTTAGAGCTGTTTGTTATTGTTACAGTGGCGTCGCCGAGGGCTTCCTCTCCTCCTCCCAACACCGACCTCGCCGTAGTCCTATGAGAACTTTAATTAGGTAGGGCAGAGCCCATTTGGGGCTTCACGGCCCCGTTGTCCTGCCCTTCAAGGCCACTCCTTTACAGCCACCGCCCAGTAGCCACCATCCCACATGGTGGCCACACTATACAAGGCCATAATCACAGCGGCTTTCCAAACAATCGAAGGCTTAATATGCAGCGGCTCAAATGGTGTTTTTCTATTGACACCGTCAACTTTTCCTTTACAACATCGCAACAATATATAAGGCAAAAGTGAAATAACAAGTAGATGTACAGTACCATAAAGGGAGAAATAAATACGCTACAAACTGCAGTATATTAATGAATGCAGTATATAACTCTTTATCAAACACATAATCGACGTTTACATCATGAATTTAATCTTCAGATTAGAAGACATATTTTCAGTCTTTTATAACATGATAAAAACATAATATACATTATTGTAAATTTTATCGAAATCATAGAAAATCTACAACCTAAAGCTCTGATACCACATGTTAAATATTTTAACATAACATTAATAAATAGATCTTCAATTTCTTATGATCTACATTAATAATAAACAACAATATGAAAAATGTACCTTTCACCATCTGATCGATGAAGAATTGATTTGACTATGAGAGAAGGATTGCCCTAACAATGTTTGCCTCATAAATGTCTCCCGATGGCTAGAGACACTCTAATGTTATAGGTGAGAACCCTTGAACCTCCCAGTGCTATTTATAGACTTCCGACCATCAAGAAATTTATGAGTTTGTGTCTGACTATAATTAGAGATATAGAGTTTAATCTGATCTCTTAGGAGTAATTTTTATCCCTTCATAACTCAAATATTATCCAATAAGATTTTGATATGAAAGTTATAGACCTTCCTTTTGGTGTTCTATATAATTTTGAATCACCTCATTCAGAGATCAAACGAAAAAGTTATGCTTAATCTACTAAAATACGTCAAAACTGCCCACGAACATTCAATCCGAGCTCACCATGTGTTCACTACTTCTAACTCCAATTTTCTAAATTTTCTTCTTAATCTTTCAAAAGTTCCATAAAAATACTAAAAAGACTTCTAAAATAAATATATATCCTAGGGAAGCCTTTTAAAAAAAAAAGGTTATTATGTACTCCCATGTGTGACTTATGGCATTAGTAGCAAGGGTTTGAGTCATGGCCAGGGACCATTGGGCTTGACTTCTTATAGAGGCCGAAATTGTTCAAGATGTTTAGGATTAGCTTTCCATTGGGCTCAAGTTGCTCAACCAAAAATTTGAGGCCTATCTCCAAACTAAAAATACTAAGGCCTTAAAAGATTTTGAAAACTAAATAATCTATAAATCATGCCTAGCCAAGCTCATCACAATAAACAACAATGTAAAATATATGTAGTAGCATTCATGTATTGTGTGTATTGATATATTATAAAAAATGCCTATAAAAAAGGGCCTTTTAAATTATTAAAAAAATTTTTTTAAAAAAATTTTAAATGTGTCCAAATTATTTTATTTTTTAAAATCTAGTAAACATGATATCTGAAATTTTTTTTTTTAAAGTGCTGGAAAAACATTTTCTAAAGTTTTATTTTTATTTAAAATAAATATATTAATAAATCAGGATATTCGGTTAGAATTTGAATATCCGGATTTATGATCAAAAAAGGAAAAAATTCAGATATTCAATCCCAACCCAAATATTCGGATGTGAATTCAGTTATCCACTTGGATAATTTTTGGATATATTTAGGGAGATAACTGTTTGGATTTTAGAACCTTAATCCGAACCCTGTTATGACTGGATATTCGGATCCAGATCCAATTCCATACCCCCACTTTTTTTGGTCTCTTTATGGAGGAACACATATATTTGAATAAGTAAATTTATATTTTATAGTTTTTAGAATATATATAATTGTGTTATAGAAGATGATTTTAGATGACAAAAACTAATTTCCAGAACTTCCTGTGGCATCACACGGTCAGTCCAAGTTACAGAATACTGGTTTGATTTGTATTGTTTTAGAGAAATATTAGATTAACAAAGAAATTTTATAAAAATAAATAAAATCAAATCAATAATAAACATTTCTCTAGGAGTATTAAAATCGATCCCAGATAGGCAGATGGGGTAGTATTTGACTCACAGCTGCGGCATTCCATAACGCTGACTAGGCTAGACATCCAAGACGCATTTGACTAACAGCTAGTTGCGGTATGCACAACGCTCATGATGATGATCGCTAGTCAAGTCTACCCGCCTAAGTCAAAATTTCCTTCAGTAACTGCAGTTATCTGCCTATTGGAAACTCTCATGATCGATCTCGAGGCTTTTTTCGGTAAAGCAGGAGAATCAATCTGCAGCAGGCGATCTACCCGGAATTATTAAGCAAGTAAGTCCATTTCCTTTCGCTTATTAAAACACACTAATTAAGACAGCAAATTCATTTAATATATTTACATTTTCCATAAATTTCATGATTTGCGTGCTTGTCCCTTCTTTTCTTTTTGCATACCTGTATCTTCTTTCCTTTTTTTGCCCCTGCCTTCCCCTGCCTCTTACTCCTTGCAATCTTTCATTCCCCTGTACTTATTTTGTGTAAAGATTTCTCAGATCTAATAATTGTAACCCTTTTATCACGAGGAGGCAAGCCCTCTCTCAAAGTTGGATTATATATATATATATATATATATATATATATATTTCAAAATTTAATGATTTTAAATAAGTGACATGTACAGGAAGTGAACTCTGTATATACGAACATCAATAAATCGTAGCATTACAGGATATTTACTTCATTTTCTGCTTATCACATTTTCTTTTTATTGATATGATATCATGTGATTTATTATATCTATTTTGAAATAAAAATAATTTCATAATCTGAAGAATCATAGCAGGCGCGTAATAATTTGATCGCGTACTGGCGTTGCAGCAGAGACTTTTCCACACCAAAGAAAAAGGCATAGTCTAGAGATGTAGAGAAAACACGACTTGGTTTTACAAAGTCATTATAGAAAGAGAAAGATCTTGATGATGATCATGGAATTGCAAATAGTAAACTAATAATATGTATCATTTCTCATTTATTTCTGCTTTCTTTCGGTGATTTTTTTCCTCTTAACATACTAAAAACATTTGGCCTTTTTTTTTTTCTGTTCTGCAAAGCCTAATGAAAGAAAAAATGGTTGACATTGCGAAGCATCTCTATTTTTTAATATCCAGTACTTTAATTAGGGTGGAATAATTTTCAAATGATTTATTTCATCTTATGAGGTAATGCTAAACCTGAACAATTTAAAAACTCTACGGTATGTAGAAGTATTCTGCAAAAAGTTGTAATTGAAAGATAAATCGTAATTATATGGATGTTTTACAGTTTGAATATTTATTTTTGGTATTACCGTTTCAATAGTTATTTTAAGTGAAATTTGTATGCAAATACTCGGAACTCATGAACTTGTACTATTTCTCTGTAATATATAATATACGAGGCCTGCAGTACTGAATACTTTGTATTAGGAACAGAGACTTATGCATTTTTATGCATTTTTATCGTAAATTTGTTAATATTAGTGAGAATTTGAATACTTTGTATTAGGAACAGAGACTTGCATCTCTTCTCTACAATTTACAAAATAATGGGTAGAGATGCTCTCTCCACTCGTATTAAGGCTATTGACAAAAAGCTAGCTGAGACTCCAATCAATGCTGAAGAACGTTCTATATTTAAAGTGCACGAGCAGTTATTTAAGGTTAATGAGAAGGCGTACAAACCCGTGCTGCTCGCGATCGGTCCTTACAACGACCATGGCAAAGTTGGGAAGGGGCTTATGGAAGAGCATAAACTGCGGTATCTGAAGCAAATGCTTCAAAGGAGAAATGAAAACAGTGTGGAAACATACATGAGTGCCTTGACACAATTGGAAGAAAGAGCCCGTAATTGCTATGCAGAATGCATTAGCCTGACCAAAGATGAGTTTGTAGAAATGATGCCACTTGATGGCTGTTTCATCATTGAGCTGTTCCGCAAGTGCAAGGAGTTGAGTCTAAGGGATGATCATGATCCAATCTTCCAACTGAAATGGATGCTTCCTAAAGTAGCTCTCGATCTACTGTTATTTGAAAATCAACTTCCATTCTTTGTTCTGATTAAATTGTTCGAGATGAGTGCAAGTGACCAGAGTCCACTTCCTAGCCCATCCATCCGTTCTGGACAACACATCGTCGATATCGATCAAAAAAATGAATTTAGTAGTCGTGTTGAAAGCTCAACCTCCATGTATCAGAGTGTCCAGACCAGACGACTTGGTGATCTTGCCATTTATTTTTTCTCTGATTCATTACCATTTGAGGAATCGAAAGTCAATATATCAAGTAGTTCTTATTCAACCGAAAAGATCAAGCATCTACTTCGTCGGACGCATACTGCAGCTATTACTCCTCCATTCGCAGAAATGGTATATGAGTATCTAAAGGATGGAGACAAATTCAAGAACGAAGATTTTAAGCATCTACTTGATTTTATAGATACAATTATCAGGCTTTCAATACTTGATATGGAACTACATCGTTCCAGAGAAAGTCAAGAGAAGGGTTTTAAGAAAATGAATGAGCTACAAGAGTATAGGTCCGACTCCAAATTCAATATGCTGAAGAGGATTGAAGACTGGAATACAATACCGTATGGAACGCAACTTCAAGAGGCTGGAGTCGAATTCGAGATTGCAGATATATTTAAGGATAAACTCGAAGAGAATAGATCCTGGAAGTCAATATCTGATGCCATTGCATTTCAAGACGCTGGAATTGAACTCCAGAAGGCAGAAAAATTTAGCGATCTACTTGCAGAACGAAATGATAGGAATGAATTAGATGGCAAGTCAAAACTTTGTGGAGCCATGTTCAAGATGGTAGAGAGATTTATGCGCCTACCATGTTTGAATTATAAGTTTGAAAACTGGAACTCAATTCCTCACGGCACAGAGCTTAAAGAGGCCGGAGTCGAATTCAAGAAGGCAAAAAAATTTAGGGATGCAAAAAATATGATAGGGTCAATACCTAATGCAACAGAGCTTAAAGAGGGTGGAGTCAAATTCAAGAAGGCAAAGCAACGTACCACCTTTGCCAAGTTTAGCAATGGGGTCTTGGAAATTTCGCCTTTGAGAATAGAAGATGATACTGAGACTTTCTTGCGAAATCTAATTGCACATGAGCAATATGGCCCATATAACGATACATGTTATGTCACCGACTATGTGTGCTTCATGGATGATCTCATTGACTCTCCAAAGGATGTAAAATTACTCCGTCGAAAAGGAATTATTGAAAATTGGTTAGGTGATGATGAAGTTGCTTCCACCATGGTTAACAAGCTTGGCCACCAAGTCACCTTTTTAAACAGCAACTCCATCTATGCAGAAACTTGCCTTGATATGAACAAGCACTGCGCCAAACGCTGGAATGAAAGGAAGGCAAAATTGAGACACAATTACTTCCACAGTCCTTGGGCTTTGCTTTCAGTTTTGGCGGCTATCTTATTGCTGGGACTTGCAATTACACAGACCGTGTTTTCCATTATTCATTAGGTAATTTTCATATATCTAAGTTTATTTCCTGCTAGTGCAGCAAGTCTCGAGTCTTTGACAACACAGATCGGTTGGAGTTCGTTTTACATGTCTGATAGAATGACTCGCCAATCTCCATTGCTCCTCTGTAAGTAACCATTCAGTCAGTAAATTGGCAGAAGAATCTCAGATGATGTACAAATTTTATCAGAACAAAATTGGGGTTCGTCATTTCTAACCTCTTGGACCTTGGTTTAGTTGTGGAATTAGATAGAGGACTGCTGTTGGTAGCCTCATATCATGTATATGCCATTAATAATATCCATGTAGTACTGCAGACGTGTTGTTTGCTATGGCTTTAGTTCTGCGGACAAAGGACAGAAAGCATCTTTTTCCAAAGAGCCGTGATATACGTCGGACGGGTTTTATAACTTTTTTATAATTTTTAGTGTAATTAGATTTTTTTTTATTTTTTAATATTTTATTTTCAGTATTTTTTTAATATTCTTAATTATTAAGAAAAAATTTAAAAAATATATAATTTTATTAATATTTATATTCTTAATTATTAAATAAAATTAAAAATTAAATTAAAATAATTATAAACTGATTGTAAGCGTATAATTTTTGTTTTCGAAGAGCCGTGATACACGTTCGAAATCTGAAAATATTTATAGAAGGGAGCATCTTTGAACCGGGGTCCGGGAGTGTCTATTATGATAGGTTTATTGACACCAATAAAGAAGTGACACCTCAGCCTTGTATATATTTGAAACTACAATTGATTACCCAGGATATTTATTTGCAGCCTTCCACTTTCGTTCTCTTTCGTTAAACTTTCGTTCACCAAACCCCTTACGCTAGTCCACCGGACGCGTATTTTCATTCATTTGTTCATTTCGTCCGTCGATTCTAAGAGAACACACGTCGAGATGGAGATTTTAATTAAATAAAAGAAAATATCCAGCTGAGGTTTAGATGTGCGATATCTCAGAGATCAGAGAGTAGGAGAGATTTCGTTTTTTTTTTCCTTTTTCTATTTCGTTCTAATTCTTTGAGATCAGGGATGCAGTCGCACGCAGGGGGAGGGAACAAAAAAAATGAGAGCGATGAGAGGGATTCCTTTTTCTGTTTCGTTCTTATCTTCTGATTGACTTCTGATAAATGAAGGAAATAGTTTCCAGATCGGGGATGCATCGCACGCGGGGAAGAGAAGAAAAAAAAAAGAGAGAACCAGAGAAGAGAGAGAGAGAATAGAGAAGCAGACGCGTACCATGAGAAAACTTTACTTTTTTGCTTTGAATTATCATAAAATGCGTAACACAGTAATTGTAGTGTATAGCCTACGTGTCCTATTTTGATTGGACTCTATTATATGTAGAAAAACAGATTAGTCCGGTTTGAAATTATTCTCTTACGGGGGATTAAGCTGGAATTTAAATGTATTACTTTTAATTATTTATTTAATTTATATCTGTATGAACAGAAAAATTAAGAAAGAATATCAGGACTAATATATATAAAAGGAATGCTAATTACAGGTATGATAAAGATTTTCTTTACTATGTAACTATCATGTTAGGAGGAGGCTGCAAAATGGGTGCGCTAAACTATTTTGAAATTTTTAGGACAGGCACATGATTATGAAGTAGAAGTGGAGATTATTCAGTGCAGCCATTAATTTGGGTAATTTTTAACCTTCACTTATTGTCGGACTTGGTCATTGTAATATAATTTGATATTGCTTTCTTTTCACCAATTAAAAATTCAAAACCATTTCATTTGTTAGATTATTTTCGTGAATAGAAACTTACTGTATTTGTGGCACAAATCGATAAAATCTCTGTTATTTAGTAGCATAGAAACTTTTTTTTTTATTAGGATGTTCAGAAAATATGGTTGTGTGAAAAATCTGTGTTTTATGGTTGTGGATTTGATTATGGCATGACTATGGGTGGTGGTGTAGTGACCAAAAACTATGATGGAGACCTAATTGCAGCAGCAGGTTGGTCAAGGAGGGATGTCAGAAACCCATTGCAGGAAGAAGTTGAGATTGCTATAGAGATGAGCATTGAGTTGGGGTTTACAACAAGTAATCTTTGGAGAGGATGTTCTCACAGTGGTGAATGATGTGAAGAATAGAAAGATGAATTGGTATTCGTAGTATGGTCAAAATATAGAAGACTTGAAATGCTTTTTCTATCGTGATTCGTGATGAGAAAAGGCAAATCGTGATTCTATCGTGATTCGTGATGAGAAAAGGAGAATCAAGTTGCTCATTTTTCTAGCTAAGTTAGCTTTACTTTGAATTCAAAAATGTGATTAGTTATAAATAATAATAAAATGAGTGGTTGAAATGAGTTGAAATTTAAAATGAATGGTTGAGATGAGTTGAAAGTATAAAATGAGTTGTGAATAGTAAAACTCATTTATGAAAACAAACTAGCTTTAAGAGAGTTTGGGGAGGAAGTGGTATGTTTGCAGAAGGGACCAAAGGAGATTATGAAATGTATTGATTGTGAAAAGCTTGTACTAGATATTTAAATTAATAGAATGGAATGATAAGTTTTTTTACTCAAAAAAATAAATTAATAGAAAACGGTTGTTTTTTAAATCTTTTGTAATTCGAGGTGATCTTTGACACTTTTCAAATTGATATTTAATAATTGGAGGAGCTGTGTAACGCCCAAATGGAAGGCCCAAACCACATAGCCTATACTCCAAAAGGACTAGTCAATGATACAATTGGAGCCCCATTGGAACCTTATAAAGAGCTAGAACTTCTCCTTCCCAAGCAATGTGGGATCCCATACACCACCTACCATTCATTTTCATGGGGTATTACAATCTACCCCCCTTAAATGCCCGACGTCCTCGTCGGGTTTGTCTATTGTAGGTGGCACGGCTCAAGTCCCACATTTCTGGTTGGGATAGGCTCTGATACCATTTGTAACGCTCAAATGGAAGGCCCAAACCACATAGCCTATACTCCAAAAGGACTAGTCAATGATACAATTGGAGCCCCATTGGAACCTTATAAAGAGCTAGAACTTCTCCTTCCCAAGCAATGTGGGATCCCATACACCACCTACCATTCATTTTCATGGGGTATTACAATTTTGTAACGCCCCAATAGAAGGCCCAAACCACATGGCCTATACTCCAAAAGGACTAGTCAATGATACAATTGGAGCCCCATTGGAACCTTATAAAGAGCTAGAACTTCTCCTTCCCAAGCAATGTGGGATCCCATACACCACCTACCATTCATTTTCATGGGGTATTACAATCTACCCCCCTTAAATGCCCGACGTCCTCGTCGGGTTTGTCTATTGTAGGTGGCACGGCTCAAGTCCCACATTTCTGGTTGGGATAGGCTCTGATACCATTTGTAACGCCCCAATAGAAGGCCCAAACCACATGGCCTATACTCCAAAAGGACTAGTCAATGATACAATTGGAGCCCCATTGGAACCTTATAAAGAGCTAGAACTTCTCCTTCCCAAGCAATGTGGGATCCCATACACCACCTACCATTCATTTTCATGGGGTATTACAAGCTGAGTCAAGGTTGTGTTTAGTTGGTGCAGATCGAACTCACTCTGCATCTTTATATTGTTTATCCTTTTTAGCTTTTTCGTGGTAGCAGAGAGAGACGAAGGAAACGATCATCTGCAGCGATGATCAGAAATTTAACCCAAAATAAGTTTCATTTGTTAATTAGTTATAGCGTCCAATTATTATTAGTTTACAACTACGTACTCAGCTTTAATTTATTAATGAAAGCAAAAAAAAAAAAATCCCTGTAATCTTTTGCGCCACTGGTTATATTCTAAGATGTGTGTGGAAAAGGGGCTAGCTTGAAATGCAATAATATTATTGACAAATTATTCTCTGATATTTAAAATAAATAGCTTGAAATGCCTGTTGGTGTTGGTGGAGCTCATCATGCTATTTCCATTGACGAAAGGTTGGTGAGCCTCGACAGTAGAATTGATCAGGAGTGTTGTGTACATGAAGTACACCACCGCTTACGCGAGGTAAATGCCAAGACATATGAGCCTGATCTGCTTGCCATCGGTCCTTATCACCATGGAAAGGATCACATTAGTTTTATGGAAAAGCACAAATTGAGATTTCTCCAACGAATGCTTAAGCAGAGAAATGAAACTAGTGCAGAAAGATATATTGCAGCCATGAGAGAAAAAGAAGAAAGAGCTTGTAGATTCTATAGAGATCAATTCCCTGAATTATCCAAAGATGAGTTTGTAGAAATGATGCTACTTGATGGGTGTTTTATCATTGAGTTGTTCTACATCTGTCGTAACGAAGTTGTCAATTATTTTATACCTGAACCAATCTTCGATGTTGATGAAAATGAACCAATCTTCTGATCAGGTTTGATGAGTAACGGCATAGCGCATGACCTACTCTTATCTGAAAATCAACTGCCATTCTTTATTCTTACTAAATTGTTCGAGATGAGTGAGGATTGCAACGAACAAGATGATGATGCTCATTGTGAGAGCACAACCTCCGCAAATAAAAGTGAGAAGCAGCAGACGTTACTCGGCAACCGATCTAGAAAATCTAGCAAGCACGTCATTGACTTCGCCCCAAAACATGACATTACTCTTGATGCGAGCTAAATCGTGATCAGCAAGTTAAGTGAGTGGGCCCCAAGAAAACTTCTTGATCATGCCTTGCTTTTTTTTATACCAACCCAGCACCAGTACCGGGTGATTTAAATGTCAATAGATCAAGTTTTTTTTCAACTGCTAACATTAAGCATCTACTTGGTCTGGTCCATAAAGCTATGAGTCCTTTATCTGAAGAGCGAAGACCAGATAACACAAAGCTTCAGAAGGAAATGGTCGAATTCAAAGAGACAAAGAAATTAAAGGATCTAGTTGGTCTAAATGAGAATGAAGACTAGCGGTCAATACCTTATGCCACAGACCTTCAAGCAGTTGGAGTTGAATTCGAGGCAGCAAAGAAATTTAGGAATAGTCTCGGGAGTTGAAAGCTAATTTGGAAAAGTGGAAGTCAATACCAAACGTCATAGAGCTTCAAATGGCTGGAGTCAAATTCAGGAAGACAGAGACAGATAACTCGTTTCACATCAAGTTTAACAATGGTGTAATGGAAATTCCACCTTTGATTATTGGAAGTAAGACAGAGTCAGTCTTTTGGAATCTAATTGCCTATGAGCAACATAGTCAACATATTGATCTCACATATGTTACTGACTTTGCGATCCTCATGGATGATCTGATTAGCACTCCAAAGGATGTTGAAGTACTTCGTCAAAGCAAAATAATTAATAATTGGATAGGTGATGATGAAGTAGTTTCCAACATGTTCAACAAATTTCGTGACTGCACTTCTTCTAGCCCTTACTTCTCTTATGCTCACATTATAAAAGAAGTGAACAAGCATTGTGAGAGATGCTGAAATGTATGGAAAGCAAAACTAAGGCATGATTATTTCAACAACCCTTGGACATTGCTTTCAGTTTTGGCGGCTGTCGTGTTGCTTCTACTAGCAATTGCACAAGCCCTATTTTCCATTCTTTCTTATGTTTCCAAGTGAGTCATTACTACTATTTAATCTTCTTAGCTGTTGTTGAATATCAATTTTGTAGCTTCAGATATTTTATCCATTTGACTTCCTGATCACTTCTTAATTGTTCTATTCTACTTTTTCATGCATACTATTGCTTGGATCAACATAAAACTGTAAAGTGATTCATGATGATCGGGGGCATGCAAGTGCATAGAAACTATTAAAATATAAAATAATAAAATCTACCTCCTCTCATTAGCTTAAACTTTTGAGACAAGTAGTAATTTTACGTGGTATCAGAACAGAGGTCTTAAATTCAAATCTTGATTCTACACTTTATCTCATTTAATTAAATATTCCACTTGTTATGTAAGACCCAAGCCCGTCACCAGACCAGGTATGTTCCTTCTTCGTTTTCTTTTTCCCCAACTTTCCTCCCGACGGTTTTCTTTTTCCCTTTGTTATTTCTAACTTTCTCTCGCTAAACTTCACGTACTCAACGATTTCTACTTCTAGATGAAGGTTATTCCTTCTCCTTCTCCTCTTTTTGCTCTTGCGCTACTGTTTTACCTCACGAAATTCTTGCTCTCTTTACCTCTTGCATTTTGGTCTCTTTTTCGCCGGTCTCTCTCTGGGTTTGTTCATCTGAAATTCATGCCAGTAAGCTTTTCTAAACCCCGCATTTTCTTTTAGTTTTTCCATCCATAAAGGGTGCAGTTCTGGGGCTTTTTATCACTAAAAATCTTGTGTGTTTTTCAATGGGTGTAGTCAAGCATAGCGGAAATAGGAATTTATTTTTAGCCTCCTCTTTCGGGTCATTCTTCATTCTCAGGTAAGATTCTTAGATTTTGAATGGATGCTTGTCCTACGTGAAATGTTTTAAGGATTCCTTTAATTACTGGGTCTATTTCGAAGGGTATAGTGGTGGATTTCCAGGGTTATGTTGTCTTTTTCTTTGTTGTTTTGTACTACTCTAATTGTTGAATGGAGGTGGTTTGGGTTGATTCATGATAGATGAAGTCGATGAATAGTTGTTGAAATTTTGTGGGTTTGTGAATTTTGTTGAACATATATGACAATATTTTTGTTGGGTGTTGCTTATTAATGAGGAAATAATAGATATATATTTGGAGTGGTGAACGATATATAATGTCTGGTTGGATTGTTGAGATAGTATTTTTATGGAAGTCGTGTAACCATTAGAGTGTGTTGGTTGACTCTTTGGGAGTTGTTGATCAGGTTGTTGTATATGAAAATGTTTTGGATCTTTTGTTTAGAAAACTCTTACAAGTTCTTGGTGGAGTTATGTTAATTTTATCTCTTAGATGTCTTGGTCTTGAGTTTATGAGTTGTTTGGAGAGAGAGGATGATTGGTGGCTGGTTGTGTGAATTAAAGAGTTTATTCTCAGTATAGCTTGGAGTCATTTGAGATTACTAAAGTAATGGTTTTACATGTATCTTGGGGATTTTCCAGGTTACATGGTGGATGGTTTAGTGGGGTTAGGGGTGTCAAAATGTGTTAACGGATCGTGTTCGTGTCGCGTCAAGACGTGTACATAATGCTTAAAGGGTCAACACGAACACGACCCATAAAGGGTTTCGTGTCAAAAACTTCAACCCTAACACGATCCGTTAAGATAACGGGTTGACATGACACGACCCGTTAAGACCCGTTAAGACCTTTGACACTATATGACACGCTATGACACGACACGATACAACACGATTTAACACGTTTCAACCCGCAAACCCGTTAGTGACACGTTTGAGTTTAACCTAATTGATTTTATACAAATATTAAAACTTAAACAATAGTTATAAAACATAAAAAATTAATTATAAATTACAATCTTAAAATTATAATTCAATAAGTAGTACATTATAAAATATAATAAATACACAAATATGATCCACACATTATAAAATATTAAAATTATAACTCAAATATATTAAATAACAATGAATTAACTCGTTAATGATTTTTTAATAAGTACTTAAATGGGATAGCTAAGTGTCTAAAAGTATAAATCTAATTTTAAATTAGGATTTTTTAAAATTTAGCTCAAGGGTATAAAAGTAAATTCAAATTTCTTAACGTGTCTTAACGGGTCTTAACGAGTCATAACGGATTTAACCCGTTATCAAATCATGTCTTAACGGGTTGACACGATTTGACCCAAAACCCGTTAGGCTAAACACTAACCTACTTTTATCATGTCGTATTCGTTTCGTATTAACGTGTCGTGTCACATATTGCCACCCCTAAGTGGGGTGATCTCGCTAAATTATAGTTTTGAATCTTGATTTTGAATCTTCTAAAATGAAAATGTATTGCTGGTCATTAATATTTGGTATACATATTTTTTATGATTAGGTAGCGAAATTGATATAGGTCAAACTCAAGAATTTGACAATACTCAACGAGAATCAGGTTAGCGGAATTCATATACTTAATTTAATACCAAATGTAATTTGAGGTTAACTTTCTAAAAAATTATGCATGTTTGTTATGAAATGAGAACTTGAGAAAAATCGACCTCGGTCAGTTATTTGCATTACTCATGAAACTTATATGAAATAAAGAAAAATATTTCTGTCATGAATTGTGTAGACATGAGCTTAGTTTTTATCATATTATTTTTGAAATGTGAAAAAGAGCGATATTGATTATCTGAAAAATTGTACATTAATTTTATAAAGATGCTTTGATTCTGTTTTATTTATGAAAGAATGATTCTGAAAATATTTTGGAACTGTATTATTTTGATGACTCTGAAAACCCTTGGCATGGTATATTGGTTTGTATCTGATTCTATCTCTACTCTGCTCTGTCTTTGCTCTATTTGGGTTAGTACCAATTTCTCTGTCTCTGAATGCACCCACTTTGGAAAAAAGTGGTTTGGTTTTATGTGGACTTTCTTGTGTGCACACTCGGGGCTCCAAGTATGCTTAAGGAAAAGTTTTACCTCTGTCTCTGCCTAATTTGGTCACCGAGATTAGCACAACCCTACCACAGGGGTTAAACATGATCTCTGTTCTGTAAGATGTTCTATTTTGATATGACGATGATGTTTTATTTTATTGTGCCAAAGTACTTTATGTTTTATATGATTTAAAAAGCATTGCTCTATTACGTATAAAATATGTTTTGTTCTGCATACTATACTTGGTAAAGTTCATATTTACACGCTGGTATAAGTTCTCCACTTACTGAGTTGTGGTTAAACTTACTCCCTTCTTTCAAATATTTTTTCAGATGATGTGGATGTCCCAGCAGAGGACCAGGATTAGAGATTGTGGGCATGACTTACCTATTAGAGTATCACTATAGATGGAAAGACTGCTAATATCTTCTAGATATTGTGTTTCCAGTTTATTGGACTTAAGAGTATGATTTCGTTCTTTATGTTGAGATTATTAGGAGATTATGGATCCTTTGGTTATGGTTATATTTTTTTTTTTTAGTTATGACTTGGTGGATTTAATTATGTATGGATTTAAAAATGAGGATTAATTAATTATTTTTAGAAAATCTTTGAAGATATTATTTGTGTTCAAAGACAGGTTGAACTAGACAGATAGTGATTTTTCGACCCATCCATATACGGAGCCTTACATGTTAGGCCTACTAATTGAGAGAAGTTAGCCTACAAGTAAGGAAACTTCTTAAAATATAAAAATAATAAAATCTACCTTTTTTTTCATTATTTTAAATTTTTAGGACTGGGAATAATTTCACAAAATCCTAGACGGCAAAGCCAGACCACGAGCCGATTGGAACCCGGATTTTACTGTGAAGAAAAGTGATAAATTGTGATCCACTAAGGGCTGGAGCCGGTATTTCATAAATAAGTCATAATAACTCTTTCTTACTCTAATTAAATAATAACTCTTCCAAGAATAAAATACAATTTCAACCCACTTCGTGTCCTACTCCATTGCGGCGTCTCCACTTCGACGTAGTATTCTAAGTTCCGTTTCCATTATTCCTCCCCTCTTCCACAACCACCTTGTCCTCAAGGTGCAACCATGGAAAATGTCCATTTTAGCAGGGACTTCTACTATGTTGACATTACGAGGGAAGTGAACAATACTGTGACAGACGCTGGAATGTATGGAAGGCAAAATTAACACATGATTATATCAACAGCCCTTGAGCATTGCTTCCAGTTCTAACGGTTATCTTAATGCTTCTACTGGCAACTGCACAAATCGTATTTTCCATCCTTTCTTATGGTTTCAGCTGAGCCACTATTACGGTTTGATCTTCTTAGTTGTTGTTATGTTTTCAAATGACTTCATTACGTGCGTGGCTGCTTAGGAAATATTTTCCCTCGAGCTTCCAAAATCATTTTTTGTTGAATATTGGAAGGATTAATTGTCATGGAAAACCAAATTGGGAGCTGGAATCTGGATCGTTGCTTACTTTTTTCGATTTTAATTTTCCGGAGGTAACTCTCTCATGTGCATCTATTTGAATATTGCAGCTTCTGATATTTATCCATTTTGGCTTCCTCACTTGTTAATTATTCTACTTTTTCCGGATGTAACTCTCTCATGTGCATATAGGCAACAGGGAGAAAAAATAAACCAACTACCAAAGAATTTAAAAAAAAAAAAAATGGAGTCCTTGAAATCCCATAGGAGAGTGATACATGCCGATATAGGCCATGCAAGTGCATATAACTTAGATTGGCATAAAACTGCAAATACCATATTACTCATCTGTAATTCTATTGCCCCCAACAATCAACACACTGACTATATAACAAAAACATTCATTCAAAAAAATAAAACGTAGAAAGAAATCATCAAGACCGTGCTTTTAGCAGCAACCATATTTTGCACCCAACACCTAAAAACAAACCAATATAGGAGAAAAAGACCAGGTATGCATGAAATCTCACGAAGGTTTGTTCAGAAGAACATGAGCGAAGTAACTGGAGTACTTTTTTGTCTTTTTTTTTTTTTTTGACGATGAGAAACTAAGCAAAGGGAGATGAATCTGGAACAATGGAGTCTACCACGCAATGTGCAGAAAAGAGGAGCTGTCGGATATATTGTTTCACCTATATGAATCTGGACGCTTTGGCTTGCTTTGAACAACAGCCTCAATCCTTTCCATCACGGCTGGAGTCAGCAGTGGGATGACATCAATGGCTTTCATGTTCTCTTGAACCTACAGAGGAAAAACAGCTCTCATTAATTTGCTATGAAAACAGAGTACATTTTTTTATTTTTTTATGCTTAAGGTAATCATTTCTGGACTTCTTAGAACCAAAGCTAGACATGCATTTTTAATAAAGCTTTTAATACATGTTTTTAAGTAAACCAGTACCACCTCTTTGGAAGGGACTTCTAAGTTTTTTAACAAATAAATCTATCGACAGATTGAAATTAGAGTAGTATGGAACCATGAATGAAAGCAAAGAAAAGTAAAATACCTCATAAATAAACCGCACGTACAGTGGAAAATTAAAGATGAGAACCAATACAATTTTCACAATCTTCAAAATAAAATACAAAAATCAATAGAACTTTTACGAACTTCAAAACAAAAATTATATTATTTTTTCCCTTTGTAATAATTTTATTTAATTTTTTCTATCTCATTTTTTAAAATAGACTCAAACTATTTCATTACTATTTATATAATTCTAAGATACTCCAAATATTCGAACAAGTCCTAAACCGGCAAGAGAAATTTTGTAGGCAAACTACTGTAGAAGATCTTTCACGGAAGACATCACAAAGCCCTTTTAAAAACGCATGCGAATAATATAAAAGCAAAGGCATTCCTTAATTAGAGAGTTACAAGAAAAATATGTAGAAAAAACTAATTTGTTGCATTTCAAATGACTGTTTTTGTTGGAAATAATTTTTTACAACATTCTTTCTTATTTTTTGTGACGAAATCTGACATCGTAAAATACCTATTTTCTTGTAATGGCTATAACAACAAGCATCAAGCATGAAAACAAATTGGACACCTTCGAGCACAAATATTGTAACACCAGGATTTATCAATCTTTTTTAATATATTTGAACGATAAGCGTTGATTTTTGGATCAATGAGTAGAATACTATAGAGAGTTGTGAATATGTGCCAAAACTTAGTGTATAATTGTATATTAAATTGATCTAACGTTTTCTTTTGTGAAGCCAATGATGTGCAGCCACCTGTATACATTTTGAGCCATTTGATCTTGTTGATCTGCATGGGTTAACTCGCTGGACAGAAGGGCAGTTTAGTCATTGTGCTGAGAAGATATTATATCGGATACTTGTTTCTGGACCGTTGGATTGCCACGTGTCTTAATCTCTGTTTCTGTATAAATATATCTTATACGTGTGATTAGGGTTACGGGATTATCATTGTTGTGTTTGGCTGAGAGAGGCAGAGAGAGAGAGTGAATACGAGAGCCCTTTCTGCTAGGGTTTTCTGAGAAGAGAGAAAGAGAGAGACTGAGAGGGTTGGTTCTCTTGTACTCGAGAGCTATCACTCGATCTGTTGTAAACACTGAGGCTTTTGTAGCTGATTCTTCAATGAAAGGATGATCTCTGAGGCCGTTCCCGCCGTGGATGTAGACCATTAGGGTCGAACCACGTAACTCCGGTGTGTTCTTTCTTTATTGCTTTCTTACTTTACTTTGCTGTTTTTCATATCATCGTGAATCTTGAATCAAGAACAAAGTCTTTATATCTGAAACCCTAAAGATCATAAAAGAACTTTAAATCTCGGTACTTAAGGAAAAGTCTGGTTACTGGCTTTTAAAACTTAACAACTGGTATCAGAGCCGTAGGCTAGATGGGAACCGCGAGATTTGAGGTGGAAAGATTTACGGGGGAAAATGATTTTGGACTCTGGAGGATAAAGATGAGGGCACTGCTAGTCCAACAAGGCTTGCAGGGGGCCCTCGGTGGAGAGAAACAGAAAGGGGCCTCTCCCTCTGAACCTGGTAAGGAGGATGTCACAAAAGACATCCTCCAAAAGGCACACAGTGCCCTCATACTCTCTCTCGGGGACAAAGTCCTGAGAGAGGTGGCAAGTGAGGACACTGCCGCTGGAATTTGGTTAAAGCTAGAGAATCTATATATGACCAAATCTTTAGCTAATAGGCTGTACAAGAAAACAAAACTTTATACCTTCAAGATGACACCTGGACAGTCTATTAGTGAACACTTAGATAGCTTTAACAAGATTATATTAGATTTAGCTAATATAGATATTAAAGTAGAGGATGAGGATCAAGCCATTCTCTTGTTGAGTTCTCTGGACTCAACTTACCAGAGCCTAAAAGAGACCATGATGTATGGTAGGGACACATTAACCCTTGATGAGGTACAAGCTGTACTTCATGCCAGGGAGCTTCAGAGCAGCAATGATACAAAACAGGAACAAGGAGAGGGTCTAAATGTGAGGGGTAGGACAGAGAAGAGAGGCAAGAAAGGTAAACCTGACAATAAGAGGAATAGGTCTAAATCTAAGGGAAAACAATTGAAATGTTTCTTGTGTCACAAGGAAGGACATTTCAAAAGGGATTGCCCTGATAAAAGGACCAATCCTGGAAATAAAACCAAGGAGGATGGGGATGCATCTGTAGTCCTTGAGGGCTATGAGAGTGCTGAAGTCCTCAATGTGGCTGAGGTAAACTCAGGAAAGGAATGGATCCTGGATTCAGGATGCTCATTCCACATGTGTCCCATTAGGGAATGGTTTGAAACATTCTCTGAATTACAAGGAGGCCATGTGATCCTAGGAAATAATAAATCCTGCAAGATCATGGGAATTGGGTCTATAAGACTCAAAGTACATGATGGTATGGTGAGAGTTTTAAAGGAAGTAAGGTACATACCTGAACTAAAGAGGAATTTAGTGTCCTTGGGTATGCTAGACAGTGCTGGGTACACCTTTAAGTCTCAGTCAGGAAGTCTTAGGGTCATGGAGGGATCTCTTGTGATAATGAAAGGGATAATTAAAAATGGTCTCTATACCCTAATGGGGGAGACCATTGTTGGGGAAATGTCCTCTGTCCAGAATAGGATGGAAGACAAATCTGTGCTTTGGCACAGGAGGTTGGGGCATGTTAGCCAAAAGGGTCTTTTAGAACTACACAGACAGGGTCTGTTACCTGATTCAAACCTAGACAAACTTCCTTTCTGTGAAGACTGTGTCTATGGGAAAACCAAGAGGGTCAGTTTTAAAAGGGCAACCCATGTGACAAAACAGCCCCTGGATTATGTACATTCTGACCTGTGGGGACCTGCTAGGGTAGTTTCACATGGTGGAGGGAGCTATTTTCTTTCCATCATTGATGATTTTTCTAGGATGGTGTGGATTTACATTCTCAAGAATAAAAGTGACACTTTTGAAAAATTTAAGGAATGGAAAACCCTAGTAGAAAACCAAACAGGGAGAAAGATGAAGGTTTTGAGAACTGATAATGGGTTAGAGTTTCTATCAAATGAATTTAATAACTTTTGTAACAAAGAAGGGATTCTTAGACATAAAACTGTTAAGGAAACACCCCAACAAAATGGTCTGGCTGAAAGGATGAATAGGACCATTTTGGAAAGGGTAAGGTGCATGTTATCAAATGCTGGTCTATCTAAATTCTTTTGGGCAGAGGCTGCTACTACTGCAGTCCATTTAATAAATAAATGTCCCTCCTCTGCCATAGACTTTAAAACCCCCCAGGAACTATGGACTGGAAAACCTCCCAGTTATGATTACTTAAGAATTTTTGGATGTGTTGCCTATGCACATTCCAAAACTGACAAGCTAGAACCCAGGGCCCTAAAATGCATTTTTGTAGGGTACCCTGAAGGGGTAAAGGGTTATAAGCTGTGGGTTGATATACCAGGGAAACAAAAATGCATAATTAGCAGGGATGTGGTCTTTAATGAATCTCAAATGGCTAGGGTACAAAACTCAGAACCTGTTGAAACTCAAAATAAACCTGTAAAAGATGTACAAGTTGAGGTGGAGCCAAACACCTCATCTGAGACACACCTTGATCAAAACAGGGCAACTGAGGATACAAACTTGGATGACCTGGATCAAGGTGGAGCTGACTCCTATGTCTTAGTGAGGGACAAGAAGAGGAGACTAGTTAAACCACCAAAAAAATATGGGCAGGCAGAACTCACTGCCTTTGCCCTCACAGTAGTAGATGAAGTGGTTTATCAAGAACCTAGGACTTATAAAGAGGCTGTTAACAGCAAGGAAGCATCCAAATGGATACTTGCCATGCATGAGGAAATGGAGTCTCTTAATAAGAATAAAACCTGGGAATTAGTTGACAGGCCCCCAGGGGTTAAGCTGGTTGGGTCAAAATGGATTTATAAAAGAAAGGATGTCATACCAGGGGTTGAGGGCATTAGATATAAAGCTAGATTAGTAGCAAAAGGTTTTACTCAAAGGGAGGGAATTGACTTTAATGAAATCTTTTCCCCTGTTGTAAAACACAGCTCTATTAGGCTACTGCTTGCTTATACTGCTTTTGAAGATATGCACTTGGAACAATTAGATGTTAAAACTGCTTTCCTTCATGGTGAGTTGGAAGAAGTGATTTATATGCAAACCCCAGAGGGTTTTGTGGATGAAGCAAACTCTAACAAAGTCTGTCTGTTAAGAAAATCACTTTATGGTCTGAAACAATCACCTAGGCAGTGGTATAAAAGATTTGACACTCACATGTTAGAAAATGGTTTTAACAGAAGCTCTTATGATAGCTGTGTTTACTATAAGCATGTTGATCTGACTGTGATATACCTACTGTTATATGTTGATGACATGTTGGTTGCTTGTAAGGACTTTACCCTAATTGACAAAGTCAAATGCATGTTAAAGGCAGAATTTGAAATGAAAGAGCTAGGCCCAGCTAAGAAAATTTTGGGAATGGAAATATTAAGGGATAGACATAATAAAACTCTATTATTGTCTCAAAATTCTTATATTTGTAAGATTCTCAAAAGATTTGGTATGGATCATGTTAAGTCTGTTAATACACCTCTGGGACAGCACTTAAAATTGTCTGTAAATCAATCTCCTATTTCTGAATCTGAAATTAACTTTATGAGCAAAATACCATATGCTAGTATGGTAGGTAGCTTAATGTATGCTATGGTCTGTACCAGGCCAGACCTCACCTATGCTGTCAGTATGGTCAGCAGGTTTATGGGAAATCCTGGAAAACCACACTGGCAGGCTATTAAATGGGTGTTTAGATACCTTGCAGCTTCAACAAAATTAGGAGTTGTTTATGGGTTAGGTGCTAAGGAGGGATGTGAGATAGAAGGGTTTGTAGACTCTGACTATGCAGGAAATGTAGACACTAGGAAGTCCCTTACAGGATATGTGTTCACTGCATTTGGGGGGGCAATCAGTTGGAAATCAAACTTACAAAGTGTTGTAGCTTTGTCTACAACTGAAGCCGAGTATATAGCCATGACAGAGGCAATAAAAGAGGCCATATGGATAAAAGGAATTGCAAAAGAGTTAAGTATTTTTAATGGTACAGTCACTGTCCATTGTGACAACCAAAGCACTTTACACTTAGCTAAAAACCAGGTATTCCATGAAAGGTCCAAACATATAGATATTAGGCTACATTTTGTAAGGGATGTCATAGAGTCTAAGGTTGTTGATGTGAAGAAAATTCCAACAGAGGACAATCCTTCAGACATGATGACCAAGTCCCTTCCCTGTTTGAAATTCAGACATTGTCTGAATTTAATTAGTATGGAGTCTGATCTATGTCCCTAATAGAGGGATGTTGCGGGAACAGCCTAGGATGAGAATTTTATAAACTTGGTAAACTAAGGTTTGTCAAGGTGGAGAATTGTGAATATGTGCCAAAACTTAGTGTATAATTGTATATTAAATTGATCTAACGTTTTCTTTTGTGAAGCCAATGATGTGCAGCCACCTGTATACATTTTGAGCCATTTGATCTTGTTGATCTGCATGGGTTAACTCGCTGGACAGAAGGGCAGTTTAGTCATTGTGCTGAGAAGATATTATATCGGATACTTGTTTCTGGACCGTTGGATTGCCACGTGTCTTAATCTCTGTTTCTGTATAAATATATCTTATACGTGTGATTAGGGTTACGGGATTATCATTGTTGTGTTTGGCTGAGAGAGGCAGAGAGAGAGAGTGAATACGAGAGCCCTTTCTGCTAGGGTTTTCTGAGAAGAGAGAAAGAGAGAGACTGAGAGGGTTGGTTCTCTTGTACTCGAGAGCTATCACTCGATCTGTTGTAAACACTGAGGCTTTTGTAGCTGATTCTTCAATGAAAGGATGATCTCTGAGGCCGTTCCCGCCGTGGATGTAGACCATTAGGGTCGAACCACGTAACTCCGGTGTGTTCTTTCTTTATTGCTTTCTTACTTTACTTTGCTGTTTTTCATATCATCGTGAATCTTGAATCAAGAACAAAGTCTTTATATCTGAAACCCTAAAGATCATAAAAGAACTTTAAATCTCGGTACTTAAGGAAAAGTCTGGTTACTGGCTTTTAAAACTTAACAAGAGTGATGAACGGGTCATAACGACCAATTATACCAATTTATAAAAACTAGCATGATTTTGCTTTCGATATAGCTCTTTACTTGTAATACTTGGGCCCAAGCCCAGCCCAACCCAGACAAGGCCCAACCCGCGACCAACACCATTGAAGGCTTCAAACAGCGCTGTTTTGGTAAGTTTTTCTTCCCCAATCTGTTTCTTCCCTTCCTCAACAGTCCCCTTTTCAATTTTCACATCTCCGAAAATCTCTCAAGCATGATTCTCCTTTATTCTCACGTCTCTTCAGTTTTGGGTTTGTTTCCCAAATCAAAACCCCATTTTTCGGCAGATTCACGCTTTCATGAGCTATTCCCTTTCTCGAAATTCCTCTGGTTAACCTTAATTGCTACTGCGATATCGTGGGTCTGGAAGCATCATTTCCGTTGACTGCTTGAGCACATCGGTGAGCCACTTTTCTCTTCCTCCCTCTTTTTCTCTCTTGGTCTCGGACAGATTTGTGATTTTCTTTGGGAATTTGTCACTGTGTAGCAGCTAGTAGTTTCGAAGTTGGTGGGTGTCGCCGTGGAGCTCTGCCTCATAGGAAGTATTGAATACTGGGTATTGAATTAGCCTTAAACATCCACGCCGATATTGATATCCTTCTCTCAATGACAGATTTTAGGTAAGGAAGTTCAATATCTCAGCTTATTTTTTCAAGTTAGATTTTTGGGAACTTATGTGTTTGAGTATTAGAAGAGTATTTTGGACACCGATTGTATGATGAAGATACGGATGAGTAATGGATGCGGACTTTTGTTATTTTGCTAAAGAGTTTACGTTTGAGAATTGAATTATTGTTTAGTGAATGGGTGGTTGGTTTGTAATTTTCTGGAGTGATTTAATGGCTGGTAACACATTATTTTTGCCACCCAAAAAACTTTAGTTTTTCAGCTTATAAATGGCCATCGACCCATGCGATAAACACATACTGAAAAATCCTCTCAATGCCGTGATCTAGCTTCCATTTGGGATTAATTTCGAGCTTCCTTTTTTCCCACAACTCAAATTTTATTTTTTCTTCTCTTCAAACCCTATTATTTCGAAAATCTCAAGTGAGATTTTACTAGTATTTTAATCACCATTTCATTCGTCATAATTCACCGTTTAGAGGAACTTTTGGTAAGTTTTATTCGTTAATTTGATTAAATTATCTAAGTGTTGTTTTTCAATTTATTATGGTGGGTTGTTTATTACGTTGAATTATTTTAGATATTTGATCTTATGATTTGTTCTTGATTATGTTGTTTTATACATGTGCTTTTATTTATGTTAATTCTAATCGATTTAATTATTTTCTATGTTTATATTTATTTATTTGTGATGTTTATATACGTTGGCGCGATGGGCGTGACTTTAATGGCAAGTTCGTGGGTGGAAGCGTGGAATCGCTGTTCGGCATTTTCGGTAACTTCAAAAGTTATTAGCAAACGTATTGTAAGTATTTTCCCAAATAAATTTTGAGATTTAAATATATTTTGCAATAACAAATATCGGATATTTGTTGGTTGTTGGATTTTTTTGTATCGTCGTATGCATTGCATAGTGCACACATGTTCATATTTGTAAAGGAAAATTGGATTTTTGCATAATTGCATGCATGTTCATGTGTTGGATTTGAAAATTGGGTTTTCAAATGTGTTAATGGTTTTTTGGTGCGTGTGTATCACGACCCCAAATCAAGATGGAGCATTATCCCGGTGGAGCTCCTCTGGTCACTCGAGAGCGGAATATACTGAGTGATGTCTCTTGGGTTGTCGTCGGGCGACGACAGGATCGGACGGGATAGTAACGCTCTCGTCATGGTACGTGCTGGGCGTGGTTAGCTAGGCATCGCCCGTTCCGAAGTCACATGCGTGGACGTTACCTTCGGTGTGATGATGAGAGTCAAGGTGTGCGGATGGTCCCTAGGGGAGATCATGGTGCATACGGTTAATAAAATGGATGTTTAGGCCATTTTCTGGGAAAGTGGCAGGTTTTGATTATTAGTTTTATAAGGACCATTTATTTGAAAAATAGTTGTGGTTTTAAAGGATTTACGTGTATCATTTTCCAGAAAATGATAGATGTTTTTATTTGACTTTTATTTTGGGCCAAAATGAGACTTTGACATGTGTATTTATTTATTTATTTTGAAAAAATTAGTTTTTGAGTTTCATGCATATGGTGTCATGTTCATGCATTTTGTTGTTGTATGAATGTAATTTGATCTTTTGGTTTGTTTGGAGCTTACTTACGATACCATTTTCGGTATCGTAGATTTTGTTATAGATGACGAGTAGGTTGAGCCTGAGGAGGTAGCTCTGCCGTTGGAGTAGCTTGATCTAGTTGTATATTCGGAAATGTTTTCCTTGCTTGTTAATTATGTAATTGTATGTTTGGGCCTTAGGATGACTGTATTAAATCTCTGGTTGGAGAATTTATATTAGCTTGATTTGTAATATTTAAAATTTTGGTACTTAGATATCGACTTAATTTATCCGTTGCGATTTATATTTTATACATGTCACGTGTTCACACACTTAGTACTTGATGTGGGAGTGCGTGACCCGTGTTGTCAGCATTCCGACATCTCGATCCCCGTGTTATTGTATGTGGGAGTTGGGGGCGTCATAGGTATACCCTTTTACCCCATTAGGATACCTTACAAAAATACATTTAAGGGCCATGGAGTCCAACTTATCTGTTCTGGAGTGTGCATAAACAACACACCTAAACACTCTTAAGTACTCATAGCTGAGGTTTCCCAGTCCACAATTCTTCTGGGGTCTTAAATCCAATGGCAGAGGAGGGGCATCTATTTATCAAATGAACTGCTGTTGTAGCAGCCTTTGCCCAGAAAATTTTGGTAATTCGACATTACATAACATGCATCTAACCCTCTGTAAAATGGTCATATTCATTTTCTCTGCCAGACCATTTTGTTAAGGAGCTTCTTTTACAGTCTTGTGCCTAAGAATCCCTTCTTTGCTATAGAAATTATTAAACTCTGTCGACAGAAACTCCAACCCATTATCTGTCCTCAAAGCCTTTAGCTTTTTACCCACTTAATTTTCCACTAAAGACTTCCATTCTTTAAACCTTTCAAATGTGTCACTTTTATGTTTAAAAATATAAATTCAAACCTTTCTAAAGTAGTCATTAATGATGGAGAGGAAATAATTTCCTTCATCATGAGAGGCTACTTTATAAGGTCCCCATAGGTCTGAGTGGGCATAATCTAGTATCTGTTTAATCAAGTGGGTTGCACGTTTAAAACTAACTCTCTTAGACTTCCCATAGATGCAATCTTTAGAGAAGGGTAGCTGTCTAGATTTGCATCATCTATTAGGCCCTATTTCTTAAGCTCTAAGAGACCATTATCTGTGCCAAAGCACAGCTTTATTATCTGTGGTGTTTTGTACAGGAGAAGTCTCCTCACTTAAGGTCTTGCCTATTAAAGTGTACAGCCTATTTTTAATCACTCATTTCATTACTGTAAAAGAGCCTTTTGTAACTCTCAGAGTCCCTGCCTCAGACTTGAAAGAATAGCCAGACTGATCCAACATACCCAGAGAAATTAAATTTCTCTTCAATTCAGGTATGTACCTGACTTCTCTCATAAGTCTACTCATACCATCATGTAGGTGTAGCCTACTAGTTCCTATACCCATGATCTTGTAGGCCTTGTTATTACCAAGAATTACATATCCTCCCTCTAAATCATAGAAAGTCTCAAACTAATCTTTGATCGGACACATATGAAAAGAACATTCGTAATCTAAAATCCCCTCATTTCCTGAGTTTATTTTAGATACATTAAGGACCTCAATACTGTCATTTTCTTCTAGTACCACATAGACATCCCCTTTTTCCTATACTTTATTTCCTGAACTTGTTTTCTTGTCAAGGCAATCCATTTTGAAATGCCATTCCTTATGACATAGAAATGATTTCAATTTCTTTCCTTTTGATTTTGATCTATTTCTTTTATTATCAGACTTTCCCTTCTTACCCCTCTTTTTTGGTCTGTCCCTAACACATAGGCCCTTTCCCTGTTTTTGTTTGGTTTCTACCTTATTTTGGAGTTCTCTAGCTTGAAGTACAGATTTTCATCTAAAGTTAGGGTGTCCCTACCATACATTATAGTTTCCTTTATGCTAAGGTAAGTAGAGTCCAGAGAGGTTAATAATGGTATCGCCTGATCCTCATCCTCGACCTTTATATCAATGTTAGCAAGATCAAGAATGATCTTGTTGAATGCATCAAGATGATCCCCTATTGGAGTTCCAGGGGACATCTTAAAAGTGTACAGTCGAGTCTTTTTATGAATCTATTAGCCAGGGACTTAGTCATGTATAAGTTTTTCAATTTGAGCCAAATGCCTGCTGCAGTGTTTTCATTAGCAACTTCTCTTAGGACTTTATCTCCAAGAGACAGTATGAGGACATTGTGGGCCTTTTGGAGGATGTCCTTATGGACCTCCTCCTTCCAACTGTCAGAAGAGGAAGAGCCTTTCTTCTTCTCCCCCTTGAGGGCATCTGATTACGCTCAAAGAATAACACGGTCGTTTGTAGTATAGCTTTGGGGTGTCGATTCCACAGGGAGATGGATTGAGAAATTGAAAAATAGTAACGAAATTAACGAAAAGATTTAGAAGTGTGAAAAGTGATTTTTGAAATATGATGTAAATTAAAACTAAATGAGTAATTTGAAAAGTATAAAAATGAGACGAAAAGTATAGCGTTGTGAATCCTTTGTATATAATCGATATTTTAATTATTTTTTATTCATTAATAACTCAATTGAAAATTTTATATCCAAATTTTCAAATGGAAGATAAAACATTAATAACCAGATTTAAATTAAATGTAATCTTTGAAAAAATCATTCGTCGCAATATAAGAACGAAAATTGTTATTGATATTAAGGAAATTCAACGTCGACAATATACTCGTAGAGTAATATTGCAGCAGAGAATTAAATTAATATATATAACTAATTGAATCAAACATAATCAAATGATTATTCCATTCAATAGAAAAAGAATGGTTGAATCTATAAAAGAAATAAATTTTAAAATTATTTGGTGACGAAAATATTTATAATAAATTTCGAATGACTAAACAAAAGAATATAATATTTGAAGCTCAAATATATGAATAAAAAACAATTACAAATACCATCATATACAAAATCATTCCTAACTCTACTAGAAAATTAGTTATACATATTGAAAATATGCAACGAAAATTCTCTAAGGAAAAATATGGAAGAACTGGCCATTGTTTTCTCTCTTTTCTAGTTTTTCTTTTCTTTTCTCACGCTCTTAAAATAACTCTTCCAAAGCATTCCCGCCGCCCTTCGTTCAAGCCTTCAAGCATCTATTTATAGATGTTACCGTGTAGCCTTTTCTCTTAATTTCAAATTGTGGCTTGAATTTATCCATGTATGAGAAGTCTTGGTCGGTAGAAAATGATAAATGATTGGTCCAATTTTTCTGCTATATATGAATGGAGGACTGAAGTTGTGGTGTATCTCTTAGCTTGGTCCAACAATTTCTGGATGATTAAACTTAAATTGCCGTGTATGTCTTTCTATGTATTCCAGCTTGAAGCAATCATGTGTGCAGCCAGCTGTAACATGCATTGGGTGGCATTAAATCAAATGAGTTGGCATGTAAGTTGACATGCAGGTGGCGTCAATTGGCTTGAGGGAACTTGAGAGCACCGAATGAATTCTTGCATGTCATTTTGAAGGGAATTGAGGGCATCGAATCTGGTTTGTGTTTGAAATGCCGTGTATGATTTTGTTTCCTCCCATGTGTTGCCATGTGTTGCTTTCTATCTATTTGAGATAACAACTTGGTCCAGCTCACAAGTATGGGTGTAGTTGCTCAGCCAAAAAAACTTGAGAACACCGAATGGAGTCTTGCATGTCATTGACTGTGGTAGCTGCTTTGCTTCTCTATTTGTTGCCGTGTATGTCTTTGCTTTCTCTTCATTTCTTTCAGCTGAAATGCTTCCACTAGCAAGTATGATTTTATTTGTCTTTAAGTGAGCTAACCAATTATGCATGTACCAAATTTGGATGGAGCTCTCCTTGAACATTCAACCGAATAATTTGTGGCTGGTTTCTATGTATTGAGTTGTCGGTTTCCTCATGAATTCCTTTTGTTGTTTATCAATATCTCAAGGTGCCGTGTATACTTTTGTAACACAAATGTGGTGACTGCTTTATCAACTTGTTTATCAATTTAGAAATGGTCAATAATTTCAGTTTGTCTTGTAAGATCTCTAAGCTTGTTTTGTTTTTGAATTAATTAGGCATGTGAGTGGTGCAAGTGGCACCGATTTCTTCTCATGTAGATGTGTCTAGCTTTTCATTTGATTTATTTTGAGTTGTCGGTTTCTTCTGTAAGTTTTGTGATGTTCGAAACTTGCATGCAACTTCTTCCAATATTTGTAGTTGAAATGGGCTATGTGAAGCTAGTTCCTTTATTGTCGTGTATCACTTCCTTGTTCTCCACTATGTCATGTGTAATCTTGTAAACAAGTCAAATAGAATGGCTTGTTTAATTGATTAAATCTCCTTCACTTGTCTTGCTTGATTTGCCGCCTATCACATATAAAAAGAAAATAAAATTAAATAATTTAAAGAAGATAGGATTAGAAGCAATTTTTGACTCTTTAAAATGAAATGAGGAATTGTATGGAAATTCAATTAGTCTAATTGTAAGGTGGAAATTCATGGGACCTATTTAATGAACTAAACTCATATGTTTCTTTTTATATCTATTTGAGACTTAAATATATTAAATATATTAAATCATACTCATATCCATCTCAAGATAAATAACTATTAAATTAAATAAAATGAGTTATATTATTATTTTCTCTTTTATTTTAGCATTTAAATTGGGTATTTAGCGTGCATTTTTGTGCACTCATCAGCATCCTGCAAGCCCTGCTGGACAAGTAGGGCCCTTATCTTGAATCTCCAGAGACCAAAATCATTGTATCCGGTGAACTTCTCAACGTCGAACTTAGTGGTCCCCATGTGAACCTGGCTCTGATACCAGTTGTGAGTTTTACAAGTTTTAGTTCTTGAACAAAAATAGAAATAAAAAACCCCAAATTGTCGAGTTGAGAAATTAGGATTTCACGTAACTAGCTTTTACATTCAATTTAGCATCAAGAAAATAAAGAATATGTGCAAATCAGCAAGAATAATAAAAGAAATGAGAAATAAATAGTGAGAATACACAATTTATGTGGTTCGGCTCAAATGGCCTATATCCACGACAAAAACAATCTTAGAGATCGATCTGCATTAATGAATATGCAAAGCCATAGTGTTTATTACAACCCACCTAACAATTGAGCTCAAGAGAATCATCAAAATGACTCTCTTTCTCTTAGAAATCACAAACCTCAGCGGAGCAATCACACGACAACAGTTTCTCTCTCACTTGAAATCTGAAGGCAACAGATCAAATGAAGCATCCGCCCTAATGCAGAGAATAAGATGAATATATATAATATTACAAGATCTTGACACATGTACAATAATGCATGGCTCAGATGTCTTCTTCTCATAATATCTTGTGGCCTGAAAAATCGCTTTTGCCCTCAACATTAACATGAGACCGACTTAGCTTCAGCTATCTTTGACTTGTTCTTTTTGGTAATTACCTACACATATTAAAACTGAGATACAATATACACTAAGTAAACACAAGTTTGACACCCTTAGAGTCAACACATTCTTTGAAGGGGATTAAATCATATTTATTTTTGGAAGTTCAGCCAACAGGAAACGGTATGAAGCTAAATCCATAACCCAAATCAACATTCAATAATGAGGTGAAAGAAGATATGAAAGCATAGTGGTATAATGCTAGAAGTGAACAAACATGTTGTTGGGAACATAGAAAACCAAGTCATGAAAGAGAGAATGGAACAATACAATCCAGAAATTTTCAAATGCAGACCGGCTATCAGCGGGTACAACTTTCTTGTTGTATTTTCCAGTGAGCACTCTAGAAGCAAGTGGGCTCCATGTGGTAAGACCCAGGCCGTATATGGTGTACAGAGGAATGTACTCAGACTCAACCTCATGGAGCCATTCAGAATGAAATCATTTCAGTTTATTATAGAAAACAAAAATGCTAGTCACAAACAGGAATCCCGACTATGACTGTAGGATTTTTTATTCATTTATTTTTTTTCATGATAAAAAATTATAATTTATTATGATGCTGTAATTTTTAAATATTTTTTAAAAATATTTAGAATTAGTAAAAAAAATAAATGGAAGAAAAAAAGAAAAAAAATATGTTTGCGCTAGGCGAGATCCCGATTCCCAATCGGGATCTTGTATATGTAAGAGTAGAAATACTCTTATAGATAAATGCATGTGGCATACACGTAGCTTATTGTTGGGAATAAATCGGTTAATAAGCAATAAATATGAAGTAACGCAGTGAAAAAGCAACTAGAGAAAATACGACAATTACACAGAACACATAAAACACCAAGATTTGAAGTGGTTCAACTCAACACAAGCCTACGTCCATTGTTGGGGTCGGTCTCAATGAATCGACCATCAAATAAAGATAGAGTACATGAGATAAATCACAAGATTCTTACAAGAATCATTCTCTCTCATTTACAATGTGCTTAGCTCTCTCACTCACACTCTCTCAACTTTACAAATGCTCCTCTCAAAGATCTAAACAAAACAAAATGAGTTCCTCACACTGAACTGCGTTCAAATGAACGCTGTTTCACTTAGCTTGAAGCGAGCATACTGAAGAGGCGCTTTCAATACAATTCAAGCCACCTCTCAACAAATCTCCACCTTGGCTTGAATTTTCACGCACCTCACAAAATTCATTCTTCACAGAAGACTGAAAAATCCCTCAATCAAATCACAAAAGGGAATTACCGCCCCGAACACAATGTTTATAATTGAAGAACTCAATTTCCACACAAAAGTCTTGAATACTATAGACGACTTGACCAAATCACAAACTTAGTCCTAATGAAGAATCAACATTTTCATACAAACAGCAATGCACCACTATAGAGACTGCTTACTTGATCAACGACTTTTGAATACAAACAAAGACTACAAACAAATATTCTCTACCAAAGTAGGAACCCCACAAAACCTACATGAGCATACCCTAAGGTGGCTAAACTGCCTCCTCTATCTACTAGATAAAACTGTAGACTTAATCTCACTGTGCACCAATGCTAAAATCAAAATCAAAAAATAAAATCATACTTAATCTCAAAAGCATAATTTGAAGTACCACATGTACTTAGTTGTAAAGCTCTCTCAGCAACTCTACATTCTTGCTATAACTCTACTCTCATTTCTTGTGGAAACAACTAAAAACAAGTTATAAAGAAGAAAGTTCACCCAATAGCAAGCTGTGTTAACTATTTCACCCAAATATGTAGACAAGCTTGACAAACTCAAAGCATATTGTGGACTCTCGCACATGAGTCCACCTTATTCCATTCAGCTACTGCATTTCTGTGGAGTGAAACTCAATTGTATGGTCTGAACAACGCTCTACCTTATTGTCTGTAGATCATTAGTCTTCTCAAATATTTGAACACATCAAACACATCACAAAACAGATAATCAAAACTAAACTCGTTCTCAAATGATCATAAACAAATATGAGTATAACAAAGTAGAACATTACACAAGATGTATTCCAATTAGAAGTAAACAACTGCAGGAAACCTAATTCTACATTATTTCGCAAAAATACAATGCAAACAAAAAATCAAGTTTTACTGTCCTCTGATCATACCAAGTAAAAGATGCCTACTCATAAATGACTACATCCCGTCTGGCACACTCTCATGTGCTGCATGCGAGTAATGTCTAAATCTGGAACATATGAGGATGCTTCACAAATTACTGTACTACCCTAAAGGAAGTAAAGATCATCTATCCTCTTCCCTGTCATTACCATCAAAGAGTCCTTTTAGACTTAAAAGACTCCATATTCAATTAGATACTAATAACCAACGGAATCAAGAGTGCCCAAAGATATGAGATTCTTCTTCAAAGACGGAATATGCCTAACAGTTCCATCATACATTTTAATCTCGACTGAATCAATTCCAACAATATCACAGGCTATATCATTTCCAACCAGAATGGAATCATTGTTGATTGATTCATAGTTAGTGAACCAATCTATCATGGAATACATATGGAACGTACAAGCTAAATCCATGATTTACTTGTCACCAAAACAACTACTAAGGCTGCTGACTGCTAGAACAATATCAGAGTAGTTAGATTGATCTTTAATACTAACTACATTGGAGAAACTTTCTTCTTCCTCCTTATTTTTCAGTCTGGGATACTCACTCTTGTAATGACCAAATTTAACCCATACTCTTTCCTAAACATCTCTCTCCGAAACTATCACCAGAGGAACCTTTGATAAACAAACCAAAAGCTTGATTGTCCGTGCCTAGTACTCCCAATTTTGTTCTCAATTTCTTAGAATTCAAAATAGATTTCATATCTGTCAAGGAAATTGTATCTCTACCATACAATATTAAATTTACAAAATTATCAAACGTAATAGGCAACGAACACAAAAAAAATTAGTGTTTGATCTTCTTCTTCAAGTTTAATGTCAATATTCCTTAGATCCATAATAATTTTATTAAATCCAACTAGATGCTCATAAATAGAAGTACCGCTCTTAAATCCAACCATTTGTTTCAAATACAAATAGTTTGTGAGAGATTTCTTCATGTACATGCTCTCAAGTTTGTCTCAAAAATCAACAACAGTCTCCTCTTCAGCAACTTCTCTCAAAATTTCATATGATAGTGACAACAGAATAGTATTGTGTGCCCTTTCTTCCTCGTTCCTTGACGGTGGAGGAGAATCATCAGTCACCTCTTCTAAAACATTGAACAAACCCTGCTGTTGCAACAACGCCTTCATCTTAATACGCCATAAATTGAAGTTGTTCAGTCTATCAAATTTATCTAGTTCAAATCTGGTTGTGGCCATCCATTCAAATCTTCATAGAGCAAATGCTCTACTACCAATTTATTGGGAATAGTTTGATTAACAAACAGAACATAAGAAGTAACGCAGCGGAAAAGCAACTAGAGAAAATACGACAATCACACAGAACACATAAAACACCAAGATCTGAAGTGGTTCGACTCAATACAAGCCTACATCCACTATTAGGGTCGGTCTCAATGAATCCACTATCAAATAAAGATGGCGTAAAGAAGATAAATTTCAAGATTCTTACAAGAATCATCCTCTCTCACTTACGAAGTGCTTAGCTCTCTCACTCACACTCTCAACTTTCCAAATTGTAATGCCCTGGTCCTGCAGAGGTTAGAAAGTTATATTTCATCCCATACACTCACATTCAACACTACTATTAAAGACACAAAATTCTCCAATATTATATAAAACTTGGTTTCAAATTTACTTTCCTCAATATCATCAATTCCATAAATGTTATGTTACAAGAATATAAAAATATTTATTTACTAAATATTGTCAGAACTCATATAAACTCTCTATGTCTAATCTATCAATCTTAAGTCTTCTCACCTAATGCTTCATAATCTGATTCTTCACTAAAAAATTCAAATTCATCTGAAAAATATTTAGAGATAAGGGGTGAGTTTAACCACAACTTAGTAACCAAAGGACATATACTAGAGTACAAACATGAGCATTTACAAAATACTGAATGCATAACAGAAAATAATTCTCAGAGTTAATATGCAGAATAAAACATATTTTCAAACGTAACGGAGCGACAATTTTTAAATCATATGAGTACTTTGGCATAACAAAACTTAGCATCATCATTATATCAAAACAGAGCATCTTATAGAGTAGAGACCAAATTTAACCCCTATAGTAGGGTTGTGCTAATCCCGGTAGCCAAGCCAGGCAGAGATAGAGGTGAAATATTTTCTTATTCGTTCTTAGAGCCCCGAGTATACACACAGAAAAGTCCTCAATAAACCACTTTGTTTCCAAAATGGATGTACTCAGAGATAGAGAGGTTGGTACCAACCCAAACAGAATAGATCAAAGTCAAAGTCAGATACAAATCAGTATACCATGCCAAAGGTTTTTAGAATCATCAAAATAACACATAATTCTAAAATATTTTCAGAATCATTTTTATTTAAATAAAACAGAGTTAGAGTATCTTTATAAAATCAATGCATAATTTTTCAAATTTTCAACATCGCTCATTTTTCACATTTCAAAAAACATGACAAAAACTAAGTTCATGTCTGCACAATGCATAATAGAAACATTTTTCTTTCTTTCATATAAGCTTCATGAGTAATGCAAAAAAATGACTAAAGTTGGTTTTTCTCAAGTTTTCATTTCATAATAAAACATGCATAAATTTTCAGAAAATCAATCTCAGTTTACATTTAGTATAAAATCAAGCATATGAACCCCGCTTACCTGAATTCTTTAGTTTTTCAGAACTTCTCCACAATTCTGAACAAGGTCAATCATCACCTATATAAAAAATCATGCAGTTTTTCATAAATTTTCGATTTAACATGTCTCTCGATATTAAAACCTAGAATACTAAAAATCGCCTTATTTTAATTTCTCCATGTCCTTGAGAATTCTCATATTAATTTACTATCATTATCCATAATCATCAATATCCACTTAAAAAAATACTAACTCAAACACTAACTCAAACATTAGTCTCCTTTAGAAACAAAAAGTTCAACTTAAGTAATGCACACCCAAGATTCGATCCAAAATAACTTAACAAAATACCTCAAATACAAAAAGAAAACCAAGCGGTCAAGTAAATTCACCCACAGAAGAAAAACTATTTTTATAACACCTGCTTTATAACTGAGGGCATAAAGGGGTAACTTCGTGTAACACGCTTCCTATCACCAACGACAACGATAAGAGGTTTTCGTAAAACAGTGGCAAGCTTTTGGAAACAACTAAAAAAATCTTCCGAAATATTCTTAAAACGTGATATGTAGTTTTATAACTGGAATGGCAAAGAGGTAGCAGTTGAATGGGAAACTGATAGTGTAAACCGAAGCTTGAAAACAAAGAGAGCAGCGTCGTGGTGATCGTACTCACCGAGAGGAGGAGCCGCGAGAGGAGTTCGGAGGTATGCGATGGTTTTCGGCAAGCATCACTACTGGGCAAAGAGAGACACGGTGAGAAAAAAAGAGTAAACTAAGATGGAATAAAAAGGAAAGGTTGCCGGTGGCCTACCATGAGGTGGTAACTTGCGGCTTAGGTGAGTCGACCGGCGTTTCAGGTGCGGTGATGACGGTGAGGAGGAGGCTAGTACCAAGAGGGGGCTGAGTTGTCTCATGGTAGGGGAATAATTCCCTTGTTTTCGGACGTTAAAAACAGAGGCCCTCTTGGAGTAATGTTTGGTGTCTCGAGGTAAGGCTTGTGGTGACCGGGTGGTTGCTCGAGAGTGGCAAGGACTACCCCGATCGATGGCAGGTTTTCGTTTGGCGGTGTGAGGCTGCAACGGAGGACCACTTAAAATGCAATGGCTTGAATACTCTGTTTTGGGTTGGTTAAAACAGGGGCTCGTTGTGCGCATGGGCTGAACGTGGGTGGTGGCTTGCAACTGTGAGGGTGGTGCACGAGGCACTAATAGGTGAGGCTTGGCTTTAGAAATACTAGTGCTCGGTGAGATTGATTTATTGGCTGGCTACAATGGTGCTCTGAGGGAGTATTGGCATTGGAACTTCCCTATGATGGTGAAGATGCAAGGTATACGGTGCAACGTAAGGCAAGGTGTTGCCGTTGTTGGGTTTCTCTCGATGATCAGGTGCAGTGGCGGAAACACTTTGGGTGGATACTGTGAGAGGAATTCTACTTGTATCGATACATATAACTGCAACCCTACTGAAAAGTGGGATCGAGAAACGTGCATGTGAGGGTCTGCGGCTATGAACTTTTTGATAGCACAAGATATAAGTGCAAGTTATATGAGTGATATGAAAGCACTAGATAATATGAGAGGGAGAATTTGAGTATGTTAAGCAGGAGATTATGTATGAGAAACTAAAAGGGAAATCACATAAATCGTGGGGAGTTCAATTTAAATGGAGAGAAAAATCCGAATAAGAGGTATATAGTGGCACATTGAAAACTCTAGTGGAGACTAGGTCACGGAAGTGCACAGGAACTCTAACCATAAAACGGAAACTAAAAGTGAAAATAAAGGAAGAGTAGGAGAAACTGCAAATATGAAAATAAATCTATTATGCATATAGTTGCCGTGAAAATCGTGGGGATGGGAACGTGCGTGGGGAGAAAGATGCATATATACGTATATATAAATCCTAAACAACAAAAAGGTGGAAAGATGTGCATGGAGAGAACGGTGATGGCAAAGATAAAATACTTAAAGGACTTAACAAAGATAAAATAGCCCAATAAAATATATCAATAAAACCAATATATAATAAAGATAAATGAATAAATAAATAATTTTGGCCCATCATCTGTTAAAAGATTCGGAAGGTCAAATGAGCATTTTATGCACATAAATAAATAAAATAAAATATTTCAGAAAACAATTGGGCGCTGGACCTGAGTATTACAGGTATTACATAAATGCTCCTCTCAAAGATCTAAACAAAACAAAATGAGTTCCTCACACTAAACTGCATTCAAATGAATGTCGTTTCACTTATATAAGTAGAATCTCGCTTGAGCAAACTACTGTTTGAAACAGTGCAAATCCTAATCACAGAATATTAGCTCGAAGCAAGCATCGAACGAGATTCGAGCGAATGTCTAGAGTTGATTCTCGCTCGAGCGGGATGTCGAGCGAGAGTCAAATGAAGTCTCTGTCTAGAATCTCGCTCATGCTAGATGTCGGGCGAGAGTCAAGCAAACTCTCTGTCTAATATCTTGCTAGAGCTGGATGTCGAGCGAGAGTCAAGCAAGCATACTGAAAAGGCGCTTTCAACTCAATTCAAGCTATCTCCCAACACTTGTCACTCATGCTTAGGTGTTGTTCTTGTATATATGTCCCATCTACTTCGGCTATTTTTAGTCTTTGTCAATAAAATTCTTAATTCGGTGATAAAAAATACATGTAGCTTTTACGTACATATTGCTGCAATTGCTCCATAATTTATTGCTAACGAATTACGACATAGCAGAAACTGTTCGATAAAGGATACATCATACAAGAAAAGGCCAATAGTTGAGACTAAAATTTTCCTCCTTTATCGCAAAACCTAGGCACTGAAACGTTGGCGAGTTGCCGTTAATTTACGGTAAGTAAATAATTAATGTCATCCCTTTAATGAAGCTATAAACACTAAAATATTCAAACACAAAAATAGCGAATCCAATGTAAAGTTTAGTTTCAGATTCTTATTATTAGGGAGGGTCCATAATGCAGTGTGTTAAAGTAAATAGGGAAAAAGATTACAAGATGTCCCAGTGCAAGCCAAACGTACTGAGAAGTAAATATGGAAGTTTCCATTCATTGCCAACAGACTTATCAATACCTTTGAATAAATGACTTATATGATCAATTTGTAATAAAAAGAAATTCCGGCCCCAGAACCAATGTCATTATTGAAAGCATGTCTTGTTCTGCATGCTAATTCTGAAAAATATTTTGGTTCTGAATCTTGTACTCCATAAATTTTTATGTTTGTACATTGATATATACGCCCTACAAGAAAACCTTTTTCAGCGCCTAATTTCACCGGTAAAAACCAATATAATTGCAAAAAAAAGTAATTCCCAGTGATTATTGAAGTGCTGGACGTCCGGCGGTATTAAAGTGCTGATTATAATTATTATAAGCATTTGAAGCGAATCGAATAAATCGCTGCAAATGTCTGATCAATTCCAGTGAGTATTTTCGCTGCTAAATCATTATTTAATCGCCGTGATTGATTCCCACAAAGTCAGATTTAATCGCCGCTTAGCAATTTGCAGCAGCATAAAATCACGACAATGAAACCAAAAATCGCCGAGATTGTGATTTTAAAAGAACCATAAAGGTTTATTCCGGCTACATAAATTCGCTGCTAGAGTAATTTTTACATCGACTAATTTGTTGCTTGAATAAAACATTAATTTCCCGGCGGTAACAATCGCCAGGAAACGTTAATCAACTACTTTAAATAGCCAAGAAAAGACTATTTAATCAAACAATTGAATTAATTGCGGCGCTTTGAAATCTCCAGAATCAATATTTTTATGTTCAATAGTTATCCCAGCTAGGTGAAAATCGTTGAAAAAAGGAACATTTTTTTATAAAAATCATCTCAACATATATATTTTGTGTACAAATCCTGTATTTGGGTTCCAAACATTTCCTGTGTACAAATTTGTATGCTATCCACTTAATTAAGTAGCCAAATATATATGATCAGACACTAAAAAAGTTCTTTTAATTTTGAATTTCATAAAATAGCCAAATATCAAACTATAAATAATTATGACTCACAAATTAATGTCTTGGGTATTGGCCAATACTTAATCAAATAAGTACATAGTCAATCATCCTAATTGTACAAAAATTTTCTATATCCAATTATTTAATCTATATAATAGCATGGGTGCATAAATGGAGGCAATTACATACTCCATAAGGGAGCAAGCAACTACATAAGGCAATTACATACTACAACAGTTTTTCCAGAAAATCAACTAAAATATTTGAGACCAAGCAGACCAAGGGGCATTCTTTTGAGCTGGTGTTCAATATTTGACCTTCCTCAATATATTCTAAATTTCCAAATATCATATAAAATTTGGTCTTAAAACCTACTTCCTCAATATCATTAATTCTAAAAATGTAAAATCGCTAAAATACAATAATATTTTCTTACTAAATCTTATCAATATTCATATAAATTCTCTATGCTTAATCAACCATTCTTAAGTCATCTCATACAATGCTTCATAATCCAATCCTTGACTGAAATATCTAAACTCATGAAAAATATTCAGAAATAAGAGGTGAATTTAACCACAACTCAGTAAACAAAGAACATATACTAGTGTGCAAACATGAGCATTTACCAAATTCAGAATGCAGAACAAAAATATTTCTTATCTTCAGAAATGTAGAAACAGATCATGTTATAAATAAATCAGAGCGAAGGTTTAGTATAAACAGAAACAGAAAATTCCTTTGACATAGCATAACTAAAACATCTTATCAGAACATAAATACCATATTTAACCCCCATGGTAGGGTTGTGCAAACCCCGACGGCCAACCGAGCAGAAACAAAATGTGAATCATCCCCTTATTCTCAGAGCCCCGAGTGTGTACACAGGAAAGACTACGCAGAAAACCACTTTGCAACCAAAGTGGGTGCACCGAAAATAGGATAGTTGGTACCAACTCAGAACAAAACAAAGCGGAACAAGTACAGAATATCATGCCAAAAGTTTCAGAAATAATAACAAATCATATTAGAGTACAAAACTTTTTCAAAAACAGAACATAATCAGATTAGAAATATCATTTATGCAGAAATTTTCATATTCGCTCTTTTTCAGTTTAGAAAACAAAATGCAACAAAATTAGCTCATGTTTACACCAGTTCATGCCAGTAACACTTTATTCTTATACAGAATTTTATACATATGCGAAATAAATAACTGAAGTAATTTCAAAATTTCTTTTCATAACTAAAACATGCATATGTTCTAAAATAAACCCCAGGTTCATATTTTTTATGCAAATTTTAGCATAGGAACTCCACTTACCTAAACTTCTTAGCTTTTTAAAAATTCTCCAAATAACGCTGAACACATAATAATCGATACCTATAAAATAATTATGTAACTCCATAAATTTCCAAATAACCACAAATCTAAAAACAAATAGAACCCCGAGACATAGAATCTGATATCTTCTATTAACGTATAAAAACCCTCAAAAGCCTGAATATCATCTCTTTCCAAAAAAAAGTACTTTGAATTTACCAAAATCCTCTAAAAAAATAAAAATAAAAATAAAAATAAAAATAATAAAAATAATAATAATAATAATAAAAAATCCCAATCATGATGTAAAGTAATTATTATTGAATCGAGAGTATATGCTTATAAATCCCAATCATATTCTCTGCCACGCATGTTTCTTTTTTCGTTTTAATCTTTTTTGGTTGATAAATTAAATATATAAGAATGTTCGGTATTAATTAATGGAAGACCATCATTTTTCTTTCTTCTACATGTAAGCAGTAGTATTAATTTCAAATTAATGATATCTAATGTTAAATGTTTATTTTCCTAATTCCTTTACACCCGTACGTGAAATATTGTTTAATGTCCCACTAAACCTGATTAATTAATTAATGAGTGATGATACGAAAATCACTTGTATGGACTTAGGTTCATTTGGTTCATGATTAATTAATTAGTAACTTCTAGCTAGGCATGCATTTTTCTCAAAAAAAAAAAAAAACCTTCTAGGCATGCATGCATTAATATTCTGATTTTTTATTAATTTTTAAGATCATGCTGTTTTGATATATCGGTAATCTTCGCTCTCCTAATTAATTGGACTACACGTACATAGGAATCTGAGTGCAACAAATTGGTTTCTTCCATGACATTTTCCTTGTCTTCTGCTAAGAATAATTAGATAGAACAAAGACAGTACATGACCTTAAAATTAAACTGAATACCGCTAGCTAGCCACAATTTTGCAATAAAGTAAGCTTCTTTCCAAATTGTTCTAAAGTGTCCTTATAAATTAAGCAATTACAGCATCTAACCAATTTAAAGTGCTTATTATTTTGTTCATGAAATCAATAGTGAACCAAGGTCTAGCAACCAGGTGGCATTTTTTGGAGTGGGAGTGAATCTGGTGTTGTTCCTCACAAGGGTGTTGCAGCAAAACAATGATGATGATGCTAACAGAGTGAGCAAATGGACTGGAACAAAACCTGTTGGGAAATTTCCTTAGTGATTCCTACCGGGGAAGATACAAAACCTGTGCCATCTTTCAGCTCATCTTTGTCATAGTGAGTATACCTAGCTGAATTATTGCTTTATTTAATTTTATTTTTTTTCTAGTTTCTGGACTAATAAAGAATCAAAACGAGAATGAATGAATGAATGAATGAAGAGTCTTTGCAATCTTATAGTTCCTAAAATTTAATGTTACTCATTTTTGTCAATGTGATTTGGTATCGTTATCGCTATCATCATACCTCTCCTTGGTCAAACCTAAAGGCTGTGGGGATGGAAAAGCTCCATGTGGTACCCATTCAAGCATGGAGATGGCATTATTTTACTTCTCAATCTACCTTGTTGCCCTGGGAAATGAAGGTTATCAACCTAATATTTGTACAATTGATATTGATCAATTTGATGAGGAAATCCCAAGGAGGGACTCTCCAAGGTTAATGGAGAATGTAGCTGTATGGACAAAAAGTATGTGGCTGCAATGCAGCAAGTGCCTGCTCCATGTAACCAATAATTTAAGTCCCATAACGTAGAAATAAAGATGCCAGTGTATGACAAACCCTTATTGCAATCATGTTGTATCTATAGGGGGAATGTCAAACTAATGATTGTGATAAACAGTCCCATTTTCAATGCATCACCGCTGATTTAAAAGTGAAAATTTGGTAGTATCTAGAGTTTTCTAAATAAAATACAAGGAATATCTTATAACAGAGATAACTAAGGCACCACAAATGATATAAAGTATAAATTTATCAGTTTACTCTAATGAACAGATCAATATTGATCCATTGCAAACAAGCTCATCCATTACTGCATGCAATAAGGTGCAATGCATTGACAAGATAACGTGTTATTTATGTCCTCTTGACTTCAGTGTCCATATAACAAGCAATGTACGAATAACACGGTTCTAACTTCATGGAGTCAAACACCAAATAACATGGTTTGAATACAATTATAAAATATTGATCTATCTCATTTCTTTTGAAAAAATGTAGCCATCCAACTAAGAAATAAAAAGTATAGTTGTTTTAACATACTATATATTCTGAATAAATAATGCAATATACTTCATTTTTCTTCTAAAAGATGAGAAGGAAAAAAGTCTGCCATGTTTAAGCTTCTTTATATTCAAGTTGTACAACTAATCTAAAGGTCAGGGAAACATTATTGTCCAAAAAGCATAACAATAAATATAAGAAAAAAAAAAATAGTGTCCTTTTCATAAGAACAACCGGTGCATGTAAACATTCATAATTCATAAGCCACAAATTTGAAAACCCAATGCTTACCATGTAAACATTTATGCTTTGTTTAAACATTTACAAAATAGGAAAAAAGGACTCGCTCACCATGGAGGAATGTCGAAACGGGATGTGCCACTCACAGAAACCCTTTGCCAGAGAGAAAATGGAGCAAACTGAGATAAAATAAAATCAGGGTTACGCAAGGCAAATTAAGAAAACTAGCATTGAATTTGTAAGAAATCAAGCCGAAAAAAGACGTTGCACAATGAACAGAGACATCAAGGGCTCACCCATATCGCACGATGAAATGAAAATGCAAACCACAATGGCTAACATCGGACAATAAGAGACAAAGAGATTAAAAAGAAAAACCTAAAAACCCAAAATATGGCCTCCATGGATCCTCAAAACCGAGTTGAGCAAACCCTTTAAAAATCATACATTGGCAACAGAACCGTGGATGACAGGGCGCGTACTAGCTAGACGAGTGGAAATCGACTAAATTTCCGGGAGATTGGAGGAACAGAGCAGATGAATGGCAGCCTGGGGGGGGCCGGGGGGGGGGGGGGGGGGGGTGGGGTTAGGAAATCGTGGGGAAAGATAGGAAGATGGAAGCTGATGGCTGGCCTGTTATGTTTGGGAGAGGGGGGTGATATCAAAGGGATTGGCGCGTATATGAAATTTGTTTGCGGCGATATTATTCGTTGCTATAATCTATTAATTCACTGCCAAAAGTAGCTACACATAAGTCACGGCATTCCATAATTTTACGGCGAAAGTAATTGCTGCTATAAAACCCATTGCTTTTTACAGTGATTTAAAATCGTTGCAATAAACTCCCAGGCTACATTAGGCGGCATTCTAGTTCTCATATAAACATTTAGGGTTGTTTGTTTTGAAAAGTGGGTTCAACTCATTTCAACTCATCTTGTACTTTTAACTCATTTCAACCACTCATTTTAAATTTTAATTCATCTCAATCAATCATTTTATTATTATTTAGTTTTACCGGTGAGTTTTCTCGCAGCCATAACATCTGCCGAGAAAGGGCCATTTTCTTATTGTGACGGTTCTGAATCTTGTACTCTGTCACTCTGTTTGTACATTGATAAATCACCTCTCTGTCATCATATTATTTATATATGATCTATACGTACGACTGGTGATTAGAAATAAACAACTTGGGAAAATTTGCTGGGAGTGGAGAGTTGAGTACGGGTACTTTCACCATTGGAGGATTTTCTTATCAATAGTTGGATAGTTAGTTTGTGTAATTGATTTGTGGGGACTTATAAAATAATTTATTTTTTTATGTTTAATAGGAGCTTGTGGAACAGCTGGTTTATTTTATGAGAAATAATAAACCCACGATATTTTTTACAATATTTTACATAATATATGTTATAAAGTATGGATAATACTGTAAAGTAACGTTAATTTTATAAGATAGTTTAAAAAAGTATCCCTACTTTATAATATGTATTGTATAAATATTGAGAAATATGTTATATGTGTGTGTCATTTCTCTAATTTTATTTAATTTGTTATTGACAACTTTGTAGAGGAAATTACGTACGGTTGATCTCAATGGATAAAATTTATATTTTGTGTTGGAATCTTTAGAAATGTTATTTGCATTACAAGAGATGGACTAAATTTTTGTTTTAGAATATTTGGAAATGTTATATGCAGTGACGGAGTCAAATTGGGGCAGGGGGGTTATGGCCCCCACTCTCCACGAGTCCCACACCTATTCTTAAAAAGAAAATTGAAAAAATTAATAAAATATATATTTTTTTAAAGAAAAAAAAAGTAAAATATGTTTATTTTTTTTATAATTTTGTAGGATAATATTAATTTTATTTTGTGTTAACTCCTTCTCTATAAATTACTTTGGTCTTCCTCTACAAAATTAATCTAATTTAAAAATCTAATAAAATGATATAATATAATGATAGCATATTTTTATTATAGATAAAAATAAAAATAAAAAAGAAGTTCAATGAGTTTCAATGTATTTTTAATATATTTTTATTATGATGACATGTTTTTATCATATTATATATTTTTTTAATACATAAGTTGTATTAGATATATTTTATTTTTATCGTAGATCTTATTATCAAATTATTTTATACTGCATAAAAAATTGTATACAAATTAAATAAAAAATATTTTATATATTTTATTTTAATTTTATTTGACCTCATAACCTAAACTACTAGTTTCACCGCTGGTTACATGTGTTGTGAGAATATGAATTTAGGCATTTAATGGTAACTCATCATCCCTCTCGGGATCTGGGGCATTTCATGTTGACTCTTGATAGGAGATGGTCCATGCAGGCTCTTTGCGTTGGATATGGTCAAGAAATTTAAAGAATATAAAAGTAATAAATTTATAAGCTCTTGCATTGGATTTGGCGTGTCCATTGATGAAATTTGAAGAGTACAGGGGATTGCACAGATTGAGCTACTGCTTTCTTTCAAAAAATTTAACACATATTACAAACATTGGTATTAGTATAAATACAAAATTATAGGAGCTATTTTAAGTAAGAATCCTAGAGTTAAGGCTAGCAGTTATAGAGTATCACCAAATAATTAATTGACTGTTACGACCTTGAGTTTGGGCTGAAGATCTGCTCCTCTTTCTATTGCTTGATTTTTGGAATTGTCTTGATTTGAGTATGTTTCCATTATACGCCCCTGCAAAATGAAGCTGCCGTCAGTCAGCCCAATCTTGTTCCTTAGTTTTTCAGTTCTTTGGCATGAGAGGGCTTTTGTAAGAAGATCAGCTAGCTGGTCTGGTGTGTTAACGTGATGTACATTTAGAATTCCCCGTTGAACCATATCTCGAACAAAATAAAGATCAATTTGAATGTGTTTCATTCGAGAGTGTTGTACTAGATTAAAGCTGAGATGTGCGGCCCCTAAATTATCACATAGCAGCGTGGGTTGTCTTCTTAGGGGCAGACCGAGTTCTTTGGATAGGGAGAGTAGCCATGATGTCTCAGATGAAGCATTTGCAAGAGTTTTATATTCTACTTCAGTTGATGAACGTGCTACATCTCTTTATTTTTTTGAACTCCAAGATACAAGATTTACACCAAGAAAACTTATATATGCTGAGGTTGAGGTCCTATCATCATAGTTGCCTGCCCAATCCGCATCAGAGTAAGTAGTGAGTTTGAAGCTGGATTTTTTTTTTTTTTTTTATGTGAATGCCATGAAAAATGGTTTTCTTCAAATAGCGAAGAAGTCGCTTTGCCGCTATCCAATGTGTCATTGTTGGTTTGTGCATAAATTGTGAGAGTTTATTCACTGAGAAAGAGGTATCTAGGCGAGTGAGGGATAGGTATTGAAGAGTACCAATCACACTTCTGAACTCAGTATTATTAGTAGAGGATGTTCTATCAACTAATTTGAGAGTTGTGTTGGTTGACAATGGAGTTGAAACATCTTTAGCTCCAGCCATATTAGTTTTGGACAGTAGGTCTCAAATGTACTTATTTTGAGACAAAAAAATCCCAGATTTTGTTGAAAGAACTTCCATTCCCAAGAAAAAGTGGACCTGTCCCATGTCCTTTCATGAGAAACAATTTCCAAGTTGTTCAGTTATCTCAGCCACAAAGTGTGTATTATTACCAGTAATCACCAAATCATCCACATATACTAGTAGGTAGCATATAACAGAATCCTGACTATATATGAAAAGAGATGAGTACGATTGTGAATTTTGAAATCCAAGGCCCATAATTGCTAATTTTAAAGTTAAATACCATGCTCTTGGAGCCTGTTTGAGGCCATAAATGGCCTTCCTTAACCTGCATACATGATTTGGTTTGGTAGGATCTTTGAATCCAGGTGGTTGTACCATGTAAACTGTCATTGTTAACTCAACATGCAAAAATGCATTATTTACATTTAATTGTCTCAAGGACCACCCCTACATTACGGTCACTGTCAACATAGTTCTAATAGTAGTAGGTTTCACTCCTGGATTGAAGGTTTCTTTGTAGTCTAGCCCTTCTCGTTGATCAGACCATTTTGCAACAAGTCTCGCTTTAAAGCAATCAATCGTTCCATCTGACTTTCGTTTCACATGAAAGACCCATTTACCCCCACTGGTTTGCAGTTTTGGGGTGGAGAAACAAGTTCACATGTTCCATGCCTCATGAGGGCGGTAAGTTCATGTGACATAGCTTGTCTCCAGTGAGATTCACAGAGTGCTTGTCCCACACAAGTAGGTTCAATGATTGGTGGGAGAGGGTGCTTTGTGACAGAATTGAACTGTTTGGATTTATGGATATTGTTCATTGACCGAGTGGTCATTGTGTGGGTTTAGTGTTGGGTTCCGATATTTGAGGCTAATTGAGGGTCATCGGGCACAGTTGTGGTTTGTCTAGCGTGAGTGGTGTGTGAATCAGAGTGAGAGGTGACATTCTCATTCGATTAAGAAGAATTAGGGCAAACGGGTGAAAAAGACACATCTCAAAAATTAGGAGAAGTTGAGGAGGAGTGGGTAGTTGAAGATGATGCAAAAATAGTGTTGCCTCCTATTGTCGTTGGTGGTGGTTCCGACAGAGATGGCACAGTAGTGGATGGCCCAATCGTCGCAGACGAAGAAGATGTCGAAGGGGACTCTGTTTCGGCTGAATAGAAGTGAGCGTATGTTTGCCATTTATCGAAGAGCACATGTCAAGACAGATAGAGTTTATGGGCTTTCGGGTCATGGCACTTATAAGCATTTTGGTTTGTAGATAGCCCACGAAGAGGCACGAGGTGGCTTTGGGCTGAAGTTTATTTGTGTTGTATGGTTTGGTGAAAGTATAACATAAGCAACCGAATTTCCTGAGTTTGAGATAGTTTGGGGGCTGATTAAATAAGGCCTCAAATGGGGTTTTGTTGTTTAGGAGGGGTGTGGGCTGTCGGTTTATAAGATAGGTTGCCGGGGAAAAAGCATGGGGCCAATATGGTAATGGTAAGGGAGTATCAGTTAAAAGAGTAAGGCCCGTTTCTACCGAATGACGATGACGACGCTCAGAGACACCATTTTGTTGTGGTGTATGAGAAAATATCACACTAATCCCAGATTTTGTTTCCATAGGATAAAACCAAATGTATTTTGTGAAGTGATCAACAAAAATCAAATAGTATTGTGATCCGTCAATGCCAATGGTATTTGATGGGCGCAAAACATCAATAGAGATTAAATCAAGTGCTGCATGACTTTGAAGACTATTGGAATGAAAAGGTTGCTTGTGCGCTTTATTAATAGAACAAAAGGTACAAAGATTAGAACTATCATGTCCTTTTATTATTGGAAGTGAGAAATTTTTGACAAGATGATGAACGGTTTTTTGAGACGAATGCCGAGACGTTTGTGCCATTTATCTCTAAAGGTCCATTCATGCACATTTGCAACCATTTGTGGGGAAGCTTTCACCATTGATTTTAGGAGTGTGTAGACAACATTTTCACATTCACCTTTGAGTATAATCGCCTCGGTGGTCTGATCCTTAACAAGAAAAAACATGGGATGAAATTCAACAAGAACATTATTTTGTGAGGTGCAATGATGTACTAAAATGAGATTTTTGTGGATATTAGGACATAAAGGGTGTCATTTAAATGAAAAGTGCGTGTAGGTGATTTGAGAACCAATGAACCAATATGTGAGACATGCAAACCTGAACTGTCACCTATGACAATTTTATCAATGCCATCATATTCAAAATGAACTGAGAAATTTTCCAAGTCACCAGTAATGTTGTGTGAAGCTCCTGAATCAATAAGCCATTTTGTAACTTTGGCAGCTGAAGTTGACACATAGTTGGCAATGGGTTCAGTACGTTGCAGACGTGGGTGATATTTTGCTATGTGTTCCAATTCATCACATATTTGGCATTTCGGTGTACACTTGCACTAGCCACTGGGCTTGTTCTTTTTATTATCCTTTGGGCCTCCAGATGGGCGATAGTAGCCTGAGGTTGAGGTTGGTTTGGAGAAACCATTTTCACGGCCATACCCATTTTTGGAAAAGCCGTTTGAGCTACTGCCACTGGATGAAGACCCCGAACGTCGATCGGAGTAGTTGGCCAATGCAACTAGTTGCTGAGTGGTGAAGTCAAGATGGTGGAGGCATGCTTCATGTTCGACGAGGAGATCGTGAAGTTCCTCAAACAATAGTGGCCATTCCCGAGTGCATATAGGCGCTACGATTTTGTGATAATCGCTTCCCAGTCCATTGAGGATGTACAGAGTTAAGTCGTCTGCTGAAATGGGATGATCAATCAGTGAGATTTTGTTGGCAAGGGCTTTTACAGTGTGCAGGTATTGTTGAACTGATTGATCCCCTTTCTTGATCATAGTAAGCTCCTCATTTAATTGCATTGCCTGAGTGCAAGATTTGTCTGCATACATAGTATGCAATTTGTTCCATGCTTCTTGAGATGTTTTTGCAGTGGAGATAAAGGGAATGATTGTGGTGGTAGTGGAGGCCAAGATGGCACTAAGGATAAGTTTATCTTGTCTTACCCAGTGAGTTTTTTGAGGGTTGGGGGTGGGGGGTTCAGTGGTAGGAGGACATGTAATGTCACTGGTGACATAATCAAGTAAATTATACCCAATGAGGAGGGCTTCAAACTAGACACGCCATTAAGGGAAAGTTGAGGGTGTGAGTTTTTTGTTTAATTGGGCAGTAATATTGAGCGCAATGAAAGGGATATCTGTTAGGGATGGTTGGGTTGAGATTGGATTGCAGGTATTTTGTAACACCCAGTTCCAACGTCACTTTGTTTTCAAGATTTTTTTAAAAATAAATTATGGACCTAAAACTTTTGCTTTGAAGATCTATGTTTCTCTTTAAGTTTGATAGTTTTGTTATAAATTTTTTTATTGGTCATTTTTTTAAACAAGTTAGATTATTTATTTTAAGTTAAATCGAGATCTAATTTAGTTTCATGTTTCCAACTCATGATTTATTTCTTTGTATGTCTTTTATTTCAAACAAACATAGTGCCCTCTTCCTTTAAAATTTCAGAATGCATTTTATTTATCTTTTTAGTCCTTTTATTTATATGTGTAGATTTTTAACATTTATGCATTTTTTTTCACCTCCTCTTCACGATTTCTGCAGTTTGCGTTTTAGTTTCTCACACAAAATCTCCCGCTTAACAGTTTTGATACACGGAATCCCACTCTCTTTTTACTAGGTTTTCAACCACCTATATGCATTGTTTTCCCGCACGTCTCCAGTTACCTTATTTTTTTCTCTAGGGTTTCCTTTCTTGCTATGCATAAGCACGTATATAAAAAGATTTTCCCAATCACTCGGTACCTCCCCTCCTGATTTTTTCTCCCTCTTGATGTGAAACTTCCCACGATTTGGCAGTTACTTTCCCTATTTCTCACACAGAAACCTCTCTCAACAATTTAGAATACTCACGGATCTTTTCTTCTCTTTAGGGGTCTAGCCATCTACACACACACACACACACACACACATATATATATATATATATATATATCACTGCACCATCAATAGCTTCCTCCCCGAGAAAATCCACCACGGTTAACATCACTGTGAACCACTGCATCCACCCATGCCACCACCCCATCTCACGAAGAGCCACCTAGCCGTAATTCGGTTTTTCCCGCACCTCAAGGCCACGAAAATCACCCAAACTCATTGGTGCAGCCTCGCCACCCCAAATCCAAACCACCCTACATCACAGCCTCCTCCCTCAAAGAACCACCGTATACAGCCAGTAGCCAGCCAAAACCTCCCCCATGATCATCACCGAAACTCACATATGCCCCTGTTTACACCACCTCGAAACAGAGCAAGGAATGCTTTCCGTGCATCTCGGGGTCTCGAACAACAACAGAAAGTGCCGATCGTTCCACTTGGCCGGTCATTTAGCACTTCATGGTAAGCCACTGCGGCAACCTCTTCTTTTTGCTCTATCTCGGTTTACTCTTCCATTTCTCACTGTGTCTTTCTCTCGTCCTCTCTCATCAGTGCTCAGTCGTACTTTTTTCGAAAACCACTGCGTCCCTCCATCTTGGTCGCGACCCCTTTCCCTCTCAGTAAGTCTCCCTCGATTTGTACCGTGCCTAGCATTGATTCGGTTTCATGCAAGTTCTGGTTTTTATTTCTTTGCATAGAGTTGCATAAGGGGAATGTTAGCTCAAGATTTTACAACTTTGCCCTCAATTTTAAAGTATGTGTTTTAGTGTTATAGTTTTTTTGAGTGGGTTTGTTTTTGGTCCGACTTGTGTTATAAAGGTTCCCTTTTATTTATTTATTTATTTGTATTTCGTTAAATCTTTCGGGAGTAAATGTTTTGGGTTAGTTTCACATCTTAATTTATTTTAGGCTCCGGTTTTAAATTATTTCGGGTTTGCCTTTTCAATATTTTTTTGAATTTAAGTTATAAATGAATTTTGGATCGGGATAAGTGGTGTTGCATTTTTATTAAATAGATTGAGTTTGGATTTTTGTTAGAGACTTTTTGGATTAAGCATTTATTAAGAGAAAATTGATTTATTGGAGAACTTATAATATTTTCGGACTTTGGAAGAATTCGGTAAATCTAAAACATTTTGGGTGGTTTGGTTTTCAAGATTTTGAGAACGTTTAGATGTTGAGGGAAGATGGTGGATTTTTCATATATCAGGTTTAAATGCAAAGAATGTGTTTGGCTAGATTTAATGAATTACATGAATATTTTATATGTGACGAATGATTTGATTCGGCATTCTTAAGGAAAATTTATGAAAGGTTAAGAAGTTCAGGTTAGCGGGGTTCTTATACTTGGCTTTACACCAATTCTGAGATTGAGGTTGACTTTCTGAAAACTTTATATGTTTTTGTTATAAATGAGAACTTGAAAAAAAAAAAAAAAACCTCGGTCAATTATTTTCATTACTTATAAAATCTACATGAAAATGAGAAAAATGTTTCTGTCATGTATAGTGTAGACATGAACAATGTTGACATGTTTCTGAAATGCATACAGGAGCGAGTATGAAAATTGATATTTTATTTATGTGATGTGAAATATTTTAAAGTTGTTGTTAGTTACCTAAAAATGATATGAACAAATTTGGTACATGATTTGATATGACATGACATTATATGACATGGATATGAAAACTTTTGGTATTCTTATCTATTTGATCTTCTTTGAAAAATAGTTCTGATGTGATAATACTGGTTCACGTGATATGGTTGGTACAAACATGATATGATGTGATAGGAGTGCAACCAATTTGGAAACAAAGTGGTCCTGTATGTATTTCTTTCCAGTATGCACACTTAGGGCTCTGAGAATAAATAAGGAAAAATTTCACAATATGATACTGACTAGTTTGACCACCGGGGATAGCACAAACCTACTACGAGGGTTAAACATAGTACATGTTCTGATATAATGATAAGATGAGATTGTACAGTTACTTGTACCAAAGCATTTTTTTGTTAATGAATAGTATTTTTTCTAAATGTAAAAGGATTGAAAAGTCGCTCTATTTTTTATTGATAATAGATTTTGGAAATCTGTATATAAAAATAAAAGATTTCTGGTTCATGCATATGAAGTTTCTTTTGAAAATACTCATGTTTACACTCTTGTATATATCCTCTGCTTACTAAGTTGGGGTTAAACTCGCCCCTTATCTCTGAATATTTTTTAGATGAGTTTAGATATTTCAGCCAATGATTGAATTATAAAGCATTGAGTAAGATGACTAAAAAATGTTTAATTAAGTATAGAGAATTTATATGAACTTTGATAAGGTTTAGTAAGAAAGTATTATTGTATTCTGGTGACTTAGCATTTTAGGAATTGATGATATTAAGAAAGTGGGTTTTAAGATTAAATTTTATATGATATTTGGAAATCTGAAATTTATAATTATAGTGTTCAATGTAAATATATGTAATAGGAAGTAACTTTCGGACCCTTGCAGGACCAGGGCGTTACATATTTTCAGGGATCGAGTTCTCGTTGGAGGATGGCTCTCCGGATACCATCATGAAATTTGAAGAGTACAAGAGATTGCACAGAATTGAGCTATTGCTTTCTTTCAAAATTATTCACACACATATTACAAACGTTGGTATCAGAATAAATACAAAATTACAGGAGCTATTTTAAGTAAGAATCCTAGAGTTAAGGCTAGCTGTTACAGAGTATCAACAAAAAATTAATTGACTGTTACATCCTTGAGTTTGGGCTGAGGATCTGCTCCTCTTTCTATTGCTTGATTTTTGGAATTGTCTTGATTTGAGGATGTTTCCGTTATATCCATCACAATCACATGCAAGCTCTAATTTTATAAGAGCTTTACGATCTATCCCAGATAGCTAGGTAGATGGGCTAGTATTTGACTCACAGCAGCGGCATTGCAAGAAAGCTTCCAAATCGTATTTGACTAACAGCTATCTGCGGTATGCACAACGCTCATGGTGATGATCAGTAGTCAAGTCTACCCGCCTAAGTCAACGTTTCTTCAGTAACTATAGTTATCTGCCTATTGGAAACCAACCCTCATGATCGCGATCATGAGAAGCAAGAGTCCATGATCGCGAGAAGCAATAGTCCAAAACAGAATAGGAATTATAATGACTAGAATTTGGACCAAAATGGCCAAAATTCAATCGGAACGGCCGGAATTTGATTGGAACGATCGAAACAGACCGGAACGAGTCGAAATTTGAATTGAAATGGAACAATGGATATAGTGCACTGAATACTATACTTGAATGATAGATTCCAATCGTTTTGGCCAAAATGGAATGGAATTCAAACCTTAATGTATATACTTGAAACCGATCATGCACTATTTCTGATTTATAAGAGTGGTACTACTATGCCTCCTCAATTTGCTTATTTAGTGTGCCTCCTCACTACAACATATGCTTTTATTTGCTGGGCCGTGAGTTGGTCACAGAAAATGCTTTAACTGCGGTAAAAGCCCATTACCTGTGTTTATTGGTTCGTAAACTAAACGCCGGTGATTTAGCATGACATACGCTCCATCTCTCCCTGCAATCTCGCTGCCGAAGTTGGTAACGTATATGCCGCGATTTTGACGTCGATAAAGTAGTGAAGGAGCTGCCGTATGCCGGAATGTCTGAAGTCAATCACTGCGCTGATAATGAAGCCACTCCTTCTCTGCGTGCGTATCTCTGTCGAAAACCCTAGGTTCACCTCCGGCGAGATTCATGCCGTCGTAAGTGGCATTTTCGGGAGAAACAATGTTGCCGGAACTTAAATCTGGTATTTAATTATGGAGAACTTGTATTTACGGCGTTATCCCAAATCGCGGTTGTCTTCTAACTCATCGGCCAATTTATCTTCCTATAGGGTCGTGCTCGTCGCATGGTTGGCACTGGATTGAACCCAAGCTCGCATGCTGCATGCCCTAATGCAGCCGGGGAATATCGTAGAGCGTTTTAGGTACTAAATTTTTCTGGCATTACTAGATTATTACACCCAGAACTTTTGCCTTAAATATTGCTGTTTCACATTTTCAAACCAGATTATACCTTTTTTAAGATGATATTTGGTAAAAACAGAGTAAACCAGGAAATTTCCCTGGAAAGAATTCAAGCCCAAAAACTATAGTATCCCTCGGCATATTGACAATTCTAAACCCTCAATATTATATAATACATGATTTCAGTAGTCATGTATTATATAATATTGAGCCCTCAGTTTATTACACTTCATTTTAAATGTAGTACTTAAGTTATCACAACTTGCTCTGTTTAAATCATAGTCCTTCCAGTACTCAGACTACACTAGTGAAGTTAGAGACTTATCCTCAAATATTACACTAATACATGACTATTGCAATATGCTTAGACAAGTTCCTGGTTTTGCACCACAGGATATATATGCTTAGAACTGATAATATATATGAGTTTGTTTATATCAGGCATAGAGAGCAAATAAACATTTTATAATATTCTTTGCAATTGTTTAGAATACGTTCTAATCAGGATGCAATTGAAGGCCCAATGTTTTTACATTGTTGCTGAAAGCAGTATTTCAAAAATAAGTACTAAGATATTACAAAGTTGAGTGACCATGTGTACACCATGTGTACACATGGTCATTCAACTTTGTCCAGAACTTAGTTTAGCTATATACTCCTCAAAACTATATATCCATACTTGCTTTTTCCTTGTGTGCCAGCAGTCCTTTCTTGGGGTCTTTGTAACAAACCAAACCAAAGTAAATAGTGACCTGTAAAATAGTAAAAATCAGCTTAGAAAATGCATTGATCATGGTTAGCCATTTTAAAAAATCCATTAATTGTCCAAAATATTACTACTGCTAAAGCAATCCCAAACAACCATAGCTCTTATAACTATCATATATTTTTTTACCAATTCGCCTAAAACACTCAATAAACCTGTCCATGAACTTCCTTAGTTGTACTGACCCAAGTTGTAAGAGCTGTAGCTATAATTCACCTGGGAACACAGAGCATCATACCGTTTGGATGTTTAGTTAGTGACCAATTTTAAGACCCAAGTAGCTAAGTGTATTGAGTATGCCTAAAACCCTTAAAGTGGAGTGTAGCTAAGTGTATATCTGAAATCCTACAATTATGTTGACATGGAGAACTGACCACCCATGAGATTAAATGCCCCCACTCGTCGCTATTTGCCATCCACAAAGGCTGACTTATTGTAATTTAACTAAAACATCCCAACAATCACCCCAAGTTGTGTATGACAGTTTGAACAAACTACCCAACAATCACCCCAACTACCAAAAACTCTATTAAATGTTTTTTTTATATAATTAAGAAACTATATTAAAAGTCCAGACCAGTTTTGAAGTTATTTTTTGCCCAAGACCAACCCGGCTGGTCAGCAGCCTCTCTTTAGAATAAACATTTGTAGCAGCGAGACACATACTAAAAACATTTTTTTACCCATAAAATAATATCTATATACCTGAAACTGAAATATGTAATGTACTTCATTAATTGAATACCGGATAACATGTTAGATAACAAATATCAATTCCTACATTGCATGCACAAAATGCCATGAGCTGGATAATGCCATCTTGCACACCATGTACATCTCATGGGTAGCCATGTGATGTAAAATGCCAATTCTTACACTATATTTATATCCTAGTGACATTTTTTCCTGCAATCGATGGGTAAGTGATCAGTTTAGATAGTTAAATTGACAATCCTAAATGCAGTGTATTCAGGGACCAGCGCAAAAAATAATAATAATGTGGCAATAATAATAGAATAATAGGGACCAACCACAAAAATCCAATGTTGTCCAGCCATGGAGATTAAGTTGAAAGAAAAATAACTTGTCATCGATATTTTATCCATATTATAACATAATGTATACCCTATGTGTAGTAAAATATAGAGGAAGGATAGCTACTTACCGATGCTATTTTGAACCTGCCTGGCAAAATTAGAATATGTTGTTTTAGATCATCTTCAGAAGTGGTTCTTTCATGCAGCGTTTAGAACACTCCTTACCCAAAAGTGTAGCATAAGTTTATGTCAAAAATCAAAAAATAGGTACTGCTGGCATGCACAAGCAACTATGGAACTACATTTTGAGTCTCCACCTGAGACTCCAATCTCGTCTCCATTTCAGACATCTTGAAATTTACCCGATCCTCATACTCTCGCATATGCTCCCCCACTCTCATGAAAGCACCCTCAATCTCCATTATCCGTCTTTTGTAGTTCTCTGCATTAGTCTTATTTACTTCATTTTCTGCAGCAAGTCGTTCGTACTCCTCATTTGATACGCCAGCCTCTTTAGTAGGTTCGGGCAAGACAGAGTGGCCCAGTCCCCTAGAGTACCCCGATCTATGGCCTAATACCTCCCTGAATATGCTTGCTGCTGCATCATCTATGCGAGCTTCAGGTGCTAAGGCATTAAACAATTGAACCATTTGATTTTGTAACCAAAAACATCTCAAACTCATTAACATCACCCTCATAACACTACCATCAATGGGTTGAACAGCATAATCAATATGTGTTGACAGTACAACACTTCTAAGACACCATCAAGTAGAATAGATTCAAATACTTTGCCATGTAGAAATGAATTAGCAATATATATATTTGTTAGTTATACAAGATAATGCTCACATAATTTGCTTCCGTAGTTGGTGTGATAAATCTCCCCTTTTTCGTTGACCAATGCACATCTTTGTAGAAGTCAATACGATTCTTGTCCTTCTACATACAAGCATATCAATCAAATTAGCATATTTTTAATAAGTAGTAGATATGCTGCAACCGATACTATACAAACATGTATCGTAGATGTTATTGTATCAATACCTTTCTTTCCATTAATACAACAAACGAGGTCCTTCCACTTGTGTGGTTCACTGTTTGTTTACGCCTATTTTCCTCGTTCTGGTTGGACATTTTCTGCATTAAAACAGAAAATTTAACAAAGAGGTACAACACAGTTTTTATATGCTTGCTAGCAACATTGAAACCAACAAGTAAATTACATGACATGTATTCTACCATATGCTATTCCTAGTATCTTCTTTTGGCACTGTTCCTTACTTTTCCTGCCATATATTACATCCTCAAACAACTCATTTCATATAACAAAAACATATATATCATGTTACCTTGAACTCATCACTCGCCCATCTATTGCATAACCACTCCCAAACAGGCTTCTCTACGAATGCACCTTGATTACTAGCTACAGCCTCCTCATGTGATGCATAACTCAAGTACCTCTTGTGTAACTTGTAATGAAAAGCATTGTATGCTCTAGACAGCTGACTTGTAACAGACCGGCGATGATTTTTCTTGGTCCAATCCAGCTCAAAGTCAGACTGTATATGCCATTGTGTTAGAGCAATATATTAATATACTGGAATATTATATAGATTTCCGCCTAATTTAGACTATTAGTTCACTGTTTCAATTTTAAGATGGCAATTCAGCTACGGGTAGCTTCCAAAGTATGCACATATAACGGTATTAATATCTTCTGGTTCAATAATTAATTATTAGTTTGAGCACAACTCATTTTAGGCATTTGCATAGATTTAAATCAATGTCTTACATTAGTGCATACTTTGAATTACCTAGTTCAATAATTAACATGTGTGTCACCATATGACAGCTGTATTTACTATGCTACTAAAACCCATTCAGTTTTTCTAAAAATGCCTATTAGTGACCTAGAAGTCATGCATGCTAACTTAACTTACAGCTATGAATTAGAAAATTAGTAGCAGATATTTGAGATTAAATACTGTACCCCTAAGCTGAATCCCACCCTAACTACTACATTCCAATTGCAGATTATAAACCCATGTTTAAACAAAGTTATTGAGGGGATTTAATATTATTTAGCAACACCCATCCAACTGGAAGTATTTGATTAAAACAAAAATATATTGTAGTGACCTGGAATTCAATTTATTTATTGTCTATTGCATGTTATAGCGACAAGTCAAGGTGTAAGTAGTATACACGAACACGGAACATAAGCTCCTCCTTCTCCTTCTCATCCATGACACTCCAACTAACATGCCTCATCTCTGTATAGTGCTTCACAATCCACGTCACTCTCGTTGTGTACACTGTTCTGTTGTTGCATGATGGCCCAATCTTGCCTTCTTTTTTCTCAAGTGGTATCTTGCCAAACTTACGGATCCTGTCAAACTCTGTCCCCTTAGCTACACCCCTACGACGTTTACTTGTGGCCTCAACTGTAACTCAAATACACAAACATTAAGCCCACTTTAATTAGATAGTATCCGAAGGTATTTATGAATAGAAGGTTAGACACGTGCAAATATATTTTACTTACTCTCAGCTCTTGTGGTCTCATCTGCGTGAGGACGGGGATGCTGAATTGATGAAGGGATATCATTTGGACTTTGATGTCTATCTATAGAATCCCCACTAGCTTCATCTCTCAATGTCCATGGTGATGGTTCAAAAAGCTGCTGTCCTAAAGTTGTAGGCAAGACCGGCCTCTCAATGAAATCAGCAGGTATTCCTCTGCCATGATCTGTGTTTGATTGATGCATCTCTATTATATGCTTAACAAGATATTTTGACAATAGTACCCTCTAATTCCAGATACATTTATTAAACTATGCTTCTATTAGGGGTATCGGTTAAGCAAAACAGTATAGCATCACTTTGCTGTAAAGTATCTTCATCGGTGAATGCTGGTATATTGTCTAATCTCGACAAATTTAAAAAAAAACAGATTCTGCTAATATATGCTCACTTTTAACACTAGGCTGAATTCAGGTTGAAAAACAACCCACATGATGTGTTCTGTGGGAGAACATATAAAATCTATTTAGTTCTTTAAAGGAAAAAACTGTTTTTATTCTAGAAGAAGGTTAGGCAGGAAAAATTAGGTCTTACTTTAATCACCATTCTTTAACTGACAGACGCTGATTATTTTCCTCTAAACGTACTTGTATAAAAATACACATTTAATCTAAAGGGTTTAATTTGCTGGAAATGCCTTGAAGAAAACCAGCTTATAACATATTACACTACTTACCCTTCTTTCTTGTGCTCTCATATCCAGGAGGACAGTCGGGGAGAAGTGAGGAAGGAATGTCGTCTGGACCTTGGGTGGAATCATCAGAATCGACACCAGCTTCATTTCTTAATGTCCATGCTGATGGTTGAAAGAGCCTTTGTCCAAAAGTTGTAGGCAAGACCCGCCTCCCATTGAGACCAGCAGGTATTCCACTGCCTCTCCCTTCATTTGATTGATGCATCTCTTTTACATGCACATAATTTTGAGTTTGAACAATTAGGATATGCCAAATAACTGTATTACATGCTTAACAAGATATTGTAACAACAGTACTCATATTATTTGACAACCAATCAATTCCTTATAAGTACAGGTTGAGCAAAACAATATAATCGATACTTTCATCTTAATGTAGGATTTTTAAATGCAGAATATTAGAAACTATGTAACCACTTTTTAATTAGGTATTTAGCTAATATATACATGTTTCAAAACCAGACGTTGAATATAAAAATGCACATTGTATCTAAATCCAATAATTTACCAGAAATGCCTTGTGGACATGCTTAGCAATATATCGACACAACAATGCTCTCATATTGCAAATTTTCAATTTTGTTTCTTAATAGTATACAAAATTCGGAAGACATCTCAAGCAGCAAAGGCTGTAAGTTGGTCTGTCTAGTACAACAAATTATCTTAAATAGCATCCTAAGACTACTTAAGATGATGTATGAATAGCATCATACAACTGCTGATCATGAGACAAAGAAATGCAGGGACATGCTTTTTAGAAATCTACCAATCACCTATAAAAAACAGAACATGACCTTGCCAATACATGTATGGTATTTTCAAGCTGCTTCATAGAACCTTTGAAACAATGTTTGTCCCGTAGTATGTATCTAATATATACATGCTTTAACATTAGAGGAATTGAGGTTGGATTAATAACCCTTAGCAGACAGTGTTGATCAAAAACCTTTAACTAAGTTTTAGTTATTAAATGTGATTAACAATGAGTATCTGGAAATTTTCCAAAGTGCCCTACTTGTATCTAAAAACTGGTTAAATCTTTCACTAGTTTTAACCAGGTTTTAGTCTACTTATTTTAAAAAACCTAAAAATAGCATGTAATGAAATTTGGAAATGTGGAATGGACAACCAGCAGTGGGTTATAAAAGCTTATACTTACCCTCAATTCTTGTGGTCTCATATGCAGGAGAAAAGGGAGGCAAAAATGATGACAGGAAGTCTTTTGGACCTTGAGTGGAGTCATCGCTACCCACACCAGCATATGGAGTCATCTGGACCTTGAGTGGAGTCCATGCTGGTGGATCAAATAGAGGCTGTCCTAAGGTTGGAGGCAAGACCCGCCTCCCTATTCTAGTAGGTATTCCTCTTCCTCTTCCTCTCTTTGAGTGATGCATCTCTATTGCATACACATAATTGTTTGTTTCAACAATTAGGTAGCTAATTAATATTCAGCTTAAGAAGATATAGTAACAACAGTATTCTAGAGTATATAGAAATCTATTACTACTAACAACTTCTTCAGTGAACTTTTGTGGAACTGCAATATACTCTGTATTTGAGAATTTAATTTATCACAACTTTGCTTACCTGGGAGAATTTTTCAGTTTATGCACAAGATATATAGAAATGTAACTGAAGTTTGCAACTACACTTATTATTTGTATTCATGCTCCACGCATGAAAGAAAATAGTTGTTGAGTAGTGATATTTCATGTGGAAAATGTTTCAAGCACTGCACTGCAAAAAACAGATCTGAAAATGTTTCAAGCACTGCACTGCAAAAAACAGATCTGAAAATGTTTCAAGCACTGCACTGCAAAAAACAGATCTGTTTTTTGCAGTGCAGTGCTTCATTTTCCACCTGAAATGTTTAATCAAAAAACATTTCCCGCCTATTTTGCAGTGCAGTGCAGTGCTTGAAAATGTTTCAAGCAGGTCAAAAAACATTTTCCACCTGCTTGAAACATTGTTGAGTAATAATAAAATGTTTTTGCAAAAAACATTTTCCACTTGAAACATTTTCCACCTTAAATGTTCTAGAACATCCAAACCTTGGATGTATAAGTAGCATAGTTTAATCAAAATATCCTTAACAAATAAATGAAGTGAACTTATTATTAGTTAGAAATCTACTTATAACGACAAGAATATGATTCCCCTTTGTGCTGTAAATCTACTTATATTTCAAAGTGGTTAGAAATAATGAGATTTATTTCTGGAAATGCCTTGTAGACAACCAGTTTGGAATAGAAAGGCTTACTCAATTTGAACCTATGTCCTTGGTTTGGCGTTGATGGATACACTGGTTGATGGATGAGCAAAATTAGCAGGAAAGAGAGCCAATGTCTGAATCTTGCAAGGTATTAGCATACTTGAGTCTCGCAAATTGCTAGTGAAACAAATAGGTAGCTAATATATTTCCCGCCTATTTTGATTTCAACCCGCGCAGGTACAGGGGAAATCCACCAAACCAGTATGGTGATCATGCCTAGCTATATTGATCCGTGTAATCACTGGTAAACTGCGGTTGGCAGCAGCATGGCTGAAGTACAGAAAGTTAAGGACCCTCGGTACTGTAAATTATTTTACAACTTTAACAGCTGTACTGCCTATTGGATGTAACAATTTTACTTGCCTTTGTATTCAATACACAAGTATTCCATATTTGTTTAGTGGACCCACGGACTTAATATTATTCAAGCAGAATATATGTAGGCGGAAGAGGATTTTCTAATAATGAACTACATTTTGATCAGCATTGTTACAACTGGGATTTGATACATTTATCAAAATGTGGATAATTGATCGTATAGAAGTTGATTGGCATTTTTTTAATTCAATCACTCTAATTATTCTAATTCAATGTTTTGGAAAAGTTGTTGAATAATATGCCAGCTGGGTTAATTTCGTATAACTGGGTTACGAAAACATGCGGCTGATCAATGCCACGTTTGAATTAACATGCACCGGTATTAAGTAGAATTTATTGCTATACAGTGTCGTTCATATGAATTGAACCCAACTCGGACGACATAGCAGATTGCCACGTCACCCATGATATTTAAAAAAAAAAAATAAGCCAAAGGCAATAGGCATACGGATCTGAAAGTGAGAGAAGAATGAGAATTAAAGGGCAAATTGCCACCAATGCTTTTGACAATCAGACTATCAATTGTAAAACTATTAACATTTCCACGAGACAATTGCAAAATACACATGAATGCCCCCCACAAGTCTCAATTATCGGACTAAGGCCGCATAATCATCCTCCCTCTCTGGCTCTGCCATGCATTCATGTTATTAATGATAATTGAGATGCTTTTTGATCTTCAGCTTTCATATTATACATAGAATTATGAAATAAATTAACCGAAACAACTCTGACACCTACGTACTCTCCAGCAAACTACTAAATATATTTAATGATACTATTAATGCAACTTATAATTATATCAGTCCTTCGTCGACGAGTTCCCTTTGTACCCTTCAGCACAATCATGCTTTCGGCCAAGCAAGAACCGGCCTCAAATTTAGACCAAACTTGGTTTGAATGCTAAAATGAGGTCCGAATGATGAGTATATTTCCTAGAACAAAACATATAAGTACATTTACATAGCCCAGCTAATTTAATTCCAGATATATATCATGTCTTCCCAATCACAACGGCACAGGCCGTAACAACGTATATCATATGATATCATCACTTAAAACCTACCAAAAATGACCTACAGAATTTCATGGGAAAAGGGAACAATTTTATATTTTTAAACACAATAAAGACTATTATATTTGCATGCTGAAGAAGGTGGCAAGTATGCAGCTATCATTCGTAATCATCAAGCTAATTTGGTTCCTACACAAGAGAATGACAATAAGCGATTAAAGTGATGCAAAAATATATATATGCATGTTAGACTATTATCTACCCATATTTCCATGCATGCATGCTATATAAAAATGGGTATTGACAGCAATACCAATAGCATTCCACATTACTAATCATCTTTAAATATGCTGAAATATGGGTAAAAGATCACCAAGCTGGTGCCTATGCCCATGCTTAGAAACTATTGGTATATATAATTATTTGATACATTAATCATGCCATTCAGCAAGGACTACGGAGGCATATTTGTTGCATGCTTACCTTCCAATTCAACACGCCTCTATCTGATCACCGGAGGATGACAATAAGGCTGACTTATTCACAATCATTACTGCAACACAAAGTCCTAAATATGGAGTCAAGCGTATAGATTAACCGTGTCCTTGGAAAAAGAAAAACACTAAACGGCACCATAATATGCAGCGAAGATACTCAGTATTGGGTAAGCAATTGCCATACTTAAGTTTTAGCTCCAAATTTGCTGCATCATCAGACTTAGTCACCTAGAATATGATATGAAAAAAAGAAGAATTAAATTAAGAAAGGGATTAGATCTAGACCCAGATATGAGAAAAAAACGGTAACCATGTTTCTACTAGTATAATGAGACACGTGTAAAATATTTAACTAAGTTAAAGTATTACCATCGCCAGATGAAAAAGAACCATCCATCGTAGACGCTTCACTACTGCTAATTCGGGAATCATCGTTTTCATCTACCTCATCGTCAATTAAATCTTCATCATCGTTGTAGGATGCAACGGCTTGAACACTGGCATCCACAAGAACATCAATTGGTTCTACATCAGTCCTATGCAAGGAAGAAGTAATTGCAATATCTACGTGTCCAGGTACTACCATCGCGTACGATGGCTCGTTCTCTTGAAATGCTGCAAAATTCAGCTCACGCTCACCATCATCATCATCATCCTGCTCAAGCGGCCCAACTGGAATATCGTACATATTTCTACCAGTCACCTTTTGCACCACGGACCAATTGCCACGTTTGCTATTGTCTATAAGGTAAAACACTTGGGCCGCTTGACAAGCAAGGACGAATGGATCATCCTTATACCATTTTCGAGAAGTGTTGACACTAGTTATATGGTCTCCGATATGTATCCCTCTCTTTGCATCACCTACATCAAACCAGTCACAATTAAACAAATACACATGACGCCAACCCATGTAGCGTAGTTGCAAAATGTCATTTAACACCCCGTAGAAATCGACATCCTTTGATTGGTGTTCCCCTTTGACAACCACCCCACAATTTTGCGTTCGCCGATGTTGAGAACGAGCAACTGTGTGAAATCTGGTTCCATTGATGATGCATGCTGAGAATGAAGCAACCCATGGGTCTGGTCCACAAGCTAATGAATATATGTCATCAGAGACGTCCTCAGGATTTATTAATTTCATATCTTGGATCTGTTGTTGGAGGGGTGCACAGTTTGAAAATACTAAAGTGAGAACCAAGTACATGTAACTAGACGTCCTTAGCAATGATAGTAAAGGGTACATACTCGTTTGTGAAACCATTGGGGGAACTCGCTTTGATGGCTAAAATCTATAGTTTCTGGGCAAAATTCTTTCATCAACGTATAGTGCTCACTACATTTTTTAAAAAAAAGTACGTCTGGTTAAAGCCATTCAGTGTCACTGTCAAATTATGATTAGCAAACAAATAAAATACAATATTCTGCTTATAATGAAGAAACCAAAATACTTACTCTATGTACTGACTGATCTCTGGACAATTATTTAGCACGTACCACCTTGCCTTTGCAAATAAACTCTGTTCTAATCGGATGGAGGTAGGGGAGCCACACGGACGTAACTTCTGTGAAAAGATAGAGAAGCTCCCCCGATCTGTGTCATGATCTACATCCTTGTTTCGTTCTGTCCGATGATGCATGGTCTCGATATCATGGATATACAAGGAACAGAAACTCAAGCATTCAACATGAATATAGGCTTCGGCAATTGAGCCTTCGGGACGAGCCTTGTTCTTGACATATCGTTTGAATTTTCCCAGATATCTTTCAAATGGGTACATCCATCTATATTGAACTGGACCAGCAAGGAACGCCTCGCGGGCTAAATGAATGGCAAGATGTACCATGATGTCGAAGAAGGCAGGTGGAAAAATCATCTCAAGCTTGCAGAGGATGATTGCAATGTCTGACTGTAGTTGCTTCAATACTTCCAAAGTCAATGTTCGTGCGCACAAAGCCTTAAAAAAGGAGCTGAACTCGGTCAATGCAAGCCGTATATCAGATCGAAAAAACCCACCAATTGCAACTGGAAGTAATCTCTGCATGAACACGTGACAATCATGGCTTTTCATTCCTAATATTTTGCCATCACCAATTGAAACACATCTAGCAATGTTCGAGGCAAAGCCATCAGGAAATTTAACAGATGCAAGCCAATCACAAAAACGTATCCTCTGTTGTTTGTCAAGCGTGTACGACCCAAGCAACATGGAGAGTCCCTTTTCTGTAGGTTGTAGATGTAAATCCTTCCTTAAACCAAGCTCCATCAAGTCCTTACGTGCATTAACCGTATCCTTGGTTTTTCCTTCAATAGCTAACAATGTTCCTAAGATACTTTCGCATATGTTTTTTTCAATATGCATGACATCGAGATTATGTCGTAAAGGCAAGCTTGACCAGTAAGGTAGTTGGAAGAATATACTATGTTTAGTCCAGTTCAAGTCTTTTGGTTTGCGTTTCCTCTTCCTCGAACCTTTGCCTAATTCGACATTTAGAACTTTCACTAGTTGTTGGAGTACATCACGCCCCATGAGTTCTGGGGGAGGCAACCAATGATCCTCACATCCATTGAATGCAACCTTTTTCGTCCTCAAATTGTGGCCTGATGACAAGAAGCGGCGATGCCCCATATAACTGTGTTTTTTGCCATGTTTCAACCACATGAAATCTGTATTCTCGTTGCATACTGGGCAAGCCAACTTCCCCTTTGTGCTCCACCCTGAAAGATTGCCATATGCTGGGAAATCATTGATGGTCCACAAAAGTGCAGCGTGTAAATTAAACCGTCTAGACGTTGATGCATCGTAGGTTTCAATACCGTTGTCCCATAACTGTTTTAGATCATTAACCAAAGGCTGTAAATAAACATCAATGTCGTTGCCCGGTGCTTTTGGTCCTGGAATGAGCAAAGATAGCATTAAATATGGATCTTTCATGCTTAACCAAGGGGGCAAGTTGTATGGCACGAGGATCACTGGCCAAATGCTATAGGGTTAAGCCAAATTGTTGTATGGATTAAGCCCATCACTTGCTAGCCCCAGTCTGACATTGCGAGCATCTTGTGCAAACCACCTGTGGTCTTTATCAAACTGTCTCCACAACTTAGAATCAGCTGGATGTCTTAAAGTACTGTGGTCGTCAACTCGCTCCTCGCTATGCCATCTCATAGATTTTGCGATGTTTTTCGACATAAATAACCATTATAACCTCGGGATTATGGGAAAGTATCGAAGAACCTTTTGTGGAATCTTAGTCTTTTTACCACTACTTGACTCCCACCTTGACTGCTTGCATTTAGGACAAGCTTCTTTGTCTGCATCATGTTTCCAAAATAGCATGCAATCATTTGGGCAAGCATGTATCTTAACATAACTAAAACCCAAGCCACGCTCTAAGCGTCGGGCCTCGTGATAGGTTGAAGGTATCTCAATTTCTGGAAACGCTGTCTTCAACAACTCTAACACCATATTAAATGACTTTATTGTCCATCCACCAACAGTTTTTATATGAAGAAGCTTGACTATAAATGAGAGTTTGGAGAACTTTTGGCAACATGGATAAAGTGGACGTTTTGCATCCTCAAACAATTGATTAAATGTCTTTGATTGCCCTTCATTAACGGTTGGTGGGGTAGTGGTAGCATTCTCGTCATCACCGCCATCTTTTTCCATGTATGTTGCAGCCCGTGTATCCTCTATCATCTCTTCCAAATCATCAACAAAGTCATGACATTCATCATATGCAACCTCATCACTGTTTGACGAATCCGAAATGAGGCTTTCACCCTCCCCATGAAATATCCAACGTGTATAAGTTGGATCAATTCCATTAGTGAAGAGATGTTCCTCAACTTCATTGATTGGTAGGAAGAGGTTATTACGACATCTCTGACATGGACACTTGAAGGTAGTACTTCCAGGTGCATGGGCTTTTGCCATAGTAAGGAGTCTATTAATCCCTTCATTATATTCAGGTGAGGTAAACCTATTAGCCACGTGCATCCAGTTTCTTTCCATTTGAACTTATATATTGGTAATTGGTACCCAATGAAACCTTCAAAAGTGAATTAATAAAAGGGATTAGATTTAGAAGGAAATTAATATGTCAGGAGAACATATTTTAACAAGTTACGTAATTTTTTAACATAATAGCAAATGGAGAACAGGGTCACCAAAGAGGCAAACAAATTTTGTCCACCATAAAAGATACAACTAATGCATAATGTGGTTTTCTTTGGATGCTGAAAGAGGTACAAGTTTCAACCCTTGGGGGGGACAAGCAATAAAAAAAAATGGTTACTTCTTTTTTACATCTGAGAGTTTTTCTACTTACAAGTTTATTAATGTGGCTAAACACCAAAACCTATTATAATTAGAAAAAAAAAAGTTAAACATTACGCTCATCATTATGAGATCTACTTTAGTGTTGGATGTGTTGGAAAAAATAGAATTGACCATAACTTTTATGCTCTTTAATAAGATTATATTAATCTAATTCTAAACAGGCATTATTTCCAATTATGTATTCAAATTCCACCGACTATATAATAGGATTAGTGTGGTATCAAAAATCAAAATACTGTACTTCAATCCGATCAAATTTTGTCTTCTTTTTCATTTTCTGACCCACATTCAATGTAAAGAAAAAGAAGCTATTTCGTCAGTAAGAGTTGATAATTACTACTCAAGAATAATAGCAGTGGAGAGAGGAGAGGCTCACATATGAAAAGAATAAAATTTAATATTTATTAGTCATTTAATAATGTTACAGACATTAATAAAATAATAATTCTATTTGTTTATTTTTTACACTCAAAGCAGCTATTCCTAAACAATTCTAGTATTTATAGTATCTATTTTACGGTTCAATTTCTTCTTTGCGGGTCCTTAACAAGGAGAAGAGGTATTTGAGAGTTCTTTTCTACTCTAAATAAGTAAATATTCAAATTTATAAAAAAGAAATTTCAGCTCGAAGAATAGATGAGGATCTCCAACAAACACCCTTAATACAATATTCACAGTGCAAAATAAAAAGAAAAAAATGATGTTTTCAAACATTTCTTGACACTCACCCTTGAGCAAAACAAAAAATTTGTATTAAGGGGACAAGCAATTATACCCTTTGTAGATAATCACGACAACATTATCCTATTTGAATTTTTTTATGGATCCATTAAACAATGTAGGGAGCATAAATCATGGATAGGTTATAAACCCCTGCAGATTTCTCCCAAATCAGGCCATCATGGGCACACATACACATATATATTTGTGTATCATTCACATATGATTTTGGGGGAAGCATATTGCCAATCAAACTCGACGCAAAAGTGACAATCAATCAAAACCAAACACAAACAAAAATCAACAACACAAAGAAAGAAAAAGGTGGTATCAAAGTAACAAAGCGAATCAAATCAACCAAAGTCAACAAAGGGAATAAACTAATCACTAAATAAGATTGAGATAAGACATAATGAAATTAACCAATAGACTATACACATGACTTTTTTATTATCGGTAACAAATAGAGTCAACAATCATGGTGAGTTCTAAAATAATCAAATATTTTATAATATTCTTTGACCTGTAAAATAGATATTTCACATACCGACACCCATAAGTAATCATAAATAGATCTAATGCATAGATGAGTATAAAACTGAACAAGTTTAATTAAAATAAGAAATTCAACTGGTTATCAAATTTATGATAACACCCCCACACTCATGGATGTTTAGCCAAGGAGGATGAAAAACTCACCTTGGCCAAATTCATAGCAAATGCATCAAACCGTTCATTCTTTTTGCCAATAAGCCCAATTTGACAAAACATGAAGCCTGAATGAAGCAAATATTTACAATAGACCAGTTGACATTCAGTAAATACCTCAAAGTTTTTCCCACTATTTCAAGCCAAATTTGAGATAAAAATCAATACTTCTAATATATATAAATATATATATATATATATATATATTTCCCAGCTGGGCAGCAAGAGAGGGGAGTGTTTCAGGCGGGAGGGGGGGTTTGCTGTAAATCAAGGGTTTTCTGATTCACCTGGGACCTACGAGGACGATCGGCGTTAATTTCTTTATATACACCGGCGAGTAGATCGGAAATCAATTGGTTTAGCCCGACCGGAGATGAAGTGCGAGCACGGGACAGATCCAGACCAAAATGCGCGCCAAAAGCTAGAAACCCAAAAACAGAGCCTTTAAACTGCAAGCTGGTGCCTTCTACACAATTAGAAACTGTTAGTTGTAGTAGATGACAATTCTTTCCATTTATACAAAACAAGTAATGGCTGGGAAGGAAAAATTTAGAATACTAATATATAATTAATACATACAATTATTTTACTTACCTAAATCCACCAACACGACTCTGTTCCTCATCCAACGGCCATCTCTCATACGCGATCACGATGACTGGCCCAGCTGCAATCAGAGCCCCCTCAATGTTCCCTCCCACTAGCTGTCTGTAAGGCCCGCAGCCCAGGCCCATCCCGACGCATCAAAACCTGGCCCAGCACCGAAACGACGCCGTATCACCCCCAGGTAATTGACTTCCGCCCTTCTTCTTTCTTCTCCTTTCTTTTCCTTTCTTTCCTTTCTTTCCTTCGGCACCCGACGGTTCCAACCTCCCCTGCTTTCCCTCGATTTCTTTCGATTTTCACTCACCTGTTGCCACACCCAGCAGTTGCATCAAATGGAGTTCCCTCCTCCTCGCGGTCAATTTCACTTCACCGGTCTCTCTCTCTCTCTCCCTCTCTCTCTCTCTCTACGGCAATACCCCTGTTTTTGGGTTTTCTCTCTGCCGCAGATCTCCTCTATTGCGGCCACCCACTCATCTCCTCGGTAAGTTGATCTAAACCTCTCAACTTTTCTGGAATTTCATCTAAATTAAAGGGTTCGATTTGGGGGTTTTAGTCACTGATAATCTAGCTATTTCCTGTTGGTGGCAGCCGAGCATTTGGGGAAGCGAGAATTTCATCTTCTAAGCTTCGGTTTCTTGTGGTTTGTTCTTCATTGTTAGGTAAGGTTCAAGACTCTTTGGATAGATTTTCTGTTAAGGGAATTATCTAGCATAAAATGTTAATTGCCGAACCAAATTTTTACATAGGGAATTCTGAGGGATGTTGTTAAATTTTCAGTGACACTTTGGTTGTTGTTTTCCCTTGTACCACTCCAGTTATTGATTGAGAATGTTTTAAGTTAATACATGCTAGTTGGGGTTGATGATTAATGGCTGGTTTTGTTGGGAAATTCTGGATCCTTGTGGCTGTATGGTTTGGCTGGTTGGTTTTAATCGAGTAAAAACGTTGTGTGGCTGGCTAGACCGATTGGTGGTGTTGAGGTCAATAATTTTGTTGCTAAATGATTTTTTTTGGGTGACTGGTCTCGTTGGGTTTATAAGTTGGAAAGTTAGGAATATATATATTCATGTGAGCGTGGGATAACAACCCGAATGTTGGGGCTGGTCAGCATGTTATGGGCGTTGTTTGACTTGATATTTGTAGTAAATTGTAACGCTTTAAGCTAGTGTAGTTTGAAGAAAGGAGTTTTGTAAAATTTTTCAGATTAGGAACATTAGATTATCCTTTTTGTATATACATAGATTGGGTTTGCTGGCCGTTAATGTTGAGCTCTTTTTTATAAATAGGCGACGAGAATCTTAGAGATCGGACTCGAAATTTTGATAATTCGCTACAGGAGTCAGGTAAGCGGGGCTTCTATCCTAGGTTTACATAAATAGAAAATTGGCTTGAGGTTGGTTTTATAAAATGTGCATGTTCTGCTTTTTAAAGAAAAATGTGAAAAACAACCTCAGTATACATTTTATGCATTCGCTCATGAAAATTTATACGATAGAGAAAATTTTCTTTTGACATGAAATGTGTAGACATGAGCAATATTTGACATGTTTCTGAATTATGCATAAGAGCGAACATTAATTTTGATGCTATCTTGTGCATGTAAAATAATACGTTTTGTTGTGTTTTTGGCTTGTATGGAAATGGATAAGAACGTGAGTGAAAAAAAAAAAACAAGTGGCTTAATATGATATGTTTACGGAAAAACCTTTGGCATACTTATCTGTTGTCTTTATTTCTGAATATGTTTCGGACATGATTATATGGATTCACGTGATATGGTTGGTACCTCCATGATACGATATGATAGGAGTGCAATCACTTTGGAAACAAAGTGATCCTTTTTATGTGTTTCTTTCCTATGTGCACACTCGGGACTCCGAGAACGAATGAGGGAAAGTCTCACAATATGATACTGCCTGGTTTGGCCACCAGGGATAGCACAACCCTACCACGGGGGTTAAACATGGTATATGTTTGAAAATGGATGAGATGTTACAGTTATTTTTGCCAAAGTGTTTTGGGTATAAAAGTTGGTTTTGTGTATACTTATGAAAAATAAAGGTTCACTCAGCTTTTGGTTGGTTTATAAGTTTTGGAATTGTTTCCTTTGAATAAAAGTTTTTTCGTTACATGCTTAAGGATTTTATTAAAAATGCTCATGTTTTACATACTAATATAGGTGTTTTGCTTACTGAGTTGTGGATGAACTCACCCCCTTATCTATATACATTTCAGATGAAGTGGAGGTCTCGCCTGAGGACCAAGGTTAATATGTTGGGACTAGGATAGGCGGTCATCTTTGGGGTTGAAGTGAAGACGATATTTATTATTTTATTGTTACGTTATTTAGCATGTTTAGATCAAAGTGTTAGTAGGATATTTTGATGGGAAGTTTGTGGACCCTATATGATGGCATTATTTTGTTTAATGTATGAACTTTATGGATATTTAGGATTTAATTGTTCTTAAAATTTGGAGATGAGGAATTATTTGTGGATTATTGATCAGATATATTTTTAGATAGAATTTGTAGATGAAAACAGGTCCAAGTCAAACAGGTTGATTTTCAGGACCCCCTTACGGGTACGGGGTGTCACACTGTCCCTGCCTGCCTGCCAAAAATACGTTCAGGTTCGTCGCATCGGGCGGTGCCGGCATACAATAAAATTGAAAGTTAGCGTTTTGTGATTAACCTAGTAAATGACGAGGACAATCGTGCAATCCGTTATGTAACCTGGGCGATTGAGTAGATCGGAAGAAAGTGGACGGGAAGATAGGCTTCAATCGAGCTCAAAGCAGACCCAGGCCAAAACACGCGCAAAGGGAAATCCCAAAAATTCCACCCTTATATACTTTCTCTATTACGGCAACATCAACTTCGACGCCATATTAAAAATAATGGAAATCTCCCCTTAAGGTAACTATTGCGGCGACAGTATTACATTTCAAATCACGACGACCTTGGGATGCCGAAAGTGACGTTGTTGCTATATTTTTCTATTCACTGTAATTACTCAGCAATTTACAAACAACGGAAACAAGTGTTCTTAGCAAACAATGAAACCAACGGCGACCTGGGTAAACGGCTGTGAAAATGGATTAAATTGTGACGCATATCATTACGTGCGAATTGAAAACGCGGCAGAAAGTGAAAAAATAACCACGCTAGCTTTGTCCGCAGCTAAGTGTGCAAACCCACAGAATAAAACAAAAAAGTTGCTGCCAACTACGCTTGCCATAAAATAAACCACAGCTACTGTCCATAAGTGTTGTAGTGCCTATTACAACTTGCACGTACATTTCTATTGTTTTACATTCTATTTCAAATATTTTTTAAACATATTTAAATATTTTTAAAGAAAATAAAAAAATATCAATACACTAGTAGTCAATTTTAACCATTAAGCAAAAAAAAAAAAAAGGAAAAAAAATTAAGTATATAAATGGTCAAAATGAGTGGGCAAAGTGAGGCCCTATAATAATATGATTTGTTTTTCTACAATATAAACGAGGCCTTTCTGATTAAATTGTTCGAGATGAGTGCGAGGGACCAGAGACCACTTCCTAGCCCATCCATACATTCTGGAGAACACATCGTCGATATCGCATCTACACTGTGGACTAGTTATCTCACTATTGCATCTACACTATGGTTTAGAACAAACAGGAAATTGCATGAAGATGATGAACCAGATGCGAGTAATTGCATTAGAAATGTATTAGTGGGGCTGGAAATGTTTGCCAAGGCAAAGACAAGCCCAGGTCTAGATCTGTGCAAGTTATGTAGATGGAAGCTGCTACCACCAACCGACTTCTTGAAATGCAATGTCGATGGAGCTTCCTTTTTCAAAACCTTCACAAAGCTGGGATTGGTGCTATGTTGAGGGATGCTCAAGGGAAGGTTCTCATGGATGCAAGTAAAGGAGAATGGGCAGTGGACAATTATGTGGGGATTGAACTTCTTGCGGTGCTGCGTGGTTTGCAATTGATCCCACACATGGGGATCACGCACTTATATGATGAAATAGTTTGTTTACAGGTTGTGGAGGCTCTATCAAATGACTCGGTGACCTGCTCTCCATGGGAATCAATTCTTCATGAAATTAGGCTCTTGTTAAATGCTTTTACTGATGTAAGGGTGGGTCATGTGTATAGGGATGGTAATGAGGTTGTTCATTACCTTGCAAAGAATGATTGGTTTGTTGAAATCATTCAAATGTGGTGGGATAGATTTCCAGACTTTTCCCACTCAAGGCATTTGGTGGGATAGTTGTCTGTAAGCTTTATTTTATGATTAATGAAGTGTTTAGCTATAGAAAAAATAAAAAAATAATTAGTCGAAACCTTGTAATAGATCCACAATTTATATACACACATATATATAAGAGTGCTACACTCACAAAGAGATAACTCGATAGTTACACAATGTAAATGAAAAAGCCTTTCAAACCATGTTGGTTGGCAAGTACGGTGCTTACAACCATGGCAAGAATGGGGTAGAACTTATGGAAAAGCATAAATGATATATGCTGTGATCTATAGCAAATGCTTCAAAGGAGAAACGAAAATGTAGACATGATATACATCATGGCCTTGGCCCTTGAGATAACTAGAAGAAAGAGCTCGAAAATGCTATGCAGAATGCACTAGTGGTAAACCAAATATGAGTTTGTAGAAATGATACTCTAATATTTGATGGTTGTCTCATCATTGAGCTGTTCCGCAAATGGGAGATGCAAGATTTAAGAATAAACTTGATCTAGTCTTCCATATGGATTGGATGCATGTTTACTTAAAAATAAACTTCCATTATTTGTAACGCCCAGTCCAGCCAGTCTGCTTTCTAATTTTTTTTTTTATTCGTAGGAAAGGACCTGTTGAATTTTTTTAAGTACTGTTTTTTTTTTAATTAGATTTCAATCCCATTTTTATTTTCAAGGATCGAATTTTTTTTCAGACTTTAAAGTTCCTTGCACACCCATTTGCGCACTTGTATATGTTTATTGGTTGCGTTCATATATTTCATTTTAAATATAAATATTTATTAAAGAAAAATGCTAGGAATTCCTACTTTGTTCCCAATTTTACTTTTTTTTTTTTGGTTTTTTTACATGATTTTTATATAAGTGTTTTTATATATTTTATTTCCATTATTTTTTTAACATCTCAAAACATTTAAAAAAAAATTCACAACATTATTTAAAAATACTTATATAAAAATTCTATTTTATTTACATGATTTTTCATATCTTAAAACATTTTTTTAAAAATATAAAAAAATCACAGCATTTTTTAAAAACACTTTTATAAAAATTATGTAAAAAACCAAAAAAACAAAACAAAACAAAGTCGGAACAAAGTAGGGATCCCTAGCATTCTTTATTAAAATCTATATTTCCATCTTAATTTTGGTGCTTGTATAGATGCGCAATATTGCTTGCATTTAGAGTTTTCCTTCTAAAAATCCATGCAAGTATTTTTTTCGTTCCTTATCAAATCTAGGGTATCATATTTACAATCACCCACGTCACACGTCCGTCCCCACTCGCATGCACGCATGTCTCCCTTGTAGTTTTTCCTAATTTTTCTCTAAGGTTATCGTAAGTTCTAAATTCATGAGATTATCTCCTTAAGCCTAGTCTTTCATACACATACGCCTGTTAGCTTTTCTTCATCTCTAGGTTTTTTTTTTTTTTGTCAATTTCAATCGTCTTTATAAATTCGCATGTTACATCCACAGTTCACCATAGCCAACCCCCTTAAACCACCACCCTTACATGGTCGCACCCTTCCCTTCATTCAAGGATCTTCATAGCTCCCCTACAATGAAGCCTCCACTTTCCACAACCTCCATGAAAACTCCTTTAGCCATACATAGCAATGCCATAAGAAGCCTAAAACCAACACTGCCCAATCCCAGCATGCACCATGCAACCTCCAAATGATTGCACCATAACCCACTGCCAAAAACTCCTTCACACTATAGCCACTCACACAAGAGAAAATGCCATGTAATGGACCCATTTACAAGAAGAGAAACGTGATGAATTTGAGGTTCATCAACTTCCAAAAACTCCACAAAAAGTAGAGAGAGAGAGAGAGAGATAAGAGACGAGAGAAGAATATCAAAATGTATGATTGTTCATAACAATCCCTCTTAGTGATTACAAAAGGTGTCAGCCTTGCCCAACACGGCCCACTACTACTAAACATAACCAAAGAAGCAACCCAACTAAGTAAATCACTCTTGGACTTCGCTCAAAGCCCAGGCCTAGCCATTCTATTCCTGGACTATGACAATCCATCCCCCATAGAAGCACCTTGTCCCTAAGGTGTGGTTTAGCATCAATCCTTCTCTTGTAGCTGAGGCAACCTTCTTGATGACACATGAAGTTCTTCTTTGTAGTAGTTTCAAAGCAAAAGAAGCTGACATGTAAATCGTATTGAAGCAACAATAACAATTCAGGAACCAATGATTTTGCCCGATAAAGAGTCTTGTACCCAAAACACCGAACCACTTTGTGATCCTCTTCAAGATACATGAACAACCTTTGGGAATCAATTTTGGTGTCTAGAGCATGAACCCCATGACCATAAGCCAAATACCTTGAAATAATATGCTAATTGATCTCACAAAGCTTACCAAAAAAATCTTGAGCAGACAAATTTCCATGAGAGTGGTGGCTAAAGAATGAAGATAACAATTTGTAAAAGCATATGGTATTGGCCTTTTGGCCCATGTGGTCGGCTGAGTGAAAATGAAAGAAAAGAAAGATAACATGAATTGGTGCGTCCAATTTGATCAAGAACTATGGCAAAAGTGGTGTAGACGAAGAAAGTCATGGAGATGTTGGAGTGCTCGAAGTTATGGAGATGGTTGAGGGAATAGTTCCATCTTGGTCAAAGGGTTGGTGTATGTCTGGGCCAATGAAGAGCTCCATGGCTATGGAGGCAGAGTAGCCACCATGAAGACCAGCTCCAAATACTTGAATCTTGGGGTGGAAAACCTGCATGGGGAAGAAGTATAAGAATTTGGGTATCGAGCATGGAGTTTGATATGGTTAAAGAGATGCCAAAGACAATTGAGATATAAGCCAAATCCTGGTGTAGCATGTCCCACCAAAGTGCAACATCAATTTATAGCAGTATCGCAGAGACTATGATTTAACTTTAATGCACCACCAACCGACCCATCAGCATATGTCTGGCGGAGGGAGTATTGACCATCAAGAATAAGGCAATCTTTGCCAACATTGAAAACAACTCTAAGTGGCTGAAAATCAAACATTTGAGGGGAAAGTCTGTATCTACTAAAACTTGCAACCCTTTACAAGTTCTCCCTTCCCCTCCACCAAAGATTACAAACAAATCCATGGCACGCACAAAAGTACCAACGACAAACCCCAAAGAAAATGTAATACAGAGAAAACCTGAAAAGTTGCTTGGAATTTCTAAAGGAATGAAGAGCACTGAAGTAACATGCACATCGTCAAATAAAATCTGAGCGTTGGTGCCCATCAACATATGTCGTCTGCTTACTGAATTGTGGTTAAACTCACCTCTTATATCTGAATGTTTTTCAGATGAATTTGGATATTTCAGCCAAGGGTCAGATTTTGAAGCATTGGATGAGATGATCTAAGAATGGTTGATTACTCATAAAGAGTTTATATGAGTATTGATAAGTATTAGTAAAGAAACGTTATTGCATACTTGTGATGTAGTATTTCTGGAATTGATGATATTGAGGAAAGTGATTTTGGAACCAAATTTATATAATATTGGAAAATTTTGAGTCTTTAATTATTTTGTTGAAATGTGGGTTCTGTGAAAGGAAGTAACTCTCTGACCACTGCGGGAGCGGGGTGTTACAACAAGAGAAAATGTCATAAGCGGGAATTTGATTTCCCCCAACAGGAGGAGCAAAACCCTCACATTGCATTGGTCTTGACCCGGTTCTTAGAGAAATACGAGAACCCAATGCACACACCAAAGTCCCAAGTTTTGCAAGCAAACCGAATAGAAAATTCTCCAACAGGAACTTGAATATTTTCCAATTTTCCCTTTCATTCCTCAGACAAGTTTTCTTCAAGAAACTAGAACCTTAGCAGTTATAATACCATCATTTATAATTCCTAGTCTCCCACAGGAAGCCGATTAAAAAAGTCTCCCACATGAAATCACGAGGAGAGGAAGTTCTCGTATGCAGAAGATGAAATCATCGAGAGATTCTAAAGTTGACCACTGAACTGGAATAAGGATTCACGGGAGGGAGGAATAGGAATTTTGGATTTGACTATTGAACCGGAATGTAAGTTAACCAGGCTTGCCACATAAGTCTTCGTGTGGCGTGTGATAGAAAAACCGGATGAAGAATAGAAGTTTCCATTAAATCAAATTCAATACATGCCCTTTTCTGCATCGTTTTCATTTTATACAAGCTGCCTTTACCCAAATCCTTAATATTCAGTTGGGGTTCTAAAGGATGGAATTTTGTACAAGACTTGGCAGCAAGTTTGAGATAAGTTTCATCATGGAAAAAACATGTAATCTTTTTATTGACTTGCCATGGAGTATATATCTATTGCGAAGCACCAAACCCAATGGTGGAGATGGTGCAAACTGTGTTTTCCCCCGACATAGGCAACGATTGGGACTAATGGCATCATAATAATTTAGCAGAGACGAATGAGTAAGCAGAGTCGCCGTAAGGCACTCATGTCTCTTTTGTAGTAGTGTGTTGTGCAGGTTTTTCTTTAAAAAAGACAAGCAAAAAGAAGAAATAAACATACGAGGCTATCGCACAAAACAAAAAGAAAACGCTGTCACGAGAGTTGAAAATATTGGGTGGGAGGCACCTGCATCTGACATAACAGTCTACTTGAGCTATTGTTACGCGGTTGGTGCGCCAAACTGCCTCTACCTAGAAGAACTGTTAATAGAATTTCATGATATAAAGATTGACCTGAATAAGTTATATTTGTTATATTTATTTTATAATAAAAAAGTTTTGCAGTTCTATGTAAAAGGATTATCGATTACGTATATTGCATATTATTTGATGCATGTTTAGTGCATTATATCTTTATTTCTTATGAAAATAAATAGGTATAATGGAATTTGAAGACATCATAGACTTGAATTGAGTGTGACTGAACATGAATATTAATGTAATATAACTGAATATAAGTTTAAAATATTTTCAATAATAATTAATAAATAAACATGAACTATAAGTTACACAGGTTCCTAGAACCGTGTGTGATAACAAGCACATCAACTTCAAAAGTAAAGTTCTGCAAGAACTCTTTTCTTTTTCTTCAATTTATTTATTTATTTTCTTTATTAGAACATGAATGAAACTTGCATCAAGTGTTGGATATAAGGAGAGACTTCCTTCAATACAATGCTATCCTCAAAGAGTTAATTTTAATGCATCCTTGTAAGACAATGGGCCATACAATCCAAATTTATAGAAATAAAACTTACAGACTATTGCTGGAATGATTCCAGCTCATTCCAGCATATTTTTGATGTCTAAAATAACCATTCCAACTACATTCCATAGGTCTGATTGACCCCTAATATCATTTACAACTTTCTGAAAGTCACCTTCGAAGATAAAACAAGATATGCCCATTTGTTTAACAAAGATGACTGCTTTGGAAGCAGCATAAGCCTCGGCCATATAAGCATCAGGGAACATGTTGCGCTGTGATCTCAGTGTAGCTATTATCTTGCTATTCCAATCTCTCATAATAACTCCTATTCCAACTCGGCATTTGACTCTATTTACTGCAGCATCCCAATTTATTTTGTAGGTATGAACAGGAGGTAAACTACACTGGACAGCTTCCATCTTTGCATTTTCTTTGCTGTCATTCTCACCCTGATTTGCTGAGATGAACTCAAATACTCAATACAACAAGAACTTTTTTCTAAACTAAACATTCTCTACAATCACATATGGAGATGCGATCCGACGGATTCAGTTTAATCTTTATCCCTAGTTTTGTTGTTTTTTTATGCATTTTAAAATACTATTAAATATTTAAAAAATAAATAAATTATAATATTATTAAAAATTACATTCTTAATTACTAAATAAAAATAAATAAAACCCCACTCCCAATCCAATTCCCCATATCTGAATTTAGCATTTTGCTACTTCTCTTTTTATACCTGTCAGCCACCAGCTCAAGGCCTAGGCAGCCCCCCCTCCCCCCGGCTCTTCCCTCCTAAAAGGCCTCAAAATTGTGAAAAAACAGATGAAAAGAAATAGAGAATTGTTATATACATAAAGAAGATTAGATAAAATTAAATTTATAAATTAATGTAGTTTTATAAAATTTATAAAATTTCTTTTATAATAAAAATAATTTATAATATAGCATATTATATTAAATTATATCAATTAAGTTTACTTTCATGCAATCTCTTTATATTTAAAGTATCTTCCTTTCTCTAATATTAAGCTCCCTGACTTGACTTCAGATTTGTAACCATTATAACTAATTACGTTGATTTCTACACTTCATCTATCACTCTTTCTAATGCCTAGATTCTTTGGTTTCCATTTTCTTCGTGAAATATTTTAATTTTCTATTTACATAATATTAATGATTTTATTTTGACCATTCTTATGAATTTAGTCTCCCCTTAGATTCTCAAGCTGTTAAGCTGCTCTTTAGTGTATTTGAGTGTCGATATCGTCGTAATTGTAAGTACATGATATTTAAGTAGTTAGGAATATTGTTAACTTCAAAATAAATTTTAAATATTTACATATTTAATAAAATAAAATGAAATAAATAAAAGAGAAACCGTTTCAATATTCAAATCTACCCTGATAATTATTATAATTGTACGTGCTGGGGAATAGCTTTGGTTGATTCATTTTGTTGTCTAGTCCGTGCATGTACGGGTGGTCCCTATATACAGCTTGGTTGAAACTTACAACCCATTATTACGCAATCAACACTCTTTTTTTATTTTTTTTTAATTTGTGACGCGGTATCAACATGACTTACCATATATTTGTTGAAACAAAAAACACTGACTATATATGATGATCTGGATCGATCATGACAATCAATTAATTAACTAAAATACTCACAAATACTAGGTAATCAAATTCACTACAAGATATATCGTATTTCGCTAAGAAACGTTGTGGTGGCAAAAACCACCTTTGATGTGGAAATTAGCATTTAGCCACAAATTCTATGCGTGGCAGCTTCGTGACATAAAAATTACTGCAAATACTATTATTTGCCATGCCAATACAAAACCGTGGTTAATAACTACTTATTGTGACGCCACTTTCGTGGCCAATTTAAAACTTGTTTGTGGCTAAAATGTTTTGATATGTTTCTTGTTGTGGCAATGTGTAGGTAGCCACAAGATGAAGTTGTGAATAATAGTTTTGATCAACAAAGGATTTCCTAACAAGATATTACTTGCCACCAACTATCTTGCCCCAAAATGCACAGGCAGATTTAATACCACTACTCCAAATCGTGGTTAATACTTTATTCCCATGTAGAATTCAGTTGGAACAAGTTGTTTACCAATAATTCATGTAAAGATGCCCAATGAAATCACGTTGAAGTAAATACATATTGACCACGATCGATGATTGGCAGCTAGCCACATTTGCCACCCAACCAGTCTATTGGTCGGGAATAGGTATTCTGCAAGCATTTGATGATTCATGCCTACAAGTCATTTTTCCATAGTTTTTCTTCTCTTTTAGTACAGTGATTTGCGTGTACATGACCCAAAACCTGGTATGATTCGATTTCATACCAAGATCACCCATTGCAAATTCATATAAAAACTATATATTAAATATACTGCCAAATAATACTAGATAAGTACATTTCCTTGTAGAATAATGGAGATATGAAAATGGTAGTAATTAACATTCCAAATCCCCCCACAGCGTTGATACATACATATATATATATATATATATGTGTGTGTGTGTGTGTGTGTATATATATAAGTAATGATACACTTACAATTTGTTTACCATTCTTCATACATTTATTTTTTCGCTATTTTATATGAAATTTTATTTTTTAAATCCTTAAATATTTAGACAAAAATTAAAAAATATACAACTTCATTAATAATCACTTTTTTAACCATTAAATAAAAAAAAAATTTTAAAAATTAAAAATTTTAAAAAGTGGCAGAAGGTTAGTAGATGGGTAGTAAACCTATCACTATTATATATATATATATATATATATATTGCAGGTTGTTGAGATTGCATTACATTAATCACATATCACATAAATACAACAAGTATCTAGAGTTCAACACAACCTGAATTTGATGAATCATTTCAGTTACAACAAAGGAGATAGGTAGATATAAGTGTAGTGTTGAAAAGATTGAATATATCTCTTTATCACTATATAGCTAGGCAAACAATCATGAAAATTTTTGCCTAGAACATAATCTGCCTCACAACATGTGTCCCCCAAATCATTGCAACTGTGTTCATACAATTGTTTAACAACACACTAAAAGACCTCACCTGAACAAGAACTGCCATTATATGCTTTGCCAATAATTCTTATCATTAATGTAGTACATATTATAACAGTAGCTTGCCCAATAGGATGCAATCAAACTAAATTTTAAATCACCTAAATTCCTTCCATGTCATGTTGTGTCAATCACTAAGTACATATTATATATTTGATGAGAATGTCAACATAACAATTTCACCTTAGGTCAATCTACATTGTTTTGCAGCACCCAACACATGAGATCCACTTAATGATGGGAAACTATCTAGAAATGTATAAGTTAGGCTGGGTAATATTATATCTAGCCACAAGATGATACATAACTATTAAGGTTGTGATAACCCGTATTTTTAAAATCATTTTGAGGAACTTTTAGATATATGTATATAGTTTGTATGTTGAAAGGTGAGGAGTAGGGTTGGGTACAAAGGTATCTTGTTTTAAGATGAAAATACGCCTAACTCGAGATCTCGCTCGACCCTCGATAGATGTCTGACTCGAGTGAGATACAGGGAGAAATTTGACGTCTTTTGATAGAACGGCCATAACTTACTCATTTGATATCAAATTTGAGTGATTCAAGAGGCTATGAAAATCTAAGAGGAATATATACAACTTTTATGTTTTGAGTTTTAAGAGTTATTGTAACGCCCCGTACTTGTAGGGGGTCACGAAATCTAACCTGTTTGGTATAATCCATCCTCAACTACAAATAATAGGTTTCCGACCATGTTCAAATAAAAATATTTTCCACATCTCAATCCATATAATAATGTCCATCAAGTCATAAATAAATAAAAATATGAATAAATTATAAATGAGAGGGTTCACATTCTCCCAATAAGCTTAATAATAAAGAATAACTAACCTAAAATCCAATGAACTAGGAACCCAACATCTAAAATAAAAATTAATTGTTTTCCCCCATCTAGCATGTGGCTCTAATTGCTTAAACTTGGTCAAAACTCTATTCTTGGTCCTCTGTTGGAACATCCAAATCATCTGAAAAATATATGAGATAAGGGGGTGAGTTTTTCCACAACTCAGTAAGCGAAGAACTTATACAAGCGTGTAAACATGAGCATTTACCAAGTAATAAAGTATGGAACGAAACATAATTATGCATAAAAGAAACAAATGATTTTCAAAACAATTAAATCATAAAGTACTTTGGCATAACAAAACTGAGTATTATCACTATATCAAACGGAGCATCTCACAAAGCAAAACCCATGTTTAACCCCCGTGGTAGGGTTGTGCAAATCCCGGAGGCCAAACCAGGCAGAGACAGAGGTGGAACTTTCCCTTATTCGTTCTCGGAGCCCCGAGTGTGCACATAGCAAAGCCCACAATAAACCACTTTGTTTCCAAAGTGGGTGCACTCAGAGATAGGAAATTGGTACCAATCCAAACAGAGCAAAGACAGAGCAGAGCAGAGATAGAATCAAATACCAACTAGAATACTATGCCAAAGGTTTTCAGAGTTATTAAAAACACATAGTTCCAAACTATTTTCACAATAAAGCTTATATAAATAAAACGTCGTCAACGCAATCAAGGCATAATTTTTTGCAGATAGACAAAAACACTCTTTTTCACATTTCAGAAAATAACATGACAAAAAGTAAGCTCATGTCTACACAATGCATGATAGAAATATGTTTCCTTCTTTTATATAAGCTTCATGAATAATGCAAACAATCGACTGAGGTTGGTTTTTCTCAGGTTTTCATTTCATAACTAACAAAAGCACAAATTTTCAAAAGTCAACCTCAGTCCTCTTTTGGTATAAAATCGAGCATACGAACCCCGCTTACCTGACTCCTGTAGCGAATTATCAAAACTTTGAGTCCGACCTCTAAGAGTTTTGTCACCTATTCATAAAAATATTCCCTAATGCTAATGACTACTCCAAAAGGTTTTAATCTGAAAATTATAAGCTAAACTACAATGCTTGCCTAAAATCATAAATTTCTAGCAAACAAAGTCCAAGCAACCAGCCACCCAAAATTATCTAACAGCGTTAAATGCGCCTCCAACAAAAACAATCATTTGAACCCACTACCAAAATCATCTCAAACATCACTCTGATAAAACTAGCCCAACAATTATAGTATCTTATACGTTCAACAAAACCAAACCCAACAATTATAGTATCATATACGTTCAACAAACTATTTTTCCATACCCACTGAATTTTCAATAGCAATTCATCAAATCCGACTATCATATATTAACACAGAGATATTCTCAATCCGTGGCTACGTCGACACAACACAGCAACAAGAACTCAACCAAAAAATCTAGGCAGCCATCGGAAAATACCCTTCAATACCGCTCCAATCTTTCAACATTAAAAATAGTACTCAACCTAGGTATAAACGTTTCAAATATCAAATTTTCCTCAACCCAAAAATTCAGCAACTATACAACAAATCCCAAAACCACAGCAAACTAATATATATACGATGCATAACCAAGCATATGGGCTCCCGATCGTCCTCAAAGAAAAACCCCTCATAACCGACTCTTAAAGCACCATGTATCCTAGAGCATTGCATGTAAAACCAGCATTCAACAAGGTGGAAATTCTTACCTGAAATGAACCACGGCTTGCACCAAAACGAAGTGACAAACCGGACGAAGACAGGGCATTAAAGGAACGAATTTTTGGTTTCTCTATTCTCAACTTCACCTACCGAAAATACACAAATTTTTAGTGATTACAAGTACCAAACCGAACCCATGGATAGAAGAAAACGTAGGAAGAAATTTGAGAATCTTACCGTGATTCATGCGGTGAAACTGAAACCAGAGGGGGGGTTTTACGGAAGGAAGAAGCTCAAATCAAGGGATAAAATGCCGTATGGAGAGAGAGAGAGAGAGAGAGAGAGAGAGAGAGATTTTCATCTACAACAAAGTAACCACTGAGATCGTGATTTGGTGCGGAAGAAATGGAGCTGCGCAAAACAGGGGAAACTGTCGAGCAGGGGAAAGGAAAAGGAAAGGAAAAGAAAAGAAAAGAAAAGAAAGAAGAAGGGGTGGAAGGTATAAATCGGGGGTGACGCCGTTCGGGCATGGGTTGGGGCTGGGGCTGGGGTTGGGCCGGGCGTGGGTCTTGGGCTGGTTAATGGGCTTTGGGCCCAGGCGTTACATCCTCTCCTCCTTAAACAAATTTCCGTCCTCGAAAATTGCTACAAGAGCTCAAAATCTTCATTGAAGAGGTGTGGGTATTTCTCTCGTATTTCTTCCTCGAGTTCCCAGGAAGCTTCACTGCTTGTGTGATTACTCCACAACACTTTAACCATGGGGATGTTACGACTCCGTAATGTGTGTGCTTTCTTTTCCAAGATCCGCAATGGTTCTTCAATATATGTCATATCTTCCTGAATCTGTAGCGGCTCATAATGAATGATGTGAGTTGGGTCAGGAATATACTTTCTCAGCATGGACACTTGAAATACGTTATGCACTCCCGCAAGATTTGGAGGAAGTGCTAACTTATATGCCAATGGTCCAACTCGTTCTAGAATCTCAAAGGGTCCAATATATCTAGGGCTCAACTTGCCCTTACTTCCAAATCTCATAACCCCTTTCATTGGTGCTATCTTCAAGAATACTTCATTTCCAACTTCAAACTCTAGTGGACGACGTCGGTTATCGGCATAGCTTTTTTGTTGACCCTGAGCTGCTTTAATTGTAGCTCTAATGATGTCAATCTTTTCTGTGGTTTTCTGAATGATCTCTGGTCCCAGTATTTTTCTTTCACCAACCTCATCCCAATATAAAGGAAACCTACACCTTCTGCCATACAAAGCCTCATACGGTGCCATCCCAATACTAGTCTGGAAGCTGTTATTATAAGCAAATTCCACCAATGATAAGTGTCGTATCCAAGTTCCTTTAAAGTCTATCACACATGCCCTCAACATATCTTCTAAAATCTGAATAGTCCTTTCTGATTGCCCATCTGTCTGAGGGTGATAAGCCGTACTGAAGTTTAACTTAGTACCCATTGCCTCTTTAAACTTCTCCAAAATCTAGAAGTGAAACGAGGATCTCTATCTGACACAATGGACACTGGTACCCCATGCAATCTCACGATCTCTTGTATGTACAGTTCAGCTTGTTCGTTTAAAGCCCTCGGTAGACCTATCACAAAATCCATGGATATATGCTCCCACTTCCATTCTGGAATCTGCAATGGCTGTAACGATCATGCTGGTCTCTGATGCTCTACTTTCACCTGTTGACATGTTAGACACTGTTCTACAAACTTAGCAATTTCTCTCTTCATACCGTTCCACCAAAAAGACTCTCTCAAGTCCCGATACATCTTGGTACTCCCTGGATGGACTGTGTATAAAGAACGGTGTGACTCCTCAAGAATTATTTTCTTCAGTGCATCATCTGCCGGCACACACAATCTGTTTCTAAACCTCAAAACTCCATCTTCAGAAATGCTAAAATCAGCTTTTTCCCCGTTTTTAACTTCTTCAACTAGCTTTATCAATACTGAATCCAATTTCTGAGCTGCTTTAATTCTCTCTAACAAATTTGGTTGCACTATTAAACTAGCCACGAAAGTGCTTGTATCATTAGTGATAACCTCAATACCGGCCCTCTCTAAGTCCATTAACAACTGGGGCTGGGTGGTAAGGGTTGCAATTGCTGGACTTAATGATTTCATACTTAAGGCATCAGCTACAACATTCGCTTTGCCTGGGTGGTAATTTATAGTACAATCATAATCCTTTATTAACTCGAGCCATCTTCTCTGTCTCATGTTTAATTCTTTCTGGGTGAAGAAATATTTCAAACTTTTATGATCTATGTAGATTTCGCACTTTTTCCCATATAGATAATGCCTCCAAATCTTGAGTGCGAATACCACCGCTGCCAACTCTAGATCATGTGTGGGGTAGTTTTGTTCATAAGTTTTCAGTTTTCGAGAAGCGTAAGCTATAACCTTTCCGTGTTGCATTAATACGCACCCCAAACCCAATCTTGAAGCATCACTATACACTACAAAACCACCTCTCGCAGTGGGAACTGTTAAAACTGGGGCGGTCACAAGTCTTTGTTTCAAGGTCTGAAAACTTTCTTCACATTTTTCTGTCCACTCAAACTTGTTATTCTTCCTGGTAAGGGCGGTGAGAGGAACTGCTATTTTAGAGAAACCCTCAATGAATCGACGATAGTATCCCGCCAATTCCAAGAAACTCCTAACCTCACGAACATTTTTCGGTGCCAGCCAGTTAACTACTGCTTCCACTTTCCCTGGGTCCACTGAAATACCTTCTTTTGAAACCACATGCCCCAAAAATATAACTGAATCCAGCCAGAACTCCCACTTCTTTAGTTTAGCAAACAACCTTTCCTCCCTAAGTGTTCCGAGTACTAGCCTCAAGTGTTCCTCATGCTCCTCCTTACTTTTAGAATAGATCAAGATGTCATCAATGAAGACGACCACAAATTTATCCAGGAATTCATGAAATACTCTATTCATTAAATCCATGAATACAGCAGGAGCATTAGTCAAGCCGAAAGGCATGACCAAAAACTCATAGTGACCGTATCTGGTTCTGAAAGAGGTCTTAGAGACGTCTTCTGCCTTGATCTTCAGTTGGTGATACCCTGACCAAAGATCAACCTTAGAGAAAACTTGTGCACCTTGCAGTTGATCGAAAAGGTCCTCTATACGGGGTAAGGGATATCTGTTCTTGATAGTTACTCGATTGAGTTCCCTATAGTCGATGCACATTCTCATTGTCCCGTCTTTCTTTTTCACAAATAAAACTAGAGCACCCAATGGGGACACGCTGGGTAGGATAAAACCCTTGTCCAATAAGTCTTGCAACTGCTCTTTGAGTTCGATGAGCTCTGATGGCGCCATTCTATAAGGAGCCTTGGACAACGGTGCCGTGCCCGGAGCAAGATCAATTGCAAATTCTACTTCTCGGTCGGGTGGTAATCCAGACAAGTCTTCAGGAAACACTTCCGGGTATTCTCTCACAACAGGAATCTCTTCTAAACTCAACTCTTCCTTTGGTGCATCTATCACACAAGCCAAAAATCCTTGACAACCATCTCGCAATAATTTTCCAACCTGAACTGTTGATATGACTGATGGAAGTGATCGCACTTTCGACCCCACAAATCGAATTTCACCTCCCTCAGGAGGCTTGAAGATTACTTCCTTTTTAAAGCAGTCAATACTGGCATGGTATGAAGCCAGCCAGTTTATCCCCAAAATTACATCGAATCCAAAAATATCAAAAATTATAAGATCAGCTGGCATCAATCTTCCTTCAACAGATATGGGGCAGCCACGGAGAATTTTATGACAAGATACTGAATTTCCTGTCGGTGTTGAGACTACTAGGCTATACTCCAACCTTTCACCTTCCCAAGTGCAAAACTTAGCATAATTCAAAGAAATAAACGAATGTGTTGCCCCAGAATCAAATAATACAGTAGCATCATTAGAAAATAATGGAAGAATGCCTGTGATCACAAAAAAAAAAAATATACTCCTTCTATTAAAGATCCGCATTGAATACCAAGTTAATCCTAAAAGAAAACGAGAAACAGAAAATACCTGTGATCACATCATCCCTGCCTTCAGCCTCTCCTGGTGTCAATGCAAAGACTCGAGCAGGTGCAGTAGGACGCTGATTGTTACCTCGTCCTGTAACTTCATTTCTCTGGGGTGGCAACATGCTCGCGTTATTGTTGTCCGGTTGCAGAGGGCAATTCCTGATGTAGTGTCCTGACTTGCCACAACGAAAACATAGTCTTGCCCTTCTTCTGCATTCTCCAGAATGCACTTGGTTACATGTCTTACACTAGTAGGGCTGCCGATTACTCTGGCCTGGCCTATTGCTTGAACTATCCCCTTCATTTTTCTTCTTCCACGATCCTTGATTGGCGCTTGTATGGTATCCAGATGAGGTAGACCTCTTCCTTTGATCAGATAAAGTTGCACTTCTTTGAAAGCTTCTTTCAAACACTGTAGCCTTATTCACCAATTCTGTGAATTTTTTTATTTGAAAGCCCACTACTCGCTCAGAAAGCTTCTCGTTCAGCCCTTGTTTAAATTTGGGACACTTCTTCTCTTCATCTGGAATCAAATATGCCGCAAAACTTGCCAGCTCGGTAAATTTGGCTGCATATTGGTGTACTGACATCGCTCCCTGAACTAAGGTGGCAAATTCCATAGCTTTATCTTCCTTAACTGAGACTGGGAAGAAACGCTCTAGGAAGACTTCCTTGAACAGCGACCAACTTTTTATTTCCGTCTTTTCAGCTTCCCTGATAGTCCTTTCAGAGATCCACCACCTTTTCGCCTCCCCGGTCAGCTTGAATGTAGCAAATGCCACCTTTTGTTCATCCGTGCAAGGCAAGACTCGAAATATCTCTTCAATATCCTGTACCCAATCCTCTGCCAGTATCGGATTGCCGCTTCCATCAAAAGACGTGGGATACAACTTGTGGAAATCTTCCACAGTGCAACCCTTTTCACTTGTGGTGCGGTGACGGCCAGATGAATTTTTTGTGAGATCATCAATCAGCTGATGTGCTGCTGCTCAAAGTACTTTAGAAGCTCTTGGATTTGCTTCCCTTTCATTTCTAGCCGCATTCAATTCCGACACACTTCGCTCACGTCGAGGTGGCATCCTGAGAACATTTGGACTATTAAACAAATCGTTCACTAAAACATATAACCAACTAGCTAAAATAAACATCTACAGGTAATCTTAGTAGTCAAAACAATAGTATATAATACTCCCCAAACAAATGAGGTACCCACCACAAACAAGATCACATAATACCAAAAATAAAAATATATATATATATATATATATATATAACCCTTCACTCTCCAACAATACGAAATCAGCTCACAAGTCTATATAATTCTACACCTCAAATAATTCCTAAAGTTGGCGAATTCTAGAACCTCAAATTCTTAAAACCTTATTGCATAAGTCTGCAGAATCTTAAATCTCGCTCTGATACCAACTGCAACGCCCCGTACTCGTAAGGGGGTCATGAAGTCCAACCTGTTTGGTATAATCCATCATCAACTACAAATAATAAGTCTCCGACCATGTTCAAATAAAAATATTTTCCACATCTCAATCCATATAACAATGTCCACCAAGTCATAAATAAAAGAATATGAATAAATCATTAATGAGAGGGTTCACATTCTCCCAATAAGCTTAACAATAAAGAATAACTAACATTCTAAAATCCAATGAACTAGGAACCCAACATCTAAAATAAAAATTAATTGTTTTCCCCCATCTAGCCTGTGGCTCTAACTGCTTAAACTTGGTCAAAACTCTACTCTTGGTCCTCTGTTGGAACATCCAAATCATCTGAAAAATATATGAGATAAGGGGGTGAGTTTTTCCACAACTCAGTAAGCGAAGAACTTATACAAGCGTGTAAACATGAGCATTTACCAAGTAATAAAGTACGGAACGAAACATCATTATGCATAAAAGAAACAAATGATTTTCAAAACAATTAAATCATAAAGTATTTTGGCATAACAAAACTGAGTATTATCACTATATCAAACGGAGCATCTCACAAAGCAAAGCCCATGTTTAACCCCCGTGGTAGGGTTGTGCAAATCCCGGTGGCCAAACCAGGCAGAGAGAGAGGTGGAACTTTCCCTTATTCGTTCTCGGAGCCCCGAGTGTGCACATAGGAAAGCCCACAATAAACCAATTTGTTTCCAAAGTGGGTGCACTCAGAGATAGGAAATTGGTACCAATCCAAACAAAGCAAAGACAGAGCAGAGCAAAGCAGAAATAGAGTCAAATACTAACCAGAATACTATGCCAAAGGTTTTCGGAGTTATTAAAGACACATAGTTCCAAACTATTTTCACAATAAAGCTTATATAAATAAAACGTCGTCAACGCAATCAAGGCATAATTTTTCGCAGATAGACAAAAACACTCTTTTTCACATTTCAGAAAATAACATAACAAAAAGCAAGCTCATGTATACACAATGCATGACAGAGATATTTTTCCTTCTTTTATATAAGCTTCATGAATAATGCAAACAATCGACTGAGGTTGGTTTTTTTCAGGTTTTCATTTCATAACTAACAAAAGCACAAATTTTCAAAAGTCAACCTCAGTCCTCTTTTGGTATAAAACCGAGCGTACGAACCCCGCTTACCTGACTCCTGTAGCGAATTATCAAAACTTTGAGTCCGACCTCTAAGAGTTTCGTCACCTATTCATAAAAACATTCCCTAATGTTAATGACTACTCCAAAAGGTTTTAATCTGAAAATTATAAGCTAAACTACGCTACTTGCCTAAAATCATAAATTTCTAGCAAACAAAGTCCAAGCAACCAGCCACCCAAAATTATCTAACAGTGTTAAATGCGCCTCCAACAAAAACAATCATTTGAACCCACTACCAAAATCATCTCAAACATCACTCTGATAAAACTAGCCCAACAATTATAGTATCATATACGTTCAACAAAACCAAACCCAACAATTATAGTATCATATACGTTCAACAAACTATTTTTCCATACCCACTAAATTTTCAACAGCAATTCATCCAATCCGACTATCATATATTAACACAGAGATATTCTCAATCCGTAGCTACGTCGACACAACACAGCAACAAGAACTCAACCAAAAAATCTGGGCAGCCATCGGAAAATACCCTTCAATACCGCTCCAATATTTCAGCATTAAAAATAGTACTCAACCTAGGTATAAATGTTTCAAAAATCAAATTTTCCTCAACCCAAAAATTCAGCAACTATACAATAAATCCCAAAACCACAGCAAACTAATATATATACGATGCATAACCAAGCATACGGGCTCCCGATCGTCCTCAAAGAAAAACCCCTCATAACCGACTCTTAAAGCACCACGTATCCTAGAGCATTGCATGTAAAACCAGCATTCAACAAGGTGAAAATTCTTACCTAAAATGAACCACGGCTTGTACCAAAACGAAGTGACAAACCGAACGAAGACAGGGTACTAAAGGAACGAATTTCTGGCTTCTCCACGCTCGACTTCACCTACCGAAAATACACAAATTTTCAGTGATTACAAGTACCAAACCGAACCCATGGATAGAAGAAAACGTAAGAAGAAATTTGAGAATCTTACCGTGATTCATGCGGTGAAACCGAAACCAGAGGGGGGGTTTTATGGAAGGAAGAAGCTCAAATCAAGGGATAAAACGCCGTATGGAGAGAGAGAGAGAGATAGAGATTTTCATCTACAACAAAGTAAGCACCGAGATCGTGATTTGGTGCGGAAGAAATGGAGCTGCGCAAAACAGGGGAAACCGTCGAGCAGGGGAAAGGAAAAGGAAAGGAAAAGAAAAGAAAAGAAAAGAAAGAAGAAGGGGTGGAAGGTATAAATTGGGGGTGAAACGACGCCGTTCGGGCATGGGTTGGTGCTGGGGCTGGGGCTGGGCCGGGCGTGGGTCTTGGGCTGGTTAATGGGCTTTGGACCCAAGCGTTACAGTTATGAACTTAGTCAAATACAAAATAGAGATTCAAGTGGCAGATCTAAATTGGAAATATATAGGCATTGACTTTGAAGTTGACCAAGGACTTTGAATAGATTAAATTTTTGGATTATTTTCTCAATTATCCTAAGATCTGGACAAGTGTGTAGAGATGTAGAAAATGAGGAGATTTATATAGGGAATTCCATGTAAAATAAGATGGATCATCTATCAATCACTTCGTGTATCCGGATTGGTGTTCTCGGACTGACCTGCCTACTTTTAGTAGAAAAATCATACCTTGGTCATATGAGCTTAAAATGAAGTGATTCTAGTTCTATAGAACTTTAAGAAGTAGATCTAGAACTTTTATATCTTGGGTTGTTAAATATAAGGAACGGATCAAGGACGAAAGCTGGTGTGAAGTGGACGGCCCTGGGTTGAGTCCAATTGATAGCCGATTTTGAGGAATTGTATTATATTCAGCCATGTGATGAGAATTGTGATTGGCTATCAAACTTTCTAAAGTCTTGACACATGTGGGAACATGTGACAAGTTGATAAGAATTAATCTAGAAGCTCTAGTTGGCCCAAAGACATAAAGTAACATGAGAGGTAGAAATCTGATTGAATATGTCCAAATCTAGCTAAGTAAGTTGCAAACTAAAGTCTATCACAACCAAATCTCAAAATGGCCTTCTAAAACATGTTAAGTGGTGTATTAGAAAGTGTAAAAAGTGACCAAATGGATAAGAGAAGGGGCTGGGAGACGTCAGATACAAGAAAGGACTGGAAAGCCTTGATACATGCATGGTTAGTGAAATCCTAGCTCAAGCTTATGTCATTTGATATCTCTTCAACCATTGATCAATTTTGGTTGACTAAAATGACTTAATATTAGCCATTGGATGAAGATTTTTACTACCGAGCCTAAGATTTTATGGGTTTAGACTTAATTATTTGGTTTTGAGAGTTAACACCTAATCCTCCAAAGCGTGTGGGTAACCGGTTACCTATAGCCATCTCTCCTTCTTCTTTTCTTCTAAAGGGTTGACCATCCTTCTATATATATGTGTGTGTGGGAGAGACTTATAACCCTCTTGGAAAGGGAGAACACACGCCCAATTGGAGAGAAAATCAAATAAGAATCCTCCCTAAACCTTTGCATCTCCGAACACCACCTAAGTAAGCTAAAGAGAGTGATCTTGAGGGAATCCTTACAAGGGCTTAGTTCTATCATCAATACAAGCTTCAGATAAACTAGTAAGTATACAATTTAACTTAATTTTGGCATACAATAAGTGAATTGATGATTAAAGCATGTTTGTTGTTGTTCGGAGCTTAAACCTTGCTTATATGATTGAATTGAAATCTATTGTGTTTTGGATTGAGTGTTGTTATGATAAAATGTTAAATAAAATTAGAAGAACCTAGATTTATGTTTTAATAAGTAAAAATAAGGTTTATGTGAAAGGATTGCATGATTTAGATTGAAAAACCCTATGAACGGTGACCTTGCTCGACTCTCACTCGACCTACGGATCAAGCGAAGAACAGTCTGAACCATTAGCTTGACCTCGCTTGATATCATGCTCGAGCGAGTTCCAACCTGATATTTTGCTCAACTCTCGCTCGATACCTTGCTCGAGCAAGAGACAACCCGAGACTTCGCTTGATGCTCGCTCGATACCTTACTCGAACGAGATACCCTGTTTGTTTAAATTTGGGACTTTTCCTTGGATAAAAGTTGATGATTCAATAAAGAAGAATTATGTATGTAATATAAGTGTATTGCATGATTGGAATGATAAGTGTTGCATTGGGTACATATCATAAGGTTTAAGAGTACATGCATGTTCCATCCTGTGGTAGGTTTTAAGAAAAGGGGCATGACATATCTTTAAGAGAATAAGAATAAGAAAGAAACAAATAAGAATAAGATCTATGGATAAGTTAGTCATGTCATAATGGAGACAATGATATGTAACGTCCGTATGACTGACGTGCCGATGGGGACGAGGATACGTAACGTCCATCAAATAGAAGGAAATGAATAAGATTTTAATAATAATGGATATGATATAGCCCGACCACGGGTGAAAATAGTGGCATGGCCTGATCACGAGTAATAATAGTAACATGGCCTGATCACAGGTAATAATAGTAGATATATCCCGACCACGGATAATAACAGTGGATGTACGAAAGACTTATAAGAATAAGAATTTTAAGATAAAATAAAAATTCCATATATGATACAAGCTTGTTTGGGCAAGAAGGACATCAGTGGAAGTCCGTATAAGAGATAAGTCTAAAAAGAGTGGTCACTGACATGCATAAGTCTCATAAAGCATTTTCATAAGCTATATGTCTATGATCATTGCTATGTATGATAATTTCTAATGATATCTATGTCTTATTTTTGTTAACCGTATACTTACTGAGATTTCTTAGAAATCTCACTCTTTTAAGTTTTATATAGCATTCCTTATGGAATAATAAATGTTGTAGGATTAGACAAATTGTAATGAAATTCAGAGAGCATAGGAGATTTTGAGGTACCCTAAGGGTTCTCCAGAATATTCCTCTTCAGTTGGAATGGTCTTTCATCTAAGTGATCAAGTGGAATAGTAAGATTATTGGCCGAAGATGGGATACGAGATTTGTTTTGAGAAAACTAACTGGGTTATGCATGTAAGGTTAAAATATTATTTTAAGAATAGATGATGTAGATATTGTGGTTTTATTTCACCATGTGATCATTAGAAAAAAAAATTTAGTCAGAACTTTTCTGTTGCGATTTGTAGTAAACTTCAATAAGTACGGGGGTGAGTAGCCAAGTGTTACTTATCCTGACACCTTGATTTACGTTAAATCTCATACGTAAATTGGGGGCGTCACAAAGGTGCAGGGAATAGACTGGCAACTTACCATAGAATGTAAGGCTACAATTTGTCTCAGTTCACATGTCTAGTCCTTGACAAGTCTATGAGTTATCATGTAGGGTTCCACATGCCCTATTTTTGTTAGTTAGATTCCTTGCTTTGAAAGCAACTCCCTCATTTGCCAAACTGTTGTATTCCTGCAACAACCATTACTCATGTTATTCAGGAAGTTGTTGTTCAACTTTCTAACATTAATAAGTGCTACAGTACCTTGCTAAGTCTTTGTCTATAATTGAATATAGAATGGGAAGGCAATTAGCCATACTTGCGGTAACTTCAGCCCTAACCCTTGACAAGATCTGTCGTTCGAGTTACCAAGTTATTATCCCTAACCACCTGCATCGATATGCATCCCTAACATCCGTTCACAACTCATTGTGCACAACGAAAGCACCTTTATATCACACCTTGCAGAAATACTACTCAGGGAATAGACTGACATAAAACCTCAAAATGTCTCCCTGCTCAAAAAACCATTCAAGCTTGGAGATCACTAGATCTCCTTGGGAGTCTCCTCTTGAGACTCCCTATTCCACAACACCTAAGAATAACACATTTAGTTGTTTATCATTCACAGAAAATCCTTGTCGAAGCACCCGAGACTCCCCATGAATTGTTTAATGCCAGCAGCGTACTCGTTGGACTACAATCTATATTTGATATGCATCCAGACCTTATCCATCTAACATACAAGAAAGATATATCATGGCAAAGAAGGTTTTTAGTACAATGTTTTGAAGGAAGTAAGTGGAAATATATTAAGTGAAATCACGAATGCTAAATTATGGGTAGGATAGAATGGAGACTAAAATAGTCCTTACAATTTGCTAAGTCTCACTACAACATATTTAGCCTTTTGCCACTATTTTTTTTTCCTGCAATCAAAGACTTGTAGCAAATAGTGGTTTTATGCACCACATCGACATCTTCAAAAACCACTTATTAGGTTGCTCATAATAGTCATTAGTTTCTACAAATCTATAACGCCACAAATATTCTTGACATATGAAATCTTTTGCGGCACATATTTTTATTTATTATGACGAGATTGGGTCATCGCCACTATTATACATGTCTTAATTTGTTTAGTTATTTTTATGACAACTAGACTTCATCATTATAAGATGTTATATAAATTTCAAAGGCCACCAACCCACGGGATTTCATCGCATTAGTGTGCTACCACACTTCCATTTTGGGCGAAACCCACATCCAAAACCACAAATTTCAACATCAACAAGAGAGAGATTGCTGCAGTGTCCTTTGCTTTTAACTAGAATAAATACAGTTGCCGGCATTGTTGATTGGCGATTTCTTCAACTTGCTAGTCAACTCGCGGCTGTATTAGGACTTCTAATCCCTAGTCGTCCATTCTCAATTTGCTCTGATCTTAAGGGATTTTTTTATCTATAACAAAAAATCAGAAGTGTAATATATTCGTGCTTTGATCAACCAAGGCGAGTAGTTGAAGTTCTTGGACAACCAGGTATAAATCTGAAGTCCTTGGACATTGCCGCCTCTGTTTTTCCCCTTTTTTTTAAATCTTTGTGATTTTACGTGGGTTTCATTGTTTATGTGCAGCAATCTAGTTGTATATGTTATGCTCCTATGTATATGAAATTGCGCTATTATAATCTGTCCCAAATTTCTATAATTTTTTAACAATTGTGCTGCATGAAAGGAATTTCTATCACAAGATATTTATAACTAGGAACATTGCCGTATCTAAATTTTAGAACACTCGAACTCGCAAATTATCACTAAGCATTCCCACTAGTTGACATGCGAAGAATTTAAGTTAACAATAGAATAAGTGTAGATGCTTACCAGACTGATACTTGACACAAAATCTAAATTTTGGTAGTTTCCACTAGCTTTATGGAATCTGCCACAAAATATCATATTTGTCCTATAATGTTTACGTCACTCTTTATATTCCAAGTTCTAAGTAAAACTTAGTTTGTTTATCCTTTTGAATGCAATAGCCTACACTGTCAATTGACTACTATTCAAAGTAAATTCCTCAACTACTAAGACTTGTAAAAGTAGAGTTAAAACCCAATGTAGTTTCATGATTGCAAAACAGGGTTAGAATCTAGGTACATTGAAACATAGAAACCTATGCGGTGGCCCCTGGATTCAATTGTGCCTCCATTTTTTCCAGCACTTGTTGGAATCTAAAAATCTAGATGTTTCAATCTTGTGACCAATGTACACTGCTTTGCAGTGGTAGTGGATGCTTAAACATGCCCAATTGAAACATCAATATCAGAACTCTGCTAAGTTCAATCCCAACCATCAACTAAGCTCAGTTATAGCACTACTCACCCAATATGAATGTTCAGTTCTTTCTAAAAACCTAGGATAAAGTCCAGAAACATCCTTGAGAAATAGTGTGAAGAAACAACTGTAATCCACTTGGCTCTCTTCTATTTTTCTTGAAAGAAGGAATCTGTCCCTACTTTGTGCTATCTCTTTTTTTTTATGCCCCCTGACATTTGCCTTCCTATTAACAGAAATATATATCTCTGATCTCTCTCTCTAAAGAAATATATATATATATATATATAATATGTGTCAATGTCATGTATAAGTTAATCATGCATGTGATCATTTCATGATAATCAATATGCAGTTAATTTGAACAAGTCATGTGATGTCGTTCTTTCGTGATAGATCGGTTTTAGTTTTAACTAATAGTATTTTAATTTATCATCACTCGTATTGAAGTGGTATGTGTCCTGCCGCATGTATATATATTGGCCGGTTTAGGATTTGGATGGGTTGAGGCTAGGATTCTTTAAAAAAAAATTATATTTATAGTTTTAATTATGTGTAATCCTGTGTAATCTCGTATATTCTTTTTGGAAAGACAGATAAATGACTCATATAAAAAATATTTTTTAATAATAAATTTCATTACTTTTAAAATAAATATACAAGGATTACACATCTTTAAATTATATCTAATATTACTTTTCTAATAATAATAGAACGTGGATCTTGTCACATAAATTGCACAAGACAGGGTGCTAGGAGTTTTATTTTGGGAAAAAAAAAATTGACTTGAAAATTATAGTTTGTTAGTTCAAAAGGATGCATGGGTGTCTAATCAAATAAAATGTAAAGTTGATACATCATATACATACTTGAATCAAATGATAGAGCTAAACACAAAGTTATAAGCGATCGATCGAGTAATCTAAAATTTCGAAGTCCTTTTCGGTCACAATACTACTGGCATTTCCCACAGTTATACATATGAACTGAGTAATGGCCTTGAGGGGTTGTTGTGTTTATATAGGAAATAATAAAATATGTACTCATGTGTATATATGTATGTGAAAGTGTAACTGTAACTGTAATTGGAATATATAGGCGTGCGTGCGCGTGCGCGCGCACCCACACACACATATGTATATATATCATTCGATTCGCATATATAACATGACAGAGATATGTCACTTCCACCCATGATTAGGAGGATGCATGCATTTAATATGAGTACTGGTCTTCATCACGTAGCAATAATTTTTTAATGTCTCAAAGGGTGGCCTTTCCTATCACAAGAACGTATAACCTAATATATAATTTTGTTTATAAACAGAGTTAATAATGTTAATGTGTTCATGCTAGGATTGAGTTTGTATCTTCTTAAAAAACTTAAAGAATCATGCATGATATGCATGCAATTTCCATATGTACATAGCAATTAATATATATTCTTTTTGTCCTACATATATGTTTGATACAATCATTAATATTCGCACTCCATCAATCTTGCTTATTATAATTGTGAGTTTACTTTCAAATAGAAATGATTAGAATTATAAACACTTGATCTTTAAACATAAAATGTCATCAAAGAAACATAATGAGTAATAATATATCATGCCTAGCTAGCTTATTGTTGATCAAATTTGATTGGAGGATATTAGCAACTTTATCATGCAGTCTTAAGTACTCTTTGTTGATCCTTGTTCCGCCCCTGTTGTCTGGTATATGTTCTTGCTACGTTAACTTAATCCACTCGTGCAAGTAAAGTGTGTATTGACTAATCTGGTGTGCTGGAATATTCTATATATTGCCAATATACATGTGTGTTGGAAATGACCTGAACCAGAGTAGGCAGCATTGGTGGCATGCTGTAATTGATTAGAACGCCATTATTGTGAGTATATGTTTTGGAGTATGATATTTTTTGCCCTTTCGGTTTATCGAGGTAATCTCCATGTTGTGACTAGCTTGTTTTACTCGTGAGCTTCCATGCTTTTGGGATGTTATTCTGACCAACTTTTTATAAATAAGTACTTAGGATGGTATCTAGACAAGGTATTACATATGTGAGCAAATTCTTTTATTTCTGTTCAAGCTTTATCCTTTGTACAACTTCATGCTACTATCCAAACATGGGGGCTGACAAATAACCATAGGTAGTTTATAGATTGTGGTCCAATGAATACGCCGAAGGTCTTAATCAATTCTTCACCATGGCCCAAGCTAAAGCGACAGCCAGTGATTCCATGCGGTGTCCTTGTTGACGATGCCGTAATAATTTTTTCCATCCGAATAATATTGTGAGAGATCATATGTTCTTAAGGGGATTGATACCAATTATACTCAATAAATATTTTATGGAGAAGATGACCCTTTCAATTCCAGCTGTTCAGAAAGTGAGGATGAAGGCCTCGATCAAGGTGATTACATTGATGATGTAGGTGAGATGTTAGATGACATCCGAATAGGATCCTTTATGGATAGTACAGCTGGTTTCAATGCTGATGCAGGTAAAGGTAATACCGCACACCCCAACTTCAGCACTTCAAGACATCAAACCTTTGAAGATTGCTTGGAGGATGCACAATGTCCTTTCTATCCAAAGTGTACAAATTCCTCAATGCTTTCATTTATGGTAAAATTGTTGCACATCAAGACTATCAGGGGTTTCCTTCAACATGTTGGTAAAGCTTTTGAAATCTACATTTCCAAATGCTCTCTTGCTCGAAGACTATAACGATACGCGTCGCTTAGAGCATGTGATGGAATTTAGTTACACAAAGATACATGTATGCCCAAATAATTGTATCTTGTTCTGGAAAGAATATGAAGAGAAAGATAAGTGCCCTAAATGCAACGCATCTAGGTGGGTCTCACGGAGAGGTAAACACCAAGTACCTGAGAAAGTGATGTGTTATTTTCCCTTGAAGACATGGTTGTAAAGCCTTTATATGTCAAAGAAGACAGCTCAAGCCATGCGATGGCATAAAGAGGAAAGCATCGATGACACTAACTGTATGAGGCATCCAACTGATTCTAGTGTTTGGAAAGATTCTATAGCAAACATTCTTGGTTTGCTAGTGATTCTCATAATGTGTAGCTTGGGCTTGCAAGTGATGGGTTCAACCCGTTCAATAACATGAGCAAACTATACAGCATTTGGTCAATCATTCTTCTGCCTTACAACTTGCCACTTTGGTCATGCATGAAAGACCCCTACTTTATGATGACATGTTTAATGCTGGGTCTCAAATGGTATCGATGTCTTCCTACGTCGTTTAGTTGATGAATTGAGAGAATTATGGGATGATGGTATTGAGACATATGATGCATTTAGTTCAAAGGTTTTTTGACTACATGTGACATCACTCTGGACCATCAATGATTTTTCTGCATATGTCAATCTGTCCGATTGGAGCACAAAGGGAAAGTTAGCATGTCTGGCATGTAATGTAGGAATTGATTCTATGTTGTTGGTCTACAGGTGTAAGTATTGTTATATGGGTTACCGTCGATAGCCGACCCCGGACTACCCTTGGAGAAGGAAAAAGCATGCTTTTAATAGTGAGAAAGAATATTGACAGTGACCAGCAAAAGTTACTTCGCAATCTACCCTTGAACAACTACGGTTGCTCCCCAATGTGCATTTCGACAAAGGATCATGGAAGAGGAAATGGGCACCAGTTGAATTAAATTGGACTAAAAAAAGTATATTTTTTGACTTCCGTATTAGCTAGACTTGGAATTGAGACATAACCTACACGTAATGCATATTGAATAAAACATTGATGATAGTGTATTAGGAGCATTACTGAGTATCGATGGAAAGATTAAGGATAATGCAAATGTGCGCAACAATTTGGCAGTTCTTGGATTGAGGAAAGAATTATATTTACTCCATGATGGTGATAGTTGTCAGATGAGTCTTGCATGTTAAACCTTAAATTGTAATAAGAGGATATCTTTTTCTGAGTGGTTGTCACAGGTTACATATCCAGACGGCCTTGCCTCAAACATTACTCGGTGTGTGAACATTATTGATGAAAAAATTTCATGAATGAAAAGTCATGACTATCATATCTTCTTGCAAAGTTTGCTTCTGGTCATGATTGGGGCTTACCTACGGCCCACCATCCGACTAGCATTGACTGAGTTAAGTACAGTTTTCAAAGAATTGTGTGCTCATACTTTGAGTTTTGACGCGTTATGACGGCTTCAGGTAGATATGTGTATCATTCTCTGTAAACTTGAGGTGATATCCTCTATAAACTAATCCGAATTTCATGATATCTCGAGCTTAGAGTGCACAGATTTGCCAAATCGAAAACGGGGTCAGGGACTAGCAAAAGACATGTTGTTTGAATGTGTACGCAAATTTTGCTTGATACAACTGAATATTAAGGATGGATAAAGAGGTCCATCATGTGAGAATTACAATATATTTTTTTGGGCGAGTGACAATGGTTGTGCAGCTTCATGTGAACATGCGACATGCAAGTTGGAAAGCAGTACTAAAAGAGCTAATAGACCGCGTACGGGTAAAACATTTTATTACTTGAACTCTTTTTCGCAAGTAGTTTAGTAATGTCAACATTCAACAAGTAAATAAAATGCATTCATATGTTGTTATCATAGGTTGACTTTAACTTGGATTGGACACAAAGTTCCCTCGTGAGTGTGTGATAAATGCACCTGCATGGAAATACAATGTATTCTACTATTTCTTTCGAAAGCAATACCTGCAGTATGCAACGCACAAAGAGGCACTATCTAGTGGGACAACCTGGGTGGAGAAGCCTGTATAGGAACACTTATGTGCAATGTGGTCAAGTGAAGCCTTCAAGGTATAGTGATCCACTATTTTTTTTATACACATGCACTACATGTATAAACGTGTTGTTTCATTGTTCATAGGTGATTTCCTTTATCTAGTGTAGTTGTTTGGATTTCTTTTATGGCACATTGATGATATTTGCCTTCAATGAAACTGTCAAAAAGAAATCGTAACAAATAGGAAGAAACAACGGATAAACCATACAAATGGTAGAAAACCTTTCGTCAGGACTATGGAGGAAATGGTAAGATGTCTAGTTAATTTGCATAATTGTGTCGATTTGTAGTGTTTGGAAACAATGGTATGTAATTGGAGTAACTAACAACTGGTTTCATTTCAAAGAATGAACAATCTCCAAATTTGATAGCATTTTATAGAAAAGTGCATTGGTCCAGCAAGAGAGGTCAATTTATCACTAACATGGCAAAACACAATTATGTAAGTGATCAAGCTGTATTTATCAATGTTCCACTCAAAATTTTATATTTTTCAATATTGCATTTTAATTTCTCATAATCTAGAGATGTAGAACCTCATGCTTGAACGATTGGATGAAACTGAAGTGGATGATAAGGATAGATATGTAGCTAGTAGTGTTGTGTTCAAAGAAGTGTTAGGGCATCAACCGAGATATGCCACATGATTAGGATACTCTATCATACCTAAGCCATTTATTACCATAAGGAAGAGCAGGGATTACCAATGGATACTTGAAGAGAATGAGAAAAACAAGATTGATGCTGATATGTACAAGAGTCAGGTAATGGAACTTCGAGCTGATTTATTGGAGTTCATGAATCAATTTAAAGACTATGAGAATAGGATAAATGCTCGCATAACTGAGCTGGAAGGTTGAAGGGAGTCTCATCATGAGACTTAACTCCATGCCTAGGCTTGTTGAGTAATGGCAATCATCCCAACATTTGACATTTTGAAAAGGTGATTTAAGATACATGTAGTTTGTCAATATATATGATGATTACATTTTGATGTGGCGGGTTGGTGAGGAACTTAGAATGTGACTGGTTGGAAGGTATTTTGGGGTTTCAAGATACAACCAGTCTGTCAAACGAGCATTCGATATTTTTGTTGTGGGTGGTTTGCAAGCCATTCTAGATGTGGCGATTTTGGAAGTTGTTTTCAGATCACATAGCACATGTAGAGTTTTGTCAAGTACACATACGACAATGCTGGTCCAGACTTGGTCGTTGGTATGCAATTCCTTCTTTCCATTCAAGCTCTATGCTTTATGTGCATATTCAATTCTTGTTTAGGTAAAAAGAGTTGCATGATTTATATGAGACTTAAAAATGTCTGGTTGTTGAATTGGGTACTAAAACATACAAGTATATATTTGGTTGGTAGTATTAGATACATCACCAGTAGTTGGTGTAAATGAATACTATAAATTTCAAGAAGAAAGAAAGTAGGTATGTTTTGAGGTTGTATAGAAAATTAGGTATCTAAAATATTTTACATCAATCTATTAAGAGTTGTTCATAATTGTATTGATTTATATGACACTTGAAAAGGCAACATTATGGATTAGATACTGAAATTTACAGCACATATTTGGTGTTAGCATTGGATACACACCTAGTGGTTGGTGTAGATGAGTAACAAAAAATATAATGAAGAAATAAACCAGTTCAGAGGTTTTTATTGAGATGTGCTGCATGGTGGATCAGGGTGATACGTACCCATCTCAATTTCTTTTACCTAAGGCCAACATAGTTTATTGATTTATATGCCATAATTAAAAAGGGCAAACACAATGGATTGGGATATGTAAACTTTCAGCTATATATTTGGTATAAAGCATTCGAAACATGCCTATTAATTGGTGTGTGAGTACATCCAAATATTTAGTAGTTCTTACCAGCTTGTTTTTACTGAGCTAACAAATTTCATAAATTTATATGACACTTAAATAGGCAACATTGTGAATTGGATGCTGAAATTTATAGCTAAATATTTGGTTAGTAGCATTTGATACATACCTAGTAGCTGGTGTAGATGAGTACAGAAAATCTATAATGAAGAAATAAATCTTTTTCAGAGGTTTTTATTAAGCTGTGTTGAGGCTAAAGGGATCAGGTTGATGTGATCCTAATGTCGCTTTTTTATTTTTTTTTACAATTACGAGATTTACATCATTTATATGCCATAATTAAAAAGGTCTGATTGTTGGATTGAGATATGTAAATTTATAGCTATATATTTGGTTTGAATCATTGGATACATGCCTAAAAATTGGGTGTTAAATGAATACAGGTATAGACTTAGTAGTTACTCACTAGTTTGTGTTTACTCAGATGCATTGGAAACATCTCAATATAGGTCTCAATTTTATTTCCTATTTAGATCTAACCATTATGGTTGTAGCTAACAAAGATCATCTGCCATTACATATATGCAGCTGGTCAAAATAGATGGAAGCAAATTGGGAATTTTTGAAAGGAGTGTTGTGTGTTAAATACACAATAAGGTCAGCTAAGACAAACTCGTACAGTTGGAGGAAGAGTGTTTATTGAGCCACTTAACCACAAGAGTGTGACCAGGGAAGCCTCCTATTCACCATGAAGATCTATATATATATATATATGTTCTAGCTAGAAGTAATGTTGCTAAGAGAAGTTGCTGAAATATGCATGCATGTGAATGTTTTGCTATATAATTTATACTGGGTAGACTTGTGAAGTTAAACTTTTATGTGGACAATGTTTATTGAGAACATTCAGTGATGGTTCAAAATCTATGGATATGAATTATGTAATGTGTCTTGTTTTCAATTTGATTGAGTTTGTTCACAATTGTGCATGATTGCAGAATGAGATTTATGCAATAGTGTTGCATTGCTGGTCATATCCGAATAGCATGAGAATATATATGTTATCTCATGATTAATGATAAAGCAAATAACATTTTTTACAAGTACAGTGAATGGGGTCCTCAGATTGTATAATGGATTTTTGGAATGCATTTTTCAAATTGTATAAAATGGGGTCCTCATGTCAAAACAAGTATGAAATAAGTCATTCAATTCCACCATTATGTAACTGGAATGTACAATGCCATTTTGAGCACACGGATTGAACAAAATAGTTGCAATGATGTGCTCCAGGAAACTAGAATCTATCAGTCCCGATTATAAATAGTTTAATGTAGGCATATTGCAATATAGTAGAGTAGGGATTAATTCTCAGCAATGTGTTTGCAATTGTCGCAAAGAGACATGCATTGCCACAATTCCACGTAACATGTACATGATCTCCTACACATATAACATGTTTTGCAGAAAATGACATTTTACCTATGAAACATTTGGACAGAGAAAACAAAAAAAGGGAAATTGAAATGTGATAAACTGTTCCAGCAATTGTTCTTTTTCTGCAAAAACTAATTGTTACCACAAATGTATTTTAATGGATATTGTGATCGAAAAATAATATTGCTGGGAAAATGTCTTGACGAATAAAGACTGAAAATACATGTAATGGAAGATGAGTAAATGGTTTTTCCCAAGATCCGAAATGGTCAATAAAAGTTATTCTCCATAAATGTATACTTGTAGTGATAGTGGGTTGTCGAAAAAATTTACTCATCTAAATCACATTATTTACCACGGTAGAAGTCAACTGATGCAAACATGATTTTAGGTGCATACTTGCTGCAGAATAATTTTTGTGGTAGTAGAGGCAGCCAGTCTAACACATATGCGGCAATAGATACTGGTAGATATATAATAAGCAATACCTAGATTGAATATTGATGCAATCCACCTTTTTCTGGAAACTCCATAGTGTCTAAATAGAACATATGGTTCAATAAATTAAGTATTTGGACTTACATTGTCGGCAATGATAATGGAATGTAGCTACCTATGTGAATTGTCAGGATAAGTGTACATAATCTACAACTACTGTAGTTGCCGACATTAATAGTTAAATTGTCAATGTTTTAGCTACAAATAGTCGGCCTTGAAAAATTGCTAGTAGTGCGTAGTAACGGCAAATTTTCGTAGTTTTTGTGGCAAAAGTCGTCATGGCTATAGGTTGAAAATGTTGTAGTGGATCTGCATGTGATTTTAAGAAGTCCGTACTTGCATGGTCATGAATAGGAAGGTATATCTTCATAGCAGAAACAGAATGACAAAAAAATAAAATGAAATAAAAATAACAACCATTTTATATTATAGTTTAAGGGCAGGGGCAGGTGGGTTTGCAAAAGTTCACAGAAGCAAAGTAAATACATGAAAAGAATGGGGGCTGCAACAATAAATTCCAATATAGACTATATAGCAATGGAGCAAACTTTGCACAACAAGCATTAACATACGTCAATGGTACCTTTTGACAATATTATAGCAAATATACATGTATCCCACCATTATAACTGAGATGTGAGTGTCTATGTGAAATAACCCGAACAGAGAACACATTCTTACAATGCATTGCATTGCCATTGACTGTATGCACCTGATTGGGTAACTGGCGATACAACTGACTAAACATAGTAGGTAATGTCACCGAATGAAAGAGAGAGTGAACTGTACCACTAATAAGGACAAAACAAAAACTAACAAAAACAAATACACATGTAGTCAATAAAAAAGCAACGCTCTGCATAAAGTATATGCACTCCAATGTTGTTAATAACCACATGATGATTATAGGCATTTGTCTTAGTAGTGCAGTAATTTGAATGATTAAACCATTATATAATCAAGTGCCAAATAAGATTCAAAAATTCAACTAATGATAAAATAGTCAGAAGTATATGCAATATATGGTATAGGCATTTTCAATAACAACATGCAGTATCTAGCTTTAGTGATTGTTGAGACTATATTTCAATGATGAGTCTGGCCACAAGTCATAGAATTTGCATCAACCTTTGTAGTAGGACCAAATAGAAATTAAAATATATGCATATTCATGGTAAAACCAAATAGATATGGATCTGTTTTAAACTACCATTATCACAAGTACTATTGCTTGGCACATGGTAGAATAAGAAGGGTTGTTTTCTCATGTTAAATAAGCTAGACATGCGTAGGCGTGAGCACACTCTTTGGTAACGAAAAGAGTGGCCTGATGTGCACGTAGTGAGTTAAAGTAAAGCTCAAAGAAAGAGTCACAAACAAACTTGTACTTTTACATGAGAACAAAGTCCAAGCACCCAATTAATTGTAACTTAAAGGACATAAAGAAAAACATAAAGAAAACATGTAAAGTACTAAAGATCAAAGTTTTCAAACATAAGAGATGTAAGAACTTTAAGATAGACAATACTATGTTGATTGAGACCATAGGTAGATACATTTATATGTTATGAATGATAAAGGGGCATATTTTGTTTAACAGGTGATCGTTCCCTTTGGGGCTTATCAAAATTATCGTATTGACTCTGAACAATTCTTATTTAAGAATAAAAAGCCTTTGTAAATTGTTAGTGTGAATTATGTGATATACATACCACATAAGAGAGTAATAAAAATAAGGTATTAATATTTGTTTAAAGGCATAAAAAATATACATATTTTTTACGAATGCAAAAATCGACTGGTTATTAATAAGCAAGCAAACAATCTTACCCAATTTCATGAGAATCGAAGGTAAATACCATCTTAAGGTTCATTTGACCACCACAGTCTTATCACACGTCAATTTCATGAGAAGCGAAGGTAAATGCCATCTTATAAGACCAACACTAATAATCAAGTATGAGTAGTCGAAATGAAACAAAAGTTGAGGTAAAGTCTTGATCAGGCAAGTACATACAAGGAAAAATGTTTAGCACTAACAAAAATTTTAATTCACTTACCTTATGTGTAGTTCCCATACTTAGCTCATTCTACATCTATTTGTTTGTAAAGTTCAATACGAAAGACATAAAATTCAATGCAATATTCTTCCTCCTCTTGCTACTTAACAACGACTACAAGGGCAGTAACCAGATAGCCTCCCAAACTCCCATAACAGCAAATGTTGAAAGTTGAAAATGTTACAATAAAAAAAAAAAAAATTAATGTCTGGGCAGTTGAAATGACAAATTCGAAGGTGATCATACATCTAATAGCAAGATTTACACAAAGATTAAAAATAGAAATAGCACAAATTCGTGGTTAATAAGATCTCATTGAATGAAAGAATAGAAGTATGTATTTATATTATTTGCATTAACACACCAACTAATGTGATGAAAACAGCAAAGGTGATCAACGCAAGAACATCTAGCTTTTCTTTTATGCAAAATAGGGTTTGGCAATGTATAACCTAGTCGTTATATTGAACAGTGGCAGAGGAAATGGAAGAAATAGCTAGCTCGCAACTGGCAGCAAGCAACGACGATAATAGACCTAGAGGGATGGCGAGTTAATAGCTAAGACACCGCCAACGACTCTGGGTGTGAGCACTTTCCTCTGAAAAGGGCATAGATTGACACACGAATGGGGCTAGTTGCCTTAGAACGTTCGAGATGCAGGATTTTTCTAGAGAAAGGGCACAAATCGATGGTCAAAAAGGCGTTTTGTGGGAAATGGGTGTTACGACGACAGCAGCTCATCCTAATATCAAATTTTTACCACTGGCAGGCCCTCATCACACAAAATTTTTGCAATATACCACAATACTTATTGCATCGCAGAATTTTTGTCTCAACAAGTCTTTATCCCCACTGTATATAGTCGTGGGCAAAAATTTGGCATCTTAAACCTAAATTTCTTGTAGTGATTGTAAATTATTTATAACACAAAATATATATAGTGGTCAACTAGTCATGGATCAAAGCTATTGGAATTAGTTATTCATAAGTTAATATTGATGGGAGGTTTTATTGTATTTAGTGTTAAGGGACATGGAAGATATTGATGGGAGGTTTAAATCCATGAAATTCATTTTAGAGACTTGAGTGCTATGCCATCAGGCCTAACCCTTTGGCGTTTTGATATTTAATACTATGGAAGAGTGGTAAAATCTTCCATTGTATTAAATATATAAACAATCGAGATGAAAAGACAAGCCCATTAGACATACTAACGTCTCCATGTAATGAATCATGATATATAGAAACACTACAACACATTTGGGCTTTAGTGACAGATAAAAGCGGCACAAAAAATGACAAAAATGTTATGAAAGATTTTTGGTAACAGTTAGAAACCGTCACGGCAACCGTCACAGTAAATGTGTCACAGATAAGTATTTGTGACACTTTACTGTTCAACCTAATAAAAAATATTTTTTTAATTCTGGTTGGTGCTTTTCTGTTCAATGTAACGTTCGAACGTTATAACTGTTAGTGATGGATCAAATGTGTCACTAAAAGTCACGTTTGAACATACAATATGAAGTTTGAACATAAACCCATCTGAATGACATACTATAAGCTCAAACGTTAGGGGTGTCATTCAAACGTTGGTCACATATGAAAGTAATTTTGACATTCGAACATTTACAAAACAACGTTTGAACGCTATGTTTGAGTAAGTTCGAACGTGAGTTTGATAAACATTCGAACTTTTTTGCCAGACATCTGAATGTTAGTTTCATAAACATTCAAACATTTGGGTCAATTCATTCAAACGTTATGTGGTACATTCGAATGCAGTTGGAATAAATGTTAGAACGTTTAATGTGTACATTCGAACGTACTTGTCAGAAATTGTATATTTTAATAAAATTAGAAAGCATATAAATTGTATCATGTTATATAATCAATTTAACAACTTACAATATCTTATAACATATAAAAGTTAAATACTAAAAATTACAAATAAAAAAAAAAAAAGATAAAGATTATTCCTTTTTTTCCTCGTCCACCACGATCTTGCTACTGTAACATAACATGCTCCATCTGGGCCACCATCTCTCTCTATACTTGTTTTTGGATTGCATTGCACATTTTTTTCTCGTGCTTTCTCTGCTGCTCCTATACACACATCTCTAGACCAGAATATCGCTCCAAGAGAGACTCCAACTTCTGCTGTGTCAACCTTAAAATCTCGTTTTCTCGTCGTATTGCTTCTAAATCTTTGGTGAGATTATTAATTTTTAAAGTCGATAAGCCCGTGGAGGATGATGAACCAACTAAATGCTTGACTGAATGTTCCAATCCTTTGACCATGCTAGATTTGGGCTCGAACACTTCCGTGAATTCTATCTCACTAGGAGAAGATTCCCTATAAGCTAGATGCATATCCAACATTTTGTCCTACAATTTAAAGAAAACACACATTAATTAACAAAATTAATTGAAATACGAACAAAAATAAATTATTTAGATATTGCTTAATTTATTTAACAAAATTAATATCGCTTATATAATTTTCTGCAGTGGCAGGATCCATCCATCCATTATATTCATTAATGTAAGCAGCAGCTTAAACAAGAATAAGGAAAAAAATTTCAAGATCATCACGTTCTAATGAAGACACATTAGCAATTGAGAAATTTAATTTTAGTAATTAAATAACATTAAATATCAGAAAAATAAATGAATTTCTATAAGTAATTAATTACCATTTTCTCAACAAAACGGTAGAACGATCTTAAACTAGCACGATGGTAGATAGTGAGAGCGGATCCTATTATGTGCATTCGTTGAACTTAAGTACTATAAAATTAATTAACAATGTTATTATTAATTTAGAACGGATACAAATATAAATGACTAACTAATTTAGAACACCTAATAATCAGGACTTACGAAAAGATCATAATACTTCACCTAATCATCTAATTTCATCTTCTGCAAAGGGAACTTCACAGTCTCTTCCAACATTTGAAACTTCTTGAAGTGATCCTACAAACAGTATTCCATGAAAAACAAATGAGGAAGAGACCAAAATTTGATACACAACGTGAAAATTAGTAAAAGTAACAAAAATGTGCAATACAGATAATATAATCTCAAACTACCCACACTGGATAATTCTAAAATCAGTGAACACTTGAGTATACACTGATTCTAAAACGGGTCTAAGGTTATTCATATATGTAATGTCATACACCATACTAGTTATTATTCATTTGCTAATTTTTATCTATTATATAAACTATAGAATAAGGGTTGGGGTTTGGGATTTCAGGTTTAGGATTTGGAGTTTGGGTTTAAGATTTAAGGTTTAGGGTTTGCGGTCTAGGGTTTGGAGTTTGGGATTTAGGATTTAGGGTTGAAGGTGTGACAACCCGGATTTTAGATATCCGCTTAATTTCCATGTGTGGGATGATTATGTTTCACCAAAACTATTTTTAGGAATTTTGGGATATATGTATAAGATTCTTATATTGAAAGGTTGGGAATAAGGCTGGGTATAAATGTGACTTGTATTAAGGTGAAAAAGTGCCTAGACCCGAGATCTCGCTCAACTCTCGCTTGATGTCTGGCTCGAGCGAAATACAGGGACAGACAGACGTCTTTTAGTAGAATGATCATCACTTGCTCATTTGATGTCGGATTTGAGTGATTCAAGAGGCTATGGAAAGCTAAGAGGATTATCTACAACTTTTATGTTTTGAGGTTTAACAGATATGGACTTAATCAAATAAGAAATGGAGATTGAAGTATCAGGTCTGAATTGGAGATGGATAAGTATTGACTTGAAGTTGACTAAGAACATTGGATAAGATTAAGCCATTGGATTATTTTCTCAATTATCCTAAGATCTGGACAAGTGTGTAGAGATATGGAAAATGAGGAGATTTTATTTAGTGAATTTCGTGTGAAATAAGATGAATCATCTATCCAACACTTGGTGTACCCGGATTGGTGTTCTCGGGCTTATCTGTCGAGTTTTATTAGAAAAATCATAACTTGGTCATATGAACTCCAAATGAAGTTATTCCAGTTCCTATAGAACCCTGAGACATAGATCTATAACTTTTATGACTGAAGGTTTTAGAGAATCGAAGTGTATCAATGGATTAATTGGGCTGGAATGGGACTGATCTGTTTTAAGTGCAAACTGGAGCTCGAAAATGAATCACTTCACCACCTCACCTTAGATGTTCGAATTTGATTGGTTCTCCTCATGGTTATCTGCTAGATACATGTATGAGAGCATGTGTTAGGTGGAGAAAGAGCTTCTAGAAGAATAATTAGTTTAAAACCAAACAAGAGTGAAGGACTAATCTGATTAGCCAAAACAGTCAACTATCTCCTTTGTTTCCAACCAATTGGTAACCAAGCCTTGGGAATTAGGTAATGAGATATTTTCCAGCCACTCTAAGGGTGCTAAGGGAGTCTTGGACGTGGGGCTAAGGGTGAGGAAAATGTTCTAGAAGCCTTGAGGATGCAAGGAAGGCCAATGGCCAGCTAAGCTTATCTTGGGTATTTTGGACTTTTTGGAGCCTACTTTTATATCTATATTTGGTAATTATTTGGGGCCATTGATCTAAGATAATTTTAGATGAGGAAGAAGCTTAGCCATAGGATGAAAATCATTGGAGATTATGGGAGATTTGGATGAGGATTGCACTAACCAAAGTTGGACAACTCACCACACCTCACACGGTTTGAGATTAACCCATGGCCTTAGTTAGTTTTCCTTCTCTTCTTCTCCAAGCCATCTATTTCTATATATATATAACCATCTCCAGTCCATTGGAGGCCTTTTGGGAGGAGGAAATCACGTACACTTGGAGAGGAAGCCAAAGAAAAAGCCTCCTCAACCCTTGAACCTCCAAACTTCTCCTAAGTGAGCTAAGTGGGTGCTTTGAGGAGGAAGGTTGCAAGGACTAGTTGGATCATTCAACCAAGCTTTGGAGGAACTTGTAAGTATACAATTTAACTTAATCTTAGCATAGAATAGGTAGATTATTGATGGAATTTAGTTTGTTGTTGATTGGAGCTTGAATTAGGCTTGAATGATGTGTTTGGAATCTATGGTGTTTTGGATATGATTTGGTGATGGTAAAATGCTAGGAAAATTATAAGGACCTAGATTTATGTTTTAATAAGTAAAAATAAGGTTTATGTGAGAAGATTGCTTGATTTAGGTTGAAAGACCCTTTGAGCCGTGATTTCGCTTGACTGTCGCTTGATACCGCACTCGAGCGAGTTCCAACCCGTGACTTCGCTCGACTGTCGCTCGACACTCGCTCGAGCGAAATACCCTGTTTTGCTTAGATTTAGGGTTTTCTTAGAATAGCAGTGGTGATTCAAATGGGTAGAGTTATAGGTGAAAATAACTCATGTGAATAAGAGAGAAACAAAAAGAAAGAAAACAATTTATATAAAGAATATGTTCCGTGTCATGACGGGGACGGCGAGACGTAACGCCCGGACGATTGACACGAGACTCATCATAACGGGGACGGCGATACGTAACGCCCGGATGATTGATGAGTATGATTGATAAGTTAGTCACGTCATGACGGGGACGGCGATACGTAACGCCCGTATGACTGACGTGCCGGCAGGGACGGCGATACGTAACGCCTGTCGTGATATGAAATTGTGATCTCCACGGGGACGGCGAGACGTAACGCCCGTGTGATTGATCCTTGCGGGGACGGCGAGACGTAACGCCCGCAGTACTATGTGTATATATTTCGTGTCATAACGGGGACGGCGAGACGTAACGCCCGGATGATTGACACTAGACTCATCATAACGGGGACGGCGATACGTAACGCCCGGATGATTGATGAGTGTATGATTGATGAGTTAGTCACGTCATGACGGGGACGGCGATACGTAACGCCCGTATGACTGACGTGCCGGCAGGGACGGCGATACGTAACGCCTGTCGTGATATAATAATATGTTTTGTGTCATAACGGGGACGGCGAGACGTAACGCCCGGATGATTGACACTAGACTCATCATAACGGGGACGGCGATACGTAACGCCCGGATGATTGATGAGTGTATGATTGATGAGTTAGTCACGTCATGACGGGGACGGCGATACGTAACGCCCGTATGACTGACGTGCCGACAGGGACGGCGATACGTAACGCCTGTCGAGGTTATGTGATAAGTAAGACCCGATGGGGACGGCGAGACGTAACGCCCATCGTGGATAAGAAATAAAAGAAACCTATGGGGTTAAGAAATAAAGTGAAAAGTATAAGTATAAGTATAAGTATAAGTGAGAAGTAGAAGTTTGTATGTGATGATGGGTCTAGCTAAGATCTAAGGTTGTATGTGATGATGGGTCTAGCTAAGATCTAAGTTTGTATGTGATGATGGGTCCAGCTAAGATCTAAGTTTGTATGTGATGTTGGGTCTAGCTAAGATTTAAGTTTGTATGGTAAGATGAATAATTGATGTGTATGAGTTCCATAAGGTATGCTTATAAGTGATATGTTGGTGAGTATGATTATGTGTGGTGATAGTTGAGGTTGTCTATGCTTTATTTCGTTAACTGTGTACTCACTGAGATTTCTTGTAAATCTCACTCTTTTATGTTTTATCTATTTTATCTATCATTCCTTATGGAATGATAGATGTTGTTGCAGGGATAGATAATTGCGTTGAGACCCGATCAGCACGGGAGATTCTGAGGTACCCCGAGGGTCCTATGGAATGCTCCTCTCCGGTTGAGATGACCCCGCGTACGTAATCAAGTGAAGAAGTAAGAATATTGGATGATGGTAGGATACGAGTTTTGTTTAGAGAAAACTAACTGGGTTATGTAAGAGTAAACACAGAATATTGTTGTAAATACAATGTTGTGAGAAGTGTAATTATAGTATGCCATGTGGTCTATTGATGCGAGAGTTAGATCTCTTTGCTCATATTGGGAATTTACTTCTTCCAGCTGCGTTCAGCATTGCATTTCATTAGTAAGCTTAGATGCATGCATGCTGCTTTTTATGTTTACGTAGGATAAGTAGCCTTGTGTTGCTTGTCCGGAGGCGTCGATTTGCGTTGTTTTCAATGCGAAAAATCGGGGCATGACAGAAGGTTTGGGTTTGGGTTTGGGGTTTAGGATTTAGGGTTTGGGATTTTGGACTTTGGGATTTGGGATTTTTGGCTCTGGGATTTGGAGTTTAGGGTTTAAGATTTAGTGTTTGGAATTTGGGGTTTAGAGTTTCTGGTTAGGATTTAGGATTTAGAGTTTGGGATTTGGGATTTGGGATTTGGGATTTGGGGCTTAGGATTTGAGATTTGGGGTTTCGAATTTGGGATTTAGAATTTGGGATTTAAGGTTTGGGATTTGAGATTTTGGATTTTGGATTTTGGATTTTATAAACAATCACCCAATATTTTTACAAACTGCTATTTGTAAAATAATACAAAAACCCAATATGCTTAAATACCAACATAGAAAAAAAATATACTTAACACATCCAAGAAACATGCTTCTAAAATTAAACAAACTAAAAAAGTGCACAAATATAATCTACCCAAGAAATTATCAATTCTAAAATATACATGCTTGCAATTGGAATAGAGGCACAAATTTTCACTATATATATGCTTAGCAAAATTCACACAAAAAATATACCCAAATTAAAAAAATCATAAAACACATTCAAATAATCATCCGATATTTTTGCAAAATTCTATTCCTAAATTAATACAAAAAACCCAATATGCTTAAATCCCAACATAGAAAAAACACAAAAAAATAAACAAATTCAAGAATATACAAGAAGCAAATAGAAAATATACCTAGCAAAAACAATAAACTTTTTTCACAAGTGCTCAAAACCGCCTTTGAACCTCAACTTTCACACCACCAAGTTTTACAAAAATACACAATGAGCTATTAAATTCACATAGAAATCAATAGCTTTATAAAAAAAATTCCTACAAAAATCACTTGAAATGTTGTAAATGCTCAAAGACCCCCTTGAGCTCTCACACACTCTCTCTCTCTCACTCACTCACTTTCTCTCTTTCCTTCTCTCTCTCTCTCATGCATGAGAAAAGCCAGAAATGTATTTCTGGTTTCATCACGACATTTCTGGCTTCTCTCGTGCCTATATTTGAATCTGTCTAAAATTTTTAAAAATATTCAAATATTACCATCCTAACATTCGAGCATATTTAAATTCCCTCGAAATATTTGAATGTGGTACCGTGACATTCATATGTCACGAATTAACATTCGAACATTTATTAAAATACTAGAAAAATTCCTAAATTGTAAACAAAACTTCAAACGTCATAAAGTTACGTTCGAATGCTCTAGAAAGTGCGAGAAATTTCCCACTCTTTTTCTGGAATGTTCGAACATAACTATGTGACATTCGAACATTTTTTTGTTTTATACTTTTTTTATGATTAAATCTACTTATTGCTATATTTATTAAACCAAGAAATATAAAAATACTTACTAAAATTATAGTAAATAGAAAAAACATAACTACATTACTATATTTAACTATAGTATTATAATATTATATTTTGGTCTTGTTTTATATGCTATAGTAATGCTATAGTCAACACTTTATAGTACTATGATGTTAAGTATTATATAGTATTGCATGTTAAGTTACTTAGTGTTGTACGACTATGGTCTGTACTATATAATACTTAACATTATAGTATTATGTAATGTTAACTAATCAAATTTTAAACGTTACTTTATATATTTTATTTACTATAATAACAATATATAATACTTAGTGCTATAATATTATAGCATGTTGACTATTGTTATAGTATATAATATATTATCGGTGGTGCTAGGTATAGGAAACTTGCAGAAGTTAGTTGCGTACCTATCTGACGTGGCACATGTGCCAGTTAGATTTCTAATTTAAAAAAAAAAAGGAAAAAAGAAAAGAAAAGAATGGCACGTAAAAATTGGAGGATAAAGAAAAGTCAACATGGGCATTTCATAGGTTCACAAACGTACTCTATTTTTATCTCCAAGCGAAAGAATAGAAAAGGAACAAGCGAACACCCGAACCAAAGAAGAAAATCCCCAAATCGTAGGCTTTCATCTTCACCTTCTCCATCTATTGCAGATTTTTGGTAAGATTTTGTGGATTACAAATAATCGATGCTTAAACTTTCATAAAATCTCTATCTTTGTCCTGGATTGATCTTCTAGACAAAAGAATAATAGAAAAAATAATTGTCTCTGCATAGAGTTATGGGTCGATTGGAGGAGTTTGCAAAACTTTTGGATGAGCTTGTCTGAGTTGTCTCTGCAATCTTATTTTCGATGAGCTTCAATTTTTTTTTTCTTATCTATTGCTTCCTTTTTTTTTTTTTAATTTCTGGGTAGCTCATTCAATACTTTGTTTATTTATTTTTTTTTAGTATAAAGATGATGATGGTGATAGAGTTCCCATTGTAAGTAATAGTGATAGTGATGGCTGCCTGGTTTCATTTTCTTTGTATTTCCACTAGTAAGGGGCCATAATCATGGACTTGTCGGAAATGATTTATTATTCTAAATGTGGATCTCAACATTCAACTCCACAAAAAAACTTGTGGGAAAAATATTTCAAGTTCTCTACCATTTTCCTTTTGGTTCAATTTACTTCCTTAGTCCTCAATTATACAAGTTTCTATCTTAAACTTTACTGATGATTATATTATAATTTAAAAGACTTTTAATGGAGTATTGAATTGTTTGTTTTCCATTTTCTTTTTGGTCTTTGATATCACATAATAGAATAGCTCATTTAGTGACATGCAGTTTATTTTACTTGTTTTCTCTTCATATTTATTTACTTGATTCAACATTATCTAGTGAAGCATTTAATGATAAGCATTCAATATTTTTGCTTATTTTAAGTTAGCTTATTTAATTTCATAGTGTTAACATTTTTTAAGTTACCTTATTTTAACTTTTTTTAGGTTAGCTTATTTCAGCTTTTTTTAAGTTAGCTTATTTTATACTTTTGAACCATTGGAATTCAATATGGATGGTAGATTATATGGGGCTATGGCTAGAGGGGTACTGGTGCTTGCTATGGTGTTGATGGGTTATGAGGTATTTGTAGATTATGCTTTTAATGTGGGGTTTTTACATGGATTATGTTTGCATGTTAGGTTTGCATAGGATGGCATGGCAGAATGTGGTCTCAATGATTCAAAACAAGTGCAAAATAATGCTGGCATTGGAGATACAAAGTTTACAGTTGGAAACTTGGAAGGGATGGACACGAACATATGTTAGAAGCAATGGAGATTGATGTGCCAAAAATAGATGCAACAATTGAAGAACTATCTCCTACTTCCACAAATATGGTTGTTCGTAGAGAGATTGATGATGAATTTGTTCAAACTCTACAATCAAAGTTGGAATCACCAAAACTAAAGGAAAAGGCCAGTTTGTTTGTCAAACAGTTGAATTTTTCAATGGTGAAAGGAATAAAGTTTAAAGCTAGTCTAATCCCAAGAACGCCTAAGAATCTTAATATGAAAGAGAATACGGCAAGCAACAAAAATGATGAAATTGGTAACACTACAGTAGCAAAAACAATGCCTAAAAGTGGCCCATTGGAGGATCTCCAAAACAATTAGATTTTTAATAGGTCATGCTTGTTATTTATTAGTAATTTGTCTTTCTGTTCAATTTGGCAAGTGGAATTTGTATTTAGTACTTGAGCATACCCCACGCAGTTACTCGAGGATAGGGGGATGTTAGATTTTGGTATTTTGTACAATTTTTATACTTCTTTGTGAAAGATGATTGTCTTGAGAGATTAAATTCTTTTCTGAATGTATGACTGAAAAATTTAGGGATCAATAGAACTACAATTTTAAAAAAATGGTTTAGAGATTGCCCAGAAGAAAACAATTGAGCCCCTACCAGCAACATGGTCTTTATTGCAGTGATTATCATGTTGATGCACCTTTTTGAATGCCAAGCTAAAAGCACCTTGCCATTTTGATGTGTTTTATGTCTGATGTTGAGGGGGGTGTGTGTGAAGTCATTGTACTGGTTTGCTTTTGGGATTTGGTAAAAATGAGATCAAATTTATTTCAATGTGTTATGGTACTAAAGTTTTTGGCATACCTTAATTATTACACTTGACTATTTTTTATTTTTTTTGGGTAATGGTGGAAGTCATATAGACTATAAAACAGAACCCAATAATCAAGATCAGAGAAAAATGCTTTAAGAAATGGTTTTTAATTGGAGCCACAAATACCACAGATGCATTAGAGCACCAATTGCAACCACTAATAAGAAACCAAAATCCAGTTGGTTAAGCCCCTTCAACATTACAACACTAATATGTATAGTTTGCAGTGCCAAATTGCCAATTCCTCGTTTAAATGAGTTTGCGCTTGAGAATCTCATTGATAAATTGAAGACTTGTATATTGAGTTTGCCCTTGAGAATCTCATTGATAAATTGAAGACTTGTATATTGATTTGGTATTGCAAATATCGATTAATAGTGTGCTATTTATAGCAAAGGAGTGCCCTACACTTAGTGGAGAAAAGCAACAAGCATGTGGCGTGCATTGGTATGCGAAAGCCATCTTTGAAACGATTACAACAGAAAATGATTCCTCTATACAAAATACAAAAAGTAAATCAGATATACACAAAGAATAGTCTAGAAGAAGTTGGAGGATGATTAAAGGTCTTTTTGTGAAGCTGAGTTGGAGTCTTCTGCTTTGGACTCGTTGCTTGGAGGTAAGGTGGAATCAATGGGATTTTTAGTACTATTATGCCCAAAATTGAGATGAATAAAAGGATCAAGAAAAGAATCTTGAAAAGCAAATAGAGAAACAAGTAATAAAGAGGTTCAACAACTAATCAATTAAAGAACCAATATTTTACATAACCGTCTGAATCAAGATCGATTCATCAAAGAATCAACGAAAAGTTTTTGAATTTTCAATAATGCTAATCTCTACCATCTGCTATATTCGACTATTCCGATCTTGGGTAGCACACAACATATTCATATGGCACAACATGTAAAAAAGAGTGAGAGATGAGAGTCTTGAATCAAGTCAGTCCATCCAACTTTGGAGCAAACCTCGGTGCCCTCTGTTGCTGCTGCTACTGCTTGTGTTTCTTAACAAACGTTGACGGTGGAAACAAGTCTCCTTGTTGTTGCTTCTTGCTCACGTCGATGCCGGCAGAGGAGGAGGTGGTATTACTATTCCCCTTGGCAATAGAAGGGAAAGAAGCTCTTCGTTTGGCCCAACAACTCCGTGCACACGACAATAGAAGGGAAGGAAGATCTCTCTCTAGTCTTTACGCCTTGCATGACAAACTACAAGAGAAAAGGGCTTCTATCTAGAGAAAACTGTAGAGAACTTGATGAAGGAGAAGGTGAATGGTGTGGGAATAGATGAAGGAGAAGAGAAATCTAGTGGAAAATGTATGAAGGAGAAGGGGAAGGGTGCGAGAGAAGATGGATACAAAAGGATTAAGGTTTTCACTTTCAATATCTTCGATATATGGATTCAAAATTTCAGAATTCCGCTATATATGATTTTGCCGCTGGAACTGTACCTCAGATTCATACCGTTTCACTTGCCATGTAGGATGGTGCATATATGGGTGCGTAGATCGCCTGCAAGTAGAATTTTTCATATATTATATAATAATTAACACTATAGTAGTAATATAGTGTTGGCACATTATATTTTAGTAATGTTTTAGACTATATAAAAATACAAAACTATGTTCGAATGTGTCTTTAGAACATTCAAACGTTTTTCTTAAACGTTAGAATGTTTGTATGTAACGTTCGAATGTAGTGTATACTTGGCAAAGAAAATGCCTAATTAAACGTTCGAATGTAAAACAAGATGGCATGTGAACATTTGGTTTTTAAGTTTGAACGTTCAAACGGTTTATACATAACCTTCAAACGTTTATTAAAGAACGTTTGAGCGTTACGTGTATATATACAATAATCCCAACGACAGTTTGTCACTTCTCGAAAAAACTCTATTTTCTCTCAATTTCTCTTTGCCATGCACACCATCGTAACCGTCTCCAAAGCCACCATAACCGTTACCAAAAGGTAGGTAACTCTAATCTCACTATTTTCATGCATTTTTTACTAAATTACGTTGCATTTTTTAACCACGGGTCACCACTGGCCAATACCGTAGAAAGATTTCTTCAAGTATGTACTTCATTTCTACGGTAACTTTTGGCCTTAAAATTCCATAAAATGCAATTTCAAGAACGACTCAATCATTTTAGTTTTTTACGTTCGAACGTTCCCGAATGTAAAAATTTGAGTCGAGGAAGATGAAGGGTCACATTTGAATATGACTTTTCTAATGTTAGAAATCAAAGAGTCACGTTTGAACGTACCTAGTTTCCATTAGCACGCCAGCAGCACCATTAGCGTGCACCAGCAGCCCAATAGTAGCATCAGCATGCCCACGTAACAGCTCAGTACCTTAGCAACTCCAGCAGGCAGTCTAGTGCCCAAGCCTATGTTTGGGCCATGCCAGCCATGCCCAAGTGCAGCCTAGCAGTACTATTAGGCCATGTGCACACTAGCCGCAAGCCACGGCACTAGGTATGTTCAAATGTGACTTTTCCAATGTTGCAACATTGGAATACGAATGGTCACGTTCACATGTACATAAGATACGTTCAAACGTGACCATTTCTAACGTTGGCTGCCTAATACATTGCAAACGTTCAAGTTTGAATGTACGTAGTGTAGATTCGAACGTGAATGTTTGCAACGTTGGAAACCAAGTCACGTTCGAACGTTACGTTGGTAACATTAGAACGTACTCATAGTTTCCTTTTAAAAAATTGTATTTTCCGCTTTTTTCCTTAATTTAATTATTATTTCCTCTAATTTTTATCTCATTTGTGCAGATATATATGGCTCAGCAACCAAGAACTACATGGAAGAGGGGCTAGGAAGGAGCCTCGTAGGAGGCTACCCATATTAAGGCTCGCATGGTTACACCGGATTGAGAGGTCAAGATTAACGAGTTCGACTTGTTATACTGGCAAGGGAGGAGCCTCAGGTCTGTATTCGTGGATAGGGGTTGGACCTTGATATGCTCACTAAGGAGTACCATTTACCTGAGCATGGTCCACGAGTTCTGTGAGGCCATGTCCACTATACATTCGACGTGGACTCCCACGTGATCAAGGTCCACAAGGTGCAATTGAGGATCTTGGCAGATGTCATCACCACCTGCTGCAGATCCCGCATTCGTAGCCACAACCACAGCCAGTAGCTGCTGACCCGGTGGAGGTCGTAGTTGTTGCGCAGGCTCCACCGCCAGATGTTGATGCTGGCATGGCGGCATCCTAGATTAGTCCAGTTCACTCTACAGGCAGTCACCACGTCGACCTCAACTCAGGCGACGATGCTGGATCCGAGTAAGAGGGTCCTCAATGGGATGAGGATTTCTACATTCTCACTGGCAGAGATGTCAGACACGTTATGGCAGAGTGCGCTCGAGGGTTTCTTCCGAATGTTACATCTAATCGTTTCACACAACATAGATCCCCTAGCACACACGGCTACATTCAATCAAGTTGGTGCTCGGAGAGCCGATCAACCTTCCATGGGTGAAATTCGAGAGGATCTGCTATGAGACGTGCACTGTCTCAATGGACAACCTCTCCTACGGAATCATCATCATCCAGCTACTTCTGGCAGTAGGAGTGTCACCTCTGGTCTCGGAGACAATGCGGGAACATATAGGCCCTATCGACATCCACACGTCTAACTAGAGTAGGGGGCAGAGGAGGCGTGTGCCTCCTCCTGTAGCAGATCTGATTCCACCTCTCCAGCGTCAGACCGGCACGGAAGATCCTGCTGACATTGCCAATACCAATTGACAGCCTCAAAGGGAACATGCTATGGGTCGGGAGGTGCCACCTGCTTGGATGGCCTCCGTGTTGAGACTACCATAGGCACATATATATCGACCGGCAACTCACTACACAAATTGTTGTGATCACTGCATATGTGGTTTTATGTTTTTTTTTTTAATCTTTTTGTATTTTGTTTTTAATTTATGTACTAGACTAGATGCTCATCTAATGTTGTTTTTTTTTTCTTTCTCAATTTTATTTAATATTTAGCTTATCTAAATTTAATTTTAAATCATTGCACTTCATATTTTTTACAGATTAAATTATTTTATAATTCAATAAAGTATAAAATTTGTATAAGATTAAGAGGGACCTGCTAGAATAGAATCTTATTTTAATTTATTTATATATTTATTTATTCATACTCTAATCATTTTAAAATAGTTAAACAAATTATTATCAATACAACAATAATCAAATCGTACACTATTAAGCAAAGAAAAAAAATTAAAAATGTATTAAAATATTAAAGGTGTCAAAATAAGGTGTAAAAGTATTTTTTTTTTTTTTTCAAATTTCATCTAAATGATCGAACATTCTGTATTATCGTTCGAATGTTGGCATTAGAAATATGCACGTTCAAATGTACTTAATCTTATCGTTTGAACGTGCACTCAACATTTGAACAAAAAATTATCTAAGTTTGCACATAAAAAAATCTATCAATTATCTTTAGTGATGGTTCAAGAAATCGTCATAAAAAATAAATTTTGATAACAGTTTAAAGACTATCGATCACAAATTTTAAACTGTAACTAAAGCTCCAATGTTGTAGTGAAATGGCAGCGATCGATATGAGAAAATTTCAGAGATCAAACAGCGGTAATCATCCCAGATTGGTAGTTGGGGGATTTGACGCACAGCTGCGGCATGCACAACGCTCATGATGATCACTAGTCTAGTCCACCCTCCCAAGTCAACGTTTCCTTCGGTGTAACACACATCTACATATAGTTATCTGCATATGATCGGAAACTCTCGTCTCCGGCCTTTTTGCAGAGAGCAGGAGAAGCAATTTGCAGCAGGCGATTTACCCCGCATTATTAAGCAAGTAAGTCCATTTCCCTTCACTTGTTAAAAAGCATTATTAAGCAAGTCAGTCCATATTTATTTATTTAGTTGGTTTTTGAAAAAGATCATATTTAATTAGCCGGTCTTCTTTTCTGCCTTCTTTTGTGATTTTCTTCCTCTTAACATACTAAACCATTTAGCCAGTTTTTTCTGTTCTGCAAAGCCTGATGAAAGAAAACAATAGTTTACATTGCTTATCATCTCGACATTTTAATATTCACTTTAAATGGTTCTATTCATCTTCTGAGGTGCTAAATTAGCTGAACTATCTGGGAACTCCACGGTACAAGTATTATTCTGAAAACTCATAACATCAATCGGTATATGCATGGATTTTACAGTTTCGATAGTTATTTTTGACATTACCGTTTCACTAGTTACTGGATCTTAATTAATTATTATTAGTTTAGTATTCTTCTGACTTTTGAGTGTGTGAGTAGATTTTTTTTTTTTAAAGAAAATGGCAACTAGGATTTAAGAGCTTCACAAAGAATGGAAACATAACCTAAATTACCCGCCTGCTCCCAATAGCAATATTAGAATTTTCATTCTCCTTTTACAAGGGTTAAAATTCCCACGACTCAATTCATCAGCTTCTTTGTGATCACCCAAACTAGGTGCTTTTCCACTTGCAAAGGAATTGCCTAATATTTCCATTCAGTTCATGAGTTGCTTAATTTTTCCATTTTGAAAGCCAGAATATAAGAAAAATAAATAATAATTCCCTCATCAAAAATGGAACCTAAGCCACAGTAGTAGAAATATCACTCGGCTGTTAATTGTATTGCATAAGCAAAATAAATGGAAAGGTAGAAACAACGAGCTAGATAAATGGATGGATGATTTCTAGCTTAATCACCTGATTGATTATATTATATTAGTGGGAAGGTTTGTCTTAGAGAAGTCATGATCATATTTTTTAATGGAGACTAGTATAAAAATTAGTGAAATTTGTATTCAAATAGTTGGAACAGATCTGATACTATTTCTAAAAAGAAAAGGGTTATGCTTTTTTATCAGAATTTTTTTATTATTAGTTAGAATTTTTATGCTTTGTATTTTGAACAGAGACTTGCACTATTTCTCTACAAAATAATGGATGGAGATTCTCTCTGTGCTTATGTTAAAGCTAAAATTGAGAAAAAGCTAGCTAAGACTCCAATTAATGCTGAAGAGCGTTGCATATTTAAAGTGCATGAGCAGTTACTTAAGGTAAATAACAAGGCTTACAAACCCATACTGCTTGCCATCGGTCCTTACAACGACCATGGCAAAGTTGGGAAGGGGCTTATGGAAGAGCATAAACTGCGGTATCTGAAGCAAATGCTTCAAAGGAGAAATGAAAGCAGTTTGGAAGCATACATCCGTGCCTTGACACAATTGGAAGGAAGAGCCCGTAATTGCTATGCCGAACCCATTAGACTGAAAAAATATGAGTTTGTAGAAATGATGCTACTTGATGGGTGTTTCATCATTGAGCTTTTCCGAAAGTATGAGATGCGGAATCTAATGGATAAGCATGATCCAATCTTCCAATTGAGCTGGATTCGTCTTGAAATAGCTCGTGATCTAATATTATTTGAAAATCAACTTCCCTTCTTCGTTCTGACAAAATTGTTCGAGATGAGTGAGAGCAACCGATCCGGGAATTCAGGAGGAGCATACAGGGTCGATATTGATCAAAAACATGAAATTAGTCATCAGCTTGAAGGCTCAACCTTCATAGATCAGAGTGACTCAATCAGACGATTTGGTGATCTTGCCCTTCTTTTTTTCCGTACTCCCTTTTTACCATTTCAGTGGAATGTCAACGGATCAAGGTTTTATTCAATCGAAGATACTAAGCGTCTATTTTGTCGGCCGAGTAAAGCTATCACTCCTCCATTTGCAAAAATGGAAGATGAGAATGTACAGGATGGATACAAATTCAAGAACTCAAATTTTAAGCATCTACTTGATCTGATACATAAAATTATCAGGCTTTCAGTTATTGATTATATGGAACAACATGGTGCCCAAAAATGTGGAAAGGTTGGAGTCAAAGTCAAGAACGGAGAAGAGGATGGAGTCAAAGTCAGGGAGGGAGAGATATTTAATCCTTTTTCTGGCCTGATAGGGAGACTAGATCCTTTTCATCTGCTCTGTCTAAATAAGAATGAGGATTGTAAGAGAAAACTTTGTGGAGCCATATTCAAGATGGCAGAGAAATTTATGCCCCAACCGTCAAGTATGATGACGTCAAGTATACCTAACGCAACAGAGCTTAAAGAGAGTGGAGTCGAATTCAAGAAGGCAGAGCAACGCACCCCGTTTGCCATTCAGTTTAGCAATGGGCTTTTGGAAATTTCGCCTTTGACAATAGAAGATGAAACTGAGACATTTTTGCGGAATTTAATTGCATTTGAGCAATATAGTCCTGATAAGGATTCCAATTATCTCACCAGCTATATATGCTTCATGGACGATCTCATTGAGTCTCCCAAGGATGTTGAATTACTCCGTCAAAAAGGAATTATTGAAAATTGGTTGGGTGAAGATAAGGTTATTTCTACCATGTTTAACAAGCTTGGTCGCCATGTCAGCACGTCAACCAACAAGTACGGCATTTATTCTGAAACTTCCATTAATATCAACAAGCACTGCAGCAAACGCTGGAATGTATGGATGGCAAATTTGAGGCACAACTATTTCAATACTCCTTGGGCTTTGCTTTCTGTTTTGGCAGCTATCATATTGCTTGGAACTGCAATTACACAGACTGTATTTTCCATTATTCTTGATTAGGTTTTCATGTAGTGTTTCTTATTGTTCTCTTAGTTAATGGATTATAATGTAGAATTTAATAAGATTTTAGAATTCATATATTTGGGTGTTGAGAGTGATTGAGAATTCATATTTTCCATTATTCATTAGGTTTTCAAGTAGTACTGTCTTAACATTACGTTTGGATGTTGAGAGTATTTATAAATAATAATAAAAAATAGGTAAAAAGTAATAATAAAATATTGAATAATAATAAATAAATAATAAATAATAATAATAATAGATAAAAGGTAATAATAAAATAGTAAATAGTAAGGCTGTACATCCAGTGCCCGAACCGGAAATCTGGGTCAACCCGGACTGGAACCAGGTGTTTAAAAGCGGGTTGGACTCCAACCCGATTTTACCCGGGTTGAAATCCAGTTTGGATCTGAATCAATCCGATTTTTTAAAAACCAGAAATCCGATTTCCAGATTTAAACTCTTTTTTTTTTTTTTTTTAAGCTTGTTTTAGTGAAATTTGTTGTAAAAATATTTATCAAAAATAACAATTTAGTCCATTCATGAAATTTCAACTATCATTATTGTTCTATTATCTTTAGTGATATTATTGTTATATTAAGCATTACACCTTTTTTAAAAGCTCCTTAAGAAGCCCAAAACTGGATATCACATTCCATGCAATGTAATCCCTCCAATTTGTACGGCTCATATAAAACAAAACCACCAATTCCTCAAAAGATTAACGAAGAAAAATATTGCATTAAAACCGTGTCCTTAGAATATGGGTTACCAAATACAATCTCTACAAATAAGACCCCACCAACAACACAGAGAACACTTGAAACTGCTTTCATGCTCACAACAAAAAACCTAACGTAAGCCCACAAACAATAATAATGAGCAAAAACCATAATAAAATGTACACTGCATTCATTTCTTGTTCTTGCATTCATGCAGCCAGAAGTATATAATTAAGCTGCCGTAATTTCATTTTCAAATTTACTTCCTGTGAAGATCCAAATTATATAATATATAAGCTGTAGTACGTTCACATATATATAGAGGCCACACTTGATCTCTAGATTTCTTGTCTGCTTGGCTTTTAGGGCACAATTCAAGGCACGCCGCACGCCTTCCCTAATATGCCGATGTCACTTTGCTGCTGCATGCTGCAATATATATATTCTCATTGGAATGATCAGTGTCATTACCATGATGTACAATTATATGTTGCAATGAAGTTTTTAAAATTGATTTAGAAATTAATTATGAAAACATCCAAATTAAGGATATTTAAATATTATAATGAGTTTTAATTAACATATATATAAGTAAGTCAGACTTCAAAAAAGTCTACGATAATCTGAGATATAATATATATATTGCATGATTCCGCAGCACGCTCTGAAAATTCCTCGAAAAAGCGCGTTTTCTGAAGCTGCAATAATGATCATGATCTGCTATATATAAAGAGAATTATAACTCATCATGTACCAATAATTAAACCGCAAACAATTGTGACAAGGAGATGGGCCGCTTGGATTCGGAAATGAGATGAGTTGAGATGAGTTTAGTTTATTTTTTAATATTATTATTATTTTGGGATTTGAAAAATGTGTGTTGGGATTTGAAAAATGTGTATTGGGATTTAAAAAATGTATATAGAAATTTATGTTTTATATAAAAAATTATAAAAATATAATAATAAAATGAAGATTAGTTGAGATTAGTTGAGCTCACCTTCGAATACAAACGGGACCTAAATCAATAATTTTGGTTTTTGAAGAAAGCAAAAGCAGACAGGATTTCAACCAAAGTCTTCAAATATTGTAGGATTAAACCAGGTTTTGACAGGCCGTGAGGGGTACTCATTGATTAGCAAAGGAATGTTTCGATAAAGAGGGTCAAGATCCATGTCAACCCACCAGAGTAGGGATAAAGACTATATTTTAGTGACAAGACACCAGCCAGCCACTAGTCAATATGTGCCTTAAATCATCATTCCTTTGAAACCAAGGCCTCCTTCTTTATGGTTGAAATTGCAGTTACAAATTTTCAAATGTAAAAAACACGAGACCTAATATAAGTCAATGACAAGAGAGATGGTCATTTAAGGCACACGAGCCTCAGATATATTAGTAGAATTTTCCCAATACCGCACGTTTAAACGTACGTACGTTTTGTTCAATATCAAATGCACGAGTTTTTATTGATATTCTGAAAGTTTTTTATGAAAATTATTTTTGTTATCAGTATATCTATTTGTTGTAAATTCCTATGGATCTACCTCCCAAGTAGGTATCTTGTACTGTACTAAAAATATAGATTCTTACATTCATAGAAGAACTAATAATATGCTGATTATATATTTAATGAAGCCACATTGTGTTTTTTCAAATATTTTGTTAGTTTTGAAATTTATGTAGCTGGACAGCCTGGCTGTGGCATGTGTTTTTTTAACAGCATTAAAAAAAAGCTAATGACTGATAATTGAAATATCAAATTTAAAATTATGGCCACAACTAGTTGATAATTGGCCAAAACCAACAAAAAGCTAACATTAAATATCTTTTTAAGAATAATTAAAAAGATCTTTTGAAGTTTTTATTCCACCCCTATCGTTCATAGAGAAATAGATATACAGAGTAAATATGTTTTCCATTTCTCTCTTTTGTCGTAGCTTCTATAGTTGGAATAAATTTTAGAATTTTGAAATCTTAAGTTCAAAATTTGAGTCTAACTTTTATATCTATAATTGATTGTCAAATTAACTTTTATATCTATAATTGATATCTCTAATTAAAAATTAAAAAAAAAAAGTGACTGATAGTGGTAATTGAAACACTAAATTTGAAATTATGGACACAATGGGTTTGATAATTGGCCAAAACCAACAATGTTGAACTAGGTAACATTCATGTGCTCTACTTCCCCTGTTTCATATTCGTATGCATATTCATGTGCTCTACTTCCCCTATTTTATAAAATAAAAACAGCAACCAACCATAAAGACCTAGTCTTTAGAGATGGCTGTTGAGCAGATTACTGCAACATAGAATAGTGCCATCAAATCCCAGAAACGTAAACATAAATTAATAGCAACCAACCATTCACCACGGAGAGACATATATAGACCAAGACAACAACATCATCACTAAATTACAAAACAAAAAAAAATCTAATCAATAAAAGTGAACAAAAGAAAACATACACTAAAGGTAGATCAAAGAAATCGTTGTGGACGATGCATAAGCCGCAGCGCTCGGTGTGGAGAGCCTGCAAATCGTTGTCATGGTAGATCAAAGAAACAAACAAATAAGAGACTGAAAAAGGCAGAAATCAGCGATGGAGCTGGCTCACAATGAGATCGGCGATGAGAGAGAGAGAGCATACCCTAGATTGGCGATGGAGATAGCTCACAACAAAATCGACGACGGAGATAGCTCACGGCGATGATTGGATTGAGACTGGGATGCGACCATTTAAGGCTAGGGTTAAGAGCTTTAGATTTCGAGCGAAAGAGAGAAGCGCGACTGCGAGAGAGATAGAAATGAGAATGTATTTAAAATCCAGATACCGGATGTTAGATCCGGTTCCAGATTTCAATAGATTATATCCGGATCATATAAATTTCTCAAACCGGATAATTAAAAATACGATTTTTGGAATTAAATTAATCCAGAACCGGAATCCGGATATACGGTTTTCAAACCGGACAGGATAAAAACCCGGTCCAGATGAACACCCTTAGTAAATAGTAGTAAAAAACTTTATTCTTGTTGTTCTCTTAGATAATGTATTATATAATGTTGAATTTAATAAGATTTTAGAAATCAAATGAATCATCATTTGGTTTCTCACCAAGTCTTTTTGTTTGAGCTACAAATCACCTTTCATTTTGAATAGTAATGTGGAGGACACATCTACTACATATGCTTGATTCCTCACATTTGCATGATGAGAACTAGTTCTGACCAACAGATGGGGGGGATAGTCATGGAATTAAGTAGAACTTTGGGTCAACATTAGTATCGAAACAACCAATAATTGAATGCATAATGATAAACTTTCCTTGAAATAGCTAGCTAGCTTGTAGAAATCCTCCCTTACCTGAACAACGCATGACTTTAATGATATAAACTTACAGTGGTGTCGGCGGCCTGTTTTGGCCACGCATGACTTTAAAGTTCTTTTTCCTTTCATTCATGTTTTGCTTTCCATCTTTTGTGAGTTTGCAAATGGTTCCGTATTCATCTTTTCAGGTGCTAAAGATGAACTTTTTGAAAACTCAGCAATAGAAGTATTCTGAAAAGTTCTAAAATCAAGCGATATTTTAAAGTTTCAATAATTATCTTCGGCATTACCCGTTCAATAGTATTTATAATTAGGTCCTAAGTTTTTGTACTTTTTTTAGTTCATTGTAGTCTTCTAATTGAGTTAATAGATTGAAATGATAATGTAAAAAATAGGGACACAAGGAATTAATACAGAATCCAATAATTTACAAGCGTAGGTATAATTTTTCCCATATTTTTAGATGAGTAAAAGTACGAGTTTACTTTCACATAATTTTTTATCTTATTTAATCATTATAATTTTTAAAAAATTTACACAAAATAAAATAAATAATTTTTTTTTTAATTTAAAAAAAGAATATTAAAAAAATATTTTATACTAATATTCTATTGAATTTTTAATTTTTATCTTAATTTATCTCATCTCTTTTGCTCTATAAAAACTAACGACGCCTAAAAATAAATGGCCTAGTATTTCCATTCAGTTCTGCTACTGTTCTCATGTAGCCCTTAGTGAAAGATATAAATTCATTCCCACTCTGCGGAATGGAAACTAATTAGCAAAATAAAAATACCACCGGCCCCAAATCGTCTAAGCAAAATAAATGGCAGAGATTAATCGATAGATTTTTAGCTAAAGCATCTTGATCGTTCTATTATATTATAATAAATACAGTTTGCCTCTGAATCGACAGTTCAACTTTATATATATATATACCAGAAATATGTTAATATCGGTTTTCTTTTAAACAAGAAGGACGACACCTCCAATACTTTATTAAAGGCCTATTTTTTACGGAAGAAAACCTTAATTAGTAATTACAAAGGACCAAACTTCCAGTAACTAAACCAAACAAACACCAACGAAAGCAAAAATACCACTGCCATCCAAAAATAAGACAAACCCAGTTTATAAGGTCCATTCTAATTATCATGCCTCTAAGCATCTTTTGCAGCACCCTCAAATTTCTCCACGGAGATTAAAACCGTGAACTCCCTTTTTTGCCAAAAAATCAACAGGCACATTGCCTTCACGAAAAATTCTAAGAAAAAATAATATTCAAACTTTGCATTCCTGCAAATAACTTTTTCCAAGAAATCCTCCAAATACCATGCCCCACATCTACCTCTAATAAGCCAATTAGTCAATACCAAGGAGTCCATTTTCTTATCAACTTCGGTAAAGCCAAGCCGCTTACACTGTCAAATCCCTTCCAAAACTCCCATTGATTCTGGATATTTATTGGTACCTTGAGCAAGGGAAACCAAGTAAGAAAAAATCATGTTAGTGCTGTGAGGCTCTAATCAAACCACCAACCCTTGCAATACCCGGGTTTTCCATTCTAAAGCCATCCATTTTATGTTTCACTCTTCCTTCCTTAGCCTTCATCCAATTCACCATCCATGCCCGTTTCTTCTTTGGTTGTGAAGCAGGAATTTATAAATCCCTCAATACTACCAAATCACAATGGTTTAAGTTTTCACTGTTTGTAGCCACCAATGAAAGATGACTATCAACCACATATTTCCATTGAAAGAAATTCGCCCACAAAGAATTCTTCTGCATCAATTTCCACGCAAATTTTATATGGAAGGCTCTTCACATCTCTTCAAAGTCTCTCAAACCGATGCCACCTTCCTAAAGAGGTTTACACAATCTATTCCTTGCCGCCCATTTTTTCTAACCCTTCTCATTCACCTCCCCCTAAAAAAAGGGGCTTGGTAGACTGTTCAAAGACTTAATTGTTGCCTTTGGCACCTTAACTACTACAAGCGAGTGCGAAGCCATGCTCGAGAGAGCATGTCTCAATAATATGTGACTCTACGCATAGCTGAAAGTAACCTCATCTTCAATCCTGCAATCTTGCCTCTCACCTTATTCACCATGTTATCCACATCTTGGGCTTTAAGTCTTCCAGAAACAATTGGAAGTCCCAAGTAGTTAAATGGAAATATACTTTGAGAAAACCCTGACAAACGCAGAATAGTGTTGGAATTGGCAGAAACTCACAAATATTATAGAGATTGAAACTTAACGTGGTTCGGCTAATTTGACCTACGTCCACACAAAGAGGAGATTTTAATTAAACACAAACCGGAATTACAGTGTTTCTCTCAACTCTCACTGCACTCTACACGCCCCACTTGGTGCACAACTTTGCACCACTACCCACACACAACTTGCACACATGCATTACATATATTTATAGGTGCACAAAGTCGGTGAATTTCTTCAACTATTTCGGCTGCCCATTGTCGTGTCCCTCCACGTAGCCTTTCTTATTCTTCAAGCATATGTAGTCCAGCTATGCCTTATCTCCATCGACCTCATCAGTTTCCAACAGGTGTCCCATGAGTACTTTTTCTCCAAGCAAATCATCCTTTGACTGTTGAATTCCAACAATTCTCCCCCTCAACATTAAACAGAGGATGTCCTGACATCTTTTTAGTTCAAGGTGTCTAACCCAGCTTTGTCTCCATATAATTCTCGTGAGACTACCTTCATTTGCATGTTGTCGGATTCTCATTTACTATAGATCTTCACAAGCTTTAATAACTACTAATCCATTACCTCGCATATCCCAAGATAGCGAACCACATTGTGACTCAAGTTAAAAGTTCTTCGACTCTCACAATCCACTTTATACTCTCTAGCTGATTCCCTTATTTTGGAAAAACCGTTTTAACCACAACATTTCTCTCGTTGTGAATAAAATCACACAATCCTACAGCCTAGACTATCATGATACAGCTCCCCCTGCAAATGTATAAATGAATTTTGATGTAGATCTTCCATCAAGATCACTAGCCGTACCGGCTTAACCTTCTAAGACTGGTTCAGATCCCTTGTAGTACAAAGATGACATGACGTACCCTTGCGATACCTGAAAATCCACTTTACTATTCTCCAGTATTCTTTCTCTGGATTTGAAAAAACACTACTCACAACTCTCAAAGCGTGAGTGATGTCAGGTCTGGTACACATCACAGTGTACATAGAACTTCCTACTACTGAAGAGTAGGAACTGCAGCCATCTCTTAAACTTTTTCTGACTCTCCCTCTTTTGTAAGAAGAAAATTATTTGATTCCAGATATCTCCAAGACAGAATCAACAATTGTCCTCTAGACGTTCTGTCTTGTTGAAGCTCATTAATTGGAGAATCACCTGCCAACTGTGTAGGTTTTGATGGAGAAGGTAACTGCTCCCCCTGCTCAATGTTCGTTCCTCCATTGTCAACTTCCTCTTCATTTTTTTGAGTCTTCCTGCCTATCTTCAGAATTTGATGCAGATTACAATGGTAGGGGATTGCTGCTTCAGGAACACTCGTAGTTTCTTCTTCAACTTCTAAGTACCGATTGCTGAATATACTCTCATAACCCTATTGATTAAGGATTCTTCCAGATATCAGGTTGAGTCGTAGATCGAGAATGAAGAAATCTCTATCAGGAGTGGCGTGATACAAAGCTATCACTAATTCTAACTCCTGACTTGCACCATGTAGGCAAGATTCTTCATCGACGGAAGGAAATGCACAATCCCCAAGAAGCGCCACTAAGGCTTCTCCTTCTTTCTGCTTTGCCTAGCTGCTAGACTGATTTCACTACCATTGGAGCTTCCAGCATTTTGAAGTGGCTCTCAATACCACAGTAAAAGCACATTCCCTTCTTTAATCGCTAACCACTACAATTCTGGGATCTATACCTGCTTTTACTTCTATTCCTTTTTCAGTTTCCTAGAACTCACATTCTGCTTTGGCCACACATATGCCATTTTCCAAGTTAACAAGGCGTCTCATGCCTTATATTAAGTAGTTTTCGCCTAGTACTTGTGGGTCCCCCAACTCCCACTTATGAAAACAAAGAATTCGAGGCGTCAGAATGATAATAACACGAGTCACACACCCCAACATCCAGTGATAAATGTGTGTGTACACAATAATATTGTGAAAAATAAAAGAAGCAGCGGATAATTTAAGTCGATATCTAAGTACTAGAATTTTTAAAATATTACAAACCAGTTTTACACAATTTCTCCAACAGGAGATTTAATACAATCATCCCATATTTAAAATATAAAAAAAAATACATAACTATCTTTAGCGGGAAAACATTTCCCACGATAAAATCAACAGCCTCAAATCATTCTATCGGCGGAGCCGCCTCCTCAGGCTCAGTCTCCTAATCATTTGTATCAAAATTTACGATACCAAAAATAATACTGCAGGTAAGTAAAATCCAAGCAAACTACAAGATAAAAATACATTTAGGCAACAAATGCATAAACATGATACCATATGCATGAGACTCAAAAATCAGTCTTTTCCCAAAAATCAATCATATCAAAACTCGCTATTTTTTCAGAAAGTAGCGCACAAAACTAATTGACACTGTAGGCAGGAATCGCAGGCAGGACTCCACAACCATCTCTGCTTACCACTATCCATACAATTCCGCATTCAAAACCGTTCAATCAAATCATTTCAACATACATAAAATCAAGTCAGACATGACAAACTCAGTTTTCAAAAACACACATGATCATGAGACTATGATATGATTGCTACATGACTTATGCTTAACTTACACTTAACCAGCGCACCCCTTTCAAAACTTACATATTTTCATAAAGAACTTTCTTGAAAACGGTGCATAACTTTTTGTAATAATCTTTTTCTTGAAATTCTTATTTATTCAAATATCAAATATTAACTTAGAATTATCATACCTTAAAAGGGCTTAGGCCAAACATCTCATAGATCTCAACCCAAATTTTAATTCCTTCTTTTACATCTTTTTATTAATTCCTAAAATCCTTAGAAAATAATTAATCACTATCCTACCATCAAGAGTTTACACATCTTCAAAATTCTTTAGTCTTATAACTTATTCCTTATCTTATTTTCTTATTAAGAATATAAACTTAGATTAATATTTTACTTTTATATCACCTAAAAACTTAAATCACTATTTTATCCATACTCATGAGAAAGTTCTTTTAAAACATTTATTTATTTATTCTCTAACCTCTATAACCGAATTACATCAAGCTTCAAAATTAACACTTTATCATCTCAACACATACATATTAACTTAGTCTTTAACCGAAACCATTAAGCTCTATTAATATAGTTTATTCCTCCTTTTATCATCAAATTTTATCATACATATCTCAAGTTAAAACCTAGATTACCACCTTATAAAAAAATAAAAACATAGCTTATTTATTTAACAAATATACCATATAAACAAATAGAAAGACCAATCACATAATTATGCCAAGAATACTAGATATAGTTCAAGGAGGACTTACAATACCAGTATCATTAGCATATACAGATATACAAGTGCATATACTATGACCATTAGATGTGAGACATGACTTATGCATGGCATTTATGCATGACTTATGTCTGACTTGTACATGACTTATGTATCATACTTCTTCATAAAAGAATTTCTTGCTTTTCATGAAAAAAGACTTTCATGTATCTTTGATTCTTGTTGACACGTATTCAAAACTTATCATGAACTTGAAACTTTTCAGAAAACATTTCATATCTTTTCTTATTCTTCATAATTTTACGTATCATTCTTCTTGTTCATATCTTCCATTTAGGCTAGTCTTTCTTGTCATACTTATCATATTGGATATATCACGACTCTCCCTATGCACTATGTGTTCCCTGCTGGTTATCCCATCACACTGAGGTGAATACGCCATAATCATAATCATAATTATAATCATTACGACAGGTCATTACACCTTTGCCGTTCTTAACACCCACCAGCATCAGGTATGACCACGCTCCACAAACCTTTAAAAAGGAACTATTCATGGCCTGTCGACTGTTCTTCGTCGACCCAGGGATTATCATTCCATTTTTAAGCACTCCAAAGTGGTCAGAGGAGTTCCACCAGGACAATACATCGTCCTAGCCTTTGGAATTCTTATAAAATATTTTTTTATCTTATTTTTTTCTGATAAACATGATGATCCAAAGGACATAGAACTCATTACTTCAATGAGAATGCATGTAACATGTGACTTTCATACAAAGCTTGAATTCATGAAACGTATGAAACATGCATTTCCAAAACTTGTCTTAATCATGTCACACCATGCAAATTTAATCATATTTCAATAGTATCATATTCATTCAACCCAAAAAGATTACAACCAAAACGTCTCTATTCCATACAATTATAGCTAAATTACTCAAAAAGTTTCCAAATTTAATATCTCCTTCTCTTTTCTTCTATCAATTCATACATACCTCTACAGAAATAAATAAATCAATTTTCAAAATATTAAAGGGCTAAGCTATACCTTAGAAATTCCTTAGACCTATTACTCCTTTGTTAACTTCTAAGAGAAGAACTAAGTTTTTACTTTTAGACTTTAACTCTTAAACCACTCAAAGTACTAAATCAACATCATATCTTTATTTTACAGATGAATACTTAGAATATTTCCTTTTAAACTCTTTAAGGCTATATTACATCCACCCTAAAAGATAATACTTCAACATATATATCTTATAAATTAATTAAATCCACCATCCAACACAAAACTCATAACTTATTAATACAAAATATATTTAAATCTCAAAGTTTATTTGAAAAATACTTACGACTCACTCGATCAAATTTCCAAATATAGCAAACTGCCCAAAAAGAGAACCCCTGCCTCCACCAGCAAGTACACTGCGATCGTAGCGTCCAACGCACCACCGAAAATAAAATATCATAAATAAATAAGTATTATTACTGAAGACAACTGCAACAATTAAAATTTAACGTAAATAAATTCACATATATAAAATACCACAATTAACAATAACTATTATGAACAAATATTTAAAACACTTAAACTTAAATAAATAACCCACATAGATAATTTTTTAAAAGAAAACACACTTAAATTAATTAATCAATTTAAACCTATAAAAGCTTACCAAAAGTTGCTCAAGCCGGTGAAATACGGCGATCAAAATGGCGATTAAAACCATTTGAAATTTTTTGATCTATAGGGGTTTTAAAGAGGATAAACTCTAGTTTGATTCAAGAAGAAGAAACGCTCAAGAAGGAATCCTCAAGCACACGATTTACTAGAGGCAAAGGAGAGCTTCGGGTGTGAGCTTAGCAAAGGATTCGACTCCTTTTTATAGGCTGAAACTAGCACTGGTATGAGGGTTTTTTGGGTGGAATAAAACATGTGAAACGTGACAAACTCAGGGCCAAAACAATCATAAGATTCCATTGAAGAGATTCACATTATTTTTCAGACGAATCAGATGAAAACCAGGGAGACTAAGCTCACGGATTTCGGATAATAACCAACACGTGATGCACGGATTTGCGATGAAAACAACAGGAAAATATTCGAAAATGTCCTACACATCTAAAGGAATCATGCGTGGTTAAAAGAGGAGAAAAAAAACTGCGAAGATCAGATTTTTACCTCACGGGTCTGAATGCCGAACAGGGGAAGAATAAAGAGAAGAATAGAGAAGAAGAGGAAGAAACAAAGTGGCTAATCTCGCGTGAAAACCTGGGATTTCAACAATCCCCTTGATCCATACGATGCCGTTTCCAATAAGTGAAGGGGCTGGGTTTTACTCATAACTCACGTTGCCTTATTGCCCATAAGACCATTTTTATTGAATTAGTTAATCTATCAAAAAATATACTTTTACATAAATATCAAAAAATAAATATTACAATTAATTAAATATGATAATAAAATATGTGAAAAAATAAATTTTAATATATGAAGTGAATTTAACAATTATTTTAACTTTCTAGTCATTGTTTTAATTTTACTATTCACTTTATGTACTTTTTAAATTTTTTCTCACATATTTTATTATCATATTTAATCTATTATAATATTTATTTTTTGATATTTATATAAAAATATACTTTTTAATAAATAACTTTTATCAATAAGAGTGCTCTAAGAAATGGCTGGTGCACAAAACGGAAGAAAAACAATTCATATAACTAAAGAACATTGAACGACAACGTATTAAACATAGAAAATAAAGTTGGATTAACTACAATGACCAGGCTTACAAACACAAAGGGCCTGGGCTATTTCCAAAACAATTAAAACCCAAAAAACACACACACATATATAGTTATAAGTCCAATCCGAAAACACTTAAAATAAACTAATTAAAACACATTAAATTAAAATAAGATAATTTACAATACTTTAATTTTAATACCAACATAATAAAATAATAAGATTAAATTAAATGCATCACAATAAATTCATAAGAGAAAATATACCGGTTTATAATTAATCATGGAAATAATTTCTTAAATAAAAATGAAATATTCCAAATGTTTAATTACCAACACAACAAAATAATATTAATAGTAATCAATTCACAACATCCAATATTTATGTTCACACAAATATATATATTTAATATTAAAACATTAAATCACCAAGGGGTAAAATTACGGATCCTCACAATACCTACTCTCCAACTTTTTGCCATAGTTGAGAAGCATCTTTTTCCTGTGCATCATTTGCCAGTTCTTTTCCGTCACATCAATTGATTTCTCACATTTTTCTTTAATCGGATCAAACAAATCTTCACTATTTAGAAGATCTTCCATCCAGGATCTCCATAGTGCGTAACTTGCTGCTACCAGCTCGAACATTACACTTAGGCCTGAATTCTCCACTAATTCGACCTTAACTTGTACTTTGAGTAGCTCTTTCTCAATATTTGGATTTGAATCTTAACGAACAAAGCTCACAATTACGTCTGAAATGATGGAAAACCTTGGAAACGACTTTGATCTAATTCCAAAACGAAAAAATAAAAATAAAATGCACTAAAAACCTGCAACAATAAAAACGGAATATTCTCCTTCAGAAATAGAATATTCCTTCACCATTACGAGAATATTCTCATACCGTCATCGGTATATTCTTTCGTCAATGCTGGAATATTCCTCTGCCGAGCATCGGATCGAGTCAAAGTCGGTCACCAGAATATTCCTGTTGAACCAGAATATTCCTCCGTATTGAAATATTCTCTCGAAATATTCCCGTCCAGAACAGAGCTGTGAACCAAGTCACAGACCGGGTCGGTAACGAGTTGGTTTGGATGTGGGTCAAATCACCCGAGAAAATCGGGTTGGATTCGTCTTCAAGCTTCAGCTCATGCATGGTGCGCTTTGCCGGCGAGTAGAGAAATTTGCCAGTAATTCTGTCGGTGCATGTAGTGCATGGATCTTCATCTGAGGTTCGTTCAAGACGAGATTTTCACCATAATTTTCGTCTTGATGTGAGGAATCCAATGGTGCCCTCCAAACTTGATTTTGAACAAGTTCAAAAAGTTGGTTTCTTCAAAAATTCACAATCCCGACCTCCTGCCGGCTTTGATACCACTTGTTGAGATCAACAGAAGCTCACAAATATTATAGAGACCGAAATTTAACGTGGGTCAGTCAATTTGGCCGACGTCTACACAAAGAGAAGATTGTAATTAAACACAAATCGGAATTACAGTGTTTCTCTCAATTCTCATCGTACTCTACACGCCCCACTTGGTGCACAACTTTACACCACTGCCCACACACCGCACCACACAGCTTGCACACATGCATTACATATATTTATAGGTGCACAAAGTCGGTGAATTTCTTCAACTATTTCAACTACCCATTTCCGTGTCCCTCCACATAGCCTTTCTTATTCTTCAAGCATAAGTAGTCCAGCTATGCCTTATCTCCACCGACCTCATCAGTTTCCAACATGCGTCCCATGAATACTTTTTCTCCAAGCAAGTCATCCGTTTAATTATTGAATTCCAACAAATAGCTCTTCTCCTTTCCTGAGGATTCTGTTTTGATGAGAAGATAGTTATTTTGTCCTTACTAATCAGCTAACCCAATCACTCTCTGTATATTTTGATAACTTTCATTATCCCCCAAACAGAGGTCTTGGCCCCATTTGCAAATATAACCACATCATCAGAATACACTAAGTGAGACACCAACGACGTTGTGCAAACTGTCCAATCTTCTTATCCAAACAATTTTGTTTATTCAAGCGAGACAATACTTTTTGAAGGATAATAAAGATATAAGGCGATAAAGGATCGTGCTCAGTAGACGAAGTCTTTCACCTTTAAACAAACATTTTGTAATCCCATTCATAAAAATTGAGAATCAAGGGGTGTATATGCAAGCTTCAATCAAACAAACTACTTGCTGAGAAAAACCAAAGGAAACTAGAACATGAAGTAAAATTCACAATTCACACAATCGTATGCTTTATCCATATCTATCTTCACTAAAATATTTCAGCCCATAATCTTTTTAATAATGGAGTGGACCATTTATTGACTTAAAGAAATATTTTCAAGAAAGCTTATTCCCGAAATAAAAGCAGCTTGTTCTTGTGAAATCACCTTGGGGAGAAGCTTCGTCATACAAGAAACTATAATCTTGGAACAAGTTTAAAAAATAATGAGCAAGGATGATAGGACGGAGCTTCTAAAAACCTATAGGCTAATTATCAATCTTTGGAATCAATACCACATATAAGAGGAAGTGAAAGATCTTGGCATTTCTACGCCTTGAAAGAATTCTATGACAGCTTTGGCCAACACATCTTCCTTTATGACATTTTTGGTAAAATGCAGACCCAATTCATTTGGACCCGAGCTACTAGAAATCGAGATGCTGAATATCGCATCTCTCACCTACTCTATGGTTGGGGCACCATGAATGGCTCGACTTTACTCCTCTATAATTACCAAAGAAACCAAACCTTCCAAGTTCAGAAGGGGGCCTTGTCTTTCTTTTCTATAAAATCCTTGAAAATATTCTATTGCCCCTTGGTAGATGTCCTCTAGTGTTCGAAGAAAATCTCCATTTGGTAATCTCATTTTTGAAATCATCTTTTGCTTTTTCTTATTAAGCATTGCATGAAGTATTTTGAATTCCAGTCTCCATCTTTCATCTAGTTGATTTTGGCCATTTGCAACAGCCTTGTGTGTTCTGTACTCATTCGAGTTTCCAGCTCCATCTTTGTGACGCCCTCGGCCCACACGAGTGGTTTGATAAAAGTCTTGAAACTGGGATGATGACCGCATGAATCACACACCCTATCGCCAAATGCTTAATATGTGCAACGTGGATTAACTGTACATATAATATTCACAACAGAATGATGAGAAGGGCATGCAAACTAAATACCAAGAATTTTAAAAATAGTACAACAAAACAATATAATTATTCTTCACGAGGTTATACAATCATCCATCAAATAAATAAATAAAACAAAAGATTACATAACATAAGGGAATATAATTCAATGATAACCAAGAAACCACAACACCAACAAGTCACTCCTCCGGCAAAGCCGATCCCTCAAGCTTATAATCTCCATTTGCGTCAAAGTCTAAGGTTCTACAAGACGAAACCGTAAGTAATAGTACCACAAAGAGATTTTTAAATCTCATTAAATAGCCAACCACACAACATCCAAGAGATTAAAACATATTAATACAATCAATACATTCACAACCACACATTAGAACATATAAGAAAAATTCCATTTATTTTTTCAAAATGGACACACTTACCCGCACACGTCAAAAACTCATTTGGCCCAATCATAACTATTTATTATGTATATCATGGTCTCTTTTCGGGACCATCCGTACATCCTGACTACCTTAACCATAACACAGATAACGACCGTGCATGTGATTTCCTAATGAGCAATGCTCAACTCTGTGCTTAGCGTGTACCGTGACGAAGCATTCTCTAGCCCCTGCCAGTGAGCGGCCACGGGTCATGTTGTGAGCGTTATCATCTTGACTGACCCAACTGTCACCCAACGCTAGCTCAAGGGACGTCACATCAATTTATTTCGTTCTTGAGTGATCAGAAGAGTTCCATTGAGATAATGCCCCAACTTGGCCTGGGGTCGTGATAAGTACGCACCCATATATTATAACCAGCACAGACAAACCCAATTTCCAGTTCATACAACATGGTATAACACATCAGAGTTATATAAACAGCCTGGATAACAATAACATAAAATGCACATATGCAAAACCACAACAATCTCAATCATCTAGTTTCATAGTTTTATAGTCATATCCAAGCGTTTTCTCATCCTCTATTTCTGGACCAAGGCCCAAACCAATCATAACTATAATTTAATTTTCCAACCCTCCACTAGGCCCAAGGCCCAACTCAACCAACCAGACTGCAGAAAAGCAATAATGGTCGCATCGGAAGATTACTTATAAAGTATTTGGGAAATTTTTGGAAGATTGCGCATGCAGCAGTTTACGAGTATGCATCGCTACACACTTGCAAAATGGAACTTTGTCTAATTATGTTTTTACACTTAAAAATGGCCTGCTATTAAAAAGAGGTAGGATTTATATACCTAATAATCCAGAGTTGAAATTGAAATTACTGAATTTGATGCATGTCACTTTAACAGCTGGACATTCTAGGTTCCATAAGTCTCTACACAGGGCTGGACAAGATTTTTATTGGCTAGATCTTAAAAGAGAATCGAAACAACACATCAAAGAATGCGAATTGTGCCAAAGAAATAAAGGGGAGAATTCCTACCCTACTAGTCTTCTACAGCCACTACTAGTGCTTGATTATACTTGGACATATTTGTTAATAGACTTCATTGAAGGATTGCCAATTTCTAAAGGTTATTCTGTCATCATAGTAGTTGTAGATAGACTATCTAAATACTACCATTTCATGGCCTTAAAGCACCCATTTACAGCTTTTAAGGTAGCATTTTTATTCTTTGACAATGTTTTTAAATTACATGGAATGCTTCAAAACATTGTATCGGATAGAGGTGTCACCTTCATTAGTTCTTTCTGAAAAGAAATTTTTAAGTTTCAAGGGGTTACACTTTCATATTCTTTTACCTACCATCCTCAAAGTGATAGTCAAATCAAGACAGTTAACAAGTGTATTGAGCATTATTCGAGGAGTTTTATTGGAGATAGGCGAAGATTGTGGTTGAACGGATGACTTTGGCTGAATGGTAGTACAATACCACTCTCCACAGTTTTACTAGAGTAACTCCTTTTGAAGCAGTATATAGTAGGCCACCTCCTAAGCTACAAGCTTATATTCCTGGTTTAACAGCTAATCACGCAATTGATGAGGTGTTAAAGACTCGAGATCAGATTCTGTTGACTTTAAAACTCAACTTGGTTGCTGCCTAGTAACGAATGATATTTCAAGCTGACAAGAAGAGAATAGAACGAGAGCATGTTGTTGGGGATTGAGTTTATTTGAGGTAACAACCCCATCGACAACAATCATTGGTGGCAAGAAGGAATTTCAAACTTTCTTCTAGATTAGCTTATGAACTGTTCAACAAGTCGAATAATTAGCTTATAAACTGCAATTGCCCCCAAACAGTGCCTTTCATATAGTTTTCCATATTTCTTGCTTAAAGAAAAAGTTGGGACAACATCATTCTCCATTCTCCACTTTGCCTCCAATTGACTTACAAGGTGAGTTAGCTCCTGAACTTGAGGCTATCTTGCAATGCTGCAGTAGGCAGCATCACAATAGAGCTATGGTAGATGTTTTGGTGCAGTGGAAAATGGCTAGTCTAGAAGATGCAACCTGGAAGCCATATTGGTCTTTGCATGAAAGATTTCTTCATCGTGTATAAAAGGGCATCTAAAGGTTGGGAATGAACCAACTAGGAATTCAAGTCCAAATTGGATTCTCCTCTCTCTCCTCCATCTCTTATCTCTCTCTCTCTCTCTCTCTCTCTCTATTTACTTTCTGGTGGAGTTCTGGAGGTTGATGAACCTCTAATTCATCTAGATACTACTTCTATTACAACTATGATACTTCGGTCCATCACACTAGGGCAAAAAGAAGGAAAATCTATAGATAGAGTACACTATCATCTCCACTCTGTAACAACTACGAGATCACCTAAGGACGTAGCCTTTGGCATCCACGGGTCGCCTACTGACCATATCAACTTTGGGTTAACCCTAAATATTAAAACAACCAATAATTGTATGTATAATGACAAAAATTCGTTGTTATAGCCAACTAACTTGTACAATTTTTCCCTTCATAAATAATTCAAACTATTATAACAGACTTGTAGAGGTGACTGACGACTTGACTTGGCCACACTAAACTGGTCTAGTGGCTAGCTAGTTTGATTTTGTTTTAAAAAATATTAAAATTATTTGTTCATTTTAAAATATATCTCTTATTCAATAATTCTAGTATTAGATCAAGGCTTAGATCGACAACAACATTTTTCATCAATAGCCGCATGCTGTTTTGCTAGAAAAACCTGAGAAAATGGCCAAATTTGAGCAATATTGGCCATTTATGTTTGCTGCAGGTTTGTAGATAAAGAATTGACAATTATACTAAATATCCCGACAATTCAATAGATGGAGGCAAATGGTGACTTACTATGGCAATGCATAATGTGGCTAATGTAATAATTTTTTATTAGAAATAGAGTTGCATGGTCATTCAAGATCGAGAAATATAACAACTTATTGAGAACTAACACTGCTACAACACAATTTATCTTTCAATCTACACCATCGAGATTTCAATGTTGCAACCACCATACCTCTCAGCAAGTGTATACTATTGGCAACAAATGCCGTCGAAAGCTATAATTTGCAAAAACAACATATCTCCCTACTAGGTAGACAATGTAAAATTGTGCAAGTCACTACCACAAGAAAATGTATTTGCTGCAAGTGTAGATCTTACTTAGTAAATATCCTATTCTTGCAATTCAATTTGTTGCAAATACTCAAATGTTTGATTCGTTCTCTACTTACAAAGTGTTTGCGGCAACAACCTTTTCTCACTTTTATTGTTTTTTTTAGGAAGATGTTCTTTAGAAATGACTTATTTTGGCCACATTGGTTTATAACTAAAGTACAATTTATGCATAGTTTTGTATTTAAATGGGTTGTTGATCGACTCCTTTCCTAAAAAATATCCAAAACTGATGAGAGTTCTTTGCCACTAAAGATCTATTATCACAGTTCACCATCATCAATTTAAATGAAATTAATTATGAATTTATGTTTATTCTCCACAATATGTTGGCATAGAAACATAGTATTTGTTACGCTTCTCACAAGTGATTGTTTATAGCCAATATATGTTTTTTCCTGCATGATATATTGCCGGAAAAATAAATAGATGCTCACAGGACTAGATATATAGCTACATTCATGGGTATAATAGCATTTTCAATGGGATCCTGATCATCAACCCTGTTTTCGTTCCCTTTACACACACACACACACACACATAGACACACACATATAGTACATTATAGGATTCTCTACATATATTAATCCTGCTCCAACAAATATGAAGAATGCAAGAAATTAAATAACCATGGCCATCACCCCTTTTTGTGCTGTAAAAAATAGATCTAGTTGATCCATGTATTGCCCTAATTATCTAATTACAATCATTTGCATCATGAGAAGTAATCATCATCCAGAAGTCAAGAAATAAAAATGCATGATGGATCGATCTATACACAAATTAGTAAAAGCTATGACTGTAATGGAGACAATCTCTACATCAAGTCCACACCAGCTCATATATTTGCACCTATTTTATATATTAATGATCCTGTCCTCAACAAATAATAAGGTCCACACATACCTAATACATGAGTCTGGCATGTAGTACTATCTAACATAAACAACATTTTGTTACACATATAATTTGCAATACCCTACTAGCATGCCAGCTTCCAGAGGTAATACATGACATACATGAGCTGGTGTCAATACTACATGGCATGGGGATAGGCCTGCTTCCTTACTAATACACCTCTGTTATCTTGGCACAAAAACACCAACCATCTCCAATCTTCATTGATCTCTCAGCTAGTTATCATTCTTGTGGCTTATATGCACCATATTTTTCCTCATAATAACACCTTGGTAGCTGTTAATTATAGCAACCTGTTGCAACCACAACTCAAGTTGTTATCATGTTCAGTTTATACAAAAAACAAGAAATCACAAATAACTAACACCTAGTAAATCTATAAAACACTAACCAACAGTTTCCAGCCATTGAAAACATTTCAAAATTATGTAACTTATTGTTAAGATCCCTTGTAGAGAATTAATCATATAAGAAAATAGGGACAACCAACTATATATAGCAACCAGTTCAACTTTATACACACCAACCACTTCCAGAATTAATTTACTTATTACTAGCCAGATTAGTTAAATATCTAGTGTATGAACCATGCAATAACTTCAAAATATGCAAGACAACCAGATAATTTTTTCAACTAGCACCATGTTCATTCAACCAGCTACGTGCAACAACTAATTTAAATCTATATACAAAACTAGTTCAAGACTTTACTTAAATATTTAGTGTATGAACCATGCAATAACTTCACAAATAGTTTTGACAACCAAATAATTTTTGCCACTAGCACCATCTTCATTCAAGCTAACAAGCCAAACAGTGGATGCATTGCTACTTTCATACCCCAAATTGAAACAAATATTTCCCCTCGTTGTTAGTTAAAGAAACCTACTGCATATTTTTAGTTTTGGAAACATTAACCACAACCCCCTATAATTCTTTTAGTTGATACAAAATAAAAGACATCAATAGCAAACATACAAGAATCCATAATCCACCAACCTTTTCTAAAAGAGTGTATGGTACCTAGTCTCATTCCAAAATAAACACATAAACTTACTAAAAATACCAAGTCTAATCCAATCACAGGTAAACTAAAACACAAAACTGTACTACAAAAGTAATTGTATGGCCAACAAATAATAATTGAAATGGAAAACCAACAAAGAAAAAACATTATAAAGTGAGTGGTAGAAAGAGTTTTCCCACAAAATATACAAGTTTCTCAATGTAAACATAATTTAAGATTGGCTAGAATTAGATGAGGTTGTATTTAAATTCGAATTGAGGATAAATGTAAATTCAAATAGGACTCTAGGATTGCATTTGATAAGGATGAAGTGTTTGAATTGTTATCTGATAAGCATAAATTTTTGAATTGTAACTCTTACCAAATCTTGTTTAAATTATAAGATAAAAGTCTACAAAAGTCTTATGTAAGTTTCAAGTCTTACAATCAGTTGAAATGATAAAGTTTCTAGATTTAAATAAAGAAACCGAAATTGATTTAAACTTGTAAACATCCAGTTGAAGTGATCTAGTCTGAGTTGTTCGTAAACTGTTAGTAATGTAACATATTGAAATTTTCGATAAAGCTCTCGGCAAAGTTCTACTCCAACACAAATACAGCACCATTGCATTTCCTATTTATAAAGGACTCGGCTGAGAGTTTCAAAAAAAAAAAGAGCACATTCGTAAGAGTTGAAAGCTTAAAGATCTGGGTGGAACTTCAAGTGATCATGTGAGGGAAAATTCCTTGAGTGAAGGATTTTCTAAAAGGCTCAATCCGTTGGATTGAGTAAGAGCACACTCCAAAAGGGAGTTGTCATATTCATTGTTAACTACTGGAGGTTCCAGTTGAAAAACCAAGAATTAGAGAGTGTCAAAAGTTCTTGTTACCTAGTGTGGTAGAAGACAAGCAGGTCGTATGTCTTAGATAAATATATTGAGCTACAAATATTTTGTAAATAGTTTACTTGTAAAACTTTCAATCAACAAAATTGGCTTCCCGTAGGGTTTTACCTTTGAGGAGTTCTTCAAAAGGTTTCATTTCGTAACCAAATATTGTATTTATATTATTTGAATAGTTTATGTTAATTACTAATTCGTACTAAAGTGTTGGTTAGCCTTCACGTGTGTATCCAGGGATAATTAGGTAATTTCACTCAAGAAAACACAAAAGACATGTTTGATACTGCATTTGACTCTGATCATTAATCCCGACCCTATATATGATCTCACCTCAACACACATTTACAACACTTTAGTAGACTATATCATATATATATATATAAGGTAACATTCGTGGAATACATTACTTTAATTGAATGATTATAACCATACTGATGATTACCAAAAAACTATCAGGATGATTCATTCTCCCTAAAACATTTTTTGAGACTCCACTATACCACCTAAGTTTATCTCTATCATCGTACTCAATTTATGTTGTTTTTATGAGCTTTGAGAGTTTGTACACTTGCGTGTATATATATATATATATATAGCCTCAAGCAATGAGTACTATCAATTTTTGCCTCCAATAACACTCTTTAAGCATTAATCTAAATTGTATTCATTCATATTAACAAACCATAATTAATACTAGCATAGTTAACTAACTATTATCTTAGTACAAATTGTTTTGAAAATATAATCTTAGAAACCCAACTGTAAATTTTCAAGTTTAGAAACCTGCTACAAATAGCAGCCAGCTCTTACCCCTTCAGAGCAAGAAGTTTGATTCTATTAAGTTGATACATAATACAAGACATTACATTATGCCATTCTTTATATCAAACATACAAATATCTAGAATCCATCTAAGTTAGATAACTCCATGCATGGTCCCTAACCTCATTTCAACATGATGCTACCTACGGTATATATCTAATGCAAGCAATGTATCCACATTAGGTAGTGACAGGTTCAGAACTTCATGCATAGAGCACTTGCAGACTTACTTTATTTCATACGAAGCATACAAACCCTAATTACTAACGCTAGATAAAAGATATATTTATTGATACAATGCCCACTTGTGCAATGTCAAATTACACCTCAATAATCACTAAATAGCTTTATAGTAGTTTCTAGAGTTTACGTTGATGAATCCTTCCCAAACCTCGACAATGAATGTGTTACATGTATTGATATATTTTACCACTCAATCAGATAGAATAACAATTGGGAAGGTCTTGGCTAGTAGATTATCATGATATATATCTAATTTGTGGATGCCAGGTCTAAGGTACTACTTCAAGGATGAACTAGTACCACAAGTGATGCTTCATTGTAAAATTTAAAGACATCAAGGTTAGTGGAAATTCACTAATGCTATCATTGCAACTCTAACAATTATAAAAGAGAGATTATGTGCTACCAACCAAAGTCGGAGAACCTACCAATAGAAAATTAAGAAATAAATGTATATATTAATGATATAGATTTTCACTAACTGACTATTCAGTCTGCTTATTTATATAAATATGTTATAAAGCACAAAGTTTAAATTATTGAGTGGTAGTTTTCTCATGTCAAATCCCTTAGATGAAGACAAGTTCGTTCAAGCAAATTAAATGGTGGACAGTTTATCTTGGCTCATTTGTTCTGTTTTTTTGTTTAAAATTATATTTCATAAGGGATAAGCAAATAATTCAAGGATGATAAGAAAATTCAACCCTAGTGTATTAGAAGCAATGAGAAGAGAGTGGTGGAATTTAACAATGCTACAAATTAAAAAAATTGAAGCCTAAGACCTGGAGATTGTCTCTTTCCTAGCCAATTTTTTCTCTTCTCAGTCAAAACTTTGATAATTAAGTCTACCGCAGATTTCAGAATTATCTACTAACACATTTTCATTTGCTGCAAGGCATGCAAAAGTTGGATATTAACTTATCCAACATTCACTTGGAAAAAACAAAACACAACTATCAAATTCTTATGTATATATGTTAGATAACAATATTCTTATTGGTTATGTTGGAAATTTCTTATTGGTTAACTAACAGGAAGTTACATTGCCAATTTCTTGTTGCTTAACTACAATAGAATGTGTACGTATGTATATAACATTTTGATAGAGAGCATAAATTGAACTCAACACAGGTTCAATAAAAATAAAGGTATTCCTCTTCACAACCCATTCTCTTTATCTTTCTCGTCTCCTACCTTAGTCCGTTGCTAGCTTGAATGAATTCCACCTCTTTTTCTCTTTGCTTGCGAGAGTGACGTAGAGGACAACCCACGCTTTTCCTTCAAAGCAATACTCACAATCGATTGTTATTTTCCTTTTAACTATTCAAATGACGTCATAATAGATATACATTGTTACATGGCCGTGAGATGAGGGTCGAAGAAGGGGTTTCATATTGGGACTTTAGGGATTTCAATGGAGGCTTCGACAGATTGAAGACAATAGTGAGATCTCACGATAGAGGGAGAGGTTAAAGCAACAGAGGAGAGAAGATGACTTACTATTGGCGTATTCTGTGGTGTTTCCGGTGAGATAGCTTCTCAACCCTACGACGGTAGAAAACGCAAGATTTGGTTGGATGTGTGGAATGAGACTTGAAATTTCTCATACGCATAAATTGTGGGTTTTGCTCAAATCAATTCCGCGTAATAGAGAGAAAGGTTGTGAAGAGAGGGAAAAATCTTGTGGGCACGTATAAAGCAAAGCAGTCTATTTATATCACCGAATTAAAAGGTCCAAACCTTGTCATCACACAAAGAACTAGTGAACAAAACAAAGGAGAGAAAATAGTGACAAGCTTACAGTAAGTAGTAATATATTGCCGCAATTTACATACCGTGAGCATTCTATTTTTGTCGACATGTTTTTCTCGATGATGATAACCATTTTCGACAACTTCTGCTCAGAAACTTCAACTTTGTGAATAAAATCATATATTTGTGGCAAGATTTTAATCGCGGACAAAAAAAGGGTGACAAATGATAAAAAAATGTTGTAGTCTGCAATTTACAAAAGAAGAAAAAAAAGTATAATCATAAAGAGAGACATATATCGAGGATTTTAAAAGGGTAAAAGATTATAACTTAATAATATTATGACTTTTTAATGTTCTATAACTTAAATAACAGTGGAAATTATGTGGTTAAATTGTATGCAAAAAGAATTACGTGACGGAAAAGAAAATAAATGGTAGTTTAATTTTGTAGGGAAATTATTTGTTAAGCTGGACTAGAGATTATTATTTATTCAAAAATCTAATAAACAGTTCAGTTTTTCTAAATTCTATTTCAGTTTTTTTTTTAATAATAATAATTAAATATTTAAAAAAATACTAATATTTTATTTCACTTTTAATTTTTATTTAAAATTATTTCATCTCATTTCACAGTTATCTAAACAACCTCTAAGTATATTATTTTAATAAAATATCTTATAATAACATAGAATATCATTAATTTGGTAAAAAAAAATATAAAATAAAATAACTTTTAAATTCTACGTATCCAATTTCACAAACTCCCATATAAATTATACCTAATATTTTCATTTAGTTAGCTTTTTCCTGTTGACTTTCCTGAACTCAACAAAGACACGTTTTAAAAATTTAGGCTTGATTTGTTTTTACATCTTATCTCATTATTATTATTTTTATATTTTTATATAAAATAAAATAAAAATTCAACTTTTTTAAATTTAAAAATAAAATTTTCAAATTTTAAAACAAAATTAATATTAAAAAATATATTATAATAAAATTTTATTCAATTTTTAATTTTTATCTCATTTTATTTATGAAAACAAATTAGGTCTTAGAATAATAGAATTTCCACCCAATATTGGTGTTGATAATTAGATGATAATTATGAAGATAATTATGTGTTTATGGATGTACACGTATATATATAAGTAGGTGCTATTTTTATTTATAGTTCTAAATCATATTATATATATATATATATATATATATATAAGTAGTGAAATAGTCGGTGTTAAGATGTTTTATGAGATTTTGAGAAATAAGAAAAAAAATATTGAAATAAAAATATTATATAGTTAAAATATTGTTAGAATATAATTTTTACTTTAGAATTTGGAAATGTTAATTAATTTTTTGTGTTTTATTTGGATAATTAGGAAAGTTGTAATGATTATATTAAAAATTAAAAAATTAAAAAAATATTTTTAAATTGAAAAGTGTTTTTATTTATATAACATTATGCCAAGATAAGATAAGATGAAATAAAATGAGTTGAAATCATTATATGAAACCAATTAGGGCCTAAATATTAGCCACATTAAAGGTTTTTATTTGAATAAAATAAAAAATTATCATGATATAATTTGAGTGAGGTTAAGGGAGGATACGAGACTAATATCTTTAGTTATGTTTGGAATACAAACTCATCTAGTCCATCTCAAATTAATTATTAAGGAACCCTTTTTTAACTTCTCACATGCATAATATATATATTTATCTAAACCTACTTCATAAATTTAAACATATTTACATTTTAACACATCTTCTATTATTTTTATATTTCAGATTTGAGTAAATATTTTTCATCATTATCTTTTTATTCAGCATTTTTTCATTATTTGAAGAGTGTCTCAACATGATTAATTAAGATGTTTAGTAAGTTTACACGATTTATGAATCTAAATGTTACACTACAAGAAATCTTCCTTTCCTGGTGATTTTACTTTCGCCAAATAGTGGGATGTACTAGAGCTGTGCACCCGGGTTCTGGATCCGGAAACCCGGGTATCTTGACCCGTAGAACCGGATCCGAATTTGAAATCCGGGCCGAAATCCATAAGATTTCGGATCAAGATCTGGATTCCAGATTTGAACCCCTTTTTTTTCCTGCTTAGATACTTATTGTACCTTAAAATCCATCTTTGAATTATTTCTATATTTTTTTTTTGAATTGTTTCCATTTAACGTGATCATTGTCTATAGAGTACAAATGGCCAGATTCATTTTAGAAATGTTGGTAAATTGCTCTTTAGAGTACAATTGAAATGGTCTATAAATTTCCTAGAACAAAAACTATATGGAATTGGTGCCAACATTTTATATCCGAAATAAAAGAACAGAGCAGCAACACATTCTTCTATTATACATTCTACTATAATTAAATTGCACATTCTTCTATTAATCATTTGAAAATTGTTTTGTATAGATTTTTAAATAATTGTTACTGCATGCATGCATCGTCTATTGAATATCATAGTTGTATTTCCAAGTATTTAGTTACCCATAGAAATAGGAAGTGACATATGAATGTTAATGCTCTTCCAACTACCAAAAATGGAGTTAAAATAGGACCACAAGCACACTATAAATAAGGCCATGGAATTCATCAGTCTATACCTCGTACTAATCCATGAATGCAGAATATAAAACTTCATATTTGTCTTGCCAAGAGATAGAGATTATATGAAATCCAATGCATAATTTATCTTTGTAGATATCAAATTCAAACTGAAACAGTTGGAGTGTACACAATTGGAAGCAATTCCTCAACATTATCGATAAGAAGCTTGTAAAACAACCTTTCATTTCTCTCCTGGAGAACACAACAAAGTTATACCAGAGTTTCTATCATAGCATCTCATATTATATTTTGCAAAAACATTCTAAGACCAAACAAGCGCAACAAATATCACCTTTTATGCTCACATTGTCATTTCCAGTCCAACCTATAAAACAAAAAGAATATATAAAACAAAAATTATTTCAAAAGCTTTGTAAGTAATGCACACTAAAATAATAACATACTTACTCTAATTGTTTTAGCATGAATGGGAAGGTTGACTTATACCAGCCTCAATTCCAGATATATAATAAGCTAAATCAGGTAGATATTAATAAAATATATATTTCATGTTTCAAATTTACCTTCAAGTTATATCAACTCTATATATTCTTCCAACTCTTAAATGTCGATAGGTTTGTTCCTTAACTAATTTTGGATACAAATAAGAGTTTCGATATACTCTAGAGACAATGAACTCCTAAAAGGATCCAAGATGCATCCTCCAGTACTGAATGCAGATTCCGAGGCAACAGTGGAAATGGGGGTGGCTAATACATCACGTGCTACCTCAACAAGAATGGGATAATTGGCGGCATTAACTCTCCACCAATCCAAGATATCAAAACTGGGTGATTTTCTTGTACGTTCCTCCAACAAATACTTATCTAGTTCTGATCTAAACTCCATAAACCCATGCTGCTCAAGATATTTTTCTAACTTCATGTCAAATTTACTTGATCTATTAGAAGAAGTAGAAGTAGTGCTTGGCCTCCTTTGAGCCATAATAGAACTTCCCCCACTAGTCATACGAAATCTACTATACTGCTCAATTAAGCGGTTTAACAAGAGTTTGACTTTGGCCTCTATCTTATCCGCTAACTCATCTCCTTTGCATTGTTCCAACCAAAATCTCAATGACATCATTTTGTAACGTGGATCAAGCACATGAGCAACATATATTAGCAAGTTGAACCTATCAGTATTACCCCAATACTTTTCACACTTTTCTTTCACGTTTTTGCCCATTGTCCTAGTGATGCTATCCTCACTCGTGCACATATAATTTATTATATCTTCAATTGTGCACAATTTTTGGAAATATACATTAGCCGTTACATACAAAGACCCAGAAATGTTCAATGTGACATCGTAAAATATTTTCAGCAACTCTATAAAAATCTGTGCTTTTTTCCAATCATCACTACTGGGGTTAACAAAATCATGATCCACATACATATTATAGTGTTTAAAGGCTTGTTTGTGTTTTATAGTGGTACTCAACATCAAATATGTGGAGTTCCATCTAGTAGAAACATTCGTACACAACATCTTCACGCTAATATTTTCCTCTAATGCACAAGCCTTGAACTTGAAAAATCTCGATGGTGAAGACTTCACATATTTGATGGCTTCTACCATTCAGTATGATAGAATCACTATCTATTATCCTCCTCTTCATATAATCAACACCAACATCATTAGAGGAGGCATTATCAACGGTGATGGTCAAAATCTTATTAATATCTCAATCAAGCAAGTCCAAGTTTAACACCCTCCTAATAGTTTTTCCCCTACAGTTGGGAATTTGACAAAACTTTAGTATTTTCTTATACAATTTCCAATTACAATTAATAAAATGTGCAGTAATACACATGTAGTTCACATTTTGCACCGATGTCCAGGTATCAGTGGTTAGACAAATTCTTTGACCCTCTAATAATTTCTTTAGTTGTATTTTCTTTTCATCATACAACTTCATAAAGTCCCTTTTTAAAGTGGTTCGGGATGGTAAAATAAATCGAGACTCTAGATCAGCCACATACTCAATCAGCCCTTCGTGCTCTACTAGCCTAAAAGGCAATTCACACCTAATAAAAAACTTAGCGGTAGACACCTTAAGTTTTTCAGCATCATAGTTGACTAGACCTTGTGAGCTTGGGCTACATGTTTTTTCCTCCGCATCCCTATTACTACTAGAGGATTTACTTTTTCCAGGACGTTTACGGTAAAGAGGGGATTTTTCACATGTATAATAAATGTGGTGATTCATAGAAGAAGTGTCATTCTTGTAATGACAATTAAACAACTTATCACAATGTTTGCATCGAGCTTTTGGTTCATCAGGGTCAATAGGTAGTACTTTCTCAAAGTGTTCCCAAGACATCGATTGGTTACTAGGTGTTTTCCTAAATTTTTTGGGTACAGGTGGAACGGAATGGGTACCAAGATTCCAACTTGTATAATCTTCTTCTATCTGTTATTGAGTAGCAAAACACAACAAACCAAACCAAACCATACAATTAAGTAAAAAATCATGTACAACTTTAAGCATGGATATTTTCAGCAAACAATACAAGCCCATAACTTCCAAAAAAAAAAAATGAAAATGTTTGTTCGAAGCTACTATAGTGCTAATTATTTGGTGACTCTAAGTAGATTGGGCTGAAATAAAGAAGTTTATACTGTTTGATTTTCCAATTTATTTCAATCCGTACTCCTAGTGCATTATTAGGTAGCATTTTATTATAAGTAAAAGCAAATTCTTGTGGGGGCTACAATAATTCAAAAATATCTAATATTTCAAAAAATTAACATAAATAATAATAAATATTATAAAACTGATAAATGATATTCATAGTAATAGAATATGGATTGATTCTGTAGGATTGAATCCAACAAGATCGAATCCTAGAGGTTTGAATCATAATTATGTTTATGCACATCCCAATATAAGTATAAAAGAGATGAGGTCATATATATAAACTAGAACAAGACATCCGAAGGAGGAACACCACCTTGTTCCAGACATCATCCTCTTTCTTTCTCTCAAATGAGCAACAAAATGAAATTATTACATCATTTAAAGAAATAAAATGAGCAACAAAGATCATGGTAGCAATAATATTATCAAACCTAACTAGTTGCTATATACACATGCATCAAATGCAAAACTAAGTTCCATTTGCGTATTTTTTTTAATAGGTTAGTTCCATTTGCACAAGCTAAGCGGAGTAGAGTTGTCTTCCCAGATTTTATGTCTCAGACCAAAAGACCAAAATTAAGTTCCATTTATCACAGGACTCTAGCTATATATATATATATATAGCTAGTGAAACTCTCAGCGCCTTAGTTTCTAATATGTAGGATATAGTGATCCTAAACTTATATTATCATATTAATATCCGTGATTATACTGATTATTAGTGGATTTATAATGATATTCAAAATACCAAAGTATAAAAAAATACAAAGGAAAAAGGAACATATTCCAAAATTGAATAGAACAAAAATTTATATCAGTATAGCAATTGCAAGCAATTCAATACAACCATTTACCAGGGAGCAATGGACTACAAATCAGCAATATATGATTAATAGTGTAAGCATAGCACATTCCAGTTAATAAAGTGATTTAGTCGACTGAGGCACTGAGTTAGTGATAGCATATATGTTGAAGAACGGTTGCAAGGGCTAGCTATTAACATAGCACAAGTCTCAAAAGATTTCCCTTTTAGATTTGCAATAGCTAAGACCATTAAATCAGCAATATTTTAAACGAGTTAGATATTTCTTATCTTTAATTTGTCAATTACAAATGTAATTTAGTTTGGATAAAATATATTTGGATTCAAATTTCAAAACAAATAAACACCCATCAGAAAAGAAAAAGGAGAATCAACTTAGATTTTCCTTCATGAATCTGTTGCATAATATCTACTTCAAACATATGAAATACAATGATACACGAAACCCATAAAACCCTAGAATCAACTTAGATTTTCCTTCAATAAATCCATTTCTAATCCTCACGCAATTACAGGGAGAGAGAGAGAGAGTACCGAACAATGTTTACGGCGATGGAGACTCGGCGACGAAGATTCGGAGAAGGCGATGGGTCACAACGATGATTGATGGGTCGCAATGGGTCATGAGACGACGCTGACTCAACACGAGATGGGGCTAGGGTTTGAGAGTCTGAGACTCAACACGGGCTAGCGTTTGAGAGTCTGAAACTCGAGGGAGAGCCGGAGAGGGGAAAAGTGGGTTGATACAAAACGGTGCCGTTTAAATTTTGAAAGCCGGATATGGGTTGATAAAACCGGGTTTCGGATTTAACGTAGATATCTAGCCCAATTTTATCCAATTTGTTAAAAACGGATTCCGGCCCGCTTCTATATCATCCGAAAACTGGATTTAAGATCCGAGTATTCGATTATTAATCTTGCCGAATTAGACATTTTTTTTCGCCAGAAAAAAAATTTAAGAGACATGCCGACACGTGATTCCTTTTATTATTGGGTAATGCTACATACAGTCGTGGAGTTGCAAACGGTGTGCAGTCACTTTAGAAAAAAAGTTAACTTTTTCACGTGGGTCCATATATATTCACTTTTTTCTAAAGCGACTACACATCGCTTACAACTCCATGACTGCATCTATCATTTCTCTTTATTATTTTCCCCCAAACAATCCCCCCCCCGCCCCCCAAACTTTGTTCATCTTCACTAGACTCGAAAAACCCTCAGCACCCTGTTCTCTGAGGAAAACCCTCGCTCCGGCCATCGTTCGCTACACCCACAAGATCCACTTGCTCCGCCGAGAACAGCCACAAGCTCCCGCCTTCACTTGCGGGGATTTCCAGCGCCGTGAGTTTCAGCATTTGTCGAATATGGTCTAGGTATTTTTTTCTGGTTCTCTATTTTGGGACAAAAAATTCCATCTGGTTCGAATCTTAGCATTTCCTATGTCTTATCCTCTATTTTACTGCAGGCTCAAGAGGATTTCTCGTAGCTAGGACTAGTTTTCATAAAATCGCCTCCTAATTCCCTCCACTGCGCGCGTTCTTGTCGATACACTCAGTGGTACGCAAGTGTTCAATGATCTTTGCACATCAATTTAAGTTACCATTTCACATTTGCGTATGGTTCTCGTGTGCTTTATGTTATATATTGGCAACATATGTGCATCTTGAGTTCTGGTTGGATTGACTCAACATATGTGCTCCTGAAATGCTTGTGTCAAACTCTCAGAGGTGACAGACCAGAATAAATTCCCAACGAAAACTTGTGTTTCAGTTTCTAGATATAGAGGATCTTTTGGTTTAGGTTTTTCTGAGAAGTTCACCCTCAAGGTTCTCCCCATATATTCCTGCCATAACCAAATTCTTCTAGAATTGAGGAAATGAAAGAAGAAAGAAATAAAGAACTGAAATTACCAAATTACATTTCGCCTGTTATACAGTCATCATAGAGATATTGATATGGGCATGCATAAAGAATTAGTTTCTTACCTTTCCATCCTGATTTTGAATAATTAAGTTACAGTCTTCAATACTGCTCATTGTCACAAATGCAAATCCTCTGCTTCTCCCAGAATCCCTGTCATAGAGCACCTATCACAATTTGATTAATAAGTAAAAGACGTAGTGAAACTCAATAGATAAGCATCCCGGTGATGGTGTGTTATCAAATATAATTTTTTTTTTTTTTTTGAGAAATGTAGTCTGCTGAGTTGGTTTTGGGGGTTGGTCATTGCAGCTGGTTTTTTTTTTTTTTTAGAAATGTGGTCTCCTCTCTCATTCTCTTCACATAATCATATGTTTGGTTTATGTGTTGAGGTCTGTACTAATATTTTAGTTTTGCCTGTTTTACTCCATATGCGGATCATGGGCATCTAGGTTGAATGCCTATATGTTTTGTTAGAATGTATTTCCCACAAATTAAAACCAAAAGAGAGTCCGATGAGGTGTTTATCTTGTACAAATGCTGCGTCATTAGCTATAGCTTTGAGTTCTTCAATGATGGACTTGGTTAATTATTAAAAAGAAAAATGCAACCAAAAGAAAGAAAATGATTTTGTGTTCTCTGCATGGCTGCTTTTGTTAAGTTTAAGTTTTTACTTCATTCGTCTATCATTATTGTAGTTTCCCTTGAATAAACACTTTTAAGTATTGCTAATCTTATTTTCTTCTATTCTATTTCTAAAATAATGCCTTATTTCTAAACGAATGCCTTATTATAGATTTATGTCTGGTACGGGTCTGTGTATAGGTTGTTTTTTCTTTTTGTTGAGATGGAAGTAAGAGGTGCATATTTGAGTTGATTTTTGCCTGCAACCAATTTCTTACTTTGCATTGTGCTAAAGCTATGCTCCATTTCTTTATCATAGCAAATATGGGCGCCTTTGCCATTCTTCATGGCAGCATAGGTTATAGGCTCAGTTTCCTTATTGATTTATGACATTGAAATTCTTCTATTCGTAACGTATGCCTTATTAATTTATCTCATTGGAACTGATGTCTTATTGATTTATGACATTGTAAATTTTCTAAAATTTACATTTGCTTCTTATGAGTTTTGCTATTTATGCAATGGTTTTGCTCTCATTTATGAGATTCCTTGATCTTCTTCTTTTGTAATGTCAATGGGTTGGTCCTGTCTCATATATTTTATGTCCAACATACACATTGAATCTGATATCTTAGTCACACAGCCAAGTATTTTATAATGGGTTGCAATTTTTTTTCCATGATCTTTGTTCTTATAAACTCCTAGTATCTTGATCTCTTCTTCTCTCATATACTACAATGCATGAAGTCAGGTATTGAAACTATCTACTCTCTTTCTCTTGTGGTATGTACCACTGGGTAAGGCTTGCCATTTTCTCTAATCAATATCTGTTTTGGGCGATTTTGGGGCTTGCCATTTTCTCAGAAACTTGTCCTAAGCTTCCCTTACTTAGGGTACTGTCTGATTGATGAATTTATCATAAACTCCTTAATCACAAAGTCCATTATATTGCATTTGGGAAGTTATCAATATGAATTGACATGACAAATTTTTCCACAAAGACTACAAATTTATTTGCAAACTTCTTGCTGGTGCTCTGGTCCAAAGATGTACTTTTCTGAACTCTAATAAACTCAGACAGCCCACTGCATGTATTTGGGATTGAAACGTAGCATCTGCAATGCATCACCATTATAACTTTCTGGTATCCTCATCTATTGGAGGAAACATATGTACTTTTTTATTTGGGTTCACAGCAGCTGATCTGCATAGGCAGGTTGTTAAGGGAGAGGTATTTATAGTCAAATAAAAAGTCCTTGTCTGCTGAATTCGAAGCTTTTGAGTCCTGAACTGAAGTCCTGAACTGAAAAAAAAAAAAAAACAAAGTTTGCCCACTATTTTATCCAAATAACTCCGGAAGAAACGTTCAAAAGAATCCATATATAAGTCATGTGAATGTTGGCATGGCTTCCTGCAGTGTACTCACTTCCGTTCAAATTCTCATCGCATGATCTGCTGCCACACAAATTATAGTCTGAGAAGTTATTTAGATAGTGAGATGAGATGAAATAATTTTAGATGAAAATTAAAAATTGAATAAATCTATAATTAAAATATTATTTTTAATATTATTATTATTTTAGAATGCTAAATTATTAAATTTATTATTGTATTTTATATAAAAATTTATTAAAATTGTAATGATTAGATAAGATAGATTGAGACTCTTATTTTTAGTCCAAACTCATCTTTTTTAACATTAAAAAAAAATCTTATCTTTTTGCATATTTATGGTCAAAGTTGTCAATTCCCTTTTACGACACACTACATGAAAAGATGGTTTTCCCGGCGATTTTAACTTCCCTGCAAAGTTGTCAATACCCTTTTATAAGCTTGTTAGCACCTATATATATATAGAGTGCTTGTAACAAGCTAAGACAAGTCTAGCATCGAATATATCATGCTTTGATTTCCAGTCAGGTGTTTGCTTCCCTAATGATCTATATTATTGGGCAACGCGCCAGTTAATGGCATATGCAGTATCTGTATATATACACCAGTTTCTTACATGTAGATAGATATTATATGTATAGATATAATATGAACACTATAATTCTACTCAAGACTCCCATGAATTACAAAACATCAGACATGTTGTGGATAACATTTCCCTGCATTGAAAGATATTGGTTGGGGCTGATCATCTTGACTTGATGATTCTGGTGTGATATAGTTGGTTTGATAGGAACTGATGGATCTTCAAGGAAGAAAAAAAAACCCTTTTCACAGTAAGTCCACCCATCTTCAACAAGCTGAACAGAAGACAAACTCTATCTAAATTAAATCAAATATATGATTTAGAGATTTACCAAATAACATCTCTATGCAATTGTTTCATAAATAAGGATCAATACTTTGTATACCTTTATCATTTGTTTCTCTTGTTTTCATTCTACACTTTTCCATTTTAACTCTTTATTATATTCTACATTCTATCATTCTAGTGTACAATCAAATTGATCAGCAGAAGGAAAACGGCTTATAATTCAGCTAGTTCTAAATTGTAAATCATGTTCAGCTGGCCAGCAGGAAAATCTCTCTCTCTTTTTTTTTTTTTTTTTTTTTTCTTTTTTGATAACATAAAGAATGATTTCTGTTTCCATAGAACTTGATAGAAAATGCATAAAAATAACTTTATAAACAACACAACACAAACGATTTTTTTCTCATTCATGATGACCAAAAGGGCATTTTCTAGTTTTTTCTTAATGCCTTACATTTTGGTGTGAAATTTACTTTGTTGTAGGTATGAATCACCCTACTGGATATCCCTAGCTGCAACCCGCATTCAGGTAGCATGGCGATAAGCTAAGACAAGTCTAGATCGTGCAGAAATGTTGCAATCTAAGAGAGCCGCTTATGCTGGGCGAGAAGAATCTAGCTAACACCAAGCAGCCAAAGGCATCATTGGATGGTCTACTTCAGCACATTTGTTGCAGTTGTGGTTCTTATAAATTTGGAGCCTGTGTAAGTGGTTCTTCTGTTTTTGTTTTTGTGTGTTTTTTTCTTTTCAGTTGTTTTCCCACCAAGCCTGAATAAGGGCCTACTTTTCAATTAATCTTTAAACTACATCAGTTTGGAGCGAAAAAAGATTTATGAATTGGATATTGCAAATAGGAATGAGTATAACTAACTATTTAACTAACTATTTAAATTGAAGAATCATGATAAATTCCCAATGATGGCATGCTGTAAGTTGGTTCCTCCCAACCACAGATGTTTGTTTCTTCATAGGTTTCTCAGGTGCTCTCATTTTTATATGTCATTCAGAATTCAGTAGGTCTTATTTCACTTTTTTTTGGGGGGGGTGTTCATGAACATGTTCAACTTTTTAGCCTATTTGTTACTGTTCTTCTCAGAATTAATGGGATTGGTTTGAAAATTATGGTGATGAAATTAATCTTGGCTGGTTGTTATTGCTCAGAAAATATTTGAGTTAAATTTGAAAACCTAGAGATGAAATATTATCATCCATAAAAATCCATCTCGTAACCAAATAGGCCTATGGATAATTGCATATCTTTGATAGTTTGATCAAGAAGTGAACTAGGTTACTGGTTCTACCTATCAAAAGCGGCATTTGTCATATTTTTCTTCATATGTGACTTTCTGACTTTCTCACAATGTTATGTTTTGAAATGGGATTCACATGATAATCATGATGCAGAGTTGATCAATGTTGGACAGAAAAAATGCATTGCACACATTGCGTGACCTCACCATAACCTAGTTGCAATGCTAAAATGGCAGGCTGAGAAGATAAGAGGCAGTTTTTTCATCACTGCAAATACTCATGATTCTGATTATATGAAACACTAGTGTGACCGGATGTAATGCTTAATTAATTGCCTCAATTTATACACCAAGGCCAGTGTACTATTGGATGACTAATTATGGTTTCATATATATATATATATATATATATATATGAAACTGGATGACTAGTTGGATGACTATCAAATATATGTATGATTGGTATTGGATGATTGGCTTTCTAGTTATTGGATGACTAGTTATATATATATATATATATATGAAATTGGATGACTAGTTATTTGTATTGGATGAAATGGTATTCTTGGTTTAATCAAACATTTATTGTGGTGTTTGTGAGTATATGGAAATGCTATTGGGAACTTACCAATATAGGTACAGGAAAAACCCCCCAAAAAACAAACGGTTTCCATATAGAAACTGTAAGCAAAATTTGCCGCAAAAAAAGCTCGCACCATATGGTAACCAATTTTCTCGGTGATTTTTCATGCTTCGAGAATGAGTTTTGCGTGAAACTTAACCATTTATGGCGAAAAATATTCGGTGCGTAATCTTTTCCGACGTTAAATAATCGTTGCAAACAAATTGTGTAACGTATATAGAATGCCTATAGAGAGCCATACCCGGCGATTACAATTGCCATTATTTCTATCTTGCGATACCAATCGCTGCCAAAAATCTATTGGCATAATTTGAACAACATTTTTGCGGCGATTTGTAAAGTATTTTCAGTGCATCAAACTCGCCGTTAAAAATTGTTGCAGCAATTATTGAGGTACTTGGGGAACCCATTTGCAGTGCGAATAGTTATTAATTTCAGCAATTATAATTGCTGCTAATAAGGGAATATTAATACCGAATTGACATTTTTGATGTTGATAAGTATGCGAAACTATATTCTAAATATTTTAATATTTAATTAAAATGCTAAAATGTGAATAGTAATAATTAGATTTTATTTATTTTGTTTAATTGGATTTCTATTTATATTGAGATATTTTAAAGTACTATTTTTTTTATTCTTTATTTATTTTATTTTATTTTATTTCTTCGTCGGTGTTTAAAGTAGTGAAAAAATCACATTCGGCTGCATACATAGATGGGTTGTTCTACACAACCTCCATAACCTCCACATTATTATTTTTTAATCTCTTTCACTTTTTTTAATTTTTTAATATTTTTATTTTAAATTTGTTTTAAAATAATTTTATTTGTTTTATTAATTATTCATATATTAAATATTTCATAAAAATAAAAGAAAATAAAATATAATATGTGAAGGTTATGTAAACAGTAAGAAATTGTATAAATTTTTTCTTACATAGATATATATATATATATATATATATATGGGCTTGAATTGAAGAGAGGCCTGAAGACGTAAGTACATGGAGATGGAGTTGGGATTTCATTTGATGGGCTACATATTTAAATCACCACTTCAGCCGCATGGTCGAAAGTCTATTGAGACATTTCACTTGGACATGGCCCACTTGCATGCGGCAAATCATTAATAACATGGCCCACTAATTCAGTTGAAGTAGGGCACTTAACGTTGGACTTAAGGAGATGCCGCATCACGTTCTTGCGTATATATATATATATATAGAGAGAGAGAGAGAGAGAGAGAGAGAGAAATATATGTTGAGAAGGACTCCACCGTGGGGGGTCTTTGGAAGCTACGGACGGAGACGCGGAGGAGAAAAATATATCATGGCTCCTATTTGCTTCATTATTTTTCAAGAATTTTTGTTATCTATTATATGTGTGAGTAATTAATTTTTCAAGTAGGACTATGGATAAACTTGCACATTAGATGATATTTTTGATTCATATATTTGGTTTTTTATTTATTAACTCTTTATTTTATCATTCTCAATATATTATTGATATTTTCTTCTTCGAATAATTTTAAAATTTATTTCGTTTATAGATTCAGTCATACTTTTTCTAATGAATGAATTAGTTTTTTGATTATGTTTGGATCAATTGATTGTCTATATTTAATTAATTCTCCGCTACAATATCGTTCTCTAGATATATTGTCATCGTTGAGTTTTCTCAATGTGGATAACAATTTGCGTGATTTAAAAGTGATGAATAATTTTTCAAAGAGTTACATTTAATTTAATTTTAGTTTATAGTTCTATATCTTCCGATTGAGATTTTTAGAATTAAATTCTCAATTGAGTTATAAATGAATTAAGAATAATTAAAATACCGGATATGTGCAAGGGATTCTCGACGGTTTACTGTTCGTTAAATTTGAATACTTTTCCCGCTAGTTATTTTGTTTAATTTTAATTTGCATTTAAAATCAATTTTTCTTTTCTCATAAATCATTTAATACATATTTTTTAGTTTTTTTGCTATTTTGTTATTCTTTTAATTGGTTTCCCTGTAGAATCGACATTCCAAAACTACACTACAACTATTGCATTATTCTTTGGGCGTAATCAAATTTTGGCATCGTTGCCAGATATATGGTAGAAGAATTGTTAGATAGTTTTTCTTTTCAGCAGTTTGTAAAGGCAGTAATTTCGTTTATTCGTTTAACTTTCTGCATCTTTATTTTATTTTATTTTTATTTTTTTTAGTATTACATTTTTTATTTATTTATTTTTTATTGTTGTCTTGCATGCATAATAGGTATAGCGACGCATTAGATCGATTTGCTTGTAAGCTTGTGTTAGAGTCAGATTCAAAATCTAATTTTTCTAATAATTTGTTTGATAATTCTTCTATTTCTGAAAATATGAGTAAACACGAGGATCAACCCACTAGGACTTTTCACACCTTTCCTTCCTCTTTCAAAGAAGAGCCATTTTCCTCACATGTGAGAGCATCACGTAAGTCTCATTGGACTAATAGAGCACTCATCTTTATTGACCACAACCCGAAGTTATTCTCCCTTGTAAATTTCTCAACGTTGAATCTCGTGGTCTCCATAGAACCTGAGCTCATGATACCACTTGTTATAAACACACCCTGAGTCCTTTTTTGTCAACGGACTCACGTACCAAGATTTGTGTTCAAGAAATGCAATAAACAGAGAAACAGTAACAAGAACAGCAAGAAATTAAAGTAAATCAACAAGAAAATAAAGAAGATAAGAGAGATCAAAGATAGCACACAGAGATTACGTGGTTCGGCCCTAATAGCCTACATCCACGGCAGGAACAACCTCATAGATCACACTTTATTAATGGATCTTCAATGTCACTGTACTAGTTACAAGTTCAAGCCAATATTGAGCAGAAATAAACCAGAAAATGACTTTCTTCTTCCCTCGATACAAACCTTAGCTCAACTCTCTCTTAGAATCACAAAAGGCTCTCAAAGTCGGCAGAATGCAAAGTAAAGTGAAGTAACCCTAAAAGCAACTTATTACAAATATATACATGCCCAACAGATATCAACACGTGTCTTGATCCAGCGGCTCTCGTTCATCCATATCACAAAAAGCTATTGATTAACCATCACGTGCCTAGCACATGACCCCTTCACTGTGTATGCATAAGGGGTGCTGCTTGTCACCAAGTGTCCCATTCTCATTGGCTACATATATAGGTTAGTATAATACGGGGATAAAAGTAATTGACACATTTGACCAATGTTCACACCTTGTCTGCTTTACTCCAAAATCAATTCTTTTGGTGCCTCTTTTGATGCCTCAAGGAAGACTTTATCTTGTTAATGCAACAAGATTTAAGAAGCCATGCTTAGAAAAATTAGTGATCCAGATTGAAGGAACAACTCCAAAATGTGATACCCCGCATTGACGTGTATTTTTATTGGAGGATTATTTAAATTATTATAATTAATAGTTCTATTGTTTTAAATTAAAAGTGTTTTTTATTATATTGTTTTATGTTTTTGTTTTAGTTGTGGAATTTAAATAATGTACTATCTTGATTTTAATTAATGTTTTGTTTTTAATTTGCTTTTTAATTTAAATTAGTTTATTGATGGGTTTTAAATATTTTATTTTATTAATATTAAGCTATAGCCCTTTCAGTTATCTTTTATTTATTTTATTGTGCTCTTTTTCTAGTTGGACTTTATTTATTTTCTTTTTCTTCTTTCATTTTTCTTTCTTTTCCCTGCATCCCCCCCCCCCAGCCTGCTCGATCTTTCTCTTCTCCCACTCCCTTCCGTGCGCCTCACCACCTCAGCCCAGCCGTGCGCCATCGTCTGGCGACACCACCCATGCTGCCGACACCCTTTCCCTCCAACGATCTCCCCTGCCCTTACAGCGGCTTCTAGCCGATGCATGAGTCTCCAACCTGAAATGGGTTATCTTGGCTTTTATCCCTTTTTTCGGCACTACCACCGGCCGCCTTGGATCACCTCCACTACCATTAAACTCCCCATCCTTAGGAGTACAAAGACCATCGCCGGTAGCCATCCCATCTCCTCATTTCCCTCCTTCACCCGAAATGGGTCTTCAAACGGGTCTCTCTTCGCTGTGCCGCCGTCTGGCCACCGTGGGTCTCACCTCCACCACCAAAAGGTCCATCTTGCTCAGTCGACCACTCCCCTAGCTCGGTTTCCCCATCCATGGCCTCACCTCTCATGTATGAGTATAAACTCGAAAATGGGTTTCCACCCTTTTTGAGCTAGATCCGCCACCTTTCGGTGGTTGCACCACCTCACCACCACCTTCAAGAGATTTCCCACCCTCCAATGAGTATTCTTCTAGATTTTGGTGTCAAACTGAGTATCCTATCCCAACGTACGAAGTGACCTGCTATGCGTACTATGGATCGATACTTGTTTAATGATCTAGTTTTTACCCCGCTGTAAGTATTTTCCAAATAAGTTTTGAGATTTAAATATATTTTGCATTAACAACTCAGTATTTAGTTGATAATTGGACTTATTGAATGTTGAATATTTTGTACATGGTGGTACGCATTGTTTAATTGCACGCTTGTTCATGTGTGTATTTGATATTTAGGGTTTTAATGTGAGACTTGATTTTGGTATATTGAAATGATTTAGTTGAATGGTTTTAAAAGAGAGGTACTGTAGGGATGATGGTAAGCAGGGATGGTGGTATAGTCTCGCCTGTGATTCCCGCCTACAGTATTATTGGATTTGTGGATTTTAACGGTTTTGGATGAGTCATAATGGGGATGGTGATACGTAATGCTCGATATGATTATAGTGTGTTTGTCATAACGGGGATGACGATACGTAACGCCCGTTATGATTGGGGTGTGTATGTCATAACGGGGATAGTAAGACGTAACGCCCACTATGATTAGAGTGTGTATGTCATAACGGGAATGGCGATATGTAATGCCCGCTATGATTGGAGTGTTTATGTTATTATGGGGACGGCGATACGTAACGCCCGTATGACTGACATGAATATGAGGGTAAGCAGGGATGGTGGTAGAGTCCCGCCTGCAATTTCCGCCTACATTATCAATTGGTGGTTTTGTGGGTCATTCTCTGGGAAAATGACAAATCTTGATAAATGGTTTTATGTGTTCTATTTTCTGGGAAAATGGTAATAGTTTTTAATGGAATTATTTTGGAGCCAAAATGAGATTTTGGCGTGTGTGGAAAAGTATGCATTTTGAGAATAATGATTTTGAGTTTCATGCATATGGTGTTACGTTCATGTGTTTTGTTGTTGTATAAATATATTTTATATCTTGTGATTTTTTTGGATTGTATTTACCCGCGATGCTATTTTAGTATTGTAGATTTTGATGCAGAGGACGAGAAGACTGAGCCTGAGGAGACAGCTCCACCGTCAGATTGAATTGCTGCAATTTATTATCTTGGAAAATGTTATTTTCGTTTTCGATAATTTTGTATTTTAATGTTTTAACTTTGGGGATAACTGTATTAAATCTCCAGTTGGAGAATTTGTATTAAACTGGGTTGTATAATGTTTTTAAAAATTCTAGTACTTAATTATCGACCTGACTCATCCACTGCGACTTTTATTTTATGTATTTCACGTGTTCATACGCACTTAGCACTTGACATTTAGGTGTTGACTTAAGTTGTCAGCATCCTGACGCTTTGATTCTTGTGCTTTTGTAAGAGGGAGTTGGGGGTGTCACACAAAATACTCAAAAAGAAAGTGTTGTTGTGAATGCAGAGACACGTGAGGAGGTTGCTAGTAAGAAGATTGGAAATGCTCTTGACAACATAATAAATGTAAAAAGAACCTTACGAGAAATAAAGCTTCTTGGGCACATGGATCATGAAAATGTTATTGCCCTCAAGGACATCAATCGGTCTCCACAGAAAGAGAATTTCAACGATGTTTACATTGTTTATGAATTAATGGACACTGATCTTCATCAGATTATACTTTCCAACCAACAATTGACAAATGATCGTTGTCGGTATTTTTTGTATTAGCTGTTACGAGAACTTAAATATTGACATTCAGCAAATGTTTTGCATCGTGACTTAAAGCCCAACAATTTGCTTCTGAATGCAAATTGCGACCTCAAGATTGGAGACTTTGGGCATGCAAGGACAACGTCTGAAACTGATTTCATGGCAGGGTATGTTGTTACTCGTTGGTACCGAGCACCGGAACTGCTCCTTAATTGTTTAGAGTACACTGCAGCAATTGAAATTTGGTCAGTGGGCTGCATTCTTAGTGAAATCATGACGAGGCAACCCCCGTTCCCTGGAAAAGACTATGTTCATTAGTTTAGACTTATTACTGAACTCATAGATTCACCTGATGATTCCAGCCTTGGGTTTTTATGAAGTGAAATGCTCGGAGATATGTTGGACAGCTCCCACAGTTCCCAAAGCAAGAATTCTCTTTGAGATTTCCAAACATGCTCCCTGGTGAAGTTTATTTACTGGAAAAGAAGCTCCAACTTGTATTTGTATTACTTGGAATTTCCATGTTATATTTTGGTACTTGAATGAAGAAATAGTTGAGAGGGGAAAGGAAACCTTAGCTAGTGTGTGTGATGAGCGAGTCTGGATGTTACAGGATCAGTTAAATGTGAGCAAGAATCGTGTTCATGCCTTGGCTATCCTAGTTTCCACATTACACCATCAAAAATATCCTTTTGCAATTGATTAGAATACATTTGATGAATATACTGGGAGAACAGCTTTTGTAAGGCCACTTACTAGTTGCGTTGCTTATGCTTTAAAAGTCCTTATAACAAGTCGCTAGCATTTGTTTTGGGGTTGATAGTATATGTAATTAGTGGGGGAGTAAAGGAGTGTTAACGAAAATCTTTTGGAATTCATCTTGTAACCGAGAACGGTTTGGGAGGAAGAGTACTCTTGAAGTTGCTCTAAGCGATCACTACGCATTTATCCAATTTTATCTTCCATTTATTCCATTTGTGCATTCATCATCTACTTACTGAATACATTCACCCATCACCATCACTCACCATTTCATTACAGACATTCTATCTTAACAAAATATTCCTTATTTTACTCTTGAATTTCTGGGTTCATAACAGTTATATAATGTATAATTCCTTTAAAAAATGAGATTGATAATATTTAAAGAAGTTTAAGAAACATATATATGCTTTAAAAATAAACCTGGAGACATTTCACACAAATTATTTTCCATTTTCGAAACCAGAAGTTCGCCTCCTAACTTTTTAAAATGAACTAACTACTCTGTCAGATGTGTAGCTTTGCAAGTTACGTTTTTCATTAGACTACAAATTAATAAAGTAGAAGGTAACATCAAAGAGCAGATTTTATTGGCACAATATTCTCTGTTAAAAAAATGTTACAGTTGGAAAAAATAGTGTTGTACACTTCAACCCGATTTCTTAAATCTTCTCTTTCTCTGGTGTAAAAGTTCAAAAGTGAGAAACACAATTGCAAGATAATTATATCTGTTGATGTCATGTCATGTGGCCTGTGCAACTTCGCCTTTCCCCCAATTCACTTGCAAGATTGCAAGAGTTAGGACCTCGGTGTAGTGAGGGTAAGCTCTAATGCCTAGGTGAGTGCTAACCTTGAGGAACAATATCTTTTGAGAAAGAGAATGAGGTTCTTCATCCGAGCGAGAGATCCCCCTACTCCTAGAGGGAGGGGTATATGTACCTAGTTGTGGTTTTCATAACACCTGTCAGCTGTAGCATGTTGGCATACAAGGAGAGACCCTGGTGTCGGGTGATCTTCTGTGGAGTTGATCATGGTTGTGCCATTTCATACTCGAATCATACTGTCCTCCTTCCTTTTGTCAAGCGACAGGCTAGCCACACCTGATTGTGGCCACCGTGATAGGTTGACCTCGCGTTTGTTGTGGCATGTTAACCCTGCCAGGCATTAAATGTGACGTGCTCCTAGCTCTGCCCACCTTCTTTCTCTGGCGGTGGCCACCTTTGACCTTGAGGGCATGGTTTTTTGGCCATTAAAGGTGTCAAACCCTATAGTTTGGAGGGCTCACACTCTATGCATGCAACTTTGCCATTCCTCCCTATGTATTCAGGGCAAGGGTTGCCCCTCGGGTTCTGCCCATCATACCCTGGTTTTCTATTGTTGGGCTGTCTCGAGGCCCGCCTTCGCCCCATGGGAGGCCTTTGCGCCTCGGCTCGCTGGGGGTGGAACCAACTTCCTCACAGTACCACATGAATTTCTACGACGCAACTGTAGTGAGAATTCAAATAGCACCCTCGCACATGCCTAATACCCCACGATGGTTCAGTTGTTGCCATAATGGCCTACAGGCACCTCACGAAATTCCCACCCTTTCATTCCCAACATTTCTAAGCAAATGGTGGCCCGTCCATGCACTTGCACACGTGCCTGCATGATGCCTACTATGTACTCGCTAGTTTCTTGGCAAATCTCGGGATTTGCCACACCCCTACAATTCTTGATAGCTAGTCATTTGACTTCTTGCAGCATTACAACCGTCACACACCTTTTCTTTTTTAAATCCCCTTTCTCCTCTAATCTTTTAGCTCTTATACTTTTCTCACTTCCTCTCTGATGTTCGTGCTGATCTCTGCTCACCTGGTTCTCTCCTCGCTATTCCCCTACTTCATCTCCTCATTTTCCTTGTCATCGTATGCCACCAAAGAAGTTTTTGACAAATGATGCCTGTACTTCGTAGGGCGGGTCGGAGTCATGAATTTCATCCACTAACCTTCATGAGCTGAGAAGAGCCTACAACATACCAGAATCAATGATTCTGGAGCTGTGTCACTGCAGTGGATTTAGACATAATGGCATCTCGGCTTGCGCTCTACCCTTTGATGTTTACAAACAGCCTAACTTCCCTTCTAGTACCTTATACGGGACGTTCTCAACTTCTTAGGGGCTGACTACAACGTTGATTCACCTAGATGCCTGGTGACTCTGGGTTGCTAGCTGCGTGATCTTCCATAGGTTGCTTAGCCTTGGCTAGGAAGAGTACCCTGACTTGACGGCACAAGAATTCTTATCCATGTACCGGGTGCTATGCCTAGATGGGAACCTATGTAGTTTTCAAGCACATTCCTTTGAGAAGCACTTCACCAGTCTTGAGAAATGACATTCCCACATTAAAGTTTCATCTCATCATTTCATCTTCATTACCAACTCAGGGTGGCAATACCCTGATGGGGAGGAAGTCCACCAAGAATTTCTTGTTTGGGCTATTTGGTCTTATGTGCCCAACAACAAGAGCCTATCCATCAAGTTGACTAGGTAGGAGGAAGCCAGGCTTGCGGCCGTGTAGGCTTGGGTGGTGGCCCACCCCATCGATACCGAGACTGATGTGGTGTTAATTGACCCAATGTCACGAGGCTCATGTCCGCTCTCGACCATTCATATATATTGGGCTGGGACTTCCTAGAGGATTCTTCCTCACTTTGGAGTCAGAAATGCCACTCTTCCCTTCTCACGACTAATGGCAACGAGAAGTGGCATTGGGCAGCAGGTGGCACAGCCAGTAGACCCTCTAGGAGTGAGGCCGGAGGTTCCCGTTCCCATACCTTCCTAATAAGTGAAGGGAGGGCCACCCACCTTACGGTTCCATAACCCCCTTCTCTCGATGCACGCAAGGGGCTTTATGACCTCAAACCGTGGTGACTATGGCTCCTTCGACTTCGGCGTTTTCTGCCGTTTTGGAAGAAGGTAATGGTGACCTTCGGATGGCCACCTCAATGCCTTCCTCAAATTCGCACCTCACAGGGGGGCCCCATCGAGGTGGAGTTGTTCCCTAATTTTGAAGAACCACCTAAGTCGATGCACCCTAATCCTCAGTTCATTGTGCCCAAAGCTCCGATCCTCCCTTTTAGTCCACTGTTGCCAATCCGAGAGGAGACTAGACCATCCCCCTCCCATCGTGGACCTAGGTGACTGCTGTCTTTCAATCTCACCGCCTTCTCTCAGTCACTCTTTAGAGCTAGAGATCGGCTCCTACTTGGTCATGGAGTAGGCCACGCCGCAGTCTACCTTCGTGGGGGAGCTTGGATAAGTAATTTGACTTGTTGCCCAGATAACTAACATAAGAGGGGGGTGAATTGAGTTATATTATAAAAATTAATACTTATAAATCAAATACATAATATAAAATATAAACAAAATATAAAGCAGCAAGAAATGTAAAGAGTAGGGTAAGAAGAAGCAAACTCAGTATTTTTACGAGGTTCAGCCCCACTGCCTACGTCCTCGTCTCAAGCTACCCCTTGAGGATCCCAAATTTACTATTCAATCTCTTTTAGGTGGAGATAGAAACCTATTACACTTTTGAGTAGCACTGCTCCAAAGAATCCGTGTAGAACACCCTCTATACTTCTAATTACTTCACACTTGGTGATCAACTATTCCCTGTGTAGAACACCTTCTACACACACAAGGGTTATACACACCCTCTTACTGATACAAGAGTTGATAGTGGGTAGACTATCAAAGTACACTTCTCAATGAGTGAGATAGAAATAATACAGCGCAACCTATATCTCTCTAAAAAAGAATAAGAATTAAGACTCAAAACTTTAGAAAAGAGAATGAGAGCTTTGAAAGAATGATGCAAAACTTAGTAATAGATGTGTAAGCTCTTGTTGTTGTTTTTGCAAAACTCAAGTGAGTTATTTATAGGCAAATGAGTTTTTAATTTCAAATTTGAAACGATTCACATGTCAAATAAGAGTACTATTCACTTTTCAAAAAATTCAAATAAAAGAATTTTCTTTTTGCATTTGTCAAAGACAACTTCATTTATTTTTCAAAGAAATCAAATTTAATCTTTTACTTTTCATACATGTCAAAATGAGCATGATTTATTTTTCAAACAAAATCTTCTCAAAAAAAAAAAAAAACACACAACCACCCTCCAAGACTTTCAAACAAAATATGCACATGTCAAATATGATAATCAATCATCTTACAAATTCAAATTTTTATATAAAAAAAAATATAATTTTCGAAATTATATTGTTTGATGATGTTATGCACATGTGAAAAAACATAATTTTTAAAACTAAAACATTTAAAGATGTCTTGCATATGTAAAAAACGTAATTTGATGTTTTATGAGAAAAAAGAGTAATTTGAAACCTTAATCCAATTTCGAATTTTATCAAGAGATGTACAAAAATAATCTATTAGATTCATTTGTAGACTTGTTCTTTTATGCTTGACGTGCGCTTCGCTCCATTGCGTAAATAATTTGAGCTTGAGACTTGAATTTATTTGTTATCATCAAAATCTATACGTAGATACGAAATTTGAAATCTTGGATTCAACAATCTCCCTCTTTTTGATGATGACAAATACTTAGTAGAATTTTGAGATTTGCAGTAATGTTTAAGCTCTCCTTGAGAATATGCGTTAGTTTTTCAAGTAATAGATAAACATAATTCCAGCATATATAACAGAGTTAAAAATCTAAATATTTACGTAAAAAACTTCTCCCCTTTTTAGCATCATTAAAAAGGAATCATAATTAGCTAAAAAAGACATCTTCTTACAATAACCAATAGACAAATAAAACGGTGCGTTAGTAGAGACTGTAAAGAATTCGGTGCGGAGCCACGCGTGTCCGAGAAACCCTGCAAAGGTTGGAGGTCTAGCACTAGCAATCGGTGCGGAAGCAGATTCAAATCTGCGTGATATTGTTGACAAATGAAATATTATCGAGATTTGAAAGTTGCTGTTTAAAAGACTATTTTCACCTGTCGGATACTCAAATAAACTCTCACACCACTCGTTGATCCAGTTTCTATTTATTCAAAATGATAGAATGGTTGAGAAAATTTCTTCCACTTATCTTCCAGATTTGAATCAACAATCGTCTCAACCAGTTATTTTGTCTCTTAATGTTGTCAATACCATGATAGAAGCAGAGATGCATTTTTCTGATAAGACTGATTCTGAGGTTGTTGCAGCATCAAGAACTCTTAGTGCTCAATATGCTGCCTCTGTTACAACCATGTCTCAAAGGTTACTGGCGAAGGTGAATACGGTTGATCAACTTAACAATCAAATATCTGAACTGCATCAAAAACTTACAAATAAAGGTAGAAAGAATAAGAGGTTAAAGTAAGAAAATAAAGATTTGACAAAATTAGCTCGTGTTTTGAAACTTCGAATAAAGGAATTGAAACAAGTGAGAGTTCAAGCACAGAGTCAAAATCAGCAGATAATGGCAACGTTTCACGAGAGAAATAGGGACAATTGTAATTAATCTCACTGGCTTAGTTCGGTAACTTTTGACAATATGCATCCGGCATATCTTGTAAGCTTGACTAAGTAAGATTTGAAAAGATGACAGTTTGTCTTATACTTATTTTCATCTTTATAAAAGCAATCTTTAGGTTTATTTAATTCGCATCAAATCATCTTCTTATCTCTGTAGTTCATCTTCATTCTCACTCTACAAAATTTCAATGGCTCATCAATTTTCTTTCAGTGCTTCTCGTGATCAAGATATGAGGTATTCTTCACCTCAAACTATTTCTACATCTGTTATAGGTGCCATGAAGCAACAAAACACTGATTTGGTTAATAAATCAGATCATGATGCCATTTACAAGCTTGTGAGTCTTGGAACTCGATACTCATCGTTTATTGTCGCTTTTTCCGCTCGGTTGCAGTCTAAAACCCGCGAGATAGAGAAGCTTAATGAGAAGATCGATGTTCTTCAATGACTTGTTCAAGAGTCTAACAGAAAAATAGTAGATTTAAAGAAACAGAATAAGGATTTAAAATTTTTACTTGCCTCTGCATTTCGATCGCCTAATCCTTTAGACAAGGATGACATGCTGATCTATGAAGAGCAAAAGCGTTTGAATGATGAGGTTAAATGTTTCAAGTTTTTGTAGGTCATTTAAGATAATGGAATAAAAGTATCTAGCAGATATTCATGGCATGCATCATTCCTATTTCTCTTCTAATTATGCATAATCTATCTTCTGGTAGGGGTTTTGTGAAAATGTCTGCCAATTGATCATGTGTGCTAGTGAATTCTAATTCAATATCGTCCTTCTGCACATGATCTCTAAGAAAATGATATCTAATTTCAATATGCTTAGTACTAGACTGTTGTATTGGATTCTTTGAAAGATTTATAGCACTAGTATTATCACATTTAATAGGAATATGATTGTACATAAGTTTAAAATCCTCAAGTTGTTGCTTCATATAAAGAACTTGAGCACAACAACTGCCTGCAGCAACATATTCTGCCTCAGCAGTAGATAATGCAACAGAGTTTTACTTTTTACTAAATCATGAAACAAGTGCATGACCTAAAAAATGACATGTTCTACTAGTACTTTTTCGATCAACTTTGCAACCAGCATAATCCGCATCTGAATAACTAATAAGATCGAAAGAAGTGTGCTTAAGATACTATAATCCTATGTCAATGGTACCGGCAAGATATCTAAAATTACGCTTGACTGCAATCAAATGAGATTGCTTTGGAGATGATTGAAAACGTGCACACAAACATACACTGAACATAATATCAAGTCTACTAGCTGTCAAATATAATAAACTACTAATCATACCTCGATATAGCTTTGAGTCAACTGACTTACCGCTTTCATCTTTATCAAGTTTGGTGGTTGGACTCATTGGTGTTCCAATTACCTTCGTACCTTCCATCTCAAACTTTTTGAATAACTCTTTGATATATTTTGACCGATTAATGAATTTTCCACTTTTTACTTGCTTGATTTGCAATCTAAGAAAGAAATTAAGTTCTCCCATCATGCTCATTTCAAATTCTTCCTGCATGCTCTTAGCAAAATCTTAGTACATATTTTCATTAGTAGCACCAAATATTATATCATCAATATAAATTTGAACTAGAAGAATATCATCCTGTTCATATTTGATAAAAAGAGTTGTATCGATCTTTCCTCTTGAAAAACCTTTTTCAATCAAGAATCCACTAAGCCTCTCATACCAAACTCTAGAAGCTTGTTTGAGTCTATATAATGCTTTTGCGAGTATAAAAACAAGATTAGGAGAAATATGATTTTCAAAACCTAGAGGTTGCTCAACATATACCTCTTCATTTATAAAACCATTTAAGAAAGCACTTTTAACATCTATTTGAAAAAGTTCGAAATTTTTATAACATGCATATGCAAGTAACATTCGAATAGCTTCTAATCTTGCAACAGATGCATACATTTCATCATAATCGATTCCTTCCTCTTGATTGAAACCTTGGGCTACAAGTTGAGCCTTGTTTCTAGTGATTATTCCAGACTCATATTTCTTATTTCTAAAAACCCATTTTGTTCCAATAACAACATGATTTTTGGGTCTAGGAACAAATGTTCATACATTATTTCTTTCAAATTGATTTAGCTCTTCTTGCATAGTTAGAATCCATGATTCATCAATATTTTTGGGTTCAATTTGAGATAAAAAAGTAGTGTGATTATAAATATTTCTAAGAGATGATCGAGTACTTACACCTCGTGAAGGTTCTCCTATAATTTGTTTCACTAGATGATCTTTCACATGTTTCCACTATTTGGTTGCATCTTGTATTAAATCTTAATGATCTTTCCTGATGTCTCCATATTGGACTTCTTCCATTGTAATCTCTTTGTCGAGATTGTGATTATTTGTATTATTTGTACCTTCTGATTTTTCATCAATAGATTTTTTAGAGAGTAGAGGGTTAGATTCATCAAATACTACATGCATAGATTCTTATACAATCAAAGTCTTTTTATTGAATACTCTATAAGTTTTACTATTTGTTGAATACCCAAGAAAGATACCTTCATCAGATTTTGCCTCAAATTTTCTTAAATTATCTCTATTATTGATTATAAAATATTTGCATCCAAATACATGAAAGTAACCAATGTTGGACTTTTTCCCATTCCAAAGCTCATAAGGGGTTTTATCTAATTTAGACCTTAACATAACTCTATTTATAATATAATATGCAGTACTTACCGCTTCGGCCAAAAAATAACTAGGTAAACTATTTTCATTAAGCATTATTCTTGCCATTTCTTGAAGAGATATATTCTTCCTCTCTACTACCCCATTTTGTTGAGGAGGAGCAGAAAAATTATGCAGAAAACCATTTTCATTACAAAAAGACTCAATATCTTTATTGATAAACTCTTTCCCCCTGTCACTTCGGATGTTTGAAATAGTATAACCCTTTTCATTTTGAATTCTCTTGCATAGTTTGGTAAAGGCATTATATACCTCATCTTTATGAGCAAGAAAGATGACCCAAGTATATCTAGAGAAATCATCAACAATAACAAATGCATAACATTTTCCTCCCAGACTCGTAACTCTGTTTGGTCCAAAAAGGTCCATGTGTATTAGTTGCAAATGTCTAGCAGTAGAAATATGTTTCTTGATTTTGAAATTTTTTTTTGTTTGTTTACCAAACTGGCATGCATCACAGATTTTGTCCTTAAAAAAGTTTACTTTTGGCAAACTTCTCACAAGATCATTATTTGAAAGTTTGGAAATAAGTTCCATCTTTGCATGACCTAACCTTCTATGTCATAACCAACTATTTTCATGTTGAGCTGATAAACAAATAGTATCTTATAAGACAATTTCTTCAAATTCAATTGTATAAACATTATTGTTTCTAAGAGCAATAAAACAAACATTGCAAACATGATTATTCAAAATAATGTACTTATCCTTTTTAAAGGTAACTGTAAATCTTTTATTACATAATTGACTTATACTTAAAAGATTATGTTTTAGATCTTCAATAAGTAGAACATCTTCAATTATGAGAGAAGACTTATCACCAACTTTACCTATTCCCACGATCTTCCCTTTTGAATTGTCTCCAAATGTCACGTGTTCTTCTTCTTTAGGAGTGAGATCAATGAACTTAGTTTTATCTCCTGTCATGTGTCTTGAGCATCCGCTATCTAAAAAACATCTTGTTTTACTTACGGAAGACTTCATGCATACCTACAAAAACAATTAAAATAATTCTTCCTGGTACCTATGTTCTTTGGGTCCTTTATTTATTAGTATTAGAAGAAATAAGATTTTTTGGTACCTATATGACTCTAATAGTCATTATATATTTTCTTCTAATAGGACAAGCATGATGGTTATGACCATTTCTATTGCAAAAATTACAAATAACATGTAACATATTTGAAGAACTTGAATGATTGTAATAATATCTTTCTTTGACAAATCTATTTTTAGAAAAAGAATTTTGAAAATCTAGTTTTGATTTAATGAGTTTATCAAAGAAATTTTTATAGGGTTTGAGTTTTTCTTTTGGCATGTATCCCAAGCCTACCTTATCAAAAACACATATTTGATTACCAAGAAGTTTTTCGAAATTTCTTTTTCCATTTGTGAAATCTTCAACAATTTTTTCTAAATCAGTTACATTCTTTTTCATTTCATCATTTTCATATTTTGAAACTATATTTTTTTTTCTTAAAATATCAATTTCATTTATTAAAGAAGAATTTTTCTTTTTCAAAGCGGTATACTTAATACCCAATTTTTCAAATTCCTCATATACCTCTTCTAAAGCATTTTGCAATTCTTCATAAGAGAGATTTTCAAGATTTGTTATCTCAAGATCATCTTTAGCCATAAGACAAAAATTTACAGATTCTTCATTACTTGTGTCGCTGTCTGAACTACTTGAATCATCATCCCATGTAGCTTTCATTGCTTTCTTGCCTTTGAATCAATCTTTCTTTAGCAGGAGACAATCTACTTTGATATGTCCTGACTTTTTACATTTATAACAAATTAATGAATCATTTTTACCTGTATCTTTGTTGGAAGATTTTTTGAAAGGTTTCCTTGGAGGAGCTTTATTTTTCAAGAATCTCTTAAATCTTCTTGTGATCATTGCAATCTCTTCGTTATCGCTTTCTTCATCTTCATCGCTTTTACTTTCATGAGGAACGGCTTTGAGTGCCAACCTCTTCTTTTGCTTTTCTTCTTCTTCTCATCTTTTCAATGTGTACTTATGGGTAATAAGTGACTCGATGAGTTCATTTACTTCGAGTTTTTTAAGATCTCTAACTTCAAGAATCGCCGTTACTTTTGATTCTCAACGTTTTGGCAAGGAGTCGAGAATTTTCCTTACTATCTCCAAGCTGGAATAAACTTAACCAAGATATGTCAAACTATTTATAATATTAGTAAAACGAGTATACATAGAAGAGATAGATTCATCATCATTCATTTTGAATAATTCATATTCATGCGTAAGAACATAAATTTTTTATTCTGTGACTTGCCAAATTCCTTTATAGGTTACTTCCAAGTTGTCCCAAATTTCCTTTGCTGTCTTTCAAGTTATTATTCTGTTAAATTCATTACCATTGAGAGCATTATATAGAAAATTCATAGCCATTACATTCACAGTATAACGTCTATCGTCTTCACGATCAAACTCTTCTTCTTCATTTTTGACCTTTACTCCATCAACAGTTTTTGTTGTAATATAAGGCCCATTTACAATATATTTCCAGATTTCTCGACCTTGAAACTGAAGAAAGATTCTCATTTTAGCTTTCCACAAAGTATAATTATCTTCACAAAATAGCGGAGGTCGACTACGGGATTGACCTTCAGCAAAAGTAGCTGCAATGTTAGCCATATGATCTTAACTCAACAGATAGTTAATCTTATAATAGAGCCATTGCTCTGATACCAATTGTTGCCCAGATGACTAACACAAGAGGGGGGTGAATTGGGTTATATTATAAAAATTAACACTTATAAATCAAATATACAATATAAATATAAACAAAATAAAAAGCAACAAGAAATGTAAAGAGTAGGGTAAGAAGAAGCAAACTCAGTATGTTTACGAGGTTCAGCCCCACTGCCTACGTCCTCGCCTCAAGCTACTTCTTGAGGATCCCAAATTCACTATTTAATCTCCTTTAGGTGGAGATAGAAACCTATTACACATTTGAGCAGCACTGCTCCAAAGAATCCGTGTAGAATACCCTCTACACTTCCAATCACCTCACACTTGGTGATTCAACTATTCCTTGTGTAGAACACATTTTACACACACAATGGTTATACACACACAACGGTTATACGCACCCTCTTACTAATACAAGAGTTGATAGTGGGTAGACTATCAAAGTACTCTCCTCTATGAGTGAGATAGAAACAATACAGTGCAACCTATATCTCTATAAAAAAGAATAAGAATTAAGGCCCAAAACTTTAGAAAAGAGAGAATGAGAACTTTGAAAGAATGATGCAAAACTTAGCAATAGATGTGTAAGCTCTTGTTGTTGTTTTTGCGAAACTCAAGTGAGCTATTTATAGGCAAATGAGTTTTTAATTTCAAATTTGAAATGATTCACATGTCAAATAAGAGCACTATTCACTTTTCAAAAAATTCAAATAAAAGCATTTTCTTTTTGCATTTGTCAAAGACAACTCCATTCATTTTTTAAAGAAATCAAATATAATTTTTTGCTTTTCATACATGAAAAAATGAGTATGATTTATTTTTCAAACCAAATCATCTTCTTCTTGCATATGTCAAAAAAACACACAATCATCCTTTAAGATTTTCAAACAAAATCATCTACTTTTTACATTTGTAAAAAAAAACACACAACCACCCTTCAATACTTTCAAACAAAATATGCACATGTCAAATATGATACTCAATTATCTTACAAATTTAAATTTTTATATAAAAAAAATATAATTTTTGAAATTATGTTGTTTGATGATGTTATGCACATGAAAAAGTAATTCGATATTTTATGAGAAAAAAGAGTAATTTGGAGCCTTAATCCAATTTCGAATTTTATCAAGAGATATACAAAAATAATCTATGAGTTTCATTTGTAAACTTGTTCTTTTATTCTTGACGTGCGTTTTGCTCCATTGCGTAAATAATTTGAGTTTGAGACTTGAATTTATTTGTTATCATCAAAATCTATACGTAGATACGAAATTTGAAACCTTAAATTCAACATGACTTATTCACATCGACCTAGGGGGTGCTATGGAGATTGAAGTTCCCCTGGTGGTTGTAGACCCTCCGAGCCGCTCTCAGAAGCTTTTGCCTTCGAAGAGCAAATGGTCGAGCTAGTAGAAGTCGATGATAGGGTCAAGCAACTTGAGGCCTTTGACTCGAGCCCCTCCTCTAAGTCCCTATCGGGCTCATCTAGGCCTTCATGGCAATTAGGGAGCATCGGCCCGTTCTCATATGCTAGAGCCATGGGGCCCAGAAGCTAAAGCCTCCCTTCGCCTAGGTATCTTTCATTCTCATACCATCCTATTCGATCGATCTTTCCTTTCCTTTAAATTCATACAAGGTGGGTCAGGAGACTTGTGTCTGATGGGCAGTGTGGACGAGTTTAGGATGCTCTAATCCGGTCAATGCATTATGACTAGTCTAAGGACTCGACTTGGAGGGTACGAAGGTTGGAAAGCCAAGGGACTTATGTCTGACTAGTCGTGTGGACGACCTCAGGATACTCTAGCTCGGGTAATGTGTCGTAGCGAGTCTAGGGACTCGGTCTGGAGGGCACAAAGCTTGACAAGTCAATGGGCCTGTGTTAGACCGGCCTTGTGGGAGATCTCAAGATGCTCTAACCCGACCAATGCATCGTGGCATGTTTAGGGACTCAGCTTAGAGGGAACAGAGGTTGGCAAATCAAGGGGCTTATGTTTGATTGGCTGTGTGGGTGAGCTATGATGCTTTAGGTCGGAAATGCATCAATAAAGGAGCGGTGCTACTATTGATATTAAAGGCTTCGGAAGAAAGTGAATGAAAAAATCAAAGCACCTCATATGAGTAGATGAATCATAACTAGTTAATGGAAAAATGATGATAAAAGTAACATTGATCCCTGAATGGTTAAACAAAATTTGCTTAATAGTTCTATACATGTACAAAAGCAACAAAGCTATTAACGGTTTGAGAATTAAAAACACGTTAAGGACTACTCTCAAATATTTATTAAAAAAATACTCACAGTAGTTATTTATAACGCATGGAAAAGGGTTATGGTGGTTGCTTGCTCTCCAGTGCAATAGTCATGTGTGTAGAGGAAGGAAAAATGGGCTAAGCTTGGAGCTGGGTTATGGTTGAAGGGAGCCTACCTGGCTTGGTATAGTGGAGCCACTATTGCAACACAAAGGGGTGTAGTGTTGCTGAGACCAGGAAGAGAGAAACAAAAAGCGAGATACGAAGAGGTGGAGGCTGTCAGAAGGAGACCTAGAGACAGGAACTTACTGGCATGAGGTGGCACTGGAAAAGGTTGTGGCCAAGATGAGCGAAACAGGGGGAGAGGGAGGCGTTAATGTTGGGTTTGAGTTACTGAGGAAGCATTGTCAAGCGTTCTTCATGGTTGCTAACAGTGGCATACTCAAACCATCCATTTCCCCCAAGATTGAAACAATCCCTTTCCCCAAGACTCCACTTGATCCCTTTACCCAAACTCCCGTCAATCGATCCATTTCCCCCAAGTTAGACTCAAAGTATCCCTTCCCCAAGCTAAACTCAAATGACCCCTTTTCCCAAGACTCATCTTGATCCCTTTCCCCAAGACTTCTATCAGGCGATCCCTTTGACTTAAATAATCTATTTTCCAAAGACTCCTATTAGCTGATCCATTTTCTCAAGCTAGACTCAAATCATACCTCCCCTCCCAAATGCTAGTTTGGGTGCAAGGGTATTAGAAAAATACTCTACTACTATTTATTATTTTAACATTACTTTTAACCTATTTTTTACTACATTTTACTATTATTTACTGCTATTCAATATTTTAACCTATTTTTCATTACTTTCGAAGAATACTCTTCTACTTTTTATTATTATTCACTGTTATTTAATATTTGAAATCACCTCACTTTCTAAATGCAATTAAAAGACATAGACAAGTAAATGACAATCATGTCCATACAATACATGGAAAGGACTTGCACTTTTATGCTTAACAGTAGGACAAAAACGGCATAATAAAAAATTGACATTTGAAATATGGGTAATGCTAGTCGGCCACCTAGCAATGACAGCTGGGCGTGCCGCCTAGTGCAAATCTCTTTTTTATTTTTTTAATATATTTAAATATTTTTAAGGAATGAAAAAGTATACGGATGAAAAATTGAGATGGTATATTAGACTTAGAGAAAACGTTCTATACGGTCCAGCTGCACTAAGGGGGAGTGCAGCTCTCCAATCATATCGTACCACGTAGCGTCTCAATTCACCCCCTCCTTCATGCATCACATGAAATTAGAGCCCCCTTCGTATCCATCCCCCTCGAACCCATCCCCTTCTCATTTCGATCTGCTTCCCCCCCATCCCCTCTCATTTCAAAGTAGTAAACAAACCCAGAAAGAAAGTTGAATTGCATACCTATACTGAACTCAAAGATGACCACAACAATCAATATAGCCCAAACGGAGTAACGGCCGACCACCGCGACCGGCTCTTTCAAGAAATAAGCAAGGAAATGAGCATCAAGGCCAGACCCATTTTCGCGAAGAAGACGATCTTCCTCTGGTTTGACAATGAGAATAATGTTAATCTAAACGTTTGGTGTAGAGAGAAAGGGCGAGGGAGCTTGGTTCAGAAAGCTTTAAAAACTCACAATTTTGTTTAAAATCAAGAGGACAAAAAAAATTATAAAATCAAATAAAACAATCACGCCCATACAAAGCTTACGGAAGGAACAAAAGAATGCTTTCTATCCTTCAAAACAAGGCAACCCAGAGGAGGTTCGCATGACTGGAGCTTACCAAGAGGGGGCCGAGGCTGAGGAGCAGCGGGGTGAACCGCCGGCATTTCTGGGTTGTTCTGGGTGGTGTCAGGTGCCCGACGACACTTCTTGTGTAGTAAGGATGAGGTGTTTTGCAGCGGAGCATATGACGGGAACCACTGTAAATGTGGTGGCTTGAATGCTCTATTTCGGGTTTATTAAAATGGGGGTATGTTGTGTGCATGGGCTGAACGTTAAATGGTGGCTTGCAAAGGGTGGCAGTACATGGAAGGGTGTTTTTCTGTTCACGTGGGCTGGGCGGCTTGTGGAGGAGACTGATGCTTTGATAAAGAGAAACCATGCTCTGTTTATAGATGGTTTAAATAGGGGCTGTCCAAGGGTGGGACATGGCTCTTTTTTATTTGGGTAATGCTCTGTTCTTGAGAGCCAAAACAGAGGTGCTCGTGGCTGTGACATGGAGTTTGGCAATGGGTTTCGGTGCAACTGTCTGGAGGTTGCGTGATGTATGTTGGCGCTGGGAAGGGTCGATTATTTAGGGTGGCGATTGTAATGGATTGGCTTTGGGTTGGCAACTCGCTTATGGTCTGCGACAGTGAGAAACCGAGAGGAACTTGCGCAATACAGAGGAACGACAGCTACGAGAAACAGATTGATAGGAATTTTTCATGTTGGTCTCTGGACACGGGAAAGAGATCCAAGGTGATTAAATTTGGTGGTGGCGGCAATTTTAATTTCTTCATGCAAGAGAGATTAAGTCTGTATATAAGGATGAAACAAAACTAACAATAATGTTAATCCTAGTGATTGGTGCAGAGAGAAAGGGCGATGGAGCTTGGTTTAGAGAGAAGGGCAAGGTAGAGAGGGTATCGTGCAACGTGAATCTGAGAGAAAATACAATAATCCCATGCGCTTGACTGTATTTGCGTTTTAGTGAAAAAAGCAGACATGTTCAATTGTTATTGGCCTGCTGCACTCTCCCTTAGTGCAGCCGGACCGTATAGAAGAGGAACACTAATGTTGAACCTTGATTCTCTTTTATACATTTCTTTAAAGGTTTATTTTCTTAAAACAATTATTTCCTTTGGGAATAGGATCTTGTGTTCACATGCTTGTTTTTTTCTAGACAAAATGAACAAATGAATTTAGTATGCTTGTTCTTGCTTATAGAAAGAGATAACAATACAATATATTAATAATTTCATGGTATTCCTCTTGCTTTAAGCAGTGTGAGCTAGAAGTTTAAAGACAATGAGCATTATCTTTGGTTTTAGTAATGCGTTTCTTGTATCACTAGATAATCATGCATAGCTGATGATCTTGTATATGTCTTGTGTGCTTGGGCATTGCCTATTATTATCTATAATTAAATTTTGTTTACCGATAAAAACACATTATGGGCTTTGATAAATTTTGTATATGTCTTGTGTGCTTGGGCATTGCATCCACTATTCCACTATTAATAAACCAAATGTTGCTTGCATTGTTGACTGTTGCTTGACAAGCAAAAAACAAGTGTTCTTTATTCTTCTCCTCTGTATAGTTTGCTTGTTGACTGATTTTTAACCTAGAATCATTTTCAACATGGCCAAACTTTTTACAATGTGTGCACTGTGGTTTTCCTTTATGAAAATAGTCCCTTTCAACATGATTAGTCTTCTTACAAATTCCACAAGATTGAAATTCTTTCTGTTTTCCTATTTTCTTTCTCTTTCCAAGTTTTCTCTCCCCTTTTTGATGAACTCTGGCCTTGCTCCTTTAGGTCCTTTGACTATTGAAAATTTACTTTCACTTTTGATTGGAATGCATTCTCCAAAGATTCTTCATATCTTCTCTCAACTCTTTGCTCATGTACTTACAAAAATCCCATTAATTCAGTAATGATTAGAGTAGACAAATCTTTAGATTCTTCAATAGCAACAACAACATAATCATATTTTTCTGTGAGACTGATTAAAATTTTCCAAACAACTCGTTTGTCGATGATTTCTTTATCATAGGTTCTCATTTGATTAACCAATTCGATTAATCTAGATGAATACTCTTTCACATTTTCAGATTCTCTCATTTTAAGACTTTCAAACTCTCTTCTCAGACCCTGAAGTTTGATGGATCTTACCTTTGCATTTCCTTAGAATTCCAATTGTAGAATATCCCAAGCATGCTTTGCTGTTGTAACCCTCATTAATCTAGGAAAGATAGAATCACCAACTGCTTGTTGTAGAACAAATAAATGCATCTGCATCTTTCTCTTGCTCAGATTTTAATTGTTCTTGTTGCTGATTGTCCTTCAACTGGGGTGGTGACTCCTTTCTCTATCACTTCCCACAAATCTTGAGAGTTAAAAAAAGTCTTTATCTTTATGCTTCAGAAATCATAGCCTTTTCCATTGAAGATAGGAACTGGTGTTGCTACTCCAAAGTTGGACATGTTTTCGACCCAAAGCAGATCAGAGCTTGGGGAAAGGGATCGGCTGATGGGAGTCTTGGGGAAAGGGATCAAGTTGAGTCTTGGGGAATTCGGAAAATACTTTACTACTATTTACTATTTTAACATTACTTTTAACCCATTTTTTTACTACTTTTTATTATTATTTACTGCTATTCCATATTTTAGCATATTTTTCATTACTTTTAGAGAATACTCTACTACTTTTTATTATTATTCACTGGTATTCAATATTTGAAATCACCTCATTATCTAAACGCAATTAAAAGATAGACAAATAAATGACAATCATGTCCATATAATACATGGAAAGGTCTTATACTTCTATGCTTAACAGAGGGACAAAAATGGCATAACAAAAAAAACATTTGAAATATAGATAATGTTAGTCAACCGCCCAGCAATAACCGCTGGGCGTGCGCCTAGTGCAAATCCCATTTAAATATATTAATATAATTAAAATTACTTTCTTAATCATTAAGTAAAAAGATTTAAAAAAATTAATTTATAGAGCGGTACAATTGAGATGGTATATTAGACTTATTCTTTGAAATATACGGATGAACAAAAGTTACTGTTAAAATACTGTTCATAACTTCATACACGGCAAACTTCTATTTATAGAATAGACACACATAGTTATCTGCATAACGGAAACTCTCAAGTCGACCCTTTTTTCAGAGAGCAGGACCAGTAGATGCAATCTGTAGCAGGCGATTCACCCTGATCGAGTTATTAAGCAAGTAAGTCCATTTCCTTTCGCTTATTAAAAAAACACTAAGACAGCATGGCCATTTAATTAACCTTTCTTATTTTGTGATTTCTTTTGTGATTTTGTTTCCTCTGAAATACTAAAACATTTGGCCATTTCTTTTCTGTTCTTAAAAGCCTAAACAAAGAAAAAGCTAGTTTACATTGCCTAGCATCTCTACTTTTAATATTCAGTGCTTTAATTTGGGTGGAATAATTTTCAAATGGTTCAATTCATCTTCTGAGGTGCTAAAGCTGAACTATTTGAGAACTCCACGGTACGCAGAAGTATTCTGAAAAGTTATAAATCAATCGGTATATGGATTTTATAGTTTCAATAGTTTTTTTTTTTTTGGTATTAATGTTTCCATAGTTACTAGAGCTTAATAAATTATTATTATTTTAAGAATTGTTCTGACTTCTGAGTGTGTGAGTAGATCTAAAATAGGTGGTTTTAGATCACCCAATATAGGTGGTTTTCCACTAACAAAGGAATTGGCTAGTATATCCATTCGGTTCAGCTGCTTTTTGCCATTTTGAATTTTCATGCATTTTTATCAGAAATTTGTTAATATTAGTTAGAATTTTCATGACTTGTATTTGGAACAGAGACTTGCACAATTCCTCTACAAAATAATGGATGGAGATTCTCTCTGTGCTTATGTTAGAGCTAAGATTGAGGAAAAGCTAGCTGTGACTCCAATTAATGCTGAAAAGCGTTGCATATTTAAAGTGAATGAGCAGTTACTTAAGGTAAATAACAAGGCTTACAAACCCGTACTGCTTGCCATCGGTCCTTACAACGACCATGGCAAAGTTGGGAAGGGGCTTATGGAAGAGCATAAACTGCGGTATCTGAAGCAAATGCTTCAAAGGAGAAATGAAAGCAGTTTGGAAGCATACATCAGTGCCTTGGCACAATTGGAAGAAAGATCCCGTAATTGCTATGCCGAACCCATTAGACTGAAAAAATATGAGTTTGTAGAAATGATGCTACTTGATGGGTGTTTCATCATTGAGCTTTTCCGCAAGTGTGATGAGATCATGTGGAATCTAAGGGATAAGCATGATCCAATCTTCCATGATCCAATCTTCCAACTGGATTGGATGCTTCATGAAATAGCTCGTGATCTAATATTATTTGAAAATCAACTTCCCTTCTTCGTTCTGACAAAATTGTTCGAGATGAGTGAGAGCAACCGATCCGGGCATTTAGGAGCATACATGGTCGATATTGATCAAGAACATGAAATTAGTCATCAGCTTGAAGGCTCAACCTCTATGGATCAGAGTGACTCAATCAAACGATTTTGTGATCTTGCCCTTCGTTTCTTCGATGGCTTATTCCCATTTAATTGGAATGTCAATGGTTCAAGTTTTTATTTAATCAACGATACTAAGCATCTACTTGATCTGATACATAAAATTATCAGGCTTTGAGTTCTTGATAAGGAACAACATCGTCCCAAAATATGTGAAGAGGTTCGAGACAAAGTCAAGAAGGGAGAGATCTTTAAGCCTTTTTTGGGCCTGATAGGTCGAGTTAGTCCTTCTCATCTACTCTGTCTGAATAGCAATGAGGATTGTAAGAAAAAACTTTGTGGAGCCATATTCAAGATGGTAGAGAAATTTATGCCCCTATCGTTTCGGAACAAGAAGGCAAAAGATATGATGACGTCAAGTATACCTAACGCAACAGAGCTTAAAGAGAGTGGAGTCGAGTTCAAGAAGGCAGAGCAACGCACCCCGTTTGCCATTCAGTTTAGCAATGGGCTTTTGGAAATTTCGCCTTGGACAATAGAAGATGACACAGAGACATTTTTGCGGAATTTAATTGCAGTTGAGCAATATAGTCCAGATAAGAATTCCAATTATCTCACCAGCTATATATGCTTCATGGACGATCTCATTGAGTCTCCCAAGGATGTTGAATTACTCCGTCAAAAAGGAATTATTGAAAATTGGTTGGGTGAAGATAAGGTTATTTCTACCATGTTTAACAAGCTTGGTCGCCATGTCACCTGGCCATCCAACAAGTACATTTATTCTGAAACTTCCATTGATATCAACAAGCACTGCAGCAAACACTGGAATGCATGGGTGGCAAATTTGAGGCACAACTATTTCAACACTCCTTGGGCTTTGCTTTCTGTTTTGGCAGCTATCATATTGCTTGGAGTTTCAGTTATACAGACTGTATTTTCCATTATTCATTAGGTTTTTAAGTAGTAGTGTCTTAAGATTGCGTTTGGGTGTTCGAGAGTGTTTGAGGGTGTTTGTAAATAATAATAACAAATAAGTAAAAAGTAATAATAAAATATTAAATAATAATGAAAAAATAATGAATAATAATAAAAATAGATAAAAAGTAATAATAAAATAATAAATAATAGTGAAAACTTTATTCTTGTTGTTCTCTTAGGTAATGTATTATATAATGTTGAATTTATTAAGATTTTAGAAATTAAATGAATCATCATGTGGTTTCTCACCAAGTCTTTTTGTTTGAGCTACAAATCACGTTTCATTTTGAATAGTAATGTGGAGGACACATCTACTACATATGCTTGATTCTTCACATTTGCATGATGAGAACTAGTTCTGACCAACAGATGGGGGGGATAGTCATGGAATTAAGTAGAACTTTAAGTCAACATTAGTATCGAAACAACCAATAATTGAATGCATAATGATAAACTTTCCTTGAAATAGCTAGCTAGCTTGTAGAAATCCTTCCTTACCTGCATAACGCATGACTTTAATGATATAGACTTACAGTGGTGTCGGCGGCCTGTTTTGGCCACGCATGACTTTAAAGTTCTTTTACCTTTCATTCATGTTTTGCTTTCCATCTTTTGTGAGTTTGCAAATGGTTCCGTATTCATCTTTTCAGGTGCTAAAGATGAACCATTTGAAAACTCAGCAATAGAAGTATTCTGAAAAGTTCTAAAATCAAGCGATATTTTAGAGTTTCAATAATTATCTTTGGCATTACCCGTTCAATAGTATTTATAATTAGGTCCTAAATTTTTTTACTTTTTTTAGTTCATTGTAGTCTTCTAATTGAGTTATTAGATTGAAATCATAATGTAAAAAATAGGGAACACAAGGAATTAATACAGAATCCAATAATTTACAAGCGTAGGTATAATTTTTCCCATATTTTTAGATGAGTAAAAGTACGAATTTACTTTCACATAATTTTTTATCTTATTTAATCATTATAATTTTTTAAAAATTTATACAAAATAAAAGAAATAATTTATTTATTTTTTAAATTTAAAAAAAGAATATTAAAAAAATATTTTATACTAATATTCTATTGAATTTTTAATTTTTATCTTAATTTATCTTTTGCTCTATAAAAACTAACGACGCCTAAAAATAAATGGTCTAGTATTTCCATTCACTTCTGCTACTGTTCTCATGTAGCCCTTAGTGAAAGATATAAATTCATTCCCACTCTGCCGAATGGAAACTAATTAGCAAAATAAAAATACCACCGGCCCCAAATCGTCTAAGCAAAATAAATGGCAGACATTAATCGATAGATTTTTAGCTAAAGCATCTTGATCGTTCTATTATATTATAATAAATACAGTTTGCCTCTGAATCGACAGTTCAACTTGATTATATATATATATATATATACCAGAAATATGTTAATATCGGTTTTCTTTTAAACAAGAAGGACGACACCTCCAATATTTTATTAAAGGCCTATTTTTTACGGAAGAAAACCTTAATTAGTAATTACAAAGGACCAAACTTCCAGTAACTAAACCAAACAAACACCAACGAAAGCAAAAATACCACTGACATCCAAAAATAAGACAAACCCAGTTTATAAGGTCCATTCTAATTATCATGCCTCTAAGCATCTTTTGCAGCACCCTCAAATTTCTCCACGGAGATTAAAACCGTGAACTCCCTTTTTTGCCAAAAAATCAACAGGCACATTGCCTTCACGAAAAATTCTAAGAAAAAATAATATTCAAACTTTGCATTCCTGCAAATAACTTTTTCCAAGAAATCCTCCAAATACCATGCCCCACATCTACCTCTAATAAGCCAATTAGTCAATACCAAGGAGTCCATTTTCTTATCAACTTCGGTAAAGCCAAGCCGCTTACACTGTCGAATCCCTTCCAAAACTCCCATTGATTCTGGATAATTATTGGTGCCTTGAGCAAGGGAAACCAAGTAAGTAAAAATCATGTTGGTACTGTGAGGCTCTAATCAAACCACCAACCCTTGCAATACCCGGGTTTTCCATACTAAAGCCTTTCATGTTATGTTTCACTTTCCTTCCTTAGCCTTCATCCATTTCACCATCCATGCCCGTTTCTTCTTTGGTTGTGAAGTAGGAATTTATAAATCCCTCAATACTACCAAATCAAAATGGTTTAAGTTTTCCTTGTTTGTAGCCACTAGTGAAAGATGACTATCAACCACATATTTCCATTGAAAGAAATTCGCCCACGAAGAATTCTTCTACATCAACTTCCAAGCAAATTTTATATGGAAGGCTCTTCGCATCTCTTCAAAGTCTCTCAAACCGATGCCACCTTCCTAAAGAGGTTTACACAATCTATTCCATGCCGCCCATTTTTTCTAACCCTTCTCATTCACCTCCCCCTAAAAAAAAGGGCTCGGTAGACTCTTCAAAGACTTAATTGTTGCCTTTGGCACCTTAAATACTACAAGCAGGTCATGAGAAGCCATGCTCGAGAGTGCATGTCTCAATAATATGATTCTACGCACTGTTGAAAGTAACCTCATCTTCAATCCTGCAATCTTGACTCTCACCTTATTCACCATGTTATCCACATCTCGGACTTTAAGTCTTCCAGAAACAATTGGAAGTCCCAGGTATTTAAATGGAAATATACTTTGAGAAAACCTTGACAAATGCAGAATAGTGTTGGGATCAGCAAAAGCTCACAAATATTATAGAGATCGAAATTTAACGTGGTTCGGCCAATTTGGCCTACGTCCACACAGATGAGAGATTTTAATTAAACACAAATCGGAATTACAGTGTTTCTCTCAACTCTCACTGCACTCTACGCGCCCCACTTGGTGCACAACTTTGCACCATTGCCCACACACAACTTGCACACATGCATTACATATATTTATAGGTGCACAAAGTCGGTAAATTTCTTCAACTATTTCGACTGCCCATTGTCGTGTCCCTCCACAAAGGCTTTCTTATTCTTCAAGCATACGTAGTCCAGCTGTACCTTATCTCCACCGACCTCATCAGTTTCCAACAGGTGTCCCATGAATACTTTTTGTCCAAGCAAATCATCCATTTGACTGTTGAATTCCAACAATTCTCCCCCTCAACGTCAAACGGAAGATGTCCTGACATCTTTTTAGTTCAAGGTGTTTAACCCAGCTTTGTCTCCATAACTCTCGTGAGACTACCTTCATTTGCATGTTGCCGGATTCTCATTTAGTATAGATCTTCACAAGCTTTAATAACTACTAATCCATTATCTTGCATATCCCAAGATAGAACCACATTGTGACTCAAGTCAAGAGTTCTTTGGCTCTCACAACGCACTTTGTACTCTCTGGCTGATTCCCTTATCTTGGAAAAACCGCTTTAACCACAACATTTCTCTCGTTGTGAATAAAATCACACAATCCTACAGCCTGGACTGTCATGATACAGCTACCCCTGCAAATGTATAAATGAATCTTGATGTAGATCTTCCATCAAGATCACCAGCTGTACCGGCTTAACCTTCCAAGACTGGGTCAGCTCCCTCGTAGTACAAAGATGATGTATCCTTGCAATACCTGAGAATCCACTTTACAGTTCTCCAGTATTCTTTCCCTAGATTTAAAAAAACACTACTCACAACTCTCAAAGTGTGAGTGATGTCAGGTCTGGTACACATCACAGTGTACGTAGAACTTCCTACTACTGAATAGTAGGAACTGTAGCCATCTCTTGAATTTTTTTTGACTCTCCCTCATTTGTAAGAAGAAAATTATTTGATTTCGGATATCTCCAAGGCAGAATCAACAATTGTCCTCTAGACGTTATGTCTTGTTGAAGCTCATTAACTGGAGAATCACCTGCCAACTGTGTAGGTTTTGATGGAGAAGGTAATTGCTCCCCCTGCTCAATGCACGTTCCTCCATTGTCAGCTTCCTCTTTATTTTTTGAGAGTCTTCTTGCCTATCTTCAAAATTTGAGGCAAATTATGGTGGTAGGGGATTGCTGCTTCAAGAACACTTGTAGTTTCTTCTTCAGCTTCTAAGTATCGGTTGCTGAAGATACTCTCATAACCCTGTTGATCAAGGATTCTTTCAGATATCAGGTTGAGTCGTAGATCGGGTATGAAGAAATCTCTATCAGAAGTGGCGTGATACAAAGCTATCACCCATTCTGACTCCTGACTTGCACCATGTAGGCAAGATTCTTCATCGGCGGAAGGAAATGCACAATCTCCAGGAAGCACCACTAAGGCTTCTCCTTCTTTCTGCTTTGCCTGGCTGCTAGACTGATTCCGCTACCATTGGAGCTTCCAGCATTCTGAAGTGGCCCTCAATACCACAGTAAAAGCACATTCCCTTCTTTAATCGCTGACCACTGCAATTCTGGGATCTATACCTGCTTTTACTTCTGTTCCTTTTTCAGTTTCCTAGAATTCACATTCTGCTTTGGCCACACAGATGCCATTTTCCAAGTTGACAAGGCGTCTCATGCCTTATTCCGAGTAGTTTTCGCCTAGTACCTGTGGGTTCCACAACTCCCACTTATGAAAACAAGGAAATCAAGGCGTCGGGATGATATAACACGGGTCACACACCCTAACATCCAGTGATAAGCGTGTGTGTACACAATAATATTGTAAAAAATAAAAGAAGCAGCAGATAATTTAAGTCAATATCTAAGTACTAGAATTTTTAAAATATTACATACCAGTTTTACACAAATTCTCCAACAGGAGATTTAAGACAATCATCCCATATTTAAAACATAAAAAAATACATAACTATCTTTAGCGGGAAAACATTTCCCAAAATAAAATCACAGCCGCAGATCATTCTATCAGCGGAGTCGCCTCCTTGGGCTCAGTCGCTTAATCATTACATCAAAATTTACGATACCAAAAATGGTACCGCAGGTAAGTAAAATCCAAGCAAACCACAAGATAAAAATACATTTACGCAGCAAATGCATAAATATGATATCATATGCATGAGACTCAAAAATCAGTCTTTTCCCAAAAATTATTCATATCAAAACTTGCTATTTTTCCAGAAAATAGCCCACAAAATCAATTGACACTGTAGGCAGGAATCGCAAACAGGACTCCACCACCATCACTGCTTACCACCATCCATACAGTTCCTCATTCAAAACCGTTCAATCAAATCATTTCAACATATCAAAAATCAAGTCAGACATGACAAACTCAGTTTTCAAAAACACACATGATCATGAGACTATGACATGACTACTACATGACTTATGCTCAACTTACACTTAACCGGCGCACCCCTTTCAAAACTTACATATTTTCATAAAGAACTTTCATGAAAACAGTGCATAACTTTTTGTAACATGTGTAATATTTTTCTTGAAATTCTTATTTATTCAAATATCAAATATTAACTTAGAAATTATCATGCCTTAAAAGGGCTTAGGCTGAACATCTCATGGATCTCAACCCAAATTTTAATTCATTCTTTTTACATCTTTTTATTAATTCCTAAAATCCTTAGAAAATAATTAATCACTATCCTACTATCAAGAGCTTACACATCTTCAAAATTCTTTAGCCTTATAACTTATTCCTTATCTTATTTTCTTATTAAGAATATAAACTTATATTAATATTTTGCTTTTACATCACCTAAAGATTTAAATCACTATTTTATCCATACTCGTGATAAAGTTCTTTTAAAACATTTATTTAGTTATTCTCTAACCTCTATAACCGAATTATATCAACCTTCAAAGATAACGCTTTATCATCCCAACACATACATATTAGCTTAGTCTTTAACCGAAATCATTAAGCTCTATTAATATAATTTATTCCTCCTTTTATCATTACATTTTATCATACATATCTCAAGTTAAAACCTAGATTACCACCTTTACAAAACATAAAAACATAACCTATTTATTTAACAAACATACCATATAAACAAATAGCAAGACCAATTACATAATTATGCCAAGAATATAGTTCAAGGAGGACTTACAACACCAATATCATTAGCATATACGGATATACAAGTACTATACAAGTACATATACTATAACTTTTAGATGTGAGACATGACTTATGCATGGCATTTATGCATGACTTATGTCTGACTTGTGCATGACTTATGCATCATACTTCTTCATAAAAGACTTTCTTGCTTTTTATGAAAAGAGACTTTCATGTATCTTTGATTCTTGTTGACACGTATTCAAGACTTACCATGAACTTGAAACTTTTTAGAAAACGTTTCATGTCTTTTCTTATTTTTCATAATTTTACATGTCATTCTTCTTATTCATATCTTTCATTTAGGCTAGCCTTTCTTGTCATACTTATCATATTGGATACATCACGACTCTCCTATGCACCGTGTGTTCCCTACAAGTTACCCCATTACACTGAGGTGCTAAGGACGGCAAAGGTGTGACCACGCTCCGCGAGCCTTTAAAAATGAATCATTCATGGCCTGTTGACTGTTCTTCGTCCCAGCTTTTGGGGTTCTTAAGCACTGCAGAGTGGTTAGAGGAGTTCCATTAGAATAATACATCGTCCCAGCTTTTGGGGTTTTTATAAAATATTATTTTATCTTATTTTTTTATAATAAACATGATGATCCAAAGGACATGGAACTCATTACTTCAATGAGCATGCATGTGACATGTGACTTTCATGCAAAGCATGTAATTCATTAAACGTATAAGGCATGCATTTCCAAAACTTGTCTTGATCATGTCACACCATGCAAATTTAGTCATATTTCAATAATATCATATTCATTCAACTCAAAAAGATTACAACCAAAACGTCTCTATTCCATACAATTATAGCCGAATTACTCAAAAAATTTCCAAATTTAATATCTCCTTCTCTTTTATTCTATCAATTCATACATACCTCTATAGAAATAAATAAATCAATTTTCAAAATATAAAAGGGCTTAGCTATACGTTAGGAATTCCTTAGACCTATTACTCACTTGTTAACTTCTAAGACAAGAACTAAGTTTTTACCTATAGACTTTAACTCTTAAACCACTCAAAGTACTAAATCAATGTCATATCTTTATTTTAAACATGAATACTTAGAATATTTCCTTTTAAAGTCCTTAGGGCTATATTACATCCACCCTAAAAGATAATACTTCAACATATATCTCTTATAAATTAATTAAATCCACCATCCAACCAAAACTCATACCTTATTAATGCAAAATATATTTAAATCTCAAAATTTATTTGAAAAATGCTTACGACTTGCTCGATCTAAATTGCTAAATATAGCTAACTGCCCAAAAAGTGAACTCGTGCCTCCACCAACGAGTACGCTGTGATCGTAGTGTCCAACACACGATGGAAAATAAAATATTATAAATAAATAAGTATTATTACCGAAGACAGCTGCAACAATTAAAATTTAACGTAAATAAATTCACATATATAAAATACCACAATTAACAATAACTATTATGAACAAATATTTAAAACACTTAAACCTAAATAAATAACCCACATAGATAATTTTTTAAAAGAAAAAACACTTAAATTAATTAATCAATTTAAACCTATAAAAGCTTACCAAAAGTTGCTCAAGCTGGTGAAATACGGCGATCAAAATGGCGATTAAAACCCACTTGGAATTTTTTGATCCATAGGGGTTTTAAAGAGGATAAACTCTAGTTTGATTCAAGAAGAAGAAATGCTCAAGAAGGAATGCTCAAGCACACGATTTACTAGAGGAAAAGGAGAGCTCCGGGTGTGAGCTTAGCAAAGGATTCGACTCCTTTTTATAGGCTGAAACTAGCACTGGTATGAGGGTTTTTTGAGTGGAATAAAACCTGTGAAACGTGACAAACTCAGGGCCAAAACAATCATAAGATTCCACAGAAGAGAATCACATTATTTTTCAGACGAATAAGATGAAAACCAGGGAGACTAAGCTCACGGATTTCGGATAATAACTATTACGTGATACACGGATTTGCGATGAAAACAACAGGAAAATATTCGAAAATGTCCTACACATCTAAAGGAATCATGTGTGGTTGAAAGAGGAGAAAAAAAAACTGCAAATATCAGATTTTTACCTCCCGACTCTAAATGCCGAACAGGGGAAGAATAAAGAGAAGAATAGAGAAGAAGAGGAAGAAACAAAGTGGCTAATCTCGCGTGAAAGCCTGGGATTTCAACAATCCCTTTGATCCATACAATGCCGTTTCCAATAAGTGAAGGGCTGGGATTTACTCGTAACTCACGTTGCCTTATTGCACGTAACAGTATTCTTATTGGATTGGTTAAAAGCCATGTATCAAAAAGTATACTTTTATACAAATACCAAAAAATTAATACTATAATTGATCAAATATAATAATAAAAGAGTTAGAAAAATGTTTAAAAAGTATTTGAAGTAAATAATAAAGTAAAAACAATTACTAAAAAGTTAAAATAATTGTCAAATTTGACAATTATTTTAACTTTTTAATAATTGTTTTAACTTTACTATTCATTTCAAGTACTTTTTAAATATTTTTCTACATATTTTATTATCATATTTGATCAATTGTAACATTTATTTTTTAATATTAATATAAAAATGTACTTTTTGATAGATGACTTTTAACTAATTTAATGAGAATGGCCTAAGAAATGGCTGGTGCACAAAACAGAAGAAAAACAATTCATATAACTAAAGAACATTGAACGACAACGTATTAAACATAGAAATAAAGTTGGATTAACTACAATGACCGGGCTCACAAACACAAAGGGGCTGGGCTATTTCCAAAACAATTAAAACCCAAAAAACACACACACACACACACACACACACACATATATATAGTTATAAGTCCAATCCGAAAACACCTAAAATAAATTAATTAAAACATATTAAATTAAATTAAGATAATTTACAACACTTTAATTTTAATACCAACATAATAAAATAATAAGATTAAATCCAAACATTAAATTAAATGCACCACAATAAATTCATAAGAGAAAATATATCGGCTTATAATTAATCATGAAAATAATTTCTTAAATGAAAATGAAATATTTCAAATATTTAATTACCAACACAACAAAATAATATTAATAGTAATCAATTCACAACATCCAATATTTATGTTCACACAAATATATATTTAATATTAAAATATTAAATCACCAATGAGTAAAATTATGGATCCTCACAATACCTGCTCCTCAACTTTTTGCCATAGCTGAGAAGCATTCGTTTCCTGTGCATCATTTGCCAGTTCTTTTCCGTCACATCGACTGATTTTTCACATTTTTCTTTAATCAGATCAAACAAATCTTCACTATTCAGAATATCTTCCATCTAGGATCTCCATAGTGCGTAACTTGCTGCTGTAAGCTCGAACATTACACTTAAGCCTGAATTCTCCACTAATTCGACCTTAACTTGTTCCTTGAGTAGCTCTTTCTCAATGTTTGGATTTGAATCTTAACGAAAAAGGCTCACCATTGCGTCTAGAACAATGGAAAACCTTGGAAACGACTTTGATCTCATTCCAAAACAAAAAAAAAAAATGCACTGAAAACCTGCAACAATAAAAATGGAATATTCTCTTTTAGAAACAGAATATTCCCTCACTATTACCAGAATATTCCCATACCGTCATCGGTATATTCTTTTGTTGATGCTGGAATATTCCTCTGCCAGGCACCAGATCGGGTCAAAGTCGGTCACCAGAATATTCCTGTTGAACCAGAATATTCCTCCGTATCGAAATATTCCTATCCGGAACGGAGCTGTTAACCAGGTCACGGACCGGGTCGGTAACGAGTTGGTATGGGTGTGGGTCGAATCACCTGGGAAAATTGGGTCGGAGTCGTCTTCAAGCTTCAGCTCGTGCGTGGTGCGCTTTGCCGGCGCGTAGAGAAATTTGCCGGTAATTCTATCGGCACATGTAGTGCGTGGATCTTCATCCGAGGTCTGTTCAAGACAAGATTTTCACCATAATTTTCTTCTTGATGTGAGGAATCCAGTGGTGCCCTCCAAACTTGATTTTGAACAAGTTTAAAAAATGGGTTTCTTCAAAAATTAACAATCACGACCTTTTGCCGGCTCTGATACCACTTGTTGGGATCAACGGAAGCTCACAAATATTATAGAAACCGAAATTTAACGTGGCTCGGCCAATTTGGCCTACGTCTACACAGAGAGGAGATTGTAATTAAACACAAACCGGAATTACAATGTTTCTCTCAACTCTCACCGCACTCTACATGCCCCACTTGGTGCACAACTTTACACCATTGCCCACACACTGCACCACACAGCTTGCAAACATGCATTACATATATTTATAGGTATACAAAGTCGGTGAATTTCTTTAACTATTTCGACTGCCCATTGCCGTGTCCCTCCACATAGCCTTTCTTATTCTTCAAGCATACGTAGTCCAGCCATGCCTTATCTCCACCGACCTCATCAGTTTCCAATAGGCGTCCCATGAATACTTTTTCTCCAAGCAAATCATCCGTTTGACTATTGAATTCCAACAAATAGCTCTTCTCCTTTCTTTAGGATTCTGTTTTGATGAGAAGATAGCTATTTTGTCCTTACAAATCAGCTAACCCAATCACTCTCTGTATATTTTGATAACTTTCATTATCCCTCAAACAGAGGTCTTGGCCCCATTTGCAAATATAACCACATCATCAGAATACACTAAGTGAGACACCAAAGACGTTGTGCAAACTGTCCAATCTTCTTGTCCAAACAATTTTGCTTATTCAAGCGAGACAGTACTTCTTGAAGGATAATAAAGATATAAGGCGATAAAGGATCGTGTTCAGTAGACGAAGTCCTTCACCTTTAAACAAACATTTTGTAATCCCATTCATAAAAATTGAGAACCAAGGGGTGTAAATGTAAGCTTCAATCAAACAAACTACTTGCTGAGAAAAACCAGAGGAAACTAGAACATGAAGTAAAATTCACAATTCACACGATCGGACACTTTATCCATATCTATCTTCACTAAAATATTTCAACCCATAATCTTTTTAATAATAGAGTGGACCATTTATTGACTTAAAGAAATATTTTCAAGAAAGATTATTCCCGAAATAAAAGTAGCTTGTTCTTGTGAAATCATCTTGGGGAGAAGCTTCGTCATATAAGAAACTATAATCTTGGAACAAATTTAAAAAATAATGAGCAAGGATGATTGGACGGAACTTCTGAAAACCTATAGGCTAATTATCAATCTTTGGAATCAATACCACATATAAGAGGAAGTGAAAGATCTTGGCATTGCTACACCTTGAAAGAATTCTATGACAGCTTTGGCCAACACATCTTCCTTTATGACATTTTTGGTAAAATATAGACCCAATTCATTTGGACCCAAGCTACTAGAAATCGAGATGCCGAATATCGCATCTCTCACCTCCTTTATGGTTGGGGCACCATGAATGGCTCGACTTTACTCTTCCATAATTACCGGAGAAACCAAACCTTCCAAGTTCAGAAGGGGGTCTTGTCTTTCTTTTCTAAAAAATCCTTGAAAATATTCTACTGCCCCTTGATGGATGTCCTCTGGTGTTCGAAGAAAATCTCCATTTGGTAGCCTCATTTCCAAAATCATCTTTTGCTTTTTCTTATTAAGCACTGCATGAAGTATTTTGAATTCCAGTCTCCATCTTTCATCCAGTTGATTTTGGCCATTTGCGATAGCCTTGTGTGCTCTCTACTCATTCGACTTCCCAGCTCCATCTTTGTGACGCCCTCGGCCCACATGAGTGGTTTGATAAAAGTCATGAAACTGGGATGATAACCGCATGAATCACACACCCTATCACCAAATGCTTAATATGTGCAACGTGGATTGACTGTACATATAATATTCACAATAGAATGATGAGAAGGGCATGCAAACTAAATACCAAGAATTTTAAAAACAGTACAATAAAACAATACAATTATTCTTCACGAGGTTATACAATCATCCATCAAATAAATAAATAAAACAAAAAATTACATAACATAAGGGAATATAATTCAATGATAACAAGAAACCACAACACCAACAAGTCACTCCTCCGGCAAAGCCGATCGCTCAAGCTTATAATCTCCACCTGCGTCAAAGTCTAAGGTTCTACAAGATGAAACTGTAAGTAAGAGTACCACAAAGAGATTTTTAAATCTCATTAAATAGCCAACCACACAACATCCAAGAGATTAAAACATATTAATACAATCAATACATTCACAACCACACATTAGAACATACAAGAAAAATTCCATTTATTTTTTCAAAAAGGGCACATTTACCTGCACACGTCAAAAACCCATTTGGCCCAATCATAACTATTTATTATGTACATCATGGTCTTTTTTCGGGACCATCCGTACATCCTGACTACCTTAACCATAACACAGATAACGACCGTACATGTGATTTCATAACGAGCGATGCTCAACTCTGCGTTTAGCGTGTACCATGACGAAGCATCCTCTAGCCCCTGCCAGTGAGCGGCCACGGGTCATGTTATGAACGTTATCATCTTGACTAACCCAACTGTCACCCAGCGCTAGCTCAAGGGACATCACATCAATTTATTTCGTTCTTGAGTGACCAGAGGAGTTCCATTGAGATAATGCCCCAACTTGGCCTAGGGTCGTGATAAATACGCACCCATATATTATAACCAGCACAAACAGACCCAATTTCCAGTTCATACAACATGACATAACACAACAGAGTTATATAAACAGCCTGGATAACAATAACATAAAATGTACATATGCAAAACCACAACGATCTCAATCATCCAGTTTCATAGTTTTATAATCATAACTACAAGCGTTTTCTCATCCTCTGTTTCTGGACCAAGGCCCAAACCAACCACAACTATAATTTAATTTTCCAACCCTCCACTAGGCCCAAGGCCCAAGGCCCAACTCAACCAACCAGACTGCTGAAAAGCAATAATGGTCGCATTGGAAGATTACTTATAAAGCATTCAGGCAAATTTTTGGAAGATTGTGCTTGCAGCAGTCTATGGGCACGCATTGCTACACACTTGCAAAATGGAACTTTGTCTAATTATGTTTTTGCACTTAAAATGGCCTGCTATTAAAAAGAGGTAGGATTTATATACCTAATAATCCAGAGTTGAAATTGAAATTACTGAATTTTATGCATGTCACTTTAATAACTGGACATTCTGGGTTCCATAAGTCTCTACATAGAGTTGGACAAGATTTTTATTGGCTAGATCTTAAAAGAGAATCAAAACATCACATCAAAGAATGTGAATTGTGCCAAAGAAATAAAGGGGAGAATTCCTACCCTACTAGTCTTCTACAGCCACTACTAGTGCTTGATTATACTTGGACATATTTGTCAATAGATTTCATTGATGGATTGCCAATTTCTAAAGGTTATTCTGTCATCATAGTAGTTGTAGATAGACTATCTAAATACTACCATTTCATGGTCTTAAAGCACCCATTTACAGCTTTTAAGGTAGCATTCTTGTTCTTTGACAATGTTTTTAAATTACATGAAATGCTTCAAAAAATTGTATCGGATAGAGGTGCCACCTTCACTAGTTCTTTCTGAAAAGAAATTTTTAAGTTTCAATGAGTTACACTTTCATATTCTTTTACCTACCATCCTCAAAGTGATAGTCAAATCAAGACAGTTAACAAGTGTATTGAGCATTATTTGAGGAGTTTTATGGGAGATAGGCCAAGATTGTGGTTTGAACGGATGACTTTGGCTGAATGATAGTACAATACCACTCTCCACAGTTCTACTAGAGTAACTCCTTTTGAAGCAGTATATGGTAGGCCACCTCCTAAGCTACAAGCTTATATTCTTGGTTTAACAGCTAATCACGCAGTTGATGAGGTGTTAAAGACTCGAGATCAGATTCTGTTGACTTTAAAACTCAACTTGGTTGCTGCCCAGTAACGAATGATATTTCAAACTGACAAGAAGAGAATAGAATGAGAGCATGTTGTTGGGGATTGAGTTTATTTGAGGTAACAACCCTATCGACAACAATCCTTGGTGGCAAGAAGGAATTTCAAACTTTTTTTTAGATTAGCTTATAAACTGTTCAACGAGTGGGACAATTAGCTTATAAACTACAATTGCCCCCAAACAGTGCCTTTCATACAGTTATCCATATTTCTTGCTTAAAGAAAAAGTTGGGACAACATCATTCTCCATTCTCCACTTTGCCTCCAATTGACTTACAAGGTAAGTTAGCTCCTGAATTTGAGGCTATCTTGCAATGCTGCAGTAGGCAGCATCACAATAGAGCTATAGTAGATGTTTTGGTGCAGTGGAAAAGAGCTACTCTAGAAGATGCAACTTGGAAGCCATATTGGTCTTTGCATGAAAGATTTCTTCATCGTCTATAAAAGGGCATCTGAAGGTTGGGAATGAGCCAACTAGGAATTCAAGTGCAAATTGGATACTCCTCTCTCTCCTCCATCTCTTATCTCTCTCTGTCTCTCTCTTTACTTTCTAGTGGAGTTCTTGAGGTTGATGAACCTCTAATTCATCCAGATACTACTTGTATTACTACTATGATACTTCGATCCATCATACTAGGGCAAAAAGAAGGAAAATATATAGATAGAGTACACTATAATCTCCACTCTGTAACAACTACGAGATCACCTAAGGACGTAGCCTTGGCATCCAAGGGTTGCCTACTGACCATATCAACTTTGGGTTAACCCTAAATATTGAAACAACCAATAATTGTATGTATAATGACAAAAATTCGTTGTTATAGCCAACTAACTTTTACAATTTTCCCCTTCATGAATACTTTAAACTGTTATAACAAACTTGTAGAGGTGACTGGCGGCTTGACTTGGCCACACTGAATTGGTCTAATGGCTAGCTAGTTTGATTTTGTTTTAGAAAATATAAAAATTATTTGTTCATTTTAAAATAGATCTCTTATTCAATATTTCTAGTATTAGATCAAGGCTTAGATCGACAACAACATTTTTCATCAATAGCCGGATGCTGTTTTGCCATAAAAACATGGAAAAATGGCCGAATTTGAGCAATATTGGCCATTTATGTTTGCCGCAGGTTTGTAGATAAAGAATTGACAATTATACTAAATATCTCGGCAATTCAATAGATGGAGGCAAATGGTGACTTACTATGGCAATGCATATTGTGGCTAATGTAATAATTTTTTATTAGAAATAGAGTTGCATGGTCATTCAAGATCGAGAGATATAACAACTTACTGAGAACTAACACTACTACAACACAATTTATTTTTCAATCTACACCATCGAGATTTCAATGTTGCAACCACCATACCTCTCAGCAAGTGTATACTATTGGCAACAAATGCCGCCAAAAGCTATAATTTGCAAAAACAACATATCTCCCTACTAGGAAGACAATGTAAAATTGTCCCAAGTCACTACCACAAGAAAATGTATTTGCTGCAAGTCTAGATCTTAGTAGATATCCTATTCTTGCAATTCAATTTGTTGAAAATACTCAAATGTTTGATTCGTTCTCTACTTACAAAGTGTTTACTGCAACAACCTTTTCTCACTTCTATTGCTTTTTTTAAGATGTTCCTCAGAAATGACTTATTTTGGCCACATTGGTTTATAACTAAAGTACAATTTCTGCATAGTTTTGTATTTAAATGGGTTGTTGATCGACTCCTTTCCTAAAAATATCCAAAACTGATGAGAGTTCTTTGCCACTAAAGATCTATTATCACAGTTCACCATCATCAATTTAAATGAAATTAATTATGAATTTATGTCTATTCTCCACAATAAGTTGGCATAGAAACATAGTATTTGTTGCGCTTCTCACAAGTGATTGTTTATAGCCAATATATGTTTTTTCCTGCATGATACATTGCCGGAAAAATAAATAGATGCTCACAGGACTAGATATATAGCTACATTCAGGTATACTAGCATTTTCAATGGGATCCTGATCATCAACCTTGTTTTCGTTCCCTTTACACACACACACACACACACACATATAGTGCATTATAAGATTCTCTACATATATTAATCCTGCTCCAACAAACATGAAGAATGCAAGAAATTAAATAACCAGGGCCATCACCCCTTTTTGTGCTGTAAAAAATAGATCTAGTTGATCCATGTATTGCCCTGATGATCTAATTACAATCATTTGCATCATGAGAAGTAATCAACACCCTGAAGTCAAGAAATAAAAATGCATGATGGATTGATCTATACACAAATTAGTAAAAGCTATGACTGTAATGGAGACAATCTTTACATCAAGTCCAAAACAAAGCATATCACTAGCTCATATATTTGCACATATTTTATATATTAATGATCCTGTCCTTAACAAACAATAAGGTCCACACATACTTAATACATGAGTCTGGCATGCACTAGCCAACATAAACAACATTTTGTTACACATATAATTTGCAATACCCTACCATGCACGACAGCTTCCAAAGGTAATACATGACATACATGAACTGGTGTCAATACTACATGGCATGGGGATAGGCCTGCTTCCTTACTAATACACCTCTGTTGTCTTGGCACAAAAACATCAACCATCTCCAATCTTCATTGATCTCTCAGCTAGTTATCATTCTTGTGGCTTATATGCACCATATTTTCCCTCATAATAACACCTTGGTAGCTGTTAGTTATAGCAACCTGTTGCATGTAAACATTTTTCCAAACATTAACCACAACTCGGTTTGTTATCATGTTCAGTTTATACAAAAGACAAGAAATCACAAATAACTAACACCTAGCAATATCTACAAAACACTAACCAACAGTTTCCAGCCATTGAAAACATTTCAAAATTATGTAACTTATTGTTAAGATCCTATGTAGAGAATTAGTCATATAAGAAAACAGGGACTACCAACTATATATAGCAACCAGTTCAAATCTATATACACCAACCACTTCCAGAATTAATTTACTTATTACTAGCCAGATTAGTTAAATATCTAGTTATGAACCATGCAATAACTTCAAAATATGCAAGACAACCAGATAATTTTTGCAACTAGCACCTTGTTCATTCAACCAGCTATGTGCAACAACTAATTCAAATCTATATACAAAACTAGTTCAAGACTTTACTTAAATATTTAGTGTATGAACCATGCAATAACTTCACAAATAGTTTTGACAACCAAATAATTTTTGCCACTAGCACCATCTTCATTCAAGCTAACAAGCCAAACAGTGGATACATTGCTACTTTCATACCCCAAATTGAAACAAATATTTTCCCTCGTTGTTAGTTAAAGAAACCTACTGCATATTTTCAGTTTTGGAAACATTAACCACAACCCCCTATGATTCTTTTAGTTGATACAAAATAAAAGACATCAATAGCAAACATACAAGAATCCATAATCCACCAACCTTTTCTAAAAGAATGTATGGTACCTAGTCTCATTCCAAAATAAACACATAAACTTACTAAAAATACCAAGTCTAATCCAATCACAGGTAAACTAAAACACAAAACCGTACTACAAAAGTAATTGTATGGCCAACAAATAATAATTGAAATGGAAAAACAACAAAGAAAAAACGTTACAAAGTGAGTGGTAGAAAGGGTTTTCCCACAAAATATACAAGTTTCTCAATGTAAACATAATTTAAAATTGGCTAGAATTAGATGGGATTGTATTTAAATTCGAATTGAGGATAAATGTAAATTTAAATAGAATTCTAGGATTGCATTCGATAAGGATGAAGTGTTTGAATTGTTATCCGATAAGGATAAATTTTTGAATTGTAACTTTTACCAAATTTTGTTTAAATTATAAGATAAGAGTCTACAAAAATCCTATGTAAGTTTCAAGTCTTACAATCAGTTGAAGTGATAAAATTTTTAGATTTAAATAAAGAAACCGAAACTGATTTAAACCTGGAAACATCCAGTTGAAGTGATCTAGTCTGAGTTGTTCGTAAACTGTAAGTAATGTAACATTCTGAAATTTTGGATAAAGCTCTCGACAGAGTTCTACTCCAACACAAATACTGCACCATTGCATTTCCTATTTATAAAGGACTCGGCTGAGAGTTTAAAAAAAAAAGAGCACATTCGTAAGAGTTGAGAGCTTGGAGATTTGGGTGGAACTTCAAGTGATCATGTGAGGGAAAATTCCTTGAGTGAAGGATTTTCTAAAAGGCTCAATCCGTTGGATTGAGTAAGAGCACACTCCAAAAGGGAGTTGCCATATTCATTGTCAACCACTGGAGGTTCCAGTTGGAAAGCCAAGGATTGGAGAGTGTCAAAAGGTCTCGTTACCTACTGTGGTAGAAGACAAGCGGGTCGTATGTCTTAGGTAAACGTATTGAGCTACAAAAATTTTGTAAATAGTTTATTTGTAAAACTCTCAATCAACAAAATTGGCTCCCCGTAGGGTTTTACCTTTGAGGATTTCTTCAAAGGTTTCATTTCGTAACCAAATATTGTATTTATATTATTTGAATATTTTATGTTGGTTACTAATTCGTACTAATAGTGTTGGTTAGCCTTCACGTGTGTATCTAGGGATAATTGGGTAATTTCACTCAAGAAAACACAAAAGACATGTTTGATACTGCATTTGACTCTGATCATTAATCCCGACCCTATATATGATCTCACCTCAACACACATTTACAACACTTTCGTAGACTATATCATATATATATATGGTAACATTTGTGGAATACATTACTTTAATTGAATGATTATAACCATACTAATGATTACCAAAAAAATATTAGGATTATTCATTCTCCCTAAAACATTTTTTGGGACTCCACTATACCACCCAAGTTTATCTCTATCATCGTACTCAATTCATGTTGTTTTTATGAACTTTGAGAGTTTGTACACGTGCGTGTATATATATATATATATATATATATAGCCTCAAGCAATGAGTACTATCAATTTTTGCCTTCAATGACACTCTTTAAGCATTAACTAAATTGTACTGATTCATATTAACGAACCATAATTAATACTAGCATAGTTAACTAACAATTATCTTAGTACAAATTGTTTTGAAAATATAATCTTAGAAACCCAATTGTAAATTTTCAAGTTTAGAAACCTGCTACAAATGGTAGCCAGCTCTTACCCCTTCAGAGCAAGAATACTATATATTATAGTCTAATATCAAAATATTCCAAATATTCTTGAAATTCTTGCATATAAAGATTCTCTTGAATTCATTAGGAGAAACTACCATGAAAATATCATTAAGACCTTTGTTATTCCAATTATAGATGCTTGACTATTCTTTGGTCAAATCTTCTATCGGTATTGTAGACCTAGTTTATTCTTATTCCACGGTTAGTCAGACTCTTCATCAAACGAATTTAGAAATGCTCTCATTTTTACCTTTCCGTAAGCATAGTTATCACCATAGAATTGTAGTGGTGATGATAGAATCGCCATAATCTACTAGGGGAACGAATCACATTCGGGTTGAGTGAACCATGCTCTAATACCAATTGAAATTATCCAAGTATCTTTGTATGCACACGTGAATGTTGAACCAACTCTATTAGTACGGATTGGTAACCAACATAAAATATTTAATAAAATAAAGACAATATTTGGTTACGAAGGTATACCCTTTAATGAACTCCTCAAAAGTAAAATCCTATTGGACAATCAAATTCAGGAAAGTCAATTTTATTGATGGAGAATTTTACAAGTAAATTGTTTATAAAACCTTTGTAACTTGACATGTTTACCTAAGACATGCGACCTGCTTGTCTTTTATCACAGTAAGTAATCAGAACCTCTGACACTCTTCAATTTTTTACCTTTCCTACTAGAATATTCAGTACTTGATCACGAACACTTCTTTTCCCCTTTGGAGTATACTTTCACTCAATCTGATAGATTAAACCTTTTGGAAAATCCTTCACTCAAGGAATTTTCCCTTGAAGTTCTACCTAGATTATGAAACTCTCAACTCTTATGAATGTACTCTTGAAGTGTGTTGAAACCCTCAACAGATTCTTCCATAAATAGGCAATGCAGTGATGCAGTACTTGTGTTGGAGTAGAACCTTGCTGTTAGGTTTATCTAGATTTCTAGTCTGTTACATTGCTGACAGTTTGTGAATAATGCGGATTGGATCACTTCAATTTGATATTTTCGAGTTCAAAAAAGTTTCAGATTCTTTATTTGAATCTTGAATCTTTATCACTTCAGCTCATTCTAAGACTAGAAATTTACATAGGACTCTTTTAGACTTTTATCTTATAATTTAAACAAGATTTGATAAGAGTTACAATTCAAAAACCCATCCTTATCGGATAACTTCTATTTAACCATTCATCCTTATCGGATGCAATCCTAGAATCCTATTACATTCATCCATAATTCGAATTTAAATACAAACTCATCAAATCCTAATCAAACTTAAATTATATTTACAGCCTTTAAGTGACAGATTTCAACATCGTCAATCAAAGGGCATCTGAAGGTTGGGAATGAGTCCAACTAGGAATTCGAGTCCAAATTAGATGCTCCTTCTCTCTCTTCCATCTCTTATCTGTCTATCTGCTTGTCTCTCTCTCTCTCTTTGTGGATTCCGATGGAGTTCTGGAGATTGATCAAAGTTTTAAACTTGTAGAGGTGGCTGGCGGCTTGACTTGGCCACATGACCAGACTGGCCTAGTGGCTAGTTAGTTTGATTTTATTTTCAAAAAATATAAAAATTATTTTTTCATTTTAAAATCTCTCTTATTCCATATTTTTAGTATTAGATCAAGGCTTAGAGCAATTTACAAAAGAAGAAAAAAAAACTATAATCTAACTCACTACAACAAAAAAGACTTTTTGGGATGATTTTGATTTGAAACAAAATGAAAATCGTCCCAAAAAGTGAGATTTAGGGACGAAATTCGTATTTTGTGCCAACAAAACGCTGGAAGATGTATACCGTTCAAACGCGTTCGAATGGTATAGTTAGGGATGAAATATTTTGTCCCTAATAATGAAACCGTTCGAATGTAATATTTTAATGTTCAAATGGTTGAATTTAACCGAACCGAACGTACATTTTGGCATGTTAAGTAAAATTATTATAGCAAGAAATTACTCTACCGTTCGAACGTACCAATTTCATCGTTCGGATGATGAATCATAACTATTCGAACATAATTTGTAGGGTTTGAGCGATCTTCATATGTTTTTTTTTTTACAGAATTATATTTATATTAACTAGTAATTATAAGAAATTTATCAATTAAAGAATAGGAATAATATAAATCAATAATTAGTTCAGAAAATATAAAATAATACTAATTCATCATAAATTTTTAATTTACAAAATACAAAATATTGTTCATTCTAAAAACAATAAATAAATAAATAAAAGATAAAAAGTACTGAGACCCCAAGTATTTGCACAAATCCTCAATTGCAGCTAAGCGTTCCTCTATCTGTGTCAGTCGAGTACTGATGGTGACCTGAGTCGTAGACATGGCATCAAGCTTCATATGTAACTCAGAGATGTTAGCAGTAATCTCTGTATAAAACTCAGATATAGTAGTACGAACCTTCATACGTACTGCATTGATAAGCGCTGATGTCTGTCCGCTGATCGCTGCACGCACTATCTCAACCATGTCCTCACGAGTAGTACTATGTACTAATGCCTCGGCTGTGTGGATGTCTCAGCAGCCGATGCTCCATGATCTCCTGGTTGTGCATCTCTCTCAGGATCAACCGGGTCTGGAACATGTCCACGAAGGTATAGTCTCGAGTGTCCCGTGCTACATGAAAGGTGGTCCTGTTGATCGGTCCAGTTGGCTCTCATTTACACTCAGCAACATCAGGCAAAACACCGGCATATAGCAAAAATCAGGTGATTAGGATCCTGAATGGCAGTACATCTGTCAAAATGTACCAGGACTTTGACCGAATCCTATTGAATATATACCCCACCAGGTCGATAGGAATGCCACGAGCGACCCGTATCATAAATTTTGTTTGATCATTGCCAACCTCTGTCTTGTGCTGCCAAGGGTCAATATTGTTGGCGATTATTAAATTTAGGATCTTGAAGAACGAAGATAGATCAGGCTGCTTGATGTTCTCTGTCTCGTTATATGGGGGAGCATTTAGACCAACAACCAAATCCCTCACCTTATGATCAGCAAGGGCATCGACCTCATTTGTATAAACTGGTGCCTCCTCTTTAGCTGTCTCCATCTCAGCTGAAGTATTAGACTATCTATGCAGCACGTTCAAATATGCATCTAGTAGCCTAGGAATACCAAGATGCTCAGCGAGTCCATCATGTGAAAATACAACTGAAACTCCTCGAATAGAGATCCTGTATGCCCCTCCGTCATCTGGGCTCGCACAACCGAGCTTTCTATAGAACTCAGCAACAATGTCAATATAGGAGACGGTCTCCCATGATTCCTTTCGCTTATCTAAGATAAGTCCCCAACCACAATCGTTGAAGGCTGATGGCAGGGAATTACCCTTCTAGACAAGACTCTAGAAGTCAGAAATGATAACTTGTCTCTCTAATAAAACAATCATCTTTCATACTCGACTGATAGTAGTCTTAGATGGATTGCGTCACTTACGTCTGGACCTAGAAGAAGACGTCATAGTTAATCAACCTGAAATTTACAATTAAAAAGCTTATCAATATAACATTAATGATAAAAATATAATAAATAACTATTCACTTAATTACATACGAATAGTAATTTAATAAAGTGAAATATTGTGAACAACAGAATTTTATAAAAATAATATCACATTATTTAATAATAAATAAATTTTCCATATTAATTTTTATATAATATACTATCTATTCTCGTTAAGATTAAATAGAACTATGATATGGAATAAAAATAATGATTCACTAATATTAATAAATTTAATTATATCATTCGAACGCTAAAATTAGTGTTTGAATGGTATAAAACTTGTTTAGCTCGTATCGTTCGAATGTTCAAACGGGATACCATTCGAACGTCTAAAAAAACGTTCGAACGGTTAATATAAAAACCTGTTTGGTTCGTACCATTCAAACACCCTACCCAGCAGTCAAACGGTATGCAAGTGGAAGACACTGAGTCAACTCAGCTATTGAAATTCATGGAATCCTTCAATTTTTCATGGATTTTTCAACAAATTAATATATAGAAACTTAAATAAACTTTCCTACAATGGATTTAAGCAAATCTATGGTGAGTATTGATGGATAAATTGTTTTATCCTAATTTAAATAAATGATCCATAAAAAATCTAAATTTAAACAGTAAAATGATTAGAAAAAGAGCATAGTGATGCTTAGAGGAAAATGCTTCGACTGGGTATCGTTGACGGCGGCGACGACGGCTTTAAACGACAGAGATGGACGGTTATTGAGGAGAAAGCGATGTGAGTAAGCGGTTTGGCGTCTGTGAAAATGACCATCGGCTTGAACTTATATATGGAATACCATTCAAATGGTTAGTTAATACATTCGAACGGTTTACTTCAATACATTTATATACTATACTATATTATTTAATATATTATAATATATTATAATAATTTATTATATAATAAACTATATGTACCAGGATATAATATATTTTAGTTATTAGATAAGATAATAATTTGTGGCGGTTTATAATATACTATATATATATTACTAAATATAGTATACTATATATATAGTTATTATATTTAATATTCTATATATTATATAATATATTATATATATAATATACTATAAGTTATATGATGTAGAATAACATATTATATACTAGTATATATTATATAACATATAACATATAGTACTATATATTGCAGTAGTACTTATATGATATATATATAGTTAATAATGTATATTGTATTTTATTTTACTATAATATAATAAATATGATATTATAGTCTAATATTAATGATACCATATATATTAGTTATAGTCTAATTAGATGACACTATATATGATAGTATATATATGTTATCCATAGTCTAATATATTAACATATTATATTATAGTTATAGTCTACTTAGATGAATATACTATATATTATATAATATATTAATATATTATATTATATATCTAATATACTATAAGCTATATGATGTAGTATAATATAGTATATAATATATTTTATACTAGTATATAATATATTATATATAGTATATAGTACTATTATATTAATATATACGACTATTATATAGTACTAGTATATAGTACTATATTATATAACTTTATAGTATTATTATAGTACTACTATATTTATATCTATTAACTATAGTCTATAGTAGTAGTATATATATTACTATTAACCATTACTATATAGTATTAATTATAATACTATTTATTATATTAGTACTTTAACTATATTATATAGTACTATTAGTACTATAAATTATATTTATAGGTATTAACTATAGTACTATATGGTATTAGTCTACTATATAGTTTTATATAGTACTATATTATATTACTATAGTAATTTAATTATTTTAGTATAATAGTATATATAGTATATAGTATATATAGTAATGTACTAATTTAAATAATACTATTATAATTAATACTATTTAGTAACTATTAGTAGTAATATATATACTAGTACTATATAATATATACTATACTTAATAGCTATCAATATAATTTAACTATAATTAATCTATATAGTAATGTACTAATATAATTAATACTAGTATATAATATATAACATATAACATATAGTACTATATATTATAGTCTAATATCAATAATACTATATATATTAGTTATAATCTAATTAGATGACACCATATATGATAGTATATATATGTTATCTATAGTCTAATATATTAACATATTATATTTTAGTTATAGTCTACTTAGATAACACTATATATGATACTATATATATGTAATATATAGTTTAACATATTAACATAATATATTTTAGTTATAATCCAATTAGATGACACTATATAGTATGCTAGTTGCATAGAAGAGACAATATGTTGATACTATATATATGTTACTTATAATTGAATTAGTATGATATTATATATTCATATAAACTTCACTATAATATAATATTACTATATGCTCGATTATATAATATAATATGATATTACTATGATACTAAACTATAGTATCATCTAATATGTCTATATATATTAATGTTGTTTTTTTATTTAAAGGGATAGTGTAAAAAAAAAATTTATTAAACATTTATCAAACCGTTCGAACTGTTACTAATAAGTGTTCGAACGTTAATATTATATTTTGGTGCAAAGCGGGAATACATCCATAATCGTTCGAATGTACTATTTATATGTTCGAATGGGAAATTTTAGGAGGAAAATTTTTCCCAAATGCACGACAAAACCTCATTCTCCCTCTCCTCCCGCCCGTCTCACTCTCTCGCGAACCAGAGCCATATCCACGAACCAGCGCCATGCTCCCTCAATCCAACCCCAAAATATTAATAGTTTTCATCTCAATTAATTATTATTAGATTAATCTGTTATTTTTACTGCTTTTTGGGGAGCTCCTTCACATTGGGTACATGGAAATCTTCTTGCCTTTTCATCTCCCAAAACTCAAGTATATTTTTTATATTCTCATTTTGGTTTAAATATGTTATTTTGCATTGTTAGTATATTATTTGTTTTTGATATTGTTGTTTGTATTGGTATGAGTTTGGGATTAGTGGCGTTTGCAGTTGTTGAAGATGACTAGAATCTAGAACATACCCGTTCAAATAAATTAGGCTTATCGTTCAAATGTGTATGGTCCAGTTTAAACATAGATTAACATCATTCGAACAAAAGGTTATACATCAATACATTTACAATTAGAAATTAGAATATATATATAAGGATAGTTGTCCATAATGATTATTCGAAAATAGTTTAAAAATACTTAAACTAAATAAAAATAAAAATACTTAATACGAAATCTTAAAATTAAAATTCAAATAGTTAAGATTTAATAATACTTAAATAGTTACTTATAAGTATTTAAATTAAAATACTACTAAATCTTAAAATTAAAATACAAACGGTTAATATTTAATAATATTTAAATAGTTAATTCTAAATTAATAAAATAAAGTATTTAAATTAAAATACTACTAAATCTTAAAATAATACTTAATAATTATGTTTCTGTTGTATTGTTGTATAAAGAATATGTTGTTATTGTTTGACATATGTTAGTATTTCTTGCATTGTTTGTTCATCAAAATTAACCGTAGACCCGTTCACGAGTTATCAATTTGGATGAATGCTTGATTGATAACTCTTGAATTGTCTAGAGTGGGTTTGGGATTGTAAGATCATTCTCGCAAACTATCGAATTATATCTGTTATTGTCCAAATTATGATTCTGGTAATTCTCTCCTTTGTTCTCCGAATATGCAGTTTCGTGTGATGGTTTAACGATGTGTTAATCGTTAGTGTATACAACCAAACGAACATATTTGGAGAACAATGAGTAGATGATGCCAAATTGTTTTTAGACGTGACAGATAATAGATCATAGGTTTGCGACTATGATCTTACAATCCCAAACGGGATAGGACCAACTACCCAGTGAAATGTGGCATACTCCTTAATTGAAATTCAATACATGCTTGTTTGTTGATGTACATGTGACTGTTTGTAATGAAGATAATTGGCATGGATAAGAGTTGGATGAGAGTTAGCGATCGATTGGGTCAAAATTACAATGTATATGCTAAAGGTGTTAAGAAATTCTTAGAGTTCGCATTGGGTACATGTAAAAGTGATGGGCATATTAGATGCCCATGTAGAGAATGCAAGAATTTGCATTTTCATAAAATAGACTTGGTAAGAGAGTATCTATTTTTCAAATGTATTGACAAGGATTATAATTATTGGGTCTTACATGGCGAACTATATCCAACTTCATTCGAGGCTCCACATGAAGTAGAAGAGATCAATAAAGATGTACAAGCAGAGGTTACTGGAGATGAATACGATGAGAATATGGAGCAAAAGTTAACTGACATCAGTGCGAAAATGTTTATAGATAAACGTGACATGGACACATCAAGTTCAAATGATGGGGGCCATAACATTTTTGTACGATTGTGGAATGATTCATAGCATGAGCTATATCCAAGATTCAAAAGATACAGTAAATTGTCATTTACGGTAAGACTGCTTCACAGGAAATCAATGTGCCAATTATCTATTAAAGTTGTCAATATGTTACTTGAGCTGTTTAAAGAGGCATTGCCATCAAACAATACTTTACCTCGTAACTTCTATGAAGAAAAAAAGTTGAAATGAGAACTCGAATTTGATTACAATGCAATATATGCATGTAAGAATGACTGTATGTTATTTTGGAAAGAGAATGAGCAGTTGAACGAGTGTCTCATATGCCACGAATCAATATGGATATTGGACAAGCAAAATGTGCCACAAAAGGTCGTAAACAATTTTTCATTGATACCTAGATTACAACGATTATTTATGTTAATCGCAACGACTATAGATATGACATGGCACTCATCAGGCAGAGTAAAGAACGATGATATTTTGTCACATCCTACTGACTCCCAGGTGTAGAAGGAATTTAATCAGGAACACTCGTGGTTTGCTGAAAAACTGCGTAATGTGCGACTTGAATTGGTAACAAATGGATTTAATCTGTTTGGGAACATGAGTACTAGTCATAGTACTTGACCAGTTGTACTTATGTCGTATAATCTACCACTATGGAAGTGTATGAAAGATTCATATTTTATGATAAGTTTGCTAATCATAGGTTCAAGATCACTGGGAAATGATATAGATGTACACTTACACCCATTGATTACAGAATTGAAAGATATGTGGGAAAATGGGGTTGTCACATTTGATTCATCAATAGGCAAGTCGTTCAAGATGCATGCTACAGTGTTATGGACAATAAATGGTTTTTTCGTTTATCGAAACTTGTCAGGTTAGAGTACTAAGGGGAAAATGGCATGCCCAACATGTAACAAACATCCCAAATTCGAATGGCTTACTTACGGGAGAAAGTTATGTTTCATGGGTCATCGTTGATTTTTACCTGGTGACCATAGATGGCATGAAAATTTTAGAATGTTTGATGGAACTGTTAAATGGGACCAACCTCCACCATATTTGTCTGGCGAAGATGTACTTGCACAATTTATAGATGTTGATTGTAATGAATTGGGTAAGAAACAACAAAAGAGAAAATGAGCTATGAAGGTGCTAAAATTGAACCATTTGAGAACTTGGCAATAGAAGTATTATGTAAAAGTCCAATATCAAACGGTACTACATGAATTTCAGTATATATAGTTTCAATAATTATTTTTGGCATTACCGATTCAAGGATTATTAGATCCTTAATTTTATTTAATGAAAATTATTGAGCATGTACTTTCACGCATTACAAGAAAATAGGTCTTTTGTGACGTCAGATTTTGTCGCAAAAAGTAGAAAAGAAAGTCGCAAAAAGTTATTTCCAGCGAAAACAGTTATGCTGGTCGCAAATATTTGGTCACTAATACTCATTTTTTTTGTAGTGACGGGTCTTCACGCGTGCCCCTACTCATGCTAATATGTTATTTTTTTTTATATTTAAATGTAAAGTCAGTATCTGAGTTTTCACGTTTTTACAATTTGAAATTTGAGTTTTCAATTTTTACAAATTTAATGCTTGAATTTCAAGAAATTTGCAATTAAGTAGTTTTATTAACCTCATCTTACAATACTAATATGAGGCCACGTGTCAACCTTTGATTGCCCGATATATGACATCAATATCCAATCATGCTAATCAAAAGTTGACATGTGAAATACTAATGTACTCACGTGCCATTCCTACTATAAACTTTCTTGGGAGATATTGATGGAGGTACATATTGCAAGTTTCTTGAAATTCGGGTATCAATTTTGTAAAAATTTAGTGTAAGTTCATATTGTAAAAAATTATGAAAATTTTACTATTTCATAACCCTGAGAAACACCATTAGTATCGGTAACCTGCTCAAATATAGAATTGAAAACGATCTGAATATAAAGAATAATGCTCATAATTGGCATCCTCTCTATGAAGATTGTACAATGGACTCTAAACTATCATTCACAGTCAAGTTATTGCACATTAAAATATTTGGTGGTTGGAATGTAAAGTTTTTCAACATGTTTTTGTACTTGCTAAAGTCAGCTTTTCTCAATGCCCTTTTACCAAACTTATATCAAGAGTCAGGTAACTTGGAAAAAGGCCTGAACTTTACTTACACCAAGATACATTTTTATCTGAATGACTACATACTTTATTGGAGGGAATGTTTAGATAAAGATGAGTGTCCAAAATGTAAACTCTCAAGGTGAAAATTTGACAATACTAAAAAAAGATGAATTCCTCGAAATGTTCTACAACATTCTCCATTGAAGTCAAGGTTGTAGAGATTGTTTATGTAACAAATCACAACAGAGAACATGCAATGGCATAAGAATCAGCATGTCATTCAACTGGGTATTCTAAGTCGTCCTATTAATTCTGAGGTGTGGACAACATTTATTCAAGGAACATCTAAGAAACGTTCAGGCTTGGCTTAACTAGTGATGATTTCAATCCATTTAATAATTTGGTCAAGCCCTATAGTGTATGGCCAGTGATTTTTGTCCCTTACAACTTGCACTCTTGATTCCTAGATCAAGGCCATCAGAAAACGAAATCGATGTTTATCTTCAACTTCTGATAGAATAATTGATTGACCTATAGGAACGGTGTTGATACATATGATGCAAAGGCTAGAGAAACATTCTGATTACATGCAACATTGCTATGGACAATCAATAATTTTTCTGTTTATAAAAAAATTGTGTATAGTAGTAAAAAAGTAAAGAATGGTTTTTGAATAAAAATGAAGTATATTCTAAAGAGAGAATACAAGACTAACGTGATATTTTAAGTGATTTGACCAAAAGTTGCGTCTAGACGAGGATTTGAGAGAAAAAAATCATCATAGACACGTATGAAGTATAACCTTCCGGTTACTACCCTCTCTATAGAGGATAAGTAAGAGAATACTTGGAGAAGAAAAGGGGATGTCGCGTAACGCCTATTATGAAGTCAAGAAATACAGCTCGTAATAGGCCGATCATGTATTGGAAAGGATCAGGTGGGATTCTAGTTTATTTGTAATAATTTAATAGATCAGGAAATCTAGACCTCTTTAAAATTAAGTTCAAACACAAAGTTCAAAACAACTTCATGCATATTTTATTAATGGTGATTGAATTAAAAAAAAAAATCAATAATATGATCTTTTATGGATTGCCACTAGTAAATAATCATCTTGACATGGCATTCTCAAGGCCCAAGTGCAAAGCCTAATAAGCCATCTGTAGTTAGGAAGGCAGACGAAATGCACACCCATCTAAAAGCTATATTAATGAAAAATCAAATTATGTATGTTGCAATGCTATTTATTGTTCCGTAGCAGGTTTTTTCGGATGTTTTATAAAAGCTCTACTTCAGTGCCATCTAGATCTTTTGGCACAAGTAGAACTCGATTCTTTGTTGTAATACAGGGAAGATCACCGCGCCAATTGTCGCAGACGCATGGAGCAGGAAGGAGTAGTACTTAAATAACTATAATCTCATAGTTTCTATTATACGCTATGTAACGAAGGTGGTAATAAAGATAAACATGATAAGCAAAATGATGAACGAACATATATATGGGGATTTTAATTAATGGAGATGCCGACTGTAGGTTATTATTATTTTTTTAATATTTTTATTAAGTCATTAATTAAGATTAATTATTTTTAATGATATTGTGGTTTAAAAAAAAATTAAAAAATGTTAAAAGAATACATGAAAATAAAAACAAAAAACAAACAAAATAAAAATAATTGAACTGACAAATTCAGTCGGGATCCCCCCATGTGGCTGTAGACCTAGTACTCAACATGACAACCAAACACCCACGTATCCATGAACGTTGTGGCCTTAGCCTTATCCTAGCCTTGAGGATAAGGGTAAGGCCAACATACCCATGAACGTTGGCCACAGTCTTGAGGATTAGCCAGGTTTGGATGCAAAGATTTCGCAGGTCTTCTTCAAAGTTTTCGTATGATTAAGGCTTAGCCTTGAGGATAAGGCTAAGGTCAACGTACCGATGAACGTTAGCCTTAGCCTTGAGGATAAGGCTAGGTTTGAATGATAAAGTTGGTTTCTCAAGTTTTCTGCAAAGTTTACGTAGGAATGGAAAGTTTTATCTAACTACAAAAAACACTGTAACCACTACTCTTCAATCCGGTGTTATCGCACCAAGAAAAGAAAATCCGGTCTAAACGCATTAAATCTCAATGTGAACGCATAATTTATTTTTTCACCTCTCCGCAGGCCCTCTTTAATTATCAATAAAGTTCATTTTTAATTTTAATTTTAATTATAATTATAAATAAATTGAATTAAATAAATTTTGTAGTAAAAAAAAATCACATGCGAATTTAAAAAAAATAAAATTGATTTTTATCAATTTTAATTTTTTAAAAACAAATTGTGTAAATTATTTCTAATTTTATCATTATAAAACATAAATTAAATCATTATTTTACCATCATTAATAATTAAATCAATCCAAAATTAACACTCAACATGCTTCAAACTATTCAAATTATTCACACTGAAACCCACAAATTTTTTTTAATTTCTACTTAAACTTTTCATAACTATTTTCAACATTTTCGAACATCTTATCTAGCCTATTTATTGACAACGAATATTTTACCGCTCCAAGTTATATTGCGTGGTTCTCACTATGCATGCATGACGTCAACGTGCTTTTAATCCTGGCCGCATCCGTAACATGACCGCCCAGCTTGCAGATCATGACATGTGTTAGAGTTGAAGAAAAAAGAATAGAAGGTGAAGAGATGTAATCTAAAAACTGAGAAGTAATCTGCGAAAAAAACATAGAACACTTATCTCTCTTTTCATTCAAAGGTGAAAATCATATGACACGGATACACATATACTGAACTTTATACATAATCTAGATACATTGTGACTCTTCAACTTACATGATATTACATTGTAATTAATCAAACATTAACTGAAACATTTACTTGAAACACAACAAAATAATAAATATTGTATTCAATCAAAATAAGTACATTAATTTCAATACTCTTCCTTAATGTATTGTTTATCTGAAACTCCCAACATTGTTCTGATCAACATTTGAAACTTATTTCTTGGCAAAGCTTTAGTGAAGATATTTGCCAGCTGTTGTTCAATACAACAATACTTCAAATTAATTTCTCCATTTGCCTCAACTTGCCTTAAGTGATGATATTTGATTGTTATATGCTTAGTCTTGTTATGAAAACAGGATTTTCGGCAATAGCAATGGCAAATTTATTATTACACAGAATCTCAACAGGTTTTAGTTTTTTTTCATCCATTTCTTCCATGATTCTAGTTAGCCAAATAGCTTGATTTGCAACATTAGAAGCTGCAATATACTCAGTCTCAACAGTGAATTGAGCCACACATTTATGTTTCCTTAAATCCCATGAAAATACTCCCGAGCTAAGATTAAAACAAAAATCAAAAGTACTTTTCAAATCATCCAAGGACCTGCCCAGTCATTGTCTGTATAACCAATTAGCTTTCCATTTTCACAATTCTTGAATCAAATGCCATAGACGAGAGTGCCTTGCAAATATCTGAGAATCCTCTTCCCTGCACCATAGTGAACTTGACTTGACTCTTGCATAAATCTTGAGAGTAAACTTGTAGCAAACATGATGTCAGGTCTTGTAGCAGTTAGATAAAGTAAGCTGCCAACTAAGCTTCTAGATAAACCAGAATTAGCTTTCTTCACTCCATCACTTTTCTGGAATTTTTCTCTTGCAACTAGAGGAGTTGCAACTGCTTTACACTCGAGCATGTTGAACTTGGACATCAACTCTTCAGTGTACTTTCTTTAAGAATTAAAGATTCCATTCTCTTCTTGGCACACTTTCATTTCTAGAAAATAATGCATCATACCAAGATCACTAATTTCAAAAATCTTCATCATATTTTCTTTAAAACTTTCAATGACTTGGATATTGTTTCCTGTAAAAATCAGATCATCAACATACAAGGAAACAATTAGTATCAATAGCCCCTTGGTATTTTGCGTAGAGTGTATGCTCACTTTTGCTCATTTGAAATTCTTGGTCAAGAAAATAGCTATCTATTTGCCCATACCAAACTCGTGGTGCCTATTTTAGGCCATACAATGTCTTCTTTAGTCTCAACACTTTTCTAGCCTCTTCAATAAACCCCTCAGGTTGACTCACATACACCCCTTTTTGTAATTATTCATTTAGGAAACCAGACTTGACATCTAGCTGAAAGACTTTCCATTTGTTTTTTTGGCTACCAATGCTATCAGTGTTCTGATTGTATCTAAATTTGCAATAGGTGCAAAGGTTTCATTGTAATCTCTTCCAAATTGTTGAGCATATTTCTACACATTCTTGTCTGGATTCATCTTGGTTTTATAAACCCATTTCACACCAATAATTTCCTTTTCTGAAGGTAGATCAACCAATGTCCATGTATCATTTTTCTTAGTCATTTTCATTTCCTCCTCCATAGTTTTAATCTACACTTCTTTCTTTGAGGCTGCTTCAAAGTTCTTGGGTTCTAATGAGAGAAAATTGCAACTCTCATATATTTCATCCAAAGATCTAAATCTTCTTGGTGGTGAATCATCTGAGCTATATGAGAGAATAGCATTATTTTCCACTTGGGTTTCTTGAACAATTTCTAGTTCTAAACTATATATCGGAACAGAAACAGTGTTGTTGGAGATCATGTTAGCTTCCCAATTCCAGAAAGTCTCTTCATTAAACGCCACATTTCTACTTATTATCAATTTTTCCGTTTCTAAGATATAGACTCTATAACCTTTGGACTGAGTACTATATCCTAGAAATATTTCGTTTTGTGATTTATCCTCCAGCTTATGTCTCTGTGGAGCTGGAACATGTATAAAGCAGATACAACTGAATACTTTTAAATAACTTGCTGATGGTTTTCTGCCATACCAAGTTTCATATGGAGTTTTGTTGGGCAATGCACTTGTAGGACATCTATTCAAGAAGTATACAACAGTATTAATTGCTTCAGACCAAAATTTTAGAGGTAATCTTTTCTCCATAAGCATTGATCTAGTCATCTCCATCATGGTTTTGTTTTTCTTTTTAGACACTCCGTTTTGTTTGAGGAGTGTATGCAACCATGAATTGATGTTCCAAACCTTATTCTTCACAAAATTTGTCAAACATTTGAGAATTATATTCTGTGCCCTTGTCACTTCTCAAGGCTTTCATCTTGAAACCATTTTGAGTTTCAACTGCTAGCTTAAATTTCTTGAAGATCCCTAACACTTCTGATTTTTCCTTCAAGAAATAAACCCAAGTCATCCTTGTATAATCATCAATAGACAAGATAAAGTACTTGTTTTGATTCTATGATGGTATTCTCATTGGACCACATACATCCGAATGAACCAATTGCAATGATTCTTTAGCCCTCCTTGTACTTTCAGATGGGAAGGATTTTCTATGCTGCTTTCCAAGCATACATCCTTCACAAACAGATTTTTGGACTTGAACAAGAGGTAAATCAGCAACCATTCCTCTTTGATGCAGCTGACTTATAACATATAGATTATAATGACCAAATCTTTGATGCCATAAGGTAGAGACATCAATTTCTGCACTCATAACTTTAGGATGTTCCCATTGAATAGGAAAATTCCTATTACATCCCATTTTAATTTCTACTATTTCCGAATTATACTTATCATCAACAATTTGACAAATGCAATCTTCAAAATGTAAAGAATAACCATTTTGAATCATTTGACCAACACTCAACAGATTTTGTTCAAGAGAAGGGACAAGTAAAACATCTTTAATGTACTTTGTACCTTTTCTTGTTTGAATGGCTACGGTTCCCTTTCCTTTGGACTCCACCATTTTTCTATTTCCCATCTTAATTCTTGTCATGACAGATTCACCAAGTTGTGGAAAGATACTTTCATTTACTGCCATATGATTATTGCATCCACTATTCCACTATTAATAAACCAAATGTTGCTTGCATTGTTGACTGTAGCTTGACAAGCAAAAAACAATAGCTTGACAAGCAAAAAATAATAGCTTGACAAGCAAAAAACAAGTGTTCTTCATTCTTCTCTATATAGTTTGCTTGTTGACTGATTTTTAACCTACAATTATTTTCAGCATGGCCAAACTTTTTACAATGTGTGCACTGTGGTTTTCCTTTATGAAAATAGTACATTTCAACATGATTAGTCTTCTTACAAATTCCACAAGGTTGAAATTTTTTCTTTTTCTCTTTCCAAGTTTTCTCTCCCCTTTTTGATGTACTATGGCCTTGCTTCTTTAGGTCCTTTGACTATTGAAATTTTACTTTCACTTTTGATTGGAATGCATTCTCCAAAGATTCTTCATATCTTCTCTCAACTCTTTGCTCATGTGCTTACAAAAATCCCATTAATTTAGTAATGGTTAGAGTAGATAAATCTTTAGATTCTTTAATAGCAGCAACAACATAATCATATTTTTCTGTGAGACTGATTAAAATTCTTCAAACAACTCGTTTTTCAATGATTTCTTCACCATAGGTTCTCATTTGATTAACCAATTCAATTAATCTAGATGAATACTCTTTCACATTTTTAGATTCTCTCCTCTCATTTTAAGACTTTCAAACTCTCTTCTCAGACCCTGAAGTTTGATGGATTTTACCTTTGCATTTCCTTGGAATTCCAATTGTACAATATCCCAAGCATGCTTTGCTGTTGTAACCCTCATTAATCTAGGAAAGATAGAATCACCAACTGCCTGTTGTAGAACAAATAAATGCATCTGCATCCTTCTGTTGCTCAGATTTTAATTGTTCTCGGACTGCTATTGATTGTCCTTCAACTGGGGTGGTGACTCCTTTCTCTATCACTTTCCACAAATCTTGAGAGTTAAAAAAAGTCTATATCTTTATGCTCCGAAAATCATAGCCTTCTCCATTGAAGATAGGAACCGGTGTTGCTACTCCAAAGTTGGGACATATTTTCAACCCAAAGCAGATCAGAGCTACTCTGATACCAATTGTTAGAGTTGAAGAAAAAAGAATAAAAGGTGAAGAGATGTAATCTGAAAACAGAGAAGTAATCTGGGAAAGAACAATAAGCACTTATCTCTCTTTTTATTCAAAGGTGAGAATTATATCACACGGGTACACATACTGAACTTTATACATAGTCCAAATACATTGTGACTCTTCAACCTACATGACATTACATTGTAATTAATCAAACATTAACTCAAACATTTACTTGAAACACAGCAGAATAATAAATATTATATTCAATCAAGATAAGCACATTAATTTCAATAACATGGCTGATTTGAAGTCCTCCCTTGGTCTTTCATCCTTTGTCTTCCTCTCCTGTTTGGCTGTTTGCTTAGATCTCATTCTATTTATCATGCTTAATTGCCATCACAGGGCCTGAATTAAGACCAGCTGTAAATGCATCATCTCAGCTTTTTGCAAGGATTTTAATTAATGACCTGCACGGGCAGTAGGTTTCGGAAACCCACCCAACCATGGCAATTATTAAAGTTTGTAAATTGAGCTTATTTATTACCCGTATTAATTTTCAATATTATCTTTTTGTTCAGCATTTTCTCATTTATTGGCGAGTGTCGACTCAACATGATTAAGCTGTTTCGTAAGTTTACAATGATGAACCTAAGTGTATTAACGCCCATCTATTCTTAATAAATTAAATATATTGGAAATTAGAAGAAATTTTATTATAAGGAAAATGAACATGAAATGACACTGTAAAAATTTAAGTTTCTTGCTAGCTGTCATCCTTCGTCATCACCTCGATTCTTTGTCGCTCTCTCAGGTTCTCTCAAATTTCTTCGGATGGGTTTGTAGAAATGATGATACTTGATGGTTTTTTTTTTTTTTACCTTTTTTGATCTTTTCAGAAGGAGTACTTTTTATATATATTGAACTTTATCGCATCAAGGTGCATGGTGTGTTTCAACTGCCAACATCAAGCATCTTCTTGGTCTGATACATGAAGCTATAGGCCCTTCACTTGAAGAGCGGAAATTATTATCTTATGTCACAAAGCTCAAGAGGCCAGCAGGATCTGAACTCAAATATGCCAAAAAACTGAAGGCATTTGGCAGTCCGAACAAACTCAAATATGCACAGAAATATGTAAATAATCTTACAATCAAGTTATGCCATATTAGAATCTTAGATGGTACTGTATGTACTACAATAGCAATACTCGCACATACACACACACACATAGATATATATATATATATATATATATATATATAACGTACACACTACGTACCGACCGTTAACGTAGAACATTAATTAGTTTAGGATCATATGAAGTAGTTAAAATTACCTGTGTATTAAAAACAATTGTTGCTTTTCTAAGAATTATTTTGATATTTGCGGTGAATAGCCTTGATTGATTCATTTTGAATTGTCTAGTCCGTGCATTCATGGCTGGTCCCCCATACATATATAGCTTGGTTGAAACTTACAACTCATGACGCATCAATTTGACAATTACAATGAGTACATATGATGATATAGATCGATTATGACAACATCTGAGTCAATTAATTAACTAAATTAATACTCAGAAAAACTAGCTAGATACTCAAATTGTAAGTTATTTATAACACAAAATATATATAGTGGTCAATTAAGTGGATCAAATAATAAATTATACATACAAAATAAATTAATGTTCCAATGATATATATATATATATGTGTGTGTGTGTCGCGCGTGTGGGCGTGCGTCTATGCCAAGATCCTTTGAATCAATTGGCAACATCTTGGTATATATCCTGCTAATTAGACCAAGGATCAAATCCTCCCTTTCTCCATGTATCGGAAAAGAGAAGAAGAATGAAATATATGAGAAGATTTGTATATTACACACCATTCACATATTATAATTTAATTTAGAAAAAAAAATAGAATATAAATTTTATAAATCAAATTATATCATATTAGATGATACTGTACATGAATAACAATACTCATGCAGTACACCCGCACACACACACACATATATATATATATCTAATTATATCATATATATATATATATATATACACCAACGGTTAACGTAGAACACATTAGTTTAGGATCGATCATGTAAATAGTTACCTGTGTATTAAAAACCATTGTTGATTTTCTAAGAATTTTGATAATTGTGGGGAATGCCCTTGATTTATTCATTTGGTTGTCTAGTCCATGCATGCAGGCTAGCTAGCATCGATTTTGCATCTATTAATTTGCAGGCCATAATTTTTTATCTTTTTGAAAGGAAATGACGATAAAGGTTGAAATTAAGAACATGTTAAAAGAGTTGGATCACTATTAAGGGTATAACAGTTCGATTTGGTCTAATTTTGAATAAAAGTTAGGACTTAATTGGTCTGTATCAATTTTACATTTTCTAAAATCGATTATGCACGTGTTATCTCTAAACTAATACTTCTAATTTTAATAGTTTCAATCCGATTCGATTCGATTTTTTTATTTTAATATTAGTCTATTAGGCTATTAATTTTAATCTTAGTATTAATGATATTAGGTTCTTTCTTTCAAAAAAAAAAGAATATCTATATATAAGTATTTGTTATAGTAAGTTTAATTTTTTATAACTAATACTGTTGACAGTAATAATATTAGTATTACTTTATCATTATTTATATGTAATTATTTAATATAGTGATTTATCTAGTAATTTATATATAGACAACTTAAAGTATATGATTAATAATAATATAATATTAGACTATTAGTATTAGGCCATAAAATATAAATTATAATTAATATATATTACATACTAATGTATATTAGTATTACTAATTAATTATTAAATATACTTATCAAAAAGAATATATTGAGAATTTATTAGGCCATTAAAATTTGATAATAATATTTGAGTGATTTTCTTTCTTTTTTGATAAATAATATTTTAGTGATATTATTTACAACTTTGGTATATAAATTCATATCTTTTGATATTTAGGATTTTCTTTTTATATTATCATGTTTATGATTTATAAATTTTATTTTTAATTATTTTTCTCAATTTAAGTGATTCTTATGATAAATGTTATTAATATAAATTCAAATCTCTGACAAGGCTGTTTGTCTGTTTCTTTATTTGTTTTTTGAAAAACATTTGTTTACATATTTTTAAATTCTAAAGTACATTGACAAAGTTATTTAATTAATTACTAAATAAAAAATTAAAAAAATTGTTAGAAGAAATGATCGGGACCATTGTAGAGATATTCCAAGCATTCCTCAAAGTTAATATTGTAAATCATTGTCCTATTGAAGAGTTAAAAAGCTATCAATTATTAGGAGATGTGTGGTTTCTTAATTCATTTCATTTTATTTAATTATGATAATTTTTTAAAATTCATATATAAAATAATATAAATAATTTAATATTTTAAATTCTAAAATAAAAGTTATTTAAAAATTAATATTCTAATAATATTTATTTAAATTTAACTTTTTATCTCACCTTATTCCAATTCAACTCACTATCTAAACCTCCCCTTGCACGACATGCATGCAATATAAAAAACAAAATATTTGTTTATAATTATTGTATCAAGCCGCTTGGTAACGAAAAATGAAAAGAAATACTATACAAATGCATGATTTACCAATCTTGAAAGGGTTTAATTTCTAAAATCTTATTTGGATAGTGAGGTGAGATAAAATAGTTTTTAATATAAATTAAAAGTTAAATAAAATATTATTAAAATAATATTATTAATAATATTATTATTGTTTTGAGATTTTAAAATGTTAAAATAAAATTTGAAAATTTGAATTATTTATTGAGAATAACTTCTAAAAGGTGTCTCATATAATGTTTAATTATCGGAGACCAACGCAAACGTGCCATGTAAATAGTTACATGAAAAATACTAGAAGGCGTGCAACATGGTATCAATCGGGACCCCCTCCCCATCCCCGCACACCCACTCTCTCTCTCTCACTGAAGACAAAAATTGAAACTTTCTCATCTCGTAACTTGGAGAAGAGCTCAGGATCCAATGCTGGAAATGGCGGATCATCGTACGATTTGGCCAACACCCAAGCGATACTAACATCGTCTATGGCCCAACCGGAATAAAAAAATTTAACCAGAAAGTAATCATATATCGAATTCAAAGGCTTTGACCGAGGAATCGGAGGAGAAAGATGTGAGAGTGACGGTCTCGTACTTGATTCCAAGCAGAGTGATTGTATTTTTTTGTGGTTTTTTTGAATGAAAAAAGTATCTCTTTTGAATATGCTCGCGTATGTTCGCACATAGAATACAAGAAAATTCAATAAAAGTCCAGCTAATATGCCTGAGATTTAAAATTCTAGTTTCTTGCATTTTCTCAGTGACCAAACAAAACATATGAAGACTTGATTCCAACTTTCTACCATCTAAAACTCAAATTATTGGACCCTAATCACAAAAATCCCCAATCAAATATTCAAAAAAAAAAACAAAAACAAAACGAAGTAGATCGCATGGTTATGTGATGTTCAGTTCCTCTTGAATTCAAAATTTCAATTTCTTGCATTTTCTTAGCAATCAAACAGAACATATAAAGACCTGATTCCAACTTTCTACCATCTAAAACTCAAATTATCGGACCCTAATCACAGACTTCCCCAAACAAAAATTCAAAACAAAACCAAAACGAAGTAGATCGCATGTGCTCCATATTCTCTTTTTTGTTCCTTTCACCACATTTTCTCAGCAACCAAACAAAATGAAATGCACCAATCAACCACCACTGCTGCTATACCCAACCAACCGACATTCCTAATTAAGCGTTGTGAAGGAGATGGAGTGAAGGTGTGAGGGAGGCAACGTGTGTTTTTCTGCCTTTTGCTTTTCGGAGAGAGAAAGAGAGTGCAAAGAGAGACATGGGATGGGAGGGGGGTCTCGATTGGATTACCTGTTGCGCGCCTCTTAGAATTTTTCACGTAGTCCTTACGTGGCACATTCCTGTCAGTCTCCAATAATTAAACATTGCAGGTGACACCTGCTAGAAGCGTTCCTCTGATTAATTATGTTTGGCTAAGAATTTAAAAAAAGTTATAATAATGAAAAGAAATGAATTATAATAAAAATAAAAATAAATGAATTATAATAAAAATAAAAAGAAATGTAATTACTTAGTGATTGTGTTCTCTCTCCCAACTCTAAAAAATTGAGTATAATAATGTATAAATTCCTCGGAGTGGTTTAGGATATTTGCATAGTCTAAATACATAAGCATTTGACCGTGACATCTACATATTTATTAGAAGGATAAGAAAGAAAACTCTTCCTTCAAGCGAGTTTTTGCACCGAAATGCACCAACAAACAACTATATCATTTAATGAAACGATGTGTTTCAATTTTGGTAAAGTGAATGCATTTTGAGAACCAAATTTAATTGTATTATTTTTATTTGGTCTTGTTAGAATCTTTTGCACTTAAGTTTTGGTTTTATTATTGAATTTGTAAATTATCCTTAGGTGTTTGACTTGTTTTCACAGTATTCCTCTACCATAAATAAGAGTTTATTAATAAAATTGGGATACCATCATCTTTTCTATTAAAAATAATGAATGCATTTCATGTGGGAAGGAAATTAAATTTGATAAGGATTGAAAGAAAAAATGCACGCTTTCATCCTATTCTTCTCCATTCTCCTCCATTCGAATTCTCTCCATCAAAATCCATTTTTTTGGTCTTCAATGTGAGAGCTCGATTCTCCTGCAAATGCCATTGCAATGCTTTTTAATGTACAAGTATCTCTCTCTCTCCAACGTCAAAATATTTTTTTGTAATTTACTTGTATAAACTTGAATAAGGATACTAACAAGACGAGCCTTAAGCCGGTCTAAGGTACCATCTGCCTTGATTTTTGTTTTGAATATCCACTTACATCGAATAACATCTATTTGAGGTTGGTGTAGGACAAGAGTCCAAGTTTTGTTCTCATGTAGGGCTTGGATTCCTTCATGCATTGCTTTGATCCAATCTACATGGTTAAGAGCGAAGCGGCACTACAGAAAAACACAGAATTCCCGGCATTTGATATGCGCCAGTATTTGACCAAAAAACGCCGCTAATTAATTAGTGGCCTTTTTTTACCGGCGTAACTAACCGCCAGTATCTAGTGACATACTGGCGTTTTATCAAACGCCACTAATTGAAAATCTCATTAGCGGCGTTTTACAGCAAGTTAGAGGCATTTCTTCAAACGCCACCAGATGTCCACAATTAACGGTGTTTATTTAAACTCCGCCAAAATTTTGTTGTCATCTCATTGCATGAGATAGTGGCGTTTGAATAAACGCCGCTGATAGTACGTTACCAACACATCAAATAAATTAGCGGCGTTTTTTTAAACACCATCAATAATATTAATGGCGTTTATTTAAACGCCACCAAAATTCCGTTGCCATCTCATTGCATGAGATAGTGGCGTTTGAATAAATGCCGCTGATAGTACGTTGCCAACACATCAAATAAATTAGCGGCATTTATCTAAACGCCACCAATAGTATTAACGGCGTTTATTTAAACGCCACCAAAATTTCATTACCATCTCATTGCATGAGATAGTGGCGTTTGAATAAACACCGCTAATAGTACGTTGCCAATGCATCAAATAAATTAGCGGTATTTATTTAAACGTTGCTTTTCATAAAAATAACAGCGTTACCATAAACGCCACAAGTAATTAAATTATTGAAATGCCATTATTTGAACGCGACAACTAATTAAATTCACGGCGTTTAACTAAGCGTAGCCATTAAATAAAATGGCAATGTTAACATAAACGTCACTACTAGTACGTTGTCACTAGTTCATTGTCGACGTATATTTTAAATTAACGAGATTAATATAAACGTCGTTATGAAAATGTTGCTAGCACATTGCATTAATTAAAGGGGTTTAAACGCTCCAATAATTTGATATTGACGACAATAAAAAATATTATATATAAATTAGTCATAAATATGATATAATGGGTCATTATTCATATAATAAAAAAATACAAATCAAATTACATGAAAGTTCTCCTTGATGGGTAATTCTTCTTCTTCACATTGTGTTTCTCATTAGCTTTCCTGCCATTTTATTCATGAGTAGTTCTTCACATGAAGAGTAATATTTGTCAAAGGAAATGAAGTGGATGATCTTGTGCTGCAAAAAGAAAACAAGAAATTAGTATTCCAATTTAGTGCTACAAATGATATGTAGGAAACTACTCTAACCAGCATTCTCAATTAATTTTATAATTTAAGTTATTATTTCCTTTAATTATAAACGGTAAACCAATCTAAAGCCAAAAGTGTAGTGGCCAAGGAATCAAATTGAGTATTTCATGCTTGTAGAGAACGCAAATCAAAGTTATAGTACAAAAACATATGAAATACCACACCAATTTTCAGATAAAGTTAAGAGTATTCCATATCATACAACTGGAGGGTGACCAAGTTTTATCATAAACAACCATGTTACAAGTTTAAGATTTGAAATATATAGCAATCTAAATTAAGTGCTGAGTCCATAGATTTCTAGTTCAAGATCTCTCATCATGCAATTACTATAAGCCACCTAAGAGAATTAGATACTGGCATATGGCAGCACTAATAAGCAATATGAATCCTCTAGAATGAGAGGGCTGTAATTGAGACCTTGGTCAAGAATAGTAGATTTGTCTTAAGCCGAGGGATAACAACAAATAGAACTGGCATTGTTGGCCTATACTTGGCAATCAATCTGTGCATTTTCACACAATTTATTTAGAAAGAATCAAACGAAAAGCTGCACACATACTTACAATGCGTATGTATTTAACTATCCACAAAGAGAGTACCACTCAACCCTTCCTAAAAGAGTGAAACAATAAATATCAGATGCTTTCACCATAATAACAGCTCTCACCTAGACAAGTGATTAGCAACCACAACTGTAATCCCGAATATAATTATCAAAGATATGCATTAATGAATAGAGTGGAACATTGAAAAGTAATTATTGCAGCCCATTTTCTAGTCTTTTGTCACACAGAGACAGAGCAGAGAATTAATTTGTGAGAAAACAACATAAAGCTTTTTGTATAACTTCAACAGACCACGTGGCTGCTTCAATGTATCTACGAATGAGTATGGTGGCGTGAAGTTACTCACAAGCATTTCCAAACATGAACTGATCACAGAGTAAAAAAGCATTAATATACTCACTAAAAAAAACTGCTCCAGATGGTGCCTTTAAACTGCTCCGTGAAAAGAGTCATGGAGAATCACATCTATATAAGAAACTACTCCAGATGGTGCCTTTAAACTGGTCTGCTGAGCATATATATAAATAAACAAAAAAATAAGATTTGAAATATCACCTCAATCCAAATAAAAAATAAAAAATACACGCAAGTTCACTACAAGTTTGCTGTCCCAACTCTCATATCTATGGTCAGCCACTATCATGGAATCCTATGGCGGCTGTGCAGAGAGAGAGAGAGAGATCTAATGTGAAGGCAAAAGCTCATCGTGGCTAGCTGAGACAATCACGGCAGAAATGTAGCGGCGTGAAGTGTTTACAACCATGTAGTGACGATGGGGTGGGGCTAGCAGTGAGGGGTGGCTCCAACTAAATAACTACGCCGTCGATGCTTTGTTTTGGTGAAGCAAAACAGGGGGGGTTTTCCATTGAGGCTGCTATGCTATGAGAGGGGGTGGTACGTGTGCTTGTGGATGCTTTGGTAATATCTTTGCTTTTCAAGAAGCTTCTCCCTTGGTCAAAATGGTGGTTCTGTGGCTTCTGCCATGCTGAGGTTAGAATTTTGGTGCGCAAGGATTTCACTATTCAAAAGCAAACCTAGAGATGACGGGCGACGACAGAAATAAATGAAGACTGAAGAGAGGAAGAAAGAGGGTGAAATGGTTGGTGGTCTGCTTGAATATTCAGGAATAAGGTCTGACCAATATATGCTTGAAATGAGGAATGTGTTGCAGCAGAGGGAAATTTAAATTTTCTGAAAATTTGAGGGGGGTCGAAGGCTCCAAGTTTTGATTAATTTTTATTTTGAGGGAAATTTTATGTGTGGTTATATATGTACGTCTCTTTCTTGCAAATTTGTCACTAATAGTATGCTTGCAACTGGGTACTCTTTAATCCAAATATTCCAATTTTCTCCATAATTGACATGTATGCTTTAGTATAATTTATATTATATATAATTATATTACATAATATATAGAATAATTTTTTATTATATATAAAATAATGTTATTATAATATTATGTTAATATAATATATATAATATTGTTATTATAATTTTAAATACGAATATTTATTTGATCCTATGGTTTAAATATAATATATATTAATAACATTTTATCGCTTTATTAATATCAAATGTATTCGTTTTGATAATTATATTAGTAAATTAATAATTCTAATATACATTATATACTTTAAGTCTATATGGTCTTATACTAACACTCGTTACTATTAGTAATATACTAAGTCTATATATATAAATTATCATATAAATCACTATAATATTAGGTATACTAATAATATATCACTTATGATACCATTAACTATACCATTAAATTTGTTTGTAAAGAATTATTTTTATAAAAAGACTTGAATTTTATAAATTGTATACTATTGATCTATAGTAGAGTTTTAATTCTCTCTTTTCTTGGAAGAAGAAACTTGAGCTCTCTGCTTGTTGCAATGAACGATTTCTTAGACTCTTTGTTTGAGAGATTTAGAAATTGTGCTCTAGCAGCACTTAGTTGATTTGTATACTAAGTGTTTTCTCAGTTTATATCAGTCACATTTGCAAACTTCATGTTTATGGTTTAATGAAGTAAGTCTATTTCTCAAAAAAAAAAAAAAACTGAGAAAAAAAAAGCAATAGTGATATGGTAATACTAATATTATATCACTTATTATACTATTAACTATATAAAGTGGTATAGTAATACAAATATAATTAATCATATACATTTTATACTTAATGTAAGTCTATATAGTCTTAATATACTAACACTTTTTTACTATTAGTAATATACTTTAAATCTATATATATATATATAAATTATTATATAAATCACTATAGTATCAATTATGATACTATATCTTTTATGATACTATTATAGTATTACTTATAATGATATAGTAATTCTAATTCTATATCACTTATAATACTATTAACTATAGTGATATAGTAATGCTAATACTATTAATGATATACATTATAGTATTTAAGTCTAATACTATTATACTATAACTAATACTATATCACTTATGATACTATTAACTATATATAGCAATAAAGTAATACTAATATTATTAATAATATACATTATACACTTTAGTATAATTAGTTATTCTAATTATACCATATCAGTTCTGATATTATTAACTATAGTGATATAGTAATACTAATACTATTAGTTATACTTTTAATTATAGTATATACTAATACTATTAAATCACTATAGTTGATGGGACTGCAATGCAATCTCTCACTCTAGATTGCAAAAAGAATTTCTATTGATACATTCCACTTGGAATAGTTATTTTATATAAATATTCTTCATTTTTTTTTAAATAAGGTTAAATGATGATATACATTATATATGTATATATGTATACAAACATTATATTATATATATAATGTACACAGAATTATGATATATTACAAATATTATATTGTAATGTAATGTATATGCATTACATTAATATTATATATATTAATGTACAATTATATATTACAAACATTATATTATAATAATGTCTACAATGAGTCCTGAAAAATCTCCAAGATCTTTAAATATATACTTTTGTTTTAAGGCTCTGCATCCATAACATCACCTATGAGTTGGTCATTATTATTTTTTTTTAAGATACATGTATTCCTACTAATGATCATACTATAGGTTCAATTTTCATTAAACTTATTATTCCCAAACGTGTAAAACTTCACAGTCCCTTCACATTCCCACATTATATTATATATTAAAAAAATTATAAACACTATATATGTTAGATATATGTATATAGAATTATGATATGTTACAAACATAATATTATAATCAAAGGTCTGATTGCATTACATTATATTAAATATGTCTAACAATATATTAAAACATTATATAATACGTATTACACGGCAACATATGGAATTATCTAGCTAATAATGCATGGAAAACATTTTATTGTTCTCCATTACGCCGGTTTAACTTCCCCACAGATCAACAATGCCTCCAGTCCCTTCATTTTCCCCTGATCATTTGGCTCCTCCTCCACACAGCAAACCGACAGCAAGAGACGTGAACTGAGGCACTGCCGGTTGTCCATCCTCTGTTTTTTACTCTCAAAGCAGAGGATTCCAAAGTTCCTACGACAACCAAGGATTGGCGGCTTCAAAAGTGGTATGTTTGACGGTCTAACTTTGGTTTTAAGCTATTTTTGGTTGACTTTGCATGATTCTCAGCATGAGATAGAACTTATCTTTTGTGGAGCAATGGATCTTAAATGATTTGGGCCAATAAAATGGGATCTGTAAGAAAATCTGAAATATGCTCATGGTTTGGTGCAAGTTTTCATATAGATTTTTTATTGTCTTTATTGTTCTCCACCTGTGCAAAACAATGCAAAAAACTAAAACAATGCTTCATTTTTCCCTAATTCCTTATCATTATCCTTCCTTTTGCTTGTAGGCTTCCATTTTTTTTAAATGCTCCTATATACTATAACTAGAATTTCTTTTTATAGATAGGCTGGCTCTTCGGCTTAGATTAATAATATTTTGTGGATGTGTTATCATGCTTAGGATTTAGATCGACATTGACGTTGCATTTGAAATTCTTGATTTTAAATAACTTTGTGTTAAATTTAGATATGCATGCGAAAGAAATACCAGATAGTAATGTGTTTACTATTTTGATAAATCTTTCCTTTTCTTTATTCAAAAAAAAAAAAAACCTTTCCTTTACGTTTGCAACTTTCTTTTTATTATTCATAAAAAAATTTTTAAAAAAATCAAAGTTAAATATTAGAGTATTTTATACGTACATGTGTTTGTTTTACACATTATCCATGCATATCTGTATGTGTAGAATAAATTTTTCTACCATGTCTATATTGCTTGATCCAGAAAATATGATTGTTATATTTCCCTTGGAGAACATAAGATAAAATTAAATATATGTGCTTCAAGCTGGTTGGTGAAAAGAAAAGCAAAAATATTATTAACATAGTGCTGATAATTCCTTGCCAGAAGTTCTATTATAATGGGTAATTACCTTTTCTTGGCCCCGTTAATTTTAAAATTTTTGGTGGTTACCTTGAGTGTAAAATGATTTTTAACATATAAGAAAACAACATAAACAATATATTGAGTTTTGACAATGCAAATTATAATGGATTTGCATATATGTTAGACGTGAGTCTTGACAATGCAGATTATAATCTTGGGTATAAACCTATGCTAGAATCTAATTATAAATTCTATCTCATATCATGTCTAAATACTATGTAATAATTGATTTGCATATATTTAAGTGTTTTTTTGTATAGGTTCTATGGGTCCAAAAAAGAAGACAAAGACTACCATACCACACTTGCGAAGACAGTCTACAAGAGTACGAGCTGTCCATAGTGATGCGCAATCATACCCATCTTCTGATAGGGCAGCCCATTCATTACCCTCAATCGATGGGCCGCCCCCTTCTGTTGATAGGATGGTGGAGTTGTCAACTTTTGTAGATTGTCCTTCCCAACCATTAGTGCCTTCTCTGCAAGGGACCCGACCTTCAACATCAATACAAATAGGAGGCCAACCATCAACACATACAGAGATCAGTAGAGAAACCGAACCATCATTATCTTCACAGCAAGGGTCCCAACCTTCTACACCGATACCAATGGGAGGCTAACTATCAACACATACGGAGATCAGCAGAGAGATCCAACCAAAAACATCAGTACCAATAACACCACACCCGGAAACAGAAAATGTCGACTTGTCAACCGATATTGAGGATAATTTTGTTGTCATTGTTGGTATGATTTTGTTTTTCTTACTTACTTATTTCACTATGAATACAAATTTACAAAATAGTAACAATGTCAGTTCCATCCAATTTTGCAAATAGTATTGGAAACAGAGTAAAGAGAAAATTGTACATGTTGAATGACATTTGGCATCTTCCAGAAGGGGAGCGAATTGAGATGGAGCTCAATTTACTTGGTCAACCCATCAACAAGCAAGACTTAAAGGTGGTAAGGTTTGGTGGTTTGATTGCAAGAACTAATAATTGGTTCCAATAATTTATAAGGAATGGAGGTCGGTGCCTAAAACCATAAAGGAGGAAGCGTGGGATCTTCTAAAAGTATAGAATTTGTATTAAACCATTGTTATTAATTAAATAAGTATATTTTAAAATTTTGTTAGAAAACTACTCACTCACTTGTGTACCATATATTTTGATTGTAGGGCAAGTTTAAAGTTCCTAATGATAGAGTCGATGCCTTCGAAAAATGGATACTAAAGGACATGGGGAAGAAATGAAAAGATAACAAACACGAGTTTAAGAAAAAATTACTTCATGAAAAAGACACATCTGCAGCACAAGTTGGGGCAAGGGCAAGTTCCGAGTTAGTGGACTTAGAGCAACTAGTAGAGTTGGCCAATCTTTGGTTTGATCCAGAATATATGGTAACAGTGCGCATTCATCTTATAGATTTAGAAAGTCAACCAACTAATTATTTTAGTAATAATTTTCATAATCTTTGTGATGTTGTAGTTAAAATGTAATAAAAATAAAGAGTGTCATAAGAAGCAGATGATTGTCCTCGGCGGAGGATCTAAAAGTTATGCAAGATATGCGCATGATGAGGTATTTATTTAATTAACATTTATTTACTATTGAATATTTGTTAGTTCTTTGTTTTCGATACATGTATTTAATCTAGAATATTGGACGTAGGAAAAATCAACCGGGGCACTGCCAAGTCGAGCCCAATTGTTTGTCAAGACTCATAAGTGAAAGGACATCACCCACTATAATGATGAGACGAGGAAGAAAGTGATATGTTTACTCAAATTTACTACTTTTTATTTTAAAAAATTTATAAGATGTGGAATGTTTATTTTTTATTATCTATTATAGGATGAAATGGAGGTACTCTTAACACAGGACACAACTGCTATAGAAACGAGGTCTGGAGGAACTATCGCTTGGGCATCAAATGATGTTTACTCTAAAGTTATGGGCCTAGAACGGCCTAGACGTGTGCGTGGTTTGAGATTTGGACCAACTCCTACAAGGCAAACTTATCAACATTCATTGCCAACTTCTAAGCAAGAAGATGTAATATCCAAGGAAGAGTTTGATAAAATGCGGAATGAATTAACTGAACTACGAAACTTAGTAAAAACATTCGTGAATGCACAGGTGAGCACTCCACATATTTTTAGTTGATATTAATCAACCTTAGTTTGGAATATTTGCACTCTCATTTGAGTTGTTGTGAATTCAAGCTTCAGGACAAAATGAAAAAGAGAATGAAGAGGAAGAGAAAGATGAAGAAGAGCAAAATGCTGAAGAGGAATAAGATCAGGAAGGTGAAGAGGAAGAAAATGACGAGAACGATGATTGAGGAAATTATAAATGAAGAATCTATTAATTATTATTTTAATGGTATTTGCAACTTTTATTAGTTGAGACTATATTTGTAGCTATTCCATGTAGTGACGTTTGGTCTTGGATTGCTAAGTTGGAATTGGGATGGATTATAAAACTTTTGGATTTAGCAGTTAAGATAAGTAATGGATTATGTATTAGTTTTACTACTCTTTTTTGGAAGTTGTGAATCTTAATAAGACATGCACCATTTAAAAGTTTAACGAACTTTCTTAAGTATAAATAACTTCTACATGATTATAAAAAAAACTACTTATTTATGACTAGTTATATCTAGTAAAATGATTATTTGTAATTAAAATGAGTATTTTATCACAAATAATTATTTTCATTACAAATAATTAGTTACAAATACTTAATTTTCTTATAGTGCTAAGGCCAATGGACTGAGTATTTGTCCCTTGAATTACTAATGTGCATTTGCAAAAGAACTACGTCCTAGGTTATAACTAGCCTTCACCTTGTATTTGAAGAAGTCCTTGTCCTTTTTAATTTTTGGATTATAAAAGAAATGATAATGATTTATATTGTTATAGAGTGGACAAGTCTAATGCGCTTCCTTAAAATAACTGGAAAGATTTATTATTTGCTTGGAAAAAAAAAAAGAGTATGTATGGAACATTTGCCTATCCTAAAAATATATCAAACTACATTAAAAAATAAAAAATAAAAACTATATCAAACAAACATTACTGATCTGTTTATGTATAATAATCTTTAAGTGAAAAAATTAAGGTCATCCCTACTAGCTACTTCTAAACAGTCTCGACTTTTGATTCGGTCTCTAAGGTCTAAATCTTGTTTTGATTGCAAAACCAATAATTATACCCCATCTTAAAAATGAAATCTATGTTATTGTTTTTATGTTTCTTCCTAGCTAGAGAAGAGATTCTTAGGAGTTATTTATGGATATATAGAATTTGATAAAGGCTAGGTGCATGCATCCAACGATACATTTCTTAATCTTAGGCTAATTTGGTCTGATTTCTATCATTGAAAGACGAGTGATTTAAGGATTTAACTTATAGGAAAATATTAGTTTATTTGATTTTCATCTTATCTTTGGAATAAAAATAGCTGAAGGTAGATTATACATAAGGATACCCAATAAAAGTAATACGAAGATGGCTACTTTTAATGAAAACAATAGCTATATCACAGCCATACCTTTATCTAATTTTGCACATTCAAAATGTTGTAGAGAGTTTTAATGTAGTCAGTCACCTTCACAAGCAAGTCTCGAACAAGCAGTGCCTTCTCTCGCTACATCACAGCCGTACCATTGTCTAATACACCTGAGCTCAAATATGGTCCCAATGGCACGATCTTTATATCATCTGGGATACCAGATTATCTTTATATCATCTCACTACATCACAACTACTTGTGCAGTCTACATCTCAGAAGTCTTAAAATACAAAACTAACAATAAAATCTATTATATGTACGCACATTTATGTGTACGTGTGTATACATATATATACCCACACTATATTATATATTAAAAAAAAATTATAAACACTAGAAAATGTCGATATATGTATACAGAATTATGATATATTAGAAACATAATATTATAATTAAATGTATATGCCTTACATTATATTAAATATGTATAACAATATATTAAAACTTTATATAATACGTATTACACAGCAAACATTTAATTGTTCTCCATTGCGTCGGTTTATCTTCCCCTCTGTTTTACATGCCTCCAGTCCCTTCATTTTCCCCTGATCAACCATCTCCTCCTCCACACAGCAAACCGACAGCAAGAGACGTGAACTTGGGGCACTGCCGGTTGTCCATACTCTGTTTTACACGCTCAAAACAAAGGACTCCATGGTTCATGCGACAACCAAGGATTGGCAGCTTCAAAAGTGATATGTTTGACGGTCTAATTCTAGTTTTAAGCTATTTTTGGTTGACTGCTTAGTTTGTGTTTGGAATGGTTTATGCATCTGAAATTTGGACTCCTGGGATGTAATCGGTTTGTGTTTGGAATGGTTTCACATGGTTGCACCGCTATTTTTGGTCATTGACTGCATAGTCTGTGTTTGGAATGGCTACTTCTAAACGATAGTGGAGTTCAATAATAATAATAATAGTTGGAGCTAATTTGAAGTTTGTGAATTTGGGAGAAGAATAATGCTACTTTACCTCTTTGTCTTACCCAATACTCAGTTTGATGGTTCATGATTTTTTTTTAAAATTATTTATTGATTAGGAAAGTAATTATTAATATATTTTTATTTTTTATATTTTTTAAAATTATTTTCAAATAATTTGAAAAATAATTACTTAGGAAAGTAATTACTTATTGATGCTTCATTGCTACCTTTTTTTCAAAGTTCAATATTATTTTTCGTACTATATTTTAACTTTTAAGTTATTGATGATCTCGCATTCTCATTTTATTTTGTTTTCATATTTGAACTATAGTTGAGTTATGGATAAAAGTTGGATGAACAAATCTCGATATGCAAAAGAGTACGTTGTTGGTGTGAAGGAGTTTTTGAAATTTGCATGTGAGAACTGTGCTACAGATTCACCAATATGTTGCCCATGTAGAAAATGTGGATTACATAAGATGTTCATGCCCAACATGGTACATGATCATCTGATTTGCTATGGAATTTCTCAAGGTTACACCATTTGGCATGTTCATGGGGAGAGAAAAGGGGAGACATTTTACCATGCTACTGATGCCCAACAGAATAATGAGCAAATAAATGAAGGCTCTAGTGGGATGACAACCATGTTACATGATGTTTTTCCTATGTTTGATCCTGAAATAGTTGATGCTGGGCTTGAAATAGGTACAGATGTTGGAGAAACTAGAATGCCATATGAAAATCGACAAGGTTCTAGTGAGAGGGTTAATCAATTTTACAATATGTTGAAAGATGCTGATGAGCCATTGTATAAAGGGTGCACAAAACATACTAAATTTAGTGCCCTTGTACGTCTATGGAATATGAAGTGTTCAGGTGGATTGAGTAATAGCATATTCACAGAATTGCTTGAATTTGTGAATGAATTGCTCCCACTAGGAGCATCATTGCCTAAAAATACGTACGAGGCGAAGAAATACATGAAAGAGTTAGGTCGTGGATGCGAGAGGATCTTAGTATGTCCTAATGGTTGTATGTTATTTTGGAAGGACAATGAGAATCTGGAAACATGCGTGGTATGCGGAGCGTCAAAGTGAAAGCAAAAAGAGTCTATGGATGATAGGTCTAAAAATAGTAAAAAAAGTCCAGCGAAAATATTACGGTGGTTTCCGTTAAAACCAAGGTTGCAAAGGCTTTTTATATCATCAAAGACTTCTTCACATATGAAATGGCATGCTACAAGCCGCATTGATGATGGGATACTAAAGCATCCAGCAAATGGCATGGCTTGGAAGACGTTTGATTCAAAACATCATGAGTTTGCCTCTGACCCCCGCAATGTTAGGCTTGGTTTATATGCAGATGGTTTTAATCCTTTAGTAACATGAGCATTTCCTACAGTACCTGGCCAGTAATGTTGGTACCTTACAATTTACCACCATGGATGTGCATGAAACGATCAAGTTTCATGCTGTCATTGATTATATCGGGACCATCATCACCTTCAATGAATATAGATGTATACTTAGAGCCTCTAATATCAGAATTAAAGGAATTATGGGAGGTTGGAGCACCAACGTATGATATTTTCTCTAGAGGGACATTTACAATGCGCGCGGCTTTAATGTGGATAATAAATAATTTTTCTGCGTATGGTGATTTGTCTGGATGGAGTACAAAAGGTCTTTTAGCATGTCCTTATTGTATGGGTAATACACGATCTAGATGGTTGAAATATGGAAAAAAAATTTCCTACATGGGACATAGATGATTCTTGCCAAGCGATCATAAGTGGAGAATGATGGCAAAAATATTTGATGGTACACGAGAAATTGATCCTCCACCTATGGCTACCATACTAACACCTGATAAAATTTTGGAACTATTAAATGATGAAGGATGCAATGATAGAACAGATCGTAAAAGAAAAAGAGTTATGGAGTCCACTAATGTTAAGGAACACTCACGGAAGAAATATAGTGTTTTCTTTAGTTTGCCTTATTGGAAAGATAATTTGTTGCGTCATAATCTTGATGTGATGTACATTGAAAAAAATGTGGTAGATAATATTGTTGCACACTGTTAAATATTGAAGTAAAATCAAAAGATAGCATAAAGGCACGCCTTGACTTACAAGAGATGGAATTGAGACCACAACTTCATTCGGTTACCACAGCTACAAATAGGATATATTTGCCTCAAGCTATTTTCACAATAAATAACATAGAGAAAGAAGACTTGTTGAAGGTTATACAAAATGTAAAAGTACTAGACGGTTACTCTTCAAATGTTTCACATTGTGTCAAACTTCAACACCGTATTATATTGGGCATGAAGAGTCATGATAGCCATATATTGATGCAACATCTCCTGCCAATTGCATTGCGTGGATTATTACCTAAGAAGGTAATAGAACTACTAATCGAGCTATCTGGATTCTTCAGGGGAATTTGTTCCAAAACGTTGTGGCTTGAAGACTTGGATCGATTGGAATCTAGAATACCTTACATATTGTGCCAATTAGAAATGATATTTCCCCTATCATTTTTCACGATTATGGTGCACGTGATTATACATTTAGTTGCCAAATGTAAACTTGGAGGACCCGTTTATTACCGATGGATGTGTCCCGTTGAAAGGTATGCTATAGGTATTGACTTAAAAACACATAAATCTATTTCAAGCTAAAACATATTTTTTTAAAAGTAGTAAAAGTCATTTATGATTTTCGTGGTAGGTACCTAGACCGACTTAAGTTTCATGTGCGTAACAAGGCTGGACCAGAAGGTTCCATTGCTGAAGGATATTTGTTGGAGGAATTGTTGACGTTTTCTTATCGTTATTTGGAATTCGCTCAGACGGTTTTCAATAGACCATCACGAAACCCAGATGATTCTAAAGGGAAAGTTGTTGATATTCGTCTCGATTTTACATCGTGGACTTAAGCACATCGCTATATTCTCTTCAACTTTGATGATTTTGCTCCATTCCGCATGTGAGTTGCAATGTTTAATACGTACAAATTAAATTATATTTCATTTATATCTACGTAATTATAACATACATTTGTGTTGTCATGAACATATATAGGATGCACTTGGAAATATTGAATAATACCATTGAAGAGAATCATTTATCAAATGCCGAACTACAGAAGCGACATCATGACCAATTTTGTAATTGGTTCCAAGACTATGTACTATTTACACCTCATACAATATTATATCACATAATTTATTATGTCTCTAAATTGTTTTTGTCATATTGATCAATGCTAATACTCCAACCTTTCAGGTAATGAAGATGAATGATAATAGAAGAAGTGAATTGGGACATAAAGTCGTAATGCATTCTAAAGTTCCCATGTAAATTAACAAAGAATTTAAGCGAATTGTCATCAATGGTACAAAATATCGCAGTAGGAATCACGAAAATGGGAAGAAAACTCAGAATTGTGGTGTTAGTGTGTGTACTGAAGATGGCCCTGCTTGGTATGGCCAATTAACACGCATAATTCAGGTTATGTATTATGATGGGTCTCAATATGTGTTATTCAAATGTGATTGGGCAGCTGTTACTCGGGGTAGAGGTTTCAAGGAGGACGAGTTTGGCTTTACTCTTGTAAATTTTTCTCATCTAGTACACACTGGCAATCGGATATCTGATGATTCGTTTGTTTTATCTTCCCAAGTATCTCAAGTATATTATGTGGCAGATGAAAGATGCCCAAATCGGGTTGTTGTTAAGACAAAACCAAGAGACGTGTATGACACTGGTGAAGAGGAAGTGACTGATGATGATTAGGATGAATATTTAGTCAACGAATATTGTAACACTTCCAATGATGAAGCTATTGAACAAAATGTTGATGATCTTATGTGGATGCGAAATGACATAGATGGAATGATGACTGAAACTCTTCAATAGTTTTGAGTAAGAAATATATAATTAGACTTTTTAACATGATATGAGTTATAACTTGGCTTTCTATCTCATATCATGCTCCAAATATTATTTTCTTATATTATTTGCATATATGTAAACTTTTTTTTTTTTGGTATAGGTAATACAAAAAAAAAGGCAAAGACTACCATACCACAGTTGCGAAGACAATCTACAAGAGTATGAGCTGTCTATAGCTACTCAAACTCTCAAATGTATGAAGACAACTATGATATGTTAGGTATTAGTTTCTATAATATTCAGACAGTTTTGACAGTCTGGTAACTTTACGCAATATATTTATAGTGCTTTTTATTTGTGTATGTTCAATTAGTTTAGAAACTACGAATCTTTCTTATATTGGTAAAATTAGTGATTTATAAACAAACATTATTATTCAAATCCCTTGAATTTATATATTCTTCTCAAATCAATCATTAGAATTCACAAGGTTCCAACATATTTTAACATATTTTGTCATAAAATTCACGAGCACCAGATTCTTTTAAAAAATATATATATATGAGATGCATATTAAAAGATTAAATTTTAAATACTAGACTTTATTTTTTCAAAAGGAATTTACGACACTTACACAAAATTTAAAAGGAATGCACAATACTTACGTTATTGTATTTAACATTACTTATTAAATATTGAAGGAAAGAAATTGAACGGCGTCGCATAAATGGAATGACGTATGCATCTCTTCTATAATTATATAGTTATATAGTTCTATTAAATGCTGACACACTACTAAATTATCAGCATATAATTGATCAATTTTTGACATTTTATAAAAGCCATCAAAGATATATATTATTATCGGCACAACAATATAAACACCGAAAAACTACTAATTTTTTGCATAAAATCGATCAATTATCGATGTTTGTTTAAACAATATAAACGCCAAAAAACTTAACACTTTACTATCTATAACTGTATTTTCTGGCGTTTAGATTATTACATAGGTAATAATATATAAATTTAATGGCGTTTCATAGGTAACAATTTATCGGCGTAAAATTGTTTAATTGTTGACATTTGTTTAAACGCCGCCAAAGCATATATTATTAATGGCATAATAATATAAACGTTGAGAAAGTGATAATTTACCGACGCAAAAATAAAAAATTGGCAGTGCGTTTTTTTACACGCCGCTATAAATGCCGAACATCTTAATAATTTACCTACGCAAAAATTAAGCGCCGGCAATTATATAATTTACTGGCGCAAAATGAAAAATTGGCAGCATTCTTTTAAACGCCGCCAAAGCTATATATTATTACCGGCGTAACAATATAAAAGCCGAAAATCTCAATAATTTACCAGCGTAAAAATTAAGTGCCGGCAATTCTATAATTTTACCGGCATATAAATAAACGCCGCCAATTTAGTATTTTTCTGCAGTGCGGATTGTCTTGCGTTCCTTCGAATGTTTGATTGGAGAATGATAGTGAGCATATTTGGGATTCAGTTTACGGATCCCAAGTTAAGATCGAATTACCATGGTGTGACGAGGTATTTGTGAGGTGGTTGGATCACTATTTGGTGGAGTAGGGTTGAAGGTTTGAGTGTAGGCACCTCCTGTATAAGAGGTAAATGTGGTATAGGAATATAGTCAATTTCATGTGTTGTTGGGTTAGGAGGTGAAAGAGGTAAATGTATAGAAAAAACACCGGAAGCATCCATAGTGTTAGAGATGAATTTTTTAGTGTCACGCCAATCAATAAAGGTAGATAAAATTTGATCACCTGGAAAGGGTAGATGAAGATTTCTAGAATGTTTATAAGGAAATATGGTTTCGTAAAAAACAACATATCAAGAAATGAAAGTGCGATGAGATGTAGAGTGATAGCACTTATAACCTTGATGTTTGTCACTATATCCCATAAAGATACAAGGAAGGGTTTTGGGTTCAAATTTGTTTGGTTTAGTATCCCAATTGTAGGGACAACATTTTGAGCCAAAATCCTAAGTGAGGTATAATCCAGGTTGTGCCCATAAAGACAGAAAAATGGGGATTGAAGTTCTAAAGTAGTAGCAGGGAGACGAATTATGAAAAAAAATAGCAGTTGAAAATACTTCAACCCAAAAATGTTTTGGAACTCTACTTTGAAAAAGTAAGGTCATACCAAGCTCATGAATAGTACGATGTCGTTGTTCTGTCGAGACATTTTCATGTTTAGGAATTTGAGGACATGAATATTGATAAATAATTCCTTGTTTTTGACAATGCAAATTTAGTTGATGGCTAGTGAATTCGCCACTGCCATCGGTTTGAAAAACTTTAATTTTTTTGTTGAATTGTCTTTCAACCAAATTGTCAAATAATAGAAATGCATTAAAAAAGTCAAGTTTCTTTCGTAAAGGAATAAACCACATATATTTAGTGAATACATCAACAAAACAAGCATAATATTAAAATTTTCCAATAGATAAAACTCGAGCGGGTCCCCAAAAATCATAATAAACTTTATCAAATATATTGAGATCATCATGAGATGATAGTAAAAAAGGAAATTTGTTCATTTTTCCTAATTGACAACTCTTGCAAATAGAATTATCTTTATTTTTACCAATAAAGGAAACAAAACCTTTAGAATGCAAAATTTGTAAAGTGGAAGTTTGAAGATGTCCTAACCGTTGATGCCACACTTTCTCAGAAACTATGCTAAAGTTATTTGAGAAGTGTGCTTCAAATGGTGGGGATAATACATATAAATTACCCTTTCGTTGGCCATTCAGTAATGTGCAGTTGGTCGCCCTTTCCTTAATAGAAAAACCAACATCGTGAAATTTACAATTGTAAGGATAATCAGAAGTTTATTGACAATTTGATAATAATTTTTTTTCTAAATTAGGAACAAGTAAAACATCTTTTAATTTAATAAACGTGTCACCAATGTGTGTTAATGTGTGATGACTTCCATCACCAATTAGTGCAGCATCATGTCCAAGATATTGACGAAGATTCGAAAGCATACCTAAATTACTTGTCATACGGGCATAAGCACCCATATCAACTGTCTATTCGGTATCATGAATATTATTTTCGAGGGTCAAGGCAACCAATGCTTTAGGAATTTCATTGGGTTGGACTGCATGATCGAACCAGTACCAACATTTAATTGCAATATGCCCCTGCTTCCCACATATTTGATAGGTGGGTATACAAGAAGGGTCTCTGGTATTTTCACGTTCGGATCGTGAATTGGGTACAGGAGCACCTTTGGGCCCACTTGGCTGTGGGTTCGAGCGTGGCACTTGTGTCGCCTGGGAGAACCCACATCCATGAGAGGACCAAGGGCTTCCTTTGCATCTGTCTTGTCCTAATGCGTGGCCATAAAATGCACTGGTTTGTGCATTGAATGCAAAATTCTAGGCATTGTAGAGCTTGTGAATTTGACTTCTGGTTTCGAAGCCTTGCAACAGTTGCACCACCTCGGAGTAAGAGGACATCGACGGCTTGAGCATAGCGGTGGTGAATAGCTCGTACCTGAATCTGAGGCCATTGAGGAGAGTGAAGACTTGTCACTCACGGGTCTTCCAATTGCAGCAAGATTATCATAGATGGATTTGGAATTCTTGAGATGTACCTAGAGAGAAACCAAATCGTCTTTTTGCATATATGTCAATTGCTAGGTAAGCTGGAACTCCCTTTCTTGGCAATCCTAGGCGTAATCCTCGTGAAGGGTATGCCAGACTTGGTAGGATCAGTCAAAACTAACAACAAGGCCAAGGGACTCTTCAGACAGAGTGCAGATGATCCATCCACGAAACAACTTGCCCTCCTTCTGCCATTTGAAGTAAGTGGGGCTAATTTGTGATTCCGTGTTAGCTTGATTTGATTCTTCGAATTGGGGTGGAGGAATAGGGGTGGTGAGGTGATTCATGAGGTTTTGGCTCTCAGCCAAGTCCACTACTTGTTCTCTGCATAAGGGATAATTTTCCTGGTTTAAGCGTAGGGGGACGAAATTGTTCACTAAAAGAGAAAGACTTGCCATGGGAGTAAGACTCTCTTGCTCTCACAAGGATTACCATAAAGACAATTGAACTCAAGATGTTTGACACAATGTCTCACAAAAGCATAAGAGCACTATTTAGGAGTCTTTCATATATACATGTGCGGTCAAGATTAAGAATAGCAAGTATACGTTACAAATAATTAGCGAAAAAATATTACAGAGTACACAAATAATTATTACAGAGTCATTAGTTTCCATATATGCAATTATAGCCGTTGGTCTTGGTTTAGTCTTTGATTATTTCCATAGTTGTAGAAGTAGCAGTTGGTCTTGTGTTCATTTCCATATGTGAGTCTGTAGCCATTGCTGTGTTGATCTCCATAGTTGTAGAAGTAGCAGTAGCCATTGATGTGATTTGATTTGTTGCCATATGTGTTGCATCTGAGTGAGGAGTGATTTCGTATGTTGTCAATAGATGCATGCAGGTGTGTGATCTTCAAAAAGAGCGAGATCACATATATATATATATAGGATTTTTAAAAGAGAAAATATTATCTTTAATAATATTATGACCATAATGTCTATAACTTAAATAAAAAGTGTAAATGTGGTTAAGTAGTTTAATTTTGTAGGGAAAATATTATTTGTTAAGATGGACAAGCTAGAATAATTGATCATTAATGGGTGGTAGTGCATGTTTTATATTAACAGTAATAATTCCTAATAGCGGATGCGATTTTAAAAATATAAATATGAGATTATTAATTACTCAAAAACATGAAAAATGATATATTTAATTATTTATATTAAACCCAAATGACCGTACCATGACGCACATGTAGGTCGCAGGGTCATGATCTACGCTGTATTAATTTTAGTCCACACGTACGCACATACTTGTGAAAGCAACATTTGCGGGGATTATCAAAGTCGTCTGAGCTGTATAATTATAACTCCTCTCCAGCTTTCATGTATGTGAAGGGAAAGAAGAAACCTGCAGGGGATAGTGGGGCGTCTGCTTCTAATCATTAATCAAGTAAGTCTGAAAGAAAAAGGTCTTCTGTTTTGAGTTATTTTATTTTGTTTATTTATTTCCTCCAATAGCATACTAAACAGTTAGGCCACTTTTTCTGCTTTCGGACGGTCGAAAATAAAGATAATTAACAACATGGGATGCCCTTATTCTGATCTTTATCTCGCAGGTTTGGTATTCATCTTTTAGATGCTAAGGTCATAAAGTATTCTGAAAAAGTTCTAAATCAAAAGGTACATAAACCTCACAACATCAATAATTATTTTTGGCATTACCTATATATTCAAAAGTTATTAGATCTTTCATTTATTTTATCCGTGAATTGATCATGCAAGGGGTTCGTGTGAAAATAACTCTGTGTACCTACTGTTATCATTTCTTTTAAGCCAGGTGTTAGCCTCTGATTGCCTGATATATGGCATTAATATCCCCACAAGCCAATTAAAGGCTAACACGTGGCATATTATAAATGTCACGTATTAAACCTGGTGTTAATTCTCTAACCAGAAATTAATGGATCAGGTACTTAATTATAAGTTTTTTGAATACGCAAATCAATTTTGTGAGAGTTGAAAACTGATTTCGGATGATTTTCAAATCATGATTCAGTATTTATTTAATTTGAAGGTGCTAAAACTGAACCATTTGAGAAGTCGGCGATATAAGTATTATGTAAAAGTCCAATTTCAAACGGTACTATATGAATTTCAGTATATATAGTTTCAATAATTATTTTTGGCACTACCGATTCAAGGATTATTAGATCCTTAATTTTCTTTAATGAAAATTATTAAGCATGTACTTTCACGGGTCTTCACGCGTGCCCTATTCATTCTAATATGTTTTTTTTTTCTTTAAATGTAAAGTCAGTATCTAAGTTTCACGTTTTTACAATTCGAAATTTGAGTTTTCAATTTTTACAAATTTAATGCTTGAATTTCAAGAAATTTGCAATTAAGTAGTTTTATTAACCTCATCTTACAATACTAATATGAGGCCACGTGTCAACCTTTGATTGCCCGATATATGACATCAATATCCAATCATGCTAATCAAAAGCTGACATGTGAAATACTAATGTACTCACGTGCCATTCCTACTATAAACTTTCTTGGGAGATATTGATGGAGGTACATATTGCAAGTTTCTTGAAATTCGGGTATCAATTTTGTAAAAAGTTAGTGTAAGTTCTTATTGTAAAAGAGAAAATATTGGGAACATCCAACACTCATTGCACACACTCACATGAACACTCTAGCATTACTCATTGTAAAAAACTAAGCAATTCTGGAGATTGCTTATTAACCCAAACAGTCTTGTTGCAAAGATAATGAGAGAAAAATATGTCAAGTATGGTGATATTTTAAAGGCTAAGGTGGGGTATATGTCTCTTTGATATGGAGAAGTCTCAGCAACAGACTCAAGTTCAGTGGTATGGAGGAAGATTTGGAAATTGCAAGTGCCGAATATAGTTAAGGTATGTGGAATGCAGTAGGTGAAGCTCTACCAACAAGAGGCTGAAAATGGTTTATGTCCCATATGTCATCAATATGATGAGACAAGTAGCCATGCTTTGTGGAATCATGTTGCAACTCAGGATGTATGGTCAGATTCTGTTAGCCCACTGCAGAAATCAAACTATATGGACATTGCTTTTATCTATATATGGGAAGAATTGATCTCAAAGCATAAAATAGCCGAGTTGGAAGAGTTTGTATGTGTGCTAAGGAAGATCTGGTTGAGGAGGAATAGGTTAGTTTTGAAGGCTTGATTGACTGTCCTAGAAAGGTATGGCAGGGTGAAAGGCTAGAAGTGGAGGATTTTCAGAAATCTCAACAATCTATGGGGGAGTCGATAGAAGGGCAGAGGGGAAGTAGTAGTATTGTGAAATGGTTTAAGTCTACAGAGAACTTGGTATAAAGTAAATTGGGATGCAGTTTTTGAATAGAGGAGCATGACCATGGGTGGTGGTGTAGTGATCAAAAACTATAATGGAGACCTAATTGCAGCAGCAGGTTGGTCAAGGAGGTATATCAGAAACCCATTGCAGGAAGAAGTTGAGTTTGCTACAGAGATGAGCATTGAGTTGGATTTATAGCAAGTAATCTTTGGAGGGGATGCTCTCACAGTGGTGAATGATGTGAAGAATAGAGAGGTGAATTGGTCAAAATATAGAAGACTTGAAATGCTTTTTGTATCGTGATGAGAAAAGGCAGATCTAGTTTGTTCCAAGAAAGGGGAATCAAGCTGCTCATGTTCTAGCTAAGTTAGCCTTAGAGTTTGGGAAGGAAGTGGTATGGTTGGAGAAGGGACCAAAGGAGATTATGAAATGTATTGATTGTGGAAAGCTTGTACTGGATATTTAAATTAATAGAATGGAATGATATGTATTTTACTAAAAAATATTTAAATAAATAAAAAACGGTTGTTTTTTAAATCTTTTGTAATTCGAGGGGATCTTAGACACTTTTCAAATTGATATTTCTCTTTAATAATTGGAGGAGCTGAGTTAAGGTTATGTTTATTTGGTGCAGATCGAACTCACTCTGCATCTTTATGTTCTTTATCATTTTAGCTTTCTCATGGTAGCAGAGAGAGACGAAGGAAACGATCATATGGAGCGCCGATCAGAAATTTAACCCAAAGTAAGTTTCATTCATTAATTAGTTGTAGCGTCGAGTTGTTATTACAACTTTGTACTCAGCTTTAATTTATTAATGAATGCAAAAAAAAGTTCCCTGTAATCTTGTGCGCCACTGGTTATATTCTGAGATGTGTGCGGAAAAGGCTGGCTTGAAATACAATAATATTATTAACAAATTGTTCTCTGATGTTTAAAATAAGACAGATGGCTGTTGGTGGAGCTTATCAAGCTATGTCCATTGATGAAAGGTTGGCCAGCCTCGCTAGTACTCCAATTAATCTAGAGTATTGTGTATATAGAGTATACCACCGTTTACGCGAGATAAATGCCGAGACATATGAGCCTAATGTGCTTGCCATTGGTCCTTATCACCATGGAAAGGAGCATCTTAGTTTTATGGAAAAGCACAAATTGAGATTTCTCCAACGAATGCTTAAGCGGAGGAATGAAACTAGTGCAGAAAGATATATTGCAGCCATGAGAGAAAAAGAAGAAAGAGCTCGTAGATTCTATAGGAATCAATTCCATGAACTATCCAAAGATGAGTTTGTAGAAATGATGCTACTTGATGGGTGTTTTATCATTGAGTTGTTTCGCATCTGGCGTAACAGAGTTGTCGAACATTTAATACCTGATCCAATCTCCGAAGAATTTGATAAAAATGAACCAATCTTACGAACAGAATGGATGAAAGAAGGCATAACGCGTGACCTACTCTTATTTGAAAATCAACTGCCATTCTTTATTCTTACTAAATTGCTCGAGATGAGTGAGGATTGCAACGAACAAGATGATGATACTCATTGTGAGAGCACAACCTCCACAAATAAAAGTGAGAAGAAGCAGACGTTACTTGGCAACCGATCTGGAAAATCTAGCAAGCACGTCATTGATTTTGACCCAAAACATGACATTACTCTTGATGCAAGCTCAATCGTGATCAGTAAGTTGAGTGAGCGGGCCCCAAGACAACTTCTTGATCGTGCCTTGGCTTTTTTTTCTATCAACCCAACATTAGGACGGTGGGAATTGAATGTCAATAGATCAAGTTATGTTTCAACTGCCAACATTAAGCATCTACTTGATCTGGTACATCAAGCTATAAGTCCTTTATCTGAAGAGCAAAGACCAGATCACACAAAACTTCGAAAGGAAAAGGCCAAAATCAAAGAGACAAAGAAACTGAAGGATCATCTAATTGGTCTAAATGAGAATGAAGACTGGCAGTCAATACCTTATGCCACAGACCTTCAAGCAGATGGAGTTAAGTTTGAGGCAGCCAAGAAATTGAGGAATTTTTCTTGGGAGTTTGAAGCTAATTTGGGAAAGGGGAAGTCAATACCAAATGTCAAAGAGCTTCAAATGGCTGGAGTCAAATTCAAGAAGGCACAGAGAGGTAACTTGTTTCACATCAAGTTTAACAATGGTGTAATGGAAATTCCGCCTTTGGATATTGTAAATAATACAGAGTCAGTCTTCCGGAATCTAATTGCCTATGAGCAACATAGTCAACATATTGATCTCAAATATGTTACTGACTTTGCGTCCCTCATGGATGATCTGATTAACACTCCAAAAGATGTTACAGTACTTCGTCAAAGCGGAATAATTCAGAATTGGATGGGTGATGATGAAGTAGTTTCCAACATGTTCAACAAATTTTGTTACTACACTTATTTGAGCCCTGACTTCTATTATGCCGACATTATGAAGGAAGTGAACAAGCATTGTGAAATACGCTGGAATGTATGGAAAGCAAAACTAAAGCATGATTATTTCAACAGCCCTTGGGCATTGCTTTCAGTTTTGGCGGCTGTCTTGATGCTTCTACTAACAATTGCACAAACCCTATTTTCCATTCTTTCTTAAGTTTCCAAGTAAGTCATTACTACGGTTTGATCTTCTTAGTTGTTGTTGAATATCAATATTATAGCTTCAGATATTATATCCATTTCACTTCCTCACTTCTTAATTGTTCTATTCTAATTTTTCATGCATACTATTGCTTGGATCAACATAAAAGCATTGCAAAGTGATACATGCTCATGATTGAGGGCATGCAAGTGCATAGAAACTATTAAGATATAAAAATTATAAAATTTACCTTCTCTCATTAATTTAAACTTTTAAGACAAGTGATGATTTCATATTGTATCAAAGCAGAGATAATGAATTCAAACCCTGACTCTTTACTATATCCCATTTAATTAAATATTCTACTTGTTAGGCCTACTATTTGAAAAGAAGTTGGCCTACAAGTGAAAAGAAGTGTTAAGATATAAAAATAATAAAACTACATTTTCTTATTAACTTAAGCTTTTGAGATAAATTGTGATTTCATATAAACCTAGACGGCAAAAGCCAGACCACGAGCCGATTGGAACCCAAATTTTACTATGATGAAAAGTGATAAATTGTGATCCACTTAGGGCTGGAGCCAACCACAAGTTTTATATTCTTTCTAGTTATTCCAAATAAACTACAACCCTTGTATGTATTCATAGCTATGCACTCCTGATCGTATACGGAAACATACTCCTATTCCAATAAAAGGGTACTGCTAGGTACAAGCAAAATGGGAGACCTATTTGCATACCTAGCTTATGTGGAAATATGAGTCAAATTTTCTTAATTTATTAAAAAATTTTAAAAAATATATACGCACGGTAAAACTAAAACTGGAGCTAAGCTTTGCTTGTGTAGGAAGCTTCATATTCCGGGAAGTGTATCTAGCTTCATTTGAATAAACAGAGCATTCATGCGAGAAAACAGAGCAACTCGAAGAAGATCAAGATCAATCGAAGAAGACTCAAAATCACGAAGAAGCGAAAAGGAAATATTAGAAACATGAATAAGTGAAAACCCGGACTGGAAAAAAACACTTTTGTCGTCGGCTATTAGCAGCTCAAACAACAAAGGTTTACCTGTCTCCAAACCTGTCCAGCACAGCAGCTCCAATTCCACCTCAGCTACACAGCAATTCATCATTCCAGTTGACCAAGAAGAATCTTCTAGAATATCTTCATTGTAATATTCTGATTATTGGTTTTGTACCCTTCTGTAAATAGGCTTAATTCTGTTACAACAGATTGCTCTGTATTCACTAAGCAACACACACACTATGTGCTCGATAAATGTCCAAAATGCCATTGTATTCTCCTATATAAGGAGTTTTGTAAATCACAATTCTCAAGTGAATAGAATATACTTTTCAGTATTTTATCATGGTACCATAGAGCCAGCCAAAAAAATGTCTCCATGGCTGAAGCTTCTTCCGAAATACCTCCCACCCAAAACCCACCGCCTTCCGCCCTTCCCCATCTCTCTCACCTTGTTTCCGTTAACTCAACAATGACAATTATCTTCTTTGGCGCGCTCAGATGATTCCTTATCTCCGAGGTCAGCGTCTCTTCCATTTCGTCGACGGCACTGATTCCCCTCCTTCTCGTTTCCTACCAAAATCTACTACTCCTAACCCAGACTTTCTAGAATGGTCACACACCGACCAGCTCATCCTAAGTGCCATTATCTCTACCCTTTCCGAAAATCTCATAGCCCAGTTCATCGGTTACACAACAGCTCGTGAAGTGAGGACCGCCCTGGAAAAACTCTTCACTTCTCAATCTCATGCCCGTATCATACAGCTTCGCTACCAACTTGCCACCATTTCGAAAGGTTCATCCTCCGTTTTTGATTATTTTCGCAAAGTTAAACATCTATCCGATACCATGTCTGCTGCTGGTTCCCCCTTATCCTCTGCTGAATTCCTTTCTTATATTCTTGCTGGCCTTAATAGTGACTACGATGCTTTAGTCACTTCCGTTATTGCCCGTCTTGAACCCATATCCTCTGAAGATCTCTACAGTCTTCTTCTCACTCACGAAAGTCGACTTGCTCACTCCAATCATCTTCCAGCTACAACCAAGCTCTCTGCAAACTTCACATCCAACAATTCCCCTAGTGGTCGCGGTTCCTCTAGTGGATCTTCCCGTGGAGGTTATCGCGGTCATGGGAGGGGTCGCACCCCAAATTACACTCCCCCAAATTTCTCCTCTCAGACCTCCATTCCTTTGCCACATTCCAAGCCTACGTGTCAAGTTTGTGGCAAGATTGGTCACCTTGCCCTTCGGTGCTATTATCGTTATGATCATGCCTATGAAAATGGACCACCCCGCTCCCTTACTGCCAACTACACCGCCTCTAACCCCACTCCAGATCACACTTGGTACCCTGACACCGCAGCTACAAACCATCTCACATCTGACCTCACTCATTTGAACCTTCATTCCACTCCCTACAATGGTCCTGATCAAATTCGTGTGGGAGACGGCAATGCCTTACCCATCTCCAATATTGGTGACTCTCTCTTCAACTCATGCTCTCACTCGTTTCATCTTAAACATCTCTTACACGTCCCTTAGATAACCAAAAACTTGGTGTCTGTGCGACAATTTTGTCTTGATAATTTGGTTTACTTTGAGTTTCATGCATCTCATTTTCTTGTGAAGGATTCCAAAACAGGGATACCCCTCCTTCATGGCCTCACGCGTGATGGCTTGTACATGTTCCTAGCTCTGTCTCCTTCTCCTCACGCTCTTGTTGGTGAGCGCACTTCATCCTTTCAGTGGCACTCCAGACTCAGGCATCCTTCCCTTCAAATTGTTCAATGTGTTCTATCCAGCAACTCTCTTCCCGTATCCAATCGAGACTTCAATTTTCCTTGTCCAGCATGTTGCCAAGCAAAGAGTCATCAACTTTCTTTCTCCTCTTCTCATCAATGAGCTATTGCACCTTTAGAACTTCTTTACACTGATGTATGGGGTCCTGCCCTTGTTCTTTCACGTGAAGGTCATCGCTATTATTTAGCATTTGTAGAGGACTTCACTCATTATACTTGGTGGTTTCCATTAATACAAAAAGCTGATGTCGTTTCCATTTTTATTAATTTCAAACGTTCGGTTGAACTGTTGCTTAATTCCAAAATTAAATCTATTTAAAGTGATTGGGGGGGTGAATTCCGTTCTCTCACAAATATTCTTAAATCTCACGGCATTTTACATTGAATCTCCTGTCCCCATACACATCAAAAGAGCGGTGTGGTTGAGCGTAAACATCGGCATATTGTTGAAACATGATTGGCTCTCATGGCTCATGCGTCTCTGCCCCAGTATTTTTGGGCTGACTCTTTCCACACCACCATGTTTCTGATCAACCGTCTCCCTACTCCACTTCTTCAAAATCTCAGTCCCTTCCACAAACTTTTTTCCCGACCACCAAATTACACTTTCTTGAAAGTTTTTGGCACTGCTTGTTGGCCTCATATGGCCATACAATCGTCACAAGCTTGACCTTCATTCCTCTCAATGTCTGCTCATTGGCTATAGTGATTCTCACTATGGATATCGTTGTCTTCATCTTTCGACTGGTCGTCTCTACATATCTCGGGACTTCATTTTCAATGAAACCATTTTTCCTCTTGTCAAACTCATTCTGCTTCTCCCAAGGGCTCTACTTCTCTGCCATCTATTCTGGATCCTCATCCGTCCAGTTCAAAATTTAGTCAAGCCCCAAATCCAAACTTCACCTCAGTCGTTTCCCAACCTATCATCTTGGCCCATTCCCTACAACCATATGTCTCTCCTGATCCATCTATACCCAATACCCACACAGATGCCCAACCTCCTCTTGTTGACTTGAACCCATCCACTTCTCAAAGCTCATTCACTTCACCATCCTAGCCCATCATATCTCACAGCCCACCCCCTTCACTTGTTCAACCCAATCACCCATTTGCGCCATCTCAGCCCATCACCATTTCCAATCCAACTTACTCCTTTCCCCACCCTACTCTCCCATCGTCTCCTCAGAACATTCCCGATCCAACCCTACCTTTCTCTACAACTTCTCCACCCAACCAAATAATCACCCGATCCAAAACTAATACCTTTCGTTCTAAGCACTTCACCGATGGTACTACTCTCTGGCCCCCACCCTGTAGCTTCCTTACTACCACTTCCCCCATACCTGATGATCCCACTTCCTTTACCGAAACTTCAAAACACGAAGCATGGCGCTCAGCCATGACCGACAAGTTTGCAGCTCTAATGAACACAAACACATGGACACTTGTTCCCTCCTCTGGTATCACAAATCTAGTTGGCAGCAAATGGGTGTTTCGCAAAAAACGTCGCTCGGATGGCACCATCGACCAGTACAAAGCACGTCTCGTCGCCAAAGGTTTTCATCAGCATGCAGGTATTGACTTCTCTGAAACCTTTAGTCCTGTTGTGAAACCCACAACAATTCGTACTATTCTTTCTATTGCTGTCACCGAAGGATGGTCCCTAAGGCAACTAGACATTAACAACGTCTTCCTGCATGAGGACCTCCATGAACAAGTTTTCATGTCCTAACCCGTTGGCTTTGTTCACCTCAAATATCCCACATACGTCTGTCGTTTAAACAAAGCTATCTATGGCCTTAAACAGGCCCCATGGGCTTGGTTTTCAAAACTGAGTACCAAGCTCCTTGAATTTGGTTTTTCACAATCTATCTCTGATCCATCTTTGTTTATATATAAACACTCCTCTATTACTCTCTATTTTTTGGTCTACATCAATGATATCATATTCACTGGTTCCAGTATGGATGCTATCACTGCTGTCCTCACCTCCCTCAATGCCTCCTTTCCTATTAAAGATCTTGGTCCTCTTAAATTTTTTCTTGGTCTTGAAATAGCGCAGCTCAGCCAAGGTCTCCATTTATCCCAAACCAAGTATATATGTGATCTTCTCAAACGGTCCAAAATGGACCTTGCCAAACCTCTCCAGACGCCAATGGCCTCCTCCACCAAACTCACCCTCACTGATGGACCTGACTTTTTTGATCCAACCCTCTATCACAGTATATTAGGTGGGCTCCAATATCTTTCTCTCACCCAACCTGATATAGCATTTGCTGTAAATAAAATCTGTCAATTTATGCACTGTCCCAAGCTACCCCACTGGCAAGCTGTAAAGAGGGTTCTGCGATACCTCAAGCACACAGCACATTTTGGTTTTCTCATCAAGTCATCTTCCTCTTATAAGTTACATGCATTTTCTGATGCGGATTGGGTTGGCTGCCCTGATGACCGTCGCTCGACTGGAGGATGTTGTATTTTCCTTGGTTCCAATTTAATCTCTTGGAGCTCCAAAAAGTAGCTCACTATTGCAAGGTCCAGTACAAAAGCCGAATACAAAGCCCTTGCCAACACTACAGCCGAATTGCTCTGGCTTCAATCTCTTCTCAAAGAACTTGGTATTTTTCTCTCTCAACCCCTCACTCTTTGGTGTGACAATTTGGGGGCTACATACCTTTCGGCAAATCCGATTCTCCATTCACACACAAAGCACATGGAGATCGATTTTCATTTTGTACGTGATCGTGTCACTACAAAATCCTTACAAATAGCATTCACATCTTCTCGAGATCAAATAGTCGATGTGTTCCCTAAGTCACTGCTCACACCAAGATTTCTTCAGCTCAGATCAAGTCTCACAATGGTCCCCATTATGGACTTGCGGGAGGGTATTAGCAGCTCAGTCAACGAAGGTTTACTTATCTCCAAACCTGTCCAGCACAACAGCTCCAATCTACCTCAGCTACACAACAATTCATCATTCCAGCTCACCAAGAAGAATCCTCTAGAATATATTCATTGTAATATTCTGATTATCGGTTTTGTACCCTTCTGTAAATAGGCTCAATTCTGTTACAACAGATTGCTCTGTATTCACTAAGCAACACGCACACCATGTGCTCGATAAATGTCCAAAATGCCATTGTATTCTCCTATATAAGGAGTTCTGTAAATCAAAATTCTCAAGTGAATAGAATATACTTTTCAGTGTTTTATCATTGGCAAGCTTCATCTTTTGAGAAACTCCAAGATTAGTCATTTCCCTACAAAAAAAAAACGATTTTTAAACTTCCATAAATCTTTATCTTGTTGGTCGATGGTCTAAATGAAAGAATAATGAAAAAAATAACTTGTTTATGCAAAGCATTTTGGGTCGATTGGATGAGCTTGAAGTGCTACAGTCCTGCCATTTTTTAGGCCGATCAAGCTCTTGCCATTTTTGGATTTTGAAAGCGATCGAGGATCTAACTAGAAAGATCTTCAAAGCAAAAGCACTGATAGGAGAAATGTATGTGGGATTTTGGTGGGAGAAATGTATTTGGGAGAAGGAGAAGGGAGGAGATACGAAAATAAAGAATAACAAAGAAAAATGGGGGAGAAGAGGAAGGAAAGGGAGAATGAAGAGGAATGGGAAGGCTGCGAGGAGGATGAGTAGAGACAAGAGAGGCAAGTTAGGGTTTGTTTAGTCTGCTTCTAAAACACACCATCTAGTGAAATGAGCTTCATACTCTCAGAGAAAAACGCATCGTTTAAATAATGGGCATTTACACTTTGAACTCACCGCCTAGAATTTTATCTTCACGTAGCTTCATTTGAACGTAAACGTTGAGGGGACTTTTTGACCGCCACATCGGATGGGTGCGCCATTGTTGCATGATTTCTGCTTGTGATTAGAATTTCTGTTAAATAATAACTCTTCCAAAAATAAAATACAATAATTTCAACCCACTTCGTGTCCTACTCCATTGCGACATCTCCATTTCGTAGTATTCTAAGATCCGTTTCCATTATTCCTCCCCTCTTCCATAGCAACCTTGTCCTCAAGGTGCAACCATGGAAACTGTCCATTTTAGCAGGGACTTCTACTATGTTCACATTATGAAGGAAGTGAACAATACTGTGACAGACGCTGGAATGTATGGAAGGCAAAATTAACACATGATTATTTCAACAACCCTTGGGCATTGCAGCTTTCAGTTCTAACGGTTATCTTAATGCTTCTACTAGCAACTACACAAACTGTATTTTCCATTCTTTCTTATGGTTTCAAGTGAGCCATCATTACAGTTTGATCTTCACTACAACATTTTTGGTAGCTGTTTTGCCACAAAAACTTGGGAAAATTGTCGGATTTGAGCAATACTGGCAAATCCGGCAGTTTGTGTTTGCCACAACTTTGTATATAAAGAATTGCCAATTATACCATATATTCTGGAAACTCAATAAATGGAGACAAATGGTGACTTATTACACCAATTATTTTCTTGGCTAATATAACATTTTTTTTTGTCAAAAATGCAACTGCATATCCATTCAACATCGACTGGTATAACAAATTGCTAAGAAATATTACTGCCACAACATTGGTTAATCGTCAATCTACATCATCTTTATTTCCAAGTTACAACCACTATACATTACAGAAAATGTATACTATTGGCAACAAATGCAGTCGAAATGAATAATTTGCAAAAACACAATAGTCTTATAACTATGTAGACAATGTATAATTGCGACAATTCACTGCCATCAGAAAATTTATTTGTTGCCAGTTTAGGTTTTAGTAAATATCCTACTTTTGTAATAATACATCTCCACAAAATATTTGTTTTGGCAAAACAGTTCCTAGCTAATACTAATATTGTCAAGTGTGCATGAAGTTATATCTATGCAATTTTTTTCAGTTTTGATGCAAAAAAACTTTTTGTGACTAGAGTTTTTGTCGGTAATTTATTTTCTCTACAAATAGTTTCACCAAAAATAATATATACTGGTAGAAAAAAAATATTTGCAGCAATAACATATTGTCGCAAAGAGAAAAAGAAAATTCAAAAAAATTTATAGACTAGAAAATCTATGAACAGAAAATGAGTCTAAAAACAGAAAATGACTTCGTCAAGTGCGTGGCTGCATGGAAAATCTTTTCTCGAGCTTCCAAAATCATTTTTTGTTGCATATTAGAAGGATTAATTGTCATGGAAAACCAAATTGGGGGCTGCATCTAATTTGCTTACTTTTTTATTTTAATTTTCCGAATTTAACTCTCATGTGCATATTCATCCATTTTGGCTAAATATTTTTTCTCATATTTATCCATTTTGGCTTCCTCGGTTCTTAATTATTCTATTTTACTTTTTCATCCGTATTGGTTGGATTGACAACGAAGACTACTGCCCCTCCTCCTAACAACAACAACAACAACAACAACAACAATAATAATAATAATAATAATAAAAATAGTAATAACAATAATGTGCATGTGCATAAGCATAGGCAACAGGGAGAAAACATAAACCAACTACCAAGAATTGAAAAGAAATATGGAGTCCTTGAAATCCCGTAGGAGCGAGTGATACATGCCGATATAGGCCATGCACATGCATAGAAACTTAGATTGGCATAAAACTGCAAATAATCAACACACTGGCTATAACAAAAACATTCATTCAAAAAAACAAAACGTAGAAAGAAATAATCAAGACAGTGCTTTTAGCAGCAACCATATTTTGCACCCAACACCTAAAAACAAACCAAAAGAGGAAAGAAAGACCAGGTACGCATGAAATCTCACGAGAGTTTGTTCAGAAGAACAAGAACGAAGTAATTGGAGTACTTTTTTGTCCTTTTTTTTTTATTTTTTATTTTTACGATGAGAAACTAAGCAAAGGGAGATGAATCTGGAACGATGGAGTCTACCAAGCAATGTGCAGAAAAGAGGAGCTGTTGGATATATTGTTTCACCTATATGAATCTGGACGCTTTGGCTTGCTTTGAACAACAGCCTCAATCCTTTCCATCAAGGCTGGAGTCAGCAGTGGGATGACGTCAATGGCTTTCATGTTCTCTTGAATCTACAGAGGAAAAACAGCTCTCATTAAATTGCTATGAAAACAGAGTCCAATATTTTTTTTTTTTATGCTTAAGTTAATCATTTCTGGACTTCTTAGAACCAAAGCTAGACATGCATTTTTAATAAAGCTTTTAATACATGTTTTTAAGTAAACCAGTACCACCTCTTTGGAAGGGACTTCTAAGTTTTTTAACAAATAAATCTATCGACAGATTGAAATTAGAGTATTATGGAACCATGAATGAAAGGAAAGAAAATTAAAACACCTCATAAATAAACCGCACGTACACTGGAAAATTAAAGATGAGAACCAAAACAATTTTCACAATCTTCAAAACAAAATACAAAAATCAATAGAACTTCTACAAACTTTAAAACAAAAATTATATTATTTTTTCACTTTGTAATAATTTTATTTAATTTTTTCTCTCTTATTTTTCAAAATAGACTTAAACTATTTCATTACTATTTACATAATTCTAATATACTCCAAATATCCGAACAAGTCCTAAACCGACAAGAGAAATTTTGAAGCAAACCACTGTATAAGATCTTTCATGGAAGACATCACAAAGCCCTTTTAAAAACGTACTGCGAATAATATAAAAGCAGAGGCATTCCTCAATTAGAGAGCTACAAGAAAAATAGGTAAAAATAATCAATCTGTTGCATTCAAAATAATTATTTTTGTTAGAAATAACTTTTTGCAATATTCTTTCTTACTTTTTGTGACAAAATCTGACATCGTAAAAGGCCTATTTTCTTGTAATGGCTATAGCAACATGCATCAAGCATGAAAACAAATTGGACCCCTTCGAGCACAAATATTGTAACACCAGGATTTATCAATCTTCTTTAATATATTTGAATGATAAGCGTTGATTTTTGGATCAATGGGTAGTATACTATAGAGAGTGATGAACGGGTCATAATGACCAATTATGCCAATTTATAAAAACTATCATGATTTTGCTTTCGATATAACAGTATAACGCTTTACTTGTAATACTTGGGCCCAAGCCCAGCCCAACCTAGACAAGGCGCAACCCGCGACCAACACCATTGAAGGCTTCAAACAGCACTGATTTGGTAAGTTTTTCTTCCCCAATCTGTTTCTTCCCTTCCTCAACAGTCCCCTTTTCAATTTTCACATCTCCGAAAATCTCTCAAGCATGATTCTCCCTTATTCTCACGGTCTCTTCAGTTTTGGGTTTGTTTTCCAAATCAAAACCCCATTTTTCGGCAGATTCACGCTTTCATGAGCTATTCCCTTTCTCGAAATTCCTCTGGTTAACCTTAATTGCTACTGCGATTTCGTGGGTCTGGAAGCATCATTTCCGTTGACTGGTTGAGCACATCGGTGAGCCACTTTTCTCTTCCTCCCTCTTTTTCTCTCTTGGTCTCGGACAGATTTGTGATTTTCTTTGGGAATTGTCACTGTGTAGCAGCTAGTAGTTTCGAATTTGGTGGGTGTCGCTGTGGAGCTCTGCCTCAGAGGAAGTATTGAACGCTGGGTATTGAATTAGCCTTAAACATCCACGCCGATATTGACATCCTTCTCTCAATGACAGATTTTAGGTAAGGAAGTTCAATATCTCAGCTTATTTTTTCAAGTTAGATTTTTGGGAACTTATGTGTTTGAGTATTAGAAAAGTATTTTGGACACCGATTGTATGAGGAAGATACGGATGAGCAATGGATGTGGACTTTTGTTGTTTTGCTAAAGAGTCTAAGTTTGAGAATTGAATTATTGTTAAGTGAATGGGTGGTTGGTTTGTAATTTTCTGGAGTGATTTAATGGCTGGTAACGCATGGTGTTGTTGTGATGATTGTAGATCGGTGGGCTAATTGATGTTATTTTTGGCATCGATGTTTTTGGGTTGAGTAGATGATTTATCGAGGTACTTATATGATGTGTTTTGAGCTAAGAAAGGGGCTGGTTTGAGCTTTATTAATTAAGACGGATATTTTTAGATTGAATTAATAAATGATGGATATATGTTTTGACTAGGTGTTAATTTTGTTAGAGATCAGACTCAAGGCGTAGATATTACACGAAATTCAGGTAAGGGGTTTATGAACTAGCTTTGCACTAGAAGAAATGAGATGAAGTTGATTTTAGAATATTCTTTTTGTTCTTAAAAAGAAAGCTGAAAACCAACCTCAATTATTTATTTTGCATATGCATAAAAGTTGTGAAAAAGGAAGCATTTTCTAGTAGAAATAGTGTAGACAAATTTTATTTTGTCCATTAACTGAAAAAGAGCAAAAAGAGTCTTTTGAAAAGCTTTGTTTGATGGATTAGAAATGTTACGAGCTATGACTCTTAAAGGTTTTGCCGTAAATCAACTAGGTTTGCTGTTTCTGATTTCCAAGCATGCGAAATGATATTAAGTTGTCCAGTTTTTCTTTTATAGGCGATACATGAAATTTTTGGCATGAGATTTGAAGATGTTTTTGATGAAGGTGATTATGATGTCTATTTTGTTTTCTGATACGGCCCCGCCATGGGTATAATAATAGCATACGGCCCCACCATGGGTATAATAGTGGCATACGGCCCCGTCATGGGTATAATAGTGATATACGGCCCCACTATGGGTATAATAGTGGCATATGGCCTGACTATGGGTACAATGTGGCACAACCCTCCCACGAGGGTTAATCATGGTATCTGTTTTGATGTTATGTGTTTTGTGTTTTGAGAAAAGTTGGTCATACTTATATTTTTTTATAGATTTTTGATCTGATGATTTACAACAAGTTTATTTGAAAGTAAAAGAGATGTTCATTATTTCTGAAAGAAAATATTTTGTTCTGCGTGATGAATTTATAAATGTTAATATTTTTTTTTTATACATTACCTTAGGTGCTTGCTTATTGAGTTATTTGTAACTCACCCTTCTTTTCCTAACAATTTTTTAGAGGATTTTGATGAGTCAGCGGGTGATCAGAATTAGAGTTCTGGACAAGACTATTTGAATGCTACTTCATGTTTTGTAGATGTTTATTCGTTTAGTTTATTTCGAGTGGTTGCAAAGATTTTCTTTGTAAACCTTATTTCACTATAGATGATTTTAGACATATGAAGATATATATAATTTGTTTATACCGTTTGGTTTATTGTGATGGAGGTTGGATTAGTGTTTTGATATTGGAAACTTTATGGCCATTTGGGAGACTTTGGTATTAAATGATTGATGTTGGAAAGTTCTTTAGTGTGGTTAAAATTGCTTATCAAGTGAATAGAGATAATCCTCCGGACCATACCAGGGACGGGATGTTACATTACTGTTCCATCTACCAAACATATGGATATAGAGTGTGCGAACAAAAGATGCCAACTTTGGTAATCATCTCAATCATATATCAATACATACAGAATATGATGATCAGCTATATGTGAATCCATCACACACAAGATACAAAGCTTTTGCTACAAAAAAAACCCAAAAAGGGAAATGCCTTGGGTACTCTATCCAGTCAAAACGGAATTCTCTATGAAGAAAAGTAAGTATTAAAATCATTACAAAAAAAAAAAAGAATTTGTGACAGGTTATTTGCGGCAATAATGAATGACTGTTTGGGACAAAAATAGCATTATTTTGGCCTGAAATAGTTAGTTTTGAAAGAAATAACGGGTTATAAATAAATAATTTTTTTTATAGTGAATGAATAATATTATATACAGTCTTAGGATGTGCAAATCCTATGTACTAACTACTTCCTTTGAAAAGGTATGGCACTCCATGAAAACTAGATTTTCCCAGGTTTGCCGAAGTTTTCAACGTGTACAAGGCATGTATATCCTAGGATGGTATAAATATTTCCCTATAAAAATTACAGAACATGTAAACCGTCACACCATAATCTTAATGTTGTACCATTCACCATTGCACTAAGTTTGACATAACCATGGTCCATGATATTGCCTCCCTTTCGACAATACCATGCTCCAAATCCAAGGTATGCTTTATCACCCCGTTCATAACATTTTAAATTACAATATTTGTACTTCCACTCTCAAGGGAACGAATTAAAACCGGTGAGGATTCTATTTCTGAAATGATTCAAGCACAAACTAAAGCCCTTCAGATCTGGTGATGAACCTAATCCTTGAGTTCCAATAACTGCATGTGTTGTTCCGATGCAATTCTTTCTGATCTTCTGACAAAAAAAAAAAAAAAAACACTATGGCATTCTATCTGAAAAGCCCATTCTGTTCTTATTTCTCAAGAGAATAATATTTTTTATAAGAAAAAATAATTTCGCCAGAAAATAATTACGAGTATAAAACTTGTCACTATAAGATGTATTTATATACAGTGTAAGCCCAAAAAATCACAATTAGGTTGAAAGCACCGTTTATGAAATATGGCAACACCACATTTGACAATATGCAAACCAAACAATGAGGAAACAAAGTCCATATGAAAGTAAATGTCCCTTCATCCAACAATAAATATGTTTCAAACATGTGAATACTTCAGATCTGAGATTCCTTTGTAGCGCCAGTAATAACAGAAGAAACGTTCGGATTCGCAGCACACCATGCAATTGCAAGCTGAGACAATGGCACTCCAAGTTCATCTGCGATTGGCTTCAGACCTTCAACTTTTTTCAGCACGTCATCAACCAATGACCTATTAGCGAGATTCTACAAGGAAAAAGCAACGCATTCTACCCATCTATCTTTTCTCCCAAGAAAAGGGTGATATTTTAGTTTAACTATGCAGAACACAGAGATGAAAAATATCTATCTATATATACATACATATATATATATATATATATATATATAAACCATAGATGAAATATAAATATCACTCATCCTAAAAGAAGCCGTCAATGAAAACCCAATCATACAAGTACCTGCACCCTCCAGAGCTTGACAGCGTTGTACAGTATAGGAACAGAAGAAACGTTCGGATTCCCCCCAAAAGGCAAAAAACAAGTCTTGGTCAATCAGCAACACATATTATATACATACATGCCGATGGTGAAGTACTTCATTTATTTCTTGCATAAGCATAGATATCATAGAGGCACAACTCTCAAAATCATTTTGATCCACCACTCATGCTGAATGAATATATATTCTGTGAGTTTTACAAGTTCGAGTTCTTGAACAAAAACAAAAATAAAAAACCTCAAATTCCCGAGTTGAGAAATTAGGATTTCACATAACTAGCTTATACATTCAATCCAATATCAAGAAAATAAAGAATATATGCAAATCAGCAAGAATAACAAAAGAAATGAGAAAGAAATAGCGAGAACACACTACAAGAAAATAGGTCTTTTGTGACGTGAGATTTCGTCGCAAAAAGTAGGAAAGAAAGTCGCAAAAAATTATTTTCAGCGAAAACAGTTATTTTGGTCACTAATTGTAACACCCCATTCCCGTAGGCTAAGGATTGTCACGAAATTTTCTAAAACTTTTAATACGGCACAAGATTTTTGGTTTTTATAATGAAATAAATAACGTTTATTCCAAAGAAATAGAGTTCTAATAAAATGTATTTGAAAAAAACATTAACTGACATTAAACTTGTGTCATAAAACATGTATTTCTAAAAAATGTCGAAAATACAATAACTGCTCAATCTACTCCTAGCCTGTCTGCTCGCACTGGTCATCTTCTTCACTTGGGTGGTTTTAAAAACAGGAAAATAACTAAAATGAGTCGATGACTCATAAGAAAATCCACCACAACGTAAAATAATACTATGGGATATTTTTTTCTATAAAACTTATGTTGAATTCTGAAATATAATTGTACATGTTAATGCTGATGCCATGCATGACTGACTTGACTGACTAACTGACTTAAGTGACTGGTCAAAATTAACTGATAGGTTTGACTGATCTAAACTGACTAACTGAATTGATTTAAATGATCTGATTTGACTGTACTGATTTAGCTGAACTGATCTAACTGAACTGATTGACCAACACATTTAACCCTGTGTTCAAGGTTGTGCATCGACCCCACGTCCTGTTGCAGCAAGGGGAGCCGCTGATAGTACTCTAGCATACTATGGTAGACCACACTTAGGTCCGTGGCTTACACATCCACCCTAATCTGATATGCATTAGTACCATGCATCTGAAATGGGCTTCTGAAATAACTGATTTACTGAACTGATTTAACTGGATAGCTGATTAATTATTTTCTAATCTGACTTAATCTTATACTTGAACTTAACTCAATTTATGAGACTTATGCTACATGAGATGCATAATACATACTAATATAAATAACTAGCTAAATCTGAACGTGATGATGAATGACATGATCGTGTGCTGTGCTGTGCTGAATAACATGCTTGCATGACGTGAGGGGTATTTGAAAAGGGTTCTCAAAGAACTAGCTTTACTAATAATATAAACTAATGTGAGGATCCTAATTTTATGATCAAATTCACTTACCTCGTAGCGCTGCTTCTTAAATTTTCCTTCATAGCTCGACGTTACCTATACGAAATATTAATCATCACTAACGTTTCTATAATAACGTGCTAAAACATTCTATCGAATAGTACATATCACGGAGAATAATTTAATACATATTCTGCTTCCTACAAAAGATAGTAAATACTAATATCACAAAACTAATAAATACTTAATAACATATCTCACTTTAAAAAAATGCCTTAGTAAAACACTTGAAACTATATTCAATAAGTTGTAAAAGCTTAAATTCATAAAATAGATTTTCTTTCTTATAATTAACATACTTATTCGATTTTATAATAAATCTAATAAATATAGATATCATATAATTATTTAAACAAAAATATAATACATAGCCTTTCAAGTATAATTTAGTAAACAATATATTTTTATCTCAATCCATAAAACACTTGAGAATTTAGTTCATAAAATAAGTTAATAATACTTATTATAAAAATTCTTATGAACTATTATTATAACTTAAAAATAATTTAACACTAATAATGCTATTTAAAACTTGTAAATAGCATTGAAATTCGTTTCTTTTCATATAGCTAATAATACTTAATATTAACGTACTATAATTAGTAGGAAATCATATTTGATTCAAATCTATTAATAATATTGGAATTTTTTATATAAAAAAATACCTGATTAAATATATCATGTAAAATAAATTAGACTATACTTACTATTCAAAAAGTTAATTATAGTAAAATAATACATAATAGTATATTAAAAATTATCTGGACAATCATATTTATTGAGACTTAAAACAATGCTCATAATAAATATAATGTCAATTTGAAAAGAAATGTACATACGAAAAAGACAACACATATTTAATAGCTTTTAGGTTGAAAAGGCATAATACTTACAAGCTTTTCTAAAACTAAAGTCTGAAACCCAAACACACATTAAATGGCTCATAGAGAGTGTTGTGCGAAGGGGATAAGGGCTCACCGACGGATAGCTAAGGCCCACTGCAACGGAGGATCTGGCTGAGGTTTACAGAGACTCTAGGGTGGTCGGCGATGCACTGGCTCTTCTGGCGAAGTGGTGCAACTGAGAGAGTTTAGAGAAATTGGAAGCTGTCAAACTGAAAGGGACTGGAAGAGAGGAGGAGATCCGACGGAGACTCACCGGAAATCACTCAGGTTCATCGAGGTTGGACTGGTCGGCACTTCCCGGGTCTGAGGGTGGTGTTCCGACGTCCAGGGGGTGGTTGGCTTGGTTGGGTAACCACAGAGGGCTGCGCGAGATGGCTACGGGTTGCTCTGTTTTTTTGTGGGCTAAAACAGGGGAGTAAGGCAGCGACTTTGAATGGCTTTCCAAGAGTAGTCGCGTAGGGCCTCCGTTAGCTGGGCACAAAGTGTCTAGAGGGAGGTAATGGGTCTATTCTGAGGTGGTTTTTTTTTTTTTTTTTTTTTTTTTTTTTTTTTTTCCGGCGTGGGTGACGTTCCCCATGGCTGGCTGCAACATTATGCATGGTGGATGCAAAACAGAGCATGCAAGGAGGCGCCGTTTCATGAGTAAGGGGTCCTCTGCGGTGTCTCTCAGCATGGCAGTCGTGCACGGAACCTTCTCACGGTGGCAGTGTGGTGATCTCTCATGTGTGGCTAGCTGGAGGTTTCGTGGTGAAGAGGGGCAGCAGCTTGGGTTTGCTGTTTGTGGAGTTTATCTCATGCAGGGGAAAATATATAGCAGGTATATATATGTATATTATATATATATATATATATATATATAGGTGGAGGAAACCCAATAAGGTAACGATGATTATAGATCTCCAAAATAAGTGGTTACCGTAAAAATAACGGCTGATTGGGTAGTGGTAGTTACGTGCATGTGTGTGTGTGTGAGACGTAATTGGGTGAATTGCATGTGCAGCTTGATTATCAACTGGTGGTTAAGGAAGGTTATAAATCTACGTAAATTTTATCCATATATGCTGTTGTGCCGACTAATTAGGAACGTGAATGATGGGAAGAATGGATGATGTCATGAAGTTTCTTTGGATTGCGTGCGCTGGTTTCAATTCAAAATAGTTTGAATCAAGTCTATCCCAAAAAGTGAGCTTAGAGTTGCGACAACTATAAAACTAAAAGATTCATTCTAAAAAGATATAGATAATTTGATCAACACGTATAATGGAAATGTGGATTATCAAATTAACAATTATAATTAAAAGAATATCTATAATAATTGGTATTTAAAAAAAAAACTACTTATTAATGTCATATAACCTAAAAAAAAATACTAATAATAATAAAATAATATGCAATAGTATTATAGATCGAAGATCAAAATATTCGCATAATATAATCTCTGAAATATTTGGGTCGGGATGTTACACTAATGCTCATTTTTCTTCTAGTGACACACAATTTACGTGGTTGGCCCTAATGGCCTACATCCACGACAGAAACAGCTTCAGAGATCGATCTTTATTGATGAATCTGCAAAGTCATAGTGTTTATTATAACCCAGCTAACAATCGAGCTCAACAGAACCATCAAAATGGCTCTCTTTCTCTCAGAAATCACAAACCCTAACAAAGCAACCAAACGGCAACAATAATGCACGATGTATAAGATGTATATATATACTATTACAAGACCTTGACACGTGTACAATAATGCACAGCTCAGATGACTTCTTTTCATAATATCTTGTGGCTTGAAAAATTACTTTTGCCCTTAGCATTAACATGAGACCGACTTAGCTCCAGTCATCTTTGACTTGTCTTTTTTGGTTATTACCTGCACATATTAAAACTGAGATACAATATACATTAAGTAAACACAGGTTTGACACCCTTAGACTCAACATTCTCCAACTTGGCAAACCTAAGTTTACCAAGGTTTCCTAATTCTTATCTTCGTTGTTCATGCACTTCCCTTCCCCTTATTGTGGACTTAATCCAGAATCCATACACACAAAGTCCATACAGTGTTTGAACTTAGTGCTTGGGAGAGACTTTGTCATCATATCAGAGGGGCTATCCTCTGTTGAAACTTTCTCCACATTGACCTCCCGACTCTATAACATCTCTGAAAAAATGTAGCCTAATATCAATGTGTTTGGACCTCTCATGGTAGACTTGATTCTTAGCTAAATGTAAGGCACTTTGGTTATCACAGTAAACTGTGATATTTCCACTAAAGATACCTAACTCCTTAGTTATTCCTTTTAACCACATGACCTCTTTTATAACCTCTATTAAGGCAATATATTCGGCTTCTGTTGTGGACAGAGCCACAACAGGCTGAGGTTAGATTTCCAACTGATTGCCTTCCCAAATGCTGTGAACATATATCCTGTTAGAGATTTTCTTGTGTCCACATTACCAGCAAAGTCTGAGTCCACAAAACCCTCTACTTCACTCCTTGTCCTAACATTTAACCCATAAACCACACCTAAATTTACAGAACCAGATAGGTACCTCAATACCCACTTAATAGCCTGCCAGTGAGGCTTATCAGGATTTCCCATACTTGCTAACCACACTTACAGCATAAGTAAGATTAGGTCTGGTGTAGACCATGTCATACATCAAACTTCCTACCATGCTAGCATATGGGATTTGATCATAAAATCAATTTATGGCTTAGTAATAGGAGATTATGTAGCAGACAATTTAAAATGTTGTCCTAGAGATGTAACAACAGGTTTTACATCATCCATACCAAACCTTTTGAGAATTTACAAATATAAGCATTTTGGGACAAAAACAATGTTCTGTTTTGTCTATTCCTTATTATTTCCATTCCCAAAATTCTACTTGCAAGGCACAGTTCTTTCATTTCAAACTCTGCTTTTAACATGCATTTTACTTGATTAATCAAGGTAAGATTCTTGCATGCTAATAACATATCATCTACATATAACAATAGATAAATTGTTATTCCATCTACACACTTATGGTAGACACAACTGTCATAGCGGCTTCTATAAAAACTATTTTCAAGCATATGGCAGTTAAATCTTTTATACCAATGTATAGGCGGTTTAAGTCATATAAAGATTTTTTAAGCAAACATACATGTTTAGGATTTGAGGAATTTATAAAACCCTTTAGTGGTTGCATATAAATTGTTTCCTCCATGTGACGCCCCCAACTTACGTCTGGGATTAAACGTAAATTAAGGTGTCTGGATGAGCAACACTTGGCTACTCACCCTCGTACTTAACAAGGATAAAAGCATAAATTACTAAATTCGCAGCGGATTAGGTTTTTCAAAATAAAACTTTCTAAAGATCACACGGAAATTATATATACAACATTCATTAAACTTAAACATTGTACTTTATACATATACACAATCCAACTGTAGCAAAACATATTACATTCATCCCAAAAGAAACTTTCCTTCACCTCACTCTTTCTCCCTCTTAACCTCGGGATATTCTCTCCCATAGCGAAACCTATCCATGCTAATACTAAAGTCTCGCTGGAGCTGTTGTCCCTGTGGAGTCACACAAACTCCACACATGGACAACGAGCCGTCTACTCCTAAGGTTAAGCAGCATCCAGTACGTCTCCTCTCCTCGACAAAAGTGGATGCGTCAAGACTCCCAGCTCCGGTGGGTCTGATAGGAGGTCCGAAGGAAACAAAAGAAATGTCCAAAAAGGGACTGTAATCGGAAAGTCCCTCAGGACTCCCCGAAGTCTCCTGTATCATCGGGGCTGTCCCCCTGCTGGTCATCGAAACCTGTATGAAATAATACGCACAAATATATGGAGCCACAAAAGAGTGAGATTTCGAATGAAATCTCAGTAAGTACATAAACAGCTTAAAGGAAACAGGGAAAACGCCCACAAAGTTATTACCACAACTGACAAGGGAAATTACCCTAACATACCCCTCACAGGGAAACTACTCACAAAGTTACTACCACAACTGACAAGGGAAAATTACCCTAACATACTCCTCACAAGACCATTGTCGAACTGACACTTTCTCAACTCACCCATTGTCTTATATTAAATTACATTATTTTCCCCTTTAAAATTCTTATTCTTGCATATCACTGATGGGCGTTACGTATCGCCGTCCCCATCACATACACTCATCAATCATCCGGGCGTTACGTATCGCCGTCCCCGTTATGATGAGTCTGGTGTCAATCATCCGGGCGTTACGTCTCGCCGTCCCCGTTATGACACGAAATATATACACATAGTACTGCGGGCGTTACGTCTCGCCGTCCCCGCAAGGATCAATCACACGGGCGTTACGTCTCGCCGTCCCCGTGGAGATCACAATTTCATATCACGACAGGCGTTACGTATCGCCGTCCCTGCCGGCACGTCAGTCATACGGGCGTTACGTATCGCCGTCCCCGTCATGACGTGACTAACTCAATCTCAACAGGCGTTACGTATCGCCGTCCCTGCCGGCACGTCAGTCATACGGGCGTTACGTATCGCCGTCCCCGTCATGACGTGACTAACTCATCTTTTATATATTATTCTTTCTTTATTTTCTTCTCTTATACACATGAGTCATCTCACTCATAACCCTTCCCATTTTAAACACCACTTCTATTCCAAGGAAACCCTAAGCCTAAGCAAAACAGGATATCTCGCTCGAGCGGGTGTCGAGCGAGAATCGAGCGAAGTCTCGGGTTGGGACTCGCTCGAGCGAGTGTCGAGCGAAACTCTAGCGAGGGTTCAGCTTTTGCCTTCGCTCGACTCACATGTCGAGCGAGGGTCGAGCGAACTTACGGGTTTAGGGGTTTTTCCACTCAAAACACACCAATCTTTTCCATACACTCCATTTATCTTCTTAAAAACCTAAATCTAAGTTTCCACAATTTTATTGAACATAAAAACAAGACAAATATAATCAACCCTACTCATATGTCTATTTCCACTTAAACATGTTCTCAAGTGTTTACTACTATGAAACATAACTCAATCATGCCAACAAACCAGTTCCATGCTTAATTTAAGCTAGAATATGGACTTACTAGTTCTTCCAAGCTTTAGGGAATTGATCCACTCAACTTCCTCCAAGTTTGCTCCCACACACACTCACTTCACTCACAAGTGATCACTTTGAGGGTTTGGGGAGGGATTTCTGGTTTGGCTTCACAAGGCAAGTGCTCTCTCCTTCTAAAGGAGCTTAGGAAGCTCTCAAGGTCCTATATATATGGTGGTGGTCGACCAACATGAGGGAGAGAAAAGGAATTGCACCCAAGGTACCCTAGTTGGCAGATTTGCATGTGATGAGGTGTCCATCTAGGCCAAATCTAATGATGAGGATTAAGCCTCCCAAATCCTAGGATTTGCAGCTGGATTAGTCATCCAAGGGCTCACAATTGAGGTGGTTTGGCTGCCCATTTTGATCCATGGCTGAGAAACAAGCTTAAGGGATAAGAGGTGAGGTGGCACTTCACCTAACCATGCATGCATCTCTCATCTCCAGCTCTCCCCCTTGTGTCACACGCCCCTCATCAGGTTTTCTCCTCCATTTGGTTCCTTCCCAACTCCCTTAGGTCTTCCCTCAACAAGTCCTAGAAGGTCACTTCATAGTTTAGTTAAGGTAGAGCCAAGTTTGATCCAATTAGTCACCAATCAACCAGATTTTGGCTCCCTTGAGTTTCCATCACACCAACTATTCAATTGACTTCCAAATCAACTTTTCATTCATTCCTAACTATCCCTACACATGTCCTAATCCCAGAGAATCCTAAAACCAGTTGCCTATTTGGTTACATGCCCCAATCTAGTTCAATTACCCAACTCGGGTCCCATTTAAGCCTATTCCAAAGCTGCCTACTTGGTTCCCAATTAAGTTATTGATTCCTTCCGAATCTCAGGAAACTTCCAACATAAAAGTTTTAGATCCATCTCTTAGGGTTCTATACCAATTGGAATCACCTCATTTAGACATCATATGGCTGACTTATGATCATTTTCCTAAAACTAGACAGATTGATCCGAAAGTGCATAATTCTCAATACTAAGTAAAATCTCACATTTCCTCAATTAAATCTCCCATTCTAATTTCCTAATAAATGAATGCATTAAATAAATCTCCTAAAAATAACTTCTATAAAATAATTTACCTTAGAAAAATTTGGGCTATTACATCCTCCCCCCCTTAAAAAGGATTTCGTCCCCGAAATCGCTAGGACATAATAATTAAGGGTTTAAGAAATTTATACCTCGGTGACTAGCGGTAGATTCTTCTGAAGAGGTGGGTACTTTTTCCTCATTAATTAGTGAATCCTGAGAGTGATAAAATATCATGTCAACATCGGGATCATAGTACATATTCACACTAATCTCTTGCAACATATGGAATCTCTCTTCCTCTGTCCTTTCTATTATAGGTCCCTCTTCACACTGGCGTTTACGCTCTTCAGATCCATCAGATGACTCTATCATGACAGCCTTTCCTTTGTCCTCTCTTCTCAAAAATCTTTTCTCTGCTCTCACCCATTTTCTGGCGGGTTGTCTTTCCTCACCTGGCAACGCTCTTCTACTTATAGGGTTACCTTTTTCATCTATATCCATAATGTGGGTTCTGTGCTTCTCACTTTTATTTAACCAGCTTAATCTCTCAGCTTTCCACTGTTTCAATTTTTCTCTACGAAATCTCTCTCTAACTCTTTCAGATCTTTTCTTTAACTGATCTACGGGGGTAACCGACATACGTGCGGTTCTTTTAGGAGCCATAATCCTGTATAAGGTTAAATATTAATGAATATAAATATAAAAGAAAACACAATTATCATACAAATGCAAGACAGTTAATTCAATTTATAAAGTGTATTATTACAACTATGTTTCAAACAAGTGGGGATAATTATCTCTCATTACATCCTCACGTTCCCAAGTGGCTTCTTGAAAAACAGGATTGTTCCAAAGTACTTTCACTAACATTATGGTACGATTCCGAAGGGTTTGTTCTTTCCGATCTTCAATTCGCACAGGCCACTCCTCATAAGTTAAATTGGAACGTAAATTACTAGGACGCGGATCCATTACCGCCACTGGTTGATCATTCAAACACTTTTTCAGAGAAGATACATGGAAGACGTTATGAACTCCTTGCAAATCATCAGGTAGAGCTAAACGGTAAGCCACTAGACCTACTTTTTCCAGAATTTCATAAGGTCCAATATAACGAGGACTCAACTTCCCCTTCTTACCAAATCGCATGACTCCCTTTAGTGGCGAAATCTTCAAGTATACCCAGTCTCCCACCATAAAATCTAAAGCCCTTCTACGATTATCTGCATAACTCTTTTGTCTACTTTGCGCCGTCTTTATCTGATTATTGATCTTGATGATCTGCTCTTTAACTTCTTGTAAATACTCAGGTCCCAAAACACTACTCTCACCCACTTCATCCCAATAAATAGGAGACCTACATTTCCTTCCATAAAGTGCTTCATATGGCGCCATTTGTATAGTAGCTTGAAAGCTGTTATTATATGCAAATTCAATTAATGGTAACAGACTTTCCCAATCTTTGTCAAAATCTAACACACAAGCTCGCAACATATCCTCCAAAGTCTGAATGGTTCTTTCTGTTTGCCCGTCCGTCTGAGGATGGTATGCGCTGCTGAAATTTAAATTGGTACCCATCATCTTTTGTAAACTTTGCCAAAATCGAGACGTGAATCTAGGATCTCTGTCTGATACTATAGTCTTGGGTATTCCATGTAAACGAACTATTTCCTTTACATAAATTCTTGCTAACTTTTCCATGGAATCCGTGTTGGAGATAGGTAAAAAGTGAGCACTCTTCGTCAGTCGATCCACTATCACCCAAACCGAATTCTTTCCCGTAGATGTTCTTGGAAATCCTACCACAAAATCCATAGATAGATCCTCCCATTTCCATTCGGGGATTGGTAAAGGTTGCAATTGACCGGCTGGTCTTTGGTGTTCAGCTTTTACTAACTGACACACTGGACACTTGGCTACAAAGGTCGCAATGTCCTTCTTCATTCCTTCCCACCAAAACTTTTCCTTTAAGTCTTGATACATCTTAGTACTTCCAGGATGAGCAGTATATGGTGTACTATGAGCTTCTTTCATCAACCTTTCTTTCAATTCTGGGGCATCCGAAATGATTTTCCTTCTTCCAAAGTACAACATTCCATCGCCTGAAATCATAAAGTGTGGAGACCCTTTTCCTTCCAGTATTTGCTGTTTTATCTTCTCCAGCTTGGCATCCTTTTGTTGTTCTTCCTTAATTTCTTTGTCTGTTAACGGAATAATTTCTTGAATCTCCATTAACCTGAGGTCCAGTGATAATCTGTCCACCAGAATTTCTCGCATCGCTGCCAATACTGAAAATTCTTCTGTTTGAACTTTCCTACTCAAGGCATCGGCTACTACATTAGCCTTTCCAGGGTGGTATTTGATTTCGCATTGAAAATCACTTATAGTTTCTATCCACCTTCTCTGTCTCATATTCAAGGTCTTCTGGCTAAAAAGATACTTGAGACTCTTATGGTCCGTAAATATTTCACACTTTTCTCCATACAAGTAATGCCGCCAAATCTTTAGAGCAAACACTACAGCTGCTAACTCTAAATCATGCGTGGGATAATTCTGTTCATGATCCTTAAGTTGTCGGGATGCATACGCAACTACTCTTCCTTCTTGCATTAGCACACACCCCAATCCCATTTTTGAGGCATCACTATATATCACATAAGGTTTATGAGGTTCCGGCAAAGCCAAAACCGGTGCTGTAGTCAATCTCTTCTTTAGCTCTTGGAAACTCTTTTCACATTGCTCACTCCAAACGTACTTAGCATTCTTTCTAGTCAATGCTGTCAGAGGTGCAGACAGTTTGGAAAATCCTTCCACAAATCTTCTATAGTATCCAGCTAATCCCAAGAAGCTTCGTATTTCATGTGCATTGGTTGGTTGCTGCCACTCCATCACTGCTTCTACCTTCGCTGGATCCACAGAGACTCCTTCACTTGAAATAACATGACCCAAAAATTTAACTTCTTGTAGCCAAAATTCACACTTACTAAGTTTGGCATACAATTGGTGTTTCTGCAAAATTTCCATTACTATTTTCAAATGTTCTTTATGATCTTCGTCGGTCTGAGAGTAGATCAAAATGTCATCAATAAAAACCACCACAAACTTGTCCAAATATGGTCTGAATATTCGGTTCATCAAATCCATGAATACTGCTGGTGCATTCGTCACTCCGAATGGCATAACCAAAAATTCAAAGTGCCCATAGCGGGTTCGGAAAGCCGTCTTAGGTACATCTTGCTCCCTGATTTTCAACTGATGATAGCCAGACCGAAGGTCTATTTTTGAAAACACAGTTGCTCCTCTTAATTGATCCAATAGATCATCTATCCGTGGCAACGGATATTTATTCTTAATGGTAACTTTATTCAACTCCCGGTAGTCTATGCACATTCGCATTGTTCCATCCTTCTTCTTCACAAACAATACTGGTGCTCCCCATGGGGATGAACTAGGCCTGATAAATCCTTTTCTCAAAAGTTCCTCAATCTGCACTTTCAATTCCTCTAATTCCACCGGTGCCATCCTATACGGAGCTCTATGAACTGGAGTTGTGGCCGGTTCCAATTCAATAACAAATTCTGTTTCTCGATCAGGAGGTAATCCCGGTAAATCATCGGAAAAGACTTGAGGAAAGTCTTCCACCACTGGAATTCCTTGAATACCTTTAACAACTTCTGAGGAATTTAACATGATTACCCAGTAGCCTTTAGTTTCCTTGTTAATACTTTTCATTATTCGTTTAGCAGTTACTATGGAGGAAACTGCCTTCAACATTTCCCCCTTGTAACAAAATTTCCCTTCCTTAGGTAAGTCAAAAATTATTTCCTTTCTGCGACAGTCCAGTTTAGCATAATACTTAGCCAACCAATCCATACCCAAAATTAAATCAAACTCCATTAAATGGAATAGTATCAGATCAGCGACTAACTGAGAACCTCCAATCTCCAAGGGGCAATTTCTCACCACTCGATGGCATCCTGCTACCTCTCCATTGGGCATGACTACTATAACTTTTTGGGTCAACACTTCCGTTTCTAAATCACACTTTTGGACACAATCATAGGAAATAAAGGATCTGGTTGCTCCCGAATCAAACAAGGTATAGACCATGGATTGCTTCAGCTTAAGCTTACCTAAAGAAAATTTTATTCTACTATTATTATATTACCACTCCCAAAGAATCCATTTATTAACTAAAAGAGGGGACTTGGAAATTTACCAGTAATGACATTTGCATCTATTGTCTCGTCTGCCTCCATATCTACTTCTCCAGGCGTGATAGCATACACTTTCGCTTTCGCAGGAGCTTTGGCTTTTCCTCCGGGTAGAGCTACTCCTTGAGAGGTATTCTGAGGGCAGTCTCTGATCAGATGTCCTGGCCGACCGCATCTATAACAAATTCTATTATCCACTCGACAATCTCCCTGGTGTCGAAGTCCACATTTTGCACATTGCGGAAATAAAATCGGTACATTCGGATTAATTGCTACTCCTTTTCCTCTATCCGTGGATCTAAAATTCGGTTTCCTCCGAGCATCTTTTCCTCCAGAAAATTGAAATCTCCTTTTTCCATATGTTTGAGTTTGCGCCATAACACTCCTCTGTTCAGCCTCCGCTATGGCTGCTACATTCACTAGTTCTTGAAAATTCTCAATTTGCAAACATGCCACCTGCATACGGATTCGTGGCTGCAGTCCTTCCTGAAATTTCTGGGCTCTCATCTTTTCAGTAGCCACCAGATGCGGAGCAAATCTCGCCAATTCCATAAATCGCGCCGAGTATTGTTCCACCGACATACTGCCTTGTATTAACATAGTAAACTCCAAAGCTTTTTGCCGCTTCATAGATTCCGGAAAGAATCGATCGTCGAACTCTTTCTTGAACCTTTCCCATGTAGGCACTACATTTTCTCCCAGTTCTAACTTTAGCAGCTTCCGCTTTGTGTCCCACCACAGTCCTGCTTCTCCTTGTAACAGATGTCCTGCATACTGCACTTTCTGGACTTCAGTGCAACTACTAATTTCGAAGGTGCGTTCTAGGTCTACAATCCATTTATCTGCCTTTAATGCTCCTTCCGTTCCCATAAAGGGCGGGTATCGATACGCTAGAAACTTCTCATACGGGCACCCTTGAATTTCTTTTCTATTTTCATTCGGCTGATGATAACGGCTTTGTTCTATTTGGTTCTTCACCACTTCCGTCATTTGCCGAATAGCTTCAGCTATTGCCTGGCCTCCTTCCAATGGGGGGTTTTGTGCCATCGGTCCCCCTTCCAAGGGTGGATTCTGTGTCCTCTGCTCTTCTCCCGATAATGGGCTCGGTGCCGTCTGTCCTTCTCCCAACGGTGGGTTCGATGGTGTCCGTACTTCTCTCAAGGGTGAGCTTGGTGCCGTTTGCTCTTCAGCACGTGGAGGGGTAACCAGGGAAGGATTCTGGCTTACCACTTCTACTCGTTTCAAGGGAGGACGACCTCTCGGCATATTGTTTTCCTGAAATATACCCAACTTCACCATAAGCTATACTCACTTTAGAAACTTCCAAATTTCTAAAATCCAAACATTCATCCATATTACTCCAAACTCCAATCTGATAAAGATTCAAGCCTATACTAGTACCATGTGATCCATTTTTCCTAGGACACGTAGGTTTTACCCAGAGACGTAATCGCTCTGATACCAATCTGTGACGCCCCCAACTTACGTCTGGGATTAAACGTAAATTAAGGCGTCTGGATGAGCAACACTTGGCTACTCACCCTCGTACTTAACAAGGATAAAAGCATAAATTACTAAATTCGCAGCGGATTAGGTTTTTCAAAATAAAACTTTCTAAAGATCACACGGAAATTATATATACAACATTCATTAAACTTAAACATTGTACTTTATACATATACACAATCCAACTGTAGCAAAACATATTACATTCATCCCAAAAGAAACTTTCCTTCACCTCACTCTTTCTCCCTCTTAACCTCGGGATATTCTCTCCCATAGCGAAACCTATCCATGCTAATACTAAAGTCTCGCTGGAGCTGTTGTCCCTGTGGAGTCACACAAACTCCACACATGGACAACGAGCCGTCTACTCCTAAGGTTAAGCAGCATCCAGTACGTCTCCTCTCCTCGACAAAAGTGGATGCGTCAAGACTCCCAGCTCCGGTGGGTCTGATAGGAGGTCCGAAGGAAACAAAAGAAATGTCCAAAAAGGGACTGTAATCGGAAAGTCCCTCAGGACTCCCCGAAGTCTCCTGTATCATCGGGGCTGTCCCCCTGCTGGTCATCGAAACCTGTATGAAATAATACGCACAAATATATGGAGCCACAAAAGAGTGAGATTTCGAATGAAATCTCAGTAAGTACATAAACAGCTTAAAGGAAACAGGGAAAACGCCCACAAAGTTATTACCACAACTGACAAGGGAAATTACCCTAACATACCCCTCACAGGGAAACCACTCACAAAGTTACTACCACAACTGACAAGGGAAAATTACCCTAACATACTCCTCACAAGACCATTGTCGAACTGACACTTTCTCAACTCACCCATTGTCTTATATTAAATTACATTATTTTCCCCTTTAAAATTCTTATTCTTTCATATCACTGATGGGCGTTACGTATCGCCGTCCCCATCACATACACTCATCAATCATCCGGGCGTTACGTATCGCCGTCCCCGTTATGATGAGTCTGGTGTCAATCATCCGGGCGTTACGTCTCGCCGTCCCCGTTATGACACGAAATATATACACATAGTACTGCGGGCGTTACGTCTCGCCGTCCCCGCAAGGATCAATCACACGGGCGTTACGTCTCGCCGTCCCCGTGGAGATCACAATTTCATATCACGACAGGCGTTACGTATCGCCGTCCCTGCCGGCACGTCAGTCATACGGGCGTTACGTATCGCCGTCCCCGTCATGACGTGACTAACTCAATCTCGACAGGCGTTACGTATCGCCGTCCCTGCCGGCACGTCAGTCATACGGGCGTTACGTATCGCCGTCCCCGTCATGACGTGACTAACTCATCTTTTATATATTATTCTTTCTTTATTTTCTTCTCTTATACACATGAGTCATCTCACTCATAACCCTTCCCATTTTAAACACCACTTCTATTCCAAGGAAACCCTAAGCCTAAGCAAAACAGGATATCTCGCTCGAGCGGGTGTCGAGCGAGAATCGAGCGAAGTCTCGGGTTGGGACTCGCTCGAGCGAGTGTCGAGCGAAACTCTAGCGAGGGTTCAGCTTTTGCCTTCGCTCGACTCACATGTCGAGCGAGGGTCGAGCGAACTTACGGGTTTAGGGGTTTTTCCACTCAAAACACACCAATCTTTTCCATACACTCCATTTATCTTCTTAAAAACCTAAATCTAAGTTTCCACAATTTTATTGAACATAAAAACAAGACAAATATAATCAACCCTACTCATATGTCTATTTCCACTTAAACATGTTCTCAAGTGTTTACTACTATGAAACATAACTCAATCATGCCAACAAACCAGTTCCATGCTTAATTTAAGCTAGAATATGGACTTACTAGTTCTTCCAAGCTTTAGGGAATTGATCCACTCAACTTCCTCCAAGTTTGCTCCCACACACACTCACTTCACTCACAAGTGATCACTTTGAGGGTTTGGGGAGGGATTTCTGGTTTGGCTTCACAAGGCAAGTGCTCTCTCCTTCTAAAGGAGCTTAGGAAGCTCTCAAGGTCCTATATATATGGTGGTGGTCGACCAACATGAGGGAGAGAAAAGGAATTGCACCCAAGGTACCCTAGTTGGCAGATTTGCATGTGATGAGGTGTCCATCTAGGCCAAATCTAATGATGAGGATTAAGCCTCCCAAATCCTAGGATTTGCAGCTGGATTAGTCATCCAAGGGCTCACAATTGAGGTGGTTTGGCTGCCCATTTTGATCCATGGCTGAGAAGCAAGCTTAAGGGATAAGAGGTGAGGTGGCACTTCACCTAACCATGCATGCATCTCTCATCTCCAGCTCTCCCCCTTGTGTCACACGCCCCTCATCAGGTTTTCTCCTCCATTTGGTTCCTTCCCAACTCCCTTAGGTCTTCCCTCAACAAGTCCTAGAAGGTCACTTCATAGTTTAGTTAAGGTAGAGCCAAGTTTGATCCAATTAGTCACCAATCAACCAGATTTTGGCTCCCTTGAGTTTCCATCACACCAACTATTCAATTGACTTCCAAATCAACTTTCCATTCATTCCTAACTATCCCTACACATGTCCTAATCCCAGAGAATCCTAAAACCAGTTGCCTATTTGGTTACATGCCCCAATCTAGTTCAATTACCCAACTCGGGTCCCATTTAAGCCTATTCCAAAGCTGCCTACTTGGTTCCCAATTAAGTTATTGATTCCTTCCGAATCTCAGGAAACTTCCAACATAAAAGTTTTAGATCCATCTCTTAGGGTTCTATACCAATTGGAATCACCTCATTTAGACATCATATGGCTGACTTATGATCATTTTCCTAAAACTAGACAGATTGATCCGAAAGTGCATAATTCTCAATACTAAGTAAAATCTCACATTTCCTCAATTAAATCTCCCATTCTAATTTCCTAATAAATGAATGCATTAAATAAATCTCCTAAAAATAACTTCTATAAAATAATTTACCTTAGAAAAATTTGGGCTATTACACTCCAATTCCCCACGTAAAAAAACAGTTTTAACATCAAGCTCTTCTAGATGCATATCCTTAAAAGCACTGTAACAAAATAATAACCTGATAGAACTATGTTTAACAACAGGGGAAAATATTTCATTAAAGTCTATTCCCTCCCTCTGAATAAAACCTTTTGCTACCAGTCTAGCCTTATATCTAGTACCCTTAAGTCCAAGTATACCTTCCTTTCTTTTATAAATCCATTTTGACCCTACTAGTTTAATCCCAGCAGGCTTAGTGACAGAAATTGTTCGTGTAAAATAATCTGCAAGCGCACAGAATCGTAACAAGTAGTAAAGTGTTTTATAGAAAACGAATGTCGAACCCACAGGGATTAACTCTGTTATTGAATACCAAAATTCACTAAATTAATTACTATTTGGAAAATAAAAAATAAATGGAATGTTTCTACTACCTAAATTAAATTAAACTACTTAACAAAAATAAATCTACGAATAAAAATTAACAAAGGCTAAAATCTAAAAGTGTAACAAATATGATGAAAATGGATCTAGAGCGGTTGATTTCACCTAGCAAATTTCATACAATTTATTCTTCATAATTATTAAATTTCAATAATCTCCCGTTGATTATTAAAAATTCCTTAATTATTCATATCTTCTCTCGGATAATATCAAAAATATCTCCAAGTAACAACTCCATATCTCTATGTGAATTTTATTAATTAGAGACTTATTACGTACTTTCAATTTTCTGAAAAATCACACTAGTTACGGTAAAGCATTTATACTTTCGCTCAACTAATGGTATTTAATTATAGAACTAAAATTACAAATCACCTCTCGGTCTCATTGTAATTTAATTGATCAAACAATAATTCGTAAAAAATTGTAAGCATTAAGAACAATAATTAAACACTCAATCATGGAAATATTAGAAATAAAATAATTCAGAATATAAACTGTGTGTTCAATACTAGCTCACATCAACGCCCTAGAAAATAAAATTTAGTTCATAATAAAATTAAAAAGAAAACAAATAAAATAAAATAAATAAACAATAAAACTTATGTTTTTCTTCAGAGTCGGGTGATGAACATGCAGCTCTCGCCTCTGTCCTTCAAATCCTTCTCTCAGAAAAACTCCAAAGAAAATCTCCAATTTTGCTCAAGTGCCACTCTCGTCTCAAAAATGCGGCGTTGAAGGTATAAACTCATATATATATATATATATATGTATGTATGTATGTCTTACCGCTTCGTTGATTTCCCAAACTTGTCCCTCTCCTTTTTAAATTCTAATTGAATTGCCGTGTATTGATAACATTGCAAGTGGGCCAATGTTGTTGAATGAGATGAAGTGGCACTTTGAAGTGGATTGCATAGCTATGCATAGGGCTCATGAATAAGATAAAGTGCCATGAGCCCACTTTGACTCCAACTCATATGTGCACCTTCCATTGATATCATGTGCATGGGCCCATTGATCTTGAAGTGTGTTTTTCCTTCTTCAACTACATCTCCTCATGCAACACGACCTTCTTCTCATGTGTAAAAACCGAGTGAAATATTCAAATACATGGCACAGTTCACGTGACTTCAATGGGGCCTTTTGTAAATTTTCTTCCTCTTTCTTTCTCATTCCTTCAACAAAAACAATTAAAAAAATCAAAATCAAAATCAAAATAGACTAAAATCAAATAAAATAAAAATAAAAATAAAAATAAAAATAAAAATAAAATAAAATAAAACTAAAAAATTTAATAAATAAAATTAATAAAAAATTACACTTATCAAATTCCCCCAAACTTAAACTTTGCTAGTCCTCGAGCAAAGAAAAAGAAATATAATGAAAACATTTTATTGCCTCAAAGATTGCATAAAATTTATAATTCAAAGGAATCATTCCAAAACAATCAAGTCCAAAAGTTAATTCAAAACTTAACTCCACTGCATTATCATTTTCACTTCATCATTAGCTCCCCGGATGATTTTATGCAAACAAGTAAATAAGTTTGGATCTCTACAAACTCCATATGATTGCTTTTCAAATCACTCTCTAATAATATAGAACAAAATATTACAAAGGATCAATGGGTCTTTATTAGGCTTGTGATGTATGGCTAGGATGAGGGCTTCAAAGAAAATAGGATTTATGCAAATAGGGCACTCTCACTTCTAAAACATACACTCTTCTCAATCCTTTGAATATTTTAAATCACACCTCTTTTCCCCGCTCTTTCAAAGTTCCAATTTTTTTTCTTACTCCAAGTCGTCACTTATCTTTTGACGTGAATGCAAACATTTGTGATGGATGCACCCAGTTCCTTAACAAGTCACAAACTTGAAGTGCTCCTTTCTCTTTTTTTTTTTTTGTTGAAATCCAAGGTGTCACTTGTCTTTTGACGTGAATACAGGCATTTGTGATGGATGCACCCAGTTACTTAACAAGTTAGACACTTAAAGTATTTTTGCATACTTATATTTCAAGTCACAATTTGACGTAAGAATAAACATTGGTAATGAATACTCCTAGTTACTAAGCAACTTAAAACATTGGAGTAAATGGAACTTTGTACATTTTTTTTTTCACTTATATATCACTCTTTTTTTTTTCCAACCCTGTTTAAGAATAAATCAAATGGGTGACAAGTAATAAAGAGGTAGGTTTGAAAGGCTCAATCGATTCAAAGAATGCCTAAATCACTTCCCAAGTAATATTCTGTATAAGATTTCACCAGGAGAGTAATCAAATAAATTTTTAGAGTAAGTAGAGACCATCGAAATTCACAAAATTCACATAAAACTTCTCTAGGTATGCACAATGATTAATGATCATATCAAATTATACAAGATCTAGTAAAGAATTAATAGCTGGACTTAAGCAATGAGAATAATTCCTAAAAATTATAAAAAATTTCAACCATATTCTTATCATAGGCATTTCTTTTTCTTCAAAACCAAACATAATGAAAAACAACAATTTTTTTATTTTATTTTATTTTTTATTTTTATTTTTGAATAAATTCATTTCCCCCAAAACTTAAATATCACATTATCCTCAATGGGAAAAGGGAAAAAATACTAATGAAAAGAATGAGAGAGAATAAGAAATACTCCCCTGATTTCCAGCTTAATATTTTTCCTTGAGGTGCAGCTATGTATGCATTAGAGATTTCTTCAGTCTCTTTATTCCTAAAAAAAATTGAAAGCAAAACAATAAGATAAAGAAAAATAAATAAATAATAAAATAGAAATATAAAAACTTGGGTTGCCTCCCAAAAGCGCTTTATTTAACGTCTGTAGCTAGACATTATCATCTCATCTTTTGTTACTGATGAGATCGATGGAGCATTTTTTTGAGTTAAAGTCTCCATCCATATAGGGTTTTAATCTTTGTCCATTTACTTTAAATGCCCCTTTTGTCTCATGATGGACTTCAACCGCCCCATAGGGAAAAACTTGGGTTACCACAAATGGTTCCGATCACTAAGAGTGCAGCTTTCCTGGAAAGAGTCGAAGTCTTGAGTTAAATAATAGAACTTGTTGCCCGATTTCAAATTGTCTACTCAGATTATGCTTATCATGCCATCTCTTAGTTTTATCTTTGTAAATTTGAGCATTCTCATAAGCATCATTGCAAAACTCATCCATCTCATTTATTTGTAATATTCTCTTTTCGCCAGCTGTTTATAGATCAAAGTTCAGTGTCCTTGTCGCCCAATAGGCTCTGTGTTCTAGCTCCACCGGTAGATGGCATGCTTTTCCATAAACTAGCCTGTAAGGTGACATTCCGATTGGTGTTTTGAATGCTGTTCTATAGGCCCATAGTGCATCATCTAACTTTCTCGCCCAGTCTGTACAAGAGATATTCACGGTCTTCTCCAATACACGCTTCAGCTCCCGATTAGCGATTAGATACCTCAACTTGGCCACTCATTTGAGGATGGTATGGTGTCACCACGTGATGGGTAACTCCATACTAAGTCAATAGTGCTTCAAATTGGCGATTGCAAAAGTACTTCCCACCATCACTAATTATAGCCCTTGGAGTGCCGAATCGGGAGAAAATGTTTTTCTGCAGAAAATTCACTACAACCATCGCAACTGCTTCCACCCATTTAGAGACATAATCTACAACTACCAAAATAAATTTGTTAAAATATGAGGATGGAAAAGGACCCATGAAATCTATACCCCAAACATCAAATAATTCAATCACCAAAATATTGTTTAAAGGCATCTCATGTTTTCTTGAAATATTTCCAACCCTTTGACAATGATCACACAAAGTAACAAATTTAAATGCATCTCTATAAATAGATGGCCAATAAAACCCGGATTGCAGAATTTTTGTTGCTGTTTTTGAACCACCAAAGTGGCCGCCAACTTCCAATGAATGACAATGTCTGAGTATGTTCTCCATCTCCTCCTTGGGTACACATCTTCTGATTATTTGGTCCGTGCAGTGCCGGTATAAAAAAGGTTCTTCCCAAAAATAATATTTTAAGTCGGAGAAGAACTTCTTCTTTTGTTGATATGTCATCCCAGGAGGTAGGATTTGCGACACAAAGTAGTTGACTATGCCGGCATACCATGGAACAACTTGTATAGCCATCAAATGCTCATCTAGGAATGTTTCATTAATTTGCAATTTTCGCTCATCATCCGTACCTTGAAGCTTCATTCGGGATAGGTGATCTGCCACCAAATTTTCAATACCTTTCTTATCCTTAATCTCCAAATCGAATTCTTGTAGAAGCAAAATCCATCAAAGCAATCTTGGTTTAGCATCATTCTTTGCAAGTAAGTACTTAAGAGCAGAATGATCGGTGTAGACAACCACCTTCGAACTTATCAAGTAAGAACGAAATTTGTCAAAAGCAAAAACAACTGCTAATAATTCTTTTTCAGTAGTAGCATAATTCAGTTGAGCCTCTGTTAAAGTCCTACTTGCATAATAAATAACATGAAATTTTTTTTCTTTTCTTTGCCCTAAAACAGCTCCTATAGCATAGTCATTGGCATTACACATTAATTCAAATGGTAGATTCCAATCCGATGATACAATTATAGGTGTTGAAATTAATTTCTTTTTCAGTGTTTCAAAAGCATGCAAGCATTCATCAGAAAATTCAAATCGAGTATCTTTAATCAACAGATTGCAAAGAGGTTTAGTAATTTGGGAAAAATCCTTAATAAACCGTCGATAGAATTCAGCATGTCCCAAGAAACTTCTCACGCCCTTCACATTGGTTGGTGGTGGGAGTTTTTCGATCACTTCTATTTTTGCTCGGTCAACTTCAATTCCCTTAGAGGAAATTCGGTGGCCCAGCACTATTCCCTCCTCGACCATGAAGTGGCATTTTTCCTAGTTCAAGACTAGATTTGTCTCCTTGCATCTCTGCAAAACTGAAGATAAGTTAGACAAACAATTATCAAAAGAATATCCAAAGACAGAGAAGTCATCCATGAAGACTTCTAAAAATTTTTCCACCATGTTCGAGAAGATGGACATCATGCATCTTTGAAATGTGGCTGGCGCATTGTAAAGGCCAAAAGGCATTCGTTTATATGCAAATGTTCCATACGGACAAGTAAAAGTGGTTTTTCTTGATCCTCAGGTGCAATGGCTATTTGATTATAGCCAGAATATCCATCTAGAAAACAGTAGTAAGCATGTCCTGCAAGTCATTCTAGCATTTGATCAATAAAAGGTAATGGAAAATGGTCTTTCCGAGTTGCATCATTAAGTTTTCTATAATCTATGCATACTTGCCATCCCGTGACCGTCCTTGTTGGTATAAGTTCATTGCTATCATTATTGATCACAGTTATTCCATCCTTCTTTGGAACGACTTGTACTGGACTTACCCATGCGCTGTCTGAGATTGGATAAATAATCCCGGCATCTAATAGCTTCAACACTTCTTTATGCACCACTTCTTGCATGGACAGATTCAATCTCCTCTAGGGCTGGACAATAGGCTTACATTTATCCTCCATCAAAATCTTGTGCATGCAAATTGAAGGACTAATTCCTTTGATGTCAGCGACGGTCCAACCTAAAACCATTTTGTATTCCCGCAAGATTCTCAGCAACTTTTCCTCCTCTATATCACTTAAAGAACTATTAATAATAACTGGAAAATTAGAGTCTTGGCCTAAGAACACGTACCTTAAATTTGACGGAAGCGGTTTGAGCTCAAATTTAAGTGGTTCTTCACTTGGAGATGTCGGTTGGGACGAATTTAATTTTTCGACTTTTGGTTGCATTGAAGGAGGAACAAATGGTGTAGCCTCCAAATATCTCTCACACTCTCTAACCTCTTCATCATCAAATTCAAGAGATGCAGAGCAAGTAAGACATACCTCAAGTGGTAGCTTTAGAAAATCAGCTGCATAAGTCTCGCCAGCCATGATCACATCTCGATCACTTATTTGAAAACAAGAATGTGTCTCGGATGGAAATTTCATAGGCTTAAATACATCAAAGGTGACCTCCTCCTCTCCGACCCTCAAAATGAGTTTTCCTTGTTGAACATCAATTAAAGTTCTCCCCATTGCAAGAAAAGGTCGGCCTAGTATCAAAGGGATCTCCTCGTCCTCATCCATATCGAGAACAATGAAGTCGGCGAGAAAGATGAACTTATCAACTTTCACTAATACGTCTTCAATGACTTCTCTCGGGTACTTAATAGATCTGTCCGCCAATTGTAGAGAGATGGTGGTCGGCTTTACTTCTCCAAGACCCAATTTCCTAAATACAGAGAGAGGCATTAAATTAATACTTGCTCCTAAGTCACATAAAACTCTATCAAAATAAGAATTTCCTATAGTGCAAGGGATAGTGAAACTCCTCAGATCTTTCAACTTAGGTGGCAGCTTCTTTTGTAAAATTGTACTACTCTCCTCTGTCAGTATTACCGTTTCATGCTCCTCCAATTTCCACTTCTTTGATATAATATCCTTCAAAAATTTATCATAATTAAGCATTTGTTCTAAAGCTTCAATGAGAAGAATATTAATATGCAATTGCTTAAATATGCTCAAAAATTTAAAGAACTGTTTATCAACATTATTTTTTTTTAATCTTTGAGGAAAAAGAATTGGTGGATCATAAATTGAAGGGGAATAAGTTTCAAAAGTAACTTCCCTGGACTTTTCGGATTTTGATGCTCTTTGATTCTCCTTAGTCGTCTCAACTTGCTCCACTTCTTTCATCTCTAGCTCAGCTTCCTTCATCTTGGACTCCTCATTATTCACAGCTTCATCTTGCTTGGCATTTTCTACTTTAGGCTCCTTATATGTTCGCCCACTTCTCAATAGTATTGCCTTGACATGTTCTTTTGGATTGGTCATAGTATTACTTGGTAACGTCCCTGCGGTCCTCTCTGTAAGCATGTTTAAGAGCTGACCAATCTGCACCTCAAGATTGCGGATTAAAGCCGAGTTGTTTTGGATTGCTATATCTGTCTTCTGCATGTATTGCATGAGCATGTCCTCAAGTGCCAGCTTCTTCTCTTGTTGTGGAGGTTGTTGAGGTGGTTTAGTCGGCTCTTGATTATTGCTCCATGAAAAGTTTGGGTGATTCCTCCATCCAGGATTGTATGTGTTTGAGTATGGATTATTTTGACCTTAAAAATTTGACACGTAATTTGCTTGTCCATAACTCGGTTGGGCAAAAGGATTTCCTACTTGGCAATCTACACTTGAATGATTTCCTGCACAATGATCGCAAATAATATTAGTTTGAATAGCATTAACATTCATCTTACCTAGTTGTTGAGACAAAGTTGTCATTTGTGCTGCCAATGTGGTAATAAAATCAAGTTCTAAAACTCCAGCTGTCTTTCTTGGCATTACTTTCTCCGTAGGCCATTGATAATTGTTGGATGCTAATTCTTCCAAAAGTTCATAGGCTGCTTCATGAGTTTTACTCATTAACGCTCCACCAGCTGTTGCATCAACCATAGACTTGTTTGTAGCTCCCAGACCATTGTAGAATGTTTGCACTTGAAGCCATGCTGGAAGGTCATGATAAGGACATCTTCACAATAATTCTTCATACATCTCCCATGCTTCATATAATGATTCACCCTCAAATTAGATGAACGTGGTGATATCGTTCCTCAATTTTGCTGTCTTCGTGGGACAAAAATATTTTGTCAAGAATTTCTGTGCTAACTCTTCCCAAGTAGTGATGACGCCAGGCGATAATGAATTCAACCAAGCTTTTGCTTTATCCCTAAGTGAGAAGGGAAAAATTTTTAGTCGAATCGCATTATCTGTCACTCCATTGTGTTTAAAAGTATCACAAATTTCTAAAAAATTTGCAATATAGACATTAGGATCCCCTTGTGACAGCCCCTCAAACTGGACAGTTTGCTGTATCATTTCAAAATTATTGGCTTGTATGGCCGGCGTCCTTATGCTCGATGTAGCTCCATTGACTGAGGGCATAGCATAGTCTCGTAACGCCTTGTGCTCCTGATCGACCATATTAGATAGGGGTGTATTGGCCTCTTTCTTCTTCTTTTTCTTGATCTGATGTAAGGTTCTTTCAATCTCGGGATCAAAGTGTGTATGCGCTAATTGTTTATATCGGGGCATACACTTCTAATTCCTGAAAAGAAAGAAAACAAATCAGATGCACCTAAAAGAATTTTTTTTTTTTTTTTTTTTTTACTAAAATAAAATCCAAAGTAGTAAAAATCTAGTTATTATCAATATCAATAACAAAAATTAATTTCCGGCAACGGCGCTGAAAACTTGTTCGTGTAAAATAATCTGCAAGCGCACAGAATTGTAACAAGTAGTAAAGTGTTTTGTAGAAACCGAATGTCGAACCCACAGGGATTAACTCTGTTATTGAATACCGAAATTCACTAAATTAATTACTATTTGGAAAATCGAAAATAAATGAAACGTTTCTACTATCTAAATTAAATTAAACTACTTAACAAAAATAAATCTACAAATCAAAATTTACAAAGGCTAAAATCTAAAAGTGTAACAAATATGATGAGAATGGATTTAGAGCGGTTGATTTCATCTAGCAAATTCCACACAATTTATTCTTCATAATTATTAAATTTCAATAATCTCCCGTTGACGATTAAAAATTCATTAATTATTCAATATCTTCTTTCGAATAATATCAAAAATATATTCAAGTAACAACTCCATATCTCTATATGAATTTCATTAATTGGAGACTCATTACGTACTTTGAATTTTCTGAAAAATCACACTAGTCTCGGTAAAGCATCTCTATTTTCGCTCAATTAATGGTATTTAATTATAGAACTAAAATCACAAATCACCTCTCGGTTTCATTGTAATTCAATTGATCAAATAATAATTCGTAAAAAATTGTAAGCATTAAGAACAATAATTAAACACTCAATCATGGAAATATTAAAAATAAAATAATTCAGAATATAAACTGTGTGTTCAATGCTAGATTACATCAACACCCTAGAAAATAAAATTTAGTTCATAATAAAATTAAAAAGAAAATAAAAAAATAAAAAATAAAACTTATGTTTTTCATCAGAGTCAGGTGATGAACATGCAGCTCTTGCCTCTGTCCTTCAAATCCTTCTCCTCAGAAAAACTCCAAAGAAAATGTCCAATTTTGCTCTAGCGCCACTCTCGTCTCAGGAATGCGGCGCCGAAAGTATAAACTCATATATATAGATATATATATATATATATGTATATATATGTATGTCTTACCACTTCGTTGATTTCCCAAACGTGTCCCTCTCCTTTTTTAATTCTAATTGAATTGCCATGTATTGATAACATTGCAAGCGGGCCAATGTTGTTGAATGAGATGAAGTGGCACTTTGAAGTGGATTGCATAGCTATGCATAGGGCCCATGAATAAGATAAAGTGCCGTGAGCCCACTTTGACTCCAACTCATATGTGCACCTTCCATTGATACCATGTGCGTGGGCCCGTTGATCTTGAAGTGTGTTTTTCCTTCTTCAACTACATCTCCTCATGCAACACGGCCTTCTTCTCGTGTAAAAACTGAGTGAAATATTCAAATACATAGCACAGTTCACGTGACTTCAATGGGGCCTTTCGTAAATTTTCTTCCTCTTTCTTTCTCATTCCTTCAACAAAAACAATTAAAAAAATCAAAATCAAAATAGACTAAAATAAAATAAAATAAAAATATAAATAAAAATAAAAGAAAAAAAAACTAAAAAATTTAATAAATAAAGTGATAATAAAATTAATAAAAAATTACACTTATCAGAAACCCAAGTTTTATTCTTAATAAGAGATTCCATTTCTTCATTCACAGCAATGATCCACTTTTTAGCATCCTTGCTATTTAGAGCCTCTTTATAGGACCTTGGCTCTTGATTTATAACCTCATCTACTATGGTGAAAGCAAAAGCAGTAAGATCTGTTTGACCATACCTCTTGGTGGTTTAACCACCCTCCTTTTCCTGTCCCTTACTAGATTGTAGGAATCAGCTCCACCTTGATTTAGGTCCCCCGAGCTTACTGCCTCAGTACCTGTGATCTGGTCTATTATGTGTTCAGATCGGATGTATTGTTCCACCTGAAGCTGAACACTTCCTAAAGGTTTTTCTTTATTAAGGACATAGTTATTATTCTGTAATCTAGCCATCTAGGATTCAGTAAAGGTCACATCTCTACTAATAATGTATTTTTGCCTACCAGGTTCATCTATCCATAGTTTATACTGTGAAGACCCGTAATTTTATTACTTTTGTAATATATTATTTTAATATTAAATATGTATTGTTGTTAATATAGATATTGTGTGTTTTGAATTGGTTGATATTAATAGTATTTTATTGTGCTTGTGTTTAAAATACTTAGATATTTTATCTTCATTTAAAAATTATTTTCATGTGTTATTGGAAACTAAAGTTCTTTTCTTTATGAATTTATTGTGATGTATTTGATCTAATGCTTGAATTTAATCTCATTATTTTATTATATTGGTATTTAAATTAAAGTGTTGGAATTTATCTTATTTAGTTTGATGTGTTTTATTAATTTATACTGGATGTTTTCGGATTGGGCTTTTATATATATATATATATATATATATATATGAATATATTTATATGTAGTGCTTGATTGTTTTTAAATTAATTGGTTTTGTGTAAGCTATGGTTTTAGGCATGTATATTTATATATATTTATATATGTTTGCTACATTGAGTCCAGCCCGCTGCAAGCCTTAGGCCAGCCCATTAGCTATGAACCCAACCCAGCCCCTTCATTAGCTTGAAACGACACCATTTAACCATGCCCCTTAAGTGATTTTGGTCATTCTTTCTTCTAGTCGACGCAACAGCTTTTCTTCTTCTTCTTCCTTTGTTTTCCTGCTACACCCGTGAGTTTTAAATTCGAATCTTGGCAGCCTTTCTCCTCATCGTTTCATGCACGCAATGAGTCATCAATTACCCAGTCCATAGATGATCTACTTCCCTCTATTTTTGCTGTCGATCCATGCATCATGTGCCTGAAATCAGCCCCAAACCGTGTGTGTACAGTCACATTTTTGCCTCTGTTTCCTTGTAAAAAGTTATAGAATCTTTTCTTTTGCAGATGGGGTTTTGTTTTGGCTCGGTTCTATGGTGATTCACATGATTTTTGCCACCCAAAAAACTCGAGTTTTTTAGCCTATAAATGGCCATCGACCCATGCGATAAACCCATACCAAAAAATCCTCTCAATGCCGTGATCTAGCTTCCATTTGGGATTAATTTCGAGCTTCCTTTTTTTCCCACAACTCATATTTCAGTTTTTCTTCTCTTCAAACCCTATTATTCCAAAAATCTCAAGTAAGATTTTACTGGTATTTTAATCACCGTTTCGTTCGCCGTAGTTCACCGTTTAGAGGAACTTTTGGTAAGTTTTAATCGTTAATTTGATTAAATTATCAAAGTGTTGTTTTTCAATTTATTATGGTGGGTTGTTTATTACGTTGAATTATTTTAGATATTTGATCTTATGATTTGTTATTAATTATGTTGTTTTATACATGTGCTTTTATTTATGTTAATTCTAATCGATTAATTATTTTTTATGTTTGTATTTATTTATTTGTGATTTTTATATACGTTAGCGTGATGGGCGCGACTTTAATGGCAAGTTCGTGGGTGAAGCGTGAAATCGCTGTTCGGTATTTTTGATAATTTCAGAAGTTATTAGCGAACGTATTGTAAGTATTTCCCAAATATATTTTAAGATTTAAATATATTTTGCAATAACAAATATTGGATATTTGTTGGTTGTTGGATTTTTTTTGTATCGTCATATGCATTGCATAGTGTACGAATGTTCATATTTGTAAAGGAAAACTGGATTTTTGCATAATTGTATGCATGTTCATGTGTTGGATTTGAAAACTAGGTTTTCAAATGTGTTAATGGTTTTTTGGTGCGTGTGTATCACGACCCCAAGTCAAAATGGGACATTATCCCGGTGGAGTTCTTTTGGTCACTCGGGAGCAGAATATACTGAGTGATGTCTCCTGAGTTTTCGTCTGGCGATGACGGGATCGGACGAGATGGTAAAACTCTCGTGCCGACTCCGTGGCTTCTCTGCTGGCTGGGGCTAGGGGATGCCTGGTTATGGTACGTGCTGGGCGCGGTTAGCTAGGCATTGCCCGTTTCGAAGTCACATGCATGGTCGTTACTTTCAGTATGATGATGAGAGCCAGGGTGTGCGGATGGTCCCTAGGAGAGATCATAGTGCATACGGTTAATAAAATGAATGTTTAGGCAATTTTCTGGGAAAATGGCGGGTTTTGATTATTGGTTTTATGAAAACTATTTACTAAGAAAGTGGTTGTGGTTTTAAAGGATTTACGTGTATCATTTTCTGAAAAAATGATAGATGTTTTTATTAGAGTTTTATTTTGTACCAAAATGAGACTTTGGCGTGTGTGTTTATTTATTTATTTTGAGAAAGTTGGTTTGTAAGCTTCATGCATATGGTGTCATATTCATGCATTTTGTTGTTGTATGAATTTATTTTGATCATGTGGTTTGTTTGGAGCTTACTTACCTGCGGTACCATTTTCGGTATCGTAGATTTTGTTGCAGAGGACGAGAAGGTTGAGCTTGAGGAAGCAGCTCCGCCGTTGGAGTAGCTTAATCTAGTTGTATATTGGGAAATGTTTTCCCTACTTGTTAATTATGTAATTGTATGTTTGGGCCTTAGGATGACTGTATTAAATCTCTGGTTGGAGAATTTATATTAGCTTGGTTTGTAATATTTAAAATTCTGGTACTTAGATATCGACTTAATTTATCCACTTTAATTTATATTTTATGCATGTCACGTATTCACACACATAGCACTTGACGTGAGAGTGCGTGACCTGTGTTGTCAGCATTCCGACGTTTCGATCCCCGTGTTATTGTATGTGGGAATTGGGGCCGTCACAGGTATACCCTTTTATCCCATCAGGATACCCTACAAAAATACATTTAAGGGTCATGGGGTCCAACTTATCAGTTCTGGAGTGTGCATAAGCAACACACCCAAACACTCTTAAGTACTCATAACTGGAAGGTTTCCCAGTCTACAATTCTTGTGGGGTCTTAAACCCAATGGCATAGGAGGGGCATCTATTTATCAAATGAATTGCTGTTGTAGCAGCCTTTGCCCAGAAATATTTTGGTAACCCGGCATTACATAACATGCATCTAACCCTCTGTAAAATGGTCGTATTCATTCTCTCGACCAGATCATTTCGTTGAGGGGCTTCTTTTACAGTCTTGTGCCTAAGAATTCTTTCTTTACTATAGAAATTATTAAACTCTGTCGACAGAAACTCCAACCCATTATCTGTCCTCAAAGCCTTTAGCTTTCTACCCACCTAATTTTCCACTAAAGACTTCCATTCTTTAAACCTTTCAAATGTGTCACTTTTATATTTAAGAATGTAAATCCAAACTTTTCTAGAATAATCATCAATGATGGAGAGAAAGTAATTCCCTCCATCATTAGAGGCTACTTTATAAGGTTCCCATAGGTCTGAGTGGGCATAATCTAGTATCTACTTAGTCAAGTGGGTTGCACATTTAAAACTAACTCTCTTAGACTTTCCATAGATGCAATCTTCACAGAAGGGTAGACTCTTTAGATTTGCATCCTCTATTAGGCCCCGTTTCTTAAGCTGTAAGAGACCATTTTGACTAACATGACCTAGCCTTCTGTGCCAAAGCACAGCTTTATTATCTGTGGTGTTCTGTACAGGGGAAGTCTCCTCATTTAAGGTCTTGCCTATTAGAGTGTACAACCTATTTTTTAATCACTCATTTCATTACTGTAAAAGAGCCTTTTGCAACTCTCAGAGTCCCTGCCTCAGACTTGAAAGAATAGCCAGACTGATCCAACATACCCAGAGAAATTAAATTCCTCTTCAATTCAGGTATGTACCTAACTTCCTTCAGAAGTCTACTCATACCATCATGTAGGTGTAGCCTACTAGTCCTCATATCCATGATCTTGTAGGACTTGTTATTACTAAGAATTACATATCCTCCCTTTAACTCACAGAAAGTCTCAAACTAATATCTGATTGGACACATATGAAAAGAACATCCGGAATTTAAAATCCCCTCATTTCTTGAATTTATTTCAGATACATTAAGGACCTCAGCACTGTCATTTTCTTCTAGTACCACAGAGGCATCCCCTTCCTCCTTTACTTTATTTCCTGAACTTGTTTTCTTGTCAGGACAATCTCTTTTAAAATGCCTTTCCTTATGACATAAAAATCATTTCAATTTCTTTTCTTTTGACTTAGATCTATTTCTTTTATTATCAGACTTTCCCTTCTTACGCCTCTTTTTTGGTCTGTCCCTAACACAGGCCATTTCCCTATTTTTGTTTGGTTTCTACCTTATTATGGAGTTCTCTAGCATGAAGTACATATTGTACTTCATCTAAAGTTAAGGTGTCCCTACCATACATCATAGTTTCCTTTATGCTAAGGTAAGTAGAGTCCAAAGAGGTTAATAATAGTATGGCCTGATCCTCATCCTTGACCTTTATATCAATTTAGCAAGATCAAAAATGATTTTGTTGAATGCATCAAGATGTTCCCCTATTGGAATTCCAGGGGACATCTTGAAGGTGTACAGTCGAGTCTTTTTATGTATCCGTTAGTCAGGGACTTAGTCATGTATAAGTTTTCTAATTTGAGCCAAATGTCTGCTGCAGTGTCCTCATTAGCAACTTCTCTTAAAACTTTATCCCCAAGAGACAGTATGAGGACACTGTGGGCCTTTTGGAGGATGTCCTTATGGACCTCCTCCTTCCAAACATCAGAAGAGGAAAAACCTTTCTTTTTCTCCCCCTTGAGGGCATTCTGCAAGCCCTGCTGGACAAGTAGGGCCCTCATCTTAATTCTCCATAAACCAAACTCATTGTATCCAGTGAACTTCTCAACGTCAAACTTAGTGATCCCCATGTGAACTTGGCTTTGATACCAGTTGTGAGTTTTACAAGTTCGAGTTCTTGAACAAAAATAGAAATAAAAAACCCCAAATTGTCGAGTTGAGAAATTAGGATTTCACGTAACTAGCTTATACATTCAATCCAACATCAAGAAAATAAAGAATACGTGCAAATCAGCAAGAATAATAAAAGAAATGAGAAAGAAATAGTGAGAATACACAGTTTACATGGTTTGGCGCTAATGGCCTATATCCACGGCAAGAACAACCTCAGAGATTGATCTTTATTGATAAATATGCAAAGCCATAGTGTTTATTACAACCCAGCTAACAATTGAGCTCAAGAGAACCATCAAAATGACTCTCTTTCTCTTAGAAATCACAAACCCTAGCAGAGCAATCACACGACAACAGTTTCTCTCTCTCACTCGAAATTTGAAGGCAACAGACAAATGAAGCGTTTGCCCTAATATAGAGAATAAGATGAATATATATACTATTACAAGATCTTGACACATGTACAATAATGCACGGCTCAAATGTCTTCTTCTAATAATATCTTGTGGCCTGAAAAATCACTTTTGCCCTCAGCATTAACATGAGACCGACTTAGCTCCAGCTATCTTTGACTTGTTCTTTTTGGTAATTACCTACACATATTAAAACTGAGATACAATATACACTAAGTAAACACAGGTTTGACACTCTTAGAGTCAACACATTCTATGAAGGGGATTAAATCATATTTATTTTTGGAAGTTCAGCCAACAAGAAACGGTAAGAAGCTAAATCCATAACCCAAATCAACATTCATTAATGAGGTAAAATAACATATGAAAGCTGTCGACGCCCCAGCTTGCGCTTGGGATCGTACGCAAACCATGACGTCGGGGATGAGCATCACAAGAAAATCCACCCCTCGTCTTATCATGTACTGGATTTTTTTTTTTTTTAAGTTGTCGCAGTGGAAAAATGTCAAATCTTTCTATGTGTATATCACATGGCTTAATACAATAACATCCCAAAATATTACATTACTATTAATATAAATATAAGGATCATTCATAAGTGTTCATTCTTCCAAAACAACGAAAGACCAAAATATGTGCATATAAATACAAAAGCTGCATAGAGGATCCCCAACCATCACTCCCTAATCCAATAGTTCCTTCTTAATCTCCTTGAAGTTTGGGCCGTAACGGAGGCGGTCTAAATCCAAGATTGGTCCCACCTCACAACTCATCCCGGAGTATGACTCATAAAGGGGACCCATGTGGAGGGAATCGTCTATGCCGAGAACTATACAACACTCAATAGGGCGTATATTTCCCAAAATGTACGCAGCTAGGGGTTGTGACTCCGCCGCCCAACGGCTTAGGTAGTCAAGAGTCACTAGCTCAGAGGTGACGGACTCAGTCGGGCCCGTGGGGGTCCAAGGCACCGTCCCTGGGGTCATACTCTTCAAAGTCTTCATTACTTACAACTACTTCTATCATCCCAGAAAGAAAATAATAGAGAGATAAACAGGGATGAGATTTCGGGAGAAATCTCAGTAAGCACATTTATATCATAACAAAAGCAATTTAAGCATACCGATAAATGAATAGCAAACAATCAGTCATACTTTATGCATTATGAGACTCATGACTTTATGCTGTGCACATGTTCATGCTCATACCATGTCTTGAAATTTCTCTTTTTCTTTTTGTATTCTTTTCATATGCTTGTTCGTAATCTCAGAAAACAAAACATTGGAGTTTTCTTTCAAAATTCATTTTTTCGCAAATACTTTTCATTTTTTTCTTATCTTAGGCGCCACTTATCATATCATATATAGTCTGAAAGCCCATCTTTTGTCATGACCTCTGTTGGACACCTCACGGTTCCCCTACGCACCGTGTGTTCCTACTAGTTACCGTAGCACCTGGCGACTGTATTAAACCTAAGTAGCTACGTTTCGCACCCTTTCGCGCTCCTCATCACTCGGCAATTGATCACTCATCGAACAACTACAAATATTTTTATATCGGTGAGGCCGAGGCCAATACCGTCCTGTATGCACCCACTAGCTTTAGGTGCGACCACGCTCTGGACACCTTTTGGAGCCATACATGGTCTGTCGACGGTTCTTTGTCGACCCAGGGGCTTTCACTTGACTTTAATCACTCTTGAGTGAACAAGGAGTTCCACTGGGACACTACCCCGTTCCAGCTTTTGGGGTTCTTATAAAACTTTAATTAATTTCTTTTCCTTTAAAAACATGTTTAAAACATGATTTTCGTGTTGTATGCATGAGACGTGAGACTCATGTCATTGAACACATGAAATATGTGACGAACATAACGCTTATTTTATGTCAGGCTCTTTCACAATTTTCGCACTCCACAATTCCACTCATTTCCTACCCAAAAAAACTTAATGGGCCTCTTATACCCTTAAGGGTGCTCGGCCCCTTCCCACTAGGGTTGGGCCGAGACCCTCCCTTTGTAAATTCCTCACTTTTTGTCTCCTAATCTTCTCCAAGCACTCTAATTCAACTCCAACCACTTAAATGTATTTTCCTAACCCTAAAAACAAGGCTTGGCCGAAACTCTTATGTCTTTTAATTTATTATTTTATTCACTATTTCTTCCAAGATGACTCACCCAATGATTTAGGTGAAAACCACCAATCATGCTAGTGCAACCATTTTATTCATATGCATCTAATATCTCCAAATATTTAAGCATATCATCATAACATAGCACAATAGTCAAATCAATAATTCCACCGAAAGAAAATCTTAAATCCGAAATATATGCATACATAAACCCAACATTTTCATCTCTAAGTCAAAATCTAGCGAACATATTTTCATCTTTTCTCCTCATGTTGATCACACCATATTCTTCCTTCATATCAAATATTCAAATTTACCACATGAAATAATCTTTACTCTTAGCAAGGTATTTAAACTTAGACATGGATTTTTACCACTAAATAAACAACACTAAAGGCATTATCCAACGTCATGCTAGTAAACCTTCAATCATGCATGCATTTCCTTCATTCTACCTCATGTTGAGTAACTAACTAAACCACATACCATTTTAAATTCTCAACTTAGAAAATATTATAACTTAAGCAGTAATTTCCACTAAACTAAACATGGCAAACTTTCTCTCTAAAGGGTTTCATTTTTAATATACATACACAAAGATTCAAGCAAACACCCAAATTCATTCAAAAGTATACTAAGATTGCTAAAGGTAGGATAAAAATGCACTTACCTCTTCAGGAGAAACTCTTCTCCAAATTATTTGTTCTAGCTCTTTTCTTATAAGGATAAGGTGATGTTTAGAGGTTAGAAGAAAGTAAAACAAAAGAGAGTTGAGGGAGAAGTGGGGTTGGCCGAGAGGTAGAGAGAAAGAGAGCTTGTGTGTTTGTGAGATAGCCAAGTGAGGGGTGGGTCTCCTCAAGGGTATTCGGCCATGCTCTTTTGGGAAAAGAAAGCAAATGATGAGAAATGGGAGGCAATGAGAAACCGGATTCCTTTGCCTCCCCAAAGTCTCCACCGACACCTTCTTCTCCTCTTGCCTCATTCTCTTGTCGTTTCACCCTATCACACACTCATCTAACTCCTCTCGTGTCAATCCACAAGATTCTAAGGCCATGCTTTTGGGAAAGAGAGCTTGCATGATCCGGCCATGCCTTGGATCCATGTGTCACCCGAAACTCTCCCCCACTCCATTCCTAGTTTCCTTCTATTTCAAGCAATCCCCAATCATTTCCTTACACCACCATACCTCTTACACACCTTACACCATTTACTTCATCTTCTCACACAAGTCTAAGATGTCCCTTCCACTAGATTTGCAAGTACTTCTAGGAAACCTCCAAAGGATGCACACGACAAACCTCCATCCGGATCCTTCCTAGCTTTTTCTTCTTCCTCTTCCTTTTTTCTTCCTCATGACACCTCTCTTCACTTGTCAATCACCTTGTCACTTCTCTCTTACATGATCCTATGGTGATCATTAGCTTAGATTGGAGAGAATTGCATGGGAAAAACCCCTAAGGGGTTTCAGCTAGAAGCTAACCGAATGCCCTCTCTTCTCTTCTCCTCCACTTCCTACTCCAATCCACAAGTGCCACTCCACTAAGCATGACATGTATTAGATAAATTAGAATAAACATTATCTTAGTATTTTCCAAAAATATCCCAATGATGGGAAAATTCTATCACAATATTTTACACTCAATCCTATCATCCACCCACTAGTCAACTTCTACCTACTAGCACTTTTCCATTTTCACTTACTAGTTTTAGATGACTCACTAGGGTTTCTCTATGGGTGACAAGTGTCCCATGTGTGGGCTTGGTGGGTTATGGGTCAATCTTATGGGCTTGTGGGCTTGTTATTCCTTCCTAGGCCCAATAACTCATTCTAACTTTCAAGGCTCTAATCTTAAGCCCATGCCCTTTTTCCTCACCTCTCAATAAAATTAATTTAAATTAATTAATTAATTAGTTGATCAAAATAATTATTCAATTAACTAATACGAAATGAAAGTCTTGGTACATCACAAAAGCAGAGTGGTATAATGCTAGAAGTGAACAAACATTTTGTTGGGAACATAGAAAACCAAGTCATGAAAGAGAGAATAGAACAATACAATCCAGAAATTTTCAAATGCAAACTGGCTATCGGCGGGTACAACTTTCTTGTTGTATTTTCCAGTGAGCACTCCAAAAGCAAGTGGGCTCCATGTGGTAAGACCCAGGCCATATATGGCGTAGAGAGGAATGTACTCAGACTCAACCTCATGGAGCCATTCAGAATGAAATCATTTCAGTTTATTATAGATAACAAAAATGCTAGAGTCGCAAACGGGAATCCCGACTATGAATGTAGGATTTTTTATTTTTATTTTTATTTTCATATAATGATAAAAAATATATATATTTTATTATGATGTTGTAATTTTTAATTTTTTTTAAAGTATTTAGAATTAGTAAAAAATAAATGGAAGAAAAAAAGAAAAAAAAATATGTTTGCGCTAGGCGAGATCCCAATCGGGATCTTGTGTAAGAGTAGAAGTACTCTTATGGATAAATGCATGTGGCATACATGTAGCTTATTGTTGGGAATAGACTGGTTAACAAGCAGTAAATAAGAAGTAACACAATGAAAAAGCAACTAGAGAAAATACGACAATCATACAGAACACATAAAACACCAAGATTTGAAGTGGTTTAGCTCAACACAAGCCTATGTCCATTGTTGGAGTCGGTCTCAATGAATCTACCTTCAAATAAAGATGGAGTACATGAGATAAATCACAAGATTCTTACAAGAATCACTCTCCCTCATTTACAATGTGCTTAGCTCTTTCACTCACACTCTCAACTTTACAAATGCTCCTCTCAAAGATCTAAACAAAACAAAATGAGTTTCTCACACTGAACTGCGTTCAAATGAACACTGTTCTAGTTAGCTTGAAGCGAGCATACTGAAGAGGTGCTTTCAACACAATTCAAGCCACCTCTCAACAAATCTCCACCTTGGTTTGAATTCTCACACGCCTCACAAATCACAAAAGGGAATTACCGCCCCGAACACAACGTTTATTATCGAAGAACTCAATTTCCACACAAAAGTCTTCAATACCATAGACGACTTGACCAAATCACAAGCTTAGTCCTAATGAAGAATCGACATTGTCATACAAACGGCAATACACCACTATATAGATTACTTACTTGATCAACGACTTTTGAATACAAACAAAGACTACAAACAAATATTCTCTACCAAAGTAGAAACCTCACAAAACCTGCATGAGCATACTCTAAGGTGGCCAAACTGCCTCCTCTATCTACTAAATAAAACTGTAGACTTACTCTCACTGTGCACCAATGCCAAAATCAAAATCAAAAAGTAAAATCATACTTAATCTCAAAAGCATAATCTGAAGTACCACATGTACTTAGTTGTGAAGCTCTTTCAACAACTTCACATTCTTGCTATAACTCTACTCTCATTCTTGTGGAAACAACTAAAAACAAATTGTAAAAGAAGAAAGTTCACCCAATAGCAAGCTGTGTTAACTATTTCACCCAAATTTGTAAACAAGCCTGGCAAATTCAAAGCATATTGTGAACTCTCATACATGAGTCCACCTCATTCCATTCAGCTACTGCATTTCTGTGGAGTGAGACTCAACTGTATGGTCTGAACAACGCTCTACCTTTTTGTCTGTAGATCATTAGTCTTCTCAAATGTTTGAACACATCACAAAATAGATAAGCAAAACCAAACTCTTTCTCAAATGATCATAAACATATATGAGTATAACAAAGTACAACATTACGCAAGATGTATTCCAATTAGAAATAAACAACTGCAGGAAACCTAATTCTACATTATTTCGCAAGAATACTATGCAAACAAAAAATCAAGTTTTACTGTCCTCTGATCATACCAAGTAAAAGATGCCTACTCATAAATGACTACATCCCGTCTCGCACACTCACATGTGCTGCATGCGAGTAATGTCTAAATCTGGAACATGTGAGGATTCACCACAAATTATTCTACTACCCCGAAGGAAGTAAAGATCATCTATCTTCTTCCCTGTCATTACCATCAAAAAGTCCTTTTAGACTTAAAAGACTCCACCTTCAATTAAATACTGATAACCAACGGAATCAAGAGTGCCTAAAGATATGAGATTCTTCTTCAAAGACAGAATATGCCTAACATTAGACAGAGTTCTAACAGTTTTATCATACATCTTAATTTCGACTGAACCAATCCTAACAATATCACAGGCCATATCATTTCCAACCCGGACGCAATCATCGTTGATTGATTCATAGTTAGTGAACCAATCTATTATGGAATACATATGGAACGTACAAGCTAAATCCATGATTTACTTGTCACCAAAACAACTGCTAGGGCTGCTAACTGCTAGAACAATATCAGAGTAGTTAGATTAATCTTCAATGCTAACTATATTGGAGAAACTTTCTTCTTCCTCCTTATTTTTCAGTCTGGGATACTCACTCTTGTAATGACCAAATTTATGACAGTAGTAACACTTAACATTTTCCTTATTAGATTTAGAGCTACCACTGGAATTACCCATACTCTTTCCTAAATGTCTCTCTCCGAATCTATCAACAAATGAACCTTTCATAAACAAACCAAAGGCTTGATTGTCGGTGCCTAGTACCCTCAATTTTGTTCTCAATTTCTTAGAATTCAAAATAGATTTCACATCTACCAAGGAAATTGTATCTCTACCATATAATATTGAGTTTACAAAATTATCAAACGAAATAGGCAACGAATACAAAACAATTAGTGCTTGATCTTCTTCTTCAAGTTTAATGTCAATATTCCTTAGATCCATTATAATTTTATTAAATTCAACTAGATGTTCATAAATAGAAGTACCTCCCTTCATTTTGAGAGTGTATAACCGTTATTTCAAATACAAACGGTTTGTGAGAGATTTCTTCATGTACAAGTTCTCAAGTTTGTCCCAAAGACCAACAACAGTCTCATCTTCAGCAACTTCTCTCAAAATTACATATGATAGTGACAACAGAATAGTGTTGTGTGCCCTTTCTTCCTCGTTCCTTGACGTTGGAGGAGAATCATCTGTCACCTCTTCTAGAACATTAAACAAATCCTGCTGTTGCAACAACACCTTCATCTTGATGCGCTATAAATTGAAGTTGTTCAGTCCGTCAAATTTATCTAGTTCAAATCTTGTTGTGGCCATCCCTTCAGATCTTTATAGAGCAAATGCTCTGCTACCAATTTATTGGGAATAGACCGATTAACAAACAATAAATAAGAAGTAATGCAGTGGAAAAGCAACTAGAGAAAATACGACAATCACACAGAATACATAAAACACCAAGATTTGAAGTGGTTCAACTCAATACAAGCCTACGTCCGCTATTGAGGTCGGTCTCAATGAATCCACTATCAAACAAAGATGGAGTGAAGGAGATAAATTACAAGATTCTTACAAGAATCACTCTCTCTCACTTACAAAGTGCTTAGCTCTCTCACTCAGACTCTCAACTTTACAAATTGTAACGCCCTGGTCCCGCAGAGGTTAGAGAGTTATATTCCATCCCATACACTCACATTCAACACTATAATTAAAGAGACAAAATTCTCTAATATTATATAAAACTTGGTTTCAAAATCACTTTCCTCAATATCATCAATTCCATAAATGTTATGTCACAAGAATATAAAAATATTTATTTACTAAATCTTGTCAGAACTCATATAAACTCTCTATATCTAATCTATCAATCTTAAGTCTTCTCACCCAATGCTTCATAATCTGATCCTCCACTGAAAAATTCAAGTTCATCTGAAAAATATTTAGAGATAAGGGATGAATTTAACCACAACTCAGTAACCGAAGGACATATACCAGAGTGCAAACATGAGCATTTACAAAATACTGAATGCATAACAGAAAATAATTCTCAGAGTTAATATGCAGAATAAAACATATTTTCAAACGTAACAGAACGACAATTTTTAAATCATATAAAATACAGAGTACTTTGACATAACAAAACTTAGCATCATCATTATATCAAAACAAAAAATCTTACAGAGTGAAGACCATATTTAACCCCCATGGTAGAGTTGTGCTAATCCCGGTGGCTAAGCCAGGCAGAGACAAAGGTGAAATATTTCCTTATTCGTTCTTAGAGCCCCGAGTGTACACACAGGAAAGTCCACAATAAACCACTTTGTTTCCAAAATGGATGTACTCAGAGACAGAGAGGTTGGTACCAACCCAAACAGAGTAGAGCAGAGTCAGAATCAGATACAAACTAGTATACCATACCAAAGATTTTTAGAATCATCAAAATAACACATAATTCCAAAATATTTTCAAAATCATTCTTATATAAATAAAACAGAGTCAGAGCATCTTTATAAAATCAATGCAAAATTTTTCAGATTTTTAACATCGCTCATTTTTCACATTTCCAAAAACAACATGATAAAAACTAAGTTCATGTCTGCACAAGCATGATAGAAATATTTTTCTTTCTTTCATATAAGCTCCACGAGTAATGCAAAGAAATGACTAAGCTTGGTTTTTCTCAAGTTCTCATTTCATAATAAAACATGCATAAATTTTCAAAAAATCAATCTCAGTCTACATTTAGTATAAAATTAAGTATATGAACTCCGCTTCCCTGGACTTTTTAGTTTTTCAAAACTTCTCCATAGTTCTGAACAAGGTCAATCATCACCTATATAAAAAATCATGCAGTTTTTCATAAATTTCCGATTTAACATGTATCTCGATATTAAAACCTAGAATACTAAAAATCAACTTATTCTAATATCTCCAAGTCCTCGAGAATTCTCATAATCTAAAATTACTATCATTATCCATAATCATCAATATCCACTTAAAAAAATCCTAACTCAAATACTAACTCAAACATCAGTCTCCTTCAGAAACAAAAAGTTCAACTTAAGTAATGCACACCTAAGATCTGATCCAAAATAACATAAAAAAATACCTCAAATACAAAATGAAAACCAAGTAGTCAAGTAAATTCACCCACAGAAGAAAAACTATTTTTATAACACCTGTGTAATTTATATTACCGATTGTGTCATTCATTTAATTAATCTTCTTCTGATCCAATGGCTGGCTTGGTGACACCTGTGATGGCAAGGGACCTCGGATCTGTGCACAGCTGATCCATGTGCTGACCACGTGATGCCGCTAGTTGGATTCCACTGTCTCTCTGGCCCGTTCGATTTATGACACGTGTTGTCATCTAATTTTGTATATATATATATGCTTATGATGGGAACTGTTGCCCTAATTCATTTTGTGATCTGCTGCTGTAATCCGACTGAGAGAGAGGCGATTTTGAGAGAGTCTTCTAGGGTTTGTTCTAGGGTTTCGTTCTGTGATAGAATCAGTGGATTTAAACACTGATTTTGAACAGAAGGAACAGTGAAGAATTGTACTGAGGCTTCTCTGTGAAGGTTGATGATCAATAAGAGCACTGAGGCCGTTCCTGCCGTGGATGTAGACCGCTAGGGTCGAACCACGTAATCTTGGTGTTGTTTCTTCCTTTCTTTCTTACTGTTTTCTGTTATTTTTGATTTCTTGCATGCTGCTTTATTTTCTTGTCACGATCTTGTTCTGTTCATAAGCTTTTCATAATCTGAATCTATGATATTTTTTCTAAGTCTAAAAGAACTCGGGTAAATAAACCATAACAAGTGGTATCAGAGCCTAGGTTCATGGGGACCATGAGGTTTGACATAGAAAAATTTACAGGGGAAAATGATTTCGGGTTATGGAGAATTAAGATGAGGGCACTCTTAGTCCAACATGGACTACAGGATGCCCTCCTTGGGGAAAAGAAGAAGGGCTCTTCCTCGAAAGAGGAAGACAAGGAGGTTGTCCATAAGGACATCCTCCAGAAAGCTCACAGTGCCCTAATCCTTTCTTTAGGAGATAAAGTCTTGAGAGAGGTGGCCAGTGAGGACACGGCCGCGGGTATCTGGCTGAAGCTAGAAAACCTATACATGACTAAATCCCTAGCTAACAGACTACACAAGAAAACCAAACTGTATACTCTCAAGATGACCCCTGGTACACTAATAGGACAGCATCTTGATGAGTTCAACAAAATCATACTTGACCTGGCCAATATAGACATTAAGGTGGAGGATGAGGATCAAGCTATCCTCCTAATGAGTTCCTTGGACTCTTCATACCTAAGTCTAAAAGAAACCATGATGTATGGTAGAGATTCTTTGACACTGGATGAAGTCCAATCAGTACTTCATACCAGGGAACTACAAAATAGGTGTGATAACAAACAGGATCAAGGGGAAGGTCTGTCTGTTAGGGGAAGAACAGAGAAGAGAGAAAAGAAAAGCAAGAATGAAAACAAGAAATCAAGGTCAAGATCAAAGGGAAAACACTTTAAATGTTTTCATTGTCATAAAGAAGGGCACTTCAAGAAAGATTGCCCTGAGAGGAAACCTAACCTAGGTAACAAGTCTAAAGAGGCAGGGGATGCCTCTGTGGTGTTAGAGGGTTATGAGAGTGCTGAAGTGCTTACAGTGAGTGAAGTGGACTCAAGAACAGAGTGGATAATGGACTCTGGCTGCTCCTTTCATATGTGTCCAATCAGAGAATGGTTTGAGTCATTCTCTGAATTGAATGGTGGACATGTAATCTTAGGAAACAATAAGTCCTGCAGGATCATGGGTTTGGGGTCTGTTAGACTCAAGATGCATGATGGAATTGAAAGATTGTTAGAGGAGGTCAGGTTTATACCTGAACTAAAGAGAAATTTAATTTCTCTTGGTATGCTTGATCAATCAGGCTACACCTTCAAATCTGAGGCAGGGGTTCTTAGGGTCACTAAAGGTTCCTTAGTTATAATGAAAGGGGTCATCAAGAATGGGTTGTATACCCTTCTGGGAAAAACTGTTGTTGGGGAAGCATCCCCAACACAGAGTTCTATAAAAAATGAATCTGTACTATGGCATAGAAGGCTGGGACATGTAAGTCAAAGGGGACTTACAGAACTTCAGAGACAGGGATTGCTGAGTAATCAGAACCTAGGAAATTTGCCTTTCTGTGAAGATTATATCTATGGAAAGGCAAAGAGGGTCAGTTTTAAGTCTGCAATTCATAATACTAAACAAACCCTGGACTATGTCCACTCAGATCTCTGGGGACCTGCAAGGGTAAACTCACATAGTGGAGGAAGCTACTTCCTCTCCTTAGTAGATGATTACTCTAGGAAGGTCTGGATATACATCCTAAAGAACAAGAGTGATACTTTTGGCAAATTTAAAGAGTGGAAATCTCTGGTTGAAAATCAAGTAGGCAGAAAGCTTAAGGTTCTGAGGACAGACAATGGCCTAGAATTCCTGTCAAATGAATTTAACCTGTTTTGTCAGGAGGAAGGAATTCTAAGACACAAAACTGTGAGGGAAACCCCCCAACAGAATGGCTTAGCTGAAAGAATGAACAGAACCATCTTAGAAAGAGTTAGATGCATGCTCTCTAATTCTGGATTGCCCAAAACATTTTGGGCAAAAGCTGCTACCACTGCTGTACACTTAATTAATAGGTGTCCCTCCTCTGCTATAGGGTTCAAAACTCCACAGGAGCTGTGGACTGGGAAACCTCCCAGTTATGACTATCTAAGGGTCTTTGGATGTGTAGCCTATGCACACTCAAAGACTGATAAATTGGAACCTAGGGCAGTAAAGTGCATCTTTATAGGCTACCCTGAAGGGGTTAAAGGTTACAAACTTTGGGTAGAAGGACCTGGAAGGTATAAGTGTATTGTAAGCAGAGATGTGACTTTTAATGAGTCACAAATGGCTCGGGTACATGAAGATAAATCTGTTCAGGATAATGACCAGTCTTTAGAGGAATCTCAGGTTGAGGTGGAGCATGTTATCACCCAATCAGAGCCAGAGAGAGAGAGTAACTCTGAGGATCAAGACTCAGGAGAACCCAGTCAAGGTGGAGCCAATTCTTGGAATCTGGCTAAAGACAGAAAGAGGAGGGTTATTAAACCTCCTCAAAGATTTGGACAGGCTGAGCTTACAGCTTTTGCCTTGACTGTAGCTAATGAGATAGTCTACCAAGAACCAAGGTCTTATAAGGAAGCAGTGGCTAGTAAGGATTCCTCTAAATGGCTATTAGCCATGCAAGAGGAGATGGAGTCCCTTAACAAGAACCAAACTTGGGTTCTGGTACCTAGACCTCCAGGAACCAGATTAGTGGGATCCAAGTGGATCTTCAAGAAAAAGGATAGCATACCAGGAACAGAAGGGACCAGGTATAAGGCTAGGCTTGTAGCCAAGGGTTTCACACAGAGAGAGGGAATTGATTTTAATGAAATTTTCTCACCTGTGGTTAAACACAGTTCAATTAGGTTACTGTTAGCCTACACAGCTTTTGAAAACTTGCATTTGGAACAGTTAGATGTTAAGACTGCCTTCCTTCATGGAGAACTTGAAGAAGAAATCTATATGCAGCCTCCTGAGGGTTTCATTAATGAAACTAATAATAATCATGTGTGTCTTTTAAAGAAATCTTTATATGGCCTTAAACAATCACCTAGGCAGTGGTATAAGAGGTTTGATACTCACATGATTAATAATAATTTTAAGAGGAGCTGTTATGATAGTTGTGTCTATTATAGGGAAGAAAAAGGAACTTTTGTTTATCTCTTATTATATGTAGATGACATGCTGTTAGCCTGTAAAGACACAGTTTTAATTGATAAAGTCAAATGCATGTTAAAATCTGAGTTTGAGATGAAAGACCTGGGCCCTGCTAAGAAAATATTAGGAATGGAAATTGTGAGGGACAGAGACTCCAGACTGTTATATTTGTCCCAGAAAAATTACATTTCTAAGGTTCTTAAAAGATTTGGTATGGATAAAGTAAAATCTGTAATCACACCTTTAGGCCAACATTTTAAACTCTCAATAGATCAGGCTGCTAAAACTGATTCTGATATCAGTTTTATGCAAAAGATTCCCTATGCTAGCATGGTGGGAAGTATAATGTATGCAATGGTCTGTACTAGACCAGACCTGGCCTATGCAGTGAGTGTAGTTAGTAGATTTATGGGAAACCCTGAAAAACCCCACTGGCATGCCATTAAATGGGTTCTGAGGTACCTGTCTGGTGCTACTAACTTAGGACTTTGTTTTGGAAAAAATGTTGTGAAGGGTGGAGAGTTAACTGGTTTTGTAGACTCTGATTTTGCTGAGAACACAGATACTAGGAAGTCCTTAACTGGGTATGTGTTTACTGCTTTTGGGGGAGCAGTTAGTTGGAAGGCACACCTCCAATCTGTTGTGGCCCTGTCCACAACAGAGGCTGAATACATAGCATTGACTGAAGCCATAAAGGAGGCCATATGGTTAAAAGGTATTGCAAATGAGCTAAGTATTTTTAATGGTAACATTTCTGTACACTGTGATAATCAAAGTGCACTTCACTTAGCCAAAAATCAGGTCTACCATGAAAGGTCTAAGCATATTGATATAAGGCTTCATTTCATTAGGGATGTTATAGAATCAAAGTTAGTGGGTGTGGAGAAGGTTACAACTGAGGAAAACCCCTCTGATATGATGACAAAATCACTTCCATGGTCCAAGTTCAAGCACTGCTTGGACTTAGTGTGTATGGAGTCTAGGGACTGTCCCTAATAGGGGGACAGGTGCAGGAACAGCCAATGATGAGCTTTGATATAATCTTGGTGATATAAATGATTGCCAAGGTGGAGATTTGTAATTTATATTACCGATTGTGTCATTCATTTAATTAATCTTCTTCTGATCCAATGGCTGGCTTGGTGACACCTGTGATGGCAAGGGACCTCGGATCTGTGCACAGCTGATCCATGTGCTGACCACGTGATGCCGCTAGCTGGATTCCACTGTCTCTCTGGCCCGTTCGATTTATGACACGTGTTGTCATCTGATTTTGTATATATATATATGCTTATGATGGGAACTGTTGCCCTAATTCATTTTGTGATCTGCTGCTGTAATCCGACTGAGAGAGAGGCGATTTTGAGAGAGTCTTCTAGGGTTTGTTCTAGGGTTTCGTTCTGTGATAGAATCAGTGGATTTAAACACTGATTTTGAACAGAAGGAACAGTGAAGAATTGTACTGAGGCTTCTCTGTGAAGGTTGATGATCAATAAGAGCACTGAGGCCGTTCCTGCCGTGGATGTAGACCGCTAGGGTCGAACCACGTAATCTTGGTGTTGTTTCTTCCTTTCTTTCTTACTGTTTTCTGTTATTTTTGATTTCTTGCATGCTGCTTTATTTTCTTGTCACGATCTTGTTCTGTTCATAAGCTTTTCATAATCTGAATCTGTGATATTTTTTCTAAGTCTAAAAGAACTCGGGTAAATAAACCATAACAAGTGGTATCAGAGCCTAGGTTCATGGGGACCATGAGGTTTGACATAGAAAAATTTACAGGGGAAAATGATTTCGGGTTATGGAGAATTAAGATGAGGGCACTCTTAGTCCAACATGGACTACAGGATGCCCTCCTTGGGGAAAAGAAGAAGGGCTCTTCCTCGAAAGAGGAAGACAAGGAGGTTGTCCATAAGGACATCCTCCAGAAAGCTCACAGTGCCCTAATCCTTTCTTTAGGAGATAAAGTCTTGAGAGAGGTGGCCAGTGAGGACACGGCCGCGGGTATCTGGCTGAAGCTAGAAAACCTATACATGACTAAATCCCTAGCTAACAGACTACACAAGAAAACCAAACTGTATACTCTCAAGATGACCCCTGGTACACCAATAGGACAGCATCTTGATGAGTTCAACAAAATCATACTTGACCTGGCCAATATAGACATTAAGGTGGAGGATGAGGATCAAGCTATCCTCCTAATGAGTTCCTTGGACTCTTCATACCTAAGTCTAAAAGAAACCATGATGTATGGTAGAGATTCTTTGACACTGGATGAAGTCCAATCAGTACTTCATACCAGGGAACTACAAAATAGGTGTGATAACAAACAGGATCAAGGGGAAGGTCTGTCTGTTAGGGGAAGAACAGAGAAGAGAGAAAAGAAAAGCAAGAATGAAAACAAGAAATCAAGGTCAAGATCAAAGGGAAAACACTTTAAATGTTTTCATTGTCATAAAGAAGGGCACTTCAAGAAAGATTGCCCTGAGAGGAAACCTAACCTAGGTAACAAGTCTAAAGAGGCAGGGGATGCCTCTGTGGTGTTAGAGGGTTATGAGAGTGCTGAAGTGCTTACAGTGAGTGAAGTGGACTCAAGAACAGAGTGGATAATGGACTCTGGCTGCTCCTTTCATATGTGTCCAATCAGAGAATGGTTTGAGTCATTCTCTGAATTGAATGGTGGACATGTAATCTTAGGAAACAATAAGTCCTGCAGGATCATGGGTTTGGGGTCTGTTAGACTCAAGATGCATGATGGAATTGAAAGATTGTTAGAGGAGGTCAGGTTTATACCTGAACTAAAGAGAAATTTAATTTCTCTTGGTATGCTTGATCAATCAGGCTACACCTTCAAATCTGAGGCAGGGGTTCTTAGGGTCACTAAAGGTTCCTTAGTTATAATGAAAGGGGTCATCAAGAATGGGTTGTATACCCTTCTGGGAAAAACTGTTGTTGGGGAAGCATCCCCAACACAGAGTTCTATAAAAAATGAATCTGTACTATGGCATAGAAGGCTGGGACATGTAAGTCAAAGGGGACTTACAGAACTTCAGAGACAGGGATTGCTGAGTAATCAGAACCTAGGAAATTTGCCTTTCTGTGAAGATTATATCTATGGAAAGGCAAAGAGGGTCAGTTTTAAGTCTGCAATTCATAATACTAAACAAACCCTGGACTATGTCCACTCAGATCTCTGGGGACCTGCAAGGGTAAACTCACATAGTGGAGGAAGCTACTTCCTCTCCTTAGTAGATGATTACTCTAGGAAGGTCTGGATATACATCCTAAAGAACAAGAGTGATACTTTTGGCAAATTTAAAGAGTGGAAATCTCTGGTTGAAAATCAAGTAGGCAGAAAGCTTAAGGTTCTGAGGACAGACAATGGCCTAGAATTCCTGTCAAATGAATTTAACCTGTTTTGTCAGGAGGAAGGAATTCTAAGACACAAAACTGTGAGGGAAACCCCCCAACAGAATGGCTTAGCTGAAAGAATGAACAGAACCATCTTAGAAAGAGTTAGATGCATGCTCTCTAATTCTGGATTGCCCAAAACATTTTGGGCAAAAGCTGCTACCACTGCTGTACACTTAATTAATAGGTGTCCCTCCTCTGCTATAGGGTTCAAAACTCCACAGGAGCTGTGGACTGGGAAACCTCCCAGTTATGACTATCTAAGGGTCTTTGGATGTGTAGCCTATGCACACTCAAAGACTGATAAATTGGAACCTAGGGCAGTAAAGTGCATCTTTATAGGCTACCCTGAAGGGGTTAAAGGTTACAAACTTTGGGTAGAAGGACCTGGAAGGTATAAGTGTATTGTAAGCAGAGATGTGACTTTTAATGAGTCACAAATGGCTCGGGTACATGAAGATAAATCTGTTCAGGATAATGACCAGTCTTTAGAGGAATCTCAGGTTGAGGTGGAGCATGTTATCACCCAATCAGAGCCAGAGAGAGAGAGTAACTCTGAGGATCAAGACTCAGGAGAACCCAGTCAAGGTGGAGCCAATTCTTGGAATCTGGCTAAAGACAGAAAGAGGAGGGTTATTAAACCTCCTCAAAGATTTGGACAGGCTGAGCTTACAGCTTTTGCCTTGACTGTAGCTAATGAGATAGTCTACCAAGAACCAAGGTCTTATAAGGAAGCAGTGGCTAGTAAGGATTCCTCTAAATGGCTATTAGCCATGCAAGAGGAGATGGAGTCCCTTAATAAGAACCAAACTTGGGTTCTGGTACCTAGACCTCCAGGAACCAGATTAGTGGGATCCAAGTGGATCTTCAAGAAAAAGGATAGCATACCAGGAACAGAAGGGACCAGGTATAAGGCTAGGCTTGTAGCCAAGGGTTTCACACAGAGAGAGGGAATTGATTTTAATGAAATTTTCTCACCTGTGGTTAAACACAGTTCAATTAGGTTACTGTTAGCCTACACAGCTTTTGAAAACTTGCATTTGGAACAGTTAGATGTTAAGACTGCCTTCCTTCATGGAGAACTTGAAGAAGAAATCTATATGCAGCCTCCTGAGGGTTTCATTAATGAAACTAATAATAATCATGTGTGTCTTTTAAAGAAATCTTTATATGGCCTTAAACAATCACCTAGGCAGTGGTATAAGAGGTTTGATACTCACATGATTAATAATAATTTTAAGAGGAGCTGTTATGATAGTTGTGTCTATTATAGGGAAGAAAAAGGAACTTTTGTTTATCTCTTATTATATGTAGATGACATGCTGTTAGCCTGTAAAGACACAGTTTTAATTGATAAAGTCAAATGCATGTTAAAATCTGAGTTTGAGATGAAAGACCTGGGCCCTGCTAAGAAAATATTAGGAATGGAAATTGTGAGGGACAGAGACTCCAGACTGTTATATTTGTCCCAGAAAAATTACATTTCTAAGGTTCTTAAAAGATTTGGTATGGATAAAGTAAAATCTGTAATCACACCTTTAGGCCAACATTTTAAACTCTCAATAGATCAGGCTGCTAAAACTGATTCTGATATCAGTTTTATGCAAAAGATTCCCTATGCTAGCATGGTGGGAAGTATAATGTATGCAATGGTCTGTACTAGACCAGACCTGGCCTATGCAGTGAGTGTAGTTAGTAGATTTATGGGAAACCCTGAAAAACCCCACTGGCATGCCATTAAATGGGTTCTGAGGTACCTGTCTGGTGCTACTAACTTAGGACTTTGTTTTGGAAAAAATGTTGTGAAGGGTGGAGAGTTAACTGGTTTTGTAGACTCTGATTTTGCTGAGAACACAGATACTAGGAAGTCCTTAACTGGGTATGTGTTTACTGCTTTTGGGGGAGCAGTTAGTTGGAAGGCACACCTCCAATCTGTTGTGGCCCTGTCCACAACAGAGGCTGAATACATAGCATTGACTGAAGCCATAAAGGAGGCCATATGGTTAAAAGGTATTGCAAATGAGCTAAGTATTTTTAATGGTAACATTTCTGTACACTGTGATAATCAAAGTGCACTTCACTTAGCCAAAAATCAGGTCTACCATGAAAGGTCTAAGCATATTGATATAAGGCTTCATTTCATTAGGGATGTTATAGAATCAAAGTTAGTGGGTGTGGAGAAGGTTACAACTGAGGAAAACCCCTCTGATATGATGACAAAATCACTTCCATGGTCCAAGTTCAAGCACTGCTTGGACTTAGTGTGTATGGAGTCTAGGGACTGTCCCTAATAGGGGGACAGGTGCAGGAACAGCCAATGATGAGCTTTGATATAATCTTGGTGATATAAATGATTGCCAAGGTGGAGATTTGTAATTTATATTACCGATTGTGTCATTCATTTAATTAATCTTCTTCTGATCCAATGGCTGGCTTGGTGACACCTGTGATGGCAAGGGACCTCGGATCTGTGCACAGCTGATCCATGTGCTGACCACGTGATGCCGCTAGCTGGATTCCACTGTCTCTCTGGCCCGTTCGATTTATGACACGTGTTGTCATCTGATTTTGTATATATATATATGCTTATGATGGGAACTGTTGCCCTAATTCATTTTGTGATCTGCTGCTGTAATCCGACTGAGAGAGAGGCGATTTTGAGAGAGTCTTCTAGGGTTTGTTCTAGGGTTTCGTTCTGTGATAGAATCAGTGGATTTAAACACTGATTTTGAACAGAAGGAACAGTGAAGAATTGTACTGAGGCTTCTCTGTGAAGGTTGATGATCAATAAGAGCACTGAGGCCGTTCCTGCCGTGGATGTAGACCGCTAGGGTCGAACCACGTAATCTTGGTGTTGTTTCTTCCTTTCTTTCTTACTGTTTTCTGTTATTTTTGATTTCTTGCATGCTGCTTTATTTTCTTGTCACGATCTTGTTCTGTTCATAAGCTTTTCATAATCTGAATCTGTGATATTTTTTCTAAGTCTAAAAGAACTCGGGTAAATAAACCATAACAAGTGGTATCAGAGCCTAGGTTCATGGGGACCATGAGGTTTGACATAGAAAAATTTACAGGGGAAAATGATTTCGGGTTATGGAGAATTAAGATGAGGGCACTCTTAGTCCAACATGGACTACAGGATGCCCTCCTTGGGGAAAAGAAGAAGGGCTCTTCCTCGAAAGAGGAAGACAAGGAGGTTGTCCATAAGGACATCCTCCAGAAAGCTCACAGTGCCCTAATCCTTTCTTTAGGAGATAAAGTCTTGAGAGAGGTGGCCAGTGAGGACACGGCCGCGGGTATCTGGCTGAAGCTAGAAAACCTATACATGACTAAATCCCTAGCTAACAGACTACACAAGAAAACCAAACTGTATACTCTCAAGATGACCCCTGGTACACCAATAGGACAGCATCTTGATGAGTTCAACAAAATCATACTTGACCTGGCCAATATAGACATTAAGGTGGAGGATGAGGATCAAGCTATCCTCCTAATGAGTTCCTTGGACTCTTCATACCTAAGTCTAAAAGAAACCATGATGTATGGTAGAGATTCTTTGACACTGGATGAAGTCCAATCAGTACTTCATACCAGGGAACTACAAAATAGGTGTGATAACAAACAGGATCAAGGGGAAGGTCTGTCTGTTAGGGGAAGAACAGAGAAGAGAGAAAAGAAAAGCAAGAATGAAAACAAGAAATCAAGGTCAAGATCAAAGGGAAAACACTTTAAATGTTTTCATTGTCATAAAGAAGGGCACTTCAAGAAAGATTGCCCTGAGAGGAAACCTAACCTAGGTAACAAGTCTAAAGAGGCAGGGGATGCCTCTGTGGTGTTAGAGGGTTATGAGAGTGCTGAAGTGCTTACAGTGAGTGAAGTGGACTCAAGAACAGAGTGGATAATGGACTCTGGCTGCTCCTTTCATATGTGTCCAATCAGAGAATGGTTTGAGTCATTCTCTGAATTGAATGGTGGACATGTAATCTTAGGAAACAATAAGTCCTGCAGGATCATGGGTTTGGGGTCTGTTAGACTCAAGATGCATGATGGAATTGAAAGATTGTTAGAGGAGGTCAGGTTTATACCTGAACTAAAGAGAAATTTAATTTCTCTTGGTATGCTTGATCAATCAGGCTACACCTTCAAATCTGAGGCAGGGGTTCTTAGGGTCACTAAAGGTTCCTTAGTTATAATGAAAGGGGTCATCAAGAATGGGTTGTATACCCTTCTGGGAAAAACTGTTGTTGGGGAAGCATCCCCAACACAGAGTTCTATAAAAAATGAATCTGTACTATGGCATAGAAGGCTGGGACATGTAAGTCAAAGGGGACTTACAGAACTTCAGAGACAGGGATTGCTGAGTAATCAGAACCTAGGAAATTTGCCTTTCTGTGAAGATTATATCTATGGAAAGGCAAAGAGGGTCAGTTTTAAGTCTGCAATTCATAATACTAAACAAACCCTGGACTATGTCCACTCAGATCTCTGGGGACCTGCAAGGGTAAACTCACATAGTGGAGGAAGCTACTTCCTCTCCTTAGTAGATGATTACTCTAGGAAGGTCTGGATATACATCCTAAAGAACAAGAGTGATACTTTTGGCAAATTTAAAGAGTGGAAATCTCTGGTTGAAAATCAAGTAGGCAGAAAGCTTAAGGTTCTGAGGACAGACAATGGCCTAGAATTCCTGTCAAATGAATTTAACCTGTTTTGTCAGGAGGAAGGAATTCTAAGACACAAAACTGTGAGGGAAACCCCCCAACAGAATGGCTTAGCTGAAAGAATGAACAGAACCATCTTAGAAAGAGTTAGATGCATGCTCTCTAATTCTGGATTGCCCAAAACATTTTGGGCAAAAGCTGCTACCACTGCTGTACACTTAATTAATAGGTGTCCCTCCTCTGCTATAGGGTTCAAAACTCCACAGGAGCTGTGGACTGGGAAACCTCCCAGTTATGACTATCTAAGGGTCTTTGGATGTGTAGCCTATGCACACTCAAAGACTGATAAATTGGAACCTAGGGCAGTAAAGTGCATCTTTATAGGCTACCCTGAAGGGGTTAAAGGTTACAAACTTTGGGTAGAAGGACCTGGAAGGTATAAGTGTATTGTAAGCAGAGATGTGACTTTTAATGAGTCACAAATGGCTCGGGTACATGAAGATAAATCTGTTCAGGATAATGACCAGTCTTTAGAGGAATCTCAGGTTGAGGTGGAGCATGTTATCACCCAATCAGAGCCAGAGAGAGAGAGTAACTCTGAGGATCAAGACTCAGGAGAACCCAGTCAAGGTGGAGCCAATTCTTGGAATCTGGCTAAAGACAGAAAGAGGAGGGTTATTAAACCTCCTCAAAGATTTGGACAGGCTGAGCTTACAGCTTTTGCCTTGACTGTAGCTAATGAGATAGTCTACCAAGAACCAAGGTCTTATAAGGAAGCAGTGGCTAGTAAGGATTCCTCTAAATGGCTATTAGCCATGCAAGAGGAGATGGAGTCCCTTAATAAGAACCAAACTTGGGTTCTGGTACCTAGACCTCCAGGAACCAGATTAGTGGGATCCAAGTGGATCTTCAAGAAAAAGGATAGCATACCAGGAACAGAAGGGACCAGGTATAAGGCTAGGCTTGTAGCCAAGGGTTTCACACAGAGAGAGGGAATTGATTTTAATGAAATTTTCTCACCTGTGGTTAAACACAGTTCAATTAGGTTACTGTTAGCCTACACAGCTTTTGAAAACTTGCATTTGGAACAGTTAGATGTTAAGACTGCCTTCCTTCATGGAGAACTTGAAGAAGAAATCTATATGCAGCCTCCTGAGGGTTTCATTAATGAAACTAATAATAATCATGTGTGTCTTTTAAAGAAATCTTTATATGGCCTTAAACAATCACCTAGGCAGTGGTATAAGAGGTTTGATACTCACATGATTAATAATAATTTTAAGAGGAGCTGTTATGATAGTTGTGTCTATTATAGGGAAGAAAAAGGAACTTTTGTTTATCTCTTATTATATGTAGATGACATGCTGTTAGCCTGTAAAGACACAGTTTTAATTGATAAAGTCAAATGCATGTTAAAATCTGAGTTTGAGATGAAAGACCTGGGCCCTGCTAAGAAAATATTAGGAATGGAAATTGTGAGGGACAGAGACTCCAGACTGTTATATTTGTCCCAGAAAAATTACATTTCTAAGGTTCTTAAAAGATTTGGTATGGATAAAGTAAAATCTGTAATCACACCTTTAGGCCAACATTTTAAACTCTCAATAGATCAGGCTGCTAAAACTGATTCTGATATCAGTTTTATGCAAAAGATTCCCTATGCTAGCATGGTGGGAAGTATAATGTATGCAATGGTCTGTACTAGACCAGACCTGGCCTATGCAGTGAGTGTAGTTAGTAGATTTATGGGAAACCCTGAAAAACCCCACTGGCATGCCATTAAATGGGTTCTGAGGTACCTGTCTGGTGCTACTAACTTAGGACTTTGTTTTGGAAAAAATGTTGTGAAGGGTGGAGAGTTAACTGGTTTTGTAGACTCTGATTTTGCTGAGAACACAGATACTAGGAAGTCCTTAACTGGGTATGTGTTTACTGCTTTTGGGGGAGCAGTTAGTTGGAAGGCACACCTCCAATCTGTTGTGGCCCTGTCCACAACAGAGGCTGAATACATAGCATTGACTGAAGCCATAAAGGAGGCCATATGGTTAAAAGGTATTGCAAATGAGCTAAGTATTTTTAATGGTAACATTTCTGTACACTGTGATAATCAAAGTGCACTTCACTTAGCCAAAAATCAGGTCTACCATGAAAGGTCTAAGCATATTGATATAAGGCTTCATTTCATTAGGGATGTTATAGAATCAAAGTTAGTGGGTGTGGAGAAGGTTACAACTGAGGAAAACCCCTCTGATATGATGACAAAATCACTTCCATGGTCCAAGTTCAAGCACTGCTTGGACTTAGTGTGTATGGAGTCTAGGGACTGTCCCTAATAGGGGGACAGGTGCAGGAACAGCCAATGATGAGCTTTGATATAATTTTGGTGATATAAATGATTGCCAAGGTGGAGATTTGTAATTTATATTACCGATTGTGTCATTCATTTAATTAATCTTCTTCTGATCCAATGGCTGGCTTGGTGACACCTGTGATGGCAAGGGACCTCGGATCTGTGCACAGCTGATCCATGTGCTGACCACGTGATGCCGCTAGCTGGATTCCACTGTCTCTCTGGCCCGTTCGATTTATGACACGTGTTGTCATCTGATTTTGTATATATATATATGCTTATGATGGGAACTGTTGCCCTAATTCATTTTGTGATCTGCTGCTGTAATCCGACTGAGAGAGAGGCGATTTTGAGAGAGTCTTCTAGGGTTTGTTCTAGGGTTTCGTTCTGTGATAGAATCAGTGGATTTAAACACTGATTTTGAACAGAAGGAACAGTGAAGAATTGTACTGAGGCTTCTCTGTGAAGGTTGATGATCAATAAGAGCACTGAGGCCGTTCCTGCCGTGGATGTAGACCGCTAGGGTCGAACCACGTAATCTTGGTGTTGTTTCTTCCTTTCTTTCTTACTGTTTTCTGTTATTTTTGATTTCTTGCATGCTGCTTTATTTTCTTGTCACGATCTTGTTCTGTTCATAAGCTTTTCATAATCTGAATCTGTGATATTTTTTCTAAGTCTAAAAGAACTCGGGTAAATAAACCATAACAACCTGCTTTATAACCGAGGGCATAAAGGGGTAACTTCGTCTAACACGCTTCCTATCACCAACGATAAGAGGTTTTCGTAAAACAGTGGCATGCTTTTGGAAACAACTAAAAAAATCTTCCGAAATATTCTTAAAACGTGATATGTAGTTTTATAACTAGAATGGCAAAGAGGTAGCAGCTGAATGGAAAACTGATAGTGTAAACCGAAGCTTGAAAACAAAAAGAGCAGCGTCGTGGTGATCATACTCACTGAGAGGGGAGTTCGGAGGTATGCGATGGTTTCCGGCAAGCATCACTACTGGGCAAAGAGAGACACGGTGAGAAAAGAAGAGTAAACTGAGATGGAATAAAAAGGAGAGGTTGCCGGTGGCCTACCATGAGGTGGTAACCTGCGGCTTAGGTGAGTCGACCGGCGTTTCAGGTCCGGTGATGACGGTGAGGAGGAGGCTAGTACCAAGAGGGGGCTGAGTTGTCTCATTCATGGTAGGGGAATAATTCCCCTGTTTTCGGACGTTAAAAACAGAAGCCCTCTTGGATTAATATTTAGTGTCTCGAGGTAAGGCTTGTGGTGACCGGGTGGTTGCTCGGGAGTGGCAAGGACTGCCCCGATCAATGGCAGGTTTTTGTTTGGCGGTGTGAGGCTGCAACGGAGGACCACTTAAAATGCAGTGACTTGAATACTCTGTTTTGGGTTGGTTAAAACAGGGGCTCGTTGTGTGCATGGGCTGAACGTGGGTGGTGGCTTGCAACTGTGTAGGTGGTGCACGAGGCACTAATAGGTGAGGCTTGGCTTTAGTATGCTCGGTGAGATTGATTTAGTGGCTGGCTACAATGGTGCTCTGAGGGAGTAGTGGCATTGGAACTTCCCTACGATGGTGAAGATGCAAGGTGATACGGTGCAACGTAAGGCAGGTGTTGCCGTTGTTGGGTTTCTCTCGGTGATCAGGTGCAATGGCGGAAACACTTTGGGTGGATACTATGAGAGGAATTCTACTTGTATCGATACATATAGCTGCAACCCTACTGAAAAGTGGGACGGAGAAACGTGCATATGAGGGTCTGCGGCTATGAACGTTTTAATAGCACAAGATATAAGTGTAAGTTATATGAGTGATATGAAAACACTAGATAATATGAGAGGGAGAATTAGTATGTTAAGCAGGAGATTTTGTGTGAAAGGGAAATCACATAAATCGTGGGGAGTTCAATTTAAATGGAGAGAAAAATCCGGATAAAAGGTATATAGTGGCACGTTGAAAACTCTAGTGGAGAGTAGGTCACGGAAGTGCACAGGAACTCTAACCATAAAACGAAAACTAAAAGTGAAAATAAAGGAAGAGTAGGAGAAACTGCAAATATGAAAACAAATCTATTATGCATACAGTTGTCGTGAAAATCGTGGGGATGGGAACGTGCGTGGGTAGAAAGATGCATATATACGTATATATAAATCCTAAACAACAAAAAGGTGGAAAGATGTGCATGGAGAGAACGGTGATGGCAAAGATAAAATATTTAAAGGACTTAATAAAAATAAAATAGCCCAATAAAATATATCAATAAAACGAATATATAATAAAGATAAATAAATATTTTGGCCCATCATCTGTTAAAAGATTCGGAAGGTCAAATGAATATTTTATGCACATAAATAAATTAAATAAAATAAAATACTTCTAAAAACAATTGGGTGCTGGACCTGGGTATTACAGGTATTACACAAATGCTCATCTCAAAGATCTAAACAAAACAAAATTAGTTCCGCACACTGTGCGTTCAAATGAACGTCGTTTCACTTATATAAGTGAAATCTCGCTCGAACGAGAACATCTCACTCGAGCAAACTACTGTTTGAAATGGCGCCAACCCAAATCATAGAATATTAGCTCGAAGCAAGCATCGAACGAGGCTCGAGCGAATGTCTAGAGTTGACTCTTGCTCGAGCGGGATATTGAGCGAGGGTCAAACGAAGTCTCTGTCTGGAATCTCACTCGAGCTGGATATTGGGCGAGGGTCGAGCGAACTCTCTGTCTGTTGTCTCGCTCGAGCTGGATGTCAAGCGAGAGTTGAACAAGTATACTGAAGAGGCGCTTTCAACTCAATTCAAGCTACCTCCCAACACTTGTCACTCATGCTTAGCTGTTGTTCTTGTATATATGTCCCATCTACTTCGGCTATTTTTAGTCTTTTTCAATAAAATTCTTAATTCGGTGATAAAAAATACATGTAGATTTTACATACATATTGCTGCAACTGCTCCATAATCTATTGCTAACGAATTACGACATAGCAGAAACTGTTCGATAAAGGATACATCATACAAGAAAAGGCCAATAGTTGAGACTAAAATTTTCCTCCTTTATCGCAAAACCTAGGAACTGAAACGTTGGCGAGCTGCCGTTAATTTATGATAAGTAAAGAATTAATGTCGTCCCTTTAATGAAGCCATAAAAGCAGAAATATTCAGACACGAAAATAGCGAATCCAGTGTAAAGTTTAGTTTCAGATTCTTATTATTAGGGAGGGTACATAATGAAATATGTGTTAAAGTAAATAGGGAAAAAAATGACAAGATGTCCCAGTGCAAGCCAAACGTACTGAGAAGTAAATATGGAAGTTTCCATTCATTGCAGACGGACTTATCAATACCTTTGGATAAATGACTTATATGATCAATTTGTAAGAAGAAAAACTATATCACCATAAAAGAAATTCCGGCCCCAGAACTACTATATATTAAACGACCACTGTCATTATTGAAAACATGTCTTGTTTTGCATGCTAATTCTAAAAAATATTTTGGTTGTGAATCTTGTTCTCCATAAAATATCCTTATGTTTGTACATTGATATATATGCACTACAAGAAAATTTGTCTTTTTTAGCGCCTAATTTCGCGGGTAAAAACCACTATAATTGTCGAAAAAGTAATTCCTAGTGATTATTGAAGCACTGGACGTCCAGCGGTATTAAAGTGCTTATTATAATAAGCATTTGCAGTGAATAGAATAAATCGCTGCAAATGTCTGATCAATTCCAGTGAGTATTTTCGCTGCTAAATCATTATTTAATCGCCGTGATTGATTCCCACGAAGTCAGATTTAATCGCCGCTTAGTAATTTGCAGCAGCATAAAATCACGACTATGTAACCAAAAATCGCCAAGATTGTGATTTTAAAAGAACCATAAAGGCTTATTCCGGCTACATAAATTCGCTGCTAGAGTAATTTTTACGTCGACTAATTTGTCGCTAGAATAAAACATTAATTTCCCGGCGGTAACAATCGCCAGGAAACGTTAATCAACCATTTTAAATAGCCAAGAAATGACTATTTAAAATTTAATCAAGCAATTGAATTAATTGCGGCGCTTTGAAATCTCCAGAAGTAATATTTTTATGTTCAATACTTATCCCAGCGAGGTGAAAATCGTTGAAAAAAAGGAACATTTTTTTATAAAAATCATCTCAACGTATATATTTTGTGTACAAATCCTGTATCTGGGTTCCAAACATTTCCTGTGTACAAATTTGTATGCTATCCACTTAATTAAGTCGCCAAATATATATGATCAGACACTAAAAATGTTCTTTTAATTTTGAATTTCATAAAATAACCAAATATCAAACTATAAATAATTATGAGTCACAAATTAACGTCTTGGGTATTGGCCAATACTTAATCAAATAAGTACATAGTCAATCATCCCAATTGTACAAAAATTTTCTATATCCAATTATTTAATCTATATAATGGCATGAGTGCATAAATGGAGGCAATTACATACTCCATAAGGAAGCAAGCAACTACATAAGGCAATTACATACTACAACAGTTTTTCCAAAAAATCAACTAAAATATTTGAGACCAAGCAGGCCAAGGGGCATTCTTTTGAGCTGGTGTTCAATATTTGACCTTCTTCCTCAATAGATTCTAAATTTTCAAATATCATATAAAATTTGGTATTAAAACCTACATCTTCAATATCATTAATTCTAAAAACGTAAAATCACTAGAATACAATAATATTTTCTCACTAAACCTTATCAATGTTCATATAAATTCTTTATGCTTAATCAATCATTCTTAAATCATCTCACTCAACGCTTCATAATCCAATCCTTGGTTGAAATATCTAAACTCAGATAAAAAATATTCAGAAATAAGGAGTGAGTTTAACCACAACTCAGTAAGTAAAGAACATATACTAGTGTGCAAATATGAGCATTTACCAAATTCAGAATGCAAAACAAAAATATTTCTTATCTTCAAAAATGCAAAAACAGATCATGTTATAAATAAATCAGAGCGAAGGTTTAGTATAAACAAAAACAGAAAATTCCTTTGGCATATCATAACTGAAACATCTTATCAGAACAGAAATATCATATTTAACCCCCATGGTAGGGTTGTGCAAACCCTGGCGCCTAACCGAGCAGAAAAAAAAAATGAATCTTCCCCTTATTACTCTCGGAGCCCCAAGTGTGCACACAGGAAAGACTACGCAGAAAACTACTTTACAACCAAAGTGGGTGCACCAAAAATAGAATAATTGGTACCAACTCAGAACAGAATAGAGCGGAACAAATACAGAATGTCATGCCAAAGGTTTCAAAAATCATAACAAATCATATCAAAGTACTTAACTTTTTAAAAAACATAACAGAATCAGATTAGAAATATCATTTATGTAGAAATTTTCATATTCGCTCTTTTTCAATTTAGAAAACAGAATGCAACAAAATTAGCTAATGTCTACACCAGTTCATGCCAGTAACTTTTTATTCTTATACAGAATTTTGTACATATGCGAAATAAATAACTAAGGTAATTTTAAAGTTTCTTTTCGTAACTAAAACATGCATATTTTCCAAAATAAACCTCTGGTTCATATTTTTTATGCAAATTTTAGTATAGGAACCCTGCTTACCTGAACTTCTTAACTTTTCAAAAATTCTCCAAATAACGCTGAACATATAATAATCGACACCTATAAAATAATTATATAACTCCATAAATTTCCAAATAATCACAAATCTAAAAAAAAAATAGAACTCGAGACATAGAATTTGATATCTGCTATTAACGTCTAAAAATCATCAAAAGCTTAAATATCAACTCTTTCAAAAAAAAAAAACTTTGAATTTACCAAAATCATCTAAAAAATAATAATAATAATAATAAATCCCAATCATGATGTAAAGTAATTATTATTGAATCGAGAGTATATGCTTATAAATCCCAATCATATTCTCTGCCACGCATGTTTCTTTTTTCGTTTTAATCTTTTTTGGTTGATAAATTAAATATATTAATTTTGTAGGTAAGAATGTTTGGTATTAATTAATGGAAGACCATCATTTTTCTTTCTTCTACATGTAAGCAGTAGTATTAATTTCAAATTAATGATATCTAATGTTAAATGTTTATTTTCCTAATTCCCTTTACACCCGTACGTGAAATATTGTTTAATGTCCCACTAAACCTGATTAATTAATTAATGAGTGATGACACGAAAATCACTTGTATGGACTTAGGTTCATTTGGTCCATGATTAATTAATTAGTAACTTCTAGCTAGGCATGCATTTTTCTCAAAAAAAAAAAAAAAAACTTCTAGGCATGCATGCATTAATATTCTGATTTTTTATTAATTTTTAAGATCATGCTGTTTCGATATATCGGTAATCTTCGATCTCCTAATTAATTGGACTACACGTACATAGGAATCTGAGTGCAACAAATTGGTTTCTTCCATGACATTTTCCTTGTCTTCTGCTAAGAATAATTAGATAGAACAAAGACAGTACATGACCTTAAAATCAAACTGAATACCGCCAGCTAGCCACACTTTTGCAATAAAGTAAGCTTCTTTCCAAATTGTTCTAAAGTGTCCTTATAAATTAAGCAATTGCAGCATCTTTACTAATTTAAAGTGCTTATTATTTTGTTCATGAAATCAATAGTGAACCAAGGTCTAGCAACCAGGTGGCATTTTTCGGAGTGGGAGTGAATCTGGTGTTGTTCCTCACAAGGGTGTTGCAGCAAAACAATGATGATGCTGCTAACAGCGTGAGCAAATGGACTGGAACAAAACCTGTTGGGAAATTTCCTTAGTGATTCCTACCGGGGAAGATACAAAACCTGTGCCATCTTTCAGCTCATCTTTGTCATAGTGAGTATACCTAGTTGAATTATTGCTTTATTTAATTTTATTTTTTTCTAGTTTCTGGACTAATAAAGAATCAAAACAAGAATGAATGAATGAATGAAGAGTCTTTGCAATCTTATAGTTCCTAAAATTTAATGTTACTCATTTTTGTCAATGTGATTTGGTATCGTTATCGCTATCATCATACCTCTCCTTGGTCAAACCTAAAGGCTGTGGGGATGGAAAAACTCCATGTGGTACCCATTCAAGCATGGGGATGGCATTATTTTACTTCTCAATCTACCTTGTTGCCCTGGGAAATGAAGGTTATCAACCTAATATTAGTACAATTGGTATTGATCAATTTGATGAGGAAAACCCCAAGGAGGGACTCTCCAAGGTTAATGGAGAATGTAGCTGTATGGACAAAAAGTATGTGGCTGCAATGCAGCAAGTGCCCGCTGCATGTAACCAATAATTTAAGTCTCATAACTTAGAAATGAAGATGCCAGTGTATGACAAACCCTTATTGCAATCATGTTGTATCTATAGGGGGAATGTCAAACTAATGATTGTGATAAACACTCCCATTTTCAATGCATCACCGCTGATTTAAAAGTGAAAATTTGGTAGTATCTAGAGTTTTCTAAATAAAATATAAGGAATATCTTATAACAGAGATAACTAAGGCACCACAAATGATATAAAGTATAAATTTATCAGTTTACTCTAATGAACAGATCAATATTGATCCATTGCAAACAAGCTTATCCATTACTGCATGCAATAAGGTGCGATGCATTGACAGGACGATGTGTTATTTATGTCCTCTTGACTTCAGTGTCCATATAACAAGCAATGGACGAATAACACGGTTCTAACTTCATGGAGTCAAACACCAAATAACATGGTTTGAATACAATTATAAAATATTGATCTATCTCATTTCTTTTGAAAACATGTAGCCATCCAACTAAGAAATAAAAGGTATAGTTGTTTTAACATACTATATATTCTGAATAAATAATGCAATATACTTCATTTTTCTTCTAAAAGATGAGAAGGAAAAAAGTCTGTTTAAGCTTCTTTATATTCAAGTTGTACAACTAATCTAATGGTCAGGGAAACATTATTGTCCAAAAAACATAACAATAAATTTAAGAAAAAAAAATAGTGCCTTTTTCATAAGAACAACCGGTGCATGTAAACATTCATAATTCATAAGCCACAAATTTAGAAACCCAATGCTTACCATGTAAACATATATGCTTTGTTTAAACATTTAGAAAATAGGAAAAAGAGGACTCGCTCACCATGGAGGAATGTCGAAACGGGATGTGCCACTCACAGAAACCCTTTGCCAGAGAGAAAATGGACTAAATTGCCGGGAGATTGGAGGAACAGAGCAGATGAATGGCAGCTGTGTTGTTGGGGGGGGGGGGGGTGTGGCGGCGGGGAGAGGAAATCGTGGGGAAAGATAGGAAGATGGAAGCTGATGCTGGCCTGTTATGTTTTTGGGGGGGGAGGATAATATCAAAGGGATTGGCGCGTTTATGAAATTTGTTTGCGGCGATATTATTTGTTGCTATATTCTATTAATTCACTGCCAAAAGTAGCTACATATCAGTCACGACATTCCGTAATTTTACGGCGAAAGTAATTGCTGCTATAAAGCCCATTGCTTTTTACAGTGATTAAAATCGTTGCAATAAATTCCCAGGCTACATTAGGCGGCATTCTAGTTCTGATATAAACATTTAGTTTTACCGGCGAATATATTCGCTGCAATAGCCTAGAAAATCGTTGCAATCAAGAGAATTTCGTTGTTTGTTGAAATCTCAGCGGCGATCAAGAAATTGCTGGAAATAATGACCAATACGGGTGAGTTTTTTTGCAGCCATAAAAAATCTGCCGAGAAAGGACCATTTTCTTATAGTGACGGTTCTGAATCTTGTACTCTGTCACTCTGTTTGTACGTTGATAAATCACCTCTTTATCATCATATTATTTATATATGATCTATACGGTACGACTGGTGATTAGAAATAAACAGCTTGGGAAAATTTGCTGGGAGTGGAGAGTTGAGTACGGGTACTTTCACCATTGGAGGATTTTCTTATGAATAGTTGGATAGTTTAATGTGTAATCGATTTATGGAGACTTATAAAATAATTTATTTTTTATGTTTAATAGGGGCTTGTGGAACAGCTGGTTTATTTTATGAGAAATAATAAACCCACAATATTTTTTATAATATTTTACGCAATATATGTTATAAAGTATGGATAATACTGTACAGAAATGTTAATTTTGCAAGATAGTTTACAAAAATATCCCTATTTTATAATATATATTGTGTAAATATTGAGAAATATGTTATATGTGTGTCATTTCTTATTTTATTTAATTTGTTATTGACAACTTTGTAGAGGAAATTACGTACGGTTGATCTCAATGGATAAAATTTATATTTTGTGTTGGAATCTTTAGAAATGTTATTTGCATTACAAGAGATGAACTAAATTTTTGTTTATAGAATACTTGAAAATGTTATATGCAGTAGCAGAGCCTAAGGGGGCCATGGCCCCTATTCTCCATGGGCCCCACACCTATTCTTAAAAAAAAATTGAAAAAATTAATATAATATATATTTTTTAAAGAAAAAAATATATATTTATTTTTTTTATAATTTTGTAGGATAATATTAATTTAATTTTGTGTTAGCCCCCTCTCTAAAAATTATTTTGGTCTCCCTCTACAAAATTAATCTAATTTAAAAATAAAATAACATGATATAATAACATGATGATATATTTTTATTATAGATAAAAATAAAAATAAAAAAGAAATTGAATTAGTTCCAATGTATTTTTAATATATTTTTATTATGATGACATATTTTTATTATATTATATACTTTTTTAATACATAAATTATATTAGATGTATTTTATTTTTATCATAGATCTTATTATCAAATTATTTTATACTATATATAAAATTATATATAAATTGAATAAAAAAATATTTTATATATTTTATTTTAATTTTATTTGACGCTCATAACCTACCTTTCTAACTCCGCCCCTGGTTATGTGTCGTGAGAACATGATTTTAGGTATTTAATGGTAACTCATCATCCCTCTCGGGGTCTGGGGCATTTCATGTTGACTCTTGATAGGAGATGGTGCTGGCGTGTCCATCACCATCACATGCAGGCTCTTTGCATTGGATATGGTCAAGAAATTTAAAATATAAAAGTAATAAGTTTATAAGCTCTTGCATTGGGTTTGGCGTGCCATTGATGAAATTTGAAGAGTACAGGGGATTGCACAGAATTGAGCTACTGCTTTCTTTCAAAAAGTTTCACACATATTACAAACATTGGTATTAATATAAATACAAAATTACAGGAGCTATTTTAAGTAAGAATCCTAGAGTTAAGGCTAGCTGTTATAGAGTATCAATAAATAATTAATTGACTATTATGTCCTTGAGTTTGGGCTGAAGATCTGCTCCTCTTTCTATTGCTTGATTTTTGGAATTGTCTTTGATTTGAGGATGTTTCCATTATACGCCCATGCGAAATGGAGCTGCCATCAGTCAACCCAATCTTGTTCCTTAGATTTTCGGTTCTTTGGCGTGTGAGGGCTTTGGTAAGAAGATCAGCTAGCTGGTCCGATGTGTTAACATGATGTACATTTAGAATTCCCCATTGAACCATATATCGAACAAAATGAAGATCAATTTGAATATGTTTCATTCGAGAGTGTTGTACTGAGATGTGTGGCCCCTAAATTATCACATAGCAGCTTCGGTTGTCTTCTTAAGGGCAGACCGAGTTCTTTGGATAGGGAGAGTAGCAATGATGTCTCGGATGCAACATTTGCAAGAGTTTTATATTCTGCTTCAGTTGATGAACGTGCTACAGCTCTTTGTTTCTTTGAACTCCAAGATACAAGATTTACACCAAGAAAACTTATATATGCTGAGGTTGAGGTCCTATCATCATAGTTGCCTGCCCAATTCGGATCAGAGTAGGTAGTGAGTTCGAAGCTGGATTTTTTTTTTTTATGTGAATGCCATGAAAAATGGTTTTATTCAAATAGCGAAGAAGTTGCTTTGCCATTGTCCAGCGTGTCATTGTTGGTTTGTGCATAAATTGTGAGAGTTTATTCACTGAGAAAGAGGTATCTTGGCGAGTGAGGGATAGGTATTGAAGAGTACCAATCACACTTCTGAACTCAGTATTATTAGTAGAGGATGTTCTATCAACTAATTTGATACGTGTGTTGGTTGACAGTGAAGCTGAAACATTTTTAGCTCCAGCCATATTAGTTTTGGACAGTAGGTCTCGAATGTACTTATGTTGAGACAAAAAAATCCCAGATTTTGTTGAAAGAACTTTCATTCCCAAGAAAAAGTGGACATGTCCCATGTCCTTTAATGAGAAACAATTTCCAAGTTGTGCAATTATCTCAGCCACAAAGTGTGTATTATTACCAGTAATCACCAAATCATCCACAAATACTAGTAGGTAGCATATAACAGAATTCTGACTATGTATGAAAAGAGATGAGTCCGATTATGAATGCTGAAATCCAAGGCCCATAATTGCTAATTTTAGAGCTGAATACCATGCTCTTGGAGCCTGTTTGAGGCCATAGATGACATTCCTTAACTTGCATACATGATTTGGTTTGGTAGGATCTTTGAATACAGGTGGTTGTACCATATAAACTGTCTCTGTTAACTCACCATGCAAAAATGCATTATTTACATCTAATTGTCTCAAGGACCACCCCTGCATTACGGCTACTGTCAACACAATTCTAATAGTAGCAGGTTTCACTCTTGGGCTAAAGGTTTCTTTGTAGTTTAGCCCTTCTTGTTGAACCCTTTTGCAACAAGTCTCGCTTTAAAGCGATCAACCGTTCCATCTGACTTTCGTTTCACAAGAAAGACCCATTTCCCCCACTGGTTTGCAGTTTTGGGGTGGAGAAACAAGTTCACATGTTCCATGCCTCATGAGGGCGGTAAGTTCATCTGACATAGCTTGTCTCCAATGAGATTCACAGAGTGTTTGTCCCACACAAGTAGGTTCAATGATTGGTGGGAAAGGGTGCTTTGTGACGGAATTGAACTGTTTGGATTTATGGATATTGTTCATTGACCAAGTGGTCATTGTGTGGCTTCGGTGTTGGGTTCCGATATTTAAGGCTAATTGAGGGTCATCATGCACAGTTGTGATTTGTGTAGCGTGAGTGGTGTGTGAATCAGAGTGAGAGGTGACATTCTCATTCGATTAAGAAGAATTAAGGCAAACGGGTGAAAAAGACACATCTCAAAAATTAGGAGTAGTTGAGGAGGAGTGGGTAGCTGAAGATGATGCAAAAATAGTGTTGCCTCCCGTTGTTGTTGGTGGTGGTTCCGACAAAGACAACATGGTAATGGATTGCCCAATCGTCGCAGACGAAGAAGATGTCGAAGGGGACTCTGTTTCGACTGAATAGAAGTGAGCGTATGTTTGCCATTCATCAAAGGGCACATGTCGAGACAGATAGAGTTTGTGGGATTTCGGGTCAAGGCACTTATAAGCATTTTGGTTTGTAGAATAGCCCACGAAGAGGCACGGGGTGGCTTTGGGCTGACGTTTATTTGTGTTGTATGGTTTGGTGAAAGTATAACATAAGCAACCGAATTTCATGAGTTTAAGATAGTTTGGGGGCTGATTAAATAAGGCCTCAAATGGGGTTTTATTGTTTAGGAGGGGAGTGGGCTGTCGGTTTATAAGATAGGCTGCCGGGAAAAAAGCATGGGGCCAATATGGTAATGGTAAGGAGGCATTAGTTAAAAAACTAAGGCCCGTTTCTACTGAATGATGATGATGACGCTCGGAGACACCATTTTGTTGTGGTGTATGAGAAATTATCACACTAATCCCAGATTTTGTTTCCATAGGATAAAACCAAATGTATTTTGTGAAGTGATCAACAAAAATCAAATAGTATCATAATCCGTCAATGCCAATGGTATTTGATGGGCCCTAAACATCAGTATAGATTAAATCAAGTGCTGCATGACTTTGAAGACTATTGGAATGAAAAGGTTGCTTGTGCGCTTTATTAATAGAACAAGAGGTACAAAGATTAGAACTATCATGTCCTTCTTTTATTATTGGAAAGGAAAAATTTTTGACAAGATGATGAACGGTTTTTTGAGACGAATGCCAAGACGTTTGTGCCATCCATCTATAGAGGTCCATTCATGCACATTTGCAACCATTTGTGGGGAAGCTTTCACCATTGATTCTAGGAGTGTGTAAACACCATTTTCACATGCACCTTTGAGTAGAACCACCCCGGTGGTCTGATCCTTAACAAGAAAAAATATGGGGTGAAATTCAACAAGAACATTATTTTGTGAGGTGAAATAATGTACTGAAATGAGATTTTTGTGGATATTAGGACACAAAGGGTGTCATTTAAATGAAAAGTGCGTGTAGGTGATTTGAGAACCAATGAACCAATATGTGAGACATGCAAACCTCAACTGTCACCTATGACAATTTCATCGGTGCCATCATATTCAGAATGAACTGAGAAATTTGCCAAGTCACCAATAATGTTATGTGAAGCTCCTGAATCAATAAGCCATTTTGTATCTTTGGCAGTTGAAGTTAACACATAGTTGGCAATGGGTTCAGCACATTGCAGATGTGGGTGACATTTTGCTGTGTGTTCCAATTCATCACATATTGGCATTTCGGTGTATACTTGCGCTAGCCACTGGGCTTGTTCTTTTTATAATCCTTTGGGCTTCCAAATGGGCGATAGTAGCCTGAGGTTGAGTTTGGTTTGGAGAAACCATTTTTACAACCATACCCATTTTTGGAGAAGCCCTTGGAGTTGCTGTCGCCGGATGAAGACCTCGAACGTCGATCAGAGTAGTTGGCCGACGCAACTAGTTGCTGAGTGGTGAAGTCAAGACGGTGGAGACATGCTTCATGTCCGACGAGGAGATCGTGAAGTTCCTCGAACAGTAGTGGCCATTCCCGAGTGCATATAGGCGCTGAAATTTTGTGATAATCACTTCCCAGTCCATTGAGGATGTACAAACTTAAGTCGTCTGCTGAAATGGGATGATCAATCAGTGAGATTTCGTCGGCAAGGGCTTTTACAGTGTGCAGGTATTGTTGAACCGATTGATCCCCTTTCTTCATCATAGTAAGCTCCACCTTTAATTGCATTGCCTGAGTGCAAGATTTGTTTGCATACATGGTATGCAATTTGTTCCATGCTTCTTGAGATGTTTTTGCAGCGGAGATAAAAGGAATGATTGTGGTGGTAGTGGAGGCCAAGATGGCACTAAGGATAAGTTTATCTTGTCTTACCCAGTGAGTTCTTTGAGGGTTGGGGGTGGGGGGTTCAGTGGTAGGAGGGCATGGAATGTCACCAGTGACATAATCGAGTAAATTATACCCAATGAGGATGGCTTCAAACTGGGCACGCCATTGAGGGAAAGTTAAGGGTGTGAGTTTTTTGTTTAATTGGGCAGTAATATTGAGTGCAATGAAAGGGATATCTGTTAGGGATGGTGGGATTGAGATTGGATTGCAGGTATTTTGTAACACCTGGTTCCAACGTCACTTTGTTTTCAAGATTTTGTTTTTTTAAAAATAAATTATGGACCTAAAACTTTTGCTTTGAAGATCTGTGTTTCTCTTTAAGTTTGATAGTTTTGTTATAAATTTTTTTATTGGTCATTTAAAAAAAAAAACAAGTTAGATTATTTATTTTATGTTAAATCGAGATCTAATTTAGTTTCATGTTTCCAACTTATGATTTATTTCTTTGTATGTCTTTTATTTCAAACGGACATAGTGCCCTCTTCCTTTAAAATTCCAGAATGCATTTTATTTATCTTTTTAGTCCTTTTATTTATATGTGTAGATTTTTAACATTTTTTTTTTCACCTCCTCTCCACGATTTCTGTAGTTTCTGTTTTAGTTTCTCACACAAAATCTCCCGCTCAACAGTTTTGATACACGGAATCCCACTCTCTTTTTACTAGGTTTTCAACCACCTATATCATTGTTTTCCCGCACGTCTCCAGTTACCTTATTTTTTTCTCTTGGGTTTCCTTTCTTGCTATGCATAAGCAAGGATATAAAAAGATTTTCCCAATCACTCGGTACCTCCCCTCATAATTTTCTCTCTCTCTTGATGTGAAACTTCCCACGATTCGGCGGTTACCTTCCCTATATCTCACACAGAAACCTCTCTCAACAGTTTAGAATACTCACGGATCTCTTTCTTCTCTTTAGGGGTCTAGCCATCTATACATATATATATCACTGCACCACCAATAGTTTCCTCCACGAGAAAATCCACCACGGTTAGCATCATTGTGAACTACTGCATCCACCCACGCCACCACCCCATCTCATGAAGAGCCACCTAGCTATAATTCAGTTTTTCCCACACCCTAAGGCCACAAAAATCACCCAAACTCATCGGTACAGCCTCGCCACCCCAAAGCCAAACCACCCTACGTCATAGCCTCCTCCCTCAGAGGACCACCGTATACCGCCAGTAGCTAGCCAGAACCTCTCCCATGATCATCATCGAAACTCACCTATGCCCCTGTTTACACCACCCCGAAACAGAGCAAGGAATACTTTCCGTGCATCTCGGGGTCTCAACCATGTTGCACGCCAGGAACCACCCGAACAACAATAGAAAATGCAGGTCGTTCCACTTGATCGGTCGCTTAGCACTTCATGGTAAGCCACTGCGTCAACCTCTTCTTTTTGCTCTATCTTGGTTTAGTCTTCCATTTATCACCGTGTCTTTCTCTCATCCTCTCTCGTCAGTGCCCAGTCGTACTTCTTTTCGGAAACCACTGCGTCCCTCCATCTTGGTCACGACCCCTTTCCCTCTCGGTGAGTCTCCCTCGATTTGTACCGTGCCTAGCATTGGTTCAGTTTCATGCAAGTTCTGATTTTTATTTCTTTGCGCAGAGTTGCATAAGGGGAATGTTAGCTCAAGATTTTACAACTTTGCCCTCAATTTTAAAGTATGTGTTTTAGTGTTATAATTTTTTTGGGTGGGTTTGTTTTTGGTCCGACTTGTGTTGTAATGGTTCCCTTTTATTTATTTATTTATTTATTTGTGTTTCATTAAATCTTTCAAGAGTAAATGTTTTGGGTTAGTTTCACATCTTAATTTACTTTAGGCTCAGGTTTTAAATTATTTCGGGTTTGCTTTTCAATTATTTTTTTGAATTTAAGTTATAAATGAATTTGGATCGGGATAAGTGGTGTTGCATTTTTATTAAATAGATTGAGTTTGGATTTTTGTAAGAAACTTTTTGGGTTAAGCATTTATTAAGTGAAAATTGATGTATTGGAGAATTTATAATATTTTAGGACTTTGGAAGAATTCGGTAATTCTAAAACATTTTGGGTGGTTTGGTTTTCAAGATTTTGAGGACGTTTAGATGTTGAGGGAAGATGGTGGATTTTTCATATATCAGGTTTAAATGTGAAGTATGTGTTTGGCTGGATTCAATGAATTACGTGAATATTTTATAGGTGATGATTCTTAAGGAAAATTTATGAAAGGTTAAGAAGTTCAGGTAAGCGGGATTCTTATACTTGGCTTTACACTAATTCTGAGATCGAGATTGACTTTCTGAAAACTTTGCATGTTTTTGTTATAAATGAGAACTTGGAAAAAAAAAACATTTTATTTTATTGGGTCTTTTTCAGGCTTGGTACCTTTATTAATGAGCATTCATTTTATTGGATCTTATTACTTTATTTATTTTATTTCTCTATTGCTGGTTGTTTATTTCATGTTATTACTTTGATGGTTATTTTATCTTATTTTATGCTAGTGCATTTTATCTTATCATATGTGTTCTTTTACACTTTCTAGCTTGGGCTTTTGTGTAAGTGTAGTTGTGCTATTATTTGGTTACTTTACTTTATTTTAGTATATTAATTGTACTTTATTTTATTTTCATTAAGTATATTTTATTATTGTAAGTTGTGAAATTTGTTTTAATGTGTTTTTGGTTTATTTATACTTTATTTTCGGATTAGGCTTCGTGTGTGTTTTTCTACTTGGTCCAAATTGTGGAGGGAACTACGCTTAGCCCATGACTAGGTTTAAGGATTTATGGCCTTCCATCTAAGTGACGTCGTTTTGGGTTAAGACGAGATTTCCTTCCCTTTCTTAAAATGGTGCCGTTTTGCAAGTAGAGATAAAACCCTACTTGTTTCCCTTCTCTTCCACATTGACGCCACAGGACCCCCTACAAGCTTTCTTTCCATTTCTTCCGACAACAAAGAAATCCCTTGCCCCATTGCTGTAGCCCACGCTTCCTCCTCCATCATCGCACCTCCTCGCTGTTCTCATCTTTGGTAATCTCTCTCTCTCTCTCTCCCTCTCTCTTTCTCTCTCTCTCTCTCTCGTTGCAACCTATGTGTTTGCATTGCTATTGGTTTTGGCTCTGCGTCGTCGCCATTACAACTGGCTTCAGAGTGCCACCTTTTGTTGCAACACCACACCACTCTTCTCCCTACTCTGAGTTTCCTTGGTCATTTCCCATGTGTTTATTGACTTTTTGTTTTCTGTATGTTGTCTCCACCTCGTCGCTACCAACCAGCCGATGCTAGCCACGCATGCAAGGCCTTGTCTCTAGTTTTCACCCCGAATCACTTACGCACGCGCACGTTACAACCGTAGGTGGATTCCATTATTTATGCCTGAGCGTCTCCATTCATTATCACTTCAAAATCGCCTCATCTCCTTTTATAATCCACTCCATTAAGTTCCCCTCTTTCAAAAGAAACCCATTTTCATGACTTTAGAAGATTATCCCACCCATCGCTGCCGCTCTTAGCTATGTTCCATTTCAATAGTCATCTAATCACCTTTCAGTCTCCCCCAGCCCATTCCTGACTTCCCCATCACTTGATATTACCCAACCCAAGGCTAGATTCCTTTGTAATTGATGCCCCATTGCTGTCCCGCTATGTTTATCTAGAAATTGCCTATCTACGTTGTAGGTAATCTTCCAATGCAACTTTAGAGTTTAAAATAATATTTATGCGCTAATATTTTTTATGGCCTTGTTGGTTAAACTAGGCCTTGAGCCTAGTTAACTATTAGGATCTGATTAGAGTTTGGTTGGTTGGGCCTAAGGCCGATAATGGAGGATGTGATTACGTGTATAGTTGGTTGTGATTGAGAAACCATGTTTGTAAAGCTGTTTGAGAAACCATGTTTGTGAAACTTGTTTGTGAAATTGTGTTTGTAAACCTGTATTTGTGGAACTGTTTTACAATTACTGTGTATTGTGCATTTACCTGCTGAGTGATCTAATATGTCATCCAATATATTGCTTATCATGCATTAGTGCATTTTATGGTGGTGTTATTGGAATTGTTCTTATAACTATGTTGTGTTATGCCATTTATGAACTGGATATTTGGGTGATGTGTGTTGGTTAATATGTAAGTGCGTGCGTACCACAACCGCAATCTGGGATTGGGTGATGTTGTCCCTCAGGCTGTCATTGGGCAACAACGAGATTAGACAAGACGGTAATGCTCTCGTGTTGACTTCATGGCCTCATGGCCTAAAAGATGCCTGATTATGGTATGTGCCAACCTAGAGGATGGAGCTGGGCATCGCTCATGCGAAATCACATGCACTGTCATTACCCATCGTGTGACGAAGGTAGCTAGGGTATGCAGATGGTCCTTAGAAGAGACCTTGATGCATACGTAATAAAACCATTCTATGAATGTATATGGTTCATGACCCCAAGCCGAGATGAGCCATTATCTTGGTGGAGCTCTTCTAGTCACTCAGAAGCGAAATAAACTGATGTGACATCTTCTGAGCTGTCGCAGGGTGACAGTTGGGTCCATCAAGACGATAATGCTCTTGACCTAACCTGTGGCCCTTCCGCTGGCGGGGGTTAGAGGATGCCTGGTCATGATACATACCGGGAGCTGAGCTGCGCATCGCTCATTATGAAGTCTCAGGCAAGGTTATTACTCGTGATGTGTGATGAAGGGAGCCAAGATATACGGATGGCCTCGAGTGGAGATCATGATGTGCACTTATTGAATAGTTTTTGTTGTAGGTCAAAAATGAAGTTTTCGGCATGTGTGAGTAAATGTGTCTTTTTCAGGAAAAAAGACGGATTTGTTTGATATATTTTCATTGTGTAACTAAGAGCAAGTTAATTGCATAAATGTGTTTTAAACTCTTGGTTATTGTGTGGTTGTCTACTTGCTGAGATTTCATAATCTTATGTAATCTTTCCATCTATAGTTCTGTTTCGTAGAATCGTAGATTTGTTGCAGAGATCGAGTTTGAGCGTTGGACTATCTCTACCCAAGGAGTAAAGATTTGGAGTATTGTAGTTGTGAGTTGAGAGTTTGTCTTCATTTTATTTATTACTTGGGTAATAGTAATAATTTTGTAAGGTTATAGATTTGAATTTTCTAGTACTAGTTTGAATACGCTTTTATTTTTTCACTACGATATTTTGGTGTTGTACATATTACATATTTGCACACACTTGCACTGGACGATGGGGATGTGCGACCCATGTGGTCATTATCTGGGTGCCTTGACAATCACTTGTTCACACGTGGGGGTCGGGGGTGCAACATGTGTACCCAACACAACAGCTGCATCACGAAATATATATTGTGTTAGCTTATCTTCAATCATCATAAAAAATATTTGTTGTAACGATTTGTGACTACATCCAATATTTGAATATATATATATATATATGTTTTTCTCTCTAAAAATATGATTGAACTCCCCAACTAACGTTTTATATCAATCTACATGTCATACACATTACGGGGTCCCTCTCTCCTCTCCCCTGCAAGTCGTGAGCTAGGGTTTCATTCCGCACATTTTAGAATCGTCTCACCACCCGATGAGTTAGTTTTCTTGCTGATCTTGAAGATGGAAGAAGAGCTTACAAAGAGGTGGGAACGTCTTCGCCTATTGGCTGACGGAATGGAGGTAATCCACGATGAGGCCTTGTAGGAAAATAGGAATGGAGGGAACACAAAATAGGAAACAAAAGGAAAGATATGCCTGGTAGGAAAGATCTTGTTCCAAAGAGGGATAAACAATGAGGCCTTCAGATCCATGATGGCACAGGTATGGAGATTGTCTGGTTGGGTTCGATTTAAGGATATTAGTGAACAAACCTTACTTATAGAGTTCCAAAAACCAGGGGACAAAGATAGGGTCTTAAGCAACTGCCCCTGGTTTTTCGATCGAAACCTCCTCTCTATATAGGAAGTGGATGAAAAAGTCTCCATAAATATGACCCAGTTCATCTATGAACCTTTTTGGGTCCAGTGCTATAACCTACTGATGGGGGCGATGAACGAAGCTTGTGGGAAAATACTAGGAGATTCGATAAGGCATCATATTAGGGTTGATGCGGAGGCGAACGGATATGCCTAAGGTCATTGCCTCCATGTCAAGGTTGCTGAACCTTCTAAAACCCTTGTTGAGATTAAAGTGGTTAGAGTTTGAAGAGGAGAGATATTCGATCTCTCTAAAATACGAAAGACTCCAAAATCTATGCTTTCAGTGTAGAGTACTGTCCCACAGAGGAAAGACGTGTCCAAAGCCTCAATTTGATACAAATCAGGAGGAAAAACCTGAGATGGAGTACAGGCCATGATTGCGAGCTCAGCCAATGAATACATCAGTTTTTGACAAGAGGAAGTATGGTGGGGAATCAGAACCACAATCTGAAAAAGGGCAAGGTCAGAAAGAAAAAGAGAATCAGAAAGGAGGTGGAAAGTGTAAGATGGAGAACGACAAGAGAGTGCAGAGGCAGGGGACTAGTGAACAACTTGAAACAGAAATGCCAAGCCGGGAAGGAAAGATTCTAAATCCACAATCGATAGGGTCTGATCAGCAAGTAAATGAGACACCTGACAAACCCCTAGAACAAAAGCCAGATCCCCATGGAATTATAGGCAACACTATCTCCACTAACTTGTTATTGGGACATTACTCACCCATGGGGAGGGAGGGAGATGATCAAGGTTTAAATGGAGACAAAGGGTCTGACAACTGGATGGACTTTAAGGCATACACTACTATAGAGACCCCACGTCCTTTAAAGCCTGTAACTACTGATAAAGAGAACAAACCACTTGCACCCCACCACAATGGGGAATTTGGTGTGTCCAAGCCTACCCTCCAACCTGTTCCAAAAAACCACAATAGAAAGTTGATGGGTAGATGGAAAAGACAAGCTAGGGGAAAATAGAACACCAAAATCCCTCCCTCAGAGATTACCTCGGACACCCTAAACACAACTCACAAGAAAAGAGGTTATACTGACCCCCAAGAGAAACCAGTGAACCTTAAGAAAAACAAGGCTCAGGAAAGTGAGCGTGATGCTTCACCATACTTACTTGGAATTGTCGAGGGCCTAGGAACCCTCGAACAATTCTAACCCTTAGGAAGTTAACTAAGGAGAAGTGCCCCAAACTGGTTATCCTCTTGGAAACCAAATGTCACAAAAACAAAATGGAAGAAGTTAGAAGAATTTTGCACTATGAGGGATGTTTCACAGTGGATTGTATTGGTTTGAGTGGAGGTTTAGCGTTCTTGTAGAAGGAAGAGTGGCAAGTCATAGTCGTTAATTTTACCAGGTGGCATATATCAGCCATAGTGCATATTACACCTGACAGTCCTATATGGTTTTTCACGGGTTTCTATGGTCACCTAGATGCAAACAAGAGAGCTGGCAGTTGGGAGTTACTTAAGAGACTCCAGCCAGACCCGTTAGCCCCCTGGATATGTGCAGGCGACTTTAATGAAATAATTGCCTAAAAAGAAAAGGTGGGGGGACCAGCAAGACTGTACAAGCAAATAGAGAATTTCAGATAGACCTTGGTGGAGTTTGACCTTAGAGACTTAAAGTATCATGGAAAAAGATTTTCTTGGGCAAATAACAGGCAAAGGACAGATTTCACAAAGGAAAAAATTGATAGGGGACTAGCTAACCAGAAATGGATGGACCTGTTCAACTCAGCAGTTTGCTCAGTCCTGCCGGCTGTAAAGTCGGATCACTCACCCCTTAGCATCCAATTACACACTACGGATAGAAGGAAACTGAGGAAGCACCTAGTATTTAGGTATGAAGCAGCTTGGGAGCTAAGGGAAGACAGTAAAGGCATTGTCAAGGAGGCATGGAATAAAGTAGACTGAGGAGGAAATCTGGCTAGGCTAGTTCTCTGAGGAAAAAATTAAAAACCTATCAAACAAGTTTAACTCAATGGAACCGTGAGATTAAAGAGATAGAGACAGAAGAAACGACAAAAGACTTTGAATTGATCAGCTATCTACAAGACACAGGAGAGGGGACACACATTACCCAGCTGAAAGCATTGCAAGACAAAGCTAAATTAGCTCTAGCAGAGAAAGACTAGAATTTGAGGCAGAGGGAAAAACAACATTGGTTAAGACATGGGGATAGAAATACTGAATTCTTCCACAAGCAAGTTGATCAACGATGGAAAAAATATTTCTTATCAACGATAATGGACTCCAAAAGCCGAGTCTTGCGAGATCCCAACCAGATTAGAGAGCACATCACAAGTTAATTTCTATCCTTATTTACCTCATCTATGCCATGCAATATCGATCTTTGTTTGGATGCTTTGAGTTCAAAAATTACTGAAGGTATGAGTGATACACTGTTGAGACCTTTTGATGCTGAAGAAGTTAGCACAGCTGTTTTCCAGATGAACCCTTTGGGGTCAACTGGACCCGACAACTTCCCGATCCAATTTTACCAAAAACACTGGAGTCTGGTTGGGGATGATGCATGTCAGTTTGTTCTTAACACCATTAATTGTAATGGGTCCTTATCCGAAGTCAATGACATATATATGGCCCTAATACCAAAGATAAAGAAGCCCTAAAGGGGGGGTGACCTCAAACCCATCAGTCTTTGCAATGTCCTTTATAAGTTTGTCTCGAAAACTATTGCAAATAGACTGAAATGCATCCTCCCGCAATTCATATCCCCTAACCAAAGCGCCTTTGTACCCGGTAGGCTAATCTCGGACAACTCCTAAATTGCCTACGAATTACTCCACACTATGTCTACACTGTTGAAAGGGGGGAAATGTTATATGGCCCTAAAGCTCAACATGATCAAGGCATATGATAGGATAGAGTAGAAATTTGTGGAAGCGACTATGACAAAGTTAGGATTCCCAAGTCACTGGTTAAACCTCATTAAAAAATGCCTAAACTCTGTCACATATTCTATCCTTTTGAATGGTCAGCCACAAAAATGGTTCCACCCATCCAGGGGCATCAGACAAGGGGATCCCATATCCCCCTATATTTTTATCCTTTGTCTTGAGACACTTTCAGTAATGTTTCATTGAGCTGAGCACAAGAGCTGTCTAGTGTGCCATTTGGGCGAAATCTTACACATATTAGTCACCTCTTCTTCGTTGATGATAGCCTCCTCTTCAACCAAGTGTCACCAAAGGAACTCTCCACCATTACCAGCATTCGAGACCAGTATGAAGTTGCCTCGGATCAAATCCTTAATGAAGACAAATCTACATTTTCTTCAGTAAAAACACGGATCAAAACACCAAAAATTAGATTCTCCAGTTGTCGTGTATCAAAGCCATAAGCTCTTTGGAAAAATACCTTGGCCTCCCGGCCATCATAGGAAGATCAAAAGTAGTAGTCTTGCAGTCCCTTGTAGATAGAGTATGGGCCAGAATATCCAATTGGAAAACAAATTTCCTCTCCACAGCGGGTAAAGAAATACTACTCAAATCCGTACTCCAAGCCATACCTACATATGCAATGAATTTATTCTTTCTCCTTGCTTCAGTCACCAACAAACTCAACCAACTCCTTAGAAAGTTTTAGTGGGGTTACAATGAGGACTCCTCCAAAATTCAATGGATACTTTAGGACAAACTGAGTGTTGCTAAGGAAAATGGAGGGATGGATTTTAGAGATTTCAAGAGTTTTAACCTTGCTTTGTTAGCAAAACAAAGCTGGAGGATGATACAAGATCCATCCTCCCTAGTCTCTAGAGTGATCAAGCTAAAATACTCCCCTCTGACTGACATCCAGAACTCGAAATTAGGTCCGAGGCCATCATATGTGTAATAGCCCAAATTTTTCTAAGGTAAATTATTTTATAGAAATTATTTTAAGGAGATTTATTTAATGCATTTATTTATTAGGAAATTAGAATAGGAGATTTAGTTGAGGAAATGTGAGATTTTACTTAGTATTGAGAATTATGCACTTTCGGATCAATCTGTCGAGTTTTAGGAAAATGATCATAAGTCAGCCATATGATGTCCAAATGAGGTGATTCCAATTGGTACAGAACCCTAAGAGATATATCTAAAAATTTTATGTTTGAAGTTTCCTGAGATTCGGAAGGAATCAATAACTTATTTGGGAACCAAGTAGGCAGCTTGGGAATGGACTTAAATGGAACCCGAGTTGGGTAATTGAACTAGATTGGGGCATGTAACCAAATAGGCAACTGGTTTTAGGATTCTATGGGATTAGGACATGTGTAGGGATAGTTAGGAATGAATGGAAAGTTGATTTGGAAGTCAATTGAATAGTTGGTGTGATGGAAACTCAAGGGAGCCAAAATCTGGTTGATTGGTGACTAATTGGATCAAACTTGGCTCTACCTTAACTAAACCATGAAGTGACCTTCTAGGACTTGTTGAGGGAAGACCTAAGGGAGTTGGGAAGGAACCAAATGGAGGAGAAAACCTGATGATGGGCGTGTGACACAAGGGGAGAGCTGGAGATGAGAGATGCATGCATGGTTAGGTGAAGTGCCACCTCACCTCTTATCCCTTTAGCTTGCTTCTCAGCCATGGATCAAAATGGGCAGCCAAACCACCTCAATTGTGAGCCCTTGGATGACTAATCCAGCTGCAAAGCCTAGGATTTGGGAGGCTTAATCCTCATCATTAGATTTTGCCTAGATGGACACCTCATCACATGCAAATCTGCCAACTAGGGTACCTTGGGTGCAATTCCTTTTCTCTCCCTCATGTTGGTCGACCACCACACTATATATAGGACCTTGAGAGCTTCCTAAGCTCCTTTAGAAGGAGAGAGCACTTGCCTTGTGAAGCCAAACCCTCAAAGTATCCCCAAACCCTCAAAGTAATCACTTGTGAGTGAAGTGAGTGTGTGTGGGAGCAAACTTGGAGGAAGTTGAGTGGATCAATTCCCTAAAGCTTGGAAGAACTTGTAAGTCCATATTCTAGCTTAAATTAAGCATGGAACTGGTTTGTTGGCATAATTGAGTTATGTTTCATAGTAGTAAACACTTGAGAACATGTCTAAGTGTAAATTGAGCATATGAGTAGGGTTGATTGTATTTGTCTTGTTTTTATGTTCAATAAAATTGTGGAAACTTAGATTTAGGCTTTTGGGAAGATAAATGGAGTGTTTGAAAAAGATTGGTGTGTTTGGAGTGGAAAAACCCTTAGACCCGTAAGTTCGCTCGACCCTCGCTCGACATGTGAGTCGAGCGAAGGCAAAATCTGAACCCTCGCTAGAGTTTCGCTCGACACTCGCTCGAGCGAGTCCCAACCCGAGACTTCGCTCGATACTCGCTCGACACCCGCTCGAGCGAGATACCCTGTTTTGCCTAGACTTAGGGTTTCCTTGGAATAGAAGTGGTGTTTCAAATGGGAAGGGTTATGAGTGAGATGACTCACGTGTATAAGAGAAGGAAAATAAAGAAAGAAAATAATATATAAAAGATGAGTTAGTCACGTCATGACGGGGACGGCGATACGTAACGCCCGTATGACTGACGTGCCGGCAGGGACGGCGATACGTAACGCCTGTCGTGATATGAAATTGTGATCTCCACGGGGACGGCGAGACGTAACGCCCGCAGTACTATGTGTATATATTTCGTGTCATAACGGGGACGGCGAGACGTAACGCCCGGATGATTGACACCAGACTCATCATAACGGGGACGGCGATACGTAACGCCCGGATGATTGATGAGTGTATGTGATGGGGACGGCGATACGTAACGCCCATCAGTGATATGAAAGAACAAGAATCTTAAAGGGGAAAATAATGTAATTTAATATGAGACAATGGGTGAGATGAGAAATGTGTCAGTTAGACAGTGGTCTTGTGAGGAGTATATTAGGGTAATTTCCCTTGTCAGTTGTGGTAGTAACTTTGTGAGTGTTTTCCCTGTAAGGGGTATGTTAGGGTAATTTCCCTTGTCAGTTGTGGTAGTAACTTTGTGGGTGTTTTCCCTGTTTCCTTTAAGCTATTTATGTACTTACTGAGATTTCATTCGAAATCTCACTCTTTTGTGGCTCCATATATTTGTGCGTATTATTTCATACAGGTTTCGATGACCAGCAGGGGGACAGCCCCGACGATGCAGGAGACTTCGGGGAGTCCTGAGGGACTTTCCGATTACAGTCCCTTTTTGGACATTTCTTTTGTTTCCTTCGGACCTCCTATCAGACCCACCGGAGCTGGGAGTCTCGACGCATCCACTTTTGTTGAGGAGAGGAGACGTACTGGATGCTGCTTAACCTTAGGAGTAGACGGCTCGTTGTCCATGTGTGGAGTTTGTGTGACTCCACAGGGACAACAGCTCCAGCGAGACTTTAGTATTAGTATAAATAGGTTTCGCTATGGGAGAGAGTATCCCGAGGTTAAGAGGGAGAAAGAGTGAGGTGAAGGAAAGTTTCTTTTGGGATGAATGTAATATGTTTTGCTACAGTTGGGTTGTGTATATGTAAGAAGTACAATGTTTAAGTTTAATGAATGTTGTATATATAATTTCCGTGTGATCTTTAGAAAGTCTTATATTGAAAAACCTAATCCGCTGCGAATTTAGTAGTTTATGCTTTTAGACTTGTTAAGTGCGAGGGTGAGTAGCCAAGTGTTGCTCATCCAGACACCTTAATTTACGTTAAATCCCAGACGTGAGTTGGGGGCGTCACAGATTGGTATCAGAGCGATTACGTCTCTGGGTAAAACCTACGTGTCCTAGGAAAAATGGATCACATGGTACTAGTATAGGCTTGAATCTTTATCAGATTAGAGTTTGGAGTAATATGGATGAATGTTTGGATTTTAGAAATTTGGAAGTTTCTAAAGTGAGTATGGCTTATGGTGAAGTTGGGTATATTTCAGGAAAACAATATGCCGAGAGGTCGTCCTCCCTTGAAACGAGTAGACGCAGTAAGCCAGAATCCTTCCCTGGTTACCCCTCCACGTGCTGAAGAGCAAACGGCACCAAGCTCACCATTGAGAGAAGTACAGACACCATCAAACCCACCGTTGGGAGAAGGACAGACGGCACCGAACCCATTATCGGGAGAAGAGCAGAGGACACAGAATCCACCCTTGGAAGGGGGACCGATGGCACAAAACCCCCCATTGGAAGGAGGCCAGGCAATAGCTGAAGCTATTCGGCAAATGACGGAAGTGGTGAAGAACCAAATAGAACAGAGCCGTTATCATCAGCAGAATGAAAATAGAAGAGAAATTCAAGGGTGTTCGTATGAGAAGTTTCTAGCGTATCGATACCCGTCTTTTATGGGAACGGAAGGAGCATTAAAGGCAGATAAATGGATTGTAGACCTAGAACGCACCTTCGAAATTAGTAGTTGCACTGAAGTCCAGAAAGTGCAATATGCAGGACATCTGTTACAAGGAGAAGCAGGACTGTGGTGGGACACAAAGCGGAAGCTGCTAAAGTTAGAACTGGGAGAAAATGTAATGCCTACATGGGAAAGGTTCAAGAAAGAGTTCGACGATCGATTCTTTCCGGAATCTATGAAGCGGCAGAAAGCTTTGGAGTTTACTATGTTAATACAAGGCAGTATGTCGGTGGAACAGTACTCGGCGCGATTTATGGAACTGGCGAGATTTGCTCCACATCTGGTGGCTACTGAAAAGATGAGAGCCCAGAAGTTTCAGGAAGGACTGCAGCCACGAATTCGTATGCAGGTGGCATGTTTGCAAATTGAGAATTTTCAAGAACTAGTGAACGTAGCAGCCATAGCGGAAGCTGAACAGAGGAGTGTTATGGCGCAAACTCAAACATATGGAAAAAGGAGATTTCAATTTTCTGGAGGAAAAGATGCTCGGAGGAAACCGAATTTTAGATCCACGGATAGAGGAAAAGGAGTAGCAATTAATCCGAATGTACCGATTTTATTTCCGCAATGTGCAAAATGTGGACGTCGACACCAGGGAGATTGTCGAGTGGATAATAGGATTTGTTATAGATGTGGTCGGCCAGGACATCTGATCAGAGACTGCCCTCAGAATACCTCTCAAGGAGTAGCTCTACCCGGAGGAAAAGCCAAAGCTCCTGCGAAAGCTAAAGTGTATGCTATCACGCCTGGAGAAGTAGATATGGAGGCAGACGAGACAATAGATGCAAATGTCATTACTGGTAAATTTCCAAGTCCCCTCTTTTAGTTAATAAATGGATTCTTTGGGAGGGGTAATATAATAATAGTAGAATAAAATTTTCTTTAGGTAAGCTTAAGCTGAAGCAATGCATGGTCTATACCTTGTTTGATTCGGGAGCGACAAGATCCTTTATTTCCTATGATTGTGTCCAAAAGTGTGATTTAGAAACGGAATTGTTGACCCAAAAAGTTATAGTAGTCATGCCCAATGGAAAGGTAGCAGGATGCCATCGAGTGGTGAGAAATTGCCTCTTGGAGATTGGAGGTTCTCAGTTAGTCGCTGATCTGATACTATTCCATTTGATGGAGTTCGATTTAATTTTGGGTATGGATTGGTTGGCTAAGTATTATGCTAAACTGGACTGTCGCAGAAAGGAAATAATTTTTGACTTACCCAAGGAAGGGAAATTTTGTTACAAGGGGGAAATGTTGAAGGCAGTTTCCTCCATAGTAACTGCTAAACGAATAATGAAAAGTATTAACAGAGAAACTAAGGGCTACTGGATAATCATGTTAAACTCCTCAGAAGTTGTTAAAGGTATTCAAGGAATTCCCGTGGTGGAAGACTTTCCTCAAGTCTTTTCCGATGATCTACCGGGACTACCTCCTGACCGAGAAGCAGAATTTGTTATTGAATTGGAACCGGCCACAACTCCAGTTCATAGAGCCCCGTATAGGATGGCACCGGTGGAATTAGAGGAATTGAAAGTGCAGATTGAGGAACTTTTGAGAAAAGGATTTATCAGGCCTAGTTCATCCCCATGGGGAGCACCAGTATTGTTTGTGAAGAAGAAGGATGGAACGATGCGAATGTGCATAGACTACCGGGAGTTGAATAAAGTTACCATTAAGAATAAATATCCGTTGCCACGGATAGATGATCTGTTGGATCAATTAAGAGGAGCAACTGTGTTTTCAAAAATAGACCTTCGGTCTGGCTATCATCAGTTGAAAATCAGGGAGCAAGATGTACCTAAGACGGCTTTCCGAACCCGCTATGGGCACTTTGAATTTTTGGTTATGCCATTCGGAGTGACGAATGCACCAGCAGTATTCATGGATTTGATGAACCGAATATTCAGACCATATTTGGACAAGTTTGTGGTGGTTTTTATTGATGATATTTTGATCTACTCTCAAACCGACGAAGATCATAAAGAACATTTGAAAATAGTAATGGAAATTTTGCAGAAACACCAACTGTATGCCAAACTTAGTAAGTGTGAATTTTGGCTACAAGAAGTTAAATTTTTGGGTCATGTTATTTCAAGTGAAGGAGTCTCTGTGGATCCAGCGAAGGTAGAAGCAGTGATGGAGTGGCAACAACCAATCAATGCACATGAAATACGAAGCTTCTTGGGATTAGCTGGATACTATAGAAGATTTGTGGAAGGATTTTCCAAACTGTCTGCACCTCTGACAGCATTGACTAGAAAGAATGCTAAATACGTTTGGAGTGAACAATGCGAAAAGAGTTTCCAAGAGCTAAAGAAGAGATTGACTACAGCACCGGTTTTGGCTTTGCCGGAACCTCATAAACCTTATGTGATATATAGTGATGCCTCAAAAATGGGATTGGGGTGTGTGCTAATGCAAGAAGGAAGAGTAGTTGCGTATGCATCCCGACAACTTAAGGATCATGAACAGAATTATCCCACGCATGATTTAGAGTTAGCAGCTGTAGTGTTTGCTCTAAAGATTTGGCGGCATTACTTGTATGGAGAAAAGTGTGAAATATTTACGGACCATAAGAGTCTCAAGTATCTTTTTAGCCAGAAGACCTTGAATATGAGACAGAGAAGGTGGATAGAGACTATAAGTGATTTTCAATGCGAAATCAAATACCACCCTGGAAAGGCTAATGTGGTAGCCGATGCCTTGAGTAGAAAAGTTTAAACAGAAGAATTTTCAGTGCTGGCAGCGATACGAGAAATTCTGGTAAACCGATTATCACAGGACCTCAGGTTAATGGAGATTCAAGAAATTATTCCGTTAACAGACAAAGAAATTAAGGAAGAACAACAAAAGGATGCCAAGCTGGAGAAAATAAAACAGCAAATACTGGAAGGAAAAGGGTCTCCACACTTTATGATTTCAGGTGATGGAATGTTGTACTTTGGAAGAAGGAAAATCATTTCGGATGCCCCAGAATTGAAAGAAAGGTTGATGAAAGAAGCTCATAGTACACCATATAATGCTCATCCTGGAAGTACTAAGATGTATCAAGACTTAAAGGAAAAGTTTTGGTGGGAAGGAATGAAGAAGGACATTGCGATCTTTGTAGCCAAGTGTCCAGTGTGTCAGTTAGTAAAAGCTGAACACCAAAGACCAGCCGGTCAATTGCAACCTTTACCAATCCCCGAATGGAAATGGGAGGATCTATCTATGGATTTTGTAGTAGGATTTCCAAGAACATCTACGGGAAAGAATTCGGTTTGGGTGATAGTGGATCGACTGACGAAGAGTGCTCACTTTTTACCCATCTCCAACACGGATTCCATGGAAAAGTTAGCAAGAATTTATGTGAAGGAAATAGTTCGTTTACATGGAATACCCAAGACTATAGTATCAGACAGAGATCCTAGATTCACGTCTCGATTTTGGCAAAGTCTACAGAAGATGATGGGTACCAATTTAAATTTCAGCAGCGCATACCATCCTCAGACGGACGGGCAAACAGAAAGAACCATTCAGACTTTGGAGGATATGTTGCGAGCTTGTGTGTTAGATTTTGACAAAGATTGGGAAAGTCTGTTACCATTAATTGAATTTGCATATAATAACAGCTTTCAAGCTACTATACAGATGGCGCCATATGAAGCACTTTATGGAAGGAAATGTAGGTCTCCTATTTATTGGGATGAAGTAGGTGAGAGTAGTGTTTTGGGACCTGAGTATTTACAAGAAGTTAAAGAGCAGATCATCAAGATCAGAAATCAGATAAAGACGGCGCAAAATAGACAAAAGAGTTATGCAGATAATCGTAGAAGGGCTTTAGATTTTATGGTGGGAGACTGGGTATACTTGAAGATTTCGCCACTAAAGGGAGTCATGCGATTTGGTAAGAAGGGGAAGTTGAGTCCTCGTTATATTGGACCTTATGAAATTCTGGAAAAAGTAGGTCCAGTGGCTTACCGTTTAGCTCTACCTGATGATTTGCAAGGAGTTCATAACGTCTTCCATGTATCTTCTCTGAAAAAGTGTTTGAATGATCAACCAGTGGCGGTAATGGATCCGCGTCCTAGTAATTTACGTTCCAATTTAACTTATGAGGAGTGGCCTGTGCGAATTGAAGATCAGAAAGAACAAACCCTTCGGAATCGTACCATAATGTTAGTGAAAGTACTTTGGAACAATCCTGTTTTTCAAGAAGCCACTTGGGAACGTGAGGATGTAATGAGAGATAATTATCCCCACTTGTTTGAAACATAGTTGTAATAATACACTTTATAAATTGAATTAACTGTCTTGCATTGGTATGATAATTGTGTTTTCTTTTATATTTATATTCATTAATATTTAACCTTATACAGGATTATGGCTCCTAAAAGAACCGCACGTATGTCGGTTACCCCCGTAGATCAGTTAAAGAAAAGATCTGAAAGAGTTAGAGAGAGATTTCGTAGAGAAAAACTGAAACAGTGGAAAGCTGAGAGATTAAGCTGGTTAAATAAAAGTGAGAAGCACAGAACCCACATTATGGATATAGATGAAAGAGGTAACCCCATAAGTAGAAGAGCGTTACCAGGTGAGGAAAGACAACCCGCCAGAAAATGGTTGAGAGCAGAGAAAAGATTTTTGAGAAGAGAGGACAAAGGAAAAGCTGTCATGATAGAGTCATCTGATGGATCTGAAGAGCGTAAACGCCAGTGTGAAGAGGGACCTATAATAGAAAGGACAGAAGAAGAGAGATTCCGTATGTTGCAAGAGATTAGTGTGAACATGTATTATGATCCCGATGTTGACATGATATTTTATCACTCTCAGGATTCACTAATTAATGAGGAAAAAGTACCCACCTCTTCCGAAGAATCTACCGCTAGTCACCGAGGTATAAATTTCTTAAACCCTTAATTATTATGTCCTAGCGATTTCGGGGACGAAATCCTTTTTAAGGGGGGGAGGATGTAATAGCCCAAATTTTTCTAAGGTAAATTATTTTATAGAAATTATTTTAAGGAGATTTATTTAATGCATTTATTTATTAGGAAATTAGAATAGGAGATTTAGTTGAGGAAATGTGAGATTTTACTTAGTATTGAGAATTATGCACTTTCGGATCAATCTGTCGAGTTTTAGGAAAATGATCATAAGTCAGCCATATGATGTCCAAATGAGGTGATTCCAATTGGTACAGAACCCTAAGAGATAGATCTAAAAATTTTATGTTTGAAGTTTCCTGAGATTCGGAAGGAATCAATAACTTATTTGGGAACCAAGTAGGCAGCTTGGGAATGGACTTAAATGGAACCCGAGTTGGGTAATTGAACTAGATTGGGGCATGTAACCAAATAGGCAACTGGTTTTAGGATTCTATGGGATTAGGACATGTGTAGGGATAGTTAGGAATGAATGGAAAGTTGATTTGGAAGTCAATTGAATAGTTGGTGTGATGGAAACTCAAGGGAGCCAAAATCTGGTTGATTGGTGACTAATTGGATCAAACTTGGCTCTACCTTAACTAAACCATGAAGTGACCTTCTAGGACTTGTTGAGGGAAGACCTAAGGGAGTTGGGAAGGAACCAAATGGAGGAGAAAACCTGATGATGGGCGTGTGACACAAGGGGAGAGCTGGAGATGAGAGATGCATGCATGGTTAGGTGAAGTGCCACCTCACCTCTTATCCCTTTAGCTTGCTTCTCAGCCATGGATCAAAATGGGCAGCCAAACCACCTCAATTGTGAGCCCTTGGATGACTAATCCAGCTGCAAAGCCTAGGATTTGGGAGGCTTAATCCTCATCATTAGATTTTGCCTAGATGGACACCTCATCACATGCAAATCTGCCAACTAGGGTACCTTGGGTGCAATTCCTTTTCTCTCCCTCATGTTGGTCGACCACCACACTATATATAGGACCTTGAGAGCTTCCTAAGCTCCTTTAGAAGGAGAGAGCACTTGCCTTGTGAAGCCAAACCCTCAAAGTATCCCCAAACCCTCAAAGTAATCACTTGTGAGTGAAGTGAGTGTGTGTGGGAGCAAACTTGGAGGAAGTTGAGTGGATCAATTCCCTAAAGCTTGGAAGAACTTGTAAGTCCATATTCTAGCTTAAATTAAGCATGGAACTGGTTTGTTGGCATAATTGAGTTATGTTTCATAGTAGTAAACACTTGAGAACATGTCTAAGTGTAAATTGAGCATATGAGTAGGGTTGATTGTATTTGTCTTGTTTTTATGTTCAATAAAATTGTGGAAACTTAGATTTAGGCTTTTGGGAAGATAAATGGAGTGTTTGAAAAAGATTGGTGTGTTTGGAGTGGAAAAACCCTTAGACCCGTAAGTTCGCTCGACCCTCGCTCGACATGTGAGTCGAGCGAAGGCAAAATCTGAACCCTCGCTAGAGTTTCGCTCGACACTCGCTCGAGCGAGTCCCAACCCGAGACTTCGCTCGATACTCGCTCGACACCCGCTCGAGCGAGATACCCTGTTTTGCCTAGACTTAGGGTTTCCTTGGAATAGAAGTGGTGTTTCAAATGGGAAGGGTTATGAGTGAGATGACTCACGTGTATAAGAGAAGGAAAATAAAGAAAGAAAATAATATATAAAAGATGAGTTAGTCACGTCATGACGGGGACGGCGATACGTAACGCCCGTATGACTGACGTGCCGGCAGGGACGGCGATACGTAACGCCTGTCGTGATATGAAATTGTGATCTCCACGGGGACGGCGAGACGTAACGCCCGCAGTACTATGTGTATATATTTCGTGTCATAACGGGGACGGCGAGACGTAACGCCCGGATGATTGACACCAGACTCATCATAACGGGGACGGCGATACGTAACGCCCGGATGATTGATGAGTGTATGTGATGGGGACGGCGATACGTAACGCCCATCAGTGATATGAAAGAACAAGAATCTTAAAGGGGAAAATAATGTAATTTAATATGAGACAATGGGTGAGATGAGAAATGTGTCAGTTAGACAGTGGTCTTGTGAGGAGTATATTAGGGTAATTTCCCTTGTCAGTTGTGGTAGTAACTTTGTGAGTGTTTTCCCTGTAAGGGGTATGTTAGGGTAATTTCCCTTGTCAGTTGTGGTAGTAACTTTGTGGGTGTTTTCCCTGTTTCCTTTAAGCTATTTATGTACTTACTGAGATTTCATTCGAAATCTCACTCTTTTGTGGCTCCATATATTTGTGCGTATTATTTCATACAGGTTTCGATGACCAGCAGGGGGACAGCCCCGACGATGCAGGAGACTTCGGGGAGTCCTGAGGGACTTTCCGATTACAGTCCCTTTTTGGACATTTCTTTTGTTTCCTTCGGACCTCCTATCAGACCCACCGGAGCTGGGAGTCTCGACGCATCCACTTTTGTTGAGGAGAGGAGACGTACTGGATGCTGCTTAACCTTAGGAGTAGACGGCTCGTTGTCCATGTGTGGAGTTTGTGTGACTCCACAGGGACAACAGCTCCAGCGAGACTTTAGTATTAGTATAAATAGGTTTCGCTATGGGAGAGAGTATCCCGAGGTTAAGAGGGAGAAAGAGTGAGGTGAAGGAAAGTTTCTTTTGGGATGAATGTAATATGTTTTGCTACAGTTGGGTTGTGTATATGTAAGAAGTACAATGTTTAAGTTTAATGAATGTTGTATATATAATTTCCGTGTGATCTTTAGAAAGTCTTATATTGAAAAACCTAATCCGCTGCGAATTTAGTAGTTTATGCTTTTAGACTTGTTAAGTGCGAGGGTGAGTAGCCAAGTGTTGCTCATCCAGACACCTTAATTTACGTTAAATCCCAGACGTGAGTTGGGGGCGTCACAGATTGGTATCAGAGCGATTACGTCTCTGGGTAAAACCTACGTGTCCTAGGAAAAATGGATCACATGGTACTAGTATAGGCTTGAATCTTTATCAGATTAGAGTTTGGAGTAATATGGATGAATGTTTGGATTTTAGAAATTTGGAAGTTTCTAAAGTGAGTATGGCTTATGGTGAAGTTGGGTATATTTCAGGAAAACAATATGCCGAGAGGTCGTCCTCCCTTGAAACGAGTAGACGCAGTAAGCCAGAATCCTTCCCTGGTTACCCCTCCACGTGCTGAAGAGCAAACGGCACCAAGCTCACCATTGAGAGAAGTACAGACACCATCAAACCCACCGTTGGGAGAAGGACAGACGGCACCGAACCCATTATCGGGAGAAGAGCAGAGGACACAGAATCCACCCTTGGAAGGGGGACCGATGGCACAAAACCCCCCATTGGAAGGAGGCCAGGCAATAGCTGAAGCTATTCGGCAAATGACGGAAGTGGTGAAGAACCAAATAGAACAGAGCCGTTATCATCAGCAGAATGAAAATAGAAGAGAAATTCAAGGGTGTTCGTATGAGAAGTTTCTAGCGTATCGATACCCGTCTTTTATGGGAACGGAAGGAGCATTAAAGGCAGATAAATGGATTGTAGACCTAGAACGCACCTTCGAAATTAGTAGTTGCACTGAAGTCCAGAAAGTGCAATATGCAGGACATCTGTTACAAGGAGAAGCAGGACTGTGGTGGGACACAAAGCGGAAGCTGCTAAAGTTAGAACTGGGAGAAAATGTAGTGCCTACATGGGAAAGGTTCAAGAAAGAGTTCGACGATCGATTCTTTCCGGAATCTATGAAGCGGCAGAAAGCTTTGGAGTTTACTATGTTAATACAAGGCAGTATGTCGGTGGAACAGTACTCGGCGCGATTTATGGAACTGGCGAGATTTGCTCCACATCTGGTGGCTACTGAAAAGATGAGAGCCCAGAAGTTTCAGGAAGGACTGCAGCCACGAATTCGTATGCAGGTGGCATGTTTGCAAATTGAGAATTTTCAAGAACTAGTGAACGTAGCAGCCATAGCGGAAGCTGAACAGAGGAGTGTTATGGCGCAAACTCAAACATATGGAAAAAGGAGATTTCAATTTTCTGGAGGAAAAGATGCTCGGAGGAAACCGAATTTTAGATCCACGGATAGAGGAAAAGGAGTAGCAATTAATCCGAATGTACCGATTTTATTTCCGCAATGTGCAAAATGTGGACGTCGACACCAGGGAGATTGTCGAGTGGATAATAGGATTTGTTATAGATGTGGTCGGCCAGGACATCTGATCAGAGACTGCCCTCAGAATACCTCTCAAGGAGTAGCTCTACCCGGAGGAAAAGCCAAAGCTCCTGCGAAAGCTAAAGTGTATGCTATCACGCCTGGAGAAGTAGATATGGAGGCAGACGAGACAATAGATGCAAATGTCATTACTGGTAAATTTCCAAGTCCCCTCTTTTAGTTAATAAATGGATTCTTTGGGAGGGGTAATATAATAATAGTAGAATAAAATTTTCTTTAGGTAAGCTTAAGCTGAAGCAATGCATGGTCTATACCTTGTTTGATTCGGGAGCGACAAGATCCTTTATTTCCTATGATTGTGTCCAAAAGTGTGATTTAGAAACGGAATTGTTGACCCAAAAAGTTATAGTAGTCATGCCCAATGGAAAGGTAGCAGGATGCCATCGAGTGGTGAGAAATTGCCTCTTGGAGATTGGAGGTTCTCAGTTAGTCGCTGATCTGATACTATTCCATTTGATGGAGTTCGATTTAATTTTGGGTATGGATTGGTTGGCTAAGTATTATGCTAAACTGGACTGTCGCAGAAAGGAAATAATTTTTGACTTACCCAAGGAAGGGAAATTTTGTTACAAGGGGGAAATGTTGAAGGCAGTTTCCTCCATAGTAACTGCTAAACGAATAATGAAAAGTATTAACAGAGAAACTAAGGGCTACTGGATAATCATGTTAAACTCCTCAGAAGTTGTTAAAGGTATTCAAGGAATTCCCGTGGTGGAAGACTTTCCTCAAGTCTTTTCCGATGATCTACCGGGACTACCTCCTGACCGAGAAGCAGAATTTGTTATTGAATTGGAACCGGCCACAACTCCAGTTCATAGAGCCCCGTATAGGATGGCACCGGTGGAATTAGAGGAATTGAAAGTGCAGATTGAGGAACTTTTGAGAAAAGGATTTATCAGGCCTAGTTCATCCCCATGGGGAGCACCAGTATTGTTTGTGAAGAAGAAGGATGGAACGATGCGAATGTGCATAGACTACCGGGAGTTGAATAAAGTTACCATTAAGAATAAATATCCGTTGCCACGGATAGATGATCTGTTGGATCAATTAAGAGGAGCAACTGTGTTTTCAAAAATAGACCTTCGGTCTGGCTATCATCAGTTGAAAATCAGGGAGCAAGATGTACCTAAGACGGCTTTCCGAACCCGCTATGGGCACTTTGAATTTTTGGTTATGCCATTCGGAGTGACGAATGCACCAGCAGTATTCATGGATTTGATGAACCGAATATTCAGACCATATTTGGACAAGTTTGTGGTGGTTTTTATTGATGATATTTTGATCTACTCTCAAACCGACGAAGATCATAAAGAACATTTGAAAATAGTAATGGAAATTTTGCAGAAACACCAACTGTATGCCAAACTTAGTAAGTGTGAATTTTGGCTACAAGAAGTTAAATTTTTGGGTCATGTTATTTCAAGTGAAGGAGTCTCTGTGGATCCAGCGAAGGTAGAAGCAGTGATGGAGTGGCAACAACCAATCAATGCACATGAAATACGAAGCTTCTTGGGATTAGCTGGATACTATAGAAGATTTGTGGAAGGATTTTCCAAACTGTCTGCACCTCTGACAGCATTGACTAGAAAGAATGCTAAATACGTTTGGAGTGAACAATGCGAAAAGAGTTTCCAAGAGCTAAAGAAGAGATTGACTACAGCACCGGTTTTGGCTTTGCCGGAACCTCATAAACCTTATGTGATATATAGTGATGCCTCAAAAATGGGATTGGGGTGTGTGCTAATGCAAGAAGGAAGAGTAGTTGCGTATGCATCCCGACAACTTAAGGATCATGAACAGAATTATCCCACGCATGATTTAGAGTTAGCAGCTGTAGTGTTTGCTCTAAAGATTTGGCGGCATTACTTGTATGGAGAAAAGTGTGAAATATTTACGGACCATAAGAGTCTCAAGTATCTTTTTAGCCAGAAGACCTTGAATATGAGACAGAGAAGGTGGATAGAGACTATAAGTGATTTTCAATGCGAAATCAAATACCACCCTGGAAAGGCTAATGTGGTAGCCGATGCCTTGAGTAGAAAAGTTTAAACAGAAGAATTTTCAGTGCTGGCAGCGATACGAGAAATTCTGGTAAACCGATTATCACAGGACCTCAGGTTAATGGAGATTCAAGAAATTATTCCGTTAACAGACAAAGAAATTAAGGAAGAACAACAAAAGGATGCCAAGCTGGAGAAAATAAAACAGCAAATACTGGAAGGAAAAGGGTCTCCACACTTTATGATTTCAGGTGATGGAATGTTGTACTTTGGAAGAAGGAAAATCATTTCGGATGCCCCAGAATTGAAAGAAAGGTTGATGAAAGAAGCTCATAGTACACCATATAATGCTCATCCTGGAAGTACTAAGATGTATCAAGACTTAAAGGAAAAGTTTTGGTGGGAAGGAATGAAGAAGGACATTGCGATCTTTGTAGCCAAGTGTCCAGTGTGTCAGTTAGTAAAAGCTGAACACCAAAGACCAGCCGGTCAATTGCAACCTTTACCAATCCCCGAATGGAAATGGGAGGATCTATCTATGGATTTTGTAGTAGGATTTCCAAGAACATCTACGGGAAAGAATTCGGTTTGGGTGATAGTGGATCGACTGACGAAGAGTGCTCACTTTTTACCCATCTCCAACACGGATTCCATGGAAAAGTTAGCAAGAATTTATGTGAAGGAAATAGTTCGTTTACATGGAATACCCAAGACTATAGTATCAGACAGAGATCCTAGATTCACGTCTCGATTTTGGCAAAGTCTACAGAAGATGATGGGTACCAATTTAAATTTCAGCAGCGCATACCATCCTCAGACGGACGGGCAAACAGAAAGAACCATTCAGACTTTGGAGGATATGTTGCGAGCTTGTGTGTTAGATTTTGACAAAGATTGGGAAAGTCTGTTACCATTAATTGAATTTGCATATAATAACAGCTTTCAAGCTACTATACAGATGGCGCCATATGAAGCACTTTATGGAAGGAAATGTAGGTCTCCTATTTATTGGGATGAAGTAGGTGAGAGTAGTGTTTTGGGACCTGAGTATTTACAAGAAGTTAAAGAGCAGATCATCAAGATCAGAAATCAGATAAAGACGGCGCAAAATAGACAAAAGAGTTATGCAGATAATCGTAGAAGGGCTTTAGATTTTATGGTGGGAGACTGGGTATACTTGAAGATTTCGCCACTAAAGGGAGTCATGCGATTTGGTAAGAAGGGGAAGTTGAGTCCTCGTTATATTGGACCTTATGAAATTCTGGAAAAAGTAGGTCCAGTGGCTTACCGTTTAGCTCTACCTGATGATTTGCAAGGAGTTCATAACGTCTTCCATGTATCTTCTCTGAAAAAGTGTTTGAATGATCAACCAGTGGCGGTAATGGATCCGCGTCCTAGTAATTTACGTTCCAATTTAACTTATGAGGAGTGGCCTGTGCGAATTGAAGATCAGAAAGAACAAACCCTTCGGAATCGTACCATAATGTTAGTGAAAGTACTTTGGAACAATCCTGTTTTTCAAGAAGCCACTTGGGAACGTGAGGATGTAATGAGAGATAATTATCCCCACTTGTTTGAAACATAGTTGTAATAATACACTTTATAAATTGAATTAACTGTCTTGCATTGGTATGATAATTGTGTTTTCTTTTATATTTATATTCATTAATATTTAACCTTATACAGGATTATGGCTCCTAAAAGAACCGCACGTATGTCGGTTACCCCCGTAGATCAGTTAAAGAAAAGATCTGAAAGAGTTAGAGAGAGATTTCGTAGAGAAAAACTGAAACAGTGGAAAGCTGAGAGATTAAGCTGGTTAAATAAAAGTGAGAAGCACAGAACCCACATTATGGATATAGATGAAAGAGGTAACCCCATAAGTAGAAGAGCGTTACCAGGTGAGGAAAGACAACCCGCCAGAAAATGGTTGAGAGCAGAGAAAAGATTTTTGAGAAGAGAGGACAAAGGAAAAGCTGTCATGATAGAGTCATCTGATGGATCTGAAGAGCGTAAACGCCAGTGTGAAGAGGGACCTATAATAGAAAGGACAGAAGAAGAGAGATTCCGTATGTTGCAAGAGATTAGTGTGAACATGTATTATGATCCCGATGTTGACATGATATTTTATCACTCTCAGGATTCACTAATTAATGAGGAAAAAGTACCCACCTCTTCCGAAGAATCTACCGCTAGTCACCGAGGTATAAATTTCTTAAACCCTTAATTATTATGTCCTAGCGATTTCGGGGACGAAATCCTTTTTAAGGGGGGGAGGATGTAATAGCCCAAATTTTTCTAAGGTAAATTATTTTATAGAAATTATTTTAAGGAGATTTATTTAATGCATTTATTTATTAGGAAATTAGAATAGGAGATTTAGTTGAGGAAATGTGAGATTTTACTTAGTATTGAGAATTATGCACTTTCGGATCAATCTGTCGAGTTTTAGGAAAATGATCATAAGTCAGCCATATGATGTCCAAATGAGGTGATTCCAATTGGTACAGAACCCTAAGAGATAGATCTAAAAATTTTATGTTTGAAGTTTCCTGAGATTCGGAAGGAATCAATAACTTATTTGGGAACCAAGTAGGCAGCTTGGGAATGGACTTAAATGGAACCCGAGTTGGGTAATTGAACTAGATTGGGGCATGTAACCAAATAGGCAACTGGTTTTAGGATTCTATGGGATTAGGACATGTGTAGGGATAGTTAGGAATGAATGGAAAGTTGATTTGGAAGTCAATTGAATAGTTGGTGTGATGGAAACTCAAGGGAGCCAAAATCTGGTTGATTGGTGACTAATTGGATCAAACTTGGCTCTACCTTAACTAAACCATGAAGTGACCTTCTAGGACTTGTTGAGGGAAGACCTAAGGGAGTTGGGAAGGAACCAAATGGAGGAGAAAACCTGATGATGGGCGTGTGACACAAGGGGAGAGCTGGAGATGAGAGATGCATGCATGGTTAGGTGAAGTGCCACCTCACCTCTTATCCCTTTAGCTTGCTTCTCAGCCATGGATCAAAATGGGCAGCCAAACCACCTCAATTGTGAGCCCTTGGATGACTAATCCAGCTGCAAAGCCTAGGATTTGGGAGGCTTAATCCTCATCATTAGATTTTGCCTAGATGGACACCTCATCACATGCAAATCTGCCAACTAGGGTACCTTGGGTGCAATTCCTTTTCTCTCCCTCATGTTGGTCGACCACCACACTATATATAGGACCTTGAGAGCTTCCTAAGCTCCTTTAGAAGGAGAGAGCACTTGCCTTGTGAAGCCAAACCCTCAAAGTATCCCCAAACCCTCAAAGTAATCACTTGTGAGTGAAGTGAGTGTGTGTGGGAGCAAACTTGGAGGAAGTTGAGTGGATCAATTCCCTAAAGCTTGGAAGAACTTGTAAGTCCATATTCTAGCTTAAATTAAGCATGGAACTGGTTTGTTGGCATAATTGAGTTATGTTTCATAGTAGTAAACACTTGAGAACATGTCTAAGTGTAAATTGAGCATATGAGTAGGGTTGATTGTATTTGTCTTGTTTTTATGTTCAATAAAATTGTGGAAACTTAGATTTAGGCTTTTGGGAAGATAAATGGAGTGTTTGAAAAAGATTGGTGTGTTTGGAGTGGAAAAACCCTTAGACCCGTAAGTTCGCTCGACCCTCGCTCGACATGTGAGTCGAGCGAAGGCAAAATCTGAACCCTCGCTAGAGTTTCGCTCGACACTCGCTCGAGCGAGTCCCAACCCGAGACTTCGCTCGATACTCGCTCGACACCCGCTCGAGCGAGATACCCTGTTTTGCCTAGACTTAGGGTTTCCTTGGAATAGAAGTGGTGTTTCAAATGGGAAGGGTTATGAGTGAGATGACTCACGTGTATAAGAGAAGGAAAATAAAGAAAGAAAATAATATATAAAAGATGAGTTAGTCACGTCATGACGGGGACGGCGATACGTAACGCCCGTATGACTGACGTGCCGGCAGGGACGGCGATACGTAACGCCTGTCGTGATATGAAATTGTGATCTCCACGGGGACGGCGAGACGTAACGCCCGCAGTACTATGTGTATATATTTCGTGTCATAACGGGGACGGCGAGACGTAACGCCCGGATGATTGACACCAGACTCATCATAACGGGGACGGCGATACGTAACGCCCGGATGATTGATGAGTGTATGTGATGGGGACGGCGATACGTAACGCCCATCAGTGATATGAAAGAACAAGAATCTTAAAGGGGAAAATAATGTAATTTAATATGAGACAATGGGTGAGATGAGAAATGTGTCAGTTAGACAGTGGTCTTGTGAGGAGTATATTAGGGTAATTTCCCTTGTCAGTTGTGGTAGTAACTTTGTGAGTGTTTTCCCTGTAAGGGGTATGTTAGGGTAATTTCCCTTGTCAGTTGTGGTAGTAACTTTGTGGGTGTTTTCCCTGTTTCCTTTAAGCTATTTATGTACTTACTGAGATTTCATTCGAAATCTCACTCTTTTGTGGCTCCATATATTTGTGCGTATTATTTCATACAGGTTTCGATGACCAGCAGGGGGACAGCCCCGACGATGCAGGAGACTTCGGGGAGTCCTGAGGGACTTTCCGATTACAGTCCCTTTTTGGACATTTCTTTTGTTTCCTTCGGACCTCCTATCAGACCCACCGGAGCTGGGAGTCTCGACGCATCCACTTTTGTTGAGGAGAGGAGACGTACTGGATGCTGCTTAACCTTAGGAGTAGACGGCTCGTTGTCCATGTGTGGAGTTTGTGTGACTCCACAGGGACAACAGCTCCAGCGAGACTTTAGTATTAGTATAAATAGGTTTCGCTATGGGAGAGAGTATCCCGAGGTTAAGAGGGAGAAAGAGTGAGGTGAAGGAAAGTTTCTTTTGGGATGAATGTAATATGTTTTGCTACAGTTGGGTTGTGTATATGTAAGAAGTACAATGTTTAAGTTTAATGAATGTTGTATATATAATTTCCGTGTGATCTTTAGAAAGTCTTATATTGAAAAACCTAATCCGCTGCGAATTTAGTAGTTTATGCTTTTAGACTTGTTAAGTGCGAGGGTGAGTAGCCAAGTGTTGCTCATCCAGACACCTTAATTTACGTTAAATCCCAGACGTGAGTTGGGGGCGTCACAGATTGGTATCAGAGCGATTACGTCTCTGGGTAAAACCTACGTGTCCTAGGAAAAATGGATCACATGGTACTAGTATAGGCTTGAATCTTTATCAGATTAGAGTTTGGAGTAATATGGATGAATGTTTGGATTTTAGAAATTTGGAAGTTTCTAAAGTGAGTATGGCTTATGGTGAAGTTGGGTATATTTCAGGAAAACAATATGCCGAGAGGTCGTCCTCCCTTGAAACGAGTAGACGCAGTAAGCCAGAATCCTTCCCTGGTTACCCCTCCACGTGCTGAAGAGCAAACGGCACCAAGCTCACCATTGAGAGAAGTACAGACACCATCAAACCCACCGTTGGGAGAAGGACAGACGGCACCGAACCCATTATCGGGAGAAGAGCAGAGGACACAGAATCCACCCTTGGAAGGGGGACCGATGGCACAAAACCCCCCATTGGAAGGAGGCCAGGCAATAGCTGAAGCTATTCGGCAAATGACGGAAGTGGTGAAGAACCAAATAGAACAGAGCCGTTATCATCAGCAGAATGAAAATAGAAGAGAAATTCAAGGGTGTTCGTATGAGAAGTTTCTAGCGTATCGATACCCGTCTTTTATGGGAACGGAAGGAGCATTAAAGGCAGATAAATGGATTGTAGACCTAGAACGCACCTTCGAAATTAGTAGTTGCACTGAAGTCCAGAAAGTGCAATATGCAGGACATCTGTTACAAGGAGAAGCAGGACTGTGGTGGGACACTGATTACGCCCAAAGAATAACGCGGTCGTTTGCAGTATAGCTTTGGGGTGTCGATTCCACAGAGAGATGGATTGAGAAATTGAAGAACAGTAACGAAATTAACAAAAAGATTTAGATGAGTGCGAAAAGTAAAGCATCGGGAATCCTTTGTATATAATTGGTATTTTAATTATTTTCGATTCATTAATAACTCAATTGAAAATTCTATGTCCAAATTTTCAATCGGAAAATAAAACATTAATAACCAGATTTAAATCAAATGTAATCTTTCTAAAAATCATTCGTCACAATATAAGAACAGGAATTGTTATCGATATTAAAGAAATTCAACGTCGACAATATACTCATAGAGCAATATTGCAGCAGAGAATTAAATTAAAATAGATAACCAATTGAACCAAATATAATCAAAGGATTATTGCATTTAATAGAAAAAGCATGACTGAATCTATAAATGAAATAAATTCTAAGATTATTTGGTGACGAAAACATTTATAATAAATTTCGAATGACTAAACAAAAGAGTTTAATATTTGAAGAACACATATATGAATCAAAAACAATTACAAATACCATCATATATACAAATTCATCCCTAGCTCTACTAGAAAATTAGTTACACATATTGAAAATATGCAACAAAAATTCTCTAAGGGATAATATGGAAGAGCCAACCATTATTTTCTTCTCTCTTCTTTGGTTTTTCTTTTCTTTTCTCAAGCTCTCAAACAATGTATCTTCCAAGGCATCCAAGCACACTAAGCATGGTCTTAGAACACACACCCCTCCCTTCTATTTATAAGCATCCTTCATGCAAGTTGTCATGACAAAATCATCACAATTTCAACTTGTTTTGCCATGTGCCATTCTTGAATCCAAGTGATTTGTGAGTTGTCATTTTGATCATTTGTTTTCCCACCATGCATGAGCTAGATTTTGCTTGTAGGTTGAGTGTTTCAATTTTGCTTCTCTATCTATTAGTTGTCTTGTATGACTTAATATCTTGTGGTCAAATAATTTGTCTTGAAGAAACTTGAGTGCACTTCATCTTGTATTTGGATTTGATGCAAGTGGCTGAAAAATATCCAGGAACGTCAAGTGCAGGTGCGTCCACTTGATGGTCGATTTTGTCTTAGATTGAGTGGATATCTCTTCAAACACAAAACATAAAAGTTATAGATATTTCTCTTATGGTTCTAGATCATCTTGAATCAGCTCAATCGGAGATTGGATGAGAGAGTTATGCCCATTTTACGAAAAGATGTCAAAACTGTCTGAAATTCCGCAATTATCTTCATTTGCTCCTAATGTCTCCATTTGTGTCCTAAATCAAAATATAAGAATAATGAGTATATTTAGGCATCAAATAAGAATAAAGTTTTAAACATTAAGAGAGGAAAATATGGCATTTTATATTCTCATCAATATATTAAATCATGCTTATATCTATCTCAAGATAAATGACCATTAATTTTATTAACATGAGTTATATCCATTGTTTTCTCATTTCTTTTAGTATTTAAATAGAGTATTTAGAGTGTATTTTTGTGCACTCATCACACCCCCCAACTTACTCATTGCTAGTCCCTAGCAATTTTCATGCAAAATGATGAGAAAGACCAAAGAAAATCACACATAGGGGCCATCAATACACATTTTTCAATTTTACATATCAAAACAATCTTAGAAATTCAATAACCCTTTCACAAGTAATTCAAATATAGCAATCCACAGAGTGTGTATGTGTTCCAAACTATTTTTATCAGATCAGAGGTTTCGACACATGCAACATTAGAATATCTTAAGCAAAAAGGTTCAACTCCATAACTCACGGGTATAGAAGTGTTTCATGTATGGGTTCTCTCTATGGAGTTGACAAAGGTGTACATTTACTCTCATGGAAATTTAGCTAATTATCTATAAGTAATAAGTAAACATTGATCTTATGATAGGAATACTAACAAATGAGATTTCCACCATTCTTTCCACAAGCATACTTAGGATCGGAAAAATCAACACAAAGGGTTGTAATGTGGTTTAGGGTTGGGGTTCATAAGAAGAAAAGGTGAAGAGATTTCAAAAACTTCCAAGTATACACAAAAGGGAATCTGTTAAATTTTTCAGTAGACTATACTTTCCTTTTGATGTACTTTTCAATTTTTTAGATTTTTGACTAAGTACACTTTTCCATCTTCTTTTGCCACTGGTGTCTTCGTAATTTGATGAACTCTTTCATGAATAATTTGATGGACACATCTAGCACCATGCCATTTTTGTCATGGTTTTTTTTTTTTTATGATAATTTCACACCTAGTACACACTTGGAAGTAAAATGGTAGGAAAATATAGTGTATAAGCTATACTCCAATGTGAAGAGGTATGGATGATGTAGATATGAAAAGAAAAGGCCATATGTGTATATTGGCTCAAAATTGGCTGCTAGGGGTCTATGATGAAAAAGGTCAGCTTGAAAGGCTCAGACGTTAATCCTAAGTTGATTTTCGTCATATCCTAAGTATATCCACCATCTTACTACAAACCATGTAATGATATTCTCAAAAGAAGTGTCAAATTCAACAGATCAATGGATACTTATCACAATTTCTGTATTTGTAAGCTCTCAATTCTCACAAAATTCACATGAATACTTGAGCAAAATAATTCTTTAGTTACATGTGTCAAATCACCATATTACCACAAAGTTTGGAGAAGTGCATAAATGGCTCTGTGGATGTTTTAGCAAAATGATTTAAAATGGGTTTGTTGAATTCACCAAGATGGTTATGAATGAGCATGAGTATCATGTGTGAAAAGATGCCTGTGTGAAAAAATTTGGCAATTTTTTATATATTGATTGAAATATGCCACAGAGTTTAAATAACAGATTTATATTCCCACCCCCCAACTTAAATGAAACATTGTCCTCAATGTTTAAGAATCAGAATTGAATAACTAAACAGGGTAGAATACACCTGATGTGGGATGTGGGTGACTTGCTTGGCATCAAAGATGGTATTTGTCAAAATAAAATTAACCTGTAACAAAATAAAGTAAACAATAAACAAAAATAAAATGAACGAAAATAAAATAAAAGAAAAACATACCTGGAGATGGTCAAGATTGATATACTGGGTCCATAAGTGGAATGTCTTCCACTTCTGGAATTTGTCTATCAATTAAGATTTTGAGGCGTTGACCATTTACTTTGAAGATACATCCATCTTTTGGATTTTCTATTTCTACCGCGCCATTTGTGAAAACATTTTTTACTATAAAAGGGCCGGTCCATCTAGATCGAAGTTTTCCTGGATGCTTATGGAGTCTTGAATCATATAAAAATACTCGATCATTAGGCTTAAATGTTCTTCTCAAAATATTTTTATCATGAAATACTTTCATTTTAGCCTTATAGATCTTGGAGTTTTCATAAGCATCATTTCTCAATTCTTCTAATTCCGTCAATTGGAATTTTCTAAATTTTCCTGCTTTTTCCAAGTCAAAATTGAAATGTTTAATGGCCCAATATGCTCGATGCTCGAGCTCCACGGGCAAATGACAAGGTTTTCCAAAAACAAGTCTATAAGGTGACATGCCTAAGGGAGTTTTGAAAGCTGTACGGTAAGCCCAAAGCGCATCGATTAGTCTCAAAGACCAATCTTTCCGATCCGGGTTGACCGTTTTTTCTAAAATTTGTTTAATTTCCCTATTCGCAAGTTCAACCTGTCCACTTGTCTGAGGGTGATATGCAGTAGAAAGCTTATGTATCACCCCATATCTTTTCATTAAAGCTTCAAAAGAACGGTTACAAAAATGCGTACCTCGGTCACTAATGATAGCACGTGGGGTACCAAATCGAGATAGTACATTTTCTTTGAGAAACTTAATTACCGTCCTGTTATCATTGGTCCTGCAAGGTGCTGCCTCTACCCATTTTGACACATAATCTACTGCCACAATAATATATAAATATCCAAAAGAAGGAGGAAATGGTCCCATAAAATCAATGCCCCAACAGTCAAAAATTTCAATTACCAAAATTGGGTTTAAGGGCATCATATTACGACGGGTCATAGCTCCTAACTTTTGACATCTTTCGCATGAGCGACAATAGATATTTGTATCTTTAAATAAGGTGGGCCAATAAAATCCACACTGCAGGATTTTTGCAGCGGTTTTCTTCATTGAAAAGTGGCCACCACAAGCTTGGGAATGACAAAATTCCAAAACGCTTGCAATCTCTTCATCAGGGATGCAACGCCTTAAAATTTGATCAGGGCAGTATTTGAAAAGGTAAGGGTCATCCCAGTAGAATTTTCGTACCTCAATCATGAATTTCCTTTTGTCTTGGGTGCTAAAATCCTTTGGTATTTCACCTGCAGCTAAATAGTTCACAATATGAGCAAACCATGGTAGAGAAGTAATAGAAAGTAAATGCTCATCGGGAAAATCATCTTTGATTGGTATGTGGTCAGAAGTGTCCTCGAATGTGAGTCTAGAAAGATGGTCTGCCACTACGTTCTCCACTCCTTTCTTGTCTTTGATGGTGATGTCAAATTCCTGCAAAAGCAAAATCCATCGTATTAATCGTGCCTTAGCATCCTTCTTTGTAAAAAGGTACTTAAGGGCTGCATGATCTGTAAAGATAATGATAGGAGAACCAATCAAATAAGCGCGGAATTTATCCAAAGCAAATACTACAGCTAACAACTCTTTTTCAGTGGTGGAGTAATTCATTTGTGCATTATTTAGAGTTCGACTAGCATAGTAAATGACAAAAGGTTTCCCTTCTTTTCGTTGTCCAAGAACAGCACCTACAGCAAAATCACTAGCATCACACATAATTTCAAAAGGTAAATTCCAATCAGGTGGTTGCATTATGGGTGCTGAAGTAAGCTTGCCAATTAATGTTTTGAAAGCCTCTTGACAGGCTTGTGTCCATTCAAATGGGGCATCCTTAGCTAGGAGGTTACATAGTGGTCTAGATATGGCAGAAAAATTCTGTATGAATCTCCTATAAAAACCCGCATGACCAAGAAATGATCTTATATCCTTGATTGTTCTAGGTGTAGGCAATTTAGAGATTAATTCAACTTTTGATTGATCAACCTCCATTCCTTTGGAAGAAATAATATGCCCTAAAACAATACCTGAAGGTACCAAAAAGTGACATTTTTCCCAATTTAAAACCAATTCTTTTTCTTCACAACGAGTCAGTACTCTTTCTAAACTCATTAAACATGCATCAAAAGAATATCCAAAAACAGTCAAGTCATCCATAAAAACTTCCACGCACTTTTCAACCATATCACTAAAAATACTCATCATGCAACGTTGAAAAGTAGCTGGAGCATTACACAATCCAAATGGCATTCTGCGGAAAGCGTAAGTACCGAAAGGACAAGTAAAAGTAGTTTTATCCTGATCTTCTAATGCAATTTCAATTTGATAATAACCAGAATAACCATCCAAAAAGCAATAAAAAGGATGACCAGCCACCCGCTCAAGAATTTGATCAATAAAAGGAAGCGGAAAATGGTCTTTTCGTGTGGCGGCATTTAATTTTCTGTAATCAATGCACATCCGCCAACCAGTCACCAGTTTTGTAGGGACTAACTCTCCAAGGTCATTTTTTATCACAGTTACTCCTGACTTTTTAGGAACAACCTGCGTAGGACTTACCCATTTACTATCAGCAATAGGATATATCATTCCTGCATCTAATAGTTTCAATACTTCATTTTTCACAACTTCTTTCATTGTGGGATTAAGTCTACGCTGGGGGTCTCTTCGAGGATTAGTTCCTTCCTCTAAATTTATTTTATGAGTACAAATTAGGGGACTAATGCCTTTTATATCAGCAATACTCCATCCTAGGGTTGATTTATATTTGCATAAAATCTGAATTAATTTCTCACCTTGGGACTCAGATAATTCAGATGAAATAATAACAGGAAAAGTATCACCTGGACCAAGGAAAACATGCTTTAAACCCTTAGGTAGGGATTTTAATTCAACTTTAGGGGCTTCCCTACTTGAAGGAATCTGTCTTTCTCTTTTTTCAGGCAACTTCTCAAACTTTGGTTGCCATGCCTGTGTGCTATAATCATGAGTTCTGTCAAAAATAGCACAAATGTCAAATACATCAGATGAATCATTTATAGGATTAAATTCAGAATTAACAATAAAGTATTCAAGGGAATCTGAGTCATGAGTTGTAAGAACATCCCTTTCTATAAGTGAGTCAATCATGTATGTCTGATGACACTCGACATCCTCTTCTGGCTGTTTTGCAATATGAAAAATATTTACCTCAAGAGTCATATTGCCAAAAGAGAGTTTCATCAATCCATTTCTGCAATTGATAAGAGCATTAGAAGTAGCAAGAAAAGGTCTACCTAAAATTAATGGAATTTTAGAGGTGGTTTCTACAGCAGAACTAGTGTCTAGAATTAAGAAATCAACAGGATAGTAAAATTTGTCAACTTGAATTAAAACATCCTCTACCACACCTCGTGGTGCTCTGACTGAACGATCAGCCAATTGCAATACCACAGAAGTTGGTTTGATTTCTCCCAATCCTAATTGCAAATAAATAGAATATGGCATCAAATTTACACTAGCCCCTAAATCTAGTAATGCCTGTCCAAGCTCATGATTGCCAATGTTGCATGTGATGGTTGGACATCCAGGATCCTTGTACTTAGGGGGAATCCGCTGTTCAATTAGAGCACTAACTTGCTCTGTCAAGAATGCAGTCTTCTTCACATAATGCTTCCTCTTAACTGTACACAAATCTTTGAGAATTTTTGCGTAAGTAGGAACTTGTTTAATTACATGCAAAAGAGGAAGATTAATTTTTACCTGTCTAAGATTTTCCAAAATATCATTGTTATGATCTAGAGTTTGTTTGCTTGACTTTAATGCTTGAGGAAAAGGTACCTTACCAGGATTTTTTGTTACCGCAGGTTCCTCAGGTTTTGTTACCTCAAGTTCTTTGGGAAGTTCAAGACTGCTGCTATCTTGATCTTTCTCTACATCCTTTTTTTTGTCTATTATTGGATCACGTAGAGACTTACCACTTCGTGTCACAATGGCGTTTACGTCCTTCAGATCTCCTTGTGCCATATGTTGACCATGAGGTACAGATTGAGTTTGGGAAGGAAACTTACCTTTCTCATTCATAGTCAATGAACTCATTATTTTAGACACCTGACTCTTGATTTCCTTATTTTCTTCAACAACCTGCATAATCAAAGATTCAAATTTTTGATTAGTCTTACCCTGTATTTCAATAAAAGTATGCAAAGTATCTTCTAAAGAATTTCTAGAAGATTGAGGTGCATGGTATGGTGCAGGATATGATCTAGAGAGTTGTGCAGGCTGCTGGTTTTCAGACTTCCAGCTGAAGTTGGGATGATTACGCCATCCTGGGTTGTAGGTTTCAGAGTAAGGTGTGAAGGGCTTTTTGTACATACCTAGAGCATTACTTTGTTCCTCATACATACCATTCATGTTAGTATGTGTAGGACACTCTTGGGAATGATGATCTATCCCACCACAGACAACACATGGCCCAAAAGATTCTCCATGATTAGCCGTGTGTGTTAGTTTTGAGTTTTTAGTTTTCAATAACTCTAATTCTCTGGTGAGCATTTCAACCTTAGCCTTAAGGTTATCCTCCTCCCTTAGATGGTAAATACCACCACTCAAGTTTCCTGTAGGTCGTGACCTGTTTGTGCTATCAGTAGCACTAGGTCCAGTCCAAGTATGAGCTTTTTCAGCAAGCTCATTGAGGTACTCTATGGCCTCATCGGGATTTTTTTGTAAAAATTCTCCATTGCACATCATTTCCACGAATTGACGTTCCCTGGGCGTAAGGCCTTCATAGAAATAACTCACTAAGCGCCAATTCTCATATCCATGGTGGGGACACATACTCAGTAATTCTTTAAATCTTTCCCAAGACTGGTACAAAGTCTCACTATCCTTTTGTGCAAAGGTAGAGATTTGTCTTTTTAAAGCATTAGTCTTATGTTGGGGAAAGTATTTATTGAAAAATACTTGAGTCATCTCACTCCATGTTCCAATAGACCGTGGTCTTAGTGAGTACAACCAACTCTTAGCTTTATCTTTCAAAGAAAAAGGAAAGAACTTTAGCCTTACCGTTTCGTCAGTGGTATTTTGACCGTGAAATGTTGCAACTACTTCCTCAAATTCCCTAATATGAACATAGGGGTTTTCATTTTCTAGACCATGGAAAGTCGGAAGTAATTGTATCATTCCCGTTTTAAAATCTACATGACGAACATTAGGTGAGAACATAATACAGGATGGTGTGGCTGTTCGTGCGGGATGAAGATAATCTTGGAGGGTTCTAACAGGTTGGTCCACGTGTTCACTCATCGCGTCAGAATTGGAAGAATTATCAAACAAGCGATTAGAAAAATTAGATTCTGAATCTGATTCTAGCACGGGTCTACTAGCAAACCGTCCAAAAGCGTCTCTGTACCTGCGCATGCAAAGTAAAGAAAAGCGTAATACTGAAAAAAAAAAAAAAAATAATAATAATAATAATAATTACGAAAATAAAACTAAAATAAAATAAAGATGTAGAAAGCTAAAAAGAAAATGAACGAAGCTACCGCTCTCTTTTTTTTTTTTTTTTTTTTTAACAAACTACTAAAAAAAACTACAAATTCTTTTACCGTCTCCCCGGCAACGGCGCCAAAATTTGATTACGCCCAAAGAATAACGCGGTCGTTTGCAGTATAGCTTTGGGGTGTCGATTCCACAGAGAGATGGATTGAGAAATTGAAGAACAGTAACGAAATTAACAAAAAGATTTAGATGAGTGCGAAAAGTAAAGCATCGGGAATCCTTTGTATATAATTGGTATTTTAATTATTTTCGATTCATTAATAACTCAATTGAAAATTCTATGTCCAAATTTTCAATCGGAAAATAAAACATTAATAACCAGATTTAAATCAAATGTAATCTTTCTAAAAATCATTCGTCACAATATAAGAACAGGAATTGTTATCGATATTAAAGAAATTCAACGTCGACAATATACTCATAGAGCAATATTGCAGCAGAGAATTAAATTAAAATAGATAACCAATTGAACCAAATATAATCAAAGGATTATTGCATTTAATAGAAAAAGCATGACTGAATCTATAAATGAAATAAATTCTAAGATTATTTGGTGACGAAAACATTTATAATAAATTTCGAATGACTAAACAAAAGAGTTTAATATTTGAAGAACACATATATGAATCAAAAACAATTACAAATACCATCATATATACAAATTCATCCCTAGCTCTACTAGAAAATTAGTTACACATATTGAAAATATGCAACAAAAATTCTCTAAGGGATAATATGGAAGAGCCAACCATTATTTTCTTCTCTCTTCTTTGGTTTTTCTTTTCTTTTCTCAAGCTCTCAAACAATGTATCTTCCAAGGCATCCAAGCACACTAAGCATGGTCTTAGAACACACACCCCTCCCTTCTATTTATAAGCATCCTTCATGCAAGTTGTCATGACAAAATCATCACAATTTCAACTTGTTTTGCCATGTGCCATTCTTGAATCCAAGTGATTTGTGAGTTGTCATTTTGATCATTTGTTTTCCCACCATGCATGAGCTAGATTTTGCTTGTAGGTTGAGTGTTTCAATTTTGCTTCTCTATCTATTAGTTGTCTTGTATGACTTAATATCTTGTGGTCAAATAATTTGTCTTGAAGAAACTTGAGTGCACTTCATCTTGTATTTGGATTTGATGCAAGTGGCTGAAAAATATCCAGGAACGTCAAGTGCAGGTGCGTCCACTTGATGGTCGATTTTGTCTTAGATTGAGTGGATATCTCTTCAAACACAAAACATAAAAGTTATAGATATTTCTCTTATGGTTCTAGATCATCTTGAATCAGCTCAATCGGAGATTGGATGAGAGAGTTATGCCCATTTTACGAAAAGATGTCAAAACTGTCTGAAATTCCGCAATTATCTTCATTTGCTCCTAATGTCTCCATTTGTGTCCTAAATCAAAATATAAGAATAATGAGTATATTTAGGCATCAAATAAGAATAAAGTTTTAAACATTAAGAGAGGAAAATATGGCATTTTATATTCTCATCAATATATTAAATCATGCTTATATCTATCTCAAGATAAATGACCATTAATTTTATTAACATGAGTTATATCCATTGTTTTCTCATTTCTTTTAGTATTTAAATAGAGTATTTAGAGTGTATTTTTGTGCACTCATCAGACACAAAGCGGAAGCTGCTAAAGTTAGAACTGGGAGAAAATGTAGTGCCTACATGGGAAAGGTTCAAGAAAGAGTTCGACGATCGATTCTTTCCGGAATCTATGAAGCGGCAGAAAGCTTTGGAGTTTACTATGTTAATACAAGGCAGTATGTCGGTGGAACAGTACTCGGCGCGATTTATGGAACTGGCGAGATTTGCTCCACATCTGGTGGCTACTGAAAAGATGAGAGCCCAGAAGTTTCAGGAAGGACTGCAGCCACGAATTCGTATGCAGGTGGCATGTTTGCAAATTGAGAATTTTCAAGAACTAGTGAACGTAGCAGCCATAGCGGAAGCTGAACAGAGGAGTGTTATGGCGCAAACTCAAACATATGGAAAAAGGAGATTTCAATTTTCTGGAGGAAAAGATGCTCGGAGGAAACCGAATTTTAGATCCACGGATAGAGGAAAAGGAGTAGCAATTAATCCGAATGTACCGATTTTATTTCCGCAATGTGCAAAATGTGGACGTCGACACCAGGGAGATTGTCGAGTGGATAATAGGATTTGTTATAGATGTGGTCGGCCAGGACATCTGATCAGAGACTGCCCTCAGAATACCTCTCAAGGAGTAGCTCTACCCGGAGGAAAAGCCAAAGCTCCTGCGAAAGCTAAAGTGTATGCTATCACGCCTGGAGAAGTAGATATGGAGGCAGACGAGACAATAGATGCAAATGTCATTACTGGTAAATTTCCAAGTCCCCTCTTTTAGTTAATAAATGGATTCTTTGGGAGGGGTAATATAATAATAGTAGAATAAAATTTTCTTTAGGTAAGCTTAAGCTGAAGCAATGCATGGTCTATACCTTGTTTGATTCGGGAGCGACAAGATCCTTTATTTCCTATGATTGTGTCCAAAAGTGTGATTTAGAAACGGAATTGTTGACCCAAAAAGTTATAGTAGTCATGCCCAATGGAAAGGTAGCAGGATGCCATCGAGTGGTGAGAAATTGCCTCTTGGAGATTGGAGGTTCTCAGTTAGTCGCTGATCTGATACTATTCCATTTGATGGAGTTCGATTTAATTTTGGGTATGGATTGGTTGGCTAAGTATTATGCTAAACTGGACTGTCGCAGAAAGGAAATAATTTTTGACTTACCCAAGGAAGGGAAATTTTGTTACAAGGGGGAAATGTTGAAGGCAGTTTCCTCCATAGTAACTGCTAAACGAATAATGAAAAGTATTAACAGAGAAACTAAGGGCTACTGGATAATCATGTTAAACTCCTCAGAAGTTGTTAAAGGTATTCAAGGAATTCCCGTGGTGGAAGACTTTCCTCAAGTCTTTTCCGATGATCTACCGGGACTACCTCCTGACCGAGAAGCAGAATTTGTTATTGAATTGGAACCGGCCACAACTCCAGTTCATAGAGCCCCGTATAGGATGGCACCGGTGGAATTAGAGGAATTGAAAGTGCAGATTGAGGAACTTTTGAGAAAAGGATTTATCAGGCCTAGTTCATCCCCATGGGGAGCACCAGTATTGTTTGTGAAGAAGAAGGATGGAACGATGCGAATGTGCATAGACTACCGGGAGTTGAATAAAGTTACCATTAAGAATAAATATCCGTTGCCACGGATAGATGATCTGTTGGATCAATTAAGAGGAGCAACTGTGTTTTCAAAAATAGACCTTCGGTCTGGCTATCATCAGTTGAAAATCAGGGAGCAAGATGTACCTAAGACGGCTTTCCGAACCCGCTATGGGCACTTTGAATTTTTGGTTATGCCATTCGGAGTGACGAATGCACCAGCAGTATTCATGGATTTGATGAACCGAATATTCAGACCATATTTGGACAAGTTTGTGGTGGTTTTTATTGATGATATTTTGATCTACTCTCAAACCGACGAAGATCATAAAGAACATTTGAAAATAGTAATGGAAATTTTGCAGAAACACCAACTGTATGCCAAACTTAGTAAGTGTGAATTTTGGCTACAAGAAGTTAAATTTTTGGGTCATGTTATTTCAAGTGAAGGAGTCTCTGTGGATCCAGCGAAGGTAGAAGCAGTGATGGAGTGGCAACAACCAATCAATGCACATGAAATACGAAGCTTCTTGGGATTAGCTGGATACTATAGAAGATTTGTGGAAGGATTTTCCAAACTGTCTGCACCTCTGACAGCATTGACTAGAAAGAATGCTAAATACGTTTGGAGTGAACAATGCGAAAAGAGTTTCCAAGAGCTAAAGAAGAGATTGACTACAGCACCGGTTTTGGCTTTGCCGGAACCTCATAAACCTTATGTGATATATAGTGATGCCTCAAAAATGGGATTGGGGTGTGTGCTAATGCAAGAAGGAAGAGTAGTTGCGTATGCATCCCGACAACTTAAGGATCATGAACAGAATTATCCCACGCATGATTTAGAGTTAGCAGCTGTAGTGTTTGCTCTAAAGATTTGGCGGCATTACTTGTATGGAGAAAAGTGTGAAATATTTACGGACCATAAGAGTCTCAAGTATCTTTTTAGCCAGAAGACCTTGAATATGAGACAGAGAAGGTGGATAGAGACTATAAGTGATTTTCAATGCGAAATCAAATACCACCCTGGAAAGGCTAATGTGGTAGCCGATGCCTTGAGTAGAAAAGTTTAAACAGAAGAATTTTCAGTGCTGGCAGCGATACGAGAAATTCTGGTAAACCGATTATCACAGGACCTCAGGTTAATGGAGATTCAAGAAATTATTCCGTTAACAGACAAAGAAATTAAGGAAGAACAACAAAAGGATGCCAAGCTGGAGAAAATAAAACAGCAAATACTGGAAGGAAAAGGGTCTCCACACTTTATGATTTCAGGTGATGGAATGTTGTACTTTGGAAGAAGGAAAATCATTTCGGATGCCCCAGAATTGAAAGAAAGGTTGATGAAAGAAGCTCATAGTACACCATATAATGCTCATCCTGGAAGTACTAAGATGTATCAAGACTTAAAGGAAAAGTTTTGGTGGGAAGGAATGAAGAAGGACATTGCGATCTTTGTAGCCAAGTGTCCAGTGTGTCAGTTAGTAAAAGCTGAACACCAAAGACCAGCCGGTCAATTGCAACCTTTACCAATCCCCGAATGGAAATGGGAGGATCTATCTATGGATTTTGTAGTAGGATTTCCAAGAACATCTACGGGAAAGAATTCGGTTTGGGTGATAGTGGATCGACTGACGAAGAGTGCTCACTTTTTACCCATCTCCAACACGGATTCCATGGAAAAGTTAGCAAGAATTTATGTGAAGGAAATAGTTCGTTTACATGGAATACCCAAGACTATAGTATCAGACAGAGATCCTAGATTCACGTCTCGATTTTGGCAAAGTCTACAGAAGATGATGGGTACCAATTTAAATTTCAGCAGCGCATACCATCCTCAGACGGACGGGCAAACAGAAAGAACCATTCAGACTTTGGAGGATATGTTGCGAGCTTGTGTGTTAGATTTTGACAAAGATTGGGAAAGTCTGTTACCATTAATTGAATTTGCATATAATAACAGCTTTCAAGCTACTATACAGATGGCGCCATATGAAGCACTTTATGGAAGGAAATGTAGGTCTCCTATTTATTGGGATGAAGTAGGTGAGAGTAGTGTTTTGGGACCTGAGTATTTACAAGAAGTTAAAGAGCAGATCATCAAGATCAGAAATCAGATAAAGACGGCGCAAAATAGACAAAAGAGTTATGCAGATAATCGTAGAAGGGCTTTAGATTTTATGGTGGGAGACTGGGTATACTTGAAGATTTCGCCACTAAAGGGAGTCATGCGATTTGGTAAGAAGGGGAAGTTGAGTCCTCGTTATATTGGACCTTATGAAATTCTGGAAAAAGTAGGTCCAGTGGCTTACCGTTTAGCTCTACCTGATGATTTGCAAGGAGTTCATAACGTCTTCCATGTATCTTCTCTGAAAAAGTGTTTGAATGATCAACCAGTGGCGGTAATGGATCCGCGTCCTAGTAATTTACGTTCCAATTTAACTTATGAGGAGTGGCCTGTGCGAATTGAAGATCAGAAAGAACAAACCCTTCGGAATCGTACCATAATGTTAGTGAAAGTACTTTGGAACAATCCTGTTTTTCAAGAAGCCACTTGGGAACGTGAGGATGTAATGAGAGATAATTATCCCCACTTGTTTGAAACATAGTTGTAATAATACACTTTATAAATTGAATTAACTGTCTTGCATTGGTATGATAATTGTGTTTTCTTTTATATTTATATTCATTAATATTTAACCTTATACAGGATTATGGCTCCTAAAAGAACCGCACGTATGTCGGTTACCCCCGTAGATCAGTTAAAGAAAAGATCTGAAAGAGTTAGAGAGAGATTTCGTAGAGAAAAACTGAAACAGTGGAAAGCTGAGAGATTAAGCTGGTTAAATAAAAGTGAGAAGCACAGAACCCACATTATGGATATAGATGAAAGAGGTAACCCCATAAGTAGAAGAGCGTTACCAGGTGAGGAAAGACAACCCGCCAGAAAATGGTTGAGAGCAGAGAAAAGATTTTTGAGAAGAGAGGACAAAGGAAAAGCTGTCATGATAGAGTCATCTGATGGATCTGAAGAGCGTAAACGCCAGTGTGAAGAGGGACCTATAATAGAAAGGACAGAAGAAGAGAGATTCCGTATGTTGCAAGAGATTAGTGTGAACATGTATTATGATCCCGATGTTGACATGATATTTTATCACTCTCAGGATTCACTAATTAATGAGGAAAAAGTACCCACCTCTTCCGAAGAATCTACCGCTAGTCACCGAGGTATAAATTTCTTAAACCCTTAATTATTATGTCCTAGCGATTTCGGGGACGAAATCCTTTTTAAGGGGGGGAGGATGTAATAGCCCAAATTTTTCTAAGGTAAATTATTTTATAGAAATTATTTTAAGGAGATTTATTTAATGCATTTATTTATTAGGAAATTAGAATAGGAGATTTAGTTGAGGAAATGTGAGATTTTACTTAGTATTGAGAATTATGCACTTTCGGATCAATCTGTCGAGTTTTAGGAAAATGATCATAAGTCAGCCATATGATGTCCAAATGAGGTGATTCCAATTGGTACAGAACCCTAAGAGATAGATCTAAAAATTTTATGTTTGAAGTTTCCTGAGATTCGGAAGGAATCAATAACTTATTTGGGAACCAAGTAGGCAGCTTGGGAATGGACTTAAATGGAACCCGAGTTGGGTAATTGAACTAGATTGGGGCATGTAACCAAATAGGCAACTGGTTTTAGGATTCTATGGGATTAGGACATGTGTAGGGATAGTTAGGAATGAATGGAAAGTTGATTTGGAAGTCAATTGAATAGTTGGTGTGATGGAAACTCAAGGGAGCCAAAATCTGGTTGATTGGTGACTAATTGGATCAAACTTGGCTCTACCTTAACTAAACCATGAAGTGACCTTCTAGGACTTGTTGAGGGAAGACCTAAGGGAGTTGGGAAGGAACCAAATGGAGGAGAAAACCTGATGATGGGCGTGTGACACAAGGGGAGAGCTGGAGATGAGAGATGCATGCATGGTTAGGTGAAGTGCCACCTCACCTCTTATCCCTTTAGCTTGCTTCTCAGCCATGGATCAAAATGGGCAGCCAAACCACCTCAATTGTGAGCCCTTGGATGACTAATCCAGCTGCAAAGCCTAGGATTTGGGAGGCTTAATCCTCATCATTAGATTTTGCCTAGATGGACACCTCATCACATGCAAATCTGCCAACTAGGGTACCTTGGGTGCAATTCCTTTTCTCTCCCTCATGTTGGTCGACCACCACACTATATATAGGACCTTGAGAGCTTCCTAAGCTCCTTTAGAAGGAGAGAGCACTTGCCTTGTGAAGCCAAACCCTCAAAGTATCCCCAAACCCTCAAAGTAATCACTTGTGAGTGAAGTGAGTGTGTGTGGGAGCAAACTTGGAGGAAGTTGAGTGGATCAATTCCCTAAAGCTTGGAAGAACTTGTAAGTCCATATTCTAGCTTAAATTAAGCATGGAACTGGTTTGTTGGCATAATTGAGTTATGTTTCATAGTAGTAAACACTTGAGAACATGTCTAAGTGTAAATTGAGCATATGAGTAGGGTTGATTGTATTTGTCTTGTTTTTATGTTCAATAAAATTGTGGAAACTTAGATTTAGGCTTTTGGGAAGATAAATGGAGTGTTTGAAAAAGATTGGTGTGTTTGGAGTGGAAAAACCCTTAGACCCGTAAGTTCGCTCGACCCTCGCTCGACATGTGAGTCGAGCGAAGGCAAAATCTGAACCCTCGCTAGAGTTTCGCTCGACACTCGCTCGAGCGAGTCCCAACCCGAGACTTCGCTCGATACTCGCTCGACACCCGCTCGAGCGAGATACCCTGTTTTGCCTAGACTTAGGGTTTCCTTGGAATAGAAGTGGTGTTTCAAATGGGAAGGGTTATGAGTGAGATGACTCACGTGTATAAGAGAAGGAAAATAAAGAAAGAAAATAATATATAAAAGATGAGTTAGTCACGTCATGACGGGGACGGCGATACGTAACGCCCGTATGACTGACGTGCCGGCAGGGACGGCGATACGTAACGCCTGTCGTGATATGAAATTGTGATCTCCACGGGGACGGCGAGACGTAACGCCCGCAGTACTATGTGTATATATTTCGTGTCATAACGGGGACGGCGAGACGTAACGCCCGGATGATTGACACCAGACTCATCATAACGGGGACGGCGATACGTAACGCCCGGATGATTGATGAGTGTATGTGATGGGGACGGCGATACGTAACGCCCATCAGTGATATGAAAGAACAAGAATCTTAAAGGGGAAAATAATGTAATTTAATATGAGACAATGGGTGAGATGAGAAATGTGTCAGTTAGACAGTGGTCTTGTGAGGAGTATATTAGGGTAATTTCCCTTGTCAGTTGTGGTAGTAACTTTGTGAGTGTTTTCCCTGTAAGGGGTATGTTAGGGTAATTTCCCTTGTCAGTTGTGGTAGTAACTTTGTGGGTGTTTTCCCTGTTTCCTTTAAGCTATTTATGTACTTACTGAGATTTCATTCGAAATCTCACTCTTTTGTGGCTCCATATATTTGTGCGTATTATTTCATACAGGTTTCGATGACCAGCAGGGGGACAGCCCCGACGATGCAGGAGACTTCGGGGAGTCCTGAGGGACTTTCCGATTACAGTCCCTTTTTGGACATTTCTTTTGTTTCCTTCGGACCTCCTATCAGACCCACCGGAGCTGGGAGTCTCGACGCATCCACTTTTGTTGAGGAGATGAGACGTACTGGATGCTGCTTAACCTTAGGAGTAGACGGCTCGTTGTCCATGTGTGGAGTTTGTGTGACTCCACAGGGACAACAGCTCCAGCGAGACTTTAGTATTAGTATAAATAGGTTTCGCTATGGGAGAGAGTATCCCGAGGTTAAGAGGGAGAAAGAGTGAGGTGAAGGAAAGTTTCTTTTGGGATGAATGTAATATGTTTTGCTACAGTTGGGTTGTGTATATGTAAGAAGTACAATGTTTAAGTTTAATGAATGTTGTATATATAATTTCCGTGTGATCTTTAGAAAGTCTTATATTGAAAAACCTAATCCGCTGCGAATTTAGTAGTTTATGCTTTTAGACTTGTTAAGTGCGAGGGTGAGTAGCCAAGTGTTGCTCATCCAGACACCTTAATTTACGTTAAATCCCAGACGTGAGTTGGGGGCGTCACAATATGCATGGAGGAGTATCTATAATGGTCTGTCTCTCTTAAAATAGGGCCTAACTTGGAGGCTAGGAAATGGTCATAAAATACACTTTTGGTCTGATAAATGGATACCAACTCTTCCCTTGCATTCAGTCGCTTCGATTAAGGATAGAGATTTTTGGTGTGAAATGGTTAGTGATCTTATTAATCATGAACAGAAAAGCTGGAAACTAGAATTACTGCAAGAGATGGTGTCTGAGCATGAATTAGAGGCAATAAAGATTATCCCAATCAGCCTAGGGGGAAGGACGGATAAATAGATATGGCAACACACCACCAACAGGATCTACAATGTCAAAAGTGGTTACTGTGTTCACAGACAAATTGAAACAGAGGTTGAGGGCGAATCATCAACAATTCAAAGGGACAAAGAGACCTGGAAAGGCATATGGAAGCTCCAAGAACAACCGGTACTCAAAGATTTTATTTGGAGGGCATGTGCGGAAACTTTTCCCACTCTAGCCAACCTCAAACGCAGGAAAGTTATGGAGAATGACATGTGCCCTATCTGCCACCTGGAAGCTACAACTTCGGGACACGTACTATAGGGTTGCCCAGCCGTAAGAGATGTCTGGAATTAGGGGAACATTGTGGTCCAAAAGAGGTCAATACAAAGTGATTTAATCTTCAATATATGGTCCCAGCTAAGGCAATTACTCAAGCAAGAAGAGTTAGAGGAGGTGGCTATCATGCTCAGGGCTGTTTGGATGAGAAGAAATGGAGTTGTTTATGGTAAAGGCTTTACACATCCAATGGTGGTAATTTACAATGCTAAAAAGGCGAAGCAGGATTTTTTAGAGGCTAATAAACCAGAGACAACTCCATCCAAGTCGGTCAACCCAAGAATCTTGAAATGGGCTTAGCCCCAGCCTCACAGCTATAAAGCTAATTGGGATGTTGCAATGAAGCAAGGAATAGGGTGTATTGGTATCGGAGTTTTGGTTAAGGACAACAATGGAAATGTAATGGGAGCGCTTAGAGCAAGAAAACCACTCAAGGGAACAGTTTTTGATGTAGAAGCTTTCGGTTTAATGCTTGCAACTATGTTTTGCAGAGAGTTGGGATTGAGAAATGTTAGTTTTGAGGGGGACTCTATCCAAGTTATCAACCAATTGAAGAGTCCAGCTTCAAACTTCAATATGGGAGGCATGATATTAGAAAACTCCAAACAATTCCTTCAAGATTTTTGTACTTGAGAAGCTCAGCATGTATTTAGAGATGCTAACAAAGTAGCTCACGTGTTAGCTCAGTTTGCTCTTTCACTATCAGAAGACTTGTATGGAATAGAAGAATGCCCCAGTTGTGTTTTTTCTATTGTCTCTTTTGAGCAATTGTGATATCATTTTAATGAAATGAGTGTTTAAAAAAAAAAACTCCTCAACTAACATTTGAATGTCATCAAGGTTCAAATGACAATATTTGAATGTCAAATATTACACTCGAAAGTGAAGTGTTACATTCAAACGTCAACTTTTAAATTTAACCATCAATTATTAGGCTTAAATGCTATTAACATCCAATATTAGGATTTGAAATATTTTACGTATTGACGTTTGAAAGTGAAAAAATCATGTTTGAATGTATCGTACATAGGTGAATGTTAATTCCTTTATGATCGAATGTCAACCCTCATGCATTGGAGTGTTATGATATGTTAAATGCTATTGTAGCAATAATAAAATTTTAATTAAATAGCAATGAAAATTGAAAAAATAGTATAGTTAATAAAGTTGTCTGCATATATACAAAATTCAATTTGTATTATACACTACAACATATAAGCCCATTTGCTACCATCGTTTTTGTCATGGTCAAAAACTTGTCACAATAAGCCACTTTTATTCACCACATTTACATTGCAGACAATAAGGCAAGCTTGGGTCAATAATACTCATTTTTATCTGCAAAATTCCATGCATGATAAGTAGTAGAACATAAAAATAGAAACCTGCATTCCAAAAAATTAAATAAAATAGATACATGCATGATAATTGTTTGAAACATAGAAAGCAAACAATTACAATGAATAACATTTCTTTCCAAATTGACTGGTTAAGCGTTAGACATATAATTTTCAAACCATCTAAACTTTATTTGCACTATATATCCTATTGTGCAATGTCTAATTCTTTGGAGAGCTATTGGCCAAATATTAAACTTTATGAAAAGGAGGCAACCTTAGGCAAGATGGAATAAACATTCATAAAAAATCTTGTAAGTATAAGAATGTACAACCTAATAATGGGAGCAGCAATGGATCAAAATACAAGTCTTTTCAAAATTTCATCTTCAAGAAAATCTCATTTGATGAGGCATTAATTACTGATCATTAAAGTTTTAAAAAAAGTAATGTCGCAATTAATGGATGCACGAACTGGTGTGCAAATAACATGAAACAAGAAATGGATGCAATTTCATTTACATTCACGTCTTCATGAAAATCCATACATGAAACACTCCTCTAGTCATGTTATGTCAACAAATACCCTCCAGTTATGATTTTTTTACTGATAGTGATTAGCATCTTCAAGACATTTAAAATATATTCTCCTAGGTTAAATGCAATTGTTGGTGATGCTTTGAGTGTTCCTTTGGAACAAAAGATTTGTAGGTAACTTTGGGTAATAAGGTAATATAAAAATGATTTATGATAGTGAAAAAATGGTAAAAAAAAGAATAATAAAATATTGAATAATAAAAAATAATAATAATAACTATTGAATAGTAACAAAAAATAGTGAAAAATATGATAAAAATTCAATAATAGTGGAGCGATATGATCCACTATCCAAACACGACTTAAGAGTTGACTCATCATACCATAATTAACCTATTCAGACAAGAGACTTGATGGGGATAAAATACCACAAGTTGAGATAAACCAAGCTCAGCCCATCAAAGGGCCCCCCACGGAAGGATAATAGAAGACGAGAGGAATAAGTGATGTGTTTAGATAAAGGAAATGAGGGAATTGATGTAAAAGAAGAGAAAAATGACAAAGAAATGAAGCAAGTCACGCATGTAAGCGATGAGTGGGATAAAACTATATTCATCCCTCACCAAGTCACCCCTCACAAAGCTAGGATAAAAAGGGATCAAACCGGACGAGAAAAATGATTTCTTGAGCTTCTTCAACCTTGTAATGAGAGCTCCATTAAAAATATCTCCTCTAACAAATATATCTCCAACTTCATTGTATCTTGAGAAATTCGATATTAGAAACTATAAAATACTCATATTATAGTGAATTCGTCCTCCAAACAACCCGTAGATATAGATTTAATATCGAACCATGTAAATCTGTCTCCATTTAATTTTCTTGCATTTATTTTCTACTCATTGCCATGAATGTATGTAGACACCGTATAGCTACTCTGGACCTATACCAGAGACTTTAAACAATCCCAATCGAGGCTCAAAATGCCACGTCAGTTATGAATGATTCTTTCTCCTATTTCGCCATGTAGTGCAATCCTTTGGTATTGATGGGACTACTACCATATATCATTACAAGAAAATTGAGTTTTTGTGTCCAATCATTTATGACGAAAAAACTATTTGCTACTCATTTTGGCTATAAATAATCATTTCACTAGAAAAAATTACTTGCAAATAAGCAATTTTCTTGTAGTTATAGTTTACTGTTCTTGTTTTAAGATATATTCTATTACAAAAAAGGTCTAATCTGTGACGACCCGAGATTTTCTTTTTCCTATTATTTTAATTAAGTAATTGATTTGATTAATAATAATAATATTGAGAAGTGAGGATGAAGGCTTGTGCTTGAAATAAAAGCCTTGGAAGCCTAACTTGAGTTAGTGGGCCAAGAAAGGTATGACAAGCCCACAAGCCCGTAAGATTGACCCATGATCCATCAAGCCCACACAAGAGATACATGTTACCTCTAGAGAAATCCTAGGGAGTCATCCAAGACTAGTAGATAGAAGTGAGAAATTGCTAGTAGTTGGGAGTTGACTAGTGGTTTTGCCTTGTAGGATAGATTGTAAAATCTCATGATGAGATTTTCCCATCCTTGGGATATCTTAGGAAGAACAAAGATATTTTCTATTTTAATTTTTCTAGGATATACCATATCTAGATAGGTGACACTTGTAGTTGAAATAGGAAGTGGAAGAGAAGAGAATAAGGGATTCGGTGGAGGCTTGTAGTCGAAACCCTTTGGGGTTTTTCTATGCAATCTTTCACAATCCAAGCCAATGATCAAAAAGAAGATCATGTAAGAATGAGTTAACAAGATGATTGACAAGTGAGGAGTGGTATCATGAGAAAGAGGAAAGGAAAAGGAAAAGAAAACCAAGAGGAGATCTAGGTGGGGCTTGCCGTGAGCCTCCTTTGGAGTCTTTCTAGAAATGTTTCCAAATCTAGTTGAGAAGACACTTGAGATTGGTGTGAGAAGAGATAGGACACATGTGTAAGAGTTTAGGAAAAAGTGGTGACTTGACAAGTTGATGGATAGATGCATGAGAAGAGAGGAAACCATGGGAAGGGAAATGAGGTTTTGGTTGAAACCAAATGGAACTAGCCGAACCATGGATGCCCATTTCCAAAGGGTTTGATTTTGTAACCCTTTGGATTGACACATGAGGTGATAGTAAGTAGATGGATGACTGATGTGAGGGAAAATGGAAGCCAAAAACCCCATAGAAGGCGCCGGCCATAAATGGAAATAAGTGGAAAACAAAATCTACCTAAGTATAGGCTAGATTTGATCTTGGAGTGGTCTTGTGATAGGAGTCATTCAACCCCCCAAATGTCACACCAAAGCATAGGGAAATGAGTGGCTAGACCTAGGGAAGAACCCCATGGCCGAATGGTCTATTTGCCTTGGCCATTTCCTTTCTTGCTCTCACACACACACACCTATCCTTCCACCCCATACCTCTCAGCCTTAAGCAATTCTCTACACCCTCACCATTATTTCACTTTCTTCTACCTCCTAAATCAAAGTATTCTAAGTCTAGTGGAGCTAGGAGCAAGTGTTCTTGGAAAAGAAATTACTTTTGAAGAGGTAAGTAGAATCTCTAAGTAGTTCAAGCATAGAAACTTAGAGAAAAACACACACCACCTCCATGATCTTGTGTAGGGATTTTCTCTTTAAGATATTATATTCTTAGTTTAATCTGATGAAATGCTTAATATATTTTCAGATTTCATCTAAGCTAGTTAGGAGTATTGTAAGTATATTCTTATCTTACTCTTAGCAATTTTAGTATACTTTTGAATGAATTTGGTTGTATTGTTTGAATCATTGCTTGTGTATGTTAAATGAAACTCCTTAGTAAAGAGATGCCATGCTTAGTTAGGTAGGAAATCCATGATAGGTTTATGATTTCTTTAAGTTTGTGAATATAAAATGATGTGTGGATTTAATTAAATTATTCAACATGAGGTGGAATGAAGGAAATTCATGCATGATCTTAGGTTAACTAGTAAGGTATTGGATGATGCTATTGGTGTTGTTTATTTGGTGGCAAAATCCATGTTTAAGTTTAAATATCTTGCTAGAGTAAAGATTATTTCGTGTTGTGGATTTAAATATTTGACACAAAGGAAGAAAGTGGTATGACCAATATGATGAGTGATGATGTTATATATATATGCTTGTTAGAAATTTGACTTGGAGTTAGAAAAGGTTGGACTAGGGCATATATGTATTTCGGATTTAAGGATTTTAGGTTGAGCTATATTTTCAACTATTGATTTATGTTATGATTAAATGTTAAACATCTAGAGAAATTAGAAGCATAAGAACTAAAGGAATATACTAGCATGAATTGTGGTTTTCATCTAATTAATTGAGTGAGCTATCTTGATGAAAAGAGAAGTAATTAAAATAATAATCTAAAGGTCCTAAGGTTTTGGCCAAGACATGTTTTTGGTGGTGGAAATGTACAATTATTTTATTGAAGCTAAGCTGGAGTGGTTGGAGAAGAATAGGAGAAAAAAATGCTAGAAAACACTAAGGGGGGATCTTGGCCCAACCCTAGTGGGAAGGGGCCGAGTACCCTTAGGTGTGTGAGACCCAATAAGTGTTCTTAGATGAAAAAGAAGTGAAATTACACAGTGCTTGATTTGTGAAAGAACTTGATGTAGAATACAACTTATGTTCGTCTCACATTTTACATGTTTATTGGTATAAGTCTCATGTCTCATGCATGAAGCACGAAAATCATGTTTTAAGATAAACATGTTTTTTTTTTTTAAAAAAAGAAAATAAAAAAATTAAAGTTTTATAAGAACCCCAAAGATTAGGATGGGGTAGTGCCCCAGTAGAACTCCCTATTCACTCAGGAGTGTCTAAATTCGAGTGAAAGCCTCTGGGTCGACAAAGAACCGTCGGCAGACCATGTATGGCTCCAAAAGGTGTCCGAAGCGTAGTTGCACCTAAAGCTAGTGGGTGCATACAGGACAGTGTTAGCTTTTGCCTTACCGCTACAGAAAAGTTTGTAGTCGTTCGGTAAGTGAACAATCGTCGAGTGATGAAAAGCGCAAAAGGGCACAAAATGTAGCTACTTAGGTTTGATACGATCGCCGGGTGCTATGGTAACTAATAGGAACACACAGTGTGTAAGGGAACTGTGAGGTGTCCAACAAGAGGTCATAACGAAAAGATGGGCTTTCAAGCCATATATGATATAATAAGTGACGCCTAAGATAAGAGAAAATGAAAAGCATTTGCGAAAAGATAAATTTTGAAAAGAAGTTCAAACGATTTGATTTATGAGGATACAAGCAAACATATGAAAGAAATAAAGAAAACAAGTTGAAAAAGAAATGGCATGAGCATGAGCATGTGCATGAGTAAAGTCACGAGTTCCATAATGCATAATGTATAGATGATTATTTGTTATTCATTTAACTGTATATTTGAAATGTTTTTGTTGAGATATAAATGTACTTACTGAGATTTCTCTCGAAATCTCACCTCCTCTTTATCTCTCCACTATCGCCCTTTGTTTGGGACGATAGAAGTAGTTGCAGGTGATGACGACCCCGTCGAGTATGATTCCAGGGACGACGTTTAGGACCCTGATGAGTGCACAAAAATGCACTCTAAATACTCTATTTAAATGCTAAAAGAAATGAGAAAATAATGGATATAACTCATGTTATTAAAATTAATAGTCATTTATCTTAAGATAGATATAAGCATGATTTAATATATTGATGAGAATATAAAATGTCATATTTTTCACTTTTAATGTTTTATATTTTATTCTTATTTCATGCCTAAATATACTCATTATTCTTATATTTTAATTTAGGACACAAATAGAGGCATTAGGAGCAAATGAAGATAATTACGAAATTTTAGACAGATTTGATATTTTTTCGTAATATGGGCATAACTCTCTCATCCAATCTCCAATTGAGCTGATTCAAGATGATATCGAACCGGAAGACAAATATCTATAACTTTTATGTTTTATATTTTAAGAGATATCCGCTCAATCCAAGACAAAATTGATCATCAAGTGGACGCACCTGCACTTGATGTTCCTGAATATTCTTCAGCCACTTGCATCAAATCCAAATGTCATCACAATATTTTTCAGCAAGCACTCCTACACCAACTTGGAAATTCAATGATCAACTCACATGCAAGATGAAGTGCACTCAAGTTTCTTCAAGCCAAATTATTTGACCACAAGATATAAAGTCATACAAGACAACTAATGGATAGAGAAGCAAAATTGAAACACTCAACCTACAAGCAAAATCCAGCTCATGCATAGTGGGAAAACAAATTATCAACATGAAAACTCACAAATCACTTGGATTCAAGAATGGCACATGGCAAAACAAGTTGAAATTGTGATGATTTTGTCATGACAACTTGCATGAAGGATGCTTATAAATAGAAGGGAGGGGTGTGTGTTCTAAGACCATGCTTAGTGTAAGGGAATGCTTTGGAAGAGCTATTTTGAGAGCTTGAGAAAAGAAAAGAAAAATCAAAGAAGAGAGAAAACAATGGTCGGTTCTTCCATATTTTTCCTTAGAGAATTTGCGTTGCACATTTTCAATATGTGTAACTAATTTTCTAGTAGAGTTAGGGATGAATTTGTATATATGATGGTATTTGTAATTGTTTTTTATTCATATATGTGTTCTTCAAATATTAAACTCTTTTGTTTAGTCATTCGAAATTTATTATAAATGTTTTCGTCACCAAATAATCTTAGAATTTATTTCATTTATAGATTCAGTCATGCTTTTTCTATTGAATGGAATAATCCTTTGATTATGTTTGGTTCAATTGGTTATCTATATTAATTTAATTCTCTGCTGCAATATTACTCTACGAGTATATTGTCGACGTTGAATTTCCTTAATATCAATAACAATTCCCATTCTTATATTGCGACGAATGATTTTTTGAAAAATTACATTTGATTTAAATCTGGTTATTAATGTTTTATTTTTCGATTGAAAATTTGGACATAGAATTTTCAATTGAGTTATTAATGAATCGAAAATAATTAAAATACCAATTATATACAAAGGATTCCTGATGCTCTACTTTTCGTCTCATTTTTATACTTTACAAATTACTCATTTAGTTTTAATTTACGTCACACTCTAAAATTTACTTTTCGCACTTGTCTAAATCTTTTTGTTAATTTCGTTACTATTCTTCAATTTCTCAATCCATCTCCCTGTGGAATCGACACCCTAAAGCTATACTGCAAACAGCCGCATTATTCTTTGGGCGTAATCAAATTTTGGCGCCGTTGCCGGGGAGACGGTAGAAGAATTTGTAGTTTTTTTTTAGTAGTTTGTAAAAAAAAAAAAGAGCGGTAACTTCGTTTATTTTCGTTTTAGCTTTCTGCATCTTTATTTTATTTTACTTTTCTTTTCGTAATTATTTTTTTCAGTATTATGCATTTCTTTACTTTGCATGCGCAGGTACAAAGACGCTTTTGGACGGTTTTCTAATAGACCCATGCTAGAATCAGATTCAGAATCTAATTTTTCTAATCGCTTGTTTGATAATTCTTCCAATTCTGAAGTGATGTGTGAAAACGCGGACCAACCTATTAGAACCCTCCAAGATTATCTTCATCCCACACGAACAGCCACACCATTTTGTATTATATTTTCACCTAATGTTCGTCATGTAGATTTCAAAACAGGAATGATACAATTACTTCTGACTTTCCATGATCTAGAAAATTAAAACCCCTACGTTCATATTAAGGAATTTGAGAAAGTAGTTGTAATATTCCATAGTCAAAATACCACTGACGATACGGTAAGGCTAAAGTTCTTTCTTTTTTCTTTGAAAGATAAAGTTAAGAGTTGGTTGCACTCACTAAGACCACGGTCTATTGGAACATGGAGTGAGATGACTCAAGTGTTTTTCAATAAATACTTTTCCCAACATAAGACCAATGCTTTGAAAAGACAAATCTCCACCTTTGCACAAAAGGATAGTGAGACTTTGTACCAGTCTTGGGAAAGATTTAAAGAATTACTAAGTGTGTGTCCCCACCATGGATATGAGAATTGGCGCTTAGTGAGTTATTTCTATAAAGGGCTTACGCCTAGGGAACGTCAATTCGTGGAAATGATGTGCAATGGAGAATTTTTACAGAAAAATCCTGATGAGGCCATAGAGTACCTCAATGAGCTTGCTGAAAAAGCTCATACTTGGACTGGACCTAGTGCTACTGATAGCACAAACAGGTCACGACCTACAGGAAACCCAAGTGGTGGTATTTACCATCTAAGGGAGGAGGATAACCTTAAGGCTAAAGTTGAAATGCTCACTAGAGAATTAGAGTTATTGAAAACCAAAAACTCAAAACCAACACACATGGCTAATCATGCAGAATCTTTTGGGCCATGTGTTGTCTGTGGTGGGATAGATCATCATGCCCAAGAGTGTCCTACACATACTAACATGAATGGTATGTATGAGGAACAAAGTAATGCTCTGGGTATGTACAAAAAACCCTTCACACCTTACTCTGAAACCTACAACCCAGGATGGCGTAATCATCCAACTTCAGCTGGAAAACTGAAAACCAGCAGCCTGCACAACCCTTTAGATCATATCCTGCACCATATCATGCACCTCAATCTTCTAGAAATTCTTTAGAAGATACTTTGCATACTTTTATTGAAATACAAGGTAAGACTAATCAGAAATTTGAATATTTGATTACGCGAGTTGTTAAAGAAAATAAGGAAATAAAGAGCCAGGTGTCTAAAATAATGAGTTCTTTGACTATGAATGAGATAGGTAAGTTTCCTTCTCAAGCTTAGTCAGTACCTCATGGTCAACATATGGCACAAGGAGATCTGAAGGATGTAAACGCCATTGTGACACGAAGTGGTAAGTCTCTACGTGATCCAATAATAGACAAAACAAAGGATGTAGAGAAAGATCAAGATAGCAGCAATCCTGAGTTTCCCAAAGAACTTGAGGTAACAAAACTCGAGGAACCTGAGGTAACAAAAAATCCTGGTAAGTACCTTTTCCTCAAGCATTAAAGTCAAGCAAACAAACTCTGGATCATAACAATGATATTTTGGAAAATCTTAGACAGGTAAAAGTTAATCTTCCTCTTTTGCATGTAATTAAACAAGTTCCTACTTATGCAAAAATTCTCAAAGATTTGTGTACAGTTAAGAGGAAGCATCATGTGAAGAAGACAGCATTCTTGACAGAGCAAGTTAGTGCTCTAATTGAACAGTGGATTCCCCCTAAGTACAAGGATCCTAGATGTCCAACCATCACATGCAACATTGGCAATCATGAGCTTGGACAGGCCTTGCTAGATTTAGGAGCTAGTGTAAATTTGATGCCATATTCTATTTATTTGCAATTAGGATTGGGAGAAATCAAACCAACTTCTGTGGTATTGCAATTGGCTGATCGTTCAGTCAGAGCACCATGGGATGTGGTAGAGGATGTTTTAATTCAAGTTGATAAATTTTATTATCCTGTTGATTTCTTAATTCTAAACACTAGTTCTGCTGTAGAAACCACATCTAAAATTCCATTAATTTTAGGTAAACCTTTCTTGCTACTTCTAATGCGCTTATCAATTGCAGAAATGGATTGATGAAACTCTCTTTTGGCAATATGACTCTTGAGGTAAATATTTTTCATATTGCAAAACAGCCAGAAGAGGATGTCGAGTGTCATCAGACATACATGATTGACTCACTTATAGAAAGGGAAGTTCTTACAACTCATGACTCAGATCCCCTTGAATACTTTATTGTTAATTCTGAATTTAATCCTATAAGTGATTCATCTGATGTAATTGACATTTGTGCTATTTTTGACAGAACTCATGATTATAGCACACAGGCATGGCAACCAAAGTTTGAGAAGTTGCTTGAAAAAAGAGAAAGACAGATTCCTTCAAGTAGGGAAGCCCCTAAAGTTGAATTAAAATCCCTACCTAAGGGTTTAAAGCATGTTTTACTTGGTCCAGGTGATACTTTTCCTATTATTATTTCATCTGAATTATCTGAGTCCCAATGTGAGAAATTAATTCGGATTTTATACAAGTATAAATCAACCTTAGGATCGAGTATTGCTGATATAAAAGGCATTAGTCCCCTGGTCTGTACTCATAATATAAATTTAGAGGAAGGAACTAATCCTCGAAGAGACCCCAAGCGTAGACTTAATCCCACAATGAAAGAAGTTGTGAAAAATGAAGTATTGAAACTATTAGATGCAGGAATGATATATCATATTGTTGATAGTAAATGGGTAAGTCCTACGCAGGTTGCTCCTAAAAAGTCAGGGGTAACTGTGATAAAAAATGACCTTGGAGAGTTAGTCCCTACAAAACTGGTGACTGGTTGGCGGATGTGCATTGATTACAGAAAATTAAATGCCGCCACACGAAAAGATCATTTTCCACTTCCTTTTATTAATCAAATTCTTGAGCGGGTGGCTGGTCATCCTTTTTATTGCTTTCTGGATGGTTATTCTGGTTATTATCAAATTGAAATTGCATTAGAAGACCAGGATAAAACCACTTTTACTTATCCTTTCGGTACTTATGCTTTCTGCAGAATGCCATTTGGATTGTGTAATGCTCCAGCTACTTTTCAACGTTGCATGATGAGTATTTTTAGTGATATGGTTTAAAAGTGCATGGAAGTTTTTATGGATGACTTGACTATTTTTGGATCTTCTTTTGATGCATGCTTAATGAGTTTAGAAAGAGTACTTACTCGTTGTGAAGAAAAAGAAATGGTTTTAAATTGGAAAAAATGTCACTTTATGGTACCTTCTGGTATTGTTTTAGAGCATATTATTTCTTCCAAAGGAATGGAAGTTGATCGATCGAAAGTTGAATTAATCTCTAAATTGCCTACTCCTAGGACAATCAAGGATATAAGATCATTTCTTAGTCATGCGGGTTTTTATAGGAGATTCATACAGAATTTTTCCGCCTTATCTAGACCACTATGTAACCTTCTAGCTAAGGGTGCCCCATTTGAATGGACACAAGCCTGTCAAGAGGCTTTCAAAACATTAATTGGCAAGCATACTTCAGCACCCATAATGCAACCACCTGATTGGAATTTACCTTTTGAAATTATGTGTGATGCTAGTGATTTTGTTGTAGGTGCTGTTCTTGGACAACGAAGAGAAAGGAAACATTTTGTCATTTACTATGCTAGTCGAACTCTAAATAGTGCCCAAATGAATTAGTCCACCACTGAAAAAGAGTTGTTAGATGTAGTATTTGCTTTGGATAAATTCCGCGCTTATTTGATTAGTTCTCCTATTATTATCTTTACAGATCATGCAGCCCTTAAGTACCTTCTTACAAAGAAGGATGTTAAGGCACGATTAATACGATGGATTTTGCTTTTGCAGGAATTTGACATCACCATCAAGGACAAGAAAGGAGTGGAGAACGTAGTGGCAGACCATCTCTCTAGACTCACATTCGAGGACACTTCTGACCACATACCAATCAAAGATGATTTTCCCAATGAGTATTTACTTTCTATTACTTCTCTACTATGGTTTGCTCATATTGTGAACTATTTAGCTGCAGGTAAAATACCAAAGGATTTTAGCACCCAAGACAAAAGGAAATTCATGATTGAGGTACGAAAATTCTACTGGGATGACCCTTACCTTTTCAAATACTGTCTTGATCAAATTTTAAGGCGTTGCATCCCTGATGAAGATATTGCAAGCATTTTGGAATTTTGTCATTCCCAAGCTTGTGGTGGCCACTTTTCAATGAAGAAAACCGCTGCAAAAATCCTGCAGTGTGGATTTTATTGGCCCACCTTGTTTAAAGATACAAATATCTATTGTCGCTCATGCGAAAGATGTCAAAAGTTAGGAGTTATGACCCGTCGTAATATGATGTCCTTAAACCCAATTTTGGTAATTGAAATTTTTGATTGTTGGGACATTGATTTTATGGGACCATTTCCTCATTCTTTTGGATATTTATATATTATTGTGGCAGTAGATTATGTGTCAAAATGGGTAGAGGCAGCACCTTGCAGGACCAATGATAATAGGACGGTAATTAAGTTTCTCAAAGAAAATGTATTATCTCGATTTGGTACCCCACGTGCTATCATTAGTGACCAAGGTACGCATTTTTGCAACCGTTCTTTTGAAACTTTAATGAAAAGATATGGGGTGATACATAAGCTTTATACTGCATACCACCCTCAGACAAGTGGATAGGTTGAACTTGCGAATAGGAAAATTAAACAAATTTTAGAAAAAAAGGATCAACCCGGATCGGAAAGATTGGTCTTTAAGACTAATCGATACGCTTTGGGCTTACCGTACAGCTTTCAAAACTCCCTTAACCTTGTCACTTGCTCGTGGAGCTCGAGCATCGAGCATATTGGGCCATTAAACATTTTAATTTTGACTTGGAAAAAGCAGGAAAGCTTAGAAAATTCCAATTGACGGAATTAGAAGAATTGAGAAATGATGCTTATGAAAACTCCAAGATCTATGAGGCTAAAATGAAAGCATTTCATGATAAAAATATTTTGAGAAAAACATTTAATCCTAATGATCGAGTATTTTTATATGATTCAAGACTCCATAAGCATCCAGGAAAATTTCAATCTAGATGGACCAGCCATTTTATAGTAAAATATGTTTTCACAAATGGGGCCGTAGAAATAGAAAATCCAAAAGATGGATGTATCTTCAAAGTAAATGGTCAGCACCTAAAAATCTTAATTGATAAACAAATTTCAGAAGTGGAAGACATTCCACTTATGGACCCAGTATATCAATCTTAACCATCTCCAAGTATGTTTTTCTTTCATTTTCTTTTTGTTCATTTTCTTTTTGTTTATTATTTACTTTATTTTGTTATAGGTTAATTTTATTTTGACAAATACCATATTTGATGCCAAGCAAGCCACCCACATCCCACATCAGGTGTATTCTACCCTTTTTAGTTATTCAATTCTGATTTTTAAACATTGAGGACAATGTTTCATTTAAGTTGGGGGGTGGGAATACAAATCTGTTATTTAAACTCTGTGGCATATTTCAATCAAAATATAAAAAATTGCCAATTTTTTTTATAAATTTACATCACACAGGCATCTTTTCACACATGATACTCATGCTCATTCATAACCATTTTGGTGAATTCAACAAACTCATCTTAAATCATTTTGCTAAGGCATCCACAGAACCATTTATGCACTTATCCAAACTTTGTGGTAATATGGTGATTTGACACATATAACAAGAGAATTATTTTGCTTAAATATTAATGTAAATTTTGATGAGAATTGAGAGCTTACAAATACAGAAATTGTGATAAGTATCCATTGATCTGTTGAATTGGATACTTTTTTTGAGAATATCACTACATGGTTTGTGGTAAGATAGTGGATATACTTGGGATATGATGAAAGTCAACTAGGATTAACGTTTGAGCCTTTCAAATTGACCATTTTCATCATAGACCTCTAGCAGTCAATTTTGAGTCAATATACACATATGGCATTTTTCTTTCATACCTACATCATCCATACCTATCCACATTAGAGTATAGCTTATACACTAATTTTTCCTACCATTTTTCCTCCAAATGTGTACTAGGTGTGAAATTATCATTAAAAAGAAAAAACCTTGAAAAAAATGACATGGTGCTAGACGTGTCCATCAAATTATTCATGAAAGAGTTTATCAAATTGCAAAGACACCAGTGGCAAAAGAAGAAAGAAAATCATTCTTAGTCAAAAATCTGAAAAGTTGAAAAGTACATCAAAAGAAAAGTATAGTCTACTGAAAAATTTAATAGATTCCCTTTTGTGTATACTTGGAAGTTTTTGAAACCTCTTCACTATTTTCTTCTTATGAACCCCAAACCTAAGCCACATTACAACTCGTTGTGTTGATTTTTTCGATCCTAAGTATGCTTGTGGAAAGAATGGTGGAAATCTCATTTGTTAGTATTCCTATCATAAGATCAATGTTTACTTGTTACTTATATATAATTGCCTGAATTTTCATGAGAGTAAATGTACACCTTTGTCAATTTCATAGAGAGAATCTTTACACAAAAACACTTATATACCCGTGAGTTATGGAGTTGAATCTTTTGCTTAAGATATTCCTACTGTTGTATGTGTTGGAACCTCTAATTTGATAAAAATAGTTTGGAACACATACACACTCTGTGGATTGCTATATGAAAATTACTTGTGAAAGGGTTATTGAATTTCTAAGATTGTTTTGATATGCAAATTTGAAAAATGTGTCTTGATGGCCCCTATGTGTGATTTTCTTTAGTCTTTCTCACCATTTTGCATGAAAATTACTAGGGACTAGCAATGAGTAAGTTGGGGGGTGTGATGAGTGCACAAAAAATGCACTCTAAATACTCTATTTAAATGCTAAAAGAAATGAGAAAATAATGGATATAACTCATGTTATTAAACTTAATGGTCATTTATCTTGAGATAGATATAAGCATGATTTAATATATTGATGAGAATATAAAATGTCATATTTTTCTCTTTTAATGTTTAATATTTTATTCTTATTTCATGGCTAAATATACTCATTATTCTTATATTTTGATTTAGGACACAAATAAAGGCATTAGGAGCAAAGGAAGATAATTGCGAAATTTTAGACAGATTTGATATCTTTCGTAATATAGGCATAACTCTCTCATCCAATCTCCAATTGAGCTGATTCAAGATGATATAGAACCGAAAGACAAATATCTATAACTTTAATGTTTTATGTTTTAAGATATATCCCCTCAATCCAAGATAAAATCAACCATCAAGTAGACGCACCTGCACTTGACATTCCTGAATATTCTTCAGCCACTTGCATCAAATCCAAATGTCATCACAATATTTTTCAGCAAGCACTCCTACACCAACTTGGAAATTCAATGATCAACTCACATGCAAGATGAAGTGCACTCAAGTTTCTTCAAGACAAATTATTTGACCACAAGATATAAAGTCATACAAGACAACTAATGGATAGAGAAGCAAAATTGAAACACTCAACCTACAAGAAAAATCTAACTCATGCATAGTGGAAAAACAAATGATCAAAATGACAACTCACAAATCACTTGGATTCAAGAATGACACATGGCAAAGCAAGTTGAAATTGTGATGATTTTGTCATGACAACTTGCATGAAGGATGCTTATAAATAGAAGGGAGGGATGTGTGTTCTAAGACCATGCTTAGTGTAAGGGAATGCTTTGGAAGAGCTATTTTGAGAGCTTGAGAAAAGAAAATAAAAACCAAATAAGAGAGGAAACAATGGTCGGTTCTTCCATATTTTTCCTTAGAGAATTTTCGTTGCATATTTTCAATATGTGTAACTAATTTTCTAGTAGAGTTAGGGATGAATTTGTATATATGATGGTATTTGTAATTGTTTTTGATTCATATATGTGTTCTTCAAATATTAAACTCTTTTGTTTAGTCATTCGAAATTTATTATAAATGTTTTCGTCACCAAATAATCTTAGAATTTATTTCATTTATAGATTCAGTTATATTTTTTCTATTGAATGGAATAATCGTTTGATTATGTTTGGTTCAATTGATTATCTATATTAATTTAATTCTCTGCTGCAATATTACTCTACGAGTATATTGTCGACGTTGAATTTCCTTAATATCAATAACAATTCCCGTTCTTATATTGCGACGAATGATTTTTCGAAAGATTACATTTGATTTAAATCTGGTTATTAATGTTTTATTTTTCGATTGAAAATTTGGACATAGAATTTTCAATTGAGTTATTAATTAATCGAAAATAATTAAAATACCAATTATATACAAAGGATTCCTAATGCTCTACTTTTCGTCTCTTTTTTATACTTTTCAAATTACTCATTTAGTTTTAAGTTACGTCACACTCTAAAATTTACTTTTCGCACTTGTCTAAATCTTTTTGTTAATTTCATTACTATTTTTCAATTTCTCAATCCATCTCCCTAGGGAATCGACACCCCAAAGCTATACTGCAAACGACCGCGTTATTATTTGGGCGTAATCAGACCCCCAAGGGCCCGACTGAGTCCGTTACTTCTGAGCCAGTGACTCTCGGCTTACGAGGCCGATAGGCGGCGGAGTCACTACCCTTAGCTACTTATATTTTGAGAGACCTATGCCCTACAGGGTGTTGTTTGGTCCTTGGCGTAGATGATTCCCTCCACTTGGGATGCCTGTATGAGTTATCCTTCGGGATGAGTTGTGAGGTAGGGCCGATCTTGGATCTGGATCGTCTACGTTATGGTTCGGTTTTCAAGAAGATCAAGAAAGAGCCATTGGATTAAAGTGGAAGGGCAAGGGAAATCTTTTATGCAACTTTTGTATTTACTTATTATATTTTAGGTTTCCGTTGTTTTGGAAGAATGAACAATTATGAATGATCTTTATGTTTATATAAATAGTAATGCAATATTTTGGGATATTATTTTGTTAAACCATGTGATGTACACTTAGAAAGGTTTGACCTTTTCCGCTGCGAAAACCTTTATTCACTGTAAAAAAAAAAAAAAAAGAATCATAATATACGATAAGGCGAGGGGTGAACTTTCCTGTGATGCTCATCCCCGAAATCTCGGTTTACGTACGATCACAAGCGCAAGCTAGGGTGCCGACATAATCCATTAAAATAAGAGAAAAAATGAATCTTATAAAGAACAAAAAAAGGAAAATTGAAAATAAGTTTCTTCAAGGTGACATTTTATTCAGATCCATTCAACCAAAAATTCGTAAGCCAATATTGAGGCACTCGAAAACTAGTTTGCCATTGTCTTGGATGACTAGCATCATGGCATTCAAAAGGATATGCTTATCATATTGATTATAATTGATAAGCCAAATTCATAACTACAAAGTGAAGATAAATTGAGTAGCTGATGACAAACACCCATTACACAACAGAATGGCCCTCGGATTTTTCAACTCAAATAAAACTTAGCCAGCCTTCACCAAGGCAAAGACTCAGGGAGAACCTATTTTGGTAACCTCAAAACTCTTTGGGATGAGATAGCTATCTATGACCCCCAATCCTACTTGCACTTGTGGTCAGTTGGGTGTATTGAATCATAGACATTTGAGAGACCATGCCATAAAATTTCTTATGGGTCATAATGACCAATATGCTAATGTCAGGGACTAAATAATGCTCATTGAACCACTTCCTACTATTAACAAAGTTTTCTCCCTGATACAACGACAAGAACAACACCACCGACTAAGAAATTTCTCACCAACCCATGACTCTATGACATTGGCTACTTAAACTTCCTTCAAACCCAATACAAGAAACCCCATGACTCAGAAGAAAGATAGACCCTATTGTACTCACTGTCGAGCTCAAGGACACACCTTGGAAAATTGCTTCAAAGCTAGAAATGCACCAACCCCTATATGCATCCATTGTAACATGGTAGGACATGTTGAAAAATGCTACAAGCTCCACAAATATCCCCCTAGACACAAACTGTACAAAGGCAAATGATCAAACACCTTAGCAAACCAAAGCACGCTATGTATTGAGTCCCCTCAAGAGGAAGTGCATGAGGACAAGTTTAATTTTACCAAGGAGCAATATCAGCAACTAATTACCTTGCTCCAACATAAGGATCTTTCCAACTCCCTGCCTTCAGTGAACCAATGTGATGCCCCCAACTCCCACTTACGAAAATACGGGAAGCAAAGTGTCGGAATGTTGACAACACGGGTCACACACCCAACGATAAGTGCTAAGAGTGTGTACAATGCAATAAGGATAAAATTAAAAGACACAGCAGATAAGTTGAGTCAATCACTAAGTACCAGAATTTTAAAAATAATACAAACCAGTTTAACATAAATTCTCCAATAGAAGATTTAATATAGTCATCCCATATTTAAAACTTTAGAATACAAAATTATCCAAATGTGGGAAAGACATTTTCTTTTTTTTTTCAACAAAATTATCCACATAAAATCATTTATCAAAATGACCAAATATCCAATTAACACTGTAGGCGGGAATAGCAGGCAATACTCTACCACCATCCCTACTTATCACCGTTCCTACCTCGTTACTCATTCCAAACCATTCAAACCAATCATTTCAACTTACCAAACATCAGGTCATACATGAAAACTCAATTTTCTAATATACACATGATCATGAGACTATGCCATGACTTATGCTTACTTACACTTAACTGTGCACTCCTTTTAAAACTTACAGATCTTCAGAACCCTCATGAAAAACGATACACAACTTTTCTTAACATATAAGGTCTTTTTCTTGAAATTTATATTCATATATATCTTATTCGTAACCACTACGGCATATCAAATCGCCTTCACCATCGGGTGTCTAAGCATGAAGATAGATCGAATAACCTGCACTGTCAGCTTTCATATTCTCGTCAGCCATACGGCAGTTACGTATCGCCTTCACTGTTATGACGAGTCTTATCATATTATAGCGGCAGATCGAATCGCCTTCACCGCCTATCATGTCAATCGAACGGGAGTTACTAATTACGCCCAAAAAATAACGCAGTCGTTTATAGTTTTGGGGTATTGATTCTACAAGGAGATGGATTAAGAAATTGGAAAATAGTAACGAAATTAACAAAAAGATTTTGTGAAAAGTGATTTTTTTTGGTGTGACATAAATTGAAACTAAATGAGTAATTTGAAAAATATAAAAATGAGACGAAAAGTAGAGCATCGGGAATCCTTTGTATATAATCGGTATTTTAATTATTTTCGATTCATTAATAACTCAATTGAAAATTTTATGTCCAAATTTTCAATCAAAAGATAAAACAATAATAACTAGATTTAAATCAAATGTAATTTTTCAAAAAATCATTCGTCGTAATATAAGAACGGAAATTTTTATCAATATTAAGGAAATTCAACATCGACAATATACTCGTAGAGCAATATTGCAGCAGAGAATTAAATTAATATAGATAATCAATTGAATCAAACATAATCAAATGATTATTCCATTCAATAGAAAAAGCATGACTGAATCTATAAATGAAATAAATTCTAAAATTATTTGGTGACGAAAATATTTATAATAAATTTCGAATGATTAAACAAAAGAATTTAATATTTAAAGCTCACATGTATGAATAAAAAACAATTACAAATACCATCATATATACAAATTCATCTCTAACTCTACTAGAAAATTAGTTACACATATTGAAAATGTGTAACAAAAGTTCTCTAAGGATAAATATGGAAGAACCGACCATTGTTTTCTATCTTCTTTGGTTTTTCTTTTCTTATTGTTTTCTATCTTCTTTGGTTTTTCTTTTCTTTTCTCAAGCTCTCAAAATTAGCTCTTCCAAGGCATCCCCTCTCTTTTCTCATTCAAGCCTTCAAGCATTTATTTATAGATGTTAGCGTGTAGCCTTTTCCTTAAATTCAAATTGTGGCTTGAATTTATTCATGCATGAGAAGTCTTGGTCGGCTGAAATGATGAATGGTTGGTCCAATTTTTCTGCTATATATGAATGGAGGACTGAAGTTGTGGTGTGTCTTTTAGCTTGGTCCAACAATTTCTGGATGATTAAACATGAACTGCCGTGTGTGTCTTTCTATCTATTCCAGCTTGAAGCAGTCATGTGTGCAGCCAGTTGTAACATACATTGAGTGGCATTAAATAAAATGAGTTGGCATGTAAGTTGACATGCAAGTGGCATCGGTTGGCTTGAAGGAACTTGAGAGCACCGAATGGATTTTTTTGCATGTCATTTTGGAGGGAATTGAGGGCACCGAATGGATTTTTGTTTGAAGTGCCACGTATTATTTTGTTTCCTCCCATGTGTTGCCATGTGTTTTCTTCAAGTGATTGCAATTGGATGGAAATGAATTGGAATGGAAGTAGGCGCCGGTTTCTTTTTAGATTTATAGTGTTTTATGCTTCAATTAAAATGATCATGTCGGTTTTGAGAGAATAGATAGCACCGAATGGACTTGAAGTGCCATGTGTTGCCGTGTATGCCTTTCTCTCCATTTGAGATAACTTTGGTCCAGCTCATAAGTATGTGTACAACTGCTCAACCATAAAACTTGAGAACACCGAATGGAGTCTTGCATGTCATTGAGTGTGGTGGCTGCTTTGCTTCTCTAATTGTTGCCATGTGTTACTCCTATCTATTTGAGATCATTTCAGCTTGCTTTTAGCTTGTATGCAGCCAGGTGTCCTTTTAATTTGCATCTATAACATAGCATGTGATGAGTTGTCTCCAAGTAGGAACTCATGTATTTTAGAAGAGAAGTGCGGCTGCTTTGTGTCTCTATTTGTTGCCGTGCAATACTTTGCTTTCTCTTCATTTCTTTCAACTGAAATGCTTCCACTTACAAGTGTGTTTTTATTTGTCTTCAAGTGAGTCAACCGAATATGCATGTATCAAATTTGGATGGACCTCTCCTTGATTTCAACCGAATAACTTGTGGCTAGTTGCTTTGCTTCAATCCTTCAAGTGGCTTGTAATTCTCTTGATAAGTTGACTTTGTGCTCTACTTGCTTTTTCTTCCCAGGTCTTGTCATGCACTAGGTCCAATTAAGAAGTGTATGAGGTAAAATGCTCCATGAAAATGTGGCAAATTAATTGAGTTGTCGCCTACCTCATATAGCCAACTAGAAAATAAACTAAAACAATTAATAAACTTAGCTCTTTAAAATGCAAGGAAATTTAAGTGGCCTAATTGTAAGGTGGAAATTCATGGAACCTATTTAATGAATTAAACTCATGTGTTTCTATTTGTATTTATTTGAGACTTAAATATATTAAATCATGCTCATATCTATTTCAAAGATAAATAACTATTAAATTAAATAAAATGAGTTATATCATTTTTCTCTTTTATTTTAGCATTTAAATAGGGTATTTAGAGTGCATTTTTGTGCACTTATCAGTTACGTATCACCTTCCCCATCACGACACGAAAATACTTATCATGGTGGCAGTTACGTGTCGCCTTCACCGCCAACTCATCTTAGTCATGCAGGCGTTATGTATCATCGTCCCCATCATGACGTAAACATTATTACTATAGCGGGTATTACATATCGCCATCCCCGCTAATCAAATCAGTCCTACGGGCGTTACGTATCACCGTCCCCACCTTGATATGACTTTTTATCATTCGACAGGCGTTCCGTATCGCCGTCTCTGTCGGCACATCAGTCATACGGGAGTTACGTATCGTCTTCCCCGTTGTAACGTGACTTTTAAATTTCCTTATTCCTTTCTTATTTTCTTGTTCTTATAAAAGTTCATGTCCACGTTTCTTTGAAAAATATTGTGGTTTATAACATAAAAAAATCTTAGGACTTACTTGGACATGCACATGCATGTGCTCTTAAACATTTTCATACATGCTACATGCTTCATAGGCACATGCCATGCAAACTATGCATTGGCATTTCACATATAATTCTTACAATAAATTTCTTCTTTACTTCAATTATAAATCATTCCACCAAAGGAAAGCTTCAAAATTAAACTGGCAGGATATCTCGCTTGAGCCAGACATCGAATGAGAATCAAGCGAAATCTCGGGTTATGTGTCTTTCCAATATAAAACAAGCCACATTTCTACCCAAGCCCCTTCCATACTAACATACACTTATAAACTCTTGGGATCCTTCATCACAGTTCCACTATATTCCACCATATCCTTATCTTGGATCCCAATTCTTAAAACATAAATGACTTCATTTAAATACAAACTAGAGAAATCTTGCCTTAATTTAAAACATAAAATAGTAAAAATGAACCTTATAAGTCTAACTTAATTCTTTGTTAACCAAACTTCTCATATCAATCCTCTAAATTTTCAGTCATGATTTACTAAGATAAACTCTTGTTTTTCAAAAGATTTCCTCCAAGTACTTTCTTACCTTTTTCATAAAATAACATACCACTAAATACATAAAATCAATCATTCCAGCACTAACTAATCTTAATCCTCTCACCATTCATTATAAGAATTGATCCATAAAATCTGCCTCAAACAATATCAACTTAACTTAATCATCATATCCTTTATCAAAATATAAAAACACATACCCTTAAGGCTCTTTTCCAAGTCCAATAACCTCTTAAGTCCTTCACACCATTCTTCTATTATTCCAATCCCACATACCCTAATCAATTCCTCAAACTATAATTTATCGAAACATTTCCTTGCTTCTTATAACATTTTTCCCAATTATCTTATAACTATCATTTTCCATCAATTTAAAACATAGCATGCCTTATAAATATATTATGCATTCAATTGAAACATCCTTAAACATGTTAATTCTATATACACAATTCAACACTAAAATTAAGTTATAAATACACTTACCCAATGCATACAACCAGGCACACCAATAACCAACCATATCAACAAGTTCAAATATCAAGCAATCATAAACAACTCCGCTCTTAAATCCAACCGACCCTCAAACTTCTCGGATTCAGTCCAGTAAAACCAACCAACCAAAACATATATATATTGATGCACAATATATTAAAAGCTCAAGAGTCATTTGGAAAATACTTACAACACGCTCGGTATAATTTTCGAAGATAGTGAAAATGCCAAAAAAGGATATTGTGCCCCCACCAGCGAATGCGCGAAAGATATCCCAAGCAATGAAATACAGCGAATGAAACGGAGATTAAAATACTATTAAAAACTCACTTAAGATTTTCGGACTACTAGAGATTGAAGAGGAGAAAAACTCAAGTATGAGTTGTGGAAAAAAATAGCTCAAAATTAACTCAAATGAAGGCTAGAACACGACATTAAAAGGGGTTTTGGTATGGGTTTTTCAGCAATGGTTGATGGCCATTTATAGGTTGAAAAGCTTGTGTTTTGGACGCACAAAAATCACGTGTGACACACCAAAATAAATTCAAGTTGCCATGGAAGAGATTCCTCACCTTTTTCAGATGAAAAATAGAGGAAGAAAGTAATGGGTATCTCACTGTTTTAAGACGGTTTCGCGCACGTGAAGCACCGATCTTGGATGAACATAGAGGGAAAATATTCATCTATTTATTTGGGTATTTAGTAGAGTAATGTGTGGATGAAATGGATGAAGGAAAAGCCGAAAATCTGAGGCTGGAAGTCACGAGTATGTAGCGATGAAAACAGAGTAGAAAAGAAAAGAAAAGAAAAGAAGGAAGAATTGTAGAAGGAGACGATGACTGCGTGAAAGGCCTGGAGTCATTTAATAAAAAGAAACAAATGGCATCGTTTGCTAACATTAAAAGGAGCAGACACCTTGAAGAAATTAAAATGGTCTTCTTTAACTAAGTTGCCAACTCAAACGGCAATGTTTGAGATCACAAAATGGGGTGGCTTAAAAGAATTAAAAGGGCTGGGCCCCTAAATGTAATCTATAGATATATATATATATATATATATATATATATATGCCTAAAACCGAAAGCCACCTTAAACCAATTAATTGAAGCCCATACGCTACAATTAAATATATGCATCTATATAAAAGCCCAAACCGGCGAAACACTAAAATAAAATGTTTAAAACACATCAAATTAAAAATAAAATAATTTGCAACACTTTAATTTTAATATCAACATAATAAAATAATGAGATTAAATTCAAACATTAAATTAAGTGCATCACAATAAATTCATAAGAGAAAATATATTAGCTTACAATTAATTATGGAAATAATTCTTAAATGAAAATAAAATATTCCAAATATTTAATTACAAACACAACAAAATAATATTAATAGTAATCAATTCACAACATCCAATATTTATGTTCACAAAAATATAAATTTAATATAAAAATATTAAATCAGCAAGGGGTAAAATTATGGATCTTCACAACCGGGCACAAACCGTGTTTAAAAGCACTTCAGCAACACCTAAGACTTCTAAAGTTTCTGGTATCGATTCCCTATATTGCACTTCTTTCCTTACTAATTGTTTCAATCCAAGAACCATTCCTTGGATCATTGACTCGGGAACTAGAAATCATATGATCTGTAGTCCCTCTATTTTCACATATGATGTCACGGAAGTATCATACAATGTTAAGCTGCCAAATGGCACTTGCAAGCCTATCACTCACTTAGGCGCTGTTAGGCTCACAAACACCATCACTCTTGCAATGTTTTATGCATACCCTCTTTCTCCTTTAACATTGTTTTTGTTAAAAGACTCACAAAGAATCTGACCACCCGCTTATTTTTTCTATCTAACACATGTTTTGTGCTGGACCTTTCCACTTGACCATGATTGTGATTTCTGTAATGAAATGCAACCTCTATCAACTCCTACTTGCTGCTGTGTCACCTACTGCACTGATTGATGCTTTGTCTCATTTCTTTTTCTTCAGTTTCTATGTCTACCAAGAGTAGTGGTGATGTTAATGACCTTTGGCATTGTCGCCTAGGTCATATTTCAAATTCTAGACTAAAGTTGATCAAAGACCCAATTGTAAAGAATCACATTATTTCGAATAAAGATGTTCATTGCTACATTTGTCCTCTTACAGAGCAACACAAGCTTCCATTTTCTATCAATTCTCATAAATCTTCCACTGTGTTTGAATTAGTCTATTATGATGGTTCAAGACACTTTTTAACCATAGTTGATGATTTCTCTAGGACCACTTGGATTTACCTACTCCAAGCAAAATCATAAACAAGAAATTGCATAGTCTTTTTGCAACATGATAGAGACACAGTTTAGTACCAAAGTTGTGACAACCCGATTTCTTTTATTAATTTTATAATAGAATGATCGTATTTATTGTGAAAATTATTTTAACTTGCTTGTTTTAGTTCAATTAGAAAAATTTTATTCAGAACTTTTCTGTTACGATTTGCATTAAATTTCGATAAGTACAGGGGTGAGTAGCCTAGCGTTACTTACCCTGACACTTCAATTTGCATTGAATTATGAATGTAAATTGAGGGCGTTACAGAATGGTATCAGAGCAATATGACTCTGGGTAAACCACAAATGTCCTAGGAAAAATGATCACATAGTAGAAGGATAGGTTTTGAGTTGATTAAGAAAGACTTAAACTTTGGAAAAGATTTGGTCCAGTGGGTTTCTCTCATGGAGTTATGAATAGATTGGATTTCAAAAATCAGAATTTCTAAGATAGATTATATGATAGAGTAGAAATTGATAATGTGGTTGACGCGGGCATCATTTGTGATAAGGTCAAATTGATGATAAAGTGTGATGTTTGTTTTGTTGATTCTGGAATGATGAGATTTATTGTATAGTTATATATAGAGATGTAAAGTATATGTGGATTCTTAAAATTCTTATGGTGATATTTGACGGAAATTTTGATAGAATTTGAGTTAATTTTCTTAGTTATAGCAGGTTAAAGATTAAGTTCTGACAGAAAAATGTTACGATCAAGAATTACATAAATGTTTAAGAGTGGTAGGCTTAAATTTTTATTGACCAGGCTGTTATTGTAGTATCGTGATATGGGAGAAAATGTCATAGTCTAAGTGATTTCTTTGGGAAGTAAGATAAGTGAAGTCCTAAATTCTGAGGAGTTTGCAAAATGGTCTAAAGAATGAAAGGTTACAAGTTTATTGATCTTATAAAATTCCGGAAGATAATCCTTAAATTAGGTAAAGTTTTAAAATTTCAGAAATTTGATTTGTAATAAGATTTGAATTTTGGGGTCACAAACCTCATGTTTTAGCTTGATCTATTTTAGAAATTGATGAGTTTGTAATAATCAGAATGAGATGGAGTAGAGTTGAATGGTGGATACAAGAATTTTTAAGGAAACACTTCCTTAGGGATTAAAAGTATGAATTTGGTTAGTAGTTTTTTTTATAATTAAGGAAATAATTTTTGAGGATATAAGTTCAAATGTGGAAAGTGGTGTTAATGAATTACTGGTACAGAGGCAAAATATTGATCTTGATTAAGAACGCATGATATCTGCAAGTATATAACCTTGAGAAATGTAGCTTTCAGTTCCATTTTGATGTGATTTGGTATGTGCTAAGATTATCTATGTGGTAAATTATGAGAATACGCAGCATAAACATGATGTTGGTGATGATCAGAGGCTTAAATTACATCGATTTGAAGAAATCGGTAGAGATTTGGAGTTTTCCTAGGAGAGAAATCTTGTTTGTAATTAACCTAAAAAATGGTTTTTAAGTTACAAAAGATAGAATATGAATGAACATTTGGTTGATAAGCATAAAAATCGACTGAGGTCAGGTTAGTTTACTAAATATTGGATTCTATTGGAGGTTGTATTAAGATTCTTGGGAAAAGTCAAGATTCTAAATTACTCATATGCTTTAGGAGTTTTAGACGGGATGTGCCAAGAGGAAAGAGTAGTGTTGGCGGCCATATTGGTATTAGTAATCATATGATTTTTCTAAGAATACTCTGAATTATATTTTAGTATTGAGGTTTGAACTTCTAAATTTCGAAGACAAAATTTATTTTAAGGGGGAGAAAATGTGACAACCCGATTTCTTTTATTAATTTTATAATAGAATGATCATATTTATTGTGAAAATTGTTTTAACTTGCTTGTTTTAGTTCAATTATAAAATTTTTATTCAGAACTTTTATGCTGCGATTTGCATTAAATTTCGATAAGTACGGGGGTGAATAGCCTAGCGTTACTTACTCTGACACTTCAATTTGCGTTGAATTATGAACGTAAATTGGGAGCGTTACAAAAGTCAAAACACTTAGAAGTGACAATGGCCTCAAATTTAAGATGAATAATTTTTTCAATCAAAAGGGAATTATCCACCAAAGATCTTGTGTTGAGATCCCATCAATAGAATGGCATAGTAGAAAGAAAACACCAATACCTTTGCAATGTGGCTCGAGCCTTGTTCTTCCAATCAGGTCTCCCTTTGTGTTACTAGAATGACTACATTTTGACTGCAATGTATCTTGTAAACAGAACCTCAACTCCTTTATTGAAAAATAAGACTCCACATGAAATCCTTTTTGCTATCAAGCCTAGTTACTCCCATCTCAAAACATTTGGGTGTCTTAGTTTTGCATCAACTATGTCTCATGCTAGAAGAAAATTTGATCCAAGAGGAAATATGTGTGTTTTCCTGAATTACCCATTTGGGTAAAAGGTTATAAGTTGTTGAACCTTGAAACTCATACCACTTCTACTTTTATTTGGCTTAAAAAAGCCTCTTGGTAGGGATATGCCACACTTACTTCATGTTTGTTGGATTTTGGCTTTATTCAATCAAAGGCCGAATATAGTCTTGTTACAATAAAAAATGGAACTTGTTTCTCAACTCTATCACTACCATTAAGGATTGTTTGCATGCCAAATTTCAAATTAAAGATTTCAAGACATTAAGATACTTCTTGGGCATCAAGGTAGCCAAATCCCCCAAAGGAATACATATTTTTCAGTGTAAATATGCGCTTGATATACTTGTTGATTCAGGAGTTTTGGGTTCAAAACCATATGAAAGTTCCTCTGTTTATTGAAGATTAATTGGCAGACTACTATACTTAACTATCACTCGCCCAGACCTAAGCTACCTTGTGCAGACATTGAGCCAATTTATGGAAAAACCAACCACAAGTCACCTAGTCACTACACACAAGGTTTTGAAGTACATCAAGTCTACACCTGGTCAAGGATTGCTTCTCTCAGCTTCATCTGATTTGCAGTTAATAGCTTATTGTGACTCAGATTGCGCATCATGCCAAAACACCCGTCAATCAGCCACTAGATGTTGTAAACTCTTAGGCAACTCTTTGATTTCTTGGAAATTCAAGAAACAAAATATTGTATCTCGATTATCAATTGAAACTGAGTATAGAGAAATGACTACTACCTCCTATGAACTCACTTGGATTCGATTTCCCTTAACTGACCACCATGTGATTCATCCTCAAGCAGCTATACTATATTGTGACAACCAAGCTACCATCCATATCGCAGCCAACTCTGTGTTCCACAAAAGAACCAAACACATAAAGTTGGACTGTCATCTCATTAGGGACAAAGTTCTTGAAGAATCTATTGTTACTAATAATTTGTGCACTTATCTTCAACGAGTTGATCTTCTCACATAAGCTTTATCATCACATCTTCAATATCATTTGCTTAAGTTGGGAATTGTTAATCTCCATTCACCAGCTTGCGGAGGGGTATTGCAGCCTGCTAATGCTGCAGGTTGTTTGGCCTCAAAAGAGTCACGTACAAGTCACGTAGAATCTGCTTCATAGTCCACTGAAGCTACAAGTCGTGAATGTCCATCATCTGATGTAGTTACAAGTCGTTGATACCAGAATCTTCCTTTGCATTCTATTTTTCTATTTTGTTTTATTAGTGAGCTATAAAGTTAGTTAATTTTCAGTTAATGTCAGATAGGCTATACACAACAACTTGTATATATGTGCACCACTCAACCTTGTAAAATAAATTCATTAATTGAGCAATACAATTACAGAGTACTCTCTGCACATACATGGCATGAACATTTCCTGCCACTTTCTTCTCTAGTCTGTAACATAAAAAAAGCAGAACAGAGGAGAAGCCAATATAAAGATATCGACAAGATAGATATAACACTAGAAAATCTAGACAACGTACCATAAGATCATTCACAACCCACTAGTAAAATGGTTTGTTTAGTCAAATTTTAGCTAAAAAGCATAAAAAAAACATACTTGAATAGACTCAACAGAGTTATAATAAATTTAAATTTGTCTTTCCTCACTCTCCAAATAAAATAAATTTAACTTTCTCTTTTCTCGCTCTCCAAATATGGAGAGCGAGGAAAGACAAAGTTAAATTTATTTTAAGTTTGTTAAGCCTATTGAAACTTGTTTTTATGTATTTTAACCAAATTTTGACTAAACAAATGAGATAGTTAGTGGGTTGTGAGTGTTCTAATTAGAATTAAAATCAATAAAAAGTTAAAAATTAATATTTTAATAGAATAACTTTTGATTTGTTGAACCTATTATTTGATGTAATAAAAAGTGACTAGTTGAAATTTATAAAAGTAACATTTTAAGTTAAAATTTGACTAAATTTTAGTTAGTGAATTGTGAATGCTCTAAGTGAGATGAAGGTCACAAATTGTGAATGGAGGCAAACCCCTAAAACACGAGAACACAAAAGTTCGGGAAGGTAAGGAAGGTACAAAAACAACGGACCAAACAAAGACTATTGACAAGTGAGAAGAAATTTGTGGGGATAGAAAGAACTAAGCGTATACGCATACCAACAATAGTCTTACAAACCGCGCATATGGGATTTAAATACAAAAACAATTCTCTTCTAATTTGCATTAACTACCGTGCATACTTTAATTTCGATACCATTACATACCTAACAAGAATCAAAATTTCACCCATTAAATTTTAAAACAAATCCCCAAACTAAAAAGTAAAAAAAGAACTACAACCAAAAATACAATCAGAAACAAAGAGATTTCACCTTGGTCTGAATGAGCTTACTAAATGAGAAAAGAAACAATTTACAAGTACACGAGCCTAACTCAGATTTTGTACAAGCCTAACCCAAATTATACTTTAACTTGATCAATTGGTCTCTCCTTTCTGTTTTTGAAAAGACAAAAAAGAACTTACAAGTACATGTCTCTCATATTGACGGTAGACGATTGTACAGCGGTCGGCCATATCTAAAATATAGAACTGCATAGGAGTTCAGGCCACCAAAGTGGAATGTGGGGAAGTAGGAAAGGGTGCTATGAGGTGTGAGCGCCAAAGTGACCGAGTTGTGGTATTGTGGAATTTCGTAGAATTTCACCTTTAGACTCGATGACAATTTCTTCCCTTAAGATGTTTTGCTATAGGGCGGTTCTACAGTCACCGTTGTAATGCACCGTCGGTGGCTGTTGCACTGCCTTATTGCACCATTAGTGTAAATAGTTTTTTTTTAATATATTTAAATATTTTAAAATAATAAAAAATTCAGAATATTATTAAATAAAATTTACCTATTTATTAATTTTTCAAGAAAAAAAAAAGGAACGGACCAACGGCATGCACCAAACGGTGCGCATAAAGCATTTTCCTTTGCTATTTTATATATTTGAAAGGTAGTTTAGTCAATAGTCAATTTTCAGTTAAAGAATTCAATTGTTTTAACCTCCTATTTATATATGTTTATTTATTTTACAAAAAAAAAAAAAGTTTTATTTGAATATTATGAAAGACAAACTATCTTATTTCATAACTGGTGCTGCTTCTATCAAAATTTGTTCCTCTTCATGATGTTATCCAATCTTTGCAAGTTGGTGATCCACCTAATTCTACTGTCTATATCTGAAGAGTGGCGCCAGAGCCGCTCCAGACTGGATGCTTAATTATTTTGCTTTTTTTCAAATATTTTTTAATAATTTTAATATTATTTAAAGAAAATCACCACATTATTAAAGAATACTTACTAAATCATTAAGTAAAAAAAAATTATTAAAATGTGAGTTTTATTTGTAACTTTAAAAAGTGATTTTAGCATTTCTCATAACTAAATGATTATTTTCGCTAGGCTTGCAACCCGACCGAACTTGTATAGTTTCGACCCAACCCGAACAGACTCCCAGAATATCACAAGCCGACACGGCCTGACCCAAGTCACCCATTATATTTTATAACAGCTACCATTTAAAAAGCCTCAGGCTGACAGCATGCATGCCCAACTTTATCGAAAAGAGAGTTTATATCAACATATTTGGTTTGACAAGATTTGATCCGAACTCTCTCTCCTCCCTTAAAATTACTTCAATGCCTCGTAATAATCCCTACCCTAACTTCTGCATCTCATCACCACAACTTCAAACTATTCCGCATGCGACTGCGATCTCCAATAATCTCTATTGTTGTTCAACTAAGAGCTCCAACAAGGTTCTATCTCATTCATGCCCGAGATTCAAAGGGCTAACTTTTTCCATTATAACTTGATGTAGGAGGATTCGAGTCAGATAATACTGAACTATCAAGTTGCACATTGATAGCACTAAAATACCACGAGTTAGCAAATTGGTATAAATGTGACAAGTGATCGTGATATTTTCTTAATTATTGTAGTTTTGTGTACGTTTCAGTATTTTAGCCATAACTTTGACTACAGGTATCGGAATCTCGTATAAAACCACATTTTATAAAACTCTTTTTGGCACACATGTTATGGCCACCCAAATACGTTCAGTGTAAAAGTCTTCGAGGCCAAAATCCACTGTTTCCCTTTTCGAATCCCTATTTTTAGTTATTTTTTTCTCATTTTAGATAATATTTTATTTACTATTTATGAAGTGATTCTGAACTTGATTTGGGCTAGATATTTGGCAGATTACTTCTTTTATTCTGTATTTGACTTTGGCATGATAATCGAAATTTTGCTAAATTTGGTAAAATTTCGATATAGGCGATATTTGGTTATACAGTCTGTCATGTGAACTAATTTTCGACATTACTTAATTTCATAATTTTCAATTGAATATTAAAGGCGTTTTCTCTATATTTTTTTACGACATTTTGAGTTCTTCCCTATGAATCATCTATTAAAACTAGCCTACAGAATAATCGTTATTCTGTCCGGCATCAGTTGGCATCAAAGTTTTAGCATCTTCCTGGGTAAGATTTTATCAATTTCAATGGTTGATGGTCATTGTCAAAATCTTCATGGGTAGGGTCTGAATGAGAAAGTCCAACATAGTTATTGTAGCATTCAGGATGTGATGATTGAGAATTTGCAGAGTTAATCCAGCATCTAACGACGCAAAATTTTCGTGATCATGAGACGAAATACTATGATTCCTATTCCACTTTAGAAAGTTCATATCATAGTCATGCTCTATTCCAGGAGCACCATGGTTAAGAGGAATGTCATGGAGACTTTGATTTTCGAGTGGATGTGCCAAAGATTTCTGGTAAGTTATAGGCCAAAGGATTTTTATTATAAGGAAGTTCCCGATCGTGTCAAAGTGAAATTGGTCACCATTAAACTTAAAGGCAGAGCATCTGCGTGGTGGGAGTAGTTGAAGCAATCACGATACAGGCAGGAAAAGGCCAAGATCACTGATTGAGAGTGGATAAAGAAGAAGATGAAGGCTCACTTCCTTCCCTTCGACTACACTCAAACGTTGTTTCAACGATTTCGTTCGTTGAGGCAAGGCGCAAGATCAGTTGATGATTACATGGAGGAGTTCTACCAGTTAATAGTCCATAGCTATTTATCTGAGACGAAGTAGCAAATGGTGGCGTGATATTTTGGGGGATTACGACAACCCCTACAGGATGTCCTTAGCCTTCACTCACTGTGGACCGTTGCAGAAGCATACCAGCATGCACTTGTTGTTGAAAAACAACAGAACATGAGGCAAGTGATCAGGGGCGAGCAAAACAGTCGACCAGTTTGCTATCAAGATTTCGGTCCTGCCCATCAGCCACCACAGACTAATTCTAATCCTAATATTAAATGTTTTCGATGTGGTGAACAAAGACATCAAGTGACTAATTGCAAGAAGTCTGCTAGACAGAAGGGCAAAAATCTGCTGATTCAGGAAGACATTGTAGATGAAACTGAAGAGATTGGAGAGCCCATATATGACAATGATAAAGAGGGCAATGTGTTGTATGGAGATGGCCATGCAAACCTGTTTGTTCGTAAGAGTCTACTGACTCCCAAGGGTAAGTCAGGGGACAATTGGTTGAGAATCAATATTTTCCACACAACCTGTCCAGTTGCAAATAAAGTCTGCAAGTTGATCATTGATAGTGGCACTTGAGAGAACGTAGTGTCTGAAAAAACTGTCTAGGAATCACAGTTGATGACAAAACATCATCCCAAGATATACAAATTTTCGTGGTTGAATAAGGGCAGTGAGATAATAGTAGATAGGCGATGCCTCCTGTCTTTTTCAGTTGGTAGAAAATATTTCGATAATGCATGGTGCGATATCGTGTCTATGTATGCTTTTCATGTGTTGTTGGGTAGACCTTGGAAGTATAATTGCAGTGTTGTTCATGATGGACAGAAAAATACATATTCTCTTAACATCAAAGAGAAGAAGATTGCATTAGAACCTCGTCGAAAAGGAACCACTCCTAGCCCGATAGCCAATAATACTAACCTGCTTTCTATGTCCAGGTTTTTGAAAAGAATAAGCAGGTGACACTAGCCATTCATGGGCGCAAAGCCAACTACAAGGCTCAAGCTGACGGTCATCATTATTAGCTTAAGAAGCAGAAGGCTGGATCCTGTGAGCACCTAAGTCATTATTTTGTAGATCCCGATGACACTACTGTGAACTCAAGGACGAGTTCTTTCCAACCTAGGGGTGATTGATGCTGGAAGATTTAAGTCAGATGATGTTAAGTTGTTAGATTTCACGTTAATGGAACTGAGATACCATAAGTTGGCAGATCAGCGCACATGTGGCAAGCGATCGTGATCTTTTTCCTAATTTGGGCAATTTTGGATGTGTTTTATTAATTTGGTCATAATTTTAACTACAGGTGTCGGAATCACACATAAAATCCCAATTTAAAAAGTTCTTTTTTAAGCGCACGTCGTGGCCACCGAAATATGCTTAGTATGCAAGTTTTCGAGGCTAAAATCCACTGTTTTTCCTTTCGAATCTTTATTTTTAGTTATTTTTATTATTTTTAATAATATTTCATTTATCGTATAGGAAAGGATTCTAAATCCAATTTGGGAGAGATTTTTGTCAAATTATTACTTTTATTCTGTATTTGACTTTGGCGTAATTTTCAGTTGGGTGAAAATGGGGGTGGATTCTCTGAATATGGAAGTGGCTACAGGGGCAACAGAATGAATGAAAGGGGATATAGTTGTCAATAGCCACATGTTCAGCTGTGAAGTGAGTTTGAAAGATTTTTTTGCTGTAGATATTGGGTTCAGTGAAATCAAATGGAAAGCCTACGGCATGTTCAGAGATGAGCTGTAGGTTCAGCGATTGACCTCCCCCATTGAATATTCAGTCTGTAGCCGCAGATGATCACCACATGTTAACAATGAATGGTGTAGATCTTGGGGCAACTGGAAGGAGTTTTGCACTATTTGCATACGTGGGAATGTCATTGAACTTGCCATTGTCTTCCTGCTACTTCCGCCAGCAAAACCAACCGGATTAGAAGGAAATGGCATAGAATCATCATCATCGAGTTGTTGAACAACTAGCTTGCCCTTTCCTTTGTTACTGAATTCCGATTCACAAGGTGTGACTTTTGAACAATTAGTGTTGGGTCGCGAATACGGAAGGGTGGTAGTGATGGCATGTTTTCGAATGCCATTTTTTCAGGGAAAGCGAGAAGTTGCTTCCGGTCTTCATTTTTTGGAGACTTTCAATAGTCTTGTCCATTAGCTTGGATATTTAAACTGTATTGAGGGACTGAGGATTTACCAAAGTGGTAAGGACAGTTTTGCTGACGTGCTCAATACAGTCACACATGTAACAAAAATCGGAGAGTCGTTCGTATTAGAAGTTGATTCTAGCAGGTGGTCTTGTGATACGCAGGTAGAGATTACCGTCCCCTAGTGGCTTGGTAACATCAATATAAACTCTTATTCTAAGGAATTTTTTGCTGGAGTCATCTGGAAGAAATTCCTCTTCAACCTCAAGCAGCTTTCCAAGAGCTTTCCCCATGCAAATAGCAATTCTTAGGGAAAATAGTTCAAGCGGAAGACTCTTACCTAGGAGCCATTCTTTGAGAACCAGGTGCACTCCTTTGAGGTTCCAGGGGCATTGACTGAAGACACGATCTTTCTCTTGTGGAGTTTTGAAGGTAAAGAGGACGGTATTAGGACCAATGTCTTTTATGAAAAGGTTTTGTGCAAAACTCCAAACTACTTTGATGGTAGCCCGTGTCAGTTAAGGAGTTTTCTGGAGACGAGTTTTCCCAAGAGGTTTTTTCCAGAGATTCGTTCAGCTACTTCAGGTGTAGGTTCCAAAATGAGGTCATCCCAAGAAAGGGATTCTGTCTGAGAGATAAGTTTTTCTACGTCATATTTACCTTCCTTCATTTTTGACTCAAAGAGATGTGGATGGCTTTTGTTTGTTGCAGGTGGGGACCAAAATGAGAGATTCTGTACTTTTCTAGGTGGGTTGTCGTAAAGAGAGTGGGTGCGAGAGACAAGGTGATGGGTGAGTAGAGGGTGATGCGTATTGATGATGAGGTTTAAGAGAGATTTGATTGACCTAAGAGATTAAGAGCTCTGTAATAGTTATTGACCTAAGGGTGGGGGGCCTACTCGGAGAAGAAAACGCTTCATCTTGTGAGAGAGAGGCTAGAGCAAACATCAACATTTTACGCACGCCTGCATATGCAAGCACATAAATATATACATACAAACATTAAAAACATGGTAAGCTTGAGCGGTTCACCAATTCGATTGACTGAGCGAGAATTGACTTTTCTTTCGTTTTGGTTATTTTAACTCCAATATACTAATGCAGAATGAAGCTTTGAAAATAATGTTTAAAGTTTGAAGGTCAAGTCTGATGAAATCAAGTGGATATATTTGTAAAGGAAATTCTCAGTGGGCTAAGCCCAAAAAGGGCAAAGGGGTATGAAGCTCACGGTCCGATTGGATCAACCCAAGCCTCAGGCCAGTCGAAGGTCCAAAGATAAAGGGAAAGATAAATCTTGAGCGTTCATACTAATGAGAAGGTGGGTCCAGGCAATCCCGACCGTCCACCAAGCCAGAGAAAGTATCAGATTGGGAAGACAGCATATCTTCCCCTCCCACACCACAACCGACTTTGCATTAATGATAACAAGACCTTGGTCGATCTGACAGAGCACCTTATTGAATACAAAGTCGATTCAAGTGTGCCACATTAATTGCTAGACTGGATAGGGAGGGTGCCGCATTAATTACTGCCCATCATTCGGCCTGGCCGAGCATCGATCGAAGGGATGGGACAGGAAGAGTTAGATCATTATTTCCTGAGTGACAACCGGATAGTGTCACTACGAGGTCACACGCTTTCTCATCGTCATCCTCGGGAGAAGCATGCAAACACCTATAAATAAGACCCATTTGATCCAGAACAGAGGTAAAATACTTTGATTGGCATATATATATTAGAAACTATTTGTCGGGAACTAACTTTATCACTGGAGCGGTCTCGGACCCCAACCCACTCTTATCTTTGTTTTGTAGGAACCAACCGACTGGGAGCCTGGGATGCTAGGCTGCAAAATACGTCTCGAACAGTGGCGTCATCTATGGAATATTGATTCCATAGAATTGCACTTTTTGCATACCAACTACAACGTGGCCCTAGCAACTAGTGACAAAAAATACTAAGACACCACCATGGAGGAAAGGCTGAGAGAAATGGAAGAGACTGTAAAGAGGTAGATTAAGGAGAACGCTACCTTGCGACAGTCCGACAAGGAACCCTCAGCACACAACGAGGTTAGCCTCAGTAAGAATATGAACTCATGACCCCATGACAAAAACGACTCATTCGAGGAAGAGTGACTCCGGATGCATTCTGAACTCAAGGAGCTTGAAAATAAGTACGCTGAAATGGTTAAAATAATTGACCTACCCTAGAGATCTAGCTTGTCATGAGGAAGTGCGGGAACATTCTACAATTTTAGTATTATGGCGGTGCCCCTCCCACCAAAATTCAAGATCCCCCAAGTGGAGCTGTATGATGGGTCTCAACATGCACATCATGTTTTTTTTCATCTTTTTTTTTTCACGGTTACCTTATCTCTTTCCTCCAGAATCTAAAACTCTCACACGCACACCTCTCCCTAATGCACGTGTCTCCCTCATGCACGCAGCACGATGGGAACCTCTCAGCATGGCAGCCTCCTCTCATGCACATAGGACCCCTCACATCGCCTTCCTCCTCTCATGACAACACCCTTTCCATCCTCACAGAAGCACTGCATTAATGCTAGAAACAGCCCCAACGCCTAACTCCTCCATGCTGCCGTTACCAAATGTGAACCCCTTCAAAGCATGACAAATTCAACCATCTTGCAAGGCACTGCCTCATGCCAAAAACTCCACAAAAATAGCCAGAAAACCTTCACGACCTCTTTAATCTCGCACAAAACCCATGCACTTATGTTCACGTCTCTTGCAATAATTCCCACGTCATGCTCATTATCTTATATTTTTATTTAAATTCTCGCAATCTCTACATTCATGACAACCACTTATTTTGAAGATCTATCATCATCGTTACCGATTACATAGTTACCCTTACACACATATATACCTGCTATATATATATTTCCTCTGCATGAGATAAACTCCACAACTGTGGCAAGCCTGCACCATGCCGAGAACCTCCCTGTACACCCAGCTAACAGAGGCATGAGCGATGTGACACCCCGTACTCGTAGGGAGTCCTGAAATCTAACCTGTTTGATGAGACCTATTTTCATCTACAAATACTATTTCTAAATATCTTTCAGAAATCCATAAATAATCTCTCATCTCCAAATCCAGAAAATCCAATCCTAAATAAATCCACAGAGTTCATACATTTAAAAAATAATACCATCACGTAGGGTCCACAATCTTCCCATCACAAGAATAAAACTATTCTACTAACACTTGAATCTAATAGTGCTAAATAACATAACATCAAATCGTTAATTACAGTCTTCACTTCAACCAAAGGGTAACCGCTTATCCTGGTCCCAACATACTAGTCTTGGTCCTCAGTCGAGAACTCTACTTCATCTGAAATGTATATAGATAAGAGGGTGAGTTAATCCATAACTCAGTAAGCAAAGCACCTATACTAGTGTGTAAAGTATGAGCATTTTCAATAAAACTCTTATGCATGTAACGGAAAAACTTTTATTCAAAGGAAACAACTCCAAAACTTATAAACCAACTAAAACTGAGCGAACCTTTATTTTTATAAAGTATACACAAAAATAACTTTTCAAACCAAAATACTTTGGCATAAGTAACTGTAACATCTCATCTTATCAACATTCTAGAACATATACCATATTTAACCTCCGTGGTAGTGTTGTGCTATCCCTAGTGGCCAAACCAGGCGATATCATATTGTAAGACTTTCCCTCATTCGTTCTCGGAGCCCCGAGTGTGCACATAGGAAAGAAACACATAGAAGGATCACTTTGTTTCCAAAGTGATTGCACTCCTATCATATCATATCATGGTGGTACCAACCATATCACATGAATCCATATAATCATATCAGAACCATATTCAAAAATAAAGACAAACAGATAAGTATGCCAAAGATTTTTCGTATACATATCATATTAAGCCATGTTTTTTTTTTCACTTTCTTATCCATTTCCATATAAGCCAGAAACAAAACAAAAACATATTTTTTCACATGAACAAGAAAACATCAAAATTCATGTTCGCTCTTATGCATATCTCATAAACATGTCAAATATTACTTATGTCCACACATTTCATGTCAAAAAGAAATTTTCTCTATCATATAAATTTTCATGAGCGAATGCAGAAAACATATACTGAGGTTGTTTTTCACGTTTTTCTTTTAAAAGCAGAACATGCACATTTTATAAAACCAACCTTAAACAAATTTTCTTTTTTTGCAAATCTAGGATAGAAGTCCCGCTTACCTGACTCCTGCAGCGAAATATCAAAACTTTGAGTCTGACCACTAAGAGTTTCATCACCTATTCATAAAAACAATTTCCTTTATGTTAATGACCACCCCAAAGGTTTAAATCTGAACAATTATAAGCTAACTGCGTTGCCTGCCTAAATTCATAATTTCTAGCAAATCATTGCCCAAGCAACCAGACATCCAAAATTATTTAATAGCATTAAATACGCCTCCAACAAAAACAATCATTCCAGCCCACCACCAAATCATCTCAAGCATCACTCTGATAAAGCCAACCCAACCATATGAACATCATTCATCCCCTTCCAATGTACTTATAACTCAACACAACTAAAAATCTAAAATCTTACAAATAATTCCAACAAACGAAACAACAATCAGCATGCTCCATACAACTTCAAAAACCAACCTAGCAATTATTGTATTATACACGTTCAGCAAAACCAAACCCAACAATTATAATATCATATACGTTCAGCAAAACCAAACCCAACAATTATTGTATCATATACGTTCAGCAACTATTTTCCACACCCACTAAATTTTCAGCAACTATTCATCAAATTCGACTATTCTATATTAACTCAGAACCATCCCCAATCAACCAACTAGAGCAGTACAAAAAATCAGCAACGAGTGGACAATGAACGCTTGCAAATTCCACCAATTATGCTTCGAGATCAGATTCAGAATTTAAGACTTTATTTATTTATTTATTTATAATCTACATATGAGAATCACCCTTCCAAATGAACCTTGAACATTACCTGAAATTGAGAACTGTCCGCAAGGAAAGAAAACAGAGGCTAACAGAGGAAGATACAATCTGTTGAAGGTGACTAAAAAGTCTGAATGTTACAAGTACCAGAAATTTGAAGAGAAAAATTAGGATAAAATCAAGATGAGATTAAACTTTTACCTTTGAACGATGATGTCTCCGGTGAAGAAAACCAATAGCACCCGATTCTACAACTTGCAAATAAAATCCCACAATTTCTAAGACCTAAAAATGGCACAAACGAAATTAGATAGGAAGAAGAAAAGGTCAAAAACATTAAAGAATGATTAGAGGAGGAAATCTCACCGGTGTGCGAAAAGGAAATGCGTGATGGGTTCGAAACTCCGGAAGTCGCAGCACAAGAACAGAGAGCAAACCTCTGGCTAAGGAGGTGAAAGTGTCTTGTAGAGTGATTCCTAAAAATTATAAACCGTGAGGAGCAAAAAGACATCGTGGGGGAGATAAGGGGTGATCCGATTGAGAGCAGCGGTTGAGAGATGCGAAACTGTTGGGAGCATAAGGAGAGAAAGGAAAGAAAGGAAAAGAAACGGAAATGATTTAACCTGATGAGGGAGACGACGCCGTTTGCATGTCCTGAGGCAGGACTGAAGCGGTTCGTGTAAGAGTTTTATTTAAACTCTGTGACCCACACACCCATCTTATCAGTTTGAAATAGTTCAAAATCTTATTAGATAATATTTGAGTTATGAAGGGATAAAAATTACTCCTAAGAGATAGGATTAAACTCTATATCTCTAATTATAGTCAAATACAAACTCATAGATTTCTTGATGGTCGGAAGTCTATAAATAGCATTGGGAGGCTCAAGGGGTCTCACCTATAACATCAGAGTGCCTCTAGCTATCGGGAGACACTTGTGAGGCAAAACGTTGTTAGGGCGATCCTTCTCTTATAGTCAGATTAATTGTTCATCAATCTGATGGAGAAAGGTACGTTTCTCATATTATTATTTTATTATTGTAGATCATAGAAAATCAAAGATCCGTTTTATTAATGTCATGTTAAAATATTTAACATGTGGTATCAGAGATTTAGGTTAAAGATTTTTTATGATCTCAATGTAATATTTAATGTATATATTTATGTTCTTGATGTAATATATTCTTTATGATCTCGACGTATATTCACGTTCTCGGAATAACAAGTTGATGTTGAGACATCATTATGATTTTAAGTGTTAGATAAAATATTTCAATTTTATGAATATCGGCTTCACTTTTGCCGTATTATGCATATGAATATTTTCATGCTTGCTGTGTCAATTACTGCAAACAAAGAGAGGTTCAGCTTGGGCACTGTGTCACGCACTGGATCCAATTGGTTGGGCACGGCGTGGGGTGGCCAGCAGCCCAACAGTGACGGTTTGGGACGGCGGCATGAAGGGGCTGAAAAGCCCAATTGCCGGCGTACTCTGTAATAGCGGCAGAGGGCTTCAAAGCCCACTGCCATGCCAATTTCTGGAAAAAAAAAAAAAAAAAGAAAAAAAAGAAAAGGGGTGATTTGAAGGTCACCGGCGGAAGGAGATCGGCATCTCCTCATCGCCGGTGACGTCCGTGGCCACAGCTGAAGGCTGCGGCATCTAAACCCTGAAATAGTCGGTGGCTATATGCCTGTTGCTGCTGAGGGTAGAAGACAATTAATTAGGTTTTGGTTATGACGCGGGCCGGGTCACGGGCTATGGCCCATTTAGGTGTAATTGAAAAGTAAAACGGGCATATGGCAAAATTGTAGCCCGTGGCCCAAACCAAAAAAAAAAAAAAAAAAGGGTAGACCAATTATGATCCGGGTCCTGACCCGGTTTCCCGACCCAACCCAAATTAAATAATATTATTTTAATATTATAATATTATTTCAAAAAAAAAAATCAATTAATTAATTAAAGTTTTTTTATATGCATACTTTAATGTTATATGTATACATTTAAATTATGTACATGTTATTATAATTATTTACATGTATGTATGAAATGGTTATATACATGTTATTATTGTTAATTGTTATGTACATGTATATATGAAAAGCTTATTAAATTCTATAATGTTATTATTATGATTTTCCTGTAAAATCAATTAAGGTTTAAACATGAATTTTTTTTTTTTTTTATGAATTTTGTTGTGGGGGTGAATGTGTACAAACTGAGGTGGTTCTGTCTAGGAGATTGGAAATTCCAAGTGTGTCCGTTGTGACCCTCCAATCTTTCCTGGGAACCTTGAAGTTCTGTCTAGGAAAGAATATTCTTTCCTGGGAACTTACTTAGTAAGTATTATTCACATCTATTATAAAATTTATCAAACCTTTTATTTCATGCATATTATTGCTATCCACATTTGTATGCATATTATTATTGTGCACTGTCTCTTATGGCCTTTTGTTATTATGCCATGTATATCCAATATGGGATAAATGATTTACGTCAAAATCAAGAGAAAATTGGTTGCCCAAAGGTACAAGATTTTCTTGATTTTGGTGACAAGTCGTTAAACCCATAGTAAGGTGGATATGATGGAGAGAACACCTTGTGTGTCAAGATCTACTCCCAAAGGAGGGTTTTGATGATACTACTAGTTTATCCATCAAAGTAAGGTTGGAGGTAACACTTTGTGTGTCAGAGTTTACTCCCAAAGGAGAATTCTGATGATACAGCTAGTTCATCCACAGAATTTAATACTAGATGGAATACCTTGTGTGTCAAGATCTACTCCCAAAGGAGGGTTTTGATGACACTATTAGTTCTTTCATAGTTGTTTAAATTCTGATTATTATTTATAAGTGTCTAACTCAAAGCAATTTATTATAAAATTTTCTTGCAGTAAGCGTACCCACATCACTACACTCACAGACTTCATCTCTTCCTGTTTTGAATGGCTCCAATTTTTCTGAATGGGTTGAGAGAGTAAGGTTCACCCTAGGAGTTCTTGATTTAGACTCATCCCTTATGAATTCAAAACCATCACTTATTACTGAAACCAGTACCAATGATCAGAAAGAATCCTTTAAACAGTGGGAGAGATTGAATAGGCTGAGTTTAATGTTTATGAAAATGACCATAGCCGAAAACATCAAAAATTCACTCCCTAATACTGAGGAAGCCCAAACCTTTTTGAAAAATGCTGATGAGAGGTTTAAATCCGCTGATAAGTCTTTAGCAGGAACACTGATGGCTAGACTCACCACCATGAAATATGATGGTGCTAAAGGAATGCAGGAGCATATCTTTGAAATGACCAATATTGCTGCTAGATTGCAAACCCTAGGAATGAAAGTAGATGAGTCTTTCGTTGTTCAGTTTATTTTGAACTCATTGCCACCTCAGTATGGTCCATTCCAGATGCATTACAATGCTATAAAAGATAAATGGAATGTGAATGAGTTGGCAAGTATAATAGTTCAGGAGGAAGCAAGTCTGAAACAACAAGGATATCACTCTGTCAATTTTGTGAATAAAGAAGCTGGAAAGAAAAAGTACCATTACGGTAAAAAGAAGCGAACTGGACCACTGAAAGGAAAGCAACCTGTGAAAGCTAATCAGGTTCAGAACAACAGTAGCAAATGCTACTTTTGTAGGGAACATGGACACATGAAAGCTGAGTGTCCAAAACGTAAGGCTTGGTTCGAAAAGAAGAGTAAGCCTCTTACCTTTGTATGTCTTGAATCAAACCTTATAAATGTTCCTACTAATTCTTGGTGGCTAGATTCAGGTGCTAATGTTCATGTTTCTATAACCATGCAGGGATACCTTACAAGCCAAACACCAAGCCCCAATGAGCGGTTCATTTTTATGGGAAATGAGAATAAGGCTGAAGTTTTAGCCATAGGGACCTTTCGTTTAGTTTTGAGTACCGGTCATTGTTTAGACCTTCATAACACAGTATTTGTGCCTTCTGTGAGGCGTAATTTAATTTCCCTTTCCAGACTTGATACTGATGGTTATTCCTTTTCGTTCCATAATGGTAGTTTCAATTTGTTTAAAAACAGTTTATCTATTGGTTTTGGGTTTCTTTCCGATGGACTTTATCAACTTTGCCTTGATAATACATTTATTAAAAATACCTATACCCAACGCCATGAAACATGTATTGGAATGAAAAGAAACATGATGAATGAAAACTCATATGACTTGTGGCATAAAAGGTTAGGGCATATCTCCAAAGAAAGGTTACAGAGATTAGTAAAAGAAGGGATTCTTCCACATCTTGACTTTACTAATCCTGAAGTGTGTGTGGATTGCATAAAAGGAAAGCAAACCAAACATACTAAGAAAGGCGCCACAAGAAGTAAAGAGCTTCTTGAAATAATTCACACAGATATATGTGGACCATTCTCCATAGAATGTTTTGGTGGAGAAAAGTATTTCATCACCTTTATTGATGACTTTTCACGATTTGGATATATCTATCTGTTGCATGAGAAATCTCAAGCTGTATCGATACTTGAGGTATTTCTCATGGAGGTAGAAAGACAGTTAGATAGAAAAGTGAAAATCATCAGGTCGGATAGAGGTGGAGAATACTATGGAAAGTATGATGAATCGGGCCGTAATCCAGGTCCATTCGCCAAACTTCTTGAACAGCGTGGCATTGTTGCACAGTATACAATGCCCGGGATGCCACAGCAGAACGGAGTTGCTGAAAGGCGTAATCGGACCTTATTGGATATGGTCAGAAGTATGGTAAGTAATTCTACCTTACCCAAATCATTGTGGGGTGAAGCCATTAAGACGGCAATGTATATCTTAAACCGAGTCTCCAGTAAGGCAGTTCCAAAAACTCCTTTCGAGTTATGGACTGGTAGGAAACCAAGTTTGAGACATATGCATGTTTGGGGTTGCCCAGCCGAAGCCAGACTTTACAACCCACATGAAAAGAAGTTGGATCCTAGAACAGTAAGCGGGTATTTTATTGGTTACCCAGAAGATCCAAAGGGTACAAATTTTATTGTCCTAATCACAGTCCGAGAATGGTGGAAACAGGAAATGCCAAATTCATTGAACTTGGCGAGATCAGTGGAAAAATTGAACCTAGAGATGTGATCATTGAGGAAATAAGGGTAGATGTCCCTATACCTACATCCTCAGAAAAGATAATAGTTCCTCTAATTGATCATCACAATGATACCGTGGAACAAGTAAATGATCACCCATCTCATAATGAAAATACCATTGATGAACCAAGTTCAGAGTCACTAGAACAGATTGTCTTGCGTAGATCTCAGAGAGATCGGAGACCTGCCATTTCGACAGATTATGTGGTGTATCTCCAAGAATCTGAATTTGACATTGGGACAAGAAAAGATCCACTAACGTTTTCACAAGCCATAGAGGGAAGTGATTCTAATAAATGGATCGATGCTATGAAAGAAGAGTTGAAATCCATGGATCATAATCAAGTCTGGGATCTCGTTGAGTTGCCTGAAGGTAGTAAAAGAGTTGGGTGTAAATGGGTCTTTAAGACCAAACGCGACTCAAAAGGCAACATCAAACGACATAAGGCCAGACTTGTTGCTAAAGGTTTCACTCAGAAAGAAGGCATTGATTACAAAGAGACATTTTCTCCAGTATCTAAAAAGGACTCATTTAGAATCATTATGGCATTGGTGGCTCATTATGATTTAGAGTTACATCAGATGGATGTGAAAACAACATTTTTAAATGGAAGTTTGGATGAAGTGGTCTACATGGAGCAGCCAGAGGGCTTCTCAGAAAAGGGCAAAGATCACTTAGTGTGTAGACTTAAGAAATCAATATACAGGCTTAAGCAAGCTTCCCGACAATGGTACTTAAAGTTCAACGATACCATTACTGCCTTTGGTTTTAAAGAGAACATCGTTGATCGATGTATACACCTAAAGTTCAGTGGGAGTAAGTTCATAATTTTGATCCTGTATGTTGATGATATCTTGTTGGCTAATAGTGATCTTGGCTTACTCTATGAAACCAAGGGTTTTCTCTCTAAGAACTTTGAAATGAAAGATATGAGTGAGGCATCATTTATGATTGGAATCAAAATCTTTCGAGATCGAAAACAAGGACTGTTGGGATTGTCTCAGAAGAGTTACCTGGAAAGGGTTCTTGAGAAATTTGGTATGAAAAGTTGTTCATCACTAGATACTCCGATATCAAAAGGTGATAAGTTTAGCCAATCACAGTGTCCTAAAACTGAGTGGGAACGCAAAGAGATGACAAAGATTCCTTATGCTTCGGTTGTGGGAAGTTTGATATATGCACAGATTTGCACGAGACTGGATATTAGCTTTGCAGTGGCATGCTTGGGCGCTACCAGAGTAACCCAGGGATGTCTAATTGGAAAGCAGCAAAGAGGGTATTGCGATACTTGCAAGGAACTAAGGATTACCAGCTTACTTTCAAAAGAACTGACAGTTTGGAGGTAACTGGATACTCAAACTCTGATTTTGCCGGTTGTCCTAATAGCAGGAAATCCACTTCGGGTTATGTTTTCCTGTTGGCCGGTGGAGCGATCTCATGGAGAAGTATGAAGCAAACAATCACTGCTTCATCAACAATGGAGGCTGAGTTTGTGGCGTGCTTTGAGGCCACAGTGCATGGTTTATGGCTGAGGAACTTTATCTCAGGGCTTGGGGTTGTTGACTCTATAGCCAGGCCGCTGAGAATTTATTGTGATAATTCCTCTGCAGTTTTTTTCTCCAAGAATGATAGGTATTCTAAAGGTGCTAAACACATAGAGCTCAAATACCTAAGCGTCAAGGAGGAAGTACAGAAACAAACAGTGTCCATAGAACATATTAGGACTTCGCTTATGATAGCAGACCCATTAACAAAGGGTCTGATAGCGAAACAGTTTAAAGAACATGTTAACAGTATGGGTCTTATGATGTAAACATGTTATTGAGCTCATGGATGTTATGATTCTATTTTGACACTTAATGATATCAATTATGGTTATTTTGTTTCTACTTTCTTGTCTTTCCACTTTATATGTACATTGAATGGTGTGGATGAATGATGACAAGATAATGTCTATAATAGACATGAATTGGAACCCAAAGGCATTATTGTATTAGCCTTAATTATCCCAATTAAAGATCGTCTGTTAAATTGGTTACTGGTGTTGTGGTACATGGAAGGGAATCTGTTGATTATGTAATAGAGGACCGCCATGACTCGCATTGGTAATTAGTTTGACATTGATATTATGGAACTCATGAAATGTATTTTGAGCTATGAAAAGTTCAGAAAATAAATTTGCGCAGTATGGTTAATTTCCTGTGATAAACCCATAAACGAAAAGTATTATTTTATGGGCGTATGGGCCAAGTGGGAGAATGTAAGAGTTTTATTTAAACTCTGTGACCCACACACCCATCTTATCAGTTTGAAATAGTTCAAAATCTTATTGGATAATATTTGAGTTATGAAGGGATGAAAATTACTCCTAAGAGATAGGATTAAACTCTATATCTCTAATTATAGTCAAATACAAACTCATAGATTTCTTGATGGTCGGAAGTCTATAAATAGCACTGGGAGGCTCAAGGGTTCTCACCTACAACATCAGAGTGCCTCTAGCCATTGGGAGACACTTGTGAGGCAAAACGTTGTTAGGGCGATCCTTCTCTCATAGTCAGATTAATTGTTCATCAATCTGATCGAAAAATGTACGTTTCTCATATTATTATTTTATTATTGTAGATCATAGAAAATCAAAGATCCGTTTTATTAATGTCATGCTAAAATATTTAACAGTTCAGGCCTAGGACGAGCATGGCATGGGTCTGGGGCTGGACCGGACTTGGGCCTAGGTATTACAAGCGAGCTGTCCCTTGCACCACCCACACGTTGCAAACCATCCACGTTCAACCCAGGCGAACCGTAAAACAGCCAGCCACTGCACCATAGCCTCCCACCACCGTAAACCACCACCAAAGGGAAGCCCCACTGCCAAGCTTCCTCGTCGCAACCCCATAAAACAATCCACCTCTGCACGAAGGGAAACACCCAAAGCCACCCTGCAGCGCCGTGCCTAGCCACTGAGAAGCACTGCAAGCAGTGCTCTATTTCAGCCACCGAAAATAGAGCATTACCCGGACAAAAAACAAGCCAATTCCCACTGTGAGTCAGCCCCCAGCGTGCTCGTATAACAACCACCAAGAAAGCCTCTATTTTCATCCCCATAAAACAGAGCATTACTGTTTACTATAGCACTCCCCTCATCAAACCGAGGTTTCCTTCACGTCGGAAACACCACACCAGTGCCAGAAAGTGCCGGTCATCCTTGTTCCGTCGCACTCAGCTCCTCCCTTGGTGAGCCTCTTTCTCGATCTGATCTCTCCGGGTTGAGTACCTTGTGGCTGTTGTTTTCTAGAAAGTGAAAACCGAATGTCTGTGTATAGTTTTGTGTTAAATTATTTTTCATCCCTTACTTTTCAAGTAGAATATGTTATATGGGCTTGGTTATTTTGAATGTTATTTTAAAGACCGGGCCTATTTACACCTTACTTCTACAAATGTTTTAATAATTTTAGTGGGCTCGGATATTACTATATTCACAATTTAATTTCAATAGTAAGTAGTAAACTTTATATATTAAATACTTTAAGTTCAATATCTATTATATGAAATGAGTATTTGATCCTATTATTGTAATTTATGTTACTATAGTTTTACTTTTAACTGAAGAAAATATGTTAAGAATATTTAAATCATATTAGCAATTACTAGATTTCTTTTGAAATTGAATAATTGTGTTAGCTTTTCACTTATTTTTATTAGAAATAATATAGATAAAGTACATTACTAAATTATAATATATTATTGGTATTTAAATAATTCAAGATCTTAGCATTCATTGATTTCATATTAAGCAGAATAGTTATTTAAGTATTTCCTACATTATGGTTTTAACTAAGTGAAATATGTTACTAGTATTTTATTAACTTTTGTGATATGAGTATTTAATGTCTTCTGTGTGAAGCATAATATATATTAAATTATTCTTCACAATATATATATATATATTAATTCAGTAGAATACTACGATACGTCTTTCTAAAAATATTAGTAACGATTTATGCTTCGTATAGGTAACGTTGAGCTGTGAGGAAAAATTTAGAAGCAACGCTATCAGGTAAGTGAATTTAACCACAAAATTAGGATCCTCACATGTAAATTATATTATTAGTAAAGCCAGTTCTTTGATAGCCTTTTTCATATATCCCTCATGTCATGCAAGCATGTCATTCAGCACAACACAACACACGATCATGTCATTCAGCATCATGCTTAGATTCAGCGAATTATAATTATTTATATTAGTATATATTATGCATCTCATGTCGCATAAATCTCATAAGTTGAGTTAAGTTCAAGTATAAGATTAGGTCAGATTAGAAGTAAATTAATCAATTATTCAGCTCAGTAAATCAATTGATTCAAATGTGTATTCAGATGCATGGTATCAATGCATATTAGATCAGGGTGGATGAGCAAGTCACAGACTTAAGCGTAATCCACTATAGTACGCTAGAGCACTATCTGCAGCTCTCCTTGCTACAGTGAGACGTGAGGTTGGTGCACAACCTTACACACAGGGTTAAGTGTATTGGCCAATCAGTTCAATTAATCTGCCCAGTTAAATTAGTTCAGCTAAATCAGTTCAGTTAAATCAGTTCAATTAAATTAGTTAGTAAGTTTAGTCAGATCAGTTAGATAATTTAGACTAGTCAGTTTAAGTCAGTTAGTCGGTTAAATCAGATAGTTAGTCATGCATAGCATAAGCATTAGCATGTACAATTATGTTTTCAGATTTCAGCATAAATTTTATAAAAATTTCCTATAGTATTATCTTACATTGTAGTGAATTTCTTATTAAGTCATCGACTCATTTTAGTTTATTTCCTGTTTTTAAAACCACTCAAGTGAAGAAGAAGACCAATGCAAGCAGGCAGGCCAAGAGTGGATTGAGAACTTATTTGAATTTTCAACATTTCTAAAAATAAATATTTTATGACACAAGTTTACTTTCAGTTATTTCAGTAAAGAAAACTTTGAAAGAAATTTTATTAGAACTTTTTTTTTTGAATAAATGTTATTTTATTTATTATTAAACCAAGAATCTTGTACTAGATAACAGTTTTAGAAAAATTTATGTGACACTCCTTAGCCTACGGGAATGGGGTGTTACAATTTGAGAGTGGAGCATTTAAAAGCCTTTAAAGTACATATTAGTTTACACGACTATCCTAACAAAGTGGCATGCCGAGCGTTCTCCCTAACACTAAAGGGGATAGCCCGGACATGGTTCGAAACCATTCCCCCGGGGTCGATCGACAGTTTTGCAGGATTGACCCGGCTCTTCACTATCTAGTTCATGGCCAGTCGGAAGAGATGTCGCCCTACAACGTATCTCTTACCCGTCAAGCAAGGAAAGTGGGAAGGTCTGAAGGGATACCTGGCAAGATTCAACAAGGAGAGAATGAAGACTGACGACCAAGATGAGAAGATCACACTAGCTACCCTCTTGGATGGCATATGGCCCAGTAGTCCTTTCATGGTTAAGATAGCTCAGAAGACTCCAACAACTTTAAATGGTTTCATGGATCAAGCTGATGAATTCATTAATACTGAAGATACTCTCAAAGCCTTAATGGCCCCACGACGCAAGGAACTTCGACAGTCCGACCGAGCGATGACGAAAACTCTGATCAACACCAAACCAAGAAGAAACCCCTGCTGAAAAAAGAAAACGAGATCCCCCACGGGAGTACAGACCTCCACCATGGTTGCACGCCAATCTAACAGTTGAAGATCGGAACCCGCCAGAGTTGAGGCGAGAGTCCATCAAGAGGAGACGAGAAAACATATACTGCAAGTATCACAGGACAACTGGGCACAACATAGAGGACTACCAGGCTCTCAAGAAGAGGCAGGGCGACTATCGGTGGCATGACCAAAAAGGAAAAACTCAATCCAGATCCCCCCCACGGTCGGGAACTAGAATCTTCCCATAACAGGGATATCCCCACGTTTAGCCGCACACTTTGTGAGATCAGGACCATTGTTGGGGGACTCCCCAAAGGAGGATCTACTTCCTCCTCTCAAAAAGCACATGCCCGGAAGGCTAGATACAAGGAGATTTACACCCTAAGGAACATTCAAGGAGAAGGAAATCGAGCCCCTAAGGGAGTGCGGATCATTTTTGATGAGCGAGATGAAAAAGACATCGTTCATCCACACGAAGATGCTTTGGTTGTAGCCATGCTGGTTGCTAATTTCACAACCAAAAGAATACTAGTTGATAATGGGAGCTCGGCCGACATCTTGTTTTAGGAAGTTTTTACACAAATGGGGATCGATCGCAACCGACTCTGACCAATCCAGGCACCCCTTAAAGGCTTCACGGGTGAAGCAGTATACCCCAAAAGGGTCATAACCCTTCCAGTCTTGGTAGGCTCAGCACCTAGGATTACATCAGTCATGACCAACTTCCTTGTCGTAAAGGCTCCCTCCTCCTATAACGCCATCTTAAGGAGGCCAACCCTGAATAATTTAAAGGCGGTCACTTTGACCTACCACCTCAAGATGAAATTTCCAACCAGCAGATGGGTGGGGGAAGTCAGAGGAGAGCAAGTCACGTCCAGGGAATGCTACGCACGAAAGTTTAAGTGCAACGCCAAATTGGTCGCCATGATGTCCACCGAACCCGAAAGCACGGAGCTCCCCACCACCTCCTCTCAAAGTAGACTAGGACGACAAAATCAGAGATGAGGGAACTTTGCGACAAGCAAAGGCCAACGAACCATTAGAACTAGTCCCGATCGACCAGGCAAACTCAGAATGGACAATACGAATAGGAGCCAGGATGGGCCCCAAACTAAATGCAGAGCTCAGAAGGAAATCCTCAGTGGGCTAAGCCCAAGAAGGGCGAAGAGGTATGAAGCCCACGGTCCGATTGGATCAACCCAAGCCCAGGCCCGGTCGAAGGTTCAGAGATAAAGGGAAAGACAAATCTTGAGCATCCAAACTAATGGGAAGGTGGGTCAAGGCAATCCCGACCGTCCTTCGAGCTAGAGAAAGTATCAAACTAGGAAGATAGCATATCTTCCCCTTCCACGCTACAATTGACTTTGCATTAATGATAATAAGACGTTTGTCGATATAACAGAGCACCTCATTGAATGCAAAGTCGATTCAAGTGTGCCGTATTAATTGCCAAACTGGACAAGGATGGTGCCGCACTAATTACTGTCCATCATTCGGCTTAGTCGAGCATCGATCGAAGGGATTAAATCACTAGGAATAGGACAGGAAGAGTGAGATCATTATTTGTCGAGTGATGACCGAATAGTGTCACTACGAGTCACACGCTTTCTCATCCTCATCCTCATCCTCAGGAGAAGCATGCAAACACTTATAAATAAGACACATTCAATCCAGAATAGAGGTAACATATTTTGATTGGCATATATATATTAGAAACCATTTATCAGGAACTAACTTTATCATTGGAGCAATTTCGATTCCTGACCCACTTTTATCTTCGTTTTGCAGGAACCTACGGACTGGGAGCTCGGGAGGCTGGATAGCAAAATACGTCTCGGACAATATTCAATATTGAAGGAGGCAAAATAAACCCACTCGTCTAAGCATGTCACTCGGTGCGACCCAATTGTTCAGATCTAGCCGCATGCATGTTACTCATGTTCATTTGGATTAAGATGCCACTTCAAGTCTACATGCACAAGACTTGATCACATGGTGGTACATTTGGATTTATGATTATGGTAAATACTCCATATGCGGTTATTTAATTCAAATTATGACTAAGCTTGTCGTGGAATTCAAGTACTGCCTAGGTCGAAGGTCACAGAATATACCCAGTTCTCCACACAAGGTTACAGAATATGCTTTTCAAACCATATTATTTCATAATAAAGTATCTCAACCGTACTTTAAGGTTACGAAATACACCCACTTGTCTATACACAAGTCGTGACTCGGTCATAATATATATATATATATTTTAGTCGCGGTCAGAAAATATTATTCTATAGTTAATTAACTAATCCCTTTCAAAAAAAAATAAAAATAACTTATGTTTAAGGAAGTTTACGAATCACGTTTTTTATTTTTAAATTGACTAAAAAATTCATAACATAACATGTGAACATCCAAATTATTACCTAAACCAAATTCGAATATTTAATTTGCTAGATAGAGGTCTCGAAGAAGTTATCCATCGGTCTGCTCTGAAAGTTTCTTGTAAAGTTAACGTTTCCTCGGATTACAAAAGTCGTCTGCCTAAACGGAGTCTATATCGATCTCGAGCCTTTTATTTCTGTGCAGGGAAAGAATTACCTAGCAATCTGCAGGCTGTGCGATCTACTGCTTGGAATCATTAAGCAAAAGTAAGTCCATGACCTTTAATTCCCTTCTATAAAAAGAAACAAAACACACAAAAAATGTCTTTCTACCTTCTTTTTCTCTCTTTTGTGATTTTTTTTTTTTTCTTTTGTTTTCTGTTTCTCCCAAAACATGCTAAAACAGTATGGCCATTTTTTGATCTCATGTGACCATGTCGTTGTTTTTTAGCATCTCTCGTTTCAAATATTCATACTTATTAATTTATTATGTCCTGATCTTTTTTGTTTCGCTGTAAACTTCTGCATGTGTAAGCTATTAGATCTGAATCATTTTTATGTATAAATTAGTAAATTTAAGAGTTTTTGAGTGCTTCACAAAGAATTAATACACAATCTAAATAACAATGGCCAGATCCCAAATAGCAACATTAGAAAACTAGAATTCTTACTCTTTAGCTCGAGAAATTAAAGTTCCCACAAGTCAATCAATTAGCACTTATAAAAGGGCAAGTACTTATACTCATGAGTTCAGGTTTATGAGGTAATGTAAGATTGATTCGTCGTTTGTTGGGAAAAATGGATTGAATCTAATTGTATTGTATAATATTTCAACACCATGCATACCACGTTATCAGACTTAATTGGTGTTTGAAGTATGAACGTCTACCAATTTCGATGAGAAGATAACGGGGAATTAACATCCTTATCCCATTACCATGATCAACTAAAAGTGACAGCTGGTTGTTGATCATGTTCATCATCTTGATGAGCTTAAGCATCTGGATTACTACCAATTTCGAAGATAATGGGGACTTAACATCTTTATCCCATTACCATAAGCTAAAGCGTCAGCTGGTTGTTGACGTTCATCTCAATGATCAGCTTAAAACAGTCGGATTAGTATTAGATGATTTATGTATAATTTTGCATGGAATGCAATATTTTTGACGGAGTGATATTCTCTACATTGTGTGTGTAACAGACACAGTACGCGGTATTTAGAATAATATGACGACTTCTGATCATTATGTCAAGATTGATGAAATGTTGGTCAACCTAAGTATTCCAATTGCTCCAGAGTGTTGTGTATTCGAAGTTCACCGCTCTTTACGAATGGTAAATGCGAAGGCATACGAACCTGACTTGCTTGCCATTGGTCCTTACCATCATGGCAAGGATCACCTAGCTTTTATGGAAAGACACAAACTGAGATTTCTCAAAGAAATGCTCGAAAAGGGGAATGAGATTAGTGTAGAAAGATACTTCACAGCCATGAGAGCCAACGAAAAAAGAGCTCGTAAATTCTATGCAGATGAGTTCGCTAAAATCTCCTCAGATGAGTTTATAGGAATGATGATACTTGATGGGTGTTTCATCCTTGGATTGTTCTACAGTGAGCTTGAAAATGACCCAATCTTCAAATTGGATTGGATGCTTCCTAGCATAATCCGTGATCTACTGTTATTTGAAAATCAGCTTCCATTCTTCGTTCTTACTGAATTGTTTGAAATGAGTAAGGCCGGTGTTAACCAAGAAGTATATGATCATGACAGTGGGTCAAGAAAACATGATGCTACTCGTGTCGAAAGCTCAACCTCCGAGGGTAAGAGGGTGTGTGTCTCACTTATTGAGCATGCCTTGTCTTTTTTTGCTTTGGAATATCTGTTTAAAACGAATGGCAGTAGATCAGCAAGTAATGTTTCAACCACCAACATTAACCATCTACTTGGTCTAATTCATGAAACTATTCGTCCTTCACGGCCTGGAAAGCAGAAGTCAATACCAGATGCCACACAGCATCAAGAGATTGGATTCAAATCCAAGATGATCATAGAGAAGTTGAAGCATTCATTTAATATGAATAGGAATAATGGCCGGAAGTTAATACCTCATGCTACAGAGCTTCAAGATGCTGGAGTTATATTCAAAAAGGCGGAGCACGGTAACTTGTTTGATATAAAGTTCAAAAATGGGGTGTTGGAAATTCCACATTTGCGAGTAGTAGATCGTACAGAGTCAATCTTTCGAAACCTAATTGCATATGAGCAATATAGTCAAAACATTGATACTAGGTATGTCACTGACTATGTTGTTCTCATGGATTATCTTATTTACACTCCAAAAGATGTTGAAGTACTTTCTCAAAATGGAATTATTGAAAACTGGATGGGGGAAGATGAATTTGTTTCCAACATGTTCAACAAGCTTGGTCACTACGTCATTTTAAGTGGATCCGGCTTCTATTACGCAGACATTATGAAGGAAGTGAACAAATACTGTTCCAAACGCCTGAATGTGTGGATGGCAAAATTAAGGCACGATTATTTTAATAGTCCTTGGGCATGGCTTTCAGTTCTGGCAGCTGTCTTGTTGCTTTCAATTTCAATTGCACAGACCATATTTTCCGTTCTTCCCTACGTACAAGAGAAGTAGGTTACTACGTATTGTTCTATCTTGTTACTTTCGTAACTGATGTAATACAGTCTCCAGTAATTGAAGTTTGGGAGGATTATTGTTATACTAATGGCAACCAACTTAGCGGCTGCAGTACTTTGTAGTACAAACTTTGTACCCTTTGCTTACTTTTTTGACAACAATTTCTTGCATTTTCAAGGTTTAGAGAATAGTCTTGATCATATCACATTGGCACATCCAATTGTTTCTACCTGATCAAATATTACATGGAGGACGCTTTATATATATTATACATATAAAAGATAGACAATCAAACTTACACTGTAAGAAATGATATATTATGTTTATAATAAAGACAATTACCTCCACGTAAATTGCTTTGAGTGGCACTACATATTATCAGAAAGCAGATGATCACGAAGACTCTAAAAAGTATGTTTAGTGTCCACAATATAACCTGGAAATAGAATACCATAATTTTGTTGGGTTTGATAACAAAAACTAACTCTTCAATAGGAAAATAATGAATTATTATAACCCAACACATAGAAACAGAAACCTGACAGAGGAAACGTACGCTTGAAATCTCATGAGTAGTTCATGAGAAGAAAAAGAAATAAGTGAGCAGCTGGATATTATGAATCTGTAACAATGGAGTTGATGACGTAGTGATGTGTAGAATAGAGGTGGTGTTGGATGAATTGTTACATGACCCAAATAGATGAATCAGGACGCTTTTTGGACTCCTCTGCCTTGCAGAGTCAATATCTAAGTTGTCAACGTGCTATATTTTACTTCGTGTTCAACACTGGATTTTCATATTCTTTCCTTCATGACGTATGGAAGAAGCAAATGCTAGTTTTTAAGTTCTTGGATGAAGCATTAAAGCATTAGCCATGGTTAGCCATCGTTAAGTCTAAATTGAAGATGAAATTTACTCTTGTGGCTATAATTCACATGATTTAGCTAGATAATCTATATTAGTCTAGCCTTTTCAAAGTTAAAATAATCATATAATATTATATATTTTAATTAAAAAAACAATTCAATTTTGCAAATACACTTATATATTAATTATTAATTTTAGTAAACAATAAAATTATTATTTTTAGCTATTTCTTCTCTTAACTTAATTATTCAAAAATATATTTTACCAACCCTTCACTCAACAATTATATATACAAACATGCTAACATTTCTAATAATTTTCAAGTAATTCCGTTTGCAACCTTTCTAATAATATTTTTTATTATTTCGGATCAATGTAGAACTTTAAAAAATGAAGATTGACATCATGCTTGACTAATTTATTTTTTATTATTATAGAGAATGTGATAGATAATTCAATATAAATTTTATGTTTTGATTGATTCATTAAAAAATAAAAAATTATATATCTTTTAAATTTTGAAAATTTATATGACTAATCCAATACTAATACGGCGAGAGTTATCATTTCTTTATCCAGTTTCAGATTTCATAATTAAGCGAGTCCAATGTGGAGAAAAAAGTGGCATTTTGAGCCATTTTCAACTTGAGAATAACTTCTGACCGGTATAATCCAGAAGCCTTTATTATCGGACACTAATAGTGACGTGCCACGTAAAGGCTACGCGAAAAGGGAAAAGAGACTCGCAATCAGGGGATCTTCATCTTGAGACCGCCCTCCCTACCCCCTCACTGCTCTCTCTCTCTCTCGATCAAACTGAAAACAAGAACGTAAGCTCTCTCCCTCCTTCCCTGGTTCCACAAATTATTTTTTATTTTTTTGTTTCACCAAAAGAATGCTATTTTTATGGTCTAATTGAAAGATTCTTGGACAAACTACATAACATAAAATTCATAAAGTTTTGAGTCTTCTCTCTCTAATCGAGAGATTTGAAAAAAAAAAATACAAAGGCAAGATCTCTAAAACAAGAATAGTGTACGCCAAAAACGGAACAACCAAACCATTATCTGGGATTTTGGGGAAGTAAGCCACTTCAATCTTCTTCCTCAATGACCTTGGTTCCCAAACTCTCGAAACCCTCTGGAGGAACCTCTGTAACAGTGTTTAAATATAAGCTAGAGGCTATTTTGTTTTCCTCTAGTTAGCTAAGTTCCCCAAATTAGAGTTCTACTATGAAGAAGAAATGAATTCTAAAAAAGAAAGAGAGAGGTCCTTGTGTGCAGCCGTATACGAAAGTGCCAAGAGTTTTTAAACTTGAAAAAACCCATGATAGAAGTTCTAGATCTTCCGGTTTTGGTTCTACAAGCACCGCTACAACATTGTAAGGTCATTTGGTAACGAAATGTGATTTTTTGTTCCGAATAAAGGAGGACAAATTTCTGTTCGGAATCCCATGACTTCATGAGAGATAGAAGAGAGAGTGAGGGAGAAAGGGATGGGTTCGATGGGGTCTTTTAAGAATTGTTTTTCTTTGCAATTTGCAAAACTCAATGACGATAATATATTCAATGAACAATATTACAGTAATGAATTAAATCAGTATAGATAATAAATATATCTAAACATAATCAGAAATTTAAACCATTCTATAAAAAAAATATGATTGAATTTATGAAATAAATAAATTCTATGATTATTCGAATATGAGAAAATACCTTTAACAACTAGAGAATGATAAATAAAAAGAAGTTTGGATAAATAAAAAATAAATACATGAATAAAAAACAAATTAAAAATACCAATATGTAAGTTTATCCATAACCTTACTTAAGAATTTAGTTATTTATATGAACAATAGACAACAAATAATTCTCAATGTAACAATAAAATAGTAGTCGGCTACACCACAACTTGTTGGAGGCCTAAACTTAATGGTTTGCTTTTTTAGACCATTGACTCTTATAGTGTGAGCTGTTTGAGAGACCTTTTGAAGAAGATGAAATCTACAAGGTTATTTCTGGTATGGCCAAAAACAAAGCGTCGAGCTCAAATGACTTTACAATGGGCTTCTTTCAAACATGTTTGGACATTATGAAAAGGGAGGTTTTGTAGGTTTTCAGTGAATTTCATGCTTTTAACAATTTTGAAAAATGCTTTGATGCAACGTTCATTGCTCTTATCCCTAAGAACATGGGGCCACGACTATTAGGGAGTTTCACCCTATTAGTCTAGTTAGTAGTGTTTACAAGATTATCTCCAACGTTCTTACTAACCGACTTAGTCCTGTGTTGGCACAAATTATATCCAAGTCTTAGAATGCATTTATTAGGTGGAGACAAATTTTGGGCTCGGTTCTTATTGCAAATGAGTATTTGGATTATAGAATAAGGGAGGGCATTCCAGGTATCCTATGCAAGTTCAATATGGAAAAGGCTTATGATTATGTGAACTAGGAATTCTTATACTACTTGCTAGGGAGGTGTGGTTTTGGTGATAGATGGATATCTTGAATTCGACATTGTGTATCCATTGCTTGGTTCTCGGTTCTTGGGAATGGTACACCTGCTGGTTTTTTTGACAGCTCCTGGGCGTACGACAAGGAGATCCTTCTTTATCTCCTCTCTTGTTTGTCATTGTTATGGAGGCACTGGGGTGGATGGTGAAGGCTGCAGTTAGGGAGGTTGCCTATCTGGATTTCAGGTGGGTAATGACTCTAGTGATGTCGTTATTATCTCACATATTTTATTTGCAGATGACACTCTACTTGGAGGATAGCCAGATCCAAACGTTAAGAGTATTGTTATCATGCTTTAAAGCAATGTCAAGGCTCAAGGTGAATCTTGGGAAGTTTGAGATGGTCGCAGTGGGTGCAGTGCCAAACATTACTCATTTAGCAGGCTTTTTAGATTGCAAAGTGTCTGTGCTACCCATGAAATACTTGGGTCTTCCATTGGGAGCCACGCTTAAGGCTAAAGCCATATGGGATGGGGTAGTGGAGAAGATAGAGAAAAGATTGACTGATTGGAAGTAGATGTACTTATCGAAAGGGAGTCGACTCACTCTTAGTAAGAGTACCCTTATTAATTTTCCCACTTATTATCTTAGTTTTCCATGCCTACAGGGGTGGTGAAAAAGATAGAAAAACTCTTTTGAGGGTTCTTATAGGGGCTTGGGAGTGTGCAACCTGAGAACTTTTGATAAAGCTCTCTTGAAGAAATGAAATTGGAGGTATCACTTGGAGGGAGAGTCTTTATGGAGGGAAATTATTGAAGCATCTAAGGATAATTTCTCGTGGTTCTCATCAGTGGAATATCCTGCTTACTAAAGATTTTCATTATTGGGAACTATCCATCGTCTCAAATCTTTTTAGCTTGTTATATTCCATGGGAAGCCCTACAGCTCAGAGGGATCGATTGCAGTGGCGGTTTAATGTCCAGAAAAAATTCACAGTTAAGGCCTACTATAAAATCCTGATAACATAAGTTACTATCCACTTCCCTTGGAGGAATATTTGGAGGTCCCGGGGTCTTCTAAAGTATTTTTCTTTGTTTGAACTGCTATGCTTGGAAACAGGATAATTGAGGTGGAGGGGATGTGTTGCAATAGATTGGTATTACATGTGCAAGAAGAATGGAGAATCAGTGGATCATCTTCTATTGCATTGTGAGGTAGTAAGGGTGTTGTGGGATGAGATTTTTTGCAGGGTGGATGTTCCTTGGATAATGCCAGTAAGGGTGGTGGATTTCTTGGGTTGTTGGAAGAAGTTACAAGGTTGTCCTCAGGTGGTAATAGCATGGAAGATGATACCATTGTGCATTATGTGGTGTATATAGTCGGAACGGAATGATCGTTGCTTTGAAGACAATGAGCTCTCAATGGCAGAGTTGTAGGATTTTTTTGTTCAAACTTTACTGCTGTGGTTTTTAGCTATTATACTTAATGGGAATGATGTTCATGACTTCTTGTCTTTCTTTACAGACCATAGAATGTAAATAGGTGTACTTTTGTATACTTCCTGTGTATACGGGCTATGCATTTTTCATTCTCATTTATAAAATTTATCTCTTACCTATTAAAAGAAAAAAGAAAAGAAAAAGAAAAAGAAAAGGAGAGAGTGGTGTTATAGTGATAGAAGAAATTCATGAATGTTCATCCATTAAAATCAATTACAATCGACTAATGGAACAAAGTACTAAAAAAGAAAGTTATAAGTTCATCCATTAACCGCTCATGATCTTTGAAACTTGTCTTGTTCCTCTCCCTCCAAAGATACCACCATAGGCAGATTGGATTCATATTCCAAATTGCGACAACTAAGAAGTGCCTTGGCATAACCCATGAAGCTAAGAGATTGATCACCATTTTTGGCATCACCCATGAAGCACCCACCCTAGCAAAATGGTCATTCCATTGGGGAGTGCCATTAAATTGATCTAAGAGGTCCGCAATCAAGGCTTCCCTCATCCTCACCATACCATAGAATTCTGGATAAGCTTCTTTTAAGGGGCATACCAAATGTCATGCCAGAATTTGTTTCAGGACCCATCATCCTCCTCAATACGGGTATAACAAAAAGATTTAGTCTATCCTCTTCTGATGTGCTTCCAGAGGCCTATCCTCTATGGTCTACTCACCTCGTTCGAGCACCAACCTCTACATGCACTACCATACTTTGAGTCTATCATAGTTCTCTACAAGGCTCCCCATTTTTGGATGCAATTTTTGGATGCTTGGACCTCCTTCTGAAATTGGAGAATAAATTGTGGCCAATTTTACTATATGAACTCTGAACACATCTTTCATTCCCCCCCCCCCCCTTCTTTGAAGTCCTATTGAATTTCTCCATATGGTAAGCCACCTTGGGTGGAAGCAGAAATAATGAGGAAGGAGGTCGGTAAATTGGAGAGGGTACTTTTGTTACATGTGACTACCACCTTTGAAGTACATCCTCTTCTAACTAGCAAGTTTTGCTCCATTTTTTTCCAAGGCATCATAAATTGGTAGATGGGATATCTTCTATCCTAGGATAGAAGCCATACTTTCCACCTTATGCACTTGCCCCACCGAACTACGTTTGATTTGCCCAACTTCACCTTCAATCCAAGAAATGACTTCAAAGCATAGAAGAACCCTTAAGGCACAAATATGTACATGGCTAAGCTCACTAAATATTAGGGTATTGTTGATGAATAAGAGATGAGATATACTGAGAGAGCCAGTATCTCCCCCGCTGAGAAGTCAGATAAAAAGCCACCCTACACAACATCTAAGATCATCTTGCTAAATGCTTCCATTACAAAAACAAATACTAATGGAGATAGGGGATCACATTGTTTCAATCCCTTAAGCTTTGAAAGAAACCTCTTGGTGTGTTGTTAATCAAGATAGAAAAGCGTGTGTAGAGATGCAATACTTGATCCATGAGCACCATTTCACCCCAAAACCGTATCCCTTGAACATATATTGTAAAAAGCTCCAATTGACTTGACCATATGCCGTTTCCATAACTTGTTTGCAAAGAAGCCCTAACTCTCTTGACTTGAGTTTACTATTCAAGCATTCATTGGCAATAAGCATTAAATGAAGCATTTGCCTCCCCTCAACACTTTGATTTTAATTTCGCCACCACCATGCTTAACCTATTCGCCAAGACTTTTGATATGATTTTGTACATCCCACTTACCAAACTAATGTGGTGATCATTTTTAACCTCGACCACACCCCTTTTTTTTTTGGAATAAGACCAAAGAAGGTTGCATTGAAGCTTTTTTCTAACCTTCCATTTTCATGGAATTCTTGGAAAAACCCCCATGATCACTTCCCAACAAATTTGAAGGAATGCTATAGTGAAGCCATCTAGCCCTAGAGCTTTATCGCCCTGCCATGCTTTTTAACACTTTGGATCTCCATCTCTTCAAGAGGCCTTTCGAGCCATCATTCTTTTTGTGAGTCAATAACTTGATAGGGTCAAAAGTAAGTCCATCTAAGGTTGGTCCCCGAGAAATTGTTCTGAAAGCAAATTGTAATAGTAGTTAACAATGTGATCCGTTACCTCGGATTGGTTAGAGATAGCCACCCCATCCACCACCACCATCTCTATGTCGTTGTTCCTCCTGTGCAACTTAGCCACCCAATGAGAGAAGTTGGTACATTTGTCCTCCTCCTCAAACCATGGGACTCTCGATGGTTGTATGGTAGTATATGTATGTTCTTCCTGATTTAGATTTTAGGATATTCTTGATTTTTGTACTCTTTCTAGCTAGGTGTATCTACCACGAACTTTGTAGGTCTTTTTAATCAAATAATTAAAATATGGGTCTGACATATGCTTTTGTAGCTCCAGGAGGGAATGATATGAATTGATAAATTCTGAAGCAGATTATTTAATCTAGTGTTATGGTTTCTGAAGCAAATGGTTTAATATGGTTTTGAGGCTCATCTCCAATATAATCAATCACTTTGTTGACTATGATCGTCTTTCACGTGCACTCCACTGCTTCATTGTGGTGCTTGGGTGGTCTATGCAAGGTTGTTTGGTTGTATAATTTGAATAATTAAACATTGGGTTTTAGTTCTGTATTCCATATGCATGAATTAAATATTATTTTGTAGGGTATTGTTTTGGTTTGTTAAAATAGCGGTTACACTCCATAAGAAGTAAGCTTTTTGAATGTGGCTGGTCTTTCTACAGGCAACTGATGCTCCGGAGATTCATTCTAATGGATTTCATGTCAAATTAGATGTAAGTGAGGGCTAGATTGGTTTTGTTTTGCCAACAATAGTACCTCCATATGATATAGACATGTTTAGTAGGCTGGTATCTTGTGATGCTGGTCATTTGGATCCTAAAATCTGGAACACTTGCATTGCACTTCCCTTTAGAGAGAGATTATCAGATGGAACTGTCATAAACAGCATTATGACTATGTTCTCAGATCTTCACCCATCTTTGCTGCTCTTTCTACACTGGCTTAAGTGTATTAAGTTTAGAAGCTTGTTCAACAATTCACACATAGTTATGAGAAAAGAAATCATGGGGGATGGCATTGTTAGGGTTTTGCATGGAAAGGAGAAAATGACATGGTTTCTAGCATCTCAGAAGTTGCGAGCAGATGTCATTCGTCTTGATGTGAAAACAACAGAAATCTCAATAGCATTTACATTGCAGGAACCAAATGATGGCGATTATGCTCCACTTCTTGAACAATAGCCTATTTTTGCATTTCTTCCTTTAAGAACATATGGTCTGAAATTTATTATACAAGGTGATTTTGTCCTTCCTTCATCTAGAGAGAAAGTGGATGGAGATAGTTCCTGGAACCAATGGTTATTGTCTGAGTTTTTGGGTTTGTTTGGTGCAGAGAGATCCTTCTGTGCTCTTCCTTGCTTTAGAGAGAATCCATGAAAAGCTGTGTCAGCTGTTTTGAGCTTTGTTCCACTTGTTGGGGAAGTTCATGGTTTCTTTACTAGTCTTCCCCGGTTGATTATTTCTAAATTACGTATGTCAAACTGCTTACTTTTGGAGGGAGGCAATGACAGATGGGTTCCTCCATGCAAGGTTCTAAGAGGTTGGAATGAAAGAGCCTCTATTATTCTTCCTGATGATTTGCTTAGTGGTCATATTGGCCTTGGATTCTTGAATAGAAATATAAAAATGTCTGATTCATTAGCAAGGGCACTGGGTATTCAGGAGTATGGACCCTCAATTCTTCTACAATTTATATCCCATTCAAGTCATGTGGAAAATGGCATCAATTCAATGGCCTGAGTTGGTTGTCTTCTTGACTAAATGAACTTTATATAATGACATTCAATTCTTCTGGACAAATTCTGTTGAACTCTGATACAGAAATAGACCTAATAGAAAACCTTCAAAAAATAAAGTTTATTCCCCTTACGGATGGTACATACAGCTTTGTCGATGAAGGTACAATCTGGTTACCAGCTGATGCATTGAGCACTGGTTTTGATGGTGTGCAAGGTCTCGAAGCTTTCCTAAATTTATTTGCTAAACTCCAGACTGTCAGTGTAACACCCAGGCCTAAGCCCACTGCTCAGGCCCAGGCCCGAACCCATTCTGCCTTAGCCCCATAATGGCGTCGTTTTGCTCCAGGTTTACTAATTCCTCTGCTTTCCTTTTCTTTTCTTTGCTTTTTCTTTTCTTTCCTCTTTTCCCTCGATGGTTTCTTCTCCCCTGTTTTCACTGCTTGGGTCTCTTTCCTTCTGTAAACCTCCCTTTGGTTTCGGTTTCCGCTGCAAGACTCATGGTAAGTTTTTCTAAATTCTTCCTACGATTTCTTCTATTCATGGGTTTCGGTTTTAGTACATTTAATCACTGAAAATTTGTGTATTTCCGGTAGGTGCAGTCGAGCATAGAGAAGCAAGAATTCGGTCCCTTTTTGCCCTGTTTTCATGAGGGTTGTTGCCCCGTTTCGTGTGTCTTGCTCTTCTCTTTAGGTAAGACTCATAGGTTTTGGATGGAAGCTCATCCTAGGTTTTTGATTAAAGAAATTTCTTGTGAATACTGGATCAGTTTTGAAGAGTTTTCGATGGTTGCCCATGGATTTTGTAGACATTTTCTTGCTGGGTAATGTTTCCGTATTTGTTGCTTAGCAGTGATTTTGGGTTGATACAGGATGAAGGAAAATAATTAGTGGGTGCTGAAATTTTGTGGTTTGTGAAGTTTTGTTGAAACGCATATAACAATATTTTGTTGGTGGCCGACTGTATATAATAAAGAAATTATTTTTTCATAGTATTTTGGAGTTATTTAAGATAAATACATAGTGAGCTGAAATAATGAATTTGAGGGAGACATTCTTTTCGTGCAATTAAATAGTTTTGGGTGGCTGGTTACTTGGTAATTGTTTGCTAGAAAATATGAATTTAGGCAGGCAACGTAGTTAGCTTCTAATTTTTCAGATTTAAGCCTTCGGGGTGGCCATTAATATAAAGGAATTTATTTTTATAAATAGGTGACGAGAATCTTAGAGATCGGACTCAAAATTTTGATAATTCACTACAGGAGTCAGGTAAGCGAGGTTTCTATACTAGATTTACATAAAAAGAAAGTGACTTGAGGTTGATTTTATAAAATTGTGCATGATTTGTTTTAAAAGAAAAACGTGAAAACAGCCTCAGTATATATTTTCTGTATCCCTTCATGAAATTTATATGATAGGGAAAAATTTCTTGTGACATGAAATGTGTAGATATGAGTAACATTTGACATGTTTCTAAGATATGCATATGGATGAATATGGATTTTATTGTTTTCTTATACATGTGAAGTAAAGTGTTTTGATATGTTATGTTCATAGAAAATCTTTGACATGCTTATCTGTTTGTCTTAGTTTCTGGATATGGTTCTAATATGAGAATATGGTTTCACGTGATATGGTTGGTACCACCATGATATGATATGATATGATAGGAATGCAACCACTTTGGAAACAAAGTGGTCCTTTATGTCTTTCTTTCCTGTGTACACACTCGGGACTCCGAGAACGAATAAGGGAAAATCTCACAATATGATACTGTCTGGTTTGGCCACCGAGGATAGCATAATCCTACCATGGGGGTTAAACATGGTACATGTTCTGGAATGTTGATAAGATGAGATGTGACAGTTATTTGTGCCAAAGTGTTTTGTTTGAAAAGTTGGTTTCTATTTATACTTTATAAAAAATATATGTTCGTTCAGCTTTTCGCTTGATGATATATTTTGGAACTGTTATCTATAAATAAAAGTTTTATTTTTTCATGCATAAGAAGTTTTTATTAAAAATGCTCATGCTTTACACACTAGTATAGGTGTTTTGCTTATTGAATTGTGGTTGAACTCACCCCCTTATCTCTACATTTCAGATGATGTGGAGGTTTCGACTGAGGACCAAGATTAGTATGTTGGAACCAGATTAAGCTGTTATTTCTTAGTTGAAGTGAAGATTGTATTTATTGATCTGATGTTACGTTCTCAGTATTATTAGATTCAAGTGTTGGTAGATTATTTTATTGATTTTGATGGGGAGATTGTGGACCCTATGTTATTACCTTAAATTTATGAATTTGTGGATATATTTATGATTGGATTTTCTGGATTTGGAGATGAGAATTTATTTGTGGATTTCAGAAAATAATTAGATATAGTTATTAGTGATGAGACAGGTTTATATGGGCAAGTAGTAATTTGGAGGTATTCTTTTAGTTATGATTAAATAGATGTATATTTTTTATTATGGATCTGAATGTGGAGATTATTACTTTATGAATGTCTTTGGGAACGTATGGTTAGTAGATGAAAACAGGAAATATCAAACAGGTTGGACTTCATGACCCCTTGTGAATTACGGGGTATTACAGTAAGTCATGCCCTCCTTTCTGCATCAACTTCTGGTACCTCTATACGTCATGCATGGACATGAATTTGGTGAACAACCTTATCAAGATGTTTCATAGGATTGGTGTCCAGCGGGTGTCTGCTCATGAAATTGTGAAGGTGCACATCTTGCCGGCTGTATCAGATGCCCGAGTTACAAATAGGGACAAAAATTTGATGACAGAGTATCTTTGCTTTGTTATGATCCACCTGCAGTCTAGTTGCCCCGATTGTCGTGTTGAAAGGGAGTTCATAGTCTCTGAATTACAAAATAAAGCTTTTGTTCTAACAAATGATGGCTTTAAACAACCTGTAGAGGTGTCAATTCATTTTAGTAAATAATATGGAAATCCAGTCGATGTGAATAAGTTGGCCAATGTTGTAGACATGAAATGGCTCGAGGTTCTATTTGAGGCATCCGGTCACTGAATCTCTCACTTGTGGGCTGATGAAATGGAGGGCATTTTTCCAGGAAATAGGTGTCATGGATTTTGTGCAAATACTTCAAGTTGATAAGACCGTTGCTGATATATCTCCAATCATTTTTAAGAATATAATGTGGGAAAGAGATCTGATTTCCCCTAAATCAATTGTCAAAGACTGGGAATCTCATGAATTGGTCCATTTAATAACTATGTTGTCCAAAAGTGGCTTGCAGCAAAGTTATATTTTATTCTTGGAGGTTCTTGATACACTATGGGATGGTTATTTTAGCGACAAAGTTACAGGTTATTGCAGTCTGAAATCTGGTGGAGATAGTAAACCCTTAAGTCTTCTCTTTTGAGCAGCATTTGTGATGTTCAGTGGATAGTATATAGCATGGACAATGAGCTTCACTATCCCAAAGATTTATTTTATGATTGTGATGCAGTACGTACTTTTGGGCGCATATGCTCCATATGCTGTTCCATAGGTTGGTATGCTACACACTGGATGCTTTTTTACCCTTGTTACTTAATTTTTATATTAATCTTTTGTTTTTAAATTCTGCTTTGTTCTTAGTGGGAGTCTATCTAATTCACGTGATTACTCTTTACAGATTCTTTGTTATTCATAAAATATCACGAAAGTTGCCTTCTATTTACACACTTCTAGACTCGTGAGTATTCTAGTTTGTTTCAGAGATGGCCTATGAGTTAGTTTTTTTAATTGGATTGCCTTGGACATGCTTTTGTCATATGTAATTTTTTAAGAGAAATAGATGTAAATATAACCGAAAGTCCATGCTCTGATACATTTGGACATGCTCTGTGATAATTTAACCTTTATTTCCTTTTTCTCCCGATAATGAGAAATATAATCTTTTTTATATTTCATAAAACCAAGAATAATTGAACAAATGAAGTCCAAATTTATCAATTGAAGGGTTGAGCTACAATGCAATGCAAGAGTGAGAGAGATCCTAAACTAAGAGCTCTGCTCTGTTTGAAAGGCTCTCTCTCTGTAGCAACCTTTGCTTCTGTGAGTGTGTTTGTATATTTTTGGAGAGTTTATATTTGTGTATTTGAGATTTTGTTGCTCAGAAAAAGGAAGGGGAGAGAGAGAGAGAGATTTTGTTTCAACACACCCACATAAAACAAAATTTATATAACCCTCGATGGCATTCTATGTCTTGGTGGCAATGTTAATTAAGAATTCTTCTCTTTCAGAACCTGCGGAGATTTGGATGTGGTTATTGACTCATCTTAGGTGCTAGTTATTGATAACATCTAGAGAGGACTTCTATCATCTGTTCCTTAATGGCAACTGACAGCTTGAGTAGGGTGGTTGACCAACGTGCCTCACAAACAGAGTCCCTGACATTTTGAGTTCAGTTTTTCAATTCTAGTGCTAAATTTTGGAGATATTGGGCAATCTGCTGAATTAGATACTGCCTAGAATGCATGTATGGAAAGTTAGTAAATTATACGTACAAATATAGTTATCCCTTGAAACTGCTGTATCTCCCTATATACTTGGAGTACTTGGCCGACTTAAATTTCTGCAATTTCTTTATTATGCTTTTGTTTCTCTTACTGAAACAAGTGAGAAGTGGAAACCTAGTTAGCAATATTTGGTTTAAGACTAAAGTTATATTGGATGACATTTTCGAAATTCTAAAAGTATGGAGAACATCCAAGACACCTTTTAAGGCCAGGTATGTTTGCATCTTATAATTTGATATTTGATGTTTTTTATCTTTTAATTTGATATTTGACATTTGTTGTTATTAACCGTTCTTTCCTGTTTGCCGTTTGGTCGCATTTTCTACTTCATGGGATTTTATATTTTATTCTTTATCTTTGATTGAACTCTTCATGTGTATTTTATAGCCTTTTCTCTTTTTCGCATAAAAATTCCTTATGCTGTCCTACTATTTCTTTTGTTAGTAAGAACAACATTTGTAAAGTTTATCAACATCTTCTGTTATGTTCTGTTGTGGCATGTAATTGGTATATCAATCCCACTTCTAGATGAATATTGGACCATATATAGGTTTTGTCCAGTATTATCTTTAAAGTAGTCACAAATGGCTTAAGAATAGTGCAAAATTTTGACTATAGGATTGCTGTACAATAATGCCACCTTCGTGGTCTTCCCAGAGCGGCCCTTCAAACAGATATCAGTGCTTTAACCATGCAACATTGCGTTATTATTGATTATGAGCTTGGTGTATTTGAATAACTCTTTTAATCATTCTGTTACTCCATGTTCTATTTTCTTTTCCTTTTCGATAGGTAACGTTATCTTGTTTTTCTTTTTCTTTGAAATGAATCTTGCAGTTTCTTATGAAAAATCTATTCCCAGATCTTTTTCCCTGCTCTGTCAATGGATTATGTTTCTTCCACATATATTTTTCCTCTTTTTCAATAATTTCTTTCGCTTTATCAGGAGAATGACATTTTGTTATTCAGAATATGAATATTGGTTGCTTTTCAAGATTTCTTGTGGTACTACTTGCTGTGGACTTGTATTAGTTGTTTCATCTATTTTTTTTCTCCTTTCTTTTCCCACCTGTGACAATGATATCTCTTCTACCCATGGAACTCTTGTTTCCTATATATGCTATTTACATATATACTTCCTTAAGATTGTGGCATGGTTGTGTTATATCTGCTATCCCTTTATCATCCGTCGAGACTAGAATTCTGAGAGACTGTCTCTCTCAGCCAACTCGTTTAACCTCTAGTCCGATATCTGTAAGTTACTTTACCACTGTCTATCATCTGGGGTAAGTAGCCCTGCCGTTTAGACCTGCATTTCGGGTCTGCAATGACGCAGGGTACATTTTACATGGTTGATTGAATAAGAACTTGTATCAATTTGGACATTTGTTTTGATTAGTCATGGCATTTGCCCCGCATGCCATCCTTTTGTTCTCTTCACATTTTGCTTTTCCTATTGATTGTTCTGTGGAATGTTTTTTGATAAATCCCATCCCCATCACCCTTTTTCTTTTCTTTTTTACCCTCTGGGTAGGCAAACCTGCTCATCTAAATGGGAACCAACATTCTTTACATGCTAGCATATCACAAATGTCAAAATTATACACGTTCATTTGGAATGAAATGGCTACTTCAAAGCAGAAAATTAAAGAGGAGTTGCATTCGGGACCTTTTATATTTGTTCCGTATGCCTCCGGCTCTAGTCTTGAGGATGTGTTACCTGGTATACTTTTATCTCCTGACGAAGTATGTTGGCATGATTCAACTGGTTCTATGGATCAAATGAAGGACATCCCTCCTTGCAGTTTGAAAGAAGTTACTCATCACCCCTTGAACAAGATGCTGAGCGGTACTTATCCAGGACTTCGTGACTTTTTCATTGACTGCTGCGGAGTACATGAGACCCCTCCTCTCCGTAGCTACTTACAGATTTTGATGCACTTATCTGCTATTTCTTTGCCTTCACTATCAGCTAATGCAGTAAGTGACCAGCTTTGTAAGCAAAACTTTGCCTTTGATAATTGTTAGTTCCAGTACAACCTAAATGTTCCTTTCATATCATAGGTTTTTCAAGTTTTTCTCAAGTGGAGTGATGGACTGCAAACTAGAATCCTAACTCCGGAAGATGTCATTTACTTGAAAGAATGTCTTTTGAAATTGGAAATAACGGTGCTTCCAACTGAACAAGATAAGTGCTGTAACAACCCGTACTCGTAAGGAGTCCTGAAGTCCAACCTGTTTGATATATCTTGTTTTCATCTACTAACCATACATTCCCAAAGACATTCATAAAGTAATAATCTCCACATTCAGATCCATACTCAAAAATATACATCCATTTAATCATGACTAAAAGAATACCTCCAAATTTCTACTTGCCCATATAAACCTGTCTCATCACCAATAACTATCTCTAATTATTTTCTAAAATCCACAAAATATACATCCATTGGATCATAGAAGATGATTCAGCCACAACTTCAACAGCTTTAGTTTTGTCAGATAACAATTTGGAAGATTAGTTTGACCAAGCTTGCCACCAGACTGATTCTGGTATGGAACTTGAATGTGATCCTGCTGATTTTGACATTGCAGCTGATGACCCTGAGTTGGATTCATCCAATTTTCACAGGAGAGACCAATTTAGAACTGGCACACCAAATGCAACGCAAGCTGCACATACGGGGAGACTCGGCGAGCTAGTTGCTTTCAAATACATTATTGGGAAAGCTGGTAACACAGTTGTGAAATGGGTTAACGAAGATAGTGAAACCGGGTTGCCCGATGACATTGTCATAGGGGAAGAGAATTGCAGAGAGTACATTGAAGTTAAAGCAACTAAATCCCGTAAAAAGGACTAGTTCAATATATCAACAAGAGAGTGGCAATTTGCAGTGGATAAAGGTGAATCATTCAGCATTGCACATGTTTTATTAAGCAATAATGTTGCCAGGGTTTCCTTATACAAAAATCTAGTAAAATTATGTCAGTCAGGCAAGCTACAGTTGGTTGTTATGATGCCAAGGTAGCAAAAGGATTTCTCCATTGTTTCCTAAGGTGCACTCCTTTTTATCTGTGCTGTCTGCGAAATTGACTCGAAGTCTCTAGCCAGACTACAATTGCCTTCACAGAAACTGACTAAAATTACAAGTTTTAGCATACAGAATATTCATTTTGGTGTTGCAAATGAAAGCATGCGCTTCCAACTTCAGAGAGGGAAGTATGATTGGGCTGAGTGAGTATAGGATTTGGAGGAGCTCCCGTGGAATTTCTTCAAAATAGTTGACGAAATCCAAGGGGTCCTAACAAATAAATTGTTCAATGTTCATAGATGGAAATTTCATATAAAAGAAGTTTGTTGCTTTTAGGTTGAACGATTTTCTAATTGATCTCTTAGAATACGGAACTGGTGATTTGATCAATCTTTCTATATATATATATATATATATTGTTCTTAGGTGGTTTAATCTTGTCCTCTGAACAAGCTCTATCGGAATTACTTTTGACTTTTTTGGTTCATCGGATGAATAAACCCACCCTTGTAGGACTGTCTGCTTGTTCGGTTGTAGACGGTGCTTGGTGAGATTATCGTAGCACTTTGTACGTACATTGATGTGCCAGTTGTATACACTGATTCAGGACCAACAGAATGGCTCGACCCAAAAAGAAAAACGAGCCAGTTAAGGCCCAATCTATTGGGTTTGAAATAAACCCACAATACCACGCATCCTGCCACATCAGCATTTTAAACCCTTCGATATATAAGATATATAATAATAAAAAAAATTCTGTTTAAAGCTTCCTTTACACTCTACATTGTTCCTATATGATTTTTTTTTTTAGATATTTTATTTTCATTAAATTTATATTTTTTTATCAAATTTAAAAAAAAATTAATTAATTGAACAATGCTAGTGCTCTGATCCCAAACATGTTCAAAACGTCGACTCCAATGGATTAATGATTGATCCAACCCAGGTTGCTCCATTGAGAAGAATAACATCTCACTTTTTATCACACGCTGGGTGGATCTGTACACGAGAAGCCAAGCCCCAATGGCCGTTTGTGGCACCCTCCGCTGTACAAGTAGCCAAGTCTCCAGACATCTCCTCGGCAACTTCTCCACTACTTCCAACACGCCCTCCCACCGCAACAATCACCAACACACCCACGAGTTCCTGCAACCCAATGACTTCGTTGGCAGCTGGTGGCACTCCGACCCGCCCAAAGACCCCAAGGATGCCGAGCGTAGACTCGCTTTGCTCCGCCACGACTACGCCAAGAAGGTCAAACTGATCTGCAAGGAGTATATTCACGAGGTCGAGCTCATGCGCCTCAAGCAGCAGTGCAAGGACGAGGCCCACAGAGAAGCGCTTAGGCTCACCATTGAGAAAAAGAAAAAGCTCAAGGTCGAGGCTGCCAAGCTCCGAGCCCAAGAGCGCAAGGCCACCCTCGAAGAGTTCTGCCAAATCCTTGTACGTCTTCTCTCTCCCCCTTCCCCTTCTTTTTTAATTTCTTATGGTTTCTTGGGGAAATGTTATTTGGATCGATGTGAGGAAATGGGGCCTAATTTATCTTTATAGATTTCATTTCTTATGGTTCCTGTTTGGTTGCTGTGAAAATCTGGAAAAACAATCCGAATAGTTGGACTTCTAGTTTTTTCATTAACTAGGCCAAAAACAAAATGGAAACTTTAACAGCTGTTTGGAATAGTTGAAGTCACTTATTTTTCATTTATTAAATCTGGAGAGACAAAGGGAAAGAAGAGAAACTTTAACCACAGAAATGTTGGAAAGTAGGCCTATCTTTGTAATCAATAAGATTTTGTTTGCTAATCAAAAACACTACTGAAGATGCAGTTTTTCTTTCTTTATGCGATTAAATATTAGAAAATTGAATTTGGAGAATTCTTTTCTATTTTTACAAGTAAGAATTTATTAATATCAGTAGGAGTGGCCAAGTACTCTGAATTCCCCCAACCACTCCCTTATTTGGAGTCAATAACAGCCCTCCATAATGATTCCCCTTCCTGATGGTACCACCACAAGCGTTCCCAAGGAACGCCTTATTAAAAGTCATCAGCTTTTGGGCATCCTATCCTCCACATGGAATTGGGGAGCAAACCGTATCCACAAATCTTGCTGCTTGTAAAGACATTTTCAAAAGGATAAGTGCCCTTTAGCCCCTTTAGTCATGTTTTTTTCTTGATAAATGAAAATTTTATTAATAGAAATCTAGGCGAAGCTCAAGTACACTTGATGTATATAGAGTCATAATTATTGGTACTAAGTTAATCTTTTTAGTTATCTGCTACCTTTATTAGCTGATTTTTTTAATTGCCATTATTAGCTTCATTGAGAATATTATTTGTTCCATTTAAGCAATGGCTAGCTTCAGTAGTGGCAAGAAGTGCCATGAATTCCTCCTTGAGCCCTTCTCATGATATCACCACAAAATGTCTAAAGAAGTTTCTACAGAATGCATAACCCGGGCTGATGTTTCCATCCTTACCTTTAGGTTGGTCCTAATCTTTGGAAGACAGAAATTCAATTGTTGACAGCATAAAAGCTCCTCCTTGGAAGGCTGCTAGCATACAAATTAGACCCTGCATTCATATTTTAATCAAATCCAATCACTAGGGGCAATTCACTCTTCTTGCTTGAGTTAGTGCTCCTGCCCTCCTGCCACCACCTTCTCAAGAAAAGAACTTAGGTCTCCTGCCCAAAGAAATCTCCCCACCCCCTCTAACACCAATGATCAGTTTCTTGGATCTCTTCCCACTAATGGGATTCCCTAACTCCAAGGCCCCCATTCCAAACCAGCAAAAACATCAGTCTCTCAATGCCAAGTGATCACCTCCAAAACCCCTATATCAGGCACCACAGAGATCAAGGGAGAGAGTGTGGGTGAACTCAGTATTGTGGTTCCACGCCTTGTGAGTGGAACGACCAACTTGGCACGTCTTTTTTTCTTGATCGCCAACCAGCTGAAAAGTGGCAATGCATCCAGGAACTATTACAATTCTGGCTTGAAAACCCCATTTTGAGGTTCCTATGAATAGATCTCCCCCCCTACCCTTTTAATATCATTTATTTCCCAGCTTGAAAACCTTTGCAAGAGATGACCTTATGCTCTCAAGTGAATGTCTAGGTTTTAGCCACTGACTAGGCTCCCCACCAAACCCAATAAGGTGGACTGTATCTGGGATGGACCTTTGAGATTAACCTTTAAGAACTTGAATGAATTCTGACTACTTCGAGGGAGTCTTCCTCCAGAATAAATAAGAGAGAGAGAGAGAGAGAGAGTTGATTGCATTGGATACCAGAGTTGGCCTTAACCCTAACTCATGGCTGCACTTATATTGAGTCGTGAAGATGAATATACGTAGAGTGGATTAAACGACTGTGTTTAACCTCCCATGCTCAACTGAGTTCCAAACAACCACCATATTACACATATACGACTTATCGTTTACTTAACTCTTATTACATTTCATTAAAAGGAACGGCACCGTATGGAATATTAGATTTTTTTTTTTTGATAAGTAAATAAGTATTATTAATCAAAGAATGGGCAAAATGCCAATCATATGTACATGTGCCCTAACTACGTATGGGCATTGGAAAGAAGAAAATCATATAGGTCCAAGCCATTAAAGCCCACAGTTATAGCCCAAGTACAAAGAGTTCTAAACAAGAAAATTTTAAGCTCCTCTCTCGATCTCTTCTTGTCCTCAAACGTTTGCTCATTACGCTCTTGCCACATATACCACATAATACAGATAGGGATCATCTTACACACTGCTTTGATTTGTTGCAAGCCGCGGATGCAAGTCCAGCACGCCAAAGTTGTGAATTTTGGTCTCAATATCTTTTCTTTGTATTTCCTTTCAATTATATAGAAAATCTATACATCACATAGTCAAGTATTTCTGACATCTCAACTAATACTTTTGATGCCTACAACTACTTAATTTCGGTACCTCAATTGTTTACTTAGTTTAGTCAACTATTTACACTCAATTTACACCTAATTATTAGCTATCCCTAAATTATCTCTGTAACAACATCCCCCCTCAAATTGATGCTGGTAGATCAATAAGCATCAATTTGTCAACCAAAAACTGATGCCGATGTCGAGAAACCGCTTTAGTGAATATGTTTGCAGTTTGATGCTCGGTAGAAATGTGAGGAAGAGTAATGATATGTTTATCAAAAGCTTCTTGTATGGAATGGCAGTCGACTTCGATATGTTTCGTACGCTCATGGAAAACAGGATTAGCAGTGATCTGAATGGCACTGGTATTATCCGCATGAAGAGGAATGGAATGAAACTGAGAAAAACCAAGTTCGTTCAATAACCCACGAAGCCATGTGATCTCTGAGCAAGCGGAAGACATAGCACGATATTGAGACTCAATAGAAGACTTGGAAACTCTCTTTTGTTTCTTACTCTTCCAAGAAATGAATGCATTGCCTAAGAACATGCACCAACCGGTAATAGAACGACGATTATCTGCATAACCGGCCCAATCAGCATCACTATATCCCACCAACTGTAAGGAAGATTCCTTAGGAAAGAACAATCCGCGTGTAGAAGTCCCCTTGAGATATCGGATAATGCGGTGGACAATAGCTAGATGAAGATGTCGAGGAGCCTACACAAATTGACTGACTTTCTATATAGCAAAAGAAATGTCTGGTCGAGTAATCGTCAAGTAGTTTAAGCTCCCAACTAGTTGTCGATATAAGATTGGATCTAAAAGAAGCTCACCTTCCTCTTGACGAAATTTGAGATTTACCTCCAAAGGAGTAAGAACAGAGTTACCCGATTGGAAACCAGCCAATGAAATCACTTCCTGTGTGTATTTGTACTGATTTAACAATGTACCAAATGGAGTAATTTGGACCTCAAGACCGAGAAATTATTGCAAAGGACCAAGATCTTTCATATGAAAAGATGCTTTGAGATACAGTTGTAAATGCTGAATTAATTTAGTATCAGAACCAGTAATCACAATATCATCAACATATACTAGGAGCAATACAATTCTAGCAGAAGTCTTGTGCAGGAAAAGAGAGGAATCAAACTGACTTTGAGTAAATTGAAAAACAAGTAATGTAGAGCGAAATTTATCAAACCATGCACGTGGAGCCTATTTCAATCCGTACAGGGATCGGCGTAGCCGACAAACCTTTGACGAAGGTGTAGTAAACATGCCGGGAGGTGGAGACATATAGATTTCTTCCTTTAAGTCTCCATGTAGAAAAGCATTCTTTACATCTATCTGCCTGAGAGACCACCCTTGGAAGCAACAAGTGCCAAGATAGTCTGAACAATAGTCATCTTTGCAACAAGGGCAAATGTTTCATCATAATTAATGTCATATTCTTGGTGATTCCCAAGAGCCACAAGACGAGCCTTATATCTATCGAGTGAGCCATCAAATCAAAACTTAATTGAGTACACTCATTTACAGCCAATTGGTTTCACATCAGATGGACAAGTCACAATATCCCAAGTGTGATTTTCTTGAAGAGCTTGAATTTCTTCTTGCATGGCCTGCTGCCAACATGCTTGTGAAGCTGCCTAGGCATAAAAGTGAGGAACAGAAATAGTATTGAGAGTTGCAGCAATTGAGGTATGAGAAAAACCATAATTATCAGTTACATGTCTAACCCGAGTTGAGTGTCGAGGTATAAGAACCACAGAATTAGGTGGCAGATCAATTTCTGGAAGGAGTGTTGGATGACGTCGATGATACACCAATCTTGCTTTAAACCACTCAATAGAGGAAGACACAACATCAAAAGCTGGAAGAGGAGCAATAGGAGAATCAAAAATACCTGAGACTGAAAGAAATATTGATTTTCAAAGAAAATCACATTTCGCTAGATCCGGATTTTGTTTGCATGAGCATCATAACAAACAAATCCTTTCTGAGTAGGACTATAACCCATAAATGCACATGTAATAGACTGAGCGGCAAGCTTGTGACGATTAATGGGAGGGAGATGAACAAAACAAACATACCCAAAAGTATGAATAGAATAATACTAAGGAGTTATGCCAAAAAATAAAAAATAAGGAGAATCATAATTTAGAGTAACAATAAGCAAACGATTTATCAGATACACAGAAGTAGATAAAGCCTCCACCAAAAAAGAGAAAGTACAAAGAAATCAATCAATAAAGTACGAGTAACATCTAAGAGATAACGATTCTTACGCTCAACGACTCCATTTTGTTGAGGAGTATACGGGCAAGAACGTTGGAAAATAATCCCCTTTTGTTGGAGATAAAGTTGAAAGGAATGAGACATGTACTCCCCCCCTGAGTCGGAGCATAAGATTTTGATACAAGTATTAAACTGACTCAACAAGTGCAACAAATTTTTGAAAGACAGAAAACACATAAGCTTTAGAGTGGAAAAAATAAATCCAGGTGAATCGACTATAATCATCGATAAATGTCACAAAATAATGATAATGGCCATGAGAATAACAGGACTCACACCTTAAACATCAGTATGCACAAGCTCAAAACAGGCAGTTGCATGACTACTATGTGTAGGAAAAGGTGAAATTTTACTTTTACCAAGACGGCAAGTAGCACAATCAAAAGAGACATTAGAAGAGGAAAACAAATCTTCATTACCCAATAAGCCATTTATTAAAAGATGAGTTAAGACAGTAGAATTAGGATGACTTAATTTCTTATGCCATATTTCATTATTATTAGCCGTAGCCGTACAAGTAAGAGAAATAACTTTAGGAATGGAAAACTATAAAGGAAATAAACGTCCCACTTTAGACCCCTTTGCGATCACCATCCCTGACACCTGATCCTGTACAAGATAACCACTACGAGAAAAGTAAACATCACAGTTATTATCTACCAATTGTCCAACAGAGATCAAATTAGTAATTAATTCAGGAGAGATGAAGACATTGCTGAATGGACCCAAATTACCGACACCAGTGATGGGAAGTGTACTGTCATCAGCAATTTGAATATTTTGAGTGCCCCAATACTTACGAACATCATGAAGACCTGTCTCAATAGTAGTCATATGATTGGAAGCACCCGAATCAACAATTCAGGATGAAATTGAGCTATTACCTGTACCTTGTAGGCCTAAAGCAGTGAAGGCAGACACAATCATCTATTGATCCATTGCTGGTGTGAGAACAAATGAATCAGAGCTCACAGTGGAAGGTGCAGAAGAAATGATTAAATATCAGCTAGGAATGCTTAGGATTGGCGATTTTGAGGCCGCACCCGACAATCCTTGATAAAGTGATCTTCTTTCTTGTAGTAGTTACACACTTTCTTGAAACAATTTCGAACAATATGGCCAAACTCTTTGCAGTTGTAACATTGCAATTTATTCCATCCTCTCCCTTGTGCAACATAAGCAACATTAACAGCTTCCAAAAGAGATCCTCTTAGAAGTCATACCTATTTAAGTAGATAATTGTTGTTCCTCCCGCAATAATTCTCCTAAGCAAATATCCAAAGAAGGAACTGGATTACGGTTTAGTAAGCTGGCTCGAATAGGTTCAAACTCAGATCGAAACTTTATCAAAAATTGATCGCTTTGACTCTCAGTGTGAACCATTTGAAGAGTTGTAAGTGCCGCCGGGGGTACTTTAGCATGAATAATGGAAGAATATTCGTTCCAAATATTAATAAAAGTGGAATAAAATTGTTCAATAGTTAAGTTACCTTGACTGAAATTACTGATTTTTAATTCCAATTAGAACTTCCAAGCACTGTTATCTTGATGATAAATATGGTGCAAGTAGTCCCACATAGCTTGAGTCGTAGTAAAGCAACAGAGATTTGTGACAAGATGTGGTTTAAGTGTCCCCAACAACCAAGAAACTACCTTAGCATCATTGACTTCCTATTGGGCAAGTTCGTTTTTATTAGTAGGAATTTTATCAGAACTATCAATATGATTTGATAATTCTTTTCCTTTTAAGAACATTTTAAATTGAAATTCCCACGTGGGAAAATTCTTTCCATTAAATCGAATAATAGAATTTTCAATAGACATGACTAAACCCACTAAAAAGTTTAAATATGCCGACAACTCAGGATTTTTTTTTTTTAAAACGTGCTGATGGCCTTAGTAAAAAATAATTCCCGATAATCCAGATATCATGAAGTGAACACCACCAGCGATAAGTGGCACAAAATAATTCCACCCAAATAATGGCAATTATTTGACTACTCATCCATCACCCTTTTTAATGGTCCCTAAACATTCTAATACTTCTTCCAATTTGTTCTTCCCCACTAAGTTTTTTAACAAACCAATAGTCCAACCATTTTGAAGCTGACAATCCTTCGCCTTTGATTCTAGATGTGATATAATAGGAATCTTATCTACTAAAGCTCCAAACTTCAACCAATTATCTCTCCAAAAAGAAACTTGTCCATTCCTTATTTGCCAAGTAGATTGATTTAATACTTTTGGCATGACAAACATAATATTCTTCCAAAAAGGGGAGCCTTTTCTTGAGTTAATTAAAGAAATGTGCTAGTATTTCATATATTTGGCTTAAAAAAAATTAGACCAAAGAGATTTATGAGTCAATAACTTCCAAGCAAAATGCATAAACAAAGAGGTTTGCACCTCCTCCAGATTCCTCAACTCGAAACCACCCTCATGGGTTGGTTTACATCTTTTATGCCAAGCCACCCATTTTCTCTTGGATTTACCATCAGAGAAATCCCAAAAACAAATTGCTCATCACTTGAAAAAGAGACTTAAAGACCACCTTAGGAGCAGGCATGATTGAAAAAAGATGAATAGGAATTTTAGACACCACATGCCAAAGTAAGAGAACTCTAGCACCAATTGATCAACATTTAGATTCCCAACCTTCCAATCGAGCTCTAATTCAGCCTAATAGATCACCAAAGTAGCACACTTTCAGCTGACCACAAAACAAAAGGACCCCTAAATATTTCACTGGGAAAGAGCCTTCAGAGAAAGATGTTAAACAGAGGATGTTGCGTCTTCTACCAGTACTAATATGATTAGAGAAAAATATGGAAGATTTTTCCTTATTCACCATTTGCCCAGACCAATCCACATACATGTTAAAGATCTCCGAAATCATTTTTATAGAAGATCTCCCCCCATTAGCAAAAATAATAATATCATCAACATATTACAAATGAGAGATAAATGGTGCACCTCGAGAATGAGAAAATGAAATTATTTTGCCTTTATCAAAATTAAACTTCGAAAGGTGAGATGACAACTCCTCCACCAAAATAAAAAGATGCGGAGATTGCGGATCACCTTCGCGAAGAGTATGGCCACTAGGAAAAAAACCTTTTGGAGTTCCATTCATTATAACAGAAAACCAAGATGTCGACACCTCCACTTACGTTTGGGATTAGACGTAAACTGAGACGTCAAGGATAAACAACACAGAGAAGTTCACCCCTCGTTCATAACTTAATTTCTAGTATGCGTTTTAAATTAAAAGCATTGAATAAAATTACTTTCACAGCGAAAAAAGTCAAGCCGATCTAAAATTAGGCAAGCACTTAAAAGTTACCTTATGTCACATGGTATAACAATTTTATGACTTCCAAAATAACTTCATATTAATAAATATCACCAGAAGTATCAGTTTTCATAAAATATTTACTTTTCCAAAACATCGGGAACCATCAAAATATACTAGAATATTAACAGGCGACAACATCCATGCATTGATCCCACAATCATCTATTACAACAGGGGTTCATTCTTAACCTCCTTAACCTCGGGACCATATAGGAATCGCCTCAGGCCCATCCGATCACCCCGCAGGATACCGGTCCCCTCCTCTGAGGTGTAGACGCGGTCCATAAACAGAGACCCGTCGGTCCCCAGAGTAAGACAACACCTGACGCATTGGCGACTAGCGGCCTCAATGAGCACACTCCATCGCATATCCGATATAAACTGGTAATACAAAACAGGGGTTATCACATCAAAAGGCAGGGAGTTCACTAAACCATTAGTGGTCTGGAGAGTCTCTCCGAGCGTCAAACACGTCGATGTCATCCTCACCTACAATCACTTCTATCGCCCCAACAAGGAACGAAAGTGAAAATATAAATGGATAAGATTTCGAGAAATCTTAGTAAGTACACAATTATTTCAACAAACTCATTGTAAGCATACATATAAGTAAATAACAAACATAACATACGTCGTGCATTATGAGACTAGTGACTTAACTGATGCATATGCTCATGATAACTTTCGTAAAAACTTGACTTTCTTTCAATTTTAATTCATATACTTGCTTTTCATGAAAATGGTTTATCATATGATGAAATTCTTTTAACTCATGCTTTAAAAACCCTTTTTCGTAAAAACTTTTCATTTTTTTCATCATTTCTTATCTTAGGCGCCATTTATATATTCATATCAATCTTGGGGCTCGAAAGCAGTTCTTGTCATGACTTCTTATTAGACACCTCACGACTCCCCTACGCACCGTATGTTTCTCTCTAGTTACCATATCACCTGACGACTACTCAAACCTAAGTGACTGCGTTATGCATTATCGCAACACCCGCAGACTACTCAAGTCGAGGCAACTACGTTATCTGATTTTCATCACTTGATGACCACTCAAACCGAGCGACTACATCCTTATTTTTATAACGGTAAGGCAAAAGCCAACATCATCCTTAGGCACCCACTAGTTTTAGGTGCGACCACGCTCTAGACACATTTTGGAGCCATATATGATCCGCCGACTGTTCTTCATCAACCCCAGGGTTTTTACTTGATTTTAAACACTCGTGAGTGAACAGGGAGTTTTACTGGGACACTACCCTGTCCCAGTCTTTAGGGTTCTTATAAAAACTTTAATTCTTTTTTTTTTCTTTGAAAACTTGTTTGACTCAAAAACATGATTTTCATGCTACATGCATGTGACATGTAACCCTTAGTACTTATCATGCAAATCATGAGACTAATTCAAGCATACACTTTGTTATGCATCCTTCACAATCAAACCATTCAAGATCTCATCAACAATTTTCACAAAAACACACAAATGGGCTTAATAGGCCAAGAGAAGTACTCGGCCTTCACCAATAGGGTTGGGCCGAGACCCTCCATGGTACCAACCTAGGCTTTCTTCTTCCATCTTCCTTCATGTATTCCAACAAGCTTAATAAAATTAATTAAACATTTTAGCATCACTAAGAAGGGTTGGTCGAACCCTATAATCCTTAGGATTAATATTTTAATCACTTCTCCGCCTAACCAAATAGCATACTTAATCCTTCCTAGGAAAAACCAAAAAACAATTACGCTATTAGATCCTCCTAGTTTTCATGCTTCTAATCTTTCCAGATATTCAAGGCTTAATCATCACATGAAAGAATAGTTGATCGTTGAAAAAATCAACCCTAAAAACCTTCAAATCCGAAACCCATATGTGCATCAAATCAATTCTTTTCAACTCCAAGCCTTATATTAACATGCATGCATTTTATCACCATTTATCATATCAATCATGCTTCATTCATCCTTTGCAACAAAGTAACTAAATCCACCAATATAATATAAATGCTAAACCTAAAATGACACATTAACCAAGCATGGATTTTGTAACTAAATATGCAAAGCATTTCTTCAAGTAATCTAACCTAGCATCACCAAACATCCAACAAGCTTAATCTTAGTCATGCATGCATTTTTATCACTATATACCATATCAATATGCTTCATTTTCCCTTTGCATCAAATTGGCTAAATCCACCAACATAATATAAATTCCATCCTAAAATAACATATGAACTAAGCATGGATTTGTAACTAGATAAACAAAGCATTTCTTTTAGGAAAAACTAGTCTAGCATCACCAAGCATCCACAATCAATACAACTACATTCACTCAAATATATACAAGAAATGCTAAAGTCAAGATAAATGTGCACTTACAATACTCCAAGTAGGATATAATAGCTCTGAAAAATATATGAAATAGTCGATTAAAATAAACTATAATCATATAGTTAAAGAGAAAATCTTAAGGATATAAACCTTAGTGTGTGTATGTGATCTAACCTAAGTTTCTATACATGAGATAGGTTAGGGTTTAGCTTACCTCTTCAAGTATGCTTCCACTCAAGAGGACTTTGCTCAACCCTACTATACTTAGGATATTTTTGTATTTAGGCGATGATAGAACACAAAGAAGAGTGAGAGTGGAAAGGGAGAGTGTTGTCGTGGGTGTGTGTGGGAAAGAGTGAAGCAAAACAAATGGAAGAACAAGGCATAAGGCCATGAGGACTTCTAGGTGTTCGAGGCACTCATTCCCCTAGTTTAGGATTGATATTTGATGGGTTGAAAGACACCTTTGATTGACCCCTATCGCTAGTATACAATGATGCCTAGTTTAGGTTGTACTTAGCTTAGAACTTCCTTCCCTTTTTTTTCTATGGCCGGCGCCTAACATTGGTAAAAATCCTTCTTCTTCTTTCACATCACACCTCACACACTCACCAATCACTTCACAAGTCATTCACCAAGATTTTAGAATCAAAGTTAGGAAAATGGGCATGCTATATTTGGCCAAGCCATCCTTTGCCCAATCTGAAACCCACCACCCTTTTCCAAGGGTTTCCTTCCCTCTCACTTGTTCCATTAATCAACACTCAATCACACAATTAACTACCCAAAACCTTTATCTCTTCCTCTAGCCAATTCTTCTCTTCAATGATGATTTTCTTTGACTAAACACTCATCACCTCAAGTCACTTCATATTACAAGATTTCTCAATTGACACTTATCTAGATTTGGAAGCAATTGCATGAGAAAACACAATGAGGGGTTCGACTAAGGCATCCACCGAAATCTCTTTGTTCCCCACTTCCATTTTCATCAAATCTCTCATGTGTCAGTCATCTAGATTTGATATGCTCCTAGGAAAACTAAATTGGAAGACTCTTCTTTGTCTCCCATGCCTACCATACCTTCCAATGATGAGAGAATCTCATCTTGTTTCCAATATTTTTCCTTCAAGAAACTTATTAGTCAACCTTCTATCCACTAGTCTTTTCTTCCACATACCTACTAGTTTTTGAAGACTCACTAGAGCTCTTCTATGTGTGACAAGTGTCCCTTATATGGGCTTGGTTGACTATGGATCAATCCTATGGGCCTATGGGCCTTACTACTCCATTTTGGGCTAAATACCTAAGTCATGCTCTCAAAGCTCAAATCTAAGCCCAAACATCAAGTTCTCAATTAATTAGAATACCCTTCCTACCCTTATATCAAATAAATATAATAAATAAATAAAACAAAAGGAAGTGGAAAGTTTGGGTCGTCAGAAAGAAGTGGATATACATTGCTGAATCAAGTCACACACCGGCGAAGAGAAATCAAATGACTTCATCACATGTAATAAGAAATCCCAGTCAATACAATCATAGGCTTTAGCCATATCCACTTGAATAAACACATTGCCAACCCGAGCCGGCTTATTAATCATATGAATCATTTCTTGTGCCAAAGTAACATTCTTAATATGCTTCTTCCTGCTAGGAATGCACCTTGCTCCGGCGAGATCAGTCTACTCAAAATAGGAGCCAATCTTCTCAGAATAATTTTTTAAAAGACCTTATATATTATAGAGCAAAGACTTATAGGTCTAAACTTATCAAAACCTATAGGTTGCAAAACCATAGGGATTAAAACAATATATGAGGCAGAGTAAAACCGTGATAAAGGAGAGCCACTGAATAACTCTTTTATCACTACAACCACATCAACAACAACAATATCCTAACAAGATTGGTAAAAACCAGATCCAAATCCATCTGGTCCCAGACTACTATCAATCGGAATAGAGAAAACAACTTTCTTAATCTCTTGGATCGAAGAGAGCTTTACAAACTCATTATTATCCTGCTCAAAATAGACTCTTCAATGCACTTTTTATACTGTCAAGCACTTTTCATACACGACACACTTTTATTTATGGAATAGATACATATAGTTATCTGCATATCGGAAACTCTCACCTCCACCCTTTTTTCAGATCAGAGCAATAGTAGAAGCAATTTTTGGCAGGCGATTCGCCCTGATCGAATTATTAAGCAATTAAGTCCATTTCCTTTCGCTTATTAGAAAAACACTAAGACAGTGCATGGCCATTTAATTAACCTTTCTTATTTTGTGCTTTCTTTTGTGATTTTGTTTCCTCTGAAATACTAAAACATTTGGCCTTTTTTTTCGGTATTACTGTTTCCATAGTTACTAGAGCTTAATAATTATTATTATTTTAAGAATTCTTTTGACTTCTGTGTCTGTGTGAGTAGATCTATTTTTTTTCAAAAAGAAAAAAAGACTAAGATTTAAGAACTTCACAAATAATTGATACATATATATATATAACCTAAATTACCCGCCTGATCCCAATAGCAATACCGAATTATCATTTTCCATTTACCATAGTTAAATTCCCACTACTCAATTCATCATGACTAGCTTCTTTATGATCACCCAATCTAGGTGATTTCCCACTAACAAAGGAATTGCCTAGTATTTCCATTCAGTTCAGCTGCTTTTTCCATTTTGAAAGCCAAAATAGAAAAGATGAATAATGATGCCCCCACGATGAAAAACGGAACCTAAGCCACAATACTAAAAATACCACTCGCCTATTGTATTGCCTAAGCAAAATAAAAACTAGTGAAATTTTTATGCAAATTTCAGTTTTTAAATGGAGCCTTGTATAAAAATTAGTGAAATTTGTATGCAAATATTTGGAACAGATATATATGAGGCCTGCACTCTCCATTCGGTTTTTTTATTCGAAATTTGTTAATATTAGTTAGAATTTGTATGCTTTGTATTAGAAACAGATACTTGCACTGTTTCTCTACAATAATGGATGGAGATGCTCTTTCTGCTCATATTAAAGCTATTGACAAAAAGCTAGATGGCTTGGCTGCAAACAATGCTAAAGAGCCTTCTATATTTAAAGTACACGAGCAGTTACTCATGGTACGTAAATGAGGAGGCTTACAAATCCGTGCTGCTTGCAATTGGTCCTTGCAACGACCATGGCAAGGTTGGCAAAGGGCTTATGGAAGAGCATAAACTGTCGTATCTGAAGCTAATGCGTGAAAGGACTTATAAAAGGTGTGAAAGAATACATCATGGCCTTGAGAGAGCTAGAGGGAAGTGCTCATAAATGCTATGCAGAATGCATTTGCCAGACCAAAGATGAGTTTGTAGAGATGATGCTTCTTGATGGTTGTTTCATCATTGAGTTGTTCCGCAAGTGGGAGGAGCTGAGTCTAAGGGATGATCATGATCCAATCTTCCAACTGGATTGGATGCTTCCTAAAATAACTCGTGATCTACTGTTATCTGAAAATCAACTTCCATTCTCCGTTCTGACTAAAATGTTCTTGATGATTGAGAGTAGCCAAACTTCACTTCCCAACCAATCCGAACATTTAGAAGAACATACCATCAAGATTGAGTAAACCAGTTGATTTTGTGATCTTGCCCTTCGTTTTTTCTATGGCTCATTACCATTAAACAATGGAATGCCAATGGCTCATTACCTATTGAAAAATAAACAATGCTTTAGCATCTTTGGTGGTTTCTTGCTTAGATTGATTTGAAGCCGAAGCTCCTTCTCCTGGAAATGTCACCCCCTTTTTAACTACATCTCACAAATATTGAGAGATGAAGAAAGTCTTCATTTTAATGCTCCAATAACCGTATCCTTCACTATTGAATATAGGAACAAGTGTTGATGCTCCAAAAGCAACCATCGACCCTCAGATGAACCTAGTTTTTGCTCTAATGCCAGTTGTTGGTTTTATAAACCAGAAGACAAGCAGCAAAAATGACAAAAACAGAGAAACAAAATAGAGGAAGTAGATGGTATTTTTTGAGAAACTTCAATCCCTTTTGTTCACGGATTGATTTTAATGTTCTCACATTCATCTTCCATTGATCATGCCTTTCAAAGACTTACATAGAGAATTACAAAATACATTAAATCAGAAGTACAACTTCCAAAACAGAATAATAAAAGAGAACTTAATAAAGCATAGGAACATGAAAAGTCCATTTGGAAATAAACATCACACTTTAATAATAACACTTGATGCCAATGCAATAAATGCATTTCAAAAGGCTAAAATTGAACTTGAGAAGGTGAAGATATTTTTTAATCTACTAAGCCAAAATAGGAATGAAAAGGACAAGAAAGAATTTTGCCAAGCCAACCACATTCAAGATGGTAGAGAAATTTATGAGCCTACCTTTTTTGAACAAGATTGAAAACTAGAACTCAATTCCTAACGGGACAGAGTTTAAAGAGGCTGGAGTCGAATTTAAGAAGGCAAAGAAATCTTGGGATGCAAAAAATTATATGATGAAGCGAATACCTAATGCAACAGAGCTTAAAGAGAGTGGGGTCAAATTCAGGAAGGCAAAGCAACATACCACATTTGCCATAAAGTTTAGCAATGGGGTATTGGAAATCTCGCCTCTGACAATAGAAGATGAAACTGAGATATTCTTGCGAAATCTAATTGCATATGAGCAATATGATCCAATTAAGGTTTCTAATTACATCACTGACTATATGACCATCATGGATGCTTTCATTGACTCTCCACAGGATGTTGAATTATTCCGTCAAAAATGAATTACTGAAAATTGGTTCAGTGAAGATAAAGTTGTTTCTACTATGTTTAACAAGCACGGTCACCATGTCGCAGCCTTTTCATGACCTAGCAACTCCATTTATGTTAAAACTTCAATTGATATGAACAAACACTGTGCCAAATGCTGGAATGTATGGATGGCAAAATTGAGGCGCAATTATTTCAATAGTCCTTAGGCTTCGCTTTCAATTTTTGTCAAATATCTTATTGGTTGGACTTTCAATTACATAGATTTTATTTTCCATTATTCATTAGGTTTTCATATAGTGTCTTAATCTTATGTTTCTCTTAGTTAATGTATTATAATGTCGAATGTAATAAGATTTTAGAGATTAAATGAATCATCATCATGTGGGTTCTCCCCAAGTCTTTTGATTGAGCAACAAAACAAGCAGGTGGACAAATCAGGCCGCCAACACCACTGTAAGTCTATATTATTCAATGAAATACTACTTTTACCTTTATTCTCATGTTTTGCTTTCCATCTTTTGTGAATTTTCAAATGGTTTACTATTCACCATTTCTTGGAGTTCCCCCTCGTTGTATTCACCATTTCTTTGAGTAATGCAAGTTGAGCAACATGCTCCTTTCAAATGGTTCAATATTCATATTAAAAATGATATTCAAATTAAAAATGATGTAATTTTCACATTTATTGCATTGCATGTTCTATTTTAATACTGTGCTATATTTAGTATGTTATGTTTAGTTAGATTCTATCGAGATCTATACTTTCATTAATGTTTTGATTGTATCCAAGTGACTATATAAGTCTATAATCCAAGAAGTTTAAGAGATAAGAAATATAGAACCAATCCAACAGTTTGTGGATTGAAATTGTTCTTCATTTTTCTTTTTTTTTCGCATGCTAATTTTCAACAATTGGTATCAGAGTCACTTTGATCTATAAAAAGGCGATAGTAGCACTTGGTTCTTCACCTACTATTCCAATATTCAGTGGAGAGAATTATGATTACTAGAGTATCAATATGAAGATACTATTTATGTCACTTGATCTTTGGGATGTTGTAGAAAATGGAGTCTCTGCTATTGCAAAAGAAACTTCTGAATCAACCCAAAACAAGATCAACAAACAAATAGATGTTAAAGCTTTGTTTACTTTGCAACAAGCTGATAGTGAAGCTATCTTTCCAAGATTGATGAGGGCTACAACTTCAAAGCAAGGGGAGATTCTCCAAGGAGAGTTTCAAGGCAATCTCAAAGTTAAAACCATTCAGCTTCAAGGCTTAAGAAGAGAACTCAAAAATCTCAAAATAAAAGAGTTTGAGAATGCAAAAGATTATTGTTTTAGACTTATTAAGATCGTAAATCAGATGCGAGTCTTTGGAGAAGAAATGACAGATGCAAGAACAGTTGAAAAAATTCTTATTAGTCTAATAGAAAAATATGATCATATGGTTGTTGCAATTGAAGAGACTAGAGATGATCTTTCAACTCTTTCTGCCACAAAGTTGATGGGATCTTTATATGCCCATGAACAAAGAATTGAAAGAAGAAGTAAAAGTTCTTTAGAGAATGCATTCAATCTAAGGTTATTTTGAAGAATTAGAAACCAAGAGACTTTAAAAAGAAGTACAAGAGTGGAACAAAATGAGGAGAAGGCTCTCAAAGAAAAGGAAATTCGAAAGGAGATTTTCCTCCTTGTGGTATATGCAAAAAGAACAATCACTTGGAAAAGGTATGTTATCATCAATGGAAGCCTCAATGCACTAATTGCAAGAAATTTGGCCATGTTAAAAAGGACTGCAGATTCAAGAATGAAAACCAGCAAGCTAATTATATAGAAGAAATTGAGGACCACTTGTTCTATGCATGTCAAGCTACTGTTGACTAGAAAAGTGAATAATGATTCCTTGACAGTGGCTACAGCAATCACCTAACTCGAAATGAAGGTATGTTCTCGAAGATTGATAGATTTGTCAAAGTAAAATCGAAACTTGGAAATGGTGAATTAGTATAATCAAAAGGAAAAGGCACAATCACTTTGGAAATAAAGAAAGGAACTAGATTTATTAATGATGTTCTATTAATGCCTAGTCTTGAGCAAAGTTTGTTGAGTGTTGGTCAAATGATGCAAAATAGATACTAGTTGCTGTTTGAAAAAGAAGTACGTACCATTTTTTATTTAAATCACCATAAACAACTTGTGGCAGAAGTTAAAATGGAGAATTGCAAAAAAATTTCCATACAATGGCAAAATCAGAAAGCCTTGATTGCTAAACTTGATGATACAACTTTTTGGCATCAAAGGTTTGGTTATTATAATCTTAATGCCTTAAGAGTTTTAAATTAAAATAATATGATTAGTAGCATACCTCTACTGGATTCTAACATGTCAATATGTGAGGGTTGCATGTAAGGAAAGCAACACAGACAATCTTTTGTTATAGGTGAAGTATGGAGGGCTAAAAAAGTATTGGAATTAGTATACACTGATGTTTGTGGTCCAATAAGAACACCCTCTTAAAGTCAAAACAGGTATCTTATATTGTTTATTGATGACTTCTCAAGGATGACATGGGTTTACTTCTTTGAAGAAAAGCCTGTAGTTTTTGGCAGAAGTACAAACTTCTAGTTGAAAACCAAAGTGGCAACAAGATTAAAACTTTAAGGAGTGACAAAAGAACAAAATTCAACTTAGAGAAGTTTGATGCTTTTTTTCAAGAAGAAGGGCTAGAACACCAACTAGCAATTGCCTATACTCCTTAGCAGAATGGAGTCTCAAAAAGGAAGAATAGGACTGTGATGGAAATGGCAAGATTCATGATGCTCGAGAAGGGACTGACGCCAGATAGAATAGCGATAATTCTGTAGGCTAGTTTTAACAGATGATTCACAGGGAAGAATACAAGAAAATCTCCCAAAACATAGAGAATATGTCTTTAAGGTTCAACTGAATATTATGAAATCAAGTAATGTCAAAAATTAATCTACAAGTCGGACTGTATAGCCAAAAATCGTCTGTATCCAAACTTTACCAAAAATGGTAAAATCCCGAAAATCACGTCAAATTGAAATTCAAAATAAATAAGCAATTTGAAAAAAATTCGGCCCAAATTGGGTTTAAAATCACTTCCTAACTGATAAACGAAATATTATCAAAAATAGCAAAAAATAACTAAAAATATTGATTCGGAAGAGAAAACAACAGAATTTGAGGTCGAAAAAAAAGCACATGGAGTTATGCTCGATGTGGACAGCGTACGCGTCGAAAAGAGCTTTCCGAATTGGGATCTTATACGCGATTCTGACACCCGTAGCCCAAATTATGGCCAAAAGACTTAAACGCACCCAAAACTACCCCAATTAGAAAGATATCGAAATCACTTCTTGCCCTTGCGCTGATCCGCCAACTCATGATACCTCAGCGTCATCAACGTGCAATCTGACATGTCAACATCATCTGTCTCGGATCCCCCTGCATTAGGGACTTCCAAAGAGATTTTGTGTAGAGGCTGTTAATACAACAGTTTACTTGCTCAATAAATGTCCAACAAAGGCAGTGCCAAATCAAACTCCTATTGAGGCTTGGAGTGGTAAAAAATCTACAACAAGTCCCTTAAAATTTTTTGGGTGTATGTGTTATATACATGTACCATCACAAAGGAGACACAAACTTGAAAAAAAGTCTAAAAAATATGTCTTTATTGATTATAATTCTCGATCCAAGAGATATAGAATCTACAATTTGGATTCAAAGAAACTAGTAACTAGCAGAGACGTTGAGTTTAATGAGAATGCTAGCTGGAACTAAGATGAAGAAAAGATCATCAATGAATATGTTCCTATACCAGAGGTGTTAGAACTTTAGTCTCCAACTTAAGATCAAAATGTGAGAAGAAAAGAGATAAAAGAAGAGATTGTCACTCTTGTTACATCACCAAGATTTGAGCATGAAACTCCTTCATCAGAAATGTCCTCATCAAAATCTTCCCAAGAAGGTTAAGACCTTTAAGTGAGATTTATAAATCCTATAATTACATTTCTGTTGAACCCTAGAATTTTGCTGAAGCGTTAAAAGATAAAGTCTGGATTAATGCAATGGAGGAGGGGATTAGAATGATTGAGAAGAATAGAACATGGGAGCTAGTTGATTGTCCTGACTAAAAAGAGATAATTGTAGTTAAGTGGATTTACTAAAGGAAACTTAATTCTGGTGGATCTTTAAAGAAATGCAAAGCAAGGCTTGTGGCTAAAGGCTACTCACAACAACCAGGAATTGATTATAATGAGACATTTGCATCAGTTTCAAGCTGGTTGGATACCATTCGGACACTATGTGCACTTGCAGCTCAAAATAGTGGAAGATTTTCCAACTTGATGTCAAGTCGGCCTTCATGAATGGAATTTTAGAAGAAGAAATATATGTTGATCAAAAAGAGGGCTCTATAAGGGAAGAAGGCAAGGTTTTCAGGTTGAAGAAGGCTTTATATGTGCTTAAACAAGCTCTAAGAGCTTGGTATGGGAAAAAAGACAAATACTTCATTGACAAGAATTCATCAAAAGCTTGAGTGAGCCTACACTTTATGTTAAAGTCAAGAATAAAGGTATTATTCTAGTCTCATTGTATGTTGATGATATAAGTTTTACTAGAAACAACATTGAGATGATTGAAGAGTTCAAGAAAGATATGATGAGTACTTTTGAGATGAGTGACTTGGGTCTTATTAACTCACTCTAAAAAGTGTTATAGAAATAATCCCAAGTATAGTAGCTGCCAAGTAGTATTAGAGAAGTTCCTAAGTCATTTCCTTAAGAAACGATTAATTTAATATGTAAATTCATCCACTATCGAAAATAAAATGAAATTATAACCTAAAACTATCTATAATGAGAATGAATTTTTTGACATTATAAGATTCAGTGTTTCTTTTGAGTGAGATGATGGATGGTCACTAAAACTTATGCAAGAAAAGTGAAGAAAATAATGTATCAAACACGAATTGGAAATCGAAAATATTTAGCTAAAATCTAAGAATCTTTGTTTCAAAGCACATTGATGCTACGTCAACTATTTCCATACATTGAGTGGATTCATGAATGTGTATTGAATAATTTACGATTATTCCCGTTTTAGAAGATAAACCATAATTATCAATATCACCCCTAATTCAATATTTTCAAACAATGAACTCAAAACTATGAGGCTTACGTTCTAAGGGATATTTTGTCAAACAACATACTGCATGCAAATTAGAAAGTCACTATTTTCCATTCTATGGAGTTTCATATTAACCCAAAAATTACACCACTAGAGATCTTCTATCACAACTGAAATAAAACCAAATTAGCACTCCAACGAATTACCAACCTAAACTTAGAAACAAGTATAAAAATAATCATAAAAACAAGCATAAAAATTACGGCACTACCGCTGCTTTACCGAACTACGACTAAAATGTAAGCTCAAACATAGAACATAGCCACCAACCGAAATGAAGTAAAAGCCACCGAGTGAAAACTACTGGAATAGAAAAGACAAATAAGGGGCAAATACACATCCACCGAATGCAGGATAAGCACCAACGGAAATGAAAAAAAAAAAAAAAGAAACATATGCTATTGCATTGTAGTGGGAAAACAACTGCCGACACAATCTGGAGTATGAAATACCAAATGAGATCAAATATAAATCAATGAGCAACAAGCTAAAGAAATGAAAATGGAAAGCACTGAACAAGACAAAGTAATTACTGGACTACAATAAGCGTATGAACTACCGAAAATGCGAATAAGATAGCAAACTGAATCCAAAACCATCACTACCGAGTGCAAGGGGTTTGCTAGTACAACAAAAGGCTACTAATTAAAACTAAACACAAATTTAACTAATCAAAAGGAGTTCAAAACTAGCCCCAAGGGGTCTATAGGTTCGAACACCTCTCAAAACTTAAAGCAAAAACTTGGTTTTTTTTTTTTCTTGGAAGTTTGGCCGAGAACTTTGTCTACAATCCCTCTGCAAAAAAAAAAAAAAAAAAGAACGAAAGAAAAAAACCCCGAATGAATTGACCTATCTTTAACGTGACTAAGCATTGAGGTGCAAGGGTCCTCTTCTTTAACGTGACTAAGCATTGCTGTGGTTAGATTAGTTCGGTGCAAGGTCCTCTTCTTGGCTTACCACGTGAGAGTATTGCATGAGGCTAATGCATGGAATTGAGATGACATTTGAATTGTTGTTCGGCACTAATTTAGTGGCGGTGAAGAGCATTTCCTTGAACTTGCGTGGCTTAAACTAGTGTAGAGCTTGAAGTGCAGATGTCCGCTTGATGGAAATTAATTAATCCATGAGGTGTAATCGGTTAAGTGGCCATATGCATGTCGGTGCAGTGCTTTTGGTGTATAGATGGATCCGTGTGGCACTTGGCATGAGTTTGGGCATGTTGAGGTGCAACAATTGAATTAAATTCCCTAGGGTGTTTTTTTCTAATGCAAGGGCGTGACCCAATTCATTCAATTACTAGTAAAATTAAATTCCTTAGTGACTGGCTTTTGCTGCGTAACCAAAATAAACCGAAGTCCAAGAAAAAATATCAACTCTATGAAGCAGCTAATAAATATTAGAGATTAGGGATTAGAAATCATGAAATTAAACTTTTATCAATTGAATTAGAGTTTATTTATTAATGCCCAATTCATTCAATTACTAGTAAGAAAAATGTAATTGACATCGAATTCAAATGCAAAATAACCACAATATTATGGCTAAATCACTTATGCATTATTTTCTTGAAATGAAAGTTCATTAAGAAGATAGAATTTTTATTTCACAAAAACGCATTATGAAGATATGCTGAAAAAGCCTCAAATGTTTGGATGCAAACATGTAGCAACACCTCTCATTACAAATGAGAGACTCAAAAAGGAAGATGGAGCTAAGAAAGTTGATGCAGCCATTTATAGAAGTCTTGTTGGCAGTATGTTATATTTAACTGCAATTCGACCAGATCTTATGTATGCTTCCAATTTGTTTTCCAAATTTAAGCAAAGTCCAAGTCAGTTTCATTTTGGTGCAGCTAAAAGGGTACTTCGATGTGTGTAAGGCATTATGGACTTGGGAATTTGGTACCAGTCATGTTCACAATCAAAGTTAACTGGTTTTACTAATAGTGATAGGACTGGATCGATTGATGATATGAGAAGCACCTTAGGTTATTGTTTTAATCTGGGAACGTGTGTGTTTTCATGGGGATCAAGGAAGTAGGCCACACTTGCTCAATCAACAACCGAAACTGGATATGTAGATATTGCTGGAGCAATTAGTCAAGCCCTTTGGTTGAAGAAAATACTTGAAGACATGGGAGAAAAGCGACAAGGACTAGCTTGTTATTTTCCGTGACAATAAGTCTGCTATTGCAAGGCCAAGAACACAGTTTATCATAGTAGAATAAAGCATATTTCAATTAAGTATCATTTTTTGAGAGAGGTTGAATCAAATGGTGAAGTTAATATAAAATATTGTAGTAGTGAACAACAAGTTGCTGTTATATTTACAAAGGTTTTTCCTAGAGTCAAGTTCCAGTTCCTTCGTATGATGCTTGGTGTTTCAAAAAAATACATCAAAGAAGAGTATGAAAGTTAATGTAATTTTCATATTTATTACATGGCATGTTCTGTTTTAATACTCTGCCATATTTAGCCTATAATGTTTAATTAGATTGTATCAAGATCTATACTTTTCCTTAATGTTTTAATTGTATCCAAGTGATTATATATATAAGTCTGTAATTCGAGAAGTTTAAGCGACAAGAATTAATATAGAATCAATCCAACAGTTTGTGAATTGAAATTGTTTTTCATTTTTCTCTGTTTTCGTATCCTAAATCCCAACAATTCATCTTTTTCAGGTGCTAAAGCTGAATTATTTGAGAACACGGCAATAGAAGTATTCTGAAAAGTTCTAAAATCAAGCGAGCTTTTGAGTTTCAATAATTATCTTTGGCATTACGTACGCATTCAATAGTGTTGTTATAATGAGGTCCTTTATTTTTTATTTTTTAGTTCGTTGTATCCTTCCAATTGAGTTATTAGATTGAAATCATTTATATCCTTCTAATTGAGTTATTAGATTGAAATCATTTATGTAAGAAATAGGGACCACAAGGAATTAATACACCGATCCTAACGCATGCAAAGATTACAAGAGTAGGTATAACTTCCACTACTTTTTTTTTTTTTTAGCAGAGTAAAAGTTTGAGTTCACTTCACTTTCACAAAACTTCTCATGACCTTATTTAGTCATTATTATTATTATTATTTATTTTTTTACAAAAAATAAATAAATAATTCAATTTTTTTTAATATCAAAACAAAAATAATATTAAAAGAACTACCTTATAATAATATTTTATTTTATTTTATTTTTATTTTTTATTTCATTTCATTTCATCTCATTGTATTTTATCGGCAAAAACAAACGAGGCCTAAAGATGAATGCCTAGTATTTCCATTCAGTTCTGCTGCCGTTCTCATGTAGCCATTAGACCAAAAGGAAAAAAAAAAAAAATCCCATTCTGGAAAATGAAAACTAGTTGGCCACATTTATTCAAGTTGGCGCAGAGATGAGAAATAGAGGGAAGTTTAGAGGACAAGGAAGCTTGGACAGAGAGCTTGTGGATGAATTCCTCAAAATTATGTATTCAATGAATTAATTCTTTGTACAGTGTGAATAGCTATATATAGAGAGACAAAAAAAAGTAATAAAACAAAAAATAAGAAAACAACTTTAAAGCTCATTACAAACATGCCAAAAATGGAGTATACACTGCTATTGCCTTGTTGTGGCACCACTGCTAAAATTTCCATTTTGTGATCCTTTGTCTGCTAGAGCCGTAAGGATCTGAGTGCTTTCATGGGGTAAATTCAACATCTCCCGCAAGATGGAGAGTGTATGTCAATAACTCCCATCTTGGACAAAAGGTGATTGAAAGAAGGGTAGTGTAGGGGCTTAGTGGGCAAGTTGGCCACTTGAAGTGATGAAGGAACATGGGCTGTGGTGAGTCGTCCCTCCAATACTTTATCTCTAACCAAGTGGCAATTTAGATCGATGTGTTTAGTTCGTTCGTAAAAGACATAATTTTCCGGAAGGTGGATGGCCGCTAGATTGTCATAGTATAAGGTTGCAGGTTTGGAGGCAGGGATGCACAAATCAGTGCGGAGATATCTTAGCCATGTGAGTTCACATACCGCCGCTGCCATCGCCTTATATTCGGACTCAATATATGACCTTGAAAATGTAGATTGCTTCTTTGATTTCCAGGAAACAAGGGAGCTTCCTATGAAGATACAAAATCCTGTGGTTAAGCATCTCGTGTCGGGACAATTAGCCCAGCTAGCATCCGAATAGGCAATGAGGTCTAGCTTGGATTCGGTTGGGAAGAAGATTCATTGTCCTATAATTCCTTTCACGTATCTAATTACTTTGAGAATGGCATCATAGTGAGGAATGCGAGATGCCTCCATGAATTGGCTAGGTAAGTGGACACTGTGGCACAAATCTGGTCGAGTATTGGTGAGGTAGAGTTTGCCTAACAGCTTTCGGTATAAAGTAGGGTTTTCAAATAATTCACCATCATCTTTGCTAAGTGAGATGGTTTGGAAGCCAACATACCTGTGTTGCCCAGGATGTCCAATGCGTATTTTCTTTGGCAAAGTTGTATCCCTTTCTTTGAGCGTCCTACCTCCATGCCGAAAAAATATTTTAGGCTCCCAAGATTTTTTATCTTGAATATGGCTTCTAAGAACTGCTTCACGGACTTAGTGGAAATTGTATCCGAGCTCAACAAAATTATGTCGTCTACATATACAAGCAATGCAGTGAATGATGTTGGAATGGACTTGGTGATTAGGTTGTAGTTCGCTTTGGATTGGATGAATCCAAATTCAGCTACCGAAGAAGTGAGTTTGGAGATCCATTGTTGTGATACTTGCTTTAATCCATAGAGGCTCTTCCGCAAGCAGCATATTTGATTGTTTTTGGCAGCTGTGTCTGGCAGGAGGGCCCATGTAGATTTCTTCATCAAGTTCACTGCAGAGGAAGGCTTTATTAATGTCAAGATGTTGGAGATCCCATCCCTTGATAGCTGTCATTGCAATAAGACAGCTAATAGAAACAAGCTTAGCAGTTGGTGAAAAGGTATCATGAAAGTCGACTTCTACCTCTTGTTGCATGAATCATTTTGCAACTAATCGAGCCTTGGCTCATTCAATGGATCCATCCATTTTAAATTTGTATTTGTAAATCCATTTACAATCAACAAGTTTTTTTTCATGGGGTAAATCAATAATAGACCAAGTCTCATTAAGCTAAAGAGCATTCATCTCATGTTGCGTTGCTTCACGCCAAATGGGGTTTGGGTGAGGGGTTGGACGTAGGATTTGTAGGAAGGGGTTCAGAGGTTTGTGGAGGGTGTTTGGATATTTGGAAAAAAGTGTCATGCAATTGTGGAATGGGTTCAGGTGTTTGGGCAATTGGTGTGTTGGTGAGCTATTGCTTCAAGGGGAAAATGTGTGCATGAAATACATCCTGAGAGATAAAGATTTGGTAAGTGGTTAAGTCTAAGAGCTTGTATCCTTTTACACCATACAAGTAGCCGAGAAAAACGCATTGACAAGCTCTTGGTTCAAATTTGGTCCTAGTTTGGCTAAGGGTTAAGGCGAAACAAAGGCCACCATAGATGCGTAAATTAGAGTATAATGATTTGGTGTGATAAAGAGCCTCGAAGGGTGATCGGTGATCAATAAGAGGTGTAGGGGTTCAGTTGATCAAATGTACAGTTGTCAATACAAATTCATTCCAATATTTCATGGGTAGATCGGATTAAAATTTCAAGGCTCTTGCTACGTTTTAAATGTGTTGGTGTTTTCTCTCGGCTAAGGCATTTTGTTGTGGGGTGGCAACACAAGTGCACTGGTGGATGATGCTTTTTGTTTGGTAAAAAACAGTTATCATGAATTCGGCACCGTTGTCCATTTGGATGATTTTAATTTTGGTCTCATATTGAGTTTCAACAAGGGTGCAAAATTGTTGAAGGGAAACTCATGCCTCCTATTTTGTTTTTAGTAAATAAAGCCACATGCATCAAGTAAATTCATCAACGATGGTAAGAAAATATTTGGAGCCATCGTAGGCTTGCATGGGATTGGGACCCCATATATCAACGGATATGAGTTCAAAAGGCTTGGTCACTTGAGTGGCGGATTGAGGAAATGGTAGCTTATGTTGTTTAGCAAGTGGGCAAATAGTACAAGGAGAAACCATTCTAGCCGACAGTTTACCAACAGAACTATCGATTTCATTTTAAAAATGAGTGGTCATGGAGTCATGTCCAAGCCGATAGTGCCATAAACTATAGTCATTAGACTTCGTATTAACAGCACCATTGACACGTTTTGAAGGAAATCAAACTTTGAAAAAAAAAATGTAATGCCGTCGGATCAATTTTCTAAAGCTGCAAGTGATATAGGCCATTTTGCACTCTATCATGTCTAATTGTCTTCCAAGGGTAAGGTCTTAGATGTATCAAGAGTCGGAGAAAAACATGAGGCAACAATTAAAGGGTTTCGTTAGAGATTCTGCAGATATTAAGTTGAAGGAAAATTCGGGGACACATATTGCATTTTTGAGGATTAAATGTGCCGAGAGACAGATATTAACAATGTGAGTGGAAGTAGTTGTTGTGCCATTTGGCAGCTAGACTTGGTGTTTGGCATGTGTAATATTGTGTGTAAAAAGAGTAAGGCTATAGACCATGTGGTGCGTAGCACTTGTGTCAATGACCTAAGGTGCGAGTTGGGTGGTGTGATTTGTGTGTGCGGACAAGCTGCAAAAAAAATACTAGACATGGGGGTAGTAGGGTGGTCAGTTGTGGCTTGCAACAGTAGAGATGGCGTCTAGCAAAGTTGGCGTCAATTGAAGCAAAGCAAGGAGTCGATTGTATCACTTTTGAGTAATAGGTATTCCATTGCTGATTTGATCCTACTCAAGAGAAACACTGTTATAAAAGGATTTATTGGTGGAATTGTGCTTGTGTCCAGGGAGATATCCATGGAGTTTGTAACATTTATCCTTAGTGTGACCAAGAATGCGGCAATAAGAACAAATGGGAAGGTTGGGATTGGCTTTGAAACATCTTTCCAGTGAGTGACTAGAAATATTGCAATGAGAACAAAATAAACTTTCCTTGCAAGGAGAAGGTTGTCTACGTTGAGGGAAGCTTCGGGTGGCCATGACAACTGGAGCTGGGCTCAAATGAAGCTGTCGACGATGCTCTTCCTGTTGAATCATGGACAAGACACGGTTTAATGTAGGTAGAGGATCCTATAGAAGAGTTTGGGCACAGATAGGGTCATAAGAGTCTTGTAAACCCAAGAGAAAATACATCACTTTGCCCCGCTTGTGATATTTCATCAAGATTTTGATAGAGCCACAGGTACACAACGGCATGGTTGATAAATTTTGAGTTCATTCCAATTTTCCTTTAGTTTGTTGTAATATAAACTCAAGAAGTCATTGTCTTGAAACAAAGTTGAGATTGCCTTTGTGAGCTGGAAAATGCAAGACACATTTTGGATGGAAAAACGCTCTTGTAGATCATTCCATACGTCGGTCGCGGTTTCGGCGTGAGCTATGGTGGATCGATGTTCAAAACTCATGGAATGTTGGATCCAAGCAATGACCATGTCATTGCAGTATTCCCATAAGGTGAAGAGCAGGTTAGAGGGATCAGTGGGTTTGGAGATTTGGCCATCAATGAATCTCAGTTTGTTCTTGATGTTGAGACCTCGTGTCATAGTTTAAGTCCAAGTAACATAATTTTCTTTTGTGAGCAGTTCGGGCACAAGGGGAGTAGATGCATCTTCTTAGCCTGCTTGGATGAAGTAGGGGCTAGTTGGGTGATGAGGGTTGGTTTTGGTATTTGGAGGGTCTTGCATATTTGGAGTTTTTTTAATAACCATTTCTTTTTAAAGATTTCCTTAGGTTATATATTAATTTAGAAATTGATTCATTATTTTAAGGAATTTTTCGGGACTTATGACATTTTGACTTAAAGTCTAAATTAAAGACACTTGAGATATTAGACGAAATATGGTGAATTTTGAACAAATTTTTGAAAATTTAGTAAGGTGTAAATTAGAACATTTTAGTTTGAATTTGGAGGATAATTATATCAAGGAGATTAAGAGGAAAATTGAGAAAATTAGAAGTGAAATAGAAAAACACATATGTAGCTCGAAATTGAGTTCTCGGGTTAGTCCAACATGTTTCGATAAAAAGGTTCTATCTCTCTCATCCTACCTTTTAATTATGTGACTCAAAATTTTATAAATCACTAAGAGGATAATCTAAAATTTTCATGTTTTGAGTTTTTGGAGAATCGAAGTGGATAAAGGGATTATTTGGGCTAGAAGTAGATTGACATGAATTGGACGAAAACTGAAGTCCGAAAATAAAGTGTGTCACTGCCTTACCTTAGGAGCTTGAATTTGATTGGTTCTTTCCATTTCTATCTTCTAGACATGTGTGGGGAGGTAGGTGTCAATTGGAGAAAGAGTTTCTAGAAGGAAAATTAGCCTATAATCATGAAGGAATTAGGAGCAAATCTGAATGGTTTAGAACTAACTAAATCAATCAAATTACCCCTTTGTTGCTAACCACTAGCCAACTAAACCTTGGGAGAACTTTTCCAAAATGTCCCAAGTGTACCAATGAGGGATGGAACATGTGGCAAGAAGGGGGAAAATGCTCTAGAAGTCGTGGGACACAAGAATGGCCAAGAGGCTGGATGAATCTTACCAAGACTTCTTAGACTTTTATTTCTACTTTTATATCCATGTGTTGTATTTATTTGAGTCATTGATCAAAAAGAGTTTATAGGTGGAGTAAGAAAGACACTTGGATGAAGATTAGAATCAAACAAATTTAGAATTAGGGGTATGATTAGGATTAGGCCTAAGTGAGGTGGACAGCTCACATGGCCGGCCAAGAAGCAAACCAAAGGCCTTGGGGTATTCTCACCCTTAAGCCCTTAGGCATGGCGCCACTCACCTATAAATATATATATATATATATATTTGTTTGTGTGTGTGAAAATTATTCCAGGCCTCCGTTTAGTCCATTTCCACGGCCACACAAGAAAAGAAAAAAAGAAAACTCACAAAAACATACTCACACTACTAGAATACCAAAGGGAAGGTAGAGTAGAGGCCTTGAAGGGAGAATTTCCTAAAACTCAATCCTATCATCCAACCAAGTTTTGAGAAATGGATAAGTATACTACTTAACCTAATATTGGCATAGAATAAGTGATTTTATGATTGGATTATGTTTGATGCTTGTTTGAGCTTAAACATTGTTTATTTGTTAAATTGAAACCTATTAAGTTTTGAAGTAGTTTTTGCTATGGAAAAATACTAGGAAAATTTGTACGACCTTAGAAATATGTTTTATGTTGATATATGAAGAAGATTAAGTAAAAATATGAGGTCTTGGTTTGAGAAAAAAAAATTGAGAAAAGCTTCCTAGGGTAATTCAGCCTTAATAGGATTTTTGGTGGAATTTTAATTTTAAATTTTATCTATTGGTTTTTAACTATTTGCATAATATTTTAGTAATTATAATGAGTTTAGAAACTATGAGTTAATTAGAAAATTTTCAAGAATTATTTTGCTAAAAATTATAGAAAACAATACTAAGAAAAACAATTTAATATACATAAATTGATTAAGGAAAATTTTGATACGCTAAATATGAGAATTTTTTACTTGAGTTGAATGAACTAAATAAATAAATAAGATTTAGCCCCCAGGAGTTTCGGCCAGCCTTAGTTTTGATAATATTTTAAAATTTTATTTAATTGTTTAAGCATTGTTTGTTAAGTTTTGAAGTTATGAATTTGTGTGACGTAAGTGCACGTACATGTGATATATGTTCTTGTGATATGTTTTTATATGTCACATGAATTATGAAGACATGAAACATGCATGTCATAAGTCTAAATTTATACATTTCGTCACAGATAGGTATCGTCATAAGTCATAACGTCTGTTTTAAGAAAAATATGTTAAGAAAACTTCAAGAAAACATAATAAAATAAATAATCGTGCCATGACGGGGACGTCGATACGTAAAGTCCGGACGACTGACATGATTTGATATGTTAAGCGTCATGTCACGACGGGAATGACGATACGTAACGCCCGAAAGACTGACATGACTAATGGGAACGGCAATATGTAATGCCCTTTATGATAAATATTTTTGTGTCATGACGGGGATGACGATACGTAATGCCCGGAAGATTGACACGAGACTCGTCAGGACGGGGATGTCGATACGTAATGCCCGGAAGATTGACGAGTTTATGTATAACCAGGCTAACTCGTCATGCTAAGAAAATCCGACGGAGACGGCGATATGTAACATCTGTCGAGGTTATGAAATAAGTAAGACTCATGATCTTACGAAAGCCAATAAAAGAAACAAGAGTTTAAGTATGATAAGAATGGGTCCATGGAGAACATATGTCTGTCATTCATATGTCACTCATATGCATGAGCTCCAAGAGTCATTTCACATGTTTTTTGAGGAAATCTCACTTTTATATTTTTTTGTCTTTTTTTGGAAAATTAAATATTATCGCAGGACTATATGACAGAAAAGGGAAAGACCCTTATGATGACACAAAGACTTCAGCATAACCCTGATGGACTCTCTGATTTCCCACTTTTTGATAATTTTGACGCTTCTCTCGTACCTAACTATATATCGGCAATTTTGAGCCAGTACGCATTCGTCTCATCCATGGGTCGGGTGCTGCTTAGTGGTGGATTCGAGGGGTTTGTTATCCATATGTGACGTCTATAAAATTCCGTATGGACAAACCCTTTTGAAGGATGTAGATATTACTATAAATCGATTGCGGTACAGTAGAGACTATCCGAAAGTCAATAAGGAGCCGAGGTGGCCCTAATATTATGTTGATAACTCTTATATATGTATATGACAATCCAAAACTAACTGGATTATCTTATGAACTGAGACAATGTGGAGATGTAATATTATGTTATATTTGTGGTTTTATTTCTATCATGTGATCACTAACTTGTTATGCTAAAATTTTTATTTAGACATTTTTTCCACTGCGAGTATCATTGCATTTGATAGTAAGAATAGGTGCATGCATTATAAGTTTGATACGTATGGGGTAAATAACTTAGTGTTACTTACTCTAACTCTTCAATTTACATTTAATTTCAAAGCGTAGATTAAGGACATCACAATTTTGTTTCGGGATTTGGTGGATCGATGTTCAAAATTGATGAAATGTTGAATTCAAGCAATGACCATGTCATTGCAGCATTCCCATAAGGTAAAGAGCGGGTCAGAGGGATCAGTGGATTTGGAGATTTCGCCATCAATGAATCCGAGTTTGTTCGTGATACTGAGAGCTCGTGTCATGGTTTAAGTCCAAATAACATAATTTTATGTTGTGAGCAGTTCGGGCACAAGAGGAGTAGACGCACCTTCTCGACCTGCTTGGATGAAGTAGGGGCTAACTGGGTGATGAGGGTTGGTTTCGGGATTTGAAAGGTCTTGCATATTTGGAGTTTTGTTTTGGGTAAAGGTTTGACTCAGCGCTCTGATACCATATTCAAGTTGGCGCAGAGATGAGAAATGGAGGAAAGTTTAGAGAACAGGGAAGCTTGGACAAAGAGCTTGTGGATGAATTCCTCAAAGTGATTCAATGAATTAATTCTTTGTACAGTGTGAATAGGTATATATAGAGACGGCAAAAGTAATAAAACAATAAATAATAAAACAACTTTACAGCTCATTACAATCACGCCAAAAATGAAGTGTACACTGTTATGTCCTTGCCGTGGCATCACTGGTACAATTTCATATTTGTGATTCTTTGTCTGCTGGAGCCGTAGGGGTCTGAGTGCTCTGAGTGCTTTCATGGGATAAATTCAACAACATTAAAATACGACCGCCCCAAATTGGCTAAGCAAAATAAATTGCAAGAAATTAAATATATGATTTTTAGCTAAAGCGCCTTGATTCTATTATATTATGATAAATACAGTTTGCCTCTAAATCGACAGTTCAACAATGATTATATATATGGTACTTTCTTCTGTTATTAACAAATTAAGATCTCGTTTGGATTCAAAAGTGAGTTGAGCTCATTTCTATTTCATCATTACATTTTTATAATTTTTTATACAAAACACAAATTTTTATATACTTTTTTCAAATCCCAATATACATTTTTCAAATCTCAATATATTTTTTTAAAATTTCAATACATATTTTTTAAATTTCAATACATATTTTTTAAATTTTAAAATAATAATAATATTAAAAAATAAACTAAACTCATCTTAACTCATCTCACCTCCAAATCTAAACGAGGCTTAAACACAGTGAAAACTGGAAGACAAATTATTATAAGGTCACCTATATGAAACGATACCGTAACAATTAAGTTCCTTGCCACACCAGAAAAAATAAAATAAAAAATAGAAAAGAAAAGAAAAGAAAAGGAAAACAAAGTCATCCTTCGCACATATTAGATCAGATCGATACATGAAAAACTCCATCTCCTTATTTCGCTTGTCTCTCTCTCTAAGTCAATGTTGACGAATAATGTTGACACTTGCATGTACTACTCATAGAACTAAGCCAAAAAGAACGAAAATTATGTATCACCACCCTATGGTCTCCGCACCGTAACAACTACGAGATCTCCTCAAGGATGCCTTGCGTGTCCAAGGGTCGTGTAACGATCATAGACTTTGGGTCAACTAAATTTAGATCCTAAATATCGAAACAACCAATATTAATTGAAGGTATAATGATAAATAACTGACCTTTATAACATAGACTTGTAGAGGTGGCTCGCCGCTTGACTTGGCCACACCCTAGTGGCTAGCTTTATTTTGTTTTCAAAAATTGTAAACGTTATTTATTCATTTTAAAATATATTTCTTATTATTCCATAATTCTAGTATTAGATCGAGGCTTAGAGCAATTTACAAAAGAAGAAAAAAAATACTATAATCTACTGCGTTTGAGGATGCATGGTGTGTGACATTCATAAAGAGAGAGATCAGTACATATATATCTAGGATTTTTAAAAGAGTAAAAGATTATCTTTAATAATTTTATGACCTTTTAATGTTCTATAACTTAAATGAAAGTCTAAATGTGGTTAAGTAGTATGAAGGAATTATGTGAGGGAAAAGAAAAGAAATAGTAGTTTAATTTTGTAGGAAAATTATTTGTTAAGCTGATGGCCGACAAGAAAATAAATATTGGTTGTGTGGTACTGTTTCATATTAACAGTAATAATTCCTAATAGCGGATACGTGCGATTTAAAGAATATAAATATGAGATTATTATTTATTCAAAAAAAATATATAAAAAAGGATATATTTAATTATTTATATTAAATTCACGGTATTTTCACGGTACTTAGACTAGGTCGCATGGTCATGATTTACTTTGTATTAATTTGACTCTGACTTAGTCCACACGTACGCACATACTTGTCAAAGCACCATTTGCTGCTATTATTAAAGTCGCCTGAGCTGTATTTGTAACTCGTATCCACCAGCTTGTATGTGAAGGGAAAGAAGCAACCTGCAGGGGATAGTGGTGGGGGCGCCTACTTCTAATCATTAAGCAAGTCTAAAAGAAAAAGGTGATCTTCTGCTTTGAGTTTTTTATTTATTTCCTGCTATAGCATACTAAACATTTAGGCCACTTTTTCTGCTTTCGGACAGTCCAAAATAAAGAGAATTAACCACATGGAATGCCCTTATTCTCTCCATCTTGGTTCAGTATTCATCATTTAGATGCTAAGGTAAAACTCAAACATTTGAGAACTCGATCGGTCATAAAATCTCACAACAGCAATAATTATTTTTGGCATTACGTATTCAAATAGTTATTAGATCTTTTTTTTCTTTTACAAAAATGATTAAGACAAATGTCTACATGGATCCCTCTCTCATGAGCAATGCCTGTGAATTGATCATGCAAGGGGTTCGTGTGAAAATAACTTGCCTGATATATGGCATTTATATCCAGACAAGCCAATTAAAGGCTAACATGCGGCATATTAATGTCACGTATTAATCTTGGTCTTAATTCTCTAACGAGAAATTGATGGAGGCCGTGCTTAATTATATGTTTTTTGAAATAAATAAATCAATTTTGTTAGAGTTGAAATACATAAATACCGATAATTTTCTAATGGTTCAGTATTTCTTTAATTTGAAGGTGCCAAAACCGAGCCATTTCAGAACTCGGCAATAGAAGTATTCTCATAAGTTAGATCCTTAATTATTTCTGGCATTTCCGATTCAAGGATTATTAGATCCTTAATTTTCTTTAATGAAAATTATTAAGAAGCGTGTACCTTCACAGGTCTTTTCAGATTCCTCTAACATGAAACACGTGGATTGTTCGTGTGAGGGATCCGAGTGAAAGTACGCGCCCTGGCCTGTTGATGCTATTAAGTTATTTCTTTTAGGGTCATATTAGGGATTTCAATGTAGGGTCTCGTTTTTGTGTTTATTTAGCGTATTTCTCTTTTGTGTTTTTATATTTATTTTTTATTTTGACATCATTTTTTAACTATTTTTAATATTAAAAAAATAATATTATTAAATAATATTTTCTTAATTAATAAACAATAAAAAAATAAAAAATAAAAAAAATTAAATGCCGGACACCAAATCAGGAACCCATCAAGCTTCTTATCATTTTTTTTTTTAAATTTAAATGTAAAATTAGTATCTGAGTTTTCAATTTTTTCCAATTTAATACCTGAATTTCAAGAAATTCGCATAATATGTGGCCATGTGTCAAATTTTGATTGACCGATCTATGACATATATATCCAATCAAGCTAACCAAAGACTGACACGTGAAATACTAATGTCACGTGTCAGTCCTACTATAAATTTTCTTAGGAGAGATTGATGGAGATGCTTACAGCAAAATCTTGAAATTTAAGTATCAATCTTGTAAAAAAAATAATGTAAGCTCGAATTGTAAAAACGTGAAAATGCAATCTTGTATTTATTGTTTCTAGGGGTGTTCATCCGGGTTTCGGATTTGAGAATCCGGAACCCGGATTTAAAATTTTCTTCAATCTTTTTGAGAAAAAAAAAATAAAATATTAAGAAATATATTAAAATTTCAAACCGGATCGGGTACAATCCGGCCCGGATGAATAGGCCTAATTATTTCTATATTATTCTAATTAAGTTATTAGAAATGAATCATTTTTTTAAGAATTGTGACTACAAAGAATTAGCACACAGTCTAATAACACCAATCCCAAATATGGTGAGATTACAAGAATAGAATTCTCAATCTTTTTTAATAAGAGTAAAATTCCTAGTCAAGTCCACTACTTTTCCACCCAATGTAGGTGCTTTTCCACACAGTCAGATTAGTGAACTTTGCATGCAAATACTTGGAACAGGTTTTGTAGTATTTCTCTAGAATATATATATTTATATGAGGCCTGCACTCTCCATTCGTTAAAAAAAAAAATGTGAGAATTTGTTTATCATAAAAAATTTGTTAATATTAGTGAGAATTTGAATACTTTGTATTAGGAACAGAGACTTGCACTTCTTCTCTACAAAATAATGAGTAGACATGCTCTCGTCACTCGTATTAAGGCTATTGACAAAAAGCTAGCAGAGACTCCCATCAATGCTGAAGAACATTGCATATTTAAAGTGCATGAGAAGTTACTTGAGGTAAATAAAAAGGCTTACAAACCCGTGCTGCTTGCCATCGGTCCTTACAACGTCCATGACCAAGTTGGCCAGGGGCTCATGGAAGAGCATAAACTGCGGTATCTGAAGCAAATGCTTCAAAGGAGAAATGAACACAGTGTGGAAGCATACATGATTGCGTTGACACAATTGGAAGAAAGAGCCCGTAATTGCTATGCAGAACGCATTAGGCTGACCAAAGATGAGTTCGTAGAAATGATGTTACTTGATGGTTGCTTCATCATTGAGCTATTCTGCAAGTGGCGGATGCAGGATCTTAGAGATAAATGTGATCCAATCTTCCAACTGGATTGGATGCATTATAGCATAGTGCGTGATCTCTTGTTATTTGAAAATCAACTTCCATTCTTTGTTCTTACTGAATTGTTTGGGATGATCAGTGGATCAGGAGGAGATATCAAAGCGCAGCTCGTTCGTTTTGCCTTTAGTTTTCTCTTTTCGCGAATTCCAGTTCAACAAGCTAATGATGTAACGGTCCAAGCAATGGAAGATGAGTACGAAGCGAGCGCTAAACACGTACTAGAGAAGGGAGTTATAACACATCTACTTGATCTAATGCATTCAGGTATTAGCTTTTCAGTACTTCAAATGGGCGAAAATCATGCAATAGTACGTAAAGAGGCTAGCTTTACAGTACTTGAAATGGACGAAAATCATGCCATAGTACGTCCAGAGGCTGGAGTGAAGTACTTGATCAAGACGCTTTCAGAGACATTTAAACATATATCTGATTGGATAAATGGTAAAGTTGCCAATCTTGTAGATTTCACAAAGCTTTCCAAGGAGGCAGAGGTTGGAGGTTGGACGTTAATACATAGTGCCACTGAGCTTCGTGAGGCTGGAGTTAAATTCCGCAAGGCAGAGGAAGGTAACATATTTGGCATAGAGTTCAACAATGGGGTATTGGAGGTTTCGCCGTTGACAATAGATGATAATACAGAGACATACTTAAGGAATCTAATTGCATACGAGCAATACAGTCAAGATAAGGATTCCCATTACGCCACCGACTATATGTGCTTCCTGGATGATCTCATTAACACTCCAAAGGATGTTGAATTTCTCCGTCGAAGAGGAATTATCAAAAACCTTTTAGGTGATGATGAAGCTACTTCCACCATGGTTAACAAGCTTGGTCACAATGTCTATCTTCCATACAGGTCTACCATTTATAAAGAAACTACTGAGGATTTGAAGAAGCATTGCAGTAGACGTCGGCACGTATGGATGGCAAAACTAAGGCACAATTATTTCAACAGTCCTTGGACACTTCTTTCATTTGTTGCGGCCGTCTTATTGCTTTTGCTTTCAATTACACAAACCACATTTACCATTATTAAGTAGATTGTCATGTATTGTCTTCATCAATCTTGTTGTTCTCTTTTGTTGAGCTATCCACTATCAGTTATTGAATAATAATGTAAAAATGCACTTGCTTGAGAGTACTCGATCGATCCTTATTTGAAATGTGGAAGAATTCATCCTAAAAAGCTTCTTCTTTTTTCCTAATTAGCACGTAAACTTCATTAGAAAAGAGAAATAGTCTGATAGAAAGCTTGTTTACTGTAATCTAATATGACACGAGGTATATTATAAAATGTTTTAGATTAATTCTGTACCATATACACCGAAAAGAAAAATTGAGGATCAAACCTATCTCTGTGAACTTTCTTTTTCCGACAATATCATCAAATTACCATTGTTGATTCATTTTTCGGTCTCAATAGTTTGGTCGAGCTGGATGCTTTCTAGCATTGTGAGCTCGATCCTTATTTGAAAATCAACTTCCATTCTTGGTTCTTTCCAAATTGCTCGAGATGCATGCATGAGTAACAACGACCAGACATCACTTCCGAACCAATTAAGAAATTAAGTTGACAATGTCGATATTGAGCAAAAATTATAGATAAAATTACTTTTCTTGAAAGCTCAACATCTACAAACCAGAGCGTACGTTCAGACAACACTAGTAGTAGTTAAATCTGTAAATAATAGTAAAATGATTTGTAAATAATAGTAAATAGTTTGAGTTATATTGATATTTTATGGAGATTTGAGAAAGAAGAGAGACAAAGTTGAATAAAAATATTATAAACTTAAGATTTTATTAGAATATTATTTTTGTTTTGAGATTTGAAAATTTTGAATTTTATTTTGTATTTTATTTATAAATAGTGATTAGATCATGAAAATTTGAAATTAAAAAAAGTATATATCCGAGTGAGATTTGGAAAGGAGATGAAATGAGATGAAACGAGATATATATAAGACGGGATTAAATGAAACATCCCATCTTCTAAAGAGCCCTAGAGATATCTTTTGCTTCTTGTTTTCATTGGCTCATTACCATTTCAATGGAATGTCAATGGATCCAGTTCTAATTCAACGGAAAAGATTAAGCATCTAATTTATCTAGTCTGAATAATAAATAATTCAATCCTGCACTTACAAAAAAAAAAAAGGATATATGTGACCATCTAAGACTTGATACAAATTTAAGAACACAAAGCCCATCTACTTGGGCTGATACATATAACCATCAGGCTTCCAGTATTATTTGATATTTGATAAATAATTCAATCCAACTCTTGGCTATATCTTTCAAAAAGAAAGGAAAGAACTTAAGTCTCACCACGTCATCAGTTACATTTTGACTATGAAAAATTACAACCACTTCCTTAAACTCTTTGATGTGCACATATAGATTTTCATTTTCTAAACTATAAAAAGTGAGGAGTAATTGTACCACCCTCATTTTAACATCAAGTTGACGAGCATTGGGTAGAAACATGATGCATGATGGTGTGGTTGGGCATATACGGTGAAGGTAATCCTGAAGAGTCCTAGTGGGTTGATCCTCATGTTCACTCATATTTTCAAGAATAAAAAAAATCATAAAATAATCAGATTTTTCAGTTTGCAAAACCTTTTTTGTAAACTAAATATTTTTCTATACATTTTATCATGATCTGACATCAAAATTTTATGGATGAACGACGCACGCCTGCATATGCAAATACATAAATATATACATGCAGACATCATGAAAAACACGGTAATTAAGTAGCTTCATGCATGGTTGATCACCAATTCGACCGACCGAGCGAGAAGCGAGTACTTTTCTTTCGTTTTGGTATTGATGCAAAATTAAGCTTTGAAAATGAAGTACATTTGAGTTCAAAGGTCAAATATTGGAGTTACCGTCCTTCTGCCAAAAAAAAAGTTTGAAGGTCAAATAATTTGATGAAATCAAGTGGATATATTCAAGGAGGGAAAATAAACCCACTAATTAACTGTCTACGCATGTCACTGATTGATGCGGCTTAATTGGGTTTCAGACCTTCAGGCATGTTATTGAAACATGGAACACAGAGAGCACAATGTGTTTGAACAAATGCCTCAATGGGCTACCTCTATTGATCAATGATTATGCATTGGTTTCATACTCAGCCTTTCGGCTTTACAAGTGTATATATAGACAGAATCATAACAGAACCAATCCCTTTGTTAGTGACATGTGTCTTTTGTACTACAAGAGTATTTCTTTTATTCATGGCTTGGTAGTGCTCTCTGTGCCCTTTTAGGTTGTTTGCCACGTGTTGCCTTTTGGATTCTTGTGATTACTATGCGCAGGTATGTCTACTTGTTGAGCGGTGGTCATTATCTCTTTTGAATGAATTCATCTTCATCTACAGAGTGTTTTTGGTGTGTTAGGAGCGGCACCTTCCTTAATAGTCCCCCTCGATGCAAGAGGCACTTCAGTAATAGTGAGGCTTGATCGCAGTAAGGCAAAACGAGCGGAAGAGAGTGGTTTAGTCAATATATCAGCCACTTGATCTTTGCTAGAGACAAAAGACACCATGAGTGATTTTGATGCAACCCAATCCCTGACAAAATGATAATCTAAAGCCACTTATTTAGTACATGAATGTAATACTGGATTAACTGAAAGATAAGTAGTCCCCAATTTATCGCACCACAAGGTTGGGGGAGTTTTCAAAAAAAATGTCAAGCTCTTGAAAAAGGGACTCAATCTAGATAACTTCACAAGCAGCGTTTGCTATTGCTTTATACTCAGCCTCTGTTGAGGATCGGGCCACAATGGACTGTTTCTTAGAGCCCCAAGAAACTAGATGTGAGCCGAAAAAGACACAATAACCTCTCGTGGACTTCCTATCTTCAAGGCAACTGGCCCAATCAGCATCAGAGTAGGCACAAATATCATGAGATGAATGTGTGGAGAAAAAGAGACCAAGATGAGACGTAAGTCGTAAGTAGCATAAAATACGATTAACAACTTGCCAATGAGAGAGTTTAGGATTGTGCATAAATTGAGACACTTTGTTAACATAAAATGAGATATGTGGACGGGTAAATGCTAAATACTATAAACTCCCAACGATACTTCGGTAGAGGTGAGGATCCTTAAAAGAGGGCCCATCAATGGCTAAAAGTCTTGTGGAAATGGCCATGGGGGTTCAAACAGCTTTAGCATTCTGCATATTGGTGCGTTTCAATAGGTTAAATATATAATAAGATTGACTCAAAAATAGACCTTTCTGGTTATGGTAGACCTCTATTCCTAGAAAAAAAAAATGCAACTGACCTAAACTTTAATAGGAAAATGTTGACCAAGAGCAGCAATAAATTCAGTAATCAAACGAGAATCAGACCTAGTAACAATTATATCATCTACATACAAAAGCACAAATAAAACATGAGACGAATTTCTGAAAGTGAACAGAGACATGTTAGACCGAGACTCGTGAAAACCAAGGGAGATAAGTTGTGTACTTAGCTTGTGAAACCAGTCACGGGGTGCCTATTTGAGGCCATAGATTGTCTTTTTAAGCTTACACACGTGATTAGGGTAGTCAAAATGAACAAACCCAGGAGATTGATGCATGTAAATGGACTCCTCCAAGTCACCATGTAGGACGACATTTTGATCATCCAGTTGATGGAGGGGCCAGTTGGAAGGGACAGCTAAGGAGAGAAGAATTCGAATAATAACCGGTTTCACAACGGGAGAGAAGGTTTTGATATAGCCTACCCCAACTTGTTGATAGAATCCCTTGGCTACAAGGAGAGCTTTGTGCCGTTCCAAGGTACCATCGGGATTTCTCTTAGTTTTCAATACCCATTTCAGACATAAGACATTGTAAGAGGGAGATAAAGGTACAAGCTCCCAAGTCGAGTTGTGCAATAAAGCTTAAAACTCAAGCTTCATAGCATCACGCCACTCGGAGAACTTAGCAGCCTCAGAGTAGCAACCAGGTTCTTCTGGAACAAGGGACGATGTGGTTTCCGTGAGGGAAAGAGTGGGGCTCGGGTTAGGCCATAAAATGGTTCCATCAGTGTGAGATTTGGGACATCTAATGTTGTCTCATAACCTGGTAACCATAAGATGCCAATAATGAAAGATGGAAGATGATGAGGGTGCAAAAGAAGTGTCGACAGAAACCCTAGGGTGTGAGGACTCGGGAAGGATTGGGCAGAGATTGGAAGACTAAGACTCATTGGAGCTTGGGAGTGGGCTGGATGCAGGGATAGGCACAAGTCGACTGGGCTCTACTGGGCTGGGTCGAGGATCATGAGGAGCCAGAAGCTCAGATGTCGGTCAAATGTTAGAAGACACACCTGGAGCAGGTCGAGAAAAGTAAGTTACATTATAGGCCCACGGGTCCAGAACTGGAAGAAGAAGAGTCATTAAAAGGGAAATGGGCCTCATCAAATATGACATCCCTAGAAACGACCCGTAGGAACAGGGAGACAACAATATCTTTTATGATCGACACTATACCCGACAAAAACACACAACTTTGATCGAAAATCTATTTTGTGTTTATTAAAAGGACGTAAATTTGGCCAACTCGCACATCCCAAGGTACGAAAAAATTTATAATCTGGATCATGACCAAATATTTTTTGAACAGGTGATTTATTTTGCAAAGTTGTTGTGGGCATCCGATTTATTAAATAAACCGCAGTTTGAAAGGCAAAAACCCAATATTTTTGTGGCATAGATGATTGTGCTAGTAAGGATAGACCTGTCTCAACAAAATGTCTATGTCGTTTCTCAACACTACCATTTTTGACGTGAGAGTAGGGACACATGAGATGGTGTCCAATCCCACAAGTTTGCAAAATTTCTCGAAGTGGTTGGAATTCTCTCCCTCCATCCATTTGGATGGTATGCATATTGGTAGAGAATTGATTTGTCACATATCATAGGAAAGCAACAAAGATAGAGGAAACATCAGCTTTAGATTCTAAAGAGAAAAACCAACTAAATTTTGTAAAATCATCCACTACAATAAGATAATACCGAGAACCAATAGTGGAAAGGACTAGTGTCGGGCCACAATGATCCGAAAACTAAAGTTGAAAGGGAGTATGAGAGATAGAGGGTGAGGTGAGATAACGGAGTGCATATGTTCCTTGATTTCGCAAGTGCACGAATCGTAACAGGTAATAAAGTCGATGAGTAAGAGTATCGTCCCACGAGAATTGAAAAATTACTATTAAGTACCGAAATGTATTCAATCAAGATCTATCTGATAACTCAAATAAAATGAATTAATTATTAAACTAGAACAGATTACTAACAAAATTAAAGAAAGCAAGTTTTTATCAAAAAAACAAGAATTTAGGGTTTCCAATTCATCATAATTAATCCTATTTAATTTTTCTCATTGAATTAAAAATATTTGTTCCTAATGTTGATAATCAGATTTCTCTAATTTATTCGTTAATCTCTCTCAAGCATTAACAAAATATATCAATAGACAAATTTCCTACATCTCTGTGACAATTCTGAACTTATTTAAATTCATTAAGAATAAAGAAACCCTATAAAGATTACACAGGTCCATAAATATCTCTATCATATGTCATCTTATGGTATCTCAAACAAAAGTTGAAATAATAATCACTTCTCAGTCTCAAATTGAATATCAAATAATGTAAATAGTGATCAAGCATTCACAACTATTAAATCTAGAATAAAATATTCAACAATAAGATTTATTATATTAAATTAATTCAACTATGAAGAATTCACATAATCAAAGTTAGATTACATCATAATCTTAGAAAAATAAATTAGTTAATGAAAAAATTAAATAACAATCTAATAGAAAAATTTAACATCAAAGCAATTAAAAATTAAAAAAACGAAAACTTGAGAATTGCGCAAATGACGCGCCGCAACACTTCTTCGTCCCTCCTCGTCCTCACGGCGCTTATGAAAATAATCTATATATGTGTGTGGTGCCGTGATATGTTGAAACGCCTTGTATTTTTGTGAATTTAGTGGGGTGTGGGCCATGAATTGAAATTGGAATCAAATGCATATACGCGGCTTGCATAGTGTTACAAGTGGGCTTCTTTCATTAGGTCAATGGTGCAGTCAAATGGGGCCCTTTCCTTTGTAAATTCACATGCATAAAAGCCCAATGGATGAGTGCGGCTGCTTCCTTCAATATGAAACCGAATGTGATATTGTGGCTCTATTCTCCGATCCGTTCCAGTCCCATGTGGTCAAGGCTTGATTTGTGAGTTGCGGCCCAGGTCTTCTCCAACTAAAAATAAATAAATAAATAAGAGATAAGAATAAAAATAATATAGAGTGAAATAAAACATAAATAAAAATAAAATCTAAAGAAAAAAAAACTAACATTTTAATAAGTGAAAGGGTAATAAAATTTATGTAAAAATTACGCTTATCAAATACTCCCAAACTTAAACTTTGCTAGTCCTCGAATAAAGAAAAAAAAAACTAAAATAAGCATTGGTTTGCTTCATAAAAATTTTTGCCTCAAAAATTGTATGAAGTTTATAATTTAAAGGAATTATTCCAAATCAATCAAGTTCAAAAGTTTATTCAAAACTCAAATCTACTGTATTATTTTTCTCACTATTCACGCATACCTATTATTCTCACTTCATCATTAACTCCCCAAATAGTTTTATGCAAACAAGTAAATGCATAATGGATATCTAAAAACTCCATAAGCTTATTTTTCAAATCACTATATATTAATATAGAACAAAATATTACTAGTGATCAATAAGTCTTTAATAGGCTTGTGGTGTATGGCTAAGATGAGTGTCACAAAGACAATGTAAGATTTAGGCAAATGGATCAAAAAATACAATATTCTCAATCATTTCAATATCTGAACATACTAATTTTCATCGTTTTTTTTTTCTAAGTTCTTTTTTTTTTCTACTTCAAGTTGTCACTCATCTTTTGACGTGAATGCAAACATTGGTAATAGATGCACCCAGTTACTCAACAAGTCACACACTTAAAGTTCTTTTGCATACTCATATTTCAAGTTACAGTTTGACGTATGAGTAAACATTGATAATGAATATCCCTAGTTACTAAGCAACTTAAAACATTAGAGTAAATAGAACTTTGTACACCTTTTTTTTTTTCTTGAATACTTGTATATCATTCTTTTTTCTTCAAACCTATTTAGGAATAGATCAAATGGGTGACTAGGGAAAAAGATAGTATATAGGTAAGTTTGAAAGGTTCAATTGATTTATAGAATGCCTAAATCACTTCTCAAGTAATATTCTGTATAAGATTTTGTCTCTAGAGTAATTAAAATTTTTCTAGGTATGTACGATAATTAATGATCATATCAAATTAAAACAAGATTAAGTAAATAATTAATAGCTAGACTTAAGTAATGAGAATATTTCCTAAAAATTATAATCAATTTTAACCATATTCTTATCATAAGCATTTTTTTTTAGAAACAAACATAACAAAGGATAACAATTTTTTTTTTGAATAAAACGAATAAATTCCCTTCCCCCGAACTTAAATATTACACTGTCCTCAATAAAAGAAAGGAAGAAAAACTAAAGAAAAGTGTGAGAGAGGATAAGAGATGCTCCTCTGATTTTTAACTTGAATATTATTCCTTGAGGTGCAGTCGTATACCCATTGGAGATTTCTTCGATTTTTTTATTCCTACAAAATAAAAGTAAAACAATAAGATAAAGAAATAAATAAACATAAACATAAATGTAAAAAAAAATGGGTTGTCTCCCAAGAGCCCTTTAATTATAGTCAGTAGCTTGACTGTTGCTCATCGTTTAAGGCGGATCCAAGACAATGGTGGTCTTCCGGCTATCAAATCCATCATTCATATAAGGCTTCAGGCGTTGTCCATTTACTTCGAAGATCCCCTTCTCATTACAAGCAACTTCAACTGCTCCATGGGGAAAAACTTTGACAACTGTGAATGGGTCTGACCATCGCGACTTAAGCTTTCCTGAAAAGAGGTGAAGCAGTGAATTGTAAAGCAAAACTTGTTGTCCGGGTAGGAACTCATTCCTTGAGATATTCTTATCATGCCAAGCCTTGGTCCGTTCCTTGTAGATTTTTGCGTTCTCATAGGCTTCATTGCAAAATTCATCCATCTAGTTAAGTTGCAGCACACGCTTTTCACCTGCTACTTGGAGATCCATGTTTAGGCGCTTCATCACCCAATAAGCTTTATGCTCGAGCTCTACAGGCAGATGGCATGCTTTCCCAAAAACCAACCTATAAGAAGACATTCCCAAAAGTGTTTTGAATGCTATTCGATAAGCCTATAACGCATCATCTAGCTTTTTAGTCCAATCTTTTATGGAGATGCTAATTGTTTTCTCAAGAATCTGCTTCACTTCTCTATTTGATATCTCTGCTTGTCCATTTGTCTGATGGTGATAAGCCAATGTCTTCCAGTGCCGAACTCCATATGTCAATAATAATGCTGCAAACTGCTTGTTACAAAAGTGAGTTCTTTCATCGCTAATAAGGGCCCTGGGAGTCCCAAATCTTGTAAAGATATTCTTCTTGAGAAAATTAAGCACCACTTTTCCATCATTAGTAGGAGTTGCAATTGCCTCTACCCACTTGGATACATAATCCACTGCTAGAAGAATGTACTTGTTGTTGTAGGAAGAAGGAAAGGGTCCCATGAAGCCAATACCCCAGACGTCAAATAGTTCCACCTCCAAAATATTCTGTAAAGGCATCTTATTTCGTCTCGATATATTCCCAAAGCGTTGGCATCTATCACAAGCAACAATAAAAGCATGAGCATCCTTGAACAGGATTGGCTGATAAAATTCGGATTGGAGAACTTTAACTACAGTTCTATGAGCTCCAAAATACCCTCCACATTCTAGCGTATGACAATGCATCAAAATGTTTGTCATCTCCTCTTCTAGAACACAATGCCTAATGATTTGATCCACACAATGTCGATAAAGTATTGGTTCTTCCCAAAAATAATAATTTACTTCTTAGAAGAATCGCTTCTTCTGTTGGTAAGAGAGATCTAAAGGAATGATTTTTTCTGTAAGAAAATTGACATAATTGGCATATCAAGGTAGAGACCTGCTAGAGGAAATAGCTAGAAGTTGCTCATTAGGAAAATTATCATCGATGGCCAGTTGTTGGGACTCAAGTTGCTCTTGTAACTCTAGCCGAGAGAGATGATCTGTCACCAAATTTTCAGTTCCCTTCTTGTCTCTAATTTTAATATCAAACTCTTGCAGTAGGAGAACCCAACGGATGAGTCTTGGCTTGGCTTCCTTCCTGACAATAAAGTACTTAATTGCAGAGTGGTCGGTATAGACAATTACCTTATTCCCAATGAGATACGGTTGGAATTTGTTGAAAGCAAAGACTATAGCAAGTAGCTCCTTCTCTGTTGTGGCGTAATTGAGTTGGGCATCATTAAGGGTCTAGCTAGCATAATATATTTTGTGAAATTGCTTGTTCTTTATCTGTCCCAATACTGCGCCGACTGCATAATCACTTACATTACACATCAATTCAAATTGTAGATTCCAATCCGGTGCTATAACAATAGGAGCTGACACAAGCTTCTCTTTAAGTAGCAAGAACGCCTTCTCACATTCTTCATCAAAGATAAATGAGTTTTCCTTCACAAGCAAACTACAAAGGGGTTTAGAAATTTTAGAGAAGTCCTTAATGAATCTTCTATAAAATCCTGCACATCCAAGAAAACTTCGAACTCCCTTTATTTTTGTTGGTGGTGGAAGCTTCTCTATTGTCTCAATTTTTGCTCTATCAACTTCAATCCCCTTAGAAGAAATCTGATGACCCAAGACAATTCCCTCTTTTACCATGAAGTGACACTTCTCCCAATTAAGCATAAGGTTAGTCTATTCACATCTCTCCAAAACTAATGCCAAATTCCAAGGCAATCATCAAAAGAGGATCCAAAAATAGAAAAATCATCCATAAAGATTTCAATAATCTGCTCTACCATATCATAAAATATTGTCATCATACACCGTTGAAAAGTGGCAGGTGCGTTACAAAGTCCAAAGGGTATTCGATGAAAAGCAAACGTAGCATAGGGGCATGTGAACGTAATCTTCTCTTGGTCTTCTAATGCTATGGCAATTTGATTATATCCTGAATAGCCATCTAGGAAGCAATAGTACTCATGCTCGGCTAATCTATCCAACATTTGATCAATGAATGGTAAGGGAAAATGGTCCTTCCTAGTTGCCTTGTTTAATTTTCGGTAATCCATGCAAATTCTCAGTAATCCATGCAAATTCTCCACCCGGTGACGGTTCTTGTAGGGATTAACTCTTTGTTAGCATTTGTCACCACTATCATTCCTCCTTTATTTGGTACCACTTGCACGAGACTAACCCATGAGCTATCAAAAATAGGGTAAGTCACTCCAGCATCTAACCATTTTAATATCTCTTTGCATACTACTTTTTTCATTGTCGGCTTGAGTCTTCTTTGGTGCTCCACTGTAGGCTTGCAATCGTCTTCCAACAAAATCCGGTGCATACAAATAGAAGGGCTGATTCCTTTGATATTCGTTAGTGTCCACCCAATAGCTGTTTTATATTTTCGAAGAACTCTTAGCAACTTTTCTTCTTCTTCACTGGAAAGCATAGATGAATTAATTACCGGAAGAGTAGATGATTCCCCAAGATAAGCTTATCGAAGATGTTTCGGTAAAGGCTTGAACTCCAAAACAAGCAGCTTCTCAATAGATGGAAGTGATCGGGAAGGGACTTGTCCCCAGTCTTCAAAATATTTTCTGTTGATAGGACTAAAAGAATCCATCCAAGAGACATACTCTAACACTTCAGAATCCTCTGTCATAGGTGGACTTGGACTAACCAAACAAGTTTCCAATGATTCCTTTTGTTCATTCAACATTTCAGTGACCAAGGAGTCGATCACTTGAATGCTAAAACAGCTTTCACTTGTATCTGGATACTTGATGGCATTGAAAATATTAAATGTGACCTCCTCCTCTTGTACTCTTAACCACAATTCTCCCTTTTGAATATCAATAAGTGCTCGTCCAGTAGCTAAGAATGGTTTGCCAAGAATGATGGGGATTTCTCTATCTTCCTCCATGTCAAGAACAATGAAATCAGTTGGAAAAATAAACTTGTCCACCTTGACTAGCACATCTTCAATAACTCCTCTTGGCTACTTTATTGAGCGATCCGCTAATTGCAAAAAAACCGTAGTGGGTCTCGCCTCACCTAGTTCAAGCTTCCTAAAAATAGACAAAGGCATGAGATTAATACTAGCACCTAAGTCACATAAAGCTCTTTCAAAAATTGAATTTCCAATAGAACATGGGATAGTGAAACTCCTTGGATCCTTAAGCTTAGGAGGCAATTTCTTTTGTAGAATTGCACTACACTTCTCGGTAAGAGCCACCATTTTGTATTCTTCCAAACTCCTCTTATTTAACAAGACGACCTTCATAAATTTTACATAATTCGGTATTTGTTCGAGGGTATCTGCAAAAGGAATGTTAATATGCAATTTTTTAAACGCATCAAGAAATTTAGAAAATTGTTTATCAAGCTTATTCTTTTTGAGTCGTTGAGGGAATGGAATTCTTGGAACTAGATCCTGCAATGGAATTGGTTGATTTTCAAAGATCTCTTCATTGCCTGGTGGTTTAGTACGTTGCATCTCTTGATCTTCTTCTTCTTCTGACTTCTTGCCTTCAGTTGGAGGTTCCATCTCTTTTCTTTTTCTCAAAGTGATTGTCTTACACTGCTCCTTTAGATTCACTTTAGTTGTGCTAGGCAAGTTACCCCGTTATCTCTCAGTGAGCATATTGGCCAATTGACCTACTTGGACTTCCAAATTTCGAATTGAAACTGCTTGATTCTAAAAGTTCTTTTAGTCTCTGCCATGAATCGGTTGGTGTTATTAGCCAATTGTGTCATTACTTCTTCAAGTGCTGACTGCTCTTTTGGTGTTTCACTAGATGACGGACCAAGTGAAGGATTCAATACATTTTGATTATTCCATGAAAAATTAGGATGATTCCTACACCCAGAATTATATGTTGCACTATATGAATTGTTCTGCTTGTTATCATTTGCAATAAAATTTGCTTGCTTCACTTGAGCCAGAGAAAACGGATTTTGCCACTTGACATTCTTCGCTATCATTATTGGCTTGACAAAAATTACAGACCAGTTGTCTCAATTGAATGGCATTTACAGGCAATTGATTTGTCTTCAGTTGTTCAGTAAGTTTGTGGACTTATGCTATCAAGGTAGCAATAGCTTCAATCTCATGTACTCTTGCTTCTTTCTTTGGTAAAACCCTTTCACTTGACTATTGATAATTGTTCATGGCCATCTCCTTCAATAGCTCATATGCATCATCTTATGTTTTGCCCATAAATGCTCATCCTAAAGCTGCATCTATTAAAGTTCTTGTAGCAAAGGCAAGTCCATTATAGAAGTTTTGAACTTGCATTCACTTTAGCAATCCATGATGGGGGCAACGCCTAAGTAGATCTTTGTATCGCTCCTAAGTTTCGTAAAGTGATTCACTCTCCATCTGAGCAATATTTAAAATCTCATTGCGTGTCTTCGCTGTCTTGGTAGGTGGAAAAAATTTAGCAAGAAACTTCTGAGATAAATCTTCCCAAGTAGTGATTGAGTCTGTAGGCAATGAATTTAACCAACTCTTGGCTTGGTCTTGAAGAGAGAACGGAAATAACCTGAGGCGAATGACATCATCAGTAACGCCATTGTGATTAAAAGTGTCACAAATTTTCAAGAAATTTTCAATATGGGCATTAGGGTCATCACTCAACAGTCCATAAAACTGAATCCATGTCTAGATAATTTGCAGGATAGCCGACTTAATCTCAAAGTTGTTGGCCTCCATGGTAGGTTTCCAGATAATTGAATGAATCCCTATGATCTGTGGTAGCGCAAATTCCCTCAATGCCCGTGTATCCCGTCTACGATTTTCATTTTCTGCCATAGTGACTGAACATTTCTGGGCTTCTCGCTTCTTTTTCCTTAATCCTTTTGCTGTTTTTTCGATTTTGGGATCGAAAAGTAGTAACTCCAAACTCTTGCTTTATCTCATGCACTAAGAAAATCTAAACATAAAAGATAGAACAAATCAAATTAGATCGGCATTAAAGTGGTATCGATATTATTAGTAATTTTATCTAAATTTCCAGCAACGCTGCCAAAAATTTGTTCCTCGATTTTGCAAGTGCATGAATCATAACAGGTAATAAAGTGAATGAGTAAGAGTATCGTCCCATAAGGATTGAAAAATTATTATTAAGTACCGAAATATATTCAATTAAGATCTATATGATAACTCAAATAAAAGGAATTAATTATTAAACTAGAACAGTTTACTAACAAAATTAAAGAAATTAAATTTTTATCAAGAAAGTAAGAATCTAGGATTTTCGATTCACCATAACTAATCCTATGCAATTTTTCTCATTGAATTAAAAATATCTATTCCTATTGTTGATAATCAGGTTTTTCTAATTTATTAATTAATCTCTCTCAAGTATTAACGAAATATCTCAACAGGCAAATTCTCTACATCTCTGTGATAATTCTGAACTTATCAAAATTCATTAAGAATAAAAAAACCCTATAAAGATTATACAAGCCCATAGATATCTCTATCTTACGGCATCCTATGGTATCTCAAACAAAAGCTAAAATAATTATCACTTCTTAGTCTCAAATTAAATTCTAAATCATGTAAATGGTGATCAAGCATTCACAAGCTTTAAATCCGAAATTAAATAATCAATAATAAGAAATAAATATTAAATTAATTCAACTGCGAAAAATTTACATAATCAAAGTTAGGTTACATCATAACCCTAAAAAAATAAATTAGTTCATAAAAAAATTAAATAACAATCTAATAGAAAAATTTAACATCAAAGCAATTAAAAAAGGAACGAAAACTTGAGAATTGCCCAAATGACGCGCCGCAGCATTTCTTCGTCCCTCCTCGTCCTCACGGCACTTATGAAAATCATCCATATATATATGTGTGTGTGTGTGTGTGTGTGTGTGTGTGTGTGTGGTGCCGTAATATGTTGAAACTCCCGTGTGTTTTTGTGAATTTAGTGGGGTGTGGGCCATGAATTGAAATTGGATTCAAATGCATATACGTGGCTTGCAAAGAGTTATATGTGGGCTTCTTTCATTAGGTCAATGGTGCAATCAAATGGAGCCCCTTCCTTTGTAAATTCACATGCATAAAAGCCCAATGGATGAGTCAGAGTGCGGCTGCTTCCTTCAAGATGAAACCGAATGTGATATTGTGGCTCTATTCTCCGATCCGTTCCAGTCCCCTGTGGTCAAGGCTTGATTTGTGAGTTGCGGCCCAGGTCTTCTCCAACTAAAAAAAACAAATAAATAAGAGATAAAAATAAAAATAATATAGAATGAAATAAAACTTGAATAAAAAAAAAATCTAAAGAAAAAAAAACTAACATGTTAATAAATAAAAAGATAATAAAATTCATGTAAACATTACGCTTATCAGCATGACACTTAGCTTGAAGACAAGCTGTACATTTTGGATAAAGGGACTTAGAATTTAAAGGTAAATTAAACTTGCTAATAACATGGGAAGTGACTCTGTTGGTGGGGTGACCAAGCCTCTTGTGCCAAGTGGTTGGTGAAGTCCGTGTGCCAACAAAGACTTGAGGGACTGATGAGAGGTGAGATGAGACCGAAGTAGTGAGAGCTTGAGGAGTTGGGTAGGAAACCAATTTGAGGTAGATGCTAGACATAGAGTTGCTGAGGCCGAAATAGAGTTGGGTTGAAAGGGTGGTGAAGCAAAGACAGTGGAGGGAAGGACGTAAATGCCATCCTTAATGGTGTCCTGAAGTAGAACCCTTGCGTTTGTTAATCCTTCACACAAAAACAAGTGGCATAAAATTCAAAATACATAGAGTTATCTAAGCAAAACTGACAAACAAACAATAAATTTTTTGAAATGCTAGGAACATGCAAGATTTGGGTGAGAAGAAATTTTTCAGGGGTGTGAAGATGAGCCGAATCAATATGTTGAATTGGAAGAATGGAACCATTTCCAATGCTGACCTGCTTCGTGCCTTGATACGATGCTACATCCAAGTTAAAGCTATTGTAATCCCCAGTGAAGTGATTTGTAGTAGCACTATCTAAAAATCAATGGCTAAAACTTGGTGGGGTTGTTGAGGGATGAGTTGTGATGGGTGAGCTGTTAGAGAGGGGGTGGAGGGCTTTGATGTGCTTGATCAAATTTATAGTAGCAAGTTAAGGATGTGTGACTAGGTTTGTGACACCCTTGACAGGTGGGTCTCAGGTCAGGCTTGTTAGGAAGGAAGTTGCATGGACCTCGCCCACCCCCTCGACCACGAGCACCCCATGACCACAGCTACCCCCACGGCCACCCCTCCCTCAATTGTTGAAGTTGTTTGGTTTGGAGATAGTGAGATTGTTTGACATTGGGTTATTGGACAAGAGAGAGCTAGTTTGGTGAGACAGCACTGATTTATAATTGAGCAAAAAACTATAGATTTGTTGAGGGGATAAAGGATTAGCCCGTATAGTAAGTGATGCAACAAGGGACTCATAATCAGATCCTAAGCCATCTAGAAGATAAACCGTGAACTCAAAGGATGATAAAGGTTGACTAGTAGCACTCAAAGAAGCTGTGAGCTTTTTAAATTTGTGAAAATATTCTGTAATGGTTTCAGATCCCTTCTTGAGGGTGGCTAGTTGAAAATGGGTCTGCATTGTGTGAGCAGATGACTGAGCCAAAAACAATTCTTGGAGCATAGTCCAGATCTCATGAGAAGTAGCACAATCCATGACCTAGGCAAGCACATTCTCAAAGAGGGAGGAGTTAAGGGCCGAAATGATAAGCTAATCTAAGAGACACCATTTGGTGTATTCAAGATTGATGTTATCATTGATTGTAGGAGGTGGCATGGGAGAAGTGCCATCCACATAATCATATAACTGATGACCTTTGAAGAAATGAACCATTCGTGCCTTCCACAACAAATAGTTGTCAATATTAAGTTTAATATTGACAAAATGTTTGACGACATTGAGTATAGAAGGGTTAACACTAGAAGACGAGTTAGGAGAAGTTGGGTTTGAGAAAATGGACGAATCCATGGCTAAGAGCTAAAGAAAGAAGACGACAAGTCTTTCACTGGCCTCGCGATATCATATTGAAACATGCAACATAGAGAGCACAACATGTTTGAACAGATGCCTCAATGGGCTACCCCTATTGATCAATGATTATGCATTGGTTTCATACTCAGCCTTTTGGCTATACAAGTGTATATATAGACAGAATCATAACAGAACCAATCCCTTTGTTAGTAACATGTGTCTTTTGTACTAGAAGAGTATTTCTTTGATTTATGGCTTGGTAGTGCTCTTTTGACTGCTATGTGCAGGTATGTCTATTTGTCGAGCAGTGGTCTTTGTCTCTTCTGAATGAATTTCATCTTCATCTGCACAAAGTGTTTTTGGTGTGTCAAGAGTGGCGCTTTCCTTAATACATGTTACCCATGTGTTCATGATTTGGATTAATTAGATGCTACACAATTACTTGTGATCTACATGCAGTACAAGACTTGATCACATGGTGGGACCCATTTGGATTTATGATCATATTGATACTCCATATACAGTTAATTAATTCAAATATTTATGATTAAGGCTTCGTTTATATTTCAAATTTATCTTAACTCATCTTTATTTCATCATTATATTTTTTTAATTTATCATACAAAATACAGATTCTTATACATTTTTTTCAAATCTCAATACACTTTTTTTAAATTCTAATTCAATTTTTTCAAATCCTAAAATAATGATAATATTAAGAAATAAACTAAACTCATTTTAATTCATCTTATCTCTAAATCCAAACGGGGCTAAAATTGCCGTGGAATTCAAGTACTGCATGGGTTTAAGGTCACATCATATACCCAGTTGTCACGTTTCAAACCATATTATATATATATATATTATGATAAATTAGCTCAAATACTATTTAAGTTTACAAAATATAGCCAGTACTTGTCTATTATATATACAAGTCATGTCTCGGTGAGAAGATATTATGATATAGTTTAATTAACTAAGCATAGTAGTTAACGTGATAAAATATATCTACTTGTCTACTCAAGTCATTAATTCGGTCCAAAAATATTATCCTAAAGTATTCCATGCATCTTTCTTTATTGGAAATTTACAAATTAATCACATTTTTTTAATTTTTAAATTGAATGAAAGACTCAGTACATTTAAAAAAAAATAAAAATTGAAAGATTCAGTACATATGTGAACATACAAATTACCTAAACCAAATTCGAGTATTTAATTTGCTAGATAGAGGCCTCGAAGAAATTATCCATTGGTCTGCTTTGAAAGTTTGATCTTGTAAAGATTTATAAATTATACGTACCTAATTCAAACCTGTAGGCCAGCTCGCTTCTAGACTGATCCGTTCTTCTTTTTATTTTTTATTTTTTATTTTTTATTTTTCAAACTACAAAAACAACTGTTTAGAACGCGTATTCATTTACTGCTTGGAATCATTAAGCCAAAGTAAAGGAAATGAATTAAAAATCTGCAGGCTGCGCGATCTATTGCTTGTAATCTTTAAGCAAAAGTAAGTCCATTACCTTTAATCTTCTGCATGTACACGTAAGCTATTAGATCTGAACCATTTATCGTATAAATTAGTAAATTCAAGACTTTTTTGATTGCTTCGCAAAGAATTAATGCACAAGCTAAATAACCATGGCTAGATCCGGCCAATAGAAACATTAGAAAAGTAGAATTGTTACTAAGTACTCTTTAACTTGAGAAATTAAAGTTCCCACAAGTCAACCAAACACTTAAAAGAGGGCAAGTTATGCTCATGAGTGAAGGTTTATGAGGTAATGTAAGATTGCTTCGTGGTTTATTTCGAAAAAATGTTAAGAGATAGATTGGTAAAAATGGTTTTCTACTTGTTCTCATTGATCTCATGAACATATATAGACATGAGTATAAAATTTATACATGGAAATAAAATCAAATAAGCTATACAAATGTAATTGAATCAGCTATACATGTAAAGTCAAAAATTGGTGGGATTGCTGAAATCTTGGGATTGTGGTGCTGTAATACTCCTCCTCAAGTTAGCGCATGAAAAACTGTAATGCCCAACTTGAGAGACAAGTCATGAAAGAGATCATAACCAAAGGCTTTGGTGCAACTCTAATGCCCAACTGGAGATTGCTTATTAACCCAAACAGTCTTGTTGCAAAGATAATGAGAGAAAAATATGTCAAGTATGGTGATATTTTAAAGGCTAAGGTGGGGTATACATCTCTCTGATATGGAGAAGTGTATGGGGCCAGGAAATCTAATAAAAGCTGGGATAAGGTGGAGGGTGGGAAACGGGGAGACGATCAGGATATAGGGGGATCGATGGTTACCAACACCTTTTACTCATATGATACAATCACCAGTTAGGGTCCTACATAGCGAGGGCAAAGTTAAGAAACTATTAGGTTCTATAGGTGAGTGGAAGCATGAGGTGATAGATGAGTTGATTTGGGGTCAGACTAGAGATGTTCTATTTTATGTTAAGTCAGCATATTTTCTCCAATGTCAACTGAAGAAAGCTTTGGTGGGTGAAGCCTCAGCAACAGACTCAAGTTCAATGGCATGGAGGAAGATTTGGGAATTGCAAGTGCCTAATATAGTTAAGGTATGTGGAATGCAGTAGGTGAAGCTCTAACAACAAGAGGCTGAAAATGGATTATGTCCCATATGTCATCAATATGATGAGACAAGTAGCCATGCTTTGTGGAATCATGTTGAAACTCCAGATGTGTATGGTAAGATTCTGTTAGCCCACTGTAGAAATCAAAATATATGGACATTGCTTTTATCTATATATGGGAAGACTTGATCTCAAAGTATAAAAAAGCTGAGTTGGAAGAGTTTGTATGTGTGCGAAGGAAGATCTGGTTGAGGAGGAATATGTTAGTCTTTGAAGGCTTGATTGACTGTCCTAGAAAGGTATGGCAGGGTGCAAGACTAGAAGTGGAGGATTTTCATAAATCTCAACTATCTATGGGGGAGTCGATAGAAGGGCAGAGGGGAAGTAGTAGTATTGTGAAATGGTGTAAGCCTACAGAACTTGGTATAAAGTAAATTGGGATGCAGTTTTTGAATAGAGGAGCATGGCTATAGGTGGTGGTGTAGTGACCAAAAACTATGATGGAGACCTAATTGAAGCAGCAGATTGGTCAAGGAGGTATGTCAGAAACCATTGCAAGAAGTTGAGATTGCTACAGAGATGAGCATTGAGTTGGGTTTACATCAGGTAATCTTAGGAGGGGATGCTCTCACAGTGGTGAATGATGTGAAGAATAGAGAGGTGAATTGGTCGTAGTATGATCAAAATATAGAAGACTTGAATTGTTTTTTCTATCGTGATTCGTGATGAGAAATGGTAGATCTAGTTTGTTCCAAGAAAGGGGAATCAAGCTGCTCATGTTCTAGCTAAGTTAGCCTTAGAGTTTGGGGAGGAAGTGGTATGTTTGGAGAAGGGACCAAATAAGATTATGAAATGTATTGATTGTGAAAAGCTTGTACTGGATATTTAAATTAATAGAATGGCATTATATGTTTTTTAACTCAGAAAAAATAAATAAATTGAAAACGGTTGTTTTTTAAATCTTTTGTAATTCAAGGTGATCTTTAACCCTTTTCAAATTGATATTTAATAATTGGAGGAGCTGCTATGGTCAAGCAGAGTCAAGGTTGTGTTTACTTGGTGCAGATTGAACTCACTCTGCATCTTTATGTTGTTTATCCTTTTTAGCTTTTTTGTGGTAGCAGAGAGACGAAGGAAACGATCTTCTGCAGGGTTGAAAATAAAAATATTCTAATTATGCATCCTGAAAATAAAAATATTTTGTTCTGTATTTTTTATGTAAATACTCATGTTTACTTACTACTATATGTACTCTTTTTACTGAATTGTTAATAACTTATCCGTTATCTCCATAACATTTTTCAAATAATTTGGATGGTTTAGTTGGAGAGCAAGGATAGAAAGCTTTGAAAAGATTTCATAATAGTAATTGAATAAGTGCTAAGGATAAAAATATTTTTGGAGGATTATTTATTATTATGTTATTTGTGAATATTAAGGATTAAGAGCTAACGGTAGGAAATTTGTACTAAGATTATTGAAAGGTCATTATTTTTAAGTAAATGAGAGCTAACTTTCTGGACTTTCGAGATTGGGGTGTTACATTTTCTCTCTCCCCTCGTAGCCCACTATCATGACTAACTACATAGTACCTCCCATGTGTGACTTATGGCATTAGTAACAAGGATTTGGGTCATGGCTAGGGACCATTGGGCTTGACTTCTTATAGGGGCCAAAATTCCTCAAGATGTTTAGGATTAGCTTTCTATTGGACTTAAGCTGCTCAACCAAAAATCTAAGGTCTCATTTCCAAACTAAAAATACTAAGGCCTTAAAAGATTATGAAAACTAAATAATCTATGAATCATGCCTAGCCAAACTCATCACAATAAACAACAATGTAATATATTTGTAGTAGCATCCATGTATTGTGTGTGTTGATATATTATAAAAAAGGGCCTTTTAAATTATTAAAAAGATTTTTAAAAAAAATTAAAGAGTGTCCAAATTATTTTATTTTCTAAGATCTAGTAAACATGATATCTGATTTTTTTTTTAACAGTGCTGTAAAAATATTTTCTAAAGTTTTATTTTTATTTAAAAAAATATTAATAAATCTGGATTTTCGGTTACAATCTGGATATCCGGATTTATGGTCAAAAAAGGAAAAAATCGGGATATCCGGTCACAACCCAAATATTCGGATGTGAATTCAATCATCCATCTGGATAATTTTTGGATATATCTAGGGAGATAATTGTCCGGTTTTCAAATTCTCAATCCAAACCCGATTATGACTGGATATTTGGATCCAGATCCAATTCTGTACCCTCACTTTTTTTTTGGTGTCTTTGTGGAGAAACAATAATGTTTGAATAAGTAAATTTATATTTTGTAGTTTTAAGAATATATATAATTGTGTCATAGAAGATGATTTTAGATAACAGTAAGTAATTTCCTAGACTTTCTGTGGCGTTACACGGTCAGTCCAAATTACAGAATACTGGTTTGATTTGTACTTTTTTAGAGAAATATTAGATTAAGAAAGAAATTTTATAAAAAGAAATAAAATAAAATCAATAATAAACATTTCTCTAGAAGTATTAAAATCGATCCCAGATAGGCAGATGGGGTAGTATTTGACTCACAGCTGCGACATTGCATTACACTGACTAGGCTAGACATCCAAGTCGCATTTGACTTACAGCTAGTTGCGGTATGCACAATGCTCATCATGATGATCACTAGTCAAGTCTACTCGCCTAAGTCAAAATTTCCTTCAGTAATTGCGGCAGGCGATCTACCCGGAATTATTAAGTAAGTCAGTCCATTTCCTTTCGCTTATTAAAACACCCTAATTAATATGGGTGTTCAACCGGATCTGGTTTGTTTTCGAATTCGGTTATAAACTCGAAAAATCAGGATATCCTAGCGGATATTCGCCCAGATTTATTTTGGGCGGATATAAAAATATAATATCCGCTTGGATCCAGTTACAGATCTGGATCTTAATCCGGATACCCGTAACCAGATGTATATTTTTGATTCAGTCTCACATTCTCAAGTGTCGTTCCTAAGTCCTCAACGTCTCTCGTCTCGAGCTCTCTTTCGATTTCTCTCTCGTATGAAAAGGAACCCTAGCTTCTCTCTTGTCTCGAGATCTCTCTCGATTTCTCTTATTTACTTGGTAACTCTTTCTATCTCTCTCTCTCTCTCTCTCGGTTTAGTTGGATTGTGAATATCCATCTCTTGAAATTGACAAGAACCCTAGTTTGCTGTGAGGATTGCGAGTCTGCCATCCTTTCGTTCTGTTGTTGTTTGTTCCATCTTTCTTTATCAACTCCGAAACCTAAGGTATGTTAATCTCTCTCTCTCTCTCTCTCTCTCTCTCTCTCGGTTTAGTTGGATTCTTTTTTCTAGGTTTGTGTTAGATTTTCGCTTAGGTCTGTTTGGGTTCATGTTTGATTTCCTGGGTTTAGTATATTTAGCAGTTTGTGTTTGATTCTCGCTGGGTCTGTTTGGGTTTGTGTTTGATTTCCTGGATTTAGTATTTGAAGCAGTTTGTGTTTGATTTTCGCTTGGGTCTATTTGGATTTGTGTTAGATTTATAGATTAAATATTTTTGCACAAATGATGGAACATTTTAGTTTTAATTTCATTTTGAATGATTTGGGTTCATCTCAACGACTCGAGAAAACATGAACCTATTTGTGCTCTGTTTTAAAGCAGTTTGGACAATTAATGCAACAAGTTAATATGTTTTAAAGATTCTTTAGTGTAAAGAATGAATACAAGAGAGAGAGTCATCTAAAAATTATAATCTATTGATGGGGGCTCTTGTTTTTTTTTTTTCTTATGTTCAAAACAGATGGAAGGTAGTTTTAGTGATTGAGCATGGGGTTCCAGTTCAGCTCATATATCATTAGATATGGAGGAAGCCACCAGTCCTTTAGTACCTTCTTCCACGAATATTTCAAATCCTAGGCCCACACCATCTCTCCCCCCAAGGCCAAAAAGAGCCAGGAAGGTTACAAACCAATCTAGGGCATGGGATCATTCTAATAAGATTGAACCTACTGATCCCAATGCACTTAAAGCTCAATGCATGCATTGCCTAAAACTTCTTGGATGCCATTATAAAAATGACACTTCATCATTGACACACTACCTAGAATGGAGTTGTCTGAATTCTCCTCTTAGACGGAATAGAAATCTTGGGATAGATAAACCACCGCCACACATTGGAGTTAGGATGGAAGGTAGAGGATCTAGTCCTCAAGGGTTACGACAATATGACCGTGAAATATTAAAGACAATGATTTTCAATTTATTTATCCAGTGTGAAATGCCATTTAAGGTTATAAAGCATCCGACATTTGTTAACCTTATGGGTTATTTAGAGCCTAGACACAACTTGCCATCCCGAACCACCTTCCAAAGAGAGTGTATTGGTATATACAAGGAGGAGAAGCAAAAGTTAAAGACTTTGTTGAGTAACCAAAGAATTTGTTTGACCACCGATATATGGTCATCGTTACAAAACAATAGTTATATTTGTGTCACATGCCATTATATTGATCAAAGTTGGGCATTACACAAAAAAATCATAATGTTTTCCAAGATTGATAATAGTAAGGGTGAGACTATTGTTTGGATGTTGGATTCTTGTTTGATAGATTGGGAGATTAACCGCCTTGTGCAATCACTGTGAATAATCACCCCGCTAATAAAGTTGTTGTTACTCATGTGAATAGGAACTTTAAATATAAGGAGTTCATAATTTTGGGAGGTGAGCTTATACATGTGCGTTGTGCTGCACATATTTTGAACATTGTTGCATATGTAAAAATTATAACTAATGCCGTAGATAAAATTAGAGAAGCAATAAAATTTGTGAGATCTTCACCAGTAAGGCTTGAATTGTTTAAATCATGTGCAAAAGAGATGAATATTGTGTGGGTAAAAATGGTATGTCTAGAGGTTTTTACTAGATGGAACTCAACATACCTAATGCTTAGTGTTGCTGAAAAATACGAAAAAGCTTTTGGACTTATGGGATTGAAGGAGTCTACGTTTTTGGCACCTCCGTTTGAAGATTGGAAACTAGCTCATATTTTAGTCAAGCATCTAAAAGTTTTTTATGATGCCACTTTGAAAGTTTCAGGCTCATCATACGTGACCTCTAATTTGTTATTTCAAGATATTTGTATAGTTGAGAATACTTTGAACAAAATGGGTTAGAATGAGGATGATGATATGTTGATAAGGATGGCGTTTGCTATGAAAGTTAAATTTGTTAAATATTGGGGGGACACTGTTAAGATGAAATTGATTATTTATGTAGCTTTTGTTCTTGACCCTCGATATAAATTTAAAGCCTTGTCTTATTGGTTAAAAAAGTGCAAAGGAGATGAATGTGGAAAAAGAATTGAGACCAAATTAAAATTACTCACGAATCGTTTGATTGAGCAATACCACAAGTTTTTTGGGCAAAACAGTTCCTCCTCAAGTATGGCCCAACAAAGGTCCTCAAGTATTATTGTTGAAGACATGGTCTTTGAAGATTTTGATACATCTCTAGATCCATATTTTCATGAGGAAGAGAGTTCGATACTTAGCGGGGACATGGAGAGGTATTTGTTAGATGTGATTGAGCCAAAAGTACCCGGGTTTGATATTTTGGATTGGTGGAAGAGGAACTTATTCAGATATCCTATCCTTGCGGAGATCGCACGTGATATATTAGTCATCCCTATGTCCTCTGTCGCATCCGAGTCCGTATTCAATACCGCTGGACGTATAATAGACCCATGCCGAAGCTCATTAGTGCCAGAGACTATCCAAGCACTAATCTGCGCCCAAAATTGGTTGACTTGTAAGTCACTTAGTCCTTGGAAATGGGAGGAGGATGTAGAAAACGTTGACATCGAAGGTAAACGTGTTTATTTGTTAACTTGATTTTTTTTATTACTAATTTATTTATTTAACTTAACTTCTACATTTTTTTTTTTTGCTTGAGGTAACTCTCTTTCTTCGACTTCAACAACATAAGCATATGGACTCACACTAATGCATTGAAAACTTTCCTTTTGCAATAAGTTAGATTTTATATATATATATATATATATATATATTTGCTATATTTTGATTGTTGGAGTTAGTAAAAATGGGTCAAAAGAGAACTGAAGCTGTATTTTGATTGTTGGAGTTAGTAAAAGCTATATTTTGATTGCTATATATATATATATATATATATTTACAGATTTCCTTTATTTGTACAGATTATTGAGATCCTAAAGCTGGTAAAAAGAGAACTGAGTGGAAATTCCATTTGCTGCATTATTAGATATTGCAGGATTTTGTTGGGAGTCCAGTGACTAGTCAAAACATTTTTTTTTGGCCTTGTAGCAGCATATATAGATAATAGAATGTTGTTAGGTCTTCTTTTGTTCTTTTGTATTTTTTTTTCTTTTGTTCTTTTGTATTTTTTTTTTCTTTTGTTCTTTTGTTCATATAAGAATATTGGACAACGTAGTACTACTCTGTAAAGAAAAATTAGATAACTGATCTAACGCAAGTGGTGGCCTATATATCTTTGTAGCAAGCGAGAATCGAGAAAGTATTAATTTAGTAGTAATCAAGTAGATCTGTGTGTTGATAACACCAATAATTGTCGAGCATTTCTAAAACTCCAAAAAAGGTAAGCGTTTGACAAATGGGGTGGAATGATCTGCACTAATGTTGTGCAGAATGCAGTATCCGGATTTTATAAAAGAGGAAAAAATATCCGGATATCCAGTTTTAAATCCGAATATCCGGATATGATCCAATTATTCATCTGGATTGTAACCGGATTTAATCTGGGCGGTTATCTACTCGATTTTTGAGATCCAGATCCAGATCCGGTTATGGCCAGATATAGCCGGATATTCGGATCCGGATCCGGATCCGGTTGAACACCCCTACTAATTAACATTTCTTCTTTTCTACTTTCTTTCTGTGACTTTTTTCCTCTAACATACTAAAAACATTTGACCATTTTTTTTTCTTGTTCTGCAAAGCCTAATGAAAGAAAAAATGGTTGACATTGCGTAGCATCTCTATTTTTTAATATCCATTAGTACTTTAATTAGGTTGGAATGATTTTCAAATGGTTCTATTCATCTTATGTGGTAATGCTAAACCTTAACTATTTAAAAACTCTATGGTACATAGAAGTATCCGGAAAAAAGTTGTAATGGAAAGATAAATCGTAATTATAAGGATTTTTTACTGTTTGAGTATTTACTTTTGGTATTACTGTTTCAATAGTTATTTCAAGTGAAATTTGTATGCAAATACACGAACTCGTGATCTTGTACCATTTCTCTGTATATAATATATAATATACGAGGCTAGCGGTACTGATCTCCATTTGTTGAAAAATAAATAAATCAAGCAAAGGCCTTATGCATTTTTTTCGTAAATATGTTAATATTAGTGAGAATTTGAATACATTGTATTAGGAACAGTGACTTGCATTTCTTCTTTACAAAATAACAGATAGAGATGCTTTCTCCACTCAAATTAAGGCTATTGACAAAAAGCTAGCTGAGACTCCCATCAATGCTGAAGAACGTTCTATATTTAAAGTGCACGAGCAATTATTTAAGGTAAATGAGAAGGCTTTAAAATCTGGGGGTCGCTAGGAGAAGGTGGAAGGTTGTGGTAGTACCCTATTAACAACCGCCCTCGATCATGCCTTGACACCGCTAGTAAAGGTCAAGACAGTCACTTGGCTAACTAGCATGCATGCCTTGGCTCAGGCCCTGACATGCAGCAAGCAGCCATGGAGGCTATTGCCTCGCGCAGCCCATGCCCACAGCCAAGCATGCGCCCTTATGCGCATCATTACGCACTCCTTTGCGCGCACACTTGCATGAGCACCTGCGCACCATGACCAGCGCACCCCAGTGCGCCCCAGCACCACCTAGCATGGCTAGTGGCGTGCCCACAAGGCATGCCAACCAGCGCATGGCTCCAACCCATGCCTTGCAGAGCAGGTTAGTGGCATGCACACCATGCATGCCATCATGCGCGCGGCACCAGCCTGCGCCTTGCAACCCATAGCGCCCAGACCGCCAGCTTAGGCCATGCATGACCATCACCCCAGCACTCAGCCTGGGCCATGCAAGACCACCGCCCAAGCCACTTGACTGGGCCACACTACCACAGCACGACATCACACGGGACACATCATCAAGTTTAGGCATATCACCATACCATGCACACTATTAGATACCACGTAGCCAGGCGCCATGCAAACAACCATCCGTGAGCCATGCCATGCCACAGGCCATGCCTAGGCCACAATATGCCATGGCCCCATCATCATTGGCGCCACCTTTGCTTATTTATGTATTTATTTTATTTATTTATGCATTTGGTTATTTTAGTAATTATCTTATTTTGATAGGGACCTTTTGGAGAGAAACACATTGTGCAATTCGGGAATTGATGTGTTTCACATCTATCTTTTATTTATCAAAGTATTTGAGATATTTATTTCATTTTGGTATTCTTGTTTATTTAGTGTTGTTCTTGAGTCTTTGGAGTATATTAGTTTGTTCTTTTGTTCTTGTAGTTATTTGGAGTTCCTTTCTATTTGTTTGGTTATTGGAAAAAAATTACAAAAAGTGTATTTAAGTGTCTTGTGAGAGTGCCAAATTCGCACCACTTATTGTTGTGTGAGTATTCTTGAGTGTTTGTTTGATTGCTGAGTGAGTTTGTGTTGGTGAGGCCGAATTCACACCACTTGTGAATTTGAGAATATTGTGTGTTTCCCCTAGAGGATTTCGAAACCCACATCCATTGTGAGTTTCGGATTCTTCAAAAGTGTTGAGTGTGAGTGTTGAAGTGTTGGAGGAAAAGTGTTCTAACCGAACCCTTGGAGTGCTTGGAAGGTTGGCGTGTTCTTACCATTATTTGAGTGATTAATCTTCTTTTGATTGTTCATTCAATTAAATTGTGTTTTCTCTTGCCTCATACACCAAAAAGGCAGCCCCATCAAAACCCTAGCAGCCCACGGCACAAGCCATAAAGCCCTAGCTCCATCCTTTGCCCAAAATGCCCCTCTTGATAAAACCCTAGACCAACCACTTAACCCTAGCCTTTCCCACCTTATTTGCCTTATAAAATCAGACCTAAACATCCCAAAAATACCCCTGGTCGTGGCCTAGAAAGTCCCCATATAACCAGCCACATCAATCCCCTACAATCACCAAGCTATCCAAAACCGATCAAAACCAACTTGACCATTTCGCCCACCACCCTTCCAAACCCTAGCCGGCCATCAACCCTCATCCTTTCCTAAATTTTCTCAATTAAATCAAGTCATCTCCCATCCAAAAATAGCCACAAAAGTCATCCATAACAACCCCCACCAACCGGCCACACAATTCCAGTTAAATTCAAAATTTTTCAAAATTCAAACCTTCCCACTTTCCTTATTAATCTCATTCAGCTATACTATCATACCCTAGCCGAGATTCACCCATTGCCACATCATCAAATTATCCCTTAGTTCTCTCAAGTGGTTGATCAATTAACCAATTGATTGCAACAAACATATCCTACCCAAAACAAAAGCATATACTCAACCAACTCACCTTCCTTATTACCACCGACCATATCTCATAATAACTACATTCCTATATTTTAGGAATCTTCCAAATCATCTCTAACCCTATCCAAATTCCTCCATTGCCACATCACCAAATCATATTTCCATTCCCTCATTTGATTGGTCAATTAATCAAATGATTGACTCAATCAAAGATAGCCATTGATCATTACATACTCGGCCAAACTCCTAGACCCTTTGCCGGCCACCATATCATTTCATCATCCATATTCCTAATTTTTAGGAATTATCATATCAACCTAAACTCTAGCCCAAAAGACCTAATCTACACTTGGCCGAAACCCATCTTCCTAAACCCTAGTCAATTAACTTCCAAACCCTAACCTAGTCTCAATCTCGAAATTTTCCTTAACCTCCACTAAAACCCTAGCCCTACTACACCATATAACCCATATTCCTTACCAAAGAGACCCCAATATATAGGCATACCCAAAGAACATTCTCCTAAATCTTTTCTACCCTAATCTACCATTTAGACCACCACATCTTCCTTCCCATTACCATAACCAAGACAACCATAGCCTAAACACCACCTTATTGCTCCATACACTTAGCCATCAAACCCCATTGTCGTGCACCACTCTACTCTACCTTAGCCAAGAATAACTCCAATTTCTCTTAATCACCTCAACCTCATATCACCCCTTCATCCATTGTTGGTGCATGCAAACCATCACAAGCAAAGGTAGCCGTACTCGGTCATTGAGGAGCAACAAGGTGAGGAAGACCCGCTTAGTTGAGTGGGGACATGACTGAGGTTCCTATCAACCAAATTGGTGCTTTCATTGATAGTCTTCACCCAAGGAGGCTCCACTATTTCATTGAGGTCTCACCCCAGGCCATTGCTTGATGTATTGAGAAGTTTTCACTTCTCTTGAGGTAAGCAACGTGACAACTCGAAACTTTGTGAATTTGTTGGGAGGACCACGGAGATCCTCGACGTTGTTTGCATTTTTTACTCGGAGAGTTTGGAGTAAATAGCCTTGTAGGGGTCGGCCACCATTGTAGTGGAGGACCCAAGGTTGGACTATTGAAGCCGAAACTCGAAACATTCCCATTGACCAACCAAGCTTCACCAACCCGAACCCAAAAAGCCACATCTTGTCCAAAGCAATTGCAAATATGAATCATGAGGTGTCTAGAGTTGAGGGTCATGACGGTGCCACTCGGAAACGTCTTGATACCTTAGAAGTTCAAACTAATAAAATAGACCAATCTCTTAATGTGATTAAGGCTAGCATAGCCAAGTTGACAATGGCAATGAATGCCAACAACCGTGAGGCGGATGAACATAGAAGGAGAATAAGAGCCTTACAACGTGAATCCAAGACATACCATGAGAGGTATGAGAGGAGAGAGGCCAAAACACATGGTGAGAAACCCCTTACAAAACCGTACCCACCTAACCCGAGAAGGCATGAAGTCTATGGTGAGAGGACCAAGTATAAGTTGGGAGGTTATGTCGAGCACAACTGTGTGGTAGTCAAGAGCTTGGCCTGTGACCATGACCATCACCTTAGAAGTCCAAAAATAATGAGAGGACCTCATGGTGAAAGGTTTAGAGTGCCAAGGAATGAAGGGCACCATGAGATCGTGAAGGACTTGAAGCATGAGAGACCGATTGATCATGATGGCCATATTGAGAGAAAACAATGATGATCTTGATGATTCCCCAAACCCTAAGGAAGAAAATGAAATGGCCAAATATGAGGGAGAAAGAGAGGAGTCTTATGAGGCCACTATGGTTGAGAAATTGGGAGAGGAAGAAGCTCATTGCTCGACTACTTTGTTGGCCAAAGAAGATATGACGTTGGAAGTGAAAGAAGTGGTAGATGGGAGCAACCAAGAGAGTATACCCTTGCTGCCCAAGGAAGTCCCAAAGGTCTTGAAAGACCATGTGAGGATCTTGGAGGTGCCTCCCACATTGCCGCCTACTAAGCCCCTAAACTATCACCTTGTCGGAGTTGATGAAAACAAGCCAATGAATATTTCCACCCATCGGCATGCACTCCTCCACAAGGAAGAAATAAATGAACCATTGGATGACATGTGGAAGAGTGGAGTAACCCGACCTAGTATAAGTCCCTTATTCCAAATCAATTTTGTTGCTAGGAAAAATGGATGGTACATAGAGATTCTACTTGATTCTCGAGTAATGACACGGGGGAAAGATATGAGGGAGGTTTGGAAAGTTTTGAGTCAAGGGCAAATGGTGCCGAAAGAGGAGGTATCATGGGAGCATTTTGATGACATGGTGTATAGGCGTTTACACATAATCCTTGAGGGCAAGGATTTTCTTAAAGGGAGGGGGAGTGATAGTACCCCATTAAAAACCGCCAAGGATTTTCTTAAAGGGAGGGGGAGTGATAGTATCCCATTCAAAACCGCCCTAGATCATGCCTTGACACCGCTAGTAGAAGGTCAGGACAGTCACTTGGCTAGCCTGCATGCATGCTTTGGCTCAAGCCCTGACATGCAGCAAGCAGCCATGGAGGCTACTGGCCTCGCGCAGCCCATGCGCATAGCCAAGCATGCGCCCTTGTGCGCATCATTGCGTACTCCTTTGCGCGCACACTTGCATGAGCACCTACGCACCATGACCCACGCACCCTAGTGCGCCCCAGCACCACCTAGCATGGCTAGTGGCGTGCCCACAAGGCATGCCAACCAGCGCATGGCTCCAACCCATGCCTTGTAGAGCAGGTCAGTGGCATGCACACCATGCATGCCATCCAGCGCGCGGTATCAGCCTGCGCCTTGCACCCCACAACCCCCAGACCGCCAGCTTGGGCCATCCATGACCATCACCCCTGCACTTAGCCCGGGCCATGCAAGACCACCGCCCAAACCACCTGACTGGGCCACACTACCACAGCACGGCGTCACCTAGGACACATCATCAAGTTTAGGCATGTCACCATACCATGCACACTATTAGATACCACGCAGCCAGGCGCCATGCAGACAACCATCCATGGGCCATGCCATGCCACAGGCCATAACATGCCACGGCCCCAGCATCATTGGCGCCACCTTTGCTTATTTCTGTATTTATTTTATTTATTTATGCATTTGGTTATTTTAGTAATTATCTTATTTTGATAGGGACCTTTTGAAGGTTTCCAATTTGTTAAATTCTATGAATAGGACCTCTAGGATTTCATTTCACATCTTTTGGAGAATTGAGAATTGGAGTGGCTTCCTAAGAGCTTAGGCCGGCCACCTAGTGTGGTTTGGATTTTCGGTGCTTAGGCACTTGGGTTTCAAATGGTGTAATTTGTGAATCCCTTTGGAGAGAAACACATCGTGCAATTCGTGAATCGATGTGTTTCACATCTATCCTTTATTTATCAAAGTATTTGAAGTATTTCTTTCATGTTGGTATTCTTGTTTATTTAGTGTTGTTCTTGAGTCTTTGGAGTATATTGGTTTGTTCTTTTGTTCTTATAGTTATTTAGAGTTCCTTTCTATTTGCTTGGTTATTGAAAAAAAATTACAAAAAGAGTGTTTGAGTGTCTTCTGAGAGTGCCAAATTCACACCACTTATTGTTGTGCGAGTGTTCTTGAGTGTTTGTTTGATTGTTGAGTGAGTTTGTGTTGGTGAGGCCGAATTCACACCACTTGTGAATTTGAGAATATTGTGTGTTTCCCCTAGAGGATTTCGAAACCCACATCCATTGTGAGTTTCGGATTCTTCAAAAGTGTTGAGTGTGAGTGTTGAAGTGTTGGAGGAAAAGTGTTCTAACCGAACCCTTGGAGTGCTTGGAAGGTTGGCGTGTTCTTGCCATTATTTGAGTGATTAATCTTCTTTTGATTGTTCATTCAATTAAATTGTGTTTTCTCTTACCTCATACACTAAAAAGGCAGCCCCATCAAAACCCTAGCAGCCCACGGCATAAGCCATAAAGCCCTAGCTCCATCCTTTGCCCAAAATGCCCCTCTTGATAAAACCCTAGACCAACCACTTAACCCTAGCCTTTCCCACCTTACTTGTCTTATAAAATCAGACCTAAACATCCCAAAAATACCCCTGGTCGTGGCCTAGAAAGTCCCCATACAACCAGCCACATCAATCCCCTACAATCACCAAGCCATCCCAAACCGATCAAAACCAACTTGACCATTTCGCCCACCACCCCTCCAAACCCTAGCCGGCCATCAACCCTCATCCTTTCCTAAATTTTCTCAATTAAATCAAGTCATCTCCCATCCAAAAATAGCCACAAAAGTCGTCCATAACAACCCCCACCAACCGGCCACACAATTCCAGTTAAATTCAAAATCTTTCAAAATTCAAACCTTCCCACTTTCCTTATTAATCTCATTCAGCTATACCATCATACCCTAGCCGAGATTCACCCATTGCCACATCATCAAATTATCCCTTAGTTCTCTCAAGTGATTGATCAATTAACCAATTGATTGCAACAAATAAATCCTACCCAAAACAAAAGCATATACTCAACCAACTCACCTTCCTCATTACCACCAACCATATCTCATAATAGCTACATTCCTATATTTTAGGAATCTTCCAAATCATCCCTAACCCTATCCAAATTCCTCCATTGCCACATCACCAAATCATATTTTCATTCCCTCACACGATTAGTCAATTAATTAAATGCTTGACTCAATCAAAGATAGCCCTTGATCATTACATACTCGGCCAAACTCCTAGACTCTTTGCCGGCCACCATATCATTTCATCATCCATATTCCTAATTTTTAGGAATTATCATATCAACCTAAACTCTAGCCCAAAAGACCTAATCTACCCTTGGCCGAAACCCATCTTCCCAAACCCTAGTCAATTGACTTCCCAAACCCTAGTCAATTGACTTCCAAACCCTAACCTAGTCTCAATCTCGAAATTTCCCTTAGCCTCCACTAAAACCTTAGCCCTACTACACCATATGACCCATATTCTTTACCAAAGAGACCCCAATATATAGACATACCCAAAGGACATTCTCCTAAATCTTTTCTACCCTAATCTACTATTTAGACCACCACATCTCCCTTCCCATTACCATAATCAAGACTACCATAGCCTAAACACCACCTTATTGCTCCATACACTTAGCCATCAAACCCCATTGCCGTGCACCACTCTACTCTACCTTAGCCAAGAATAACTCAATCAATTTCCCTTAATCACCTCAACCTCATATCACCCCTTCATCCATTGTTGGTGCATGCAAACCATCACAAGCAAAAAGAGCCATACTCGGTCATTGAGGAGCAACAAGGTGAGGAAGACCCGCTTAGTTGAGTCGGGACACGACTGAGGTTCCTATCAGGTTGTCGAGGGTCGCTGTCGCAGGAATGAGATCGCTGTCGCAGGATTTCTCTCTCTTTTTTTTTTCGCTCCTATACCATACTAAAACAATTAAGACCTTTTAAGTTTTTTTTCTCCTTTCTTTCTGTCCAAACATAGAGGTAATTAACAATATGTAATGTCATTATCTCTATCGGCTTTCAAAATGGTTCAGTATTATATTCACCTCTTTTCAAACTAAATGCTGACTCAGCGATACAAGTATTTTGAGAACTTCTTAAATCAAACAAAATATGGATTATACTGTTTCAATATAAATTATCTTAGGCATTACCCATTTAATGAATCAATAGTACTTATAATCAGTGTACTCCTTAATTTTTTTATTCATTCACTGCATTCTTCTGATTGTGTTATTAGACTGAAATCATTTAATTAAAATTTGTAACCACAAAGAATAAAGAATACACAATCTAATAATACTGATTGGTACCAATATAAAGCAAGCTAGATTAATACAAAAGTAGAATTTTCACTATTTTTTTAGCAGAGTAAAAGTCCGGTCGAGTCAAATCTACTAGTTTTCCGGCCTACAAAAGGAATGGCCTAATATTTCCATTTAGTTAGCCGCATTAAAATGCCACCGGCTCGTCAATTGTCTAAGCAAAATAAATGGCACAAGAAATTAACCGATTGATGATTTTTAGCTAATGGATCTTAAGATATTTATCCAACTATTGAATTGACATTTATTGCTAGTGGAGTTACATTAATTTCATTAAAAAACCATCTACTCGACAATTCACCATAATCCTCTAATCTAATTTAGTCAAACGGCATTGCCTGGTTGAGGAAGTCGATGCTCTAGAGGAGGAAATACCTATCGCAAAAGAAAATCAAATACTCTAGAGGAGGAAGGCGTGTTATCAAACCAGTGCAAGGGGGACATTTCGAAAGCAACGGCGAAGGATGCAAGTCACTGGAAAGTACAAAAGAAGTCAGCAACAGCTGGGATCCATCCCCGCCAAAAATAATGAAAACGCTATCCTAGAAGGCCAGTGGGCTTAAGAACCCACATGGGGCATTCGAATGCTTTGCCAACTAGTGTCAAAGCCAGCTCCTGTGGTTCTTTTCCTTCAAGAAACAAGGCTCTTAGCAAAGAAAATGGATCATTGTAAGTATTCTATCGATTCTTCTAATTGTTTTGTCGTGGATTGTGTGGGGAAGGGTGGGGGTATTGTTGTCTTATGGTTGAATTCTATCAATTTAACTATAAAAAGCTATTCGCATCATCATGGGGATACTTTGATTAAGGATGTGGGTGTAGATAAGTCTTGGTTTTATTTGACTGGGGTATATGAGAATCCTAAGGCCATGAGAAGATTTTAACCGTGGAATTTATTGACAAATTTGGATTCCGGTCGTTTGGGTCCTTAGTTGCTGTTTGGGGACTTTAACGAAATTTTGAGTCAAGGGGAGAAGCGAGGTGGCAGGGATAATCTTGAAGAACAATTGCGTGAGTTTACAAGGATGGTGGAGGAGTGTGAATTGAGGGATTTGGGGTTTTTAGGGCCTCAATTCATGTGGTGCAACTCTGGTGAGGATTAGGCCTGGGTTATGGAGAGGCTTGAACGATTTTTTGCTAATTTGGACTAGGACAATCTCTTTCCTCAAGTTGTTGTAACACACGAGTCTACCTCCTATTCAGACCACCTTCCCATTTGATTAGAGTTGGAGAGCTGTGGAGAGGGGAACCTCAGGAGGAAGAGGTTATTTCGCTTTAAAGCAATGTGGACTGGGGAGGAGAGCTCTAAGAGGATTATTAATCGAGAGTGGGAGAGAGAGCAGGGTAGGGAGATCCTATCGGTCACTACTATTATGGGTCACATTTCGGCTTATGGGTCTAAGCTACAACAATGGAATGAAACTCAATGTGGTACCCCCGACCCTCACGTGTGAACATGTGGAAGTTGAGACATCTGGATGATGACCACACTGGTCGCACACCCCATCGTTTTGTGCTAGTATGTGTGCAAACATGCAATGTGTGTAACAAAAAAGGAATATCGCAATGGAAAATATAAGGATATTCAAACTAGTACTAGAAAATTTAAAATCTATAATTCAATCAAATGCTCCTTATAAAATTATTGCAATTATCCAACTAATAAATAAAGTGAAGACAAACCCTCAACTCACAATCACAATACTCCAAATTTTCACTTCTCAGGTGAAGCTGGTCAAATACTCAAATTCGACCTCTGCAACAAATCTACAGTTTTATGAAACGGAACCACAGGTAGAAACATCACATGAGAGTATGATATCTCAACAAGTAAGCAACCAAACAACATCCAAGACTTTAACACACATTTAAGCAGCCAACACATACCACAACACATGCAATAAAACATGCAAGGACAAATCCAATTTCTTTCTTCGAAAAGGACACATTTACTCACACACACCAAAAACTCCATTTTTTGCCCGAAGCAGAAACCATTTATTGCACACTGTGATCTCCTCTTGGGACCATCTGTATATCCTGGCTCACTTCATTGCACCGCGGGTAACGACTGTGCATGCGACTTTGTAATGAGCAATACCCAACTCCACGTCCAAAGTGTACCATGACTAGGCATCCTCTAACCCCCTCTAGTAGAGGGGCTACAGAGTCTGCACAAGAGCAATACCTTCTCATCTGATCCCGTTGTCGACCAGAGACAATCTAAAGAATGTCACATTAGCTTATTATGCTCCTGAGTGACCAGAGGAGATCCATTGAGAAAATGTCCCATCTCGGCTTGAGGTCATGATCCACACAATCCATATCAGTTTATTACGCATGCACCATGGCCTCCCCTAGGGACCAGCTGCATACCCTGGCTCCCTTCGTCATACTATGGGTAACGACTGTATATGTGACTTTTTACAAGCGATACATAGCTCCACGTCCAGAGCGTACCATGACCGTGCGTTAACCCTTGTTAGCATATAGGCCATGAAGTTGATATGAGAGCATCACCATCTCGTCCGATCCTGTTGTCGTTTAACAATGGTTTGAGCTCAACCCATAGGTGAGACAGAGAAACCAAGAGGGAGATGAGGGAGGTCCTACAAGTGCTACCATTAACAAAGGGTAGTGATCACAAGGTCCTAGAACAAAGAAACAAGGGGTGACAATGAGAGAGTCAGAGAGAGAGAAGAAATGCCAAGGGGAAAGTTGGTCGTGCTCAGGTGTGATGATGGAGGCAGGGTAAGACCCCTCGGCAAGAAAGAGAAATTGCGAACCAAAGAGAGAGAGAGAGAGAGAGAGAGAGAGCGAAACTTGGGGGAGGAAGCGAGGGAACTACGATGCCACAAGGAGGTGGCTCGATGGTGGAGAAAGGCGTCAAGGAAAGCGTGAACGAAACCAATGCATGAAGCCATGGTAGCTGTTGGCACAATCAAAGCTTCGAAAATTGAGAGAAATGAGGGGAAAATAGGGGGAGTCACAAGAAAGAAATCGAAGGGGGAGAGAACCAAAACAATCAAAGGACATGAAAAGAAAATAAGAGGAAAAACAGAAGGAGAGGGTCACAAGAGAGAAAATCGAAGGGAAAGACCTCTTACCAATGACGAGAGCGGCGAGGTGCGACGACGAGAGCAGCAAGGTACGACGATGGTGACAAAGGCATGAGACGGAGGGGTGGACAACAAGCAGCAACGACAACCAAGAGGGCTTGCTCATGGGTTGCTACAAGAAACAAGTAAAATAAACTAAAAGAAACTGGTACAATTAGGGGGTAAAGGCTATAGAGATAAAACCCTAAAAGGGTTCTCTTCAAATGATGCAAAACAACGTCGTTTAAGGGCAAGGGCTGGGCTAGCTAAGTCACACGGGTTGGGCTCCCTACACGCGAGCTAGGCCCGAAATTAAGCCTTTCAATTTAAAACAAAACCCACTTGAAGTCAAACAACACGCACACCAATAAAGCCCGTTCCAAAAAAATAAAGTATAATTAAAAAAAAATCACATCAAAATAAATTATACGACTTAGCAATAATAAAATAAAATAACTAAAAACCCCCAAAATATGCTAGGGAGCCGCCAAGTGGGAGATCCATAGAAGGAGAATCGTGGGACCTAGGGTTCGCATATGGAGCTTGAAGACAGGAAGTGAAGAGAAGTGAAATAGGACTAGTGTGTTGTGTTCGACTGAAGTGAGTTTCAAGTGTGGAACTCTAAACGCACCGTTTAGATGCACAGGAGGGCTTAAGTGATGTTGTTTGGGCCGTGGGCTTGAAGTGAATCGGCTGGGCCTTTGTTACCGTTTGTTATGTTTTAAGTTTAAGAAATAAATTGTAGACGCACCGTTTTAGTGTTGTCTAAACAGTGAGTTTCAAGGTTGTTCTAGAATTAATCTGTAGGGGCTTTTTAGTAAGTTTCTTGGGGTGGTTTCTGTTAAGTTTCATGACAGAGCCGTGAGGCATTATTTTGGAGCAATGTGTTTTTTACTGTTCATCTGTGAGGACCTTAACAATTGGTATCCTTGAGCATCGATCGTGGGCCTACCACTGAATCCCTATTTGCAATACTGTAGTTACTGTTCATCTACAATTCTGCAATACAATCCCATACAAATCCATCGATATACCATCCATATATCCTTACATATAGCCAGACCCATTTCTCAATTATTATACACATCTATCCATCATACAAACCTTTTCACCCATAAACCTAGAAAATACTTTACCATGGCTGAGAACACCCATGCCAAACAGCAATAGAAGGCCACCCAAAAACAGCTAGCTGACCACTCCTAGCAACTGGCTGATGTCAACACCCGTATGGATGAAATGCATGCTACTCTAACCACCATTATGGAGACCATCAACTGCCTCTCCTTCCGGGACGGCAGCCCGAACTTTGACCTAGAAGCATTTGGCCAATGACGAACCTGCGCAAGGGGAGTCAAGTTAGAATTTATTCCATTTGAGGGCAGCAACCCCGCTAAGTGGGTTTTCAAAGCAGATCAATATTTTGATTTCCATCAAACCATTGATGCTCATAAGCTACTAATGGCCTCTTATCACTTAAGGGGAGAGGCATTGATCTGGTACAAAGATGCTACAAGCTCTCAGCCATTTAGAAACTAGGAAGTTTTCACTACCACCCTTCAAGGTCGTTTTGGGGGTTCCTCATATGATGACCCAATGGGGACTTTGGCTAAACTGAATCAAGATTCTTCAGTTAGCACTTACAAGACAGTTTGAATCCCTTTCTAATCGTGTGACTAGTTTCTCTGATAACCATAAACTAAGCTATTTTTTTAGTGGTCTGAAAGAGGAAATTCAGCTGCCTATTCAAATGTTTAACCCGACTTGTTTGAACGCAGCTTATGGACTTGTGAAGTTGCAGGAGCAGTACTTGGCTAGACTGCTGAATTGCAAGCGCACCACTCCAGTGGGAGAGAAGAGTATTGCTTCCTTTGGGGGCAGTTCACACCCGAAGCATTTTGAGAGCCATAACAAATGGGGTAAACCCTTTACTCTCCTCGGGAAGTTTCTTCTAGAAACATGGATAATAAACGCCATAAAGGGTTATGTTTTCACTGTCATGAGAAGTGGAATCCCCAACATAAGTGCAAACACCCAAGAGTTTATCTTTTGCAAGGGGGGGAGGAAGATGTTGAGGAAGATGAAGAGGATCCAGCCCCAACTATGCCTAAAAAAGAGGTGGGAACCGAGGTTCTAGTTGGGGAAAATAATTTGGGGGTTTCCCTCCATGCTATGGTTGGAACTCCTAGTGCTACAATGATGAGAGTGGAATGGACTGTGGCTGGAAGATCAGTTTCAATTTTGTTAGACACCAGAAGCACCCATAGCTTCCTTAAGTCCTCGGTGGCACGCAAATTACCCCTGAAAGTTGTCCCACCAGTCAAGTTAAATGTTCATGTGGCCAATGGAACAATGTTAGGGAGTGAAGGCTTTTGTGCAGTGGCTCCAATCAAAATTCGGGTAATTCTTTCTCTATTCCTATTCACATTTTTGAATTAGGAGGTTGTAACTTAGTACTTGGCTCTAATTAGCTGTCTTCTTTTGGTCCTAATGTTTGGGATCTTTCCAAGTTGACTATGGAATTTGAGAGTGAAGGTAAGAAGATTTGATTAGTTGGACTCAAACAGCAACCCTACACATGGCCGGATAATAACAAATCCATGTTGGCTTCCTTGGCAAGCGGTACGAGTGTGTTACTACATATTTGTGGGCAAGAGATTGAACCCTAAGCGCAAACTACCAGTGCAGAAATGGAAGAATTGTTGGGTGCCTTCAGCTCTATTTTTGAAGAACCTCAAAGATTACCACCACCTAGAACACGTCATCACAGAATAGTGTTGAAGGAAAGGACATCGCCTATCTCCATTAGGCCTTACCGTTACCCTTTTTACCAGAAATCTGAGATTGAGAAAATAGTTTTAGATTTACTCAAAAGTGGGGTTGTGAGGCCAAGTTCTAGCCCATTTTCATCTCCGATGTTACTAGTCTAGAAGGCTGACAGGGGGTGGAGAATGTGTGCGGATTATCAAGCATTGAACTAGGAAATGGTGAAAGATAAATTCCCCATTCCAATGATCAATGAGCTGTTAGATGAATTGAGGGGGTGCTATAATATTTTTTGAGATCGGGTTATCATTAAACCAGAGTGGTACTCGAGGATGTACCTAAAACAACATTTAGAACTCATGAGGGCCACTATGAGTTCTTAGTGATACCTTTCGGACTCACTAACGCCCCCTCAATGTTTCAAGGGCTTATGAATGATGTGTTCAGGCCATTTCTAAGGAAGTTTGTTCTGTTTCTTTTTTTTTTATGATATTTTAGTATATAGCAAAAGCTGGTTGGAGCACTTGGAACACTGAACCATCAAGATGTGCCTAAGGGAACAACCTTGCAATAGGGGATCATTTTGAGGAAGGGAAGGATTTTCATCATTCCAGATTCGCTCTTCAAGCTCAAGGTATTAAAGTTTATTTATCCTGACCCTACAACAGGTCATTCGGGATATTTGAAGACTTATCAAAGGGCCAAAAGAGACTTTTACTGGCCAAGAATGAAAAGAGACATTAAGAAGCTGGTGAGGGAGTGTGAAACCTGCCAAACTTCTAAGTATGAGACATTGACCCAGCTGGGCTGTTATAGCCTATTCCTATACCCCAACAAGCTTGGGTCGACATCCCTATAGACTTTGTGGAGGGATTACCAAAGTCTAAGGGGTATTTAGTCATTTTTGTAGTGGTGGACAGATTCACTAAGTACGGGCATTTCATGGCCCTATCTTACCCCTATACAGCCCAAGAAGTAGTTAAGGTGTTTCTCGCATTAGTGTTCAAACTACATGGTTTTCGAAGGACTATATTGTCTGGCAGAGACCTAGTGTTTTTTAGTTGGTTTTGGAAGGAGTTATTTACCCTCCAGGGGACTTCCCTAGACTATAGCTCAACGTACCATCCGCAAAGCGATGGTCAAACGGAAGCAATGAATAAGGTGGTTGAGGGCTATTTGAGGTGCTATTCGAGTTCTAAACCTACAGCATGGAGTTAATGGTTGCCACTAGCTGAATGGTGTACAATAGTACATATCACAGTTCAACAAATATGACCCCTTTTAAGGCACTGTACGGGTACCCTCCCCCAAGGCTAGTCGACTATATTCTGGGTACAGTAAATAACACAATAGTCGACCAGTTATTACACAGCAAGGCACAAATTTTGAATCTTTTGAAAAGTAATCTAGCGATAGCTCAAGCGAGGATGAAACATTATGCCAACAAAAGGAGAACTGAAAGACATTTTGAGGAAGGAGATTGGGTATACCTCCGTTTGTAGTGGTATCGTCCAAGCACGGTGGCCTTGTGCTAGAATATGAAGGTAGCTCCACACTTTTATGGACCGTTTAGGGTGCTGCAGAAGGTCGGATCTGTGGCCTATAAGCTTGAGCTACCTTCCTCTTCCTGGATCGACCCCGTTTTTCATGTTTTGTGCTTGAAAAGGAAACTTGGAGACCGGATCCAGCTGTTGGCTACTCTTCCTCCCATTAACAACGATAGTGAAGTAATCCCTGAGCCAGAAGGGGTGCGTAATCGGCGATTGAAGAAACGAGGAGATCGAGCGGTCACTGAGGTGTTGATCAAGTGGGTCAGCCTTTCTGAGGATGAAAATACTTGGGAAAGTTTATGGAAGCTTAAGGCTTTGTATCCACACCTTGTGGACAATGTTCTATAAGGGAGGGAAAATGTTAGGGAGCCACGAGATGAGAGATCCATAGGAGGAGAATCATGGGAACTAGGGTTCGCATATGGAGCTTGAAAACAGGAAGTGAAGAGAAGTGAAATGGGACTAGTGTGTTGTGCTCAATGGAAGTGAGTTTTAAGTGTGGAACTCTAAACGCATCGTTTAGATGCACAGGAGGGCTTTAGTGATTCAGTTTGGGTCGTGGGCTTGAAGTGAATTGGCTGGGCCTCTGTTACCGTTTGTTTTGAAGAAATAAGTTGTAGACGCACCGTTTTAGTGTTGTCTAAACGGTGAGTTTCAAGGTTGATCTAGAGTTAATCTATAGAGGCTTTTTAGTAAGCTTCTTGGGGTCTGTTAAGTTTCATGCCAGAGCTGTGAGGCATTATTCTGGAGCAATTTGTTATTGTAAGCCTTGGTTTCTATGGAGGAATTAGGGATCTCGAATCCCCTAAATCGTGAATAAAGTTTGAGGTATTTTTCCATCATTGTTCTGTGTCATTTATCATTCATTTACTATTACGTTATTTTGTTTTTTACTGTTCATATGTGAGGACCTTAACAAAATACTACTTAATAAAATAAACTAAAGAACGATTAAGATAATAAAATAAAGTAAAGTAAATAACCAAATAATGAAACAAATAAATACACTACACAAAAAGTCTAAACTCAAAAATAGAATAGAGGAGAATATTCAATAAATTAAATTAAAATACCACAATATAAAATAGAGTAAAATAATACCCCATAATTTAATAAGCTAAGATACCAAATATGAAAAGACCCAACAAAATAAAATATTCATTAAATAAAAGAAAACACAACAAATTAAACTATAATAAAACTAAAGCAATTAAACCAAAAATAATAATGATAACAATTCAATTGAAATGACCAATATTAATAATTAAATAAAATAACAAAAAAAATTAAAATTAAGGATCTCACAAACAACCAATAACAATAATAAATAACATAATCCAAATAATAAATAAATAAAAACAACAACAAGAATAATAAAATAAAACAAAATAGTCAACAATAAAAATAAAAGTAATACGTAAAAGTACACAAAACTTAGGGTCTCACACTCAATTTGAGCATGCGCAATCTAAACTGAAAAAATCAGAGCAAGAATTAAAATATTTATAGCAAAAGAAACTAAGTGGCATCAGAGTTTGTAAAGGAGCTCCTATGATTAATAACTTACTATTTGTCGGTGGTAATATGGTATTTTGCCAAACCACAACCCAAGAGAACTTGAACTTATAGGCCATCTTGAATACTTATGAGTTAGCATCGAGCCAAAAGATACATATGGAGAAAACGTCTATGGTTTTCAATCAGATTTTGGATGTGTGGAATGTTCATTCTGAGAAAACTTTGAAAAATATCTGGGCTTACCACCTATCATTGGTAGATCAAAGACTAGAGCCTTCTTTGAGATTAAACATCGTGTATGGAAGAAGTTTCAGAGTTGGAAAGAGAAGTTATTATCTCAGGGGGTGGGAGGTTCTTATTAAAGTAGTGGCTATGACAATTCCAACATACTCAATGAGTTGTTTCCTTTTACCAACAGTTTTATGCTCTGACTTAGAAGGAATGGTGGTCCAATTTTGGTGGAGACAACGGAGTAATTAGCGAAGGATTCATTGGGTTGATTGGCATAGGTTGTGTGAACCGAAGGCAAGGGGTGGTATGGGCTTTAAAGATTTGCATGATTTTAATTTCTCCCTTCTAGCCAAGCAAAGGTAGAGGATTTTGAATGGTGAGGGTACTCTTCTACATAAGGTGCTAAAAGCTAAGTATTTTTCCAATATTGGTTTTTTGGAATTGAAGTTGGGGACAAATCCTTCTTATACATGGAAGGGTAAATGGGAAGCAAAGTTCATTCTTTTGAAAGGTTGTAGGTGGCACATTGGCAATAGTAAGAGGGTAAAGATATGGCAAGATCAATGGATTCTTGGAAATGGCTTGGTATTGTAGCAGTCGATCCTTTTAGAACATCAAGATGAGGTGGTAAATGACACGGTGGACCAGTTATTTGATAGGGATAGGAGATGGTGGAATATTCCAATGGTGCGAGCTCTCTTTGATCCAAATAATGCAGAAAAAGTGCTTAAAATTTTAGTAAATCTAGGTGACCAGCCAGATAAACTCATTTAGGGAGAGGATAGAAGGGGTATCTTTCTAGTGAAGATTGCTTATAGGTGGTTGCAAATTCACAAGGAACAATTAGGAGAATTCTCTGAGCCTCATTTGCATAAAAGATTATGGAAATCCATTTGGAATCTAAAGGTGCCACACAGGATTAAAAATCTCTTGGCAAGTCTGTTCAAATTTGCTGGTTGTGCAGCTCTCATATTGGGACTATCTCACATGTGTTAATGAATTGTCCAAGCATTGAGGGAACTTGGCAATTGTTTCTTCCTGTTATGGCAAACGTTGATTGCAATCAATCTATTTTTAATGTGGCTATGCAGGTTCAAAATCTGGGTGGTATGGAAGCTTTTGAGATATTTTTCACTATTGCATCTACACTATGGTTTAGAAGAAATAGGAAATTACATGAAGATGATGAACTAGAAGTGGGTAATTGCATTAGAAATGGATTAGTGGGGCTGGAAATGTTTGCTAAGGCAAAGATTAGCCCAGGTCTAGATCTGCGCAAGTTATGTAGATGGAAGCTACCACCAACTGACTTCTTGATACTCAATGTCGATGGAGCTTCCTTTTTCAAAACCTTCACAAAGCTAGGATTGGTGCTATTTTGAAGGATGCTCAAGGGAAGGTTCTCATGGATGCAAGTAAAGGGGAAGGGGCAGTGGACAATTATGTGGAGACTGAGCTTCTTACAGTCCTATGTGGTCTGCAATTGATCTCACACATGGGGATCTCGCACTTATATGTTGAAATAGTTTGTTTACAAGTTGTGGAGGCTCTATCAGATGATTCAGTGACCTGCTCTCCATGGAAATCAATTCTTCGTGATATTAGGCTCTTGTTAAATGCTTTTACTGATGTAAGGGTGGGTCATGTGTATAAGGAAGGTAATGAGCAGCCAAAGAATGCTTGATTTGTTAAAAGCATTCAAATGTGGTGGGATGGGTTTCTAGACTTTCTCTCTGAAGCCATTTGGTGGGACAGTTGTCTGTAAGCTTATGATTAATGAAGTGTGTGGCTATAAAAAAAAAACATAAATAAATAAATCAATCGAAACCTTGTAATAGATCCACAATTTACACACACACACACACACACACACACACACATATATATATGACAGTGCTACACTCACAAAGAGATTGCTCGATAGTTACACAATGTAAATGAAAAGCCTTTCGAACCATGTTGGTTGGAAGAGCATAAATGATGCTGTGATCTATAGCAAATTCTTCAAAGGAGAAATGAAAATGTAGACATGATATACATCATGGCCTTGGCCCTTGAGATAACTAGAAGAAAGAGCTCATAAATGCTATGTAGAATGCATTAGTGGTAAACCAGATATGAGTTTGTAGAAATGATGCTCTAATATTTGATGGTTGTTTCATCATTGAGCCGTTTCGCAAATGGGAGATGCAAGATTTAAGAATGAATTTGATCTAGTCTTCCATATGGATTGGATGCATGTTTACTTGAAAACAAACTTCCATTATTTGTAACACCCGGCCCAGCCTAGTCTACTTTCTATTTTTTTTTATTCGTAAGAAATGACCACTTGAATTTTTTTGAGTACTATTTTTTTTTAATTAGATTTCAAACCCATTTTTATTTTCAAGGATCCAATTTTTTTTTCAAACTCTAAAGTTCCTTGCACACCCATTTGCGCACTCATATATGTTTACTAGTTCCCTTCATATATTTTATTTTAAATATAAATATTTTATTAAGAAAAAATGTTAGGGATCCCTACTTTTTTCTCTATTTTGATTTTTTTTCCTTTTTTTTTACATGATTTTTATATAAATGTTTTTATATATTTTATTTCCATGATTTTTCAACATCTTAAAATATTTTTTAAAAATATAAAAAAAAAACAACATTATTTAAAAACAATAATATAAAAATTATATTTTATTTACATGATTTTTTTTAATATCTTAAAATATTTTTTAAAAATATAAAAAAATTATAACATTATTTAAAAACACTTATATAAAAATCATGTAAAAAACCAAAAAAAGAAAACAAAATCGGGAACAAAGTAGGGATCCCAAAGTAAGGATCCTAGGGCATTCTTTATTAAAATTTATATATTTCTACCTTAATTTTGGTGCGTGTATGAATGCGCAATGTTACTTGTATTTAGAGTTTTCATTTAAAAACCCATGCAAGTACTTTTTTCGTTCCTCATCAAATCTAGGGTTTCATATTCACAATCACCCACATCACACGTCCATCACCACTCACATGCACGTATGTCTCCCTTGTAGTTTTTCCTTATTTTTCTCTAGGGTTATCGAGAAGTTCTAAGTTCTTAAGATTATCTCCTCACACCTAGTCTTTCATACCCGTACGCCTCTGATCTGTTCTTCATCTCTAGGATTTATTTTTTCAATTTCAATCATATTTATAAATTCGCACGTTAAGTCCATAGTTCACCATAGCCAACCCCTAACCCACCACCCTTACATGGTCGCACCCTTCCCTTCATTCAAGCATCTTCACGGCTCCCCTACAATGAAGCCTCCACCATTCACAACCTCCATGAAAAATCCTTTAGCCATAAACAACAGTGCCATAAGAAGCTTGAAACCAACATTGCCCAGTCCCAGCGTGCACCACGCAACCTCTAGATGATATCACCATAACCCGCTACCAAACCCCTTCACACTATAGCCACCCATACATGAGAAAATGCCATGTAATGGACCCATTTACTAGAAGAGAAACAGATGAATCCGAGGTTCATCAACCTCCAGAAACTCCACAAGAAGTATGGAGAGAAAGAGAGAGAGAGAGAGAGAGAGAGAGAAGCGAAGAGAGAAGAATATCAAAATGCATGATTGTTCTTAATAATCCCTCCCAGCGATTACAAAACACTTATATGCTAAAATGGATAAAAAGGCCTCAGCCTTACCCAACACGGCCCACTACTACTAAACATAACAAAAGAAGCAACCCAACTAAGTAAATCGCTCTTGGACTTGGCCCAAAGCCCAGGCCCAGCCATTCTATTCCTGGACCATGACAATCCATCCCCTATAGAAGCACCTTGTCTCCAAGGTGCGGTTTAGCTCCAATCCTCTTGTTGTGGCTGAGGCAAGCTTCTTGAGGACACGTGCAATTCTTCTTTGTAGTAGTTTCAAAGCAAAAAAGGATGACACGTAAATTGTATTATAGCAACAATAACAATTTAGGAACCAATGATTTAGCCCGATAAAAAGTCTTGTACCCAAAACACTAGATCACTTTGTGACCCTCTTCAAGAACATGAACAACCTTTAGGAATCAATTTTGGTGTCTAGAGCATGAACCCCATGACCATAAGCCAAATACCTTGAAATAATATGCTGACTGATCTCACAAAGCTGACCAAAAAAATCTTAGGCAAACCAATTCCCATGAGAGTGGTGGCTAAGGAAACGAAGATAACAATCTGTAGAAGCATATGGTATTGGCCTTCTGACCCATGTGGTTAGCTGAGTGAAAACGAAAGAGAATTAAGATAACATGAATTGGTGCAGCCAGTTCGACCAAGAACTATGGCAAAAGCAACGTAGACGAAGAAATTCATTGAGATGGATGAGTGCTCAAAGTTATGGAGATGGTTGAAGGAATAGTTCCATTTGGGTCAAAGGGTTGGTGTATGTATGGGCCAATGAAGAGCTCCATGGCTATGGAGGTAGAGTAACCACCCATGATGAAGACCAGCTCCAAATACTTGAATCTTGGGGTGGAAAACCTGCATGGGGAAGAAGTATAAGAATTTGGGTATCGAGCATGGAGTTTGATATGGTTAAAGAGATGCCAAAGACCAATGAGAAAGAAGCCAAATCCTGGTGCAACATGTCCCACCAAAGTGCAACACCAATTACAACGATATTGCAGAGACTATAATTTAACTTTATTGCACCACCAACCAACCCATCGGCATATGTTTGACAGAAGGAGTATCGACCATCAAGAATAGAGCAATTTTTGCCAACATTGAAAACAACTCTAAGTGGCTGAAAATCAAACATTTGAGGGGAAAGTTTGTATCTACTGAAACTTGCATTTACAAGTTCTCCCTTCCCCTCCACCAAAGATTACAAACAAATCCATGGCAGGCACGAAAATACCAACGACAAACACCAAAGAAAATGTAATATAGAGAAAACCTGAGAAGTTGCTTGGAATTTATGAAGGAATGAAGAGCACCGAAGTAACATGCACCTTGTCGGATGGAATCTTAGCGTTGGTGTCCTCATCAAGATCACCGAGGTCGACCCATGTTGCCAAGAATTTCACCTCCACAAAAGACGTAACCTCAGCATCGTGTGAAGTCGAGCGCCCAATCGCAGCAAACAAAAGCTCCTTCTTGCATTTTTGTTTCACCCGAATGAAGCCCCTAGTGTGCTTGTGGCTCACCACAGTGATGCCCTCCAAGAAGCTCCTGCAATGAACCAATCTTCTGCAGTCTCGTTGCTTTCAACTAAATAAAGACTCCACCAAGATTAAATTTTCGTCGACTTGGTATTTCCCCTTTTACGGCTAGTGAACAATTAGGATTAGGGATAGTGGCTCCAAGATTCTCGATGACACCGTCGCTTGCAAGGGAAGAATAAAAGTGAGATGTAAAGTCACCATCACCGAGCTTCTTGGTTTTATGTGGTGAAGGGAGAAAGTAGACACAACCGGAATTTATGGATGCTTCTTAATTCTTCTCTTCTTGCAAATTGTAAAATTGGCTTTCCACATTCTCACAATCAAGACATTGAGTTGTTTTGATTTGAGAGAGAGCATTTTTGTTGCAAGGGAGATCGGAGAATGGCAAAATTGTTGTCCCATCTGTAACGTAATGCACGACAATGATAGAAAAGGACTCGGATCGGTGTGAATGATCTCTTTCCCTTCACTCATTCCTACGTATCTCAGAAGTAGTTGTTCAAGATGGTTAAGCTTCTCTTCCCAATCTTTTCTCCCATCAATTACTTGTTGATGAAGAATTTGAAGTTTTTCATCATTCTATCCATTGACTCATTAATTTTGTTGCAAGATACAAGATTTTCTTCCATTTTTATGACCTACTCGATGCCAAGAAAAAGATTGGCTCTGGATACCAAATGTAATAGACCTATTTACCAGAAGAGAAACATGATGAATTCGAGGTTCATCAACCTCCAGAAGCTCCACAAGAAGTAAAGAGAGAGAGAGAGAGAGAAGAGAATAAAGAATAATATCAAAATGTATTATTGTTCTGAATAATCCCTCTTAGTGATTACAAAACACTCATGCTAAAATGGATAAAAAGGCTGCAGCCTTGCCCAACACAGCCTGCTACTTCTAAACATTACAAAAGAAGCAACCCAACTAAGTAAATCACTCTTGGACTTGGCCCAAAGCCCAGGCCTAGCCATTCTATTCCTAGACCATGACACGCCATCGTCACCTAGTAGCTCAACCTCGAAGCTGATGGAAAAACCATGAACCCTAGGCTACCAACTCTTGTCCAAAGAGACCTCTATTTTATTTCTCCTAAACAAAGCAGCCATGTTCTTGCTCCCTACCGATATTTCACCTCAGCCACTATCCCACAACTGTAAAGCACAATCACGTCGGCAGCCTCCACATCGCCTCCTCCTGCTCATAAGGTAACGTCGACCACTTCCCGCCACCTAGTTATTCTCCCTCTCAGTAAGTCCACTGCATCTTGTTTTCCCCTCTCTCTGTTTTCCCTCTCATCACTCTCCATCTCTTTCTTTCTTATTTTTTTATGGTTGGGTGAGCCATGTTCCACCCGCTCAACCCCACCACGAACTCTTCCTTCACAATGAGTCTCCATCGACTAGTACCCTCGTCTAGCATTTTTCCACTTTCCATGCAAGTTAACATATTGGTTTACCTTCTGCATAAAGTTATCTAGGCTATTATTGTTTTAACCTCACAGTTATAAAAATACCAATTGTTTTTATAATATTTCAATAGACTTGTTTTTACCAATGAACTCAGGCATGCTTTGACAAATTTCCCAAAAATACCTATGGTTTTTTGTTTCACTGCTTTTCCTATATATATATAAATTAAACTCTGTTATTTTATTCCTATTAAAATTTGAATGTGTTTAGTAACTATGTAACTTTTATTTTTAACATTTTTAAAAGTCTTTTTAATGAAAGTTTTATTGCGGTTTCCTTTTAGGTGGTCATGGATGAGTTGAAGAGTAATGTTTTAAGACACCAGGTTATGACAATTTTAGAATTTTCAGAAAAATAAGTTATTTTAATATTCTAGGCTTAAATATCGAAATATATGGTTGATTGGGAATTTATAGAAATTACTTGATTATTTATAAGTGATGATTAATATTTGTTTGGCATTGTTGTGGAGAATTTTTAAAAAATTAAGTTCAGGTAAACATGGTTTCTATACTAGATTTGTATTAGAAGGAAAATGAACTGAAGTTGGTTTTGTAAAATGTGCATGATATATTTTTAAAAGAAAATGTGAAAACAACCTTAGGATAATGTTTTTTGCATCCACTCATGAAAATCTACATGAAAGAGAAAAATATTTTTTGACATGAAATGTGTAGACATGAATCATATTTGACATATTTCTGATATTTGCAAAAGAGCAAATATGAATATTGAGATTTTTTATAATGTGATGTGAAATAATTTGGATTTGTTATTGATTATCTAAAAATGCTATAAAAGTGAACAGCACATTGTTTCATATGATATGAATATGAAAAACCATTGGCATGCTTATCTGTTTGTATTCTGATTTTGGATATGGTTTTGATATGATGATATGATTTCATGTGACATGATTGGTACCAACATGATGTGATATGATATGAATTTAACCACTTTGAAAATAAAGTGGTCTTTTATGTGTTCTTTCTTGTGTGCACACTCAAAACTTCGAAAATGAATAAGGAGAAGTGTCACAATATGATACTACCTGATTTAGCCACTAGGAATAATAGATGATCATTTGTTCGTTTGGTGGAGTTTTAGTTTTGTTTGTGGATGCTTAAAGGTTGATGTGTAATAGGTGTGGGTGTATAAATTTTGGAAAGTACATGTCCTTGTTATAATTTGAGAAGTTGCTTTGGTAAGTGTAAAGTTGATTCGATGCGATGGTATTAATTTAAGATATCTTATCCTTGGGCTTTTGGGTGAGTTGAGTGGAGTGTGCAACCTAAGCATGGTACTTAGTGAATTTTTTAGTTGCATTTTTTGTGGTTATATTTAGGAATCAGTTATAACTTGACGTCACATAGGAATGTAAATTTTTGAGGCCATTCCTTTTTTTGAAGATTGAATGTCCAGTTGGGAGGATGTAGACTTTGTTAACTAACCTATGAAGAAAATGATAAGTCATCGATTCATGGTGTACAATAGAGGCTTGGGAGTTGGAACTTAGGCATCAATAATGGTTGGCATAACTAGATTTATGAGGTAATAAAGCCTTAGGATTTAGGGGTGTAGTGCTTTAATGTCTGGTGGATTGGAGATTTGAATTCCAAGGCTTCTCGTGAGGCTTTAGGCATGATGTATTATTGGAAGACTCAATAATGTTAATATTGGAAGAAGTTAAGTAGTAAAGGGTTCAAACCTTAGGCTGATCTTAAGAAATTGGTGGGGTGACTTGAGACCTTGAGACCATACTTTCCTTTGGAATTGATCTTTGTGGTGCAAATTATGTTTATTGATGGTTAATCCAAGAAGTGGCTGATGGGTCACCAAAGTGGAGAGTAAGATGTAAGTTTGGAAGTTAAACTTAGAAGTCAATTGAGGATAGCGCAATTTGTTGTTTAGGGCTAATGAGCATTAGGATTTTGAAAGATTGTATTAAGGTCCTTATGGATATGGAGATTTCAAACTACATGGCTGCCCTAGGAATCCTAGATATAATATAACATCTCGAGCCAAAATTTGGATTTTTTTTTTTTTAAAAAAAAATTATTATTAATAATTATTTTATTTTTCTACTATTTTATCAAGATATGTTTAAGATAAATTTTAAGATAGTGATTGAAATTGTTTTGTTGTCCTCTCCTACATCCTCTGTTTTAGATTTGATCAATTTTATCTTCTTAAACAAACCATCATCATCTTAGAACCATTATTCTAATTTGAAACCATCTCTAATTCATAATCATCATCCAAATCGTAGTCCCCTTACAACTTCAAAATACATTCCAAATCAGATTCATACTTTCTTTGCATCTCAAAACTAACTCCAATCAAGTTCAAACGAGTTTCAACTCAATTTCAGAGCCTTATTCTTGTTATCTAGTGGTTTTGCTACATTGCTTTTCAATAAGGAAGTAAACTCCCAAACTCTTAACTTAATCCAAATGCTCAAATTCTTGTCAAAATCTTTAACCAAAACCATCTCCAATTCAAACTCTCCTCTTCCAATCATATTTTTAAATTCATTATTCAAACTCAAACTCAAACTAAATCTCCGGATCATTCAGGTTACTCATTCCCCTTGTCTATAAAATCTCCCTTATACCTCAACAGAAACCATCACCAGAAATCTAGAAACAACCCAACAAATAAGAATATCACACGACCTTTCTGCCAGCCTCGGCAAAATAGAGAAAACCATTCCCTCATCAGACCGAAACACTACTCGGTAGTCAACCCACCACTTACCTTGTCGAAATCCATCCTAGAAACTGCCGGACAGTCTTTCCTCGCCATTTTGACGAAGCCCAATGGCTGCCGTTGAGCACTGAGACCTTCACCGTAGCAAACCCACTCCAAAACCATTAGCAAACCAAGACCTTCACCCATTTTCATTGTCGTCGCCGATCACCCTGAACCCATCAGAGTCGTTGAAGATTTTCCCCAAAAACCCATCGATCGCGCCTATCTTGGTGAGCCCTCTGTTTTCGCACGAATTCTATTGTAACATTCCGACCCAGATATTTAGAGTTTAAATGTGAATATTTTGATCTTTCAAATTTTCATATTATTATATAATTGTTCTAATTATTATTAGTATTATCAATCTTATTTGACATTAATAAGTTCATATTTTAAATATGAATTTTTATTAATATAACTATTATTGTAATTATATTGTTAATATCTTAGAATAATTACAGCTACTTTTTTAGGGTTTAAAATTATATTATATTTTTTCGATTAACACTTTTGGATGAAGTAGGTTTTAATTTGAGTTAAAACCCTTATTAGATAAGTTATATTTATCTTTTCCAAAACTAGAGGCTCCATTACGTTGGCTTCCCGCACCATGCACCTCTTTATTTCTTTCCTCCTTACCTCAAGGGTTTTCCTTTGCTTATAAATGTACACGGGTTCGAGTCATCTTCATATTTTCTAGTGCCTAGGGTTGTTGTCAGCACATTCCTTTCCCTAGCAAGCCGATAGTCTCCCTCTCTCCTTTTTCACTTTTTTTTTCCACCATAGAAATAGCCCCAAAGCCGAACTCCCTCTATTTTTTCTGGAAACCTCACCATAGCAAACAACAACCCAAGCTTTCCCTCAAAACAAACAATCCAACACTCTTAGACCCATGAAAAAAGTCCAGCAAACGACCACCTTCCCGGTTAATATCACGACTAGACCGATGGATCAGACACCTCTATTTTAGTGAAACCAAAATAGAGCATTCACCCAACCATCTTTCGAGAATCATGACAACCACCGTACACGTTGGGTCAGCCATGCCATAGTAGGCCGCTGCTGCCCTGGACTGAGAGGAACACAGCCACCATTGCTAAACGTTACACCACAGACAGCCCTATTCTGCGTTCCAGCCACGGCCAAACCACCATCGAAAGCTCCTCCACATTGGAGCCCCACAGAAAATGCCGACCAACCACTACCACCCTCTGTTATGCTGCTCAGCCATAAAGTTGCCATGCATCACGCCTAAAGACCACCATAAGCAGCCAACAAAGCCTCTATTTTTCTATGTCAAAATAGAGCATGGAAGGCCCCATACTATTGCACCACCAAGAAGCCTCCACACATGCCAACAAGACATCATGTCTCCTCCACTAACGAGCAGCCCCTCCTTAGTCTGACCTCGCCTTAGTTTATGTAGTACCCAACCACCGTCGCACGTTTCTTCATCCTCGATTAGTTTGGTCTTCCCTGCAAATAGGAAGATGTTTTTCTTTGGCTATGTAGCATCTGATAATAGGGAATATTAGACATGATATTACTACTTTGCCCTTAAACTCTTTTATGTTATCACCCTACATTGTAAGCCATGGCAGTATATATGCTTTCCTTGTTTTCATATTTATGCAAGACTTGACCTTCTTATGTTTTTACATAGGTTTGGTTTTAATTATATAAATGTGACAGTTCAGAATTTTTACTGTTACAACATATATTTAACTTTAAGGATTTGGAATTCTATTACCAAGTATTAAATTATTTTTAATTTTTAGTAATAGTTAATAGGATTTTTAATACTAAATACAATTAATTCTACCTCTACAAACCAAATGTTCCACTAACTATCTTTATAAACTTAGATACTAATAATCTTTAATTGAAGTGCTTTTAATCAATAGTTATGTATAGAGATAATTTACTGATTATTATAATAGATTTGATATATTTAGACTATTAAAGTTCTACTTTTAAAATAAATAAATATGTTGAGAATATTTGAAACGATGATAGTAATTATTAGATCTCTTGTAAAGTTGAATAATCATATAAACCCTTTTAAAGACTTAGATCTTTTACAACTTATTTTGATATAATTGAATATAGTTCAAAGTATTCTTTTAAAGTTTAAATAGGTTGTTAGTTTTTAAATAATTTAGAATATAAGTATTCATTGATTTCTATATTAAATAGAATATTCATTTAATTGTTTTATATAGTATTAATTTTACTAAAATATATTTTTAAAGCAAAATGTGTTATTAGTATATTATTAGTTCTGTGATATTAGTATGTAATATCTTTTGTATGGAGCATAATTTGTGTTAGATTAGTCTTCACGATATGTATTAATTCAGTAGATTGTTACAACACATATTTTAGAAAGTTAGTAACGATTTATACTTCGTATAGGTGACGCCGAGCTTTAAAAAAAAAAGAATTAGGAAGCAACACAGTGAGGTAAGTGAATTTGATACCAAAATCAGGATCCTCACGTTTAGTTTATATTATTAGTATAACCAGTTCTTTGATAGCCCTTTTTATATACCCATTATATCATGCAAGCATGTCATTCAACACAGCACAACACATTATCATGTTATTCAACATCATGTCTAGATTCAGCAAGCATAGTTATTTATATCAGTATATATGATATGCATCTCATGTTACATAGGTCACATAAGTTAAGTTAAGTTTAAGTATAAGATTAGATTAGATCAGAAATCAATTAATCAGTTATCTCATTAATCAGTTTAGTAAATCAATTAATTCAGATAGTTATTTAGATGCATTGTACCAATGCATATCAGATCATGGTGATTGGTGGATGTGCAAGCCATAGACCTAAGCGTAGTCCATCATAGTACGCTAGAGTACTATTAGCGGCTCTCCTTGCTACAGCGGGATGTGAGGCCAGTGTACAACCTTGCACACAGAGTCAAATGTATTGGCCAATCAGTTTAGTTAAATTAGTTTAGTTAAATCAGTTCAGTTAAACCAGTTCAGTTAAATTAGTTAGATTAGTCAATTAATTCAGACCAGTCAGTTAAGTTAGTCAGTTAATTTAGATAGTTTATTCATGCATAGCATAAACATCAGCATGCACAATCATGTTTCAGATCTCAGCATAAGCTTTATAAAAGAATTCCTATGATTATTTCCTGTTTTTAAAACCACCCACGTAAGGAAGATGACCAGTACAAGCAGGCAGACCAAGAGTAGATTGAGCAACTATTTAAAATTTTAAGTTTTCTAGAAATAAGTGTCTTTATGATATAAGTTTACTATCAGTTATTTCAGTTAAAGTTCTTTTTAAAAGAAAATTTATTAGAACCTCGTTTCTTTGGAATAAATGTTTTTTTTTTATTAGTAACCCAAGAATCTTGTGTCGGATTAAAGTTTTAGAAAAATCATGTGATACTCCTTAGCCTATAGGAATGGAGTGTTACTAGAGCCGTCTTTCTCCTTGTTTGTTCTTCCCGTAACTGTAAGCAATGACCCATTTTTATGCTTTGTTTTTAGTCCTTTTAACCCTTAACTCCATCTTCCAGATTCCTTGATTTAAAACAGGCCATGGGCCTTAAAGCCCACTTTGAGCTAGTACTTTTATTTTAAGGATATTTGACTTAGTTTTGTTCTTTTCTTTTTCTTAATTGAAATTGTTGGACCAATTCTTTATTATTCAGAAACTATTTTGGGCCTTTCTATATTTTTAAAGGGTTAAAATATTTTTAAAGTAGATTTTTAATTAATTATTATATTATCTCTATTTATGATTTTAAGAAATTAGAAACGCTACGACACGATTTCTCTAGAAAGTTAGTAACGATTAGTGTCTCGTATAAGTTGCAAGTTATTTATGAAAAGTCATGATTCTATGGGAGAGTGCATAAAAATAATTATTAAAGATTATGAATTCATGTTAGGAAGCATGCACCATGACATATTATGAAAGTATGCGATTTCTTTTGGAAATCTATGTTATGCTAAGAATGCAAATATGATAAATATGTAAATGGCCTATATATGATATGCAAACGGTACTTATGTATGGGCATATTGCTAGGGCTGTAAAAAGACCGGATCGGACCGGTGGACTGGATCGAGACCGAACTCCATATATATATATTTATATATGTATATATAAAAATAGTATATAAATTATAATATTAATATTAATATAAATTAATATATTAATATATAATATATATTAACATATAATATATATTAACATATTAATATATAATATATAATCTTATAATATTAACATATTATTATTTATTGGTTGACTAGTTGTAGTATAAAAATATAAATTATAATATATCTATATAGAATATTAGTAATAACTTATAAGTAATAAGTGTATTATTATTATTATATAATATTACTAATTCACAACTATTTACTAACATATAAATATATATTATACTAATGTAATAGTGTTATTAGTTATAATTTACTAACATACTTAATATATAATATATACTAACATATTAATATATAATATATACTCTTATAATATTAACATATTATAATTTATAGTAGTTAAATTTGGGCCAAAAAAATATTTAATCATTGTAGAATTTTAAATTAAATTTAGCCCATTAAATTATATGGGGCACCCCTAAACTGGACCGAACCGCCCCTGGATCGAATTGGACCGGACCGGTATGGACCGAACTCCTGTTCGGTCCGGTCCAGGGTGAGAGAATTTTTGGAGCGAATGGAATCAGTCCACAAATTTCCTGGACTAGACCGGACCGGACCGGACCATTTACACCCCTACATATTGCATTGCTAGGTCGTACATGTTGGTAGTACACCTAGTATGTCTTCCTTATGTATGGATTCCATAACCCGCAGTCACGACAAAATCGAAATCTTTTTAAATTTGCTAATCCTAACTCATAGGGGTCAACAGTGGGTGATGACCTATGATATGTATGATATGATAAGATATGATAACATTATGAAAAACTCATGTTTTCAGAAATTATGAAAATCTCATGTTTTCTGCATTTAAAAAAAACTCATGAAAAGATCATGTTCATGTTATTATATATGTATCTATAAGTATACATGAAAATCGATTATTATTATTTTATTGTATGATGTGTTGCTTTTTGAGTATTTGACTCATTTTGTTTTTATTTCTATGTTCCTATGTTTTCTTTTAAGAATTATCTCAGGTAATAAGGATGTATAGCAGGCAAAATTTGACTTAGGAGGGCGATGTAGAGGCCTAGGCAGTGTATTAGTTGTAATTTTATGATTTTTAGTAAATAAATTATTTTTGTAAATACATGTGACGTCAATATTTTAAATAAATGTTTCCACTAGCTCTCTTTAAATTTTATAAAAATTGTTTTATTTATTATAAAACGTTTGTATCTAGTACGTTTCATAAAGAAAAGTTTTAGTAACACACTAACTCCCTAAAATATTTTAAAAATTCTATGTTCAGGAGTGGAGTGTTACATATAATATGTCATTTGGAGACAAATACGATTTGATGGAAGCACCTAGTGAAGTAAATATGAGTGATTATGTAATTTTGTATCGAGCAAGTGATGAGTAGTGTAGTAAGTGAATTGTTGGAATTCTTAGTGTTTGCAGCCTAGCAATTTCAAGGACGAAATTTCTTTTGCGGTGGGGAGGATGTGAGACCCCAGGTTTTTGCATATTTTATTATTATTAATGGTTTTTTTTTATCTTATTATTATTAAAGGTTATCTTATTTTATTATTATTGTTACTAGCTTTTGTGAGATTTTTAATTTTAGTGTTTTTAGTTATTTTATTAATTATTATTATTGGTTCCTTATTCTCAAATCGATATCATTATTATTTCGGTTTTAGTTATTTTATTTTATTATTGTTTAATTTATTGTGTTTCCTTTTATTTAATGAGCATTTTATTTTATTGGGTCTTTTTCGGATTTGGTACGTTTATTCGAACTTATTAATTATTGGATCGTATTATTCTATTTATTTTATTTTTCTATTGCTGGTTGATTATTTCATGTTATTATTTTGATATTTATATTATCTTATTTTATGCTAGTGCATTTTATCTTATCATATTTGTTCTTTTATATTTTCTAGCTTGGGCGTTAGTGCAACTGTAGTTGTACTATTATTTGGTTACTTTACTTTACTTCATTTTAGTATATTAATTGTACTTTATTTTATTTTCATTAAGTATATTTTATTATTGCAAGTTGTGTAATTTATTTTAATGTGTTTTTGGTAAAATTATACTTTATTTTCGAATTAGGCTTCGTGTGTGTTTTTCTACTTGGTCCAAACTGTGGAGGGAACTAGGCTTAGCCCGTGCCCTGGTTTAGGGATTTCTGGCCTTCCATCGAAGTGACATCATTTTGGGTTAAGATGAGATTTCCTTCCCTTTCTTAAAATGGTGCCGTTTTGCAGGTAGGGATAAAACCCTAATTGTTTCCTTTGTTTCCCTTCTCTTCCATAGTGGCGTCGTAGGACCCCCCTACAAGCTCTCTTTCCCATAGTTTGAAATACTGTACCGTACCGATCGTACCGGCCAGTTGGCCGGTACAGGTATATTGCTTGTTTCGTACTAACCCAAATACCGACCTGTACTGGCCGTATCGGATTTTGATATATTTTTTTTTCATTTCTTGCTATTTTTTCTCAATTCAGACTAGACTATTTACATATATGTATGTATATTATTCATATATTGACTATTATTTTGAAATATAATTTATATATGTATTTATATATATAACTTTTTTTATATAGACTTTTTGAAATGGTACCAGTATCGAAATATTTCTTTTCAATATCTTGATCAGTACGCTTACCAATACGGTATTCAAAACTTTGCTCTTCCCATTTCTTCCTACAATAGAGAAATCCCTTGCCCCATTGTCGTAGCCCACACTTCCTCCTCCATAGCCCTGCCTTCTTGCTGTTCTCATCGTTGGTAAGCTCTCTCTCTCTCTCTCTCTCTCTCTCATGTTGCAACATGTGTGTGTGCATTGCTACTAGTTTTGGCTCTGCGCCATCGCCACTACAACTTGCTTCAGAGTGCCACCTTTTGTGGAAATAGCTCACCACCGCTGCTTGTCTCAGCATCTCGGCATTTCACCACCTCTCTTCTCCCCACTCTGAGTCTCCTTGGTCATTTCCCATGTGTTTCTTGACTTTTTGTTCTCTGTTTTTTGTCTCCTCCTCGTTGCTGCCAACTAGCCGATGTTGGCCACGCATGCAAGGCCTTGTCTCCATTTTTCATCCCAAATCACTTACACGCACGCACGTTACAACCGTAGGTGGATTCCATTATTTATGCCTGAGCATCTCCATTCATTCTCACCTTAAAATTGCCTCATCTTCTTTTATAATCCACTCCATTAAGTTCCCCTCTCTCAAAAGAAACCCATGTCCGTGACTTTAGAAGATTTTCCCAGCCATCGCTACCACTTTTAGCTTCGTTCCATTTCAATGGTCATCTAATCACCCTCTAGTTCCCCCCAGCCCATTCCTGACTTCCCCATCCCTGGATATTACCCAACCAAAGAGCTAGATTCCTTTGTAACTGACGCCCCATCGCTATCCCGCTATGTTTGGCGTCACTTCGATGAGCCAAATTTGCTTTGTGTCATTTATTTTATTTCTGTTTGGGTATAACTATTTTTACTAATGATTTCATGTTTGTCCGAGTCGCGGTATGTGCACTCGTCTAATCTCAAGACACTATGAACCAGCGCTTGCTCATTTAACTAGAAATTGCCTATCTGTGTTGTAAGTAATCTTCCAATACAACTTTAAAGTTTAAAATAATATTTATGCGTTAATATATTTTTATTGCCTGGTTGGTTTGGCTAGGCCTCGAGTCTAATGGAGTGTTGGGATCTAATTAGAGTTTGGTTGGTTGGGCCTAAGGCTGATAATGGGGGATGGGATTACGCACATAGTTAGTTGTGATTGAGAAACCATGTTTATGAAACTGTTTGAGAAACCATGTTTGTGAAACCGTGTTTGTAAACCTGTATTTGTGGAACTGTTTTATGATTACTATGTATTGTGCATTACCTATTGAGTGATCTGCCATGTCATCCAATATATTGCTTATCATGCATCTGTGCATTTTATGGTGGTGTTGTTGGAATTGTTCTTATAACTATGCTATGTTATGCCATGTATGAACTTGATTTTTGGGTAATGTGTGTTGGTTAATAAATGAGTGCGTGCGTATCACGACCCAATTTGGGATTGGGTGATGTTGTCCATTGGGTTGTCATTGGGTGACAACGAGATTGGACGAGACGGTAATGCTCTCGTGTTGACTTTGTGGCCCAACACGGATGAGGGCCTAGAGGATGCTCGGTCATCGTACCCGCCAGCCTAGAGGATGGAGCTAGGCATCACTCGTGCGAAGTCACATGCACGGTCGTTACCCCTGATGTGACGTAGGGAGCCATTGTATGCAAATGGTTCTTAGGGGAGACCTTGATGCATACGTAATAAAATCATTGTATGAATGTATGTATTTCACGACCCTAAGTCGAGATGGGGCATTATCTCGGTTGAGCTCCTCTGGTCACTCAGGAGTGAAATAAACTGATGTAACATCCTTTGAGCTGTCGTTGGGTGATATTAGGGTTCATCAAGACAATAACGCTCTTGACCTAACCCGTGGCCCTTCTGCTAGCGAGAGTTAGAGGATGCCTAGTCATAATATGCGCCAGGCACAGAGCTAGGCATTACTCGTTACAAAGTCCCATGCACGGTCGTTATCCATGATGTGACGAAAGGAGTCAGGATTTTCAGATGGTCCTGAGTGGAGATCATAGTGTGCACTTATTGAATAGTTTGTGTTATGGGTCAAAAACGGAGTTTGGCGTGTGAGTAAATGTGTCTTTTTCAGGGAAAATGATGGATTTGTTTTATATATTTTCATTGTGTGGCTGAGAGCATGTTGGTTGCATAAATGTGTTTTTAAACACTTAGTTATTGTGTGGTTGTTTACTTGCTGAGATTTCATAATCTCATGTGTCTTTTCCACTTGCGGTTCCATTTCATAGAACCGTAGATTTATTGCAAAGGTTGAATTTGTGCGTTGGACTATTTCCACCTGAGGAGTGAAGATTTGGAATATTGTAGTTGTGAGCTGAGGGTTTGTTTTCACTTTATTTATTAGTTGGGTAATAGTAATAATTTTGTAAGGTTATAGATTTGAACTTTCTAGTACTAGTTTGAATACCTTTTTATTTTTTCGTTGCAATATTTTTGTGTTGTACACATTACATGTTTGCTCACACTTGCACTGGATAATAGGGCTATGTGACCTATGTGGTCATCATCCGAGTGTCTTAACAATCGCATTTTTACACGTGGGGGTTAGGGGTGCTACACACGTACCCAACACAATAGCTGCGTCACAAAATATATATTGTGTCAGCTTATCTTTACTCATCATAAAAAATATTTGTTGTAACAATTTGTGACTACGTCCAATATTTGAATATATATTTGTATCTATCACTAAAAATATGATTGAACTCCCCAACTAACATTCGAATGTCATCAAGCTTCGAATGACAATATTCGAATGTCAACTATTACACTCGAAAGTAAAGTGTTACATTCAAACGTCAATTTTTAAATTTAACCGTCAATTATTAGGCTTAAATGTTATTAACATCCCGCATTAGGATTTAAAATATTTCACGTATTGACGTTTGAACGTGAAATAATCATGTTTGAATGTATCGTACATAGGCGAGTGTTAATCCCTTTATGTTTGAATGTCAACCCTCATGCATTGGAGTGTCAGATGCTATTGTAGCAATAATAAAATTATAATTAAAGAGCAATGAAAATCGAGAAAATAATATAGTTAATAAAGTTGTCTGCATATATTCAAAATTCAATTTGTATTATAATTCCCATATAAGTAGTAGAATATAAAAATAGAAACCTGCATTCCAAAAAAATAAATGTTTGAAACATAGAAAGCAAACAATTACAATGCAATAACATTTCTTTCCAAATTGACTGGTTAAGCGTTAGACATATAATTTTCAAACCACCTGAACTTTATTTGCTCTATATACCCTATTGTGCAATGTCTAACTCTTTGGAGAGCTATCGGCCAAATATTAAACTTTATGAAAAGGAAGCAACCTTAGGCAAGATGGAATAAACATTCATAAAAAATCTTATAAGTATAAGAATGTACAACCTAATAATGGGAGCAACAATGGATCAAAATAGAAATCTTTTCGAAATTTCATCTTCAAGAAAATCTCATTTGATTAGGCATTAATTAATAATCATTAAAGTTTTAAAAAATGTAATGTCGCAATTAATGGATGCATGAGCTGGGGTGCAAATAAATCTATATCTAAGGGTTATTCGGAGGACGAATTCACTATAATATGAGTATTTTATAATTTCTAATATCTCAATGGAGCTCTCATTACAAGGTTGAAGAAGCTCAAGAAATCCCTTTTCTCGTCCGGTTTGATCCCTTTTTATCTTGGCTTTGTGAGGGGTGACTTGGTGAGAGATGATAGTTTTATCCCACTCATCGCTTACATGCGTGACTTGCTTCATTTCTTTGTCATTTTCCTCTTCTTTTACATCAATTGTAGACACCGTACAACTGCTTTGGACCTATACTGGAGACTCTAAACAATCCCAATTGTGACATCCTCACTTTACGTCTAGGATTTAACGTCAACTAAAGCGTTAAGATAAGTAACCCAAGGCTACCTACCTTTCGTAAAAGTAAGAAGTAGCATGCATGCACCTAAGTTTACTAATTAAATGCAGTACACATCACAACGGAATGAGGTAAATTCCAATAGATGCAAAGAAATCTAACTTTTTGCATAAAGTGATCATATGGTATAGTATAACTATAAACCCATAATTTACTACTCATTTCATTAGAGTGTACCAAGTATTTACATCATCCCAATTGTCTCAAAATACATACATAATATATCATATCCAACTTCTGCTTTTACCACTATAGGGTTTGTTTCTGATTTTCTTATAAATTATACTATTTCATTGGGTCACATACGTGAGAGATTAAACAACAGAAATGAGAGTATTCTGTAGGACCCTTAGGGTACTTTAGAACCTCCGGCGATATCTGAGTCTCGTGATGAGTTACCTACTCCTACAACAGAGTCTATCATTCCTGAAATTAAAAGAGTGAGATTTTCAAAAAATTTCAGTAAGTATACAAATAACGTAACAAAGACATTATTAGTACATATCAATATAACGAAATAGCAGATATCATGATAAATTAACACATGACTCATGAATGCCTTATGCATATCTTAAGCATGACTTATATATCCTTTTTACATAGATTTATACATTTTCATGAAAAAATTATATGAACATGGGTACATAACCTTTCATGACATGCAAAGACTTTTCTTAAAATTCTTATTTTATCCATATATTTTCTTAACCTACTTAAACATATGACTTTATGCATAACTTATGCTTGACATATGCTCCCCTTCAAAATTTACAAGTTTTCATAAGAAAACTTTTCATGGAAATGGGTGCCAAACCTTTTGTAACGTAAGAAAATATTTCTCTTGAAACTCTTGTTCTTTCATATTTTCATTCTCCACTATTATTACCCGTGGTTGGACCATATCGTTATTTCTGAACCTTGACGGGCATTACGTATCGCTGTCCCTGCTGGTTTATATTCTCGTCAGTCACCCGGGCATGACGTATCGTCATCCCCATCATGATGAGCCTTACCATATTCGTGTCAGTCATACGGGCGTTACATATCATCGTTCCTGTTATGACGTAAACACTCTTATCATAGCGGACGTTACGTATCGCTGTCCCCACTACCTATATCAATCATACGAGCGTTACGAATCGACGTCCCCGTCATGACACGACTTCTTATCATATGACATGTGTTACGTATCGTTGTCCCAATCGACACGTCAATTATATGGGCGTTACGTATTGCCATCACTGTCATAACGTGACTAACTCTTTAATTTCTCTCATTCTTAATTGTGTCTTTATTATTCTCATAATTTTTTTTATTTTTCTCAAAAATGCCTTTTGACGTAATAGCTTGTGACGTAATGAAACATGCATGTATTCTTAAACATTCACATGCATGCTTTATGCTTACTTGGATCACATAGTATAAAAAACATATTTAATCAATGCATGACATGAACAAATTACATCATATATCTCGTATCAAATATAACGTAATTACTTTACTAAAAGGAAACGTAAAACAAATCATTTCGTATAAGAATCTTATGAAGGCCGAAACCCCTTAGGTTCTTTAGAAATTCTTCTATTTTCCTTTTATTCAGACTTATTTCTTATTTTATATATCAAAGATTCACAAATTCTCCAAACTCGAAATCCCACTTCTAGTGCATTTCTTTAATATTTTTCAAATAATTTTTTTGTTCCATGCTTTTTCTTCATATTTTTATAGATGATTGAATCTATATTCTTTCATAGAATTTATACAGTACTTTGATATCACCAAACACTAGCCATATTAAAAATTTAAGTGACAAAAATCTAAAATATTTCAATAACAATTCACCAAGCCCGAACCCTTAATTAGGGGTGTGCTCCGACTTCGAAATTGTCGGAGTTCGGAGTTCCCGACTCCAACTCTGACAATCATCGGAGTCAAAAATGTATTCCGACTCTGAATCCGAAACACTGTCGGAGGCCGACACCGATCGGAGTTCGGAATTCCGAATTCCGATCGGAGTTCCGATCGGAAGTTCGGAATTCCGAACTCCGATTTTTTATTCCTTCGGCGAGTTCGGTATGGGCCAAATTACACTCATTCTGAAACTAAATGATCCCAATTGGTCCATACTAATTCCATATGAGCTCATTTGTTCAATTGAGATGTATTTTTTGTGAAGAAATAAGTTAATTGTGCTTACTTAACAATTAACATGTATGGTAGACTTGGGCCTTGGCAACTGGCAAGTAATCAATCCATCAGTCATACAGCTGTCTGACGTGCACGATCTTTGATAATGGAGCCAAATATTTGAGTTTCCCGCATAATCTCTTTAGGTTTACCGTGCGGCGCGCATGGATAGGATATTATGAAGTAACTTTTTATATTTTAACTTGCGTAACTGCGTTTAATGGTTGAAGCTAATTTGAGATAGAATAAATTTTTTTTAATAAATAAAAATAAATTAAGATAATAAAATAAGTTTTATGAGATTTATCTCAAATGAATTTTAATATATTTTAATATTATAATAAATTTAGATATAGTTATAAAATTTTAAAAATTTATGAATTTCGTATATAAAGAAATTTTGAATTAAAATCTCATATATAAATAAGTTTTGACTTGAGATGAATTTACTGATATGATAATTGAGTATTTAGATACTAGATTCAATTGAGTTGCCACAAGGCCCACAGGCCACAACTATTGATCTATTCAAGTTTCAGTTTTCACTACTAAGTACTAATTAGTCTTAAACAATTAAATAAAAAATACAAAGTACTAAATAGTAATTACAATGCTAATGCCAGCCAATAGCGTTATAGCATAATACAAAAAATAGTAATACAAAAAATAGTCTAGGACTCTAGACTATTAATACAAAAAATAATACAAAATATAAATTAAATTATCACTGATAGTCTGATGACTCTGGTTCAATGGGACGGTTGGGACCCGTATCGATGTTACAAAATAATAATAATAATAATTGCTACAGCAAAGTAGTTTGTTGTTGCCTTGTTGGAACTTATACGGAATCGTACCTGAGATTAATATAAAAATAAAATGTATTATTATATATAAAAAAAAATAAAAATTAACCAAACATGAAACAAGTAACTATAAATTAGAGAAAAAGTATATGTAATCGATAGTTGCTCTATCAGTCATCGGCAAATATGGTAGGGTTGATAACTAAATCTGTAAAATTATAAACAGTATAAATTTAAATTTAAATAGATTTATGAAAATGAAATTATAAAAAAGATTATTGAAATAATTTAACAATTATATAAACTTTGTTACTTTAATCATTTAAAAAGAATTAAATAAAATAATTTAAGTTTACCTGACTCAAGTCTATAACTCATGGCATCGATGCCAATACTCTCTAGTCCAGTAGGTACATCACTGAGCCAGTTTTGTGTGCAAACGAGGGCCTCCACGGTTGACAGTGACAATGAACTCCGATAGGCATCCAACACCCGACCTCCAGTGCTAAATGCCGACTCCGATGCAACCGTAGTGATAGGAATGGCTAGTACATCTCGAGCAATGCGAGAGAGAATCGGGTACTTGGGTGAATTAGCTCTCCACCAAATCAAGATCTGAAACTCCTCACTAGGCTCCTCAACCTCTGCCAGTAAATATCGCTCAACCTCATTTGTACACTGCAATGGATTTCTCGTTGACCGTGCATGAAATGACGTCATGACGTTGAAGCCTCGGGATCGACTGGCTACACTGGCCTGACTCGAACGAGCAGTTGTGGCTAGTCCTGAGCTCGAACTCGAACGTGAGGTACCCATGGCTCGTGAGGATGAAGCAGGACTACTGGCACTGTAATGGGTGTACAACTCGTTCAAACCTGCCTTAAGTGCTGTGATAAACGACTTAGCCTTCACTGCCCCGAGAACCTCTGTTGCCCACCATTCTACCACTGCCAACTTCAATCGGGGGTCGAGGATCAACGCTATGAACAATAATCTATTTATCTTCTCAACTTGCCCCCAATATTTATCATATTTGGACTGCATCTGTGATGCCATACCAGATAACAATCCACTCGGGTCAGCACAACCTTCTTTCAAGTGATGGTGTAGCATGGAGATCTCGCTAAACCACATGATTGCCGTCGCATATGCAGATCTAGAAACCTGCATCGTGATGTCATAAAAGATTTGTAAAAATGTGACAAACTCGGATACATGTTGCCAATCGATGTTGTCTGGCGGACCGAGCCCCCTTCCATCAGGCTCCAGTAAGGCATACCTCAAACCTCCATCCTCAATCTCCAGCTGCTCAAATGCCTTCTGGTACTTTAGTGCCACATCCAACATCAGATATGTGGAGTTCCATCGAGTGGGAACATCCAGGCACAACATCTTTGAAGACTCAATCCCAACCTGTTCTGCTATTGCCTTGAACTTTTGTAGCCTTTGGGGAGAAGCCCTCGCGTACTGCACAATGTTGCGGACTTTCTTGATAGAGTCGTCTACATTTTCCAACCTCTTAGCTGTTTCATCATTAAAAAATATCTAATTATCATAATAATTAAAAAAATGGTACTATTTTCAAAGACTTTAATCATAAAAATATTAAAATACAAAATACAAAATTAAAACCAGAAGGACTCACCAACAATAAGGTTGATTATATGAGCAGTGCATCGAATGTGGATATACTGGTGATTTTTAATCACATCTTCTCTCGCCCTCGTATTTCGGATAAACCATTCGATAGCGGTCTCATTTGCACCGGCATTGTCAACTGTAACGCATAATATTTTTTGGATGCCCCAATCAACCAAACAATCATCCATCTTTGCTCCTATCGATGCACCCTTATGGTCAACTATTTTTTTAAATCCAATAATCATTTTTTGAAAATTCCACTCACTATCAATGTAATGTGCTGTGATACACATGTATGAGGTATTCTGTACCGACGTCCATGTGTCGGTCGTAAATGACACTCTCTGGCCAGTGGTGGAGAACATCTTCTTCATTTTTGCCTTTTCCCTCAGATGCATCTTCTTACAATCTCGCATCACTGTATAACGGGATGGGATTGGAAATCTTGGTTCAAGCAGCTTCACAAAATACCGGAACCCATCCTTGTCAACCGTGGTAAAGGGCATCTCATATTTTATAATCATCCTCGCAAGCGCCTCACGAAACATCTTCTCACTGTATTGAGGGACAACTAGATTCCTTATCTGTGTCCCTGTCCCATCAGTGGCTGTAGAAGTCTCGTAGCTAAGATTAGTCTGAGACCCATCTGCGTCTGCATTTGATAATTTATTACTAATATTAGTCTTAAATGAAAATTAAATAGGATCATAATCACAAAACTAAGTAGCATATAAAGCAAGACACTAACCTCTTGATGCCATCCCCTTCGCTATTTGGTAGCGCTTGCAACCGTTTAGATGTGCTGAAAGGCAAGAAGTGCCTTGCCTTTTTGAATGACACCCAACTCGAGCGCCACAATGATTGCACTCAGCCCGTGGGTTCTGGGGATCCCCACCCTCAACCTTCTCAAAATGTTCCCATGTCCACGATCTTCTTTTATTTGACCGTGGACGGGGTGGCCTCGCAACTGCAGGGTGTACTGGTACATCCGGATCCTGAATCGGATCGTCCCCAAGGCCCATCTCCTCCTCCTCCATAAACTGGTCGGGATCTTCCACTTCCAATTCTATGTCGATTGGAAGTGGAAATCCACTACTAGCACACGAGGTTTGTGCTCGAGTGGAGGGTAGCCGACTACGGCTCGAAGCTGCAGCGTGGAGCGCCGAAGGAGTCCTACTATCCGGATTCGGAGCCTCATGGGGAGTCGGAGTCCCACTAGCACTGCGTGAGGGATCCTCTGTTTGTAATTGTAGACCTAGAATTCAAGTATAATAATATAAAAAATGTTAGTAAATTTCTAAAAATTATAATGTTATAGTGTAGCAAAATACAATATTAGGAAACTATTATTAGGTGAAAGTTCATGACTTGTATTAGAATACAGAAATCATGACTTGTTTCTAGAGTATTTTTTTATAAATAAAATATTTCTATCTAAGTGTTTACACACAAATTTATTTAATTATCAAGAAATCATCCAACCATTACAATCAAAGTTTGAAGTCCTGACCCAGTAATCTAATTTTCTCTAAAAAAAAAAAAACTTGTGGAATTGAATATATGCATCTTGTTTGGTGAATGGTGATGGTTTTTAATGGCAAACAACTGGAATGGAAAAGAGAGAAAATAAATACTCTAGAAACAAAACAAGGCACATTAGAACCTTCAATGATGTAATTATAAATTTATAAGCTTTTATACTCTGAAAAGTGTTTGAAAATTACTTGGAAAAAAATGTTTGAAAATTGGAACATAGCAACTAGCAAGCTGCCAAGCATGTAGGGCATAGATCAATATAATTATCTCAATTATAGGAGAGGCCAGAGGGCTCATGATTAGAACGCTTACCTGTAATGATCCATATTAGTTTTATGCTAATCATTATAAGTTGTTTTGGCTTTGCTAATTCCTAATTAATCTCTCTCTCTCTCTCTCTCTCTCTATATATATATATATAATATATATGTATGTGTGTATGTCATATGTGATCATTTTTGGAATAATATAAGTAGTAGATAGTTTCACTTCTCATTTGCCTAACTTTGTAACTAAAGTGTGGCATCCCGATTCTCGTTGTGTTTCAATAACTTTGTAACTAAAGATGTTGAACGGTATTAATACTAATCACCTAATTATGCTGTGGTTCCTTAACACCACGAGCTTCCATTATTAGTACTTCATGATGTGATCCATACTCATACTTGTAGGATGAGTTGATCTCTCCCTTTCTGACTGTTCTAATTGATGATTTGATCTATTCTTGGAAAAAATTATTAATTAGAGCAGGTTTGAATTTTGATTACATAAAATCAAATTATTTTATTTCATTTTATATAATAAATATTTAATAAAAAAATTAAATTCATCTCAACCTATTTCATACATTCCAACAAATATTTCAATATATTTATATTCAAACAAATGATCTCAATAATAAATATAACCTACAAAGTACAAACATTAGTATTTAACTACAATATATATATTATTTTTTTAATAAAAATGGTCCAAGTTTGAGTAAGCCTTCTTGCTGAGTTTTACATTTAAATAGAATACACAACGACATTTAATTAGGCCAAATTCGAATTTTTTTTTCTCAATGACATTTCATCGAACAGTTTACACTTTACACATATTGTCAAAACACACAATATAAACTCGAAATTATTTTATTTCATTTTATATAACAAATATTTAATAAAAAAATTAAATTCATCTCAATCTATTTCATACATTCCAACAAATATTTCAATATATTTATATTCAAATAAATGATCTCAATAATAAATATAACCTACAAAGTACAAACATTAATATTTACAATTTTACATATAAGTTCAAATCATTTGAGATCGCGGCGGCGCGTCAATATTCAAAGTTCAAAACTTCAAACACAACCTACACTTTATTTTGTAAGTACATAACACTTAACAGAACAGGTAGTCTATTTTTTTTTACCTACAATATATATATTATTTTTTTTAATAAAAATGGTACAAGTTTGAGTAAGCCTTCTTGCTGAGTTTTACATTTAAATAGAATACACAACGACATTTAATTAGGCCAAATTAGTTATTTTTTTTCTCAATGACATTTCATCGAACAGTTTACACACATTGTCAAAACATACAATATAAACTCGAAATTATTTTATTTCATTTTATATAATAAATATTTAATAAAAAATTAAATTCATCTCAATCTATTACATAAATTCCAACAAATATTTCAATATATTTATATTCAAACAAATGATCTCAATAATAAATATAACCTACAAAGTACAAACATTAGTATTTACAATTTTACATATAAGTTCAAATCATTTGAGATCGCGACGGCACGTCAATATTCAAAGTTCAAACACAACCTACACTTTATTTTGTAAGTACATAACAGAACAAGTAGTCTATTTTTTTTACCTACAATATATATATTATTTTTTTTAATAAAAATGATCCAAGTTTAAGTAAGCCTTCTTGCTAAGTTTTATATTTAAATAGAATACACAATGACATTTAATTAGGCCAATTTTGATTTTTTTTTTCTCAATGACATTTCATCAAACAGTTTACACACACTGTCAAAGCACACAATATAAATTCGAATTTTTCACAATATAATAACATACACAACTCACAAGCCAACCAACTCAAATAATTACATTAAAATAATACATTTAATTAGTTTTAATTACCCCAATTCGAATTCGCCGATTCGGAGGGCTAGCGGCCAGCGGGCGTCGGGCGACGTCATGGACCAACGGCGGTGTGAGAGAAGCGGCGCCCACCGGAGGTTCGGAATCACCGTTGGAGAAGACGAGCAGCGCTGTGGGGGATGGACTTCGGAGCCTCAGCCGCGGACGGGAGGAAGAAGAAGAAAGAAGAACTGAAGAAGAAAGAAGAAGAAAGAGGCCGCTGGGTATAATAAATCCTAGACTAAACGACGCCGTTCCTATTTAATTGGAACGGCGTCGTTTAGCTAAATTAAATAAACAAAAAATAAAGATGCAAAACGACGTCGTTTTGCATCTGTTTTTTTTTTTTAAAACTTCGGAGTTCGGAATCGGAATTCGGTATAAAACCTTACTCCGATTCCGATATTCGACTCCGACTTCAGAGTCGGAAATTTCCGACTCCGAATTCCGAACTCCGAGTTCCGACACCGATCGGAGTCGGAATCGGAGCGGAGTTCGGACGGAAGTCGGAACTCGGAAATTTTGCCCACCCCTACCCTTAATCAACCATTTTCACTTTATTTTGACATCTAATCCTTATACAATTTCCTCTATTTTTCTAGCCATAGTTATCTAAAGTAAACTCTTGATTTATAATAAGTTTTCTTCTCAATTTCTTGCAAAATAACATAACTCAGAATTTACTTAAATCAAACTAGCAATTCATATCACTTTGAGTTCAAAGGAAATAACCAATACTATAGAACTACTAAACAAATAATTCAAAGCTAAGGTTAGGTTATTTTGTGCACTTACAACTTTCACCAAAGTTTTTTCACCAATGCTTGGGCTTGGCTTAGCAATCTCCTCAACATTGTATCCAAAATGCCATTTTCAAGAATTTGGGAGAAAGTAAGAGTTCAAGTGAGTATTTTAGTGTTTCTCTTCTCTATGACCGTGTGTTTTGAGTGAGAGTGCAAGTGAGGAGTTTATTCTCCATGGTGGTCGACTAAATACATGGAAAAAAGGGTGAAGAGTTTCTTAGGACATTTGGACACCTCAATGTCAGGGCCAAATGTCCCTGTTGGCTTAGGCTTATGATTTCATCCTATCCTTAGGCTAAGTTGGCAAGATCATTATCCAAGGACTCTCCTTTCTCCACCTAATATATTTATCTCATCATAGATTCCATATAATCTTATCTTATAAGCAAATATCTTGGATTCCCCTTATATGTTAGTTTCGAGTTTTTGCTTCTCTTAGAGTAATCCAATGCATACTTAAAAGAATACTCTCTCTTACCACTTGTTTTACTCTCATTTGGAAACATGGATGATTTGGATGATATGTTAAGATTTTTTTAAGTACTAAATATTTTCTAGAATGCCAAAATATCCAATCAATTGCAAAAGATGCAAAACCAGTCCTTGGCTTCTCAATTTCATTCCCCTTTGCTCTTCTTTGTTTTGTTTATTTTTTTGTCACTTAGATAAGCTTGCTTTCATCCTATTGGTCCTCTCATGCCACCTAAGGGATATGCCAAATCATGAGATTGACAAAAAATCTTGTCACTTATGAGAAAATCCAAGATAAACTCTTATAGGTGTTTTGGCTACTTGGTTGGCTTTCTTTGGTGTTTCCGATTGTTTATCCATCTCTTGCATCATATAGAAGCTTTTAGATAAAATTTCCTTATGTGCCACATGTCCCCTTACATGTCATGATCTTAAAACGATTAGAAGAAAAAGACTAAAATTACATCACATGCCAAAGTCAGTGGAGCTCCAAACGGATCCCCACATTATCTCATTTCATTTCTAATTTCTAATTTTGTCATTGGTTGGTTATCTATTTCCTTTGTTCCAACCATTTCCTTAGTTCTAGGCTTAGTTCTTGTGCCAATTTTCTATTTTTAGTTGGAAACCAAAAAGATTTCTTTTAGACTTGTTTTAGCCGAGACTATCAAGAGTTCAATATTTTTTCATTTCTTTCTTCATCTAATACTTTTCTTCTTCTTGTGCCACATGAATCTTCCTAGATAAAATCCTCTCATTTTCTATATTTCTACACACTTATCAAAATCTTAGGATAATTGAGAACATATTCCAAAGATTTAATTTTAAGCAAAGTTGTTGGTTAATTCAAAGTCAATGCTTACTACATCTAATTCGGTTCTACCAATTTCAATCCACATTTAGTCCTTAATTAAATCCGTATATTTTAAAACTCAAAATATTGTATATCTTTCTCTTAGTGTTCTATAATATTTTGAATCATCTCATTTTGAGATCAGATGAGAGAGTTATACTCAGATTATCAAAGTACGTTGAAACTATTTGAAATTACCTAATCCGAAAATATCATGTAGTATATTCCTTATTTATAACACTTGACTTCCTTTGTCAAATTTCCTTCAATTTCTATACAATATCACCTTGAATATTCAAAAGTCATATCTTCTTATCATACTTAGTGTCTACAATGATTTTTCCAATATTTAGATATTTTTCAAATATTTTTCCTCCAATACATATAGGCTTAATACCAATAAAAGGTTCTTAGAAAATATATATCCAAAAAGTTTCAAAGGTTTCCTAAAATAATCTTAAAGAAACATAATCATACCAAGCACGAAAATTAAAAAGGACACCTAAAAATTTAGCTTATCACACCAATCAAGGCTCAAAATGCCATATCAGTTATGAATGATTCTTCCTCCTATTTCACCATGTTGTGCAATTTTTTGGTATTAATGAGACTACTACTATATATCACTACAAGAACATTGAACTTGTGTCCAATTATTTATGATGAAAAGACTATTTGCTACTCATTTTGACTGTAAATAATTATTTTACTGAAAAACAATTACTCGCAAGTAAGCAATTTTCTTATAGTTCTAGTTTACCGTTCTTGTTTTAAGATATATTCTATTAAAAGGTCTAAGTCATTAAAATAAGAGAAAAATTGAATCTTATAAAGAATGAAAAAGGAAAAATGAAAATAAATGTCTTCAAGGTGACATTTTATTCAGATCCATTCAACCAGAAATTCGTGAGCCAATACTAAAGGTGTAAATGGTCTGGTCTAGTCCGGAAAAAATGTGGACCGGTTCTTTCGATCCAAAAATTTTTCCACCTTGGACCGGATCGAATAGGATTCAGTCCATACCGGTTCAGTCTAATTTGATCTAAGGGCAGTCCGGTTCGGTCCAAGAGTACCCCTCATTATAAATTTATATTATAATTTATATACATATCATATTATTTTTAAGACCGAACTAAACGATGGAGTAATCGAAGTGAAGCCAATGTTCCTGTAGTTATTAAATAACAAGAACCAATTAAAGCAACAATTAAAAACATGCTAAAGAACTCAAGAGTGAGAGTTGATAAATATTCAGTTTTATTACGAACCCAGGAAAGGTTAGTAGAATGACAAAATGATCAAGAAACTTACCTTTGCTGTTACAAAAATAAATCCTACAAAAAGCACTGGATGTTGAGTTCAAAATAGGAGCAAGGATCAGGGATTTCACATTTGTTCAAGACCTAAAGTCACAACACATTCTCAAATAAGTTTAAAGCTGTATCCAAATTCACTCAATTAAACAAATGCCATAAACCGTTAGTTAACGTAGCTAAAAAGAATGTTTTGACGGCAATGCAGAAGGACACAAAGCATCATTTAACATGATTAACTTCCTGTAAAGAGTTCTATATTATCTCCACAAAACTGATGAGAAATAAACTGACCACAATAGAAAATGGTTGGTTAGTTCTTTGTAACATCGTTTAGTTCGGTCTTTAAAATAATATAATATGTACATAATTTACATTAGTATATTATAAATTTATATATTAGTAAATAGTGATAAATTAATAATAATATATTAAATAATAATAATATACTTATTACTTATAAGTTATTACTAATACTCTATATAAATATACTATAATTTATACTTTTATACTACAACTGTTATAAATTATAATATGTTAATATTATAAGAGTATATATTATATATTAATATGTTATACTACCACTCTTAATCTATATTAATATTAATATTAAAATTTATATACTATTACTTATATATACATATATATATATAAATATATATGTGTGCATTCGGTCCGGTCCGATCCGGTCCTGTCAAGGGGGAGAGGAGAAATGTTTTTCCCCTGGACCGGACTGGAAATTTTCGGTCCATAAAAAAATGGGACCGGACCGAACCGAATTTCATCTGGTCCGATCCGGTCCAACCGATCCAATCCAGTCCATTGGTTCGATTCGATCTTTTTACAGCCCTAGCCGATACTGAGGCACACGAAAACTAGTTTGCCAATGTCTTGGATGACTAGCATCACGACATTCAAAAGGATATGCTTATTATATTGATTATAATCAATAAGCCAAATTCATAACTGCAAAGGGAAGAAGCGTTGTTCATGATGAACGAAAAAATACATATTCTTTTAGCATCAAAGGAAAGAAGATTGCATTGACACCTCATCTAGAAGGAATCACTTCTATATCGATAGCCAAAAATACTAACCTGCTTTCTATGTCCAGATTTTTAAAAAGAATAAACAGGTGATACCGGCCATTCATGGGCGCAAAGCCAACTACAAGGCTTAGGCCGACAGTCATCATCGTTAGCTTAAAAATCGGAAGATTGGATCTTGTGAGCACTTAAATCATTATTTTGTGGATTCCGATGAAACTGCTGTAAACTCAAGGATGAGTTCTTTTCAACTCAGGGGTGATTACCAAAGTTTTAAAGACTATACCGGTGAACATACCGGTCTAGGCACTCGAACGAAATATTTCGGTACTGGTACCGTTTCGTGTACCGTTTTGGAATAGTCTATATAAGAAAAATATATATATAAATACATATATAAATTATATTTTAAAATAATAATCAATATATGAATAATTATATATATATGTGATTAGTCTAGTATGAATTAAAGTAAAAAATAACAAAAAAAAAAAAAAAGAATTGAATGGCCGAAATCCGATACGGCCGGTATCGGCCGAAATATTAACTAAAACAGTCGATACAATCTGGTACGGCCAGTATTTTGGACAAAACGATACAGTCCTATAATATATACTGGAGAACCAGCCGGTACAACATATTTCGACCATATTAACAAGTACGATACAATACAATATTTAAAACTCTAGTGACTACCATCTCATTTGGCGTGATTTTCGATTGGGTGAAAATTAAGTGAATTTTCTGGATATGGAAGTGGCCGCAAGGGCAAAGGGAATTATTAAAGAACAAATTTACACAATTTTATATTATTCACGTAATTTTCACTCACCACATTTTTTAAATTAAATATTTGATATATAAATAATAAATTAAAAAATTAAATTAGTTTTAAAAAAATATATTTAAAATTAAAAAATTAAAATTAAAAAAAATAAAAAAATAAAAGTATGTGACGGTCAAAAAGTAGTGTAGAAATAATCATGAATGAAAGGGAATATAGTTGTCAGTAGCCACGTGTTTAACTGTGAAGTGAGTTTGAAAGAGCTTTTTTCTGTAGACATTGGGTTCAGTGAAATCAAAGGGAAACGCCTACGGCATGTTCAGAGATGAGCTGTAGGTTCGGCGATTGACCTCCCCCATTGAATGTTTTGTCTGTAGCTGTAGATGATCACTACTTGTTAACAATGAGTGGTGTAGATCTTGGGGCAACTGGAAGTAGTTTTGCACTGTTTGCATACGTGGGAATGTCGGTGAACTTGTCATCGTCTTGCTGCTACTTCAGCCAGCAAAACCAACCAGATCAGGCAGAAATTGCATAGAATCATCATCATCGAGTTGCTGAAGAACTAGCCTGCCCTTTCCTTTGTTACTAAATTCCGATTCACAAGGTGTGACTTCTGAACAATTTGGTGTTGGGTCGCGAATACAGAGGGTGGTAGTGATGGCATGTTTCCAAATTCCATTTTTTCAAGGAAAGGGAAAGGTTGCTTCTGGTCTTCAATTTTTGGAGACTTTCGATAATCTTGTCCATCAGCTCGGATCTCTAAACTGTATTGAAGGACTGAGGATTTACCAAAGTGGTAAGGACAGCTTTGCTGAACGTGCTCAATACAGTCACACATGTAACAAAAATTGGAGAGTCGTTCGTATTTGAAGTTGATTCTAGCAGGTGGTCTTGTGATACGCGAGTAGAGAATACCGTCCACTAGTGGCTTGGTAACATCAATATCTACTCTTATTCTGAGAAATTTTTTGATGGAGTCATCTGGAAGAAATTCCTCATCAACCTCAAGCAGCTTTCCAAGAGCTTTCTCCATGCGAATAGCAGCTCTTAGGGAAAACAGTTCAAGCGGAAGACTCTGACCTGGGAGCTATTCTTTGAGAATCAGGTGCACTCCTTTGAAGTTCCACGGCATTAACTGAAGACACGATCTTTCTCTTAAGGTAAAGAGGAAGGTTTTAGGACCAATGTCTTTTATGAAAAGTGTGAGAAGAGGATGTCAACAATTTGTACTTAGTTATTTCAGTTTTAATTCTGTTGTTAACAATCTGTATAATGGTCAACGAAGTGGCCTCTACGTGTCTTCATTTTATAGGTTGAGACTCGCATGATCTTATGGTCATTTTAATGGCCACGTGTTGTAATCCTATGTAATTAGGGTATGTGATTACGCTCGGGTATAAATAGCTAGCGATGAATAGTGGTCAGACATATCTCGATACAATTTTCTAGGGTTTCCGTTTCAAACACTGAGAGGCTCTGAGGGTTAGTGTAAAGCTCTGTAATCCGTGAGAGATTGAGAGGGAGTTGAGGTCACTAACGTGATCTGGAGTATGTAACCCGTACCTTGCAGCTTCTCAAATCATCAATAAGACGATCTCTGGCCAGTTCCCCCTGTGAATGTAGATCCGAAAGGATCGAACCACGTTAAACAGTGTGTTCTTTCTATTTTTCATTTCTGTTCTGTCTTTCTGTTTCTTTCTTGTTTTCTTGTTGATTTCTTGTACAAATCTTGGTGTTGTTGAAGTTCTTTGGTTGACTGAGTTAAAACCCTAGATTCAACAAGTGGTATCAGAGCGTAGGTTAGAGATGGGGTCGGCTAAATTTGAGATAGAGAAATTTACGGGAAAGAATGATTTTGGCCTCTGGAGGATTAAGATGAGGGCTCTCTTAGTGCACCATGGTCTCCAGGATGCACTTCTTGGAGACAAGAAAGTGCCTAAAGGGTCATCAGAAGAAAAACCTAGCTGCTCGTCGTCTGAGACTATAAGACCTGAGATCTTACAGAAGGCACATAGTGCCCTCATTCTTTCCCTAGGAGATAAGGTATTACGGGAGGTAGCCAATGAGGAGTCTGCAGTAGGGATCTGGTTAAAGTTAGAGTCTCTATACATGACCAAATCCCTGGCTAATCGTCTTCATAAGAAGACTAAGCTTTACACTTTCAAAATGTCCCCTGGTGTGTCTATTGAAGATCATTTGGATGAGTTCAACAAAATCATCCTAGATCTGGCTAACATAGACATAGTCATAGAGGATGAGGATCAGGCCATATTACTGTTAAGTTCACTGGATAGTTCATACACTAATCTCAAGGAAACCATCATGTATGGTAGAGAGAGTCTGTCACTAGATGAGGTACAGTCCATCTTACATGCCAGGGAACTCCAGAACATCACAGAGCCAAAAGGTGAAGCTGGTGAGGGCTTATTGGCTAGAGTAAAACCAGAAAAACCTGGACAAAAGGGAAAGAAGTATAAACCTAAGAGTAAACCAAAGGGAAAACAGTTGAAGTGCTTCCTCTGTCACAAGGAGGGACACTTCAAGAAAGACTGCCCTGAGAGAAAAATTAAAGAAGGGATTAAAACAAAAGTTGAAGGAAATGCCTCTGTTGCATCAGATGGCTATGAGAGTGCTGAGGTACTTTGTATCTCAGAAGTAGAATCTGAAAAGGAATGGATTCTTGATTCTGGGTGTTCTTTTCATATGTGTCCATGTAAGCCTTGGTTTGAAACGTTCTCTGAGTTAAATGGTGGACATGTTATGCTTGGTAATAACAAATCTTGTAAGGTTCTTGGTATTGGAACAATTAGATTAAAACTGCATGATGGTATGGAAAGGATACTAAAGGATGTTCGATACATACCTGAATTAAAGAGGAATTTAATCTCTTTAGGAATGCTTGACAAATCTGGGTGTTCCTTTAAGTCTGAGTCTGGAACCTTAAAGGTTACCAAGGGTTCCATTGTAGTCATGAAAGGAGAGATAAAGAATGGTCTTTATACTCTCCTAGGTCAGACTATTATTGGACATGCATCCACTGTACAGAGTGAAAGGGAGTGTGATACTGTGCTCTGGCACAGGAGACTAGGCCATGTCAGCCTTAAGGGTTTAAAGGAACTCCACAAGCAGGGGTTACTTGGTGACAAAAACCTAGGGGACCTTCCCTTCTGTGAGGATTGTATTCTAGAAAAATCCACCAGAGTAAGTTTTAAAACTAGAGTGTATCAGACAATGCAGAGTTTGGATTATATCCACTCTGATTTATGGGGACCTGCAAGGGTAAGTTCCCATGGTGGAAGGAATTACTTCCTATCCATAATTGATGATTATTCAAGGAAAGTATGGGTCTATATCCTTAAACAGAAAAGTGAAACCTTTGACAAATTTAAGGAATGGAAAGTTTTGGTTGAAAATCAACTGGGAAGGAAGGTAAAGAAGCTTAGGACAGATAATGGGCTTGAGTATTTATCAAATGAATTTAATACCTACTGCCAAAGGGAGGGTATAGCAAGACATAGGACAGTGAGGGAAATACCCCAACAGAATGGCCTAGCTGAGAGAATGAACAGGACCATTCTTGAGAGAGTTAGGTGCATGCTGTCTAATGCCAAACTACCTAAAACCTTCTGGGCAGAGGCTGTAAGTACAGCAGTGTACTTGATAAATAGAACCCCTTCATCTGCAATTGATTTTAAAACTCCCCAGGAATTATGGACTGGAAAACCCTCAGATTACACTAATCTGAGAGTATTTGGGTGTGTTGCTTATGCACACACCAAGACTGATAAACTGGAACCAAGGGCAGTGAAATGCATTTTTGTTGGATATCCTGAGGGTGTAAAAGGCTATAAACTTTGGATAGAAGAACCAGGTAAACAAAAGTGTCTTATTAGCAGGGATGTGACCTTTAATGAGTCAAAAATGGCCAGAGCTCCCACTGGCTCTAATGAATCTCAGAAGGATACTGTCCCAGACAGTGTCCAGCTTGAGGTGGAGCATCTTCATACACTGCCTATTGAAACAGACCCTAAATCTCCAGGCAGTGTTAAAACCAGTCCAGACAATAACCAAAATGATTCAATTGACTCATACAATCTTGTAAGAGATAGGGCTAGGAGGGTCATCAAACCCCCCCAGAGGTTTGGGCAGGCTGAATTAACTGCTTTTGCCCTGACTGTAGCCCAGGACATTGAAGATCTGGACCCAAGGTCTTATAAAGATGCCATGAACAGTAAGGAGTCCAGTAATTGGCTTCTTGCAATGCAAGAAGAGATGGAATCTTTATATAAGAATAAAACTTGGGAAATGGTGTTAAAACCAAACAAGGTTAAAATCATAGGATCTAAATGGATATTCAAGAAAAAGGAAGGTATAGCAGGGGTAGAAAAACCTAGGTACAAGGCTAGGTTAGTGGCAAAAGGTTTTACACAAAGGGAGGGTATAGACTTCAATGAGATTTTCTCCCCTGTTGTAAAACACAGCTCCATCAGGTTGTTGCTAGCATATACTGCCTATCATGATTTAATTTTGGAACAATTGGATGTTAAGACTGCTTTTTTGCATGGTGAGTTGGAAGAAACCCTATACATGCAGCCCCCTGAAGGCTTTGAAAGTGAATCTGATAGAAATCATGTGTGCCTGTTAAAAAAATCATTATATGGATTAAAACAATCCCCAAGACAATGGTATAAAAGATTTGACACACACATGATTGGAAATGGTTTTAAAAGATGTAATTATGATAGCTGTGTATACTTCAAAACCTCTGATGGTGATACTGTCTATCTTCTGTTATATGTTGATGATATGCTTATTGCTGGTAAAAGTAAAGAGGTGATTGAGCATGTAAAAGAAAATTTAAAATCTGTTTTTGAAATGAAAGACCTTGGACCCGCTAAGAAAATTTTAGGTATGGAGATAATTAGAGATAGGAAAAATAAGCTACTCCACTTATCACAAAGGACATACCTATTAAGAGTACTAAAAAGATTTGGCATGGATTTGGCTAAATCTGTGAGTACTCCCATTGGTCAGCATTTTAAGCTCTCATTAGATCAGTCCCCCAAAACTGAAAATGAAAGAATATTCATGGAAAAATTACCATATGCAAGTATGGTAGGAAGCATCATGTATGCCATGGTCTGTTCAAGACCTGATCTAACCTATGCTGTCAGTTTAGTTAGTAGGTTCATGGGAAACCCTGGTAAATCCCACTGGCAAGCACTGAAGTGGGTATTTCAGTACTTAGTTGGGTCTGTAAGTCTAGGGTTAAGTTTTGGTGGAAATGTGTTGAGAGGTCAAGAAATCTGTGGTTTTGTTGACTCTGACTTTGCTGGAAACTTAGACACCAGAAAGTCTCTCACAGGCTATGTGTTTACAGCTTTTGGAAGTGCAGTGAGTTGGAAATCCAACCTGCAGTCAGTTGTGGCTTTGTCCACAACTGAAGCTGAATACATAGCCATGACAGAGGCTATAAAGGAAGCCTTGTGGATGAAAGGGATATCAAATGAGTTAGGATTGTTTGAGGGTAATATCACAATTTATTGTGATAATCAAAGTACAATCCATCTTACAAAAAATCAAGTCTTTCATGAAAGGTCTAAACATATTGATATTAAACTGCATTTTGTAAGGGATGTGGTTGCAGGTGGAGAAGTGAAAGTGGAAAAGGTGCCAACTGAGGATAACCCAGCAGACATGATGACCAAGTCATTACCGAGATCCAAGTTCAAGCATTGCCTAGATTTGATCCAACTGAAGGGAGGGTACCTGGGGAAATAAAAGGTGGGAACTGGTCAGAGATGGGGATGGGGAACCTTGAAGTCAAATTGATGCCAAGGTGGAGTTTGTGAGAAGAGGATGTCAACAATTTGTACTTAGTTATTTCAGTTTTAATTCTGTTGTTAACAATCTGTATAATGGTCAACGAAGTGGCCTCTACGTGTCTTCATTTTATAGGTTGAGACCCGCATGATCTTATGGTCATTTTAATGGCCACGTGTTGTAATCCTATGTAATTAGGGTATGTGATTACGCTCGGGTATAAATAGCTAGCGATGAATAGTGGTCAGACATATCTCGATACAATTTTCTAGGGTTTCCGTTTCAAACACTGAGAGGCTCTGAGGGTTAGTGTAAAGCTCTGTAATCCGTGAGAGATTGAGAGGGAGTTGAGGTCACTAACGTGATCTGGAGCATGTAACCCGTACCTTGCAGCTTCTCAAATCATCAATAAGACGATCTCTGGCCAGTTCCCCCTGTGGATGTAGATCCGAAAGGATCGAACCACGTTAAGCAGTGTGTTCTTTCTATTTTTCATTTCTGTTCTGTCTTTCTGTTTCTTTCTTGTTTTCTTGTTGATTTCTTGTACAAATCTTGGTGTTGTTGAAGTTCTTTGGTTGACTGAGTTAAAACCCTAGATTCAACAAAAAGCTTTTGTGAAAGGGAAATCATACATTCCCTACACGTTTTACAACAAATTTCATCACTATACGCATGTCATTTTTTCCTTTTTCTATTAGTTAAACTTTGAAAACCGTGCGTTGCACAAAATACTTGCAATTCAATCACAATTAATTTATCATTTTTAATAAAATAATATATTTTAAATTTTTATAAACATCAAATCAAACAAAAAAATAAATTTAAAATTTAAAAAACATATTATTTTAAGAGTTAATCTAAAGAAAAACTCTTGATAGTATACAAACCAATATTTTGAATACCGTACCGGTACCGGTATCGGTCAAGTCACTGAAACGAAATATTTCGATATCGGTACCGTTTCGTGTACCGTTTCGAAATAATTTATATATAAATAAATTATATATATAAATACAATTATAAATTATATTTCAAAATAATAGTTAATATATAAATAAATTATATAGATAAATATATATATATATGTAATTAATTTAGTCTAAATTGAGGTTAAAACATAGTAAAAAATTAAAAAAAAAATTAAAAAATTAAAAAAAAAACTGGGAAGGCCGAAATCCGGTACGGCCGGTACCGGCCGTACCGGGCCGGTACGGCTGAAATCGGCCGAAACGAAAAATGGTGTTTTTTGTACCGGCCGGTACGGCAAATTCTGGCCGTACCGGCTGGTACGGCACGGTATTTAAAACAATGATACAAACACTTATATTTTAATTATATATATATTTATTTATTTTTTATTAAAAGTGTTTTATTTAAATGTATTTTTTAAAATAGAAATAATAGAATTATGTTTTTTGTATTAATTTTTTTTATAATTTTTAATTTTATTAATGATTAAGAATATAAATATAAGTAAAGTTGTATTTTTTTTAATGAATAAAAATGTTAAAATAATATTTAAAAGAAAATAATAAAAAAATAAAAAATATTAATAAATTGTAAATTAATTGTAAAAAAATATTACGTGTATTAGCGCTCGGTGCAAAATTGGAAGCATGTGTTTGTATGCTGCTGTTATAGGAGATTTTTTTTAGATTAAGTTTCAAAATAATATATTTTTTAAATTTAAATTTGACTTCTTGTTTAATTTGATGTTTATAGAAATTTAAAATATATTATTTCTTAAAAAATTATAAATCAATTGTGCTGCTGTTTTGTGCAAGCGCACAGTTTTCAAAATTTGATTAATGAAGAAATGAAAAAATGATACATTGTCTGCTGATGTAAAATTTGTTGTGAAATTTGTTGTCTCATTTTCCTTGTGCAAAACTCCAAACTGCTTTGAAGGTAGCATGAAATGTGTGTCGGTTAAGGAGTTTTCTAGAGATGAGTTTTCCCACGAGGGTTTTTCCAGAGATTCGTTCAGCAACTTCAGGTGGAGGTTCCAAAATGAGATCATCCCAAAGGATTCTGTCTGTGAGATAAGTTTTTCTATGTCATATTTACTTTCCTTCATTTTTGACTCAAAGAGGTACTGATGGATTCTGTTTGTTGCAGATGGGGACCAAAATAAGAGATTCTGCACTTTTTCAGGTGGGTTGCCGTAAAGAGAGTGGGTGAGAGAGACAGGGTGATGGGTGAGTAGAGGGTGATGCGTATTGGTGACGAGGTTTAAGAGAGATTTGTTTGTTTGGTGGAGTTTAAGCGATTAAGATTTCGTTTAGATTTGGAAATGAGATGAGTTGAGATGAATTTAATTTATTTTTAATATTATCAATATTTTGAGATTTGAAAAAAATGTATTAGAATTTAAAAAATATATATTGAGATTTAAAAATTGTGTATAGAAATTTGTGTTTTATATAAAAAAAATTATAAAAATATAATAATGAAATGAAAATGAGTTGAGATGAATTGTGAATACAAATGAAACTTAAGAGCTTGGTGTTGGGGGGGTTGGAAAAACGATTCATCTCGTGAGAGAAAGGCTGGAGCAAACACCAACATTTTACGCACGCCTGCATAAATATATACCTACATACATTAAAAACACGGTAAGCTTGCGCGGTTCACCAATTCGACCGACCGAGCGAGAAGCGACTTTCGGTTATTTTAACTCCAATATATTAATGCAGAATGAAGCTTTGAAAATAATGTTAGAGAGTTTGAAGGTCAAATCTGATGAAATCAAGTGGATATATTGAAGGATGCAAAATAAACCCACTTGTCTACGCATGTCACTCGGTGCGACCCATTTGGGTTTCAGATCTAGCCATTTTACGCACGCCTTCTTTTGGATTAAGATGCCACTTCAAGTCTACATGCACAAGACTTGATCACATGGTGGAACCCATTTGGATTTAGATTATAGTAATAATCCATATACAGTTATTCAATTCAACTTATGACTAAGCTTGTCGAGGAATCCAAGTACCGCGTTTAAGGTCCCAGAATATACCCAGTTCTCCACACAAGGTTACAGAATATGCTTTAAGGTCACAGAATATGCTTTTCAAACCATATTATTTCATGATAAATTAGCTCATGAACTGTACTTTAAAGTTACGAAATACACCCACTTGTCTATACAAGTCGTGACTCGGTCAGAAAATATTTTTGTATTTTGATAGGTCAGAAAATATTATTCTATAGTTAATTAACTAATCATATTAGTTAAGGGGATAGTATATATCCATATAAACTTCCCTGAATGGAAATTTCAAGGAAGTTTACGAATCACATTTTTTATTTTTAAATTGACTGAAAAATTTAAAACATAATATGTGAACATCCAAATTATTACTACCTAAACCAAATTCGAATATTTAAATTGCCAGATAGAGGTCTCGAAGAAGTACTTATCCATCGGTCTGCTCTGAAAGTTTCTTGTAAAGTTAACGTTTCCTCGGATTACAAAAGTCGTCTGCCTAAATGGAGTATATATCTATCTCGAGCCTTTTATCTCTGTGCAAGGAAAGAATTAGCTAGCAATCTGCAGGCTGTGCGATCTACTGCTTGGAATCATTAAGCAAAAGTAAGTCCATGACCTTTAATTCCCTTCTCTAAAAAGAAACAAAACATACAAAAAATGTCTTTCTACCTTCTTTTTCTGTCTTTTGTAATTTTTTTTTCTTTTGTTTTCTGTTTCTCCCAAAACATGCTAAAACAGTAGGGCCATTTTTTATCTCATGTGACCATGTCGTTGTTTTTTAGCATCTCTTGTTTCAAATATTCATACTTAATAATTTATTATGTCCTGATCTTTTTTGTTTCGCTGTAAACTTCTGCATGTGTAAGCTATTAGATCTGAATCATTTTTATGTTAAATTAGTAAATTTAAGAGTTTTTGAGTGCTTCATAGAGAATTAATACACAATCTAAATAACAATGGCCAGATCCCAAATAGCAACATTAGAAAACTAGAATTCTTACTCTTTAGCTCGAGAAATTAAAGTTCCCACAAGTCAATCAATTAGCACTTATAAAAGGGCAAGTACTTATACTAATGAGTTCAGGTTTATGAGGTAATGTAAGATTGATTCGTCGTTTGTTGCGGAAAAATGGATTGAATCTAATTGTATTGTATAATATTTCAACACCCTGCATGCCACGTTATCAGACTTAATTGGTGTTTGAAGTATTAACTACCAATTTCGATGAGAAGATAACGGGGAATTAACATCCTTATCCCATTACCACGATCAACTAAAAGTGACAGCTGGTTGTTGATCATGTTCATCATCTTGATGAGCTTAAGCATCTGGATTACTACCAATTTCGAAGATAATGGGGACTTAACATCCTTATCCCATTACCATAAGCTAAAGTGTCAGCTGGTTGTTGATGTTCATCTCGATGATCAGCTTAAAACAGTTGGATTAGTATTAGATGATTTATGTATAATTTTGCATGGAATGCAATATTTTTGACGGAGTGATATTCTCTACATTGTATGTGTAACAGACACAGTACGCGGTATTTAGAATAATATGACGACTTCTGATCATTATGTCAAGATTGATGAAATGTTGGTCAACCTAAGTATTCCAATTGCTCCAGAGTGTTGTGTATTCGAAGTTCACCGTCTTTACGAATGGTAAATGCGAAGGCATACGAACCTGACTTGCTTGCCATTGGTCCTTACCATCATGGCAAGGATCACCTAGCTTTTATGGAAAGACACAAACTGAGATTTCTCAAAGAAATGCTCGAAAGGGGGAATGAGACTAGTGTAGAGAGATACATCACAGCCATGAGAGCCAACGAAAAAAGAGCTCGTAAATTCTATGAAGATGTGTAACACCCCGTACTCGTAGGGGGTCACGAAACTTCACCTGTTTGGTATATTCCATCCTCAAATACAAATAATAATAGGTCTCCGACCATATTCAAAATAAAAAATATTTTTCACGAACCAATCCATATAACAATGTCCACCAAGTCATAAATAAAAGAATATGAATAAATCATAACTGAGAGGGTTCACATTCTCCCAAGAAGCTTAACGATAAATAATAACTAACATTCCATAAATCCAATGAAACTAGAACCCAAATAATAAATAAATTAAATTTTGTTTTCTCCCATCTAGCCTATGGCCCTAACAGCTTAAAACTTGATCAAGACTCTACTCTTGGCCCTCTGATGGAACATCCAGATCATCTGAAAAATATATGAGATAAGAGAGGTGAGTTTTTCCACAACTCAGTAAGCGAAGAGCCTATACAAGCGTGTAAACATGAGCATTTACCAAGAAATAAAGTATGGAACAAAGCAAAATTATGCATAAAAGAAATAAAAGATTTTCAAGACAATTTAAAGCATAAAGTACTTTGGCATAAACAAACTGAGTATTATCACTATATCAATCGGAGCATCTCACAAAGCAAAGACCATGTTTAACCCCCGTGGTAGGGTTGTGCAAATCCCGGTGGCCAAACCAGGCAGAGACAGAGGTGGAACTTTCCCTTATTCATTCTCGGAGCCTCGAGTGTGCACATAGGAAAGCCCACAATAAACCACTTTGTTTCCAAAGTGGGTGCACTCAGAGATAGGAAAATTGGTACCAAATCCAAACAGAGCAAATACAGAGCAGAGCAGAGCCAAGCAGAGATAAAGTCAAATACTAACCAGAATACTATGCCAAAGATTTTCAGAGTTATTGAAGACACATAGATCCAAACTATTTTCAGAATAAAGCTTATGTAAATAAAACATAGTCAACACAATCAAGGCATAATTTTTCTTAGATAGACAAAAATGTTCTTTTCACATTTCAGAAAAATAACACGACAAAAAAAACAGCTCATGTCTACACAATGCATGCCTGAAATATTTTTCCTTCTTTTATATAAGCTTAATGAATAATGCAAACAATCGACTGAGGTTGATTTTTCTCAAGTTTTTATTTCGTAACTAACAAAAACACAAATTTTTAAAAGTCGACCTCAGTCCCCTTTTGGTATAAAACCGAGCATACGAACCCCGCTTACCTGACTGCTGTAGCGAAAAATCACAACTTTGAGTCTCAACGCTAAGAGTTTCGTCACCTATACATGAAAATAATTCCCTTTATATTAATGACCACTCCAAAGGCCTAAAATCATAATTTATAAGTTAACTACAATGCCTATCTAAAATCATAATTTCTAGCATATCAAGCCCAAGCAACCAGCCACTACGACCCGCAAAAATCAGCGCACTCCATACTAAAAAAAATATCATTTCAGTCATCCCTTTGATAAAGTCCACCCAAAAATTTGTATAGTCTGCCATACATTCAAAACTACCAACCCAACCATTTACGTCACACAAAACATCCCAAACAACCCATCGGCAGCACCAATCAGCAAAAAAAAGAAATTTAGACAACCAACCCTTGAACATCCACCAAAAATCACTTCGAAAATGGCTTCGGAAAATAGAGAAAATATTCCATAAAATTTTCAAATCCAAACATCATAAATAAAATTCGCTAACCTCCTTAACCTTCCAACAACAGCCGTGCACTCTCGGCAACAAACGCTCGGCAACAAACGGAACTTGAACCCAGAAAATACCACACAAATCTACCTCTCGGAGCGACCCAGAAATTTAAAGAACCTCTAAACTAAATCACATAAGTAAATCATCTATTCAAACAACTGAGTAGCTTACCTGAGAATGGGAGCAACCCGACGACAGAGGCAACAAAAAAAAAAGAATTTCTTGTTTCCTGCTTGCGCTGCCTACAATCGACCGGTGCAAACTCAACGAAAAATTCCGAATTGAACCAACAAATCCGAAACAAAACCCTTGAATGGAAAAGCTGAGATAAAAGAGAAGAACTAGAAAACTTACCGGTGAAAACGCAGCGGTGTGAAGAGCAGAGGAGTTCGGCGCAGAGAGGAGACCCAAAATCCAAGCTGCAAATGCCGTAAAATGAGAGGGAGAGAAAGATATTTCCGTTGCGGTTTCTGATGAGCTCGTAACTGTCGAGAACGTGGGGGAGTGGGCGTGAGGAAGAAGCACTGAAGAACAGGGGAGAAACTGCCGCCCAGGGGAAAAGAGAAGAAAGAAAGGAAAAGAAAGAAAGAAGAAGAAAGGGGGCGGGGAGGGTTTAATTACCTGGGCGAAAACGACGCCGTTTTCGAGCTGGGTCTGGGCCGGGTCACGGGCTGGCTGAAGGCCTTGGGCCAGGCCTGACAAGATGAGTTCGCTAAAATCTCCTCAGATGAGTTTATAGGAATGATGATACTTGATGGGTGTTTCATCCTTGGATTGTTCTACAGTGAGCTTGAAAATGACCCAATCTTCAAATTGGATTGGATGCTTCCTAGCATAATCCGTGATCTACTGTTATTTGAAAATCAACTTCCATTCTTCGTTCTTACTGAATTGTTTGAAATGAGTAAGGCAAGTCTTAGCCAACAAGTATATGATCATGACAATGGGTCAAGAATACATGATACTACTCGTGTCGAAAGATCAACCTCCAAGGCTAAGAGGGAGAGTGTCTCACTTATTGAGCATGCCTTGTCTTTTTTTGCTTTGGAATATCTGTTTAAAACGAATGGCAGTAGATCATCAGGTAATGTTTCAACCACCAACATTAACCATCTACTTGGTCTACTTCATGAAACTATTCGTCCTTCACGGCCTGGAAAGCAGAAGTCAATACTAGATGCCACATAGCATCAAGAGATTGGATTCAAATCCAAGATGATCATAGAGAAGTTGAAGCATTCATTTAATGTGAATAGGAATAATGTTCAAAAATGGGGTGTTGGAAATTCCACATTTGCGAGTAGTAGATCGTACAGAGTCAATCTTTCGAAACCTAATTGCATATGAGCAATATAGTCAAAACATTGATACTAGGTATGTCACTGATTATGTTGTTCTCATGGATTATCTTATTTACACTCCAAAAGATGTTGAAGTACTTTCTCAAAATGGAATTATTGAAAACTGGATGGGGGAAGATGAATTTGTTGCCAACATGCTCAACAAGCTTGGTCACTAAGTCATTTTAAGTGGATCCGGCTTCTATTACTCAGACATTATGAAGGAAGTGAACAAATACTGTTCCAAACGCCTGAATGTGTGGATGGCAAAATTAAGGCACGATTATTTCAATAGTCCTTGGGCATGGCTTTCAGTTCTGGCAGCTGTCTTGTTGCTTTTAATTTCAATTGCACAGACCATATTTTCCATTCTTCCCTACGTACAAAATAAGTAAGTTACTACGTATTGTTCTATCTTGTTACTTTCGTAGCTGATGTAATATAGTCTCCAGTAATTGAAGTTTCGTAGCTGATTAGGTTTCAGTTTTATTAGCTCTTTCTTGATGTTTGATTACCTTGGCTATATACTCTTATTAATTTGATCTTTGCCTATATATGTCTGGATTGTTGAGAGTTTATGATAAGTCTGGGTCCTTGTTGCAGCTCCATGATTTCTTCATGAGCTGCATTGTTAAATGTTGTATGTTTGAGATGTAACTGAAGGAATATGTGGTACTTACTACTTACTTTTACTTGGTAATATATTTGGGATGTTTGCAAATGCATGGTACTCAAGGAAATAATGTTAGCATGTGTCACAAGTAGTTGGTTATATCATTTCTAGGGGGATTGTCAACATTAGTTATGTATCAGGTTTATAATGTTAGTAATTATTATTATATATATATGATATTAATTTGATCTTTCCTTATATATGTCTTAACTGCTGAGAGTTTATGATAATATATTTTAAAGAAATATTAGTGGAGCAGGGGAAACTGGTTCACTAATATTTCGTTTTTAATTTTTTTGTAAAAGCTTATTTGCGGCGAGTTTAACTCGCCACAAAAGGAGTCTAATTCGCCACAAATGGCTTTCCCCTGCGTATATTCATTCAATTCTGGCGGTTATTTGTGGCATTTTAAGACTTTTTTGCGGCGAAAGTAATTCGCCCCAAAAAGTCTTGATCGGCGCCAGCCTTTATTCGCAGCCAGTGACTTGGAGCGGCTCGATTATAGCGGCGTGGCTCCGGCGCCTCAAAAGGCGCCGATGTTAGTTAGCGAAAATAAGGCTTTTTGCGGCGACTTAGAGTCGCCAAAAAAAGCCATTAATCTTGTAGTGTGTAATAGTCTCCAGTAATTGAAGTTTGGAAGGATTATTGTTATGGCGACCAACTTAGCGGTTGCAGTTTGTAGTACAAACTTTGTACCCTTTGCTTACTTTTTCTACAATAATTTCTTGCATTTTCAAGGTTTAAAGAATAGTGATCTTGATCATATCACATAGGCACGAGTAGGACATCCAATTGTTTCTACCTGATCAATTACATGGAGGATGCTTTATATATATTATACATATAAAAGATAGACAATCAAACTTACACTGTAAGAAATGATATATTATGTTTATAATAAAGACAATTACCTCCACGTAAATTGCTTTGAGTGGCACTACATATTATCAGAAAGCAGATGATCACGAAGACTCTAAAAGGTATGTTTAGTGTCCACAATATAACCTCGAAATAGAATACCATAATTTGTTGGGTTTGATAACAAAAACTAACTCTTCAATAGGAAAATAATGAATTATTATAACCCAATTATTATAACCCAACACATAGAAACAGAAACCTGACAGAGGAAACGTACGCTTGAAATCTCATGAATAGTTCATGAGAAGAAAAAGAAATAAGTAAGCAGCTGGATATTATGAATCTGTAACAATGGAGTTGACGACGCGCGTAGTGATGTGTAGAATAGAGGTGGTGTTGGATGAATTGTTACATGACCCAAATAGATGAATCAGGACGCTTTTTGGATTCCTCTGCCTTGCAGAGTCAATATCTAAGTTGTCAACATGCTATATTTTACTTCGTGTTCAACACTGGATTTTCATATTCTTTCCTTCATGACGTATGGAAGAAGCAAATGCTAGTTTTTAAGTTCTTGGATGAAGCATTAAAGCATTAGTAATGGTTAGCCATTGCAAAGTCTAAATTGAAGATGAAATTTACTCTTATGGCTATAATCTACATGATTTAGCTAGATAGTACTCTACATTAGTCTAGCTTTTTCAAAGTTCAAATAATCATATAATATTATATATTTTAATTAAAAAAACAATTAAATTTTGCAAATACACTTATATATTAATTATTAATTTTAGTAAACAATAAAATTATTATCTTTAGTTATTTCGTCTCTTAACTTAATTATTCAAAAATATATTTTACCAACCCTGCATTCAACAATCAAATATACGAACATGCCAAAATTTCTAATAATATTCAAGTAATTCCGTTTGCAACCTTTCTAATAATATTTTTTATTATTTCGGATCAGTGTAGAACTTTAAGAAATGAAGATTGACATCATGCTTGACTAATTTATTTATTTATTATTATAGAGAATGCGATAAATAATTCAATGTAGATTTTATGCTTTGAGTGATCAGTTAAAAGATGAAAAATTATATATTCTTCAAATTTTGAAAATTTGTAAGACTAATCCAATACTAATGCTCTAACTTTGGCGAGAGTTATCATTTCTTTATCCAGTTTTCAGATTTCATAATTAAGCGAGTCCAATGTGGAGAAAAAAGTGGCATTTTGAGCCATTTTCAACTTGAGAATAACTTTTGACCTGTATAATCCTACAAGCCTTTATTATCGAACACTAATAGTGACGTGCCACGTAAAGGCTACGCGAAAAGGGAAAAGAGACTCGCAAACATGGGATCCTTCATCTTGAGATCGCCCTCCCCACCCCCTCTCTTCTCTCTCTCTCTCTCTCTCTCTCGATCAAACTGAAAATAAGAACGTAAGCTCTCTCCCTCCTTCCCTGGTTCCACAAATTATTTTTGTGTCTAGTGGACAAATTTTTTTATTTTTTTGTTTCACCAAAAAAATGCTATTTTCATGGTCTAATTGAAAGATTCTTGGATAGGCTACATAACATAAAATTCATAAAGTTTAGAGTCTTCTCTCTCTAATCGAGAAATTTCAAAAAAAAAAAAATACGAAGGCAAGATCTCTAAAACAAGAATAGTGTACGCCAAAAATGGAACAACCAAACCATTATCTGGGATTTTGGGGAAGTAAGCCACTTCAATCTTCTTCCTCAATGACCTTGGTTCCCAAACTCTCGAAACCCTTTGGAGGAACCTCTGTAACAGTGTTTAAATATAAGCTAGAGTCTATTTTGTTTTCCTCTAGTTAGCTAAGTTCCCCAAATTAGAGTTCTACTATGAAGAAGAAATGAATTCTAAAGAAGAAAGTGAGAGGTCCTTGTGTGCAGCCGTATACGAAAGTGCCAATAGTTTTTAAACTTGAAAAAACCCATGATAGAAGTTCTAGATCTTCCGGTTTTGGTTCTACAAGCACCGCTACAACATTGTAAGGTCATTTGGTAACGAAATGTGATTTTTTGTTCAGAATAAAGGAGGACAAATTTCTGTTCGGAATCCCATGACTTCATGAGAGATAGAAGAGAGAGTGAGGGAGGAAGGGATGGGTTCGATGGGGTCGTTTAAGAATTGTTTTCCTCTGCAATTTGCAAAACTCACTGACAACAATATACTCAATGAGTAATATTATAGTAATGAATTAAATCAGTATAGATAATAGATATATCTAAACATAATCAGAAATCTAAACCATTCTATAAAAAAATATAATTGAATTTATGAAAGAAATAAATTCTATGATTATTCGGAAATGAGAAAATATCTTTAACAACTAGAGAATAATAAATAAAAAAAAAGTTTGGATAAATAAAAAATAAATACATGAATCAAAAATAAATTAAAAATACCATCAAATATATAAGTTTATCCATAACCTTACTTAAGAATTTAGTTATCCATATGAATAATAGACAACAAATAGTTCTCAATCTAACAATAAAACAGTAGTCGGCTACACCACAACTTGTTGGAGGCTTAAACTTAATGGTTTGCTTTTTTAGACCATTGACTCTTATAGTGTGAGTTGTTTGAGAGACCTTTTGAGGAAGATGAAATCTATAAGGTTATTTCTGGTATGGCCAAAAACAAAGTATTGGGCCCAAATGACTTTACAATGGGCTTCTTTCAAACATGTTGGGACATTGTGAAAGGAGAGGTTTTGTAGGTTTTCAGTGAATTTCATGCTTTTAACAAGTTTGAAAAATGCCTTGATGCGACGTTCATTGCTCTTATCCCTAAGAACATGGGGCCACGACTATTGGGGAGTTTCACCCTATTAGTCTAGTTAGTAGTGCCTACAAGATTATTTCCAAGATTCTTGCTAACCGACTTAGTCCTGTGTTGGCACAAATTATATCCAAGTCTTAGAATACATTTACTAGGTGGAGACAAATTTTGGACTCGGTTCTTATTGCAAATGAGTATTTGGATTATAGAATAAGGGAGGGCATTCCAGGTATCCCATGCAAGTTCAATATGGAAAATGCTTATGATTATGTGAACTAGGAATTCCTATACTACTTGCTAGTGAGGTGTGGTTTTGGTGATAGATGGATATCTTGAATTCGACATTGTGTATCCATTGCTTGGTTCTCGGTTCTTGGGAATGGTACACTTGTTGGTTTTTTTTTACAGCTCCTGGGGCGTACGACAAGGAGATCCTTCTTTATCTCCTCTCTTCCTTGTCATTGTTATGGAGGCACTAGGGTGGATGGTGAAGGCTGCAGTTGGGGAGGTTGCCTATCTGGATTTCAGGTGGGTAACGACTCTAGTGATGTCGTTATTATCTCACATATTTTATTTGTAGATGACACTCTACTTGGAGGATAGCCAGATCCAAACGTTAAGAGTATTGTTATCATGCTTTAAAGCAATGTCAAGGCTCAAGGTGAATCTTGGGAAGTTTGAGATGGTCGCGGTGGGTGCGGTGCCAAACATTACTCATTTAGCGGGCTTTTTGGATTGCAAAGTGTATGTGCTACCCATGAAATATTTGGGTCTTCCATTGGGAGCCACGCCTAGGGCTAGAGCCATATGGGATGGGATAGTGGAGAAGATAGAGAAAAGATTGGTTGATTGGAAGCAGATGTACTTATCGAAAGGGAGTCGACTCACTCTTATTAAGAGTACCCTTACTAATTTTCTCACTTATTATTTATCTTAGTTTTCTATGCCTACTAGGGTGGTGAAAAAGATAGAAAAACTCTTTCGAGAGTTTTTATGGGGGCTTGGGAGTGTGCAACCTGAGAACTTTTAATAAAGTTCTCTTGAGGAAATGACATTGGAGGTATCACTTGGAGGGAGAGTCTTTATAGGAGGAAATTATTGAAGCATCTGAGGATAATTTCTCATGGTTCTCATCAGTGGAATATCCTGTTTACTAGGGATTTTCATGATTGGGAACTATCCATCGTCTCAAATCTTTTTAGCTTGTTATATTCCATGGGAAGCCCTACAACTCAGAGGGACCAATTGCAGTGGCGGTTTAATGTCCAGAAAAAATTCATAGTTAAGGCCTACTATAAAATCCTGATAACACAAGTTACTATCCACTTCCCTTGAAGGAATATTTGGAGGTCCCGGGTGTCTTCTAAAGTATTTTTCTTCGTTTGAACTGCTACGCTTGGGAAGATTTTGACCATAGATTACTTGAGGTAGAGGGGATGTGTTGCAATAGATTGGTGTTACATGTGCAAGAAGAATGGAGAATCAGTGGATCACCTTCTATTGCATTGTGAGGTGGCAAGGGTGTTGTGGGATGAGATTTTTCGCAGGGTGGATGTTCCTTCGATAATGCCAATAACTGTGGTGGATCTCTTGGGTTGTTGGAAGAAGTTACAAGGTTGTCTTCAGGTGGTGGCAACATAGAAGATGATACCATTGTGCATTATGTGGTGTATATAGTCGAAACGGAATGATCGTTGCTTTGAAGACAAGGAGCGCTCAATGGCAAAGTTCTAGAATTTTTTTGTTCAAACTTTACTGCTGTGGTTTTCAGCTATTGTACTTAATGAGAATGATGTTCATGACTTCTTGTCTTTCTTTACCAACCATAGAATGTAAATAGATGTACTTTTGTATACTTCCTGTGTATATGGGCTATGCATTTTTCATTTTCATTAATAAAATTTATCTCTTACCTATTAATAGAAAAAAGAAAAAGAAAAAGAAAAAGAAAAGGAGAGCGTGGTGTTATAGTGATACAAGAAATTCATGAATGTTCATCCATTAAAATCAATTACAATCGACTAATGGAACAAAGTACTAAAAAAGAAAGTTATAAGTTCATCCATTAACCGCTCACGATCTTTGAAACTTGTCTCATTCATCTCCCTCCAAAGATACCACCATAGGCAGATCAGTGCCATATTCCAAATTGCGACAACTAAGAAGTGCCTTGGCATAACCCATGAAGCTAAGAGATTGATCACCGTTTTTGGCATCACCCATGAAGCACCCACCCTAGCAAAATAGTCATTCCATTGGGGAGTGCCATTAGATTGTCTAAGAGGTCCGCAATCAAGGCTTCCCTCATCCTCACTATACCATAGAATTTTGGATAAGCTTCTTTTAAGGGACATACCAAATGTCATTCCAGAATTTGTTTCAGGACCCATCATCCTCCTCAATACGGGTATAACAAAAAGATTTAGTCTATCCTCTTCTGATGTGCTTCCAGAGGCCTATCCTCTATGGTCTACTCACCTCGTTCGAGCACCAACCTCCCCATGCACTACCATACTTTGAGTCTATCACAGTTCTCCACAAGGCTCTCCATTCTATGTGATATCTCCATGGCTATTTACCCTACAAAGCCTTATAAAAAATCTGCAATTTTTGGATGCTTGGACCTCCTTCTGAAATTGGAGAATAAATTGTGGCCAATTTTACCATATGAACTCTGAACACATCCCCACCCCCCCCCCCCTCCCACCCTCTTTTTGAAGTCCTGCTGAATTTCTCCATATGGTAAGCCACCTTGGGTGGAAGCAGAAATAATGAGGAAGGAAGTCGGTAAGTTGGAGAGGGTACTTATGTTACATGTGACTACTACCTTTGAAGTACATCCTCTTCCAACTAGCAAGTTATGCTCCATTTTTTTCCAAGGCATCATAAATTGGTAGATGAGATATCTTACATCCTAGGATAGAAGCCATACTTTCCACCTTATGCACTTGCCCTACCGAACTACATTTGATTTGCCCAACTTCACCTTCAATCCAAGAAATGACTTCAAAGCATAGAAGAACCCTTAAGGCACAAATATGTACACGGCTAACCTCACTACATATTAGGGTATTGTTGATGAATAAGAGATGAGATATATTGAGAGAGCCAGTATCCCCCCGATGAGAAGTCGGATAAAAAACCACCCTACATAACATCTAAGATTTATTTCCTGAATGAGTTAACAAATACCCCTAAAAAAATAAGAAGGGACTCAACAGAATACAAGCCCATGAAGCCAAAAACAAGACCAACCCACTAAAAAAAATAACTATAAATACCTTGCTTTAAAATTGAGAGCAAAAGGAATAAATCTTGTAAAACATGCGTCCCGTTAACTACGAATGAGGCTTAGGTAAATATAACATATAAAAAAAAAACAAAACAAAATTTTTGACTTGCAGGGAAATAAACACACAAGATCCAAAGTTCAAACGGCGGAGGCTCACCGGGAGGCAGAGGCAGCAAGCGGAGGAACCAGGGCTTACGGTGGTTACCAGAAAAAAGCAGGACCGAACACTGATGAGAGAGACACAATGAGAATGAGAGAGAGTAAACTAAAAAAGAACAAACCGAGGAGGTTCTGGTGGTTTATTGAGAGGGATGGAGGTCGTGCACGGTAATGGAACCATGGACAGAGGAGATGAGCATGGCATCGGTGGAGGATTGCGACGCTTGTGATGGCTTGTTGGCTTATGGCGGGGGAAATAATTTCCCTGTTTTGGTGGTGCAAAATAGAGCAGTGCCCGCTCACGTTTTCGTGCAGTCTCAGTAGCATTGGGTGGTGTTATGGAGGGCGTGGGTGGTCGATCTGACAGAGAACTAAAAAGACAATATTTGTGAGAAAGTGAAGCTCGACTGTGAAGGAGAAGTTGATGGAGGAATAAACCTTCGGGTGCGAGGATGATGAGAGGGTGTTTGCTAAGAGTTATGAAAGTGAGGAAAAAGAGAACAACATTCAAAATAATGAAGAGAAACCGCATAAGGAAGACTAAAAAGGAGATCCTCTGTTTCGGGTGTCAAGAATAGAGTACTGCTTGTTGTGTTTTTTGATGGCTGGCCGTCGGTGGTACTCTATGTGAGGAGCAGCGAGTGGGGTTGGGGTGTGGCTTAATCAATGAGGAAGTAAATGTTTTTTGTTTTCGTGTGGAGGAACGGCGCCTTTTTAGGGTGGTGCAACAAGGTGGTTAATGGTCTGCATGGGCGTCTCACGGTGGCAGCGTAGTGGCGTAGAAGGTCCAAGACGTGGTTCAGCGTGGAGGTCTGGGCTGGGTGGTTATTTTCGGTGGTGGTGAGGCTTTGCAGCGGCAACGATAGTGGCTTTGCCATGGGTAGAGACAATTGGGGTATGAGGTCCGAGGCCGAGGTAGTTTTAACAAGTGTATCTAAATTACCAATACGCATATATATATATTTGTTGAGAGGAAGGTTTTAAGAGAGAATCTAAAACGGAACACCATAGAAGTCGTGGAAAGTCAAAAACTCAAATAAGAGCAAAATCAGGAGGAAAGGTGCCAAGTGATTGGTAATGTGCACGATGCCTAAATAGGTGTTTGAAACCCTAGGGAGAAAAAGAGGGAGTGTCTGAATTTTGAATCTATTGAGGGAATGAATTTTATTTGAGATTTGGAAGGAGACTGCAAAAATCGTGGAGAGTTAAAATTCAAATGGAGAGGAAAATCGGAATAAGATATATACATATATATATATATATATATGTGTGTGTGTGTGTGTGTGTGTGTGTGGTTGTTTGATCAAAGTGATAATAGATATAGCCGCTATTGAGAAACCCTAATGGGGGATAAAAAATAATGAACTCGCTTACACGTGAAATAGCGAACAAAGGAGATTGTGGCCGTGAATTAGTGGAAGAGGTAACATGCATGCTTGCAGGATAAGGGGAAACATGTTCATCTATAGGAACAAATATCTAAGAGATAGATGAAGAAATAGTAGAAACAAAAAAAACTGCAACTTGAATATATGCAAGCTGATACCAATATTGTCGTGAGGTATGAAGAAAAAAAATAGAAAGAGAATATGCATGGTACTGACTTGGAATAAAATAAAATAACATAAAAAAATGGATCTAATAAATTTTAAATAAAAACAAAAACATTTGAGATAAATAAACTTGCATCCTTAAGATGAAATTTGGCCCGGAATCTACATCTTTAAAACCAAAAATTTTAGAAAGCAGACTAACGTCAGAGCGGGATGTTACATCTCATCTGTGCCTTCTTTAACAAAGAACGATGATTCACTCCAGACAAGTATTGACTCAGAAAAAATGGATGAGCAAACTTATCCAAGGTCCGAAAGGAAAGTATAAAATAACCCAAGCTGGCCGCCTGTGGATTGGAAAACTGCACCAGGTTTTAGTTATGCTCGTGCAAATGGTTTTAGGACACAGGCAACAAGTGCACAGCATGGTTGCGGCCCACAAAAGAAAGAGGAGGATGATTCTGAAGGCACAGTCGTGCGAACTGATAATGTTGTTCCTATCTCAATCGATGATGATTGGATCATAGACGATGATGATTGGATCATAGAAGATTATTCAGCCACAGCTTCAACAGCTTTAATTTTGTCTATTAACGATTTGGAAGATCAGTCTGACCAAGCTTGCCACCAGACTAATTGTGGTATGGAACTTGAATGTGATCTAACTGATTTTGACATTGCAACTGATGACCCTGAGTTGGATTCATCCAATTTTCACAAGAGAGACCAACTTAGAACTGGCACACCAAATGCAACGCATGCTGCAAATACGGGGAGACTGGGCGAGCTAGTTGCTTTCAAATACATTATTGGGAAAGCTGGTAACACAATTGTGAAATGGGTTAACGAAGAGAGTGAAACCGGGTTGCCCGATGAAATTGTCATAGGGGAAGAGAATTGCAGAGAGTACATTGAAGTTAAAGCAACTAAAACCCGTAAAAATGACTGGTTCAATATATCAACAAGAGAGTGGCAGTTTGCAATGGATAAAGGTGAATCATTCAGCATTGCACATGTTTTATTAAGCAATAATGTTGCCAGGGTTTCCTTATACAAAAATCCAGTAAAATTATGTCAGTCAAGCAAGCTACAATTGGTTGTTATGATGCCAAGGCAGCTAAAGGATTTCTCCATTGTTTCTTAAGGTGCACTCCTTTTTATCTGTGCTGTCTGCGAAATTGACTCGAAGTCTCTAGCCATACTACAACTGCCTTCACAGAAACTGACTGAAATTACAGGTTTTAGCATACAGAATATTCATTTTGGTGTTGCAAAAGAAAGCATGCGCTTCCAACTTCAGAGAGGGAAGTATGATTGGGGCTGAGTGAGTATAGGATTTGGAGGAGCTCCCGTGGAATTTCTTCAAAATGGTTGACGAAATCCAATGGGTCCTAACAAATAAATTGTTCAATGTTCATAGATAGAAATTTCATATAGAAGAAGTTTGTTGCATTTAGGTTGAACGATTTTCTAATTGATCTCTTAGAATACGGAATTGGTGATTTGATCAATCTTTATATATATATATATATATATATATATATATATATATTGTTCTTAGGTGGTTTAATCTTGTCCTCTGAACAAGCTCTATCGGAATTACTTTCGACTTTTTTGGTTCATCGGATGAATAAACCCACCCTTGTAGGATTGTCTACTTGTTCGGTTGTAGACTGTGCCTGGTGAGATTATCGTAGCACTTTGTACGTACATTGATGTGCCAGTTGTATACACTGATTCAGGACCAACAGAATGACTCAACCCAAAAAGACAAACGGGCCAGTTGAGGCCCAATCTATTGGATTTGAAATAAACCCACAATGCCACGCATCCTGCCACATCAGCATTTTAAAGCCTTCAATATATAAGATATATAATAAAAATAATAATTCTATTTAAAGCTTCCTTTACACTATACACTGTTCCTATATGATTTGTAATTTTTTAGATATTTTATTTTCATTAAATTTATATTTTTTTTTATCAAATTTTAAAAAAAAATTAATTTAACAATGCTAGTGCTCTAAGCCCAAACATGTTCAAAACGTCGACTCCAATGGATTAATGATTGATCCAACCCAGGTTGCTCCATCGAGAAGAATAACATCTCACTTTTTATCACACGCTGGGTGGATCTGTACACGAGAAGCCAAGCCCCAAAGGCCGTTTGTGGCACCCTCCGCCGTACAAGTAGCCAAGTCTCTAGACATCTCCTCCGCAACTTCTCCACTACTTCCAACACGCCCCCCCCCCCCCCCAACCACAACAATCACCAACACACCAACGAGTTTCCTGTAGCCCAATGACTTCGTTGGCAGCTAGTGGCACTCCGACCTGCCCAAGGACCCCAAGGATGCCGAGCACAAACTCGCTCTGCTCTGCCGTGACTACGCCAAGCAGGTCAAACTGATCCGCAAGAAGTATATTCACAAGGTCGAGCTCATGCGCCTCGAGCAGCAGTGCAAGGACAAGGCCCATAAAGAAGCGCTTAGGCTCGCCATTGAGGAAAAGAAAAAGATCAAGGCCGAGGATGCCAAGCTCCGAGCCCAAGAGCGCAAGGCCGCCCTCGAAGAGTTCCGCCAAACCCTTATACGTCTTCTCTCTCCCCCTCCCCCTTCTTTTTAAATTTCTTATGGTTTCTTGGGGAAATGTTATT